>OY728146.1:922052432-924552432 GCA_963277665.1 Viscum album | reverse complement strand
ATTTAAATTATAAAATAGAAATTATGGTGTCAAAAATTAAATGAAACATTTTTAAAATTATTAATTCACTTATAAAAAATTATATTTGATATTATAAAATATTTCCATGATTTTCCAATAAACAATTTGTAACATCTAGTCTCTGCTGACACCACATACACCCCACCATAACATGTTCATTAGGTCCTAGCAATCTCGGTACCAATAGTTTCCCCACACACACTTCGTCCCCTCCCTAGGTACCACACACATGACCAAACCAGTCATCATACTAATGATTATTCCCATAGGCCAATAGACCTTATTTTCGTTAGGTATTTCTCTCTCTTACAGAAACCCTAAGAAACATCCAATAAGGTCACCCATCCTGATCACTACACCGGGAAACAAACATATAACTATTGAGTTTTAATAAGGTAGTGTTATGAAAATAAAGATATAGCTTTTTTAAAAAAGACATGTCATTTGGTATTTTAACCATTTATCATTCTGTGGTGTTAAATTCCCACCCCCCCCCCCCACATTTGGATCACTACGTCCTCATTTTGGAATCTATGTCTCAACCCAGTATGTTCCACCAGATTAATGGTTGGGTTCCTCCTATGAGACCAATGTAACAATTTATCCCCAATGATAGAACAAACACCCTGCCTTTATTTCATTTTCAAGTCCTCACAAGCTAGGAACCACCAGTTTCCCTGAAGAAATGTGGTCCCCTCCCAAAGGCTCTCCAACATTCCTGAAGAGGTCATAAAATAAATGAATTTTCCCATAATCCAATACATGATATTTATTTTTTTTATTCTTCTTCTCTCTACGAAACCTTGAAAAATACTCCATAGGGTCATACATCCTGATCACTACTCAAGGCCAAGCATGCTTAACTGTGGAGTTTTAATTTTATATGATCCTGAAATTAAAGGTTCATCATGTTGGCATGATTACTATAATTTATATTTCAACCCATTTTCATTATGGGGTGTTACAAAATTAAAAAAACATTAACTTCATAATATTCATTTATTTTTACAAATTTTATTTTAAACAATTCAAATAAAATTCAATTTGTTTATAAAAAATGAAAAATAATTCTTATGTTGACATTAACACAATCAATAAAAATAAAAATTATTATTATTATAATTTAGATTTTTATATTTATAAATTAATTTTTGAAATGGAAATAAAAAATATAAATAGAAAAAGATTTCACTGAAAACTGGAAATTTTTACAATTAATCTTCTTAATATTATTTTATATAAATTTATAATTTCAAATATATAATATTAAAAGTGTTCAATTTTACATATCAGGATGAAATATAAAATACCCTATAATGGTTATTTGAAAAAAATTAATATTAATTTTATAATAAAAAATTTTTAACACTGATTATTAAAATCTATATTTTATATTAATAAATTTTATTTTAAAATTATATAAATATTAAAATCATAATTTGTATTTTATAAATACATACCATTATATTTTAACATAAATTATATTAATATCTATACATAACCCAAACACACACAAAAACTCATATATATATATATATAATATTTGATGATAATTTTTTGATTTCAATATGAGTTATATTATTTTTGTTTAAAAATTAACAATATGTGACAATTGTATATTAATTGGTTATATACATATACAATGAACGAATTTTTATCCACCATATTTTCAATAGCTATATTTCATACATATATATTCATATAAACTTATTAATAGTTTCATTCATAATATTCTCACTTCATAAGGTGTAGTTCTGATTTAAAATATTAGAATTTTCAGAAATCAGTCTACATTTTCAGTGGCATTTATATTTATATATTTGTTATCTATTTGTGATGCTCATGGATGAAGATGATCTAGGGTATTTCCTAGTTCTGAATATTTTCTAATTTGTTATAGATCATCCCCTTTTGATTTTTAATCTTTTAATGTTTTTATATTATCCATCATATGTAATAAACTATGGTGTGATATTCATAGTATTATGAACTTTTTTCTGACAGTCCAATTATTAATGAATGATGAGTTGTTAGTTTAATTCATATCTCATATGAATTATTTTATAACAGATTTCCATTATTTTAGACCAAAAGTGGACTGAAATTATAAATATATGGTATATAAAAAAATGATTCATGAAAACCTTGGGCATTAAAATATAAGAAAGGGTGATCTTAGATTCTCATTGTGGGTAAACATGGGAGAATTTATTCAAATATAAATATTTGACATGAAATAATAATATGGGTATGATTGAATTATCATAAATTAGGAAATTCAAACCAAATTTTTCATTGGTAATAAATCATGAGTCATTATATAAAATTATATTATAACAAAACTAAAAGGGTTTAATATTGAAAATTTATAACCAATCAATGACATTCTATAAGATCATATAATAAGAATAAAAACACTTCATAGTAGATTGTTGGACAATCATTAGAATATAAAATTATTTCATTAGTCAAGAATCTCTTCAATTATTATCAAAACATTTTGAATATAGTCCTATAGTGGATAGAGTTCACTCCTCATTCTATTCCCATTTATGATTAGAAGAGTCCAAATTCGATTAGGTTTGCTCTATAATCCTAATAATATTATCATATGAAATAAAAATATATTCCAAATTAATTGGTGGGAAATATATTATGGGTCCCACTAATCACATAATGGAAACAATAAATATGTGTAACATAATATCATAAAAGTATTACTCATTTTATCATAGAATAATTAACCAATGATATATATATATTATTCATGAAAAATTTACTATGGTGTTATCAATGTATGTAGTATGGCATAAGAAATATGATGGTAACATAATATCATATACTTATTTATGAATAATAATTTTTAAATTATGTAAACATAGAATAATCATTCTTTTAAAAAATCATTTAAAATATGGTTTAAAATAAACTGAAATTATCAGTTTCTTTTGGATTTGTTTATTAAAACAACAAATTCCCAAAATTATTGGAATTGGATTTTTAATTATTTATTTTATAAATTTAAAATAATCAGAAAAAAAAATAATTTTCATTATGTTTAGAAAATTAATTCACTCAATAAATGTTGTAAAAATATTTTTTCAATCATTTGTATATATTCAAATATTTCCCATATAAAAATCATTTAAAAAATTTCAATTGAACAAAATATCATATATAGTAAAATTTGATTGAAAATTAGTTAACATAATCATTTGATAATATAAAAAAAATCATAAATTATACTTGAGAATATTTAATTTAAATGAAAAAGTCCACAAATAAAAAAAAATAATGTTGGAATTTCCTAAACATAATATTTCGGTCTCTTTGAGCAAAAAATGTGGGAAAAGGAATGAATAATTGATAAAAATAAACATAAAGGAAGATAGTATATGGGTTTCAAGAGAGAAAAAGATCATACATTTTCAAAATATAGTTTTACGGTTTATGAATCCCAATTAGAAATGAGATTACCAAACAAACACTTTCCACATGTTCAAAATTAGTTTTTATAAAATATACTCTCATACATTGAAAATTTATAATATTTGTGAAACTATAGTAAATAAATGGTAAAATTTATGTTTTGAAATATTAGTAACTCATTACTTGATATGAAAATTTTATTAATAAATATCCACTAAAATTAGTTTTATTAGTGTTAATTCCTTTAATTTTCATTCAAGATTTAGTTTGGAGATTTTGATCCATCAACCATTGTTGTGGTTTTAACGTTCAATGTAATGACGTAGATTTTCACATTTCTATTTTTATACCATTATTTAGAACATTCTAAAGACCAATAATAGAGAAAACGTGTAGTTGAGAGGCCAAGTGTTCCCAGAATGGTCCACCAATCAATGTTATGTTTTTTAAATAGTGTAAGATAGTTGTATTCCTACAAAAAGTTGAATAACTCTAAAAAGGGTGGCCAGATTAGAAATATGAGGCCATTTCTGTATTCAGGATGGTGGGATAACCATAGTGCTACATAAGTTTAGTCAGAATAGGTATCTAGAGACAAACCCCAAAAATGGCATAATCATAAATAAAATAATTAAATAAACTTATTTTTTTATTCAAATCCTTATAACTAATGAGCAGTGACCCAGAAGAAAAATATGAGACCACTGTTGAGCTTGTGAGGGTGTTCTTTCCTTTGGTAGAGCCTAACGTTGATAGGCACATAATAAAGTTGAAAATTTGTTTTTGGGACGTGACTGTACATAAAATAAATAAATAAATATTATTTTATTTTCTATAATTCATAAACAGTAACTCAGATGGGAAATCAAAGAGTACGGTGGAGTTTGTGAGGGTTTTTTTCCTTAGGCGGGGCCAAAAACTGACCATTGCGGGTCGAGGTTAAAAGATAATTATTAAGAATTTTACAGAAAAATTAATTAAACATAAAATGTTTATTTTATTCAAAAATGTATTGCATCAACCCAGTGAAGATCCAATTGTTTAATTTCAAAAATTAAAATAGTGTAGCGACACAGTGACTAAGTGTAGTAGAAATAGTTAAACGCTTTTCCTCCATTTAATTGTTTAATAGATATATATGATCTTTGGAACGATCCTAGATTGGCTTTGAGGCTTTGGAAGTGTGGAATTGACATGCGGTGAATGGTGATGAATGACGAATTGCCACAAGTTCCTTTCTCTCCATTTGAAGGATCCCATAATCGACAAGAATTGTGGATCAAGAGTTCATGAATTATAGTGGAGAGACATCATTCCTCAATGACGAGGGATATGATTCTATATAGGGGTTTCATTCTTTGTGATCTAGATTCCCTGTTCTTTCTTACCAAATGACAAATGCAGATCAACCCATTTGTAGTATGATGCGTGGGTTATTCGTTCATAATGGAAGCATTATATATTTTGGTTAATGAATAGTAGGAACTTAGAAATCACCCCTCCCTTGTTCCCTTCTAACAGGACGAATGATGGTAGAACGAACAAGGCCATTTTCCATCCCTCGGGAGTCCTTGGTTCTCTTCCAACCCCCATACAATCGTTCTACACTGATGAACCGAGATGGTCACCTAATATTTTTTGGACAGGTTCCTAGTGCTACCAGACCCTAAGATCAACAAAAAGATGAATTGGGGCTTGTAGTAGTGACCGCAATGACCCGCGGATTCTGGAGGTGCTCTAGGATCAGAAAATGGACCAGAGGAGAATGTCTAGTGGTCCACAGATAAAACTGTCAGAGGCACATGTGGAAGCAACCGCATGCGGAAGGTCGGACACCACAGTGGAGGAGGTCACAACCTATATAAAATGACAATGTGGAACCATTGTTCCGGTAGGGCACCACGTACGGTTTGGAGGCCGCGGCGGTGAAAAACCTCAGTGCTCTCTAGACACTGCATCAGGACGGCAGACCCACAATCCGGCCATGCGTTGGTGCTAGCATACGGTCCGTGGGACCTCATGGGGCGGAGACAGTGGCTGAGCTAGCTTCACGCCGTACGGAGGAGGAGTCTCTTTTCGTATTTGTGCTGGATCAAACTAGGCTAACATTTAAGGCTAGGATGGGGGAAAACATGCTTTTGGGTGGACTGGATTGGCCGAAACTAGCCCAAATATGTGTACCGACCCGGTAGGATGGACACCTGGCCCAATGGGTGATGTTCAACAATCCCAATGTACCTAGACCATATTCCCAGACCCTACCGACCCTATTTCCATAAAATTGATATAACATCCAAATTCTATGTGTGATTGACAACTAATTTACGGAATAGGGACCCTCGCAAAAAGGAGGTCATTTGTACATGCTCCAACTGTGTTTCCATGGTGGTTGAGTTATGAAGAATGACTTCCGGTGTAGATTATCGTAGAATCAAGCTTGTATTGATTAGAAATCATGCATCTTGTTGCAAAGTGATGGAAGTGACCAGAGGACATCAGTGTCTAAATAGACGAGCAGAGCTTATTGGCCTATCATCTAAAAATACCTAAATGATTTGGTACTAGAGTGGTCCGTAGTGGATCGGTAAATGAGCACACTTCAGTGGCTTTATAGCCGGGTAAAACTTTGTGGTCTGGAAGATGAACAAACTTCAGTGGCCTAGTAGATGGGGGGACCTCCAGGGCCCGATAAAAAAGAGGACCTCAGTGGCCCAACCAACAAGCAGACCTTAGTGGACCTATAGCTGAAACAGACCCCAGTTGCCCAACAGGTAAGCAGACATCAGTGGCCCGATAGACCTCAGTGATCCTTGATAATGAGTCCCTCAATAGTACTAGATGATCAGCCTTATGACTGATAGTATCAATTTCTATACTTTTTGTTATAACTTTGTTATATGACACTAGAAACTCTCTTAAGTTTACTTCATATAGGTTACACATATGGTACCTTTTTTGTAGTCTGCATTGTGTATTTATTTCTGGCATTCCTCTATTGTTTGGGTTACCTACTGAGTATTGTTTTACTCACCCCTACACAGGCATCACCCGCCTGGGATGTGTCTTATGAAATTGATTAAATTATTGATGTAATCCTTTTTAGAATAGAGATATGGGTTTATTAAGGTATCCTGATAGACGATACCTACTTCTGAGTCTTCAAATAGTTGTTTTTGTACTTACCTTTTAGGTAGGTTTTTCTACGGAGGAGTTCCTAAGTCTTGTAATTTTACATTTTAGTTTTATTTGGGCTTGTATTCTTTCCCCATTTACATTCATTTTTCTACTATTGTACCTTGTATTTTTTTTACTTGGTTTATTCACCTTCCAGTATCTATGGATTAGAATAATATTCATGTTTATGGGTACTTAGGAAAATTTTTCCCATTTTTTAGAGATATGCCTATGGGACACTAGTATTCAGCCCATGGAATATGGGAATTGGGATTGGGGTATTCACGAAAAGGGCCCCAGAGGATGGGTTCTGACAGAGTGGTATTAATGTGGTTTGGTTCTACCTTATGAACCCAGAGACTATGAGTTTGGTTTAGGGAAAAAGTTTTATGTATTTCAACTTCATCTTTTAGGCTAGGGAATCCAATGATGGTGTGGTAGCTGACATATCCATACACTAGGACCCTGAAATATATATTTTGATGTGGTGCATTAATAAACTTGTTGCAGATAAAAATGATGGAATATGCATCGTAGAGGAATGGATTGATTTTTTCAGGTCAATATTGAGTCAGCTCACCAGGTGTACTCTATTGATCATGGTACATCTTCTTTTGTTTCAAGATGCTTCCACATTGATAGCCCTCCAGGATTCTAATGCATGATATCGAGGATGATTTATAAGTTGACGAGATAGGTATAGGGGTTCATATCAGATATAGTGCAACAAAGTGGTGTAGCAATTATACAATAACATGTGGAGTAGAAAATGGTTCTCGTATTACCTATGGATGAGATAGGCTGGTTGAGCGAACTTCTTGAGTTTACCAGTAGATACCCCTCATGTTCTTATGCGAGCCTGCCTCACATGAAGCTAAGGACATTCTTGAGGTGGTTACCAGGGTTTCTATCTAGTCACGACACTATTAAATCATATGGCATTATTCGCAGTGCGCCTTCTACATGACAGAGTTGGGTGATGGTGGGGTTTAGATTACCCTTGTGTTACGAATATGTGACTCTTCCATGGAGAGATATTGAGAAACATTTCATTGAAAATGGAGTCCTTCTATAAAATATAAGGTCTATGCATGCCCAAGAGATTCTACTACATCATCATGATGAGATTTCGGTAGGTCGATCTTCCTTGAGGCATAACGACCATTCCAAGTACACGATTAATACGATATGACAATAGCTTCTGTGATTGGAGCTCCGAGCGAGGTGTGTTTCATGAAATCTGAGCAATAAATATTACTTTATGCATTCCTACTAGTACTAGGGTGATGGATAGAACCTTTATGGATGAAATTCCATTGGATGAGCAGATACAACCGATGGATGTTAGTAGTGGAAGCATTTATTTTACATCAATCTAAAAGGCTTAGAGGTGTGAGACGTTCTGAGGAGGGGTCTTAAGATAGTGTATCTATATCTCAAGGCTCATTGGGTGAATCTAGTTGGCCTACAAAGGAGTAATTCTTTTCAAAAGAAACTATGGTAAATCTCACTTGAGATTTTCTAGACTATCATGCAGATAGTGAAATGGTGTATGGTCCACCAGGGCCATGATAATGATAGGAATAGAAGAATCTGCAATGTAGAATACATGGCAGAGGCGAAGGAAGAGAAGTAGGAGGGGGTATACATATCGACGTGTTACAACCACAACCTGAATGTGGTATACACTGGGATTAGGGAGTTGGAGGATAGGGGAAGGGGGTAGATGCATTTAGGCATGGAATATGTCCCATGGGATGCAAAAAAATGATTCGAGGTATGTTTTGTTTCTATTATTAGGTTCATTACTATAAGAAACAACTGTAAATCATTCCTTCATGTCCTGGATTTTGTTCAAGACCAAGAGTTTCTTAATGAACTATTAACTCGACCCTTACGTCTGATGATATATATGGTAGGATACACAATAATGACACTCATGACAATGGTGTGGAAAGACACTTCATGTGATAGTTTCGGTGTAATATCATAGAGGCAGTGTCGAGGAATTACAATTTTTTTTGGGAATGGATTGGACATCCATAGCTCATGCTAATTTTAACTATTTTCATAATAATGGTGTGGTATGTCTACATCCATAGAATTGGGTTTCCTTGGATGCTGATAAAGGGAACATAGGTAGCACGAGATAGACTCATGAAAAGTAAGATGCAGCCAATAACTATTGATTCGTCTAGCCTTACCCTTGGGGTAGTGGATGGTATGAGATTTTAGTTCCCAACAGTTGTGGTGGAATTTGAATATGTCTTATCTAATGATGTTCCATGTTTACCCCCCCCCCATAGGGAGATTGACCTATAAATTGTTCTACACCCCATGATTTAACTAATATCAACATCATTATATGAGATCATTTTTTCCAAAGTTTCACAAGATAAGGTTGTAGGTGGAGGACATAAAAAGGAATGGTTTAATTAGACATAGTCCTCATGTTTAGGGGTGTATTATCAGTGCTTTAGTTAGGTAACATAGAGAAATATAACCCACTACCAAACGGGCGATGAATGCATCAATCAGTTGAAATGGGAATCCATTTGTATGGATGGAAATGTGCCTATTGTCTTTTCAGTAGTTGATTCAGAGTTTGATATGCACCAAAATCTGGAGTTGGAAGTTGTAGTATTCGCATTGAAGATGTGGAAACATTACCTTATAAGATAATGGATTACCTTCTATTCTAACAATAGTAGTCTCAAGTATATCTTTTATAAGAAGGATTTGAACTTAAGACTGAGACAGTGACTAGGGTGTCTCTATGATCATTACTTAAATTTATTCTTTTCTCATAGTGAGTGGAACATGGAAGATGTTCCCCTTAGAAGGATATATAGTTCAATGTTTCTGAATGAGGAATCTAAATAGTTGGCCTCATTAAAATTATCGTTCAATTATAGAGATGATGCAAGTTACCCCCAATTGATTGTTATCCCCCACCCACTCATAAATTTAGTCTAGGAGGAATAACTAAATGATACTGATTAAGGAACTTTTAGTTCTCAGTTATCCATAGGGATCACCACTGATGGATATTCGAAAGGTTGGGAACATGTCGTTCCTTTTAATGGACTCAACATAGTATTAGTGGATGCCTAGTGTGACGAGATACATTGGTATATTATTGTGGGTATCATTGGGGACATCTGGGATTATGGAACAAGTTTAAGAAGTGATTACATGTTGATATAAAATATGAGTTCTTATTTAATTAGTTTTACTTTTTATCAACATAGTGTGTCGAGCACATATGCTTGTAATGGGTTACTCTTTTCATCATTGGGGTTCCAAGAAGGGAGTGAGGAAGGATATTTATGGTCTTTGTGATGGGATTATCATGTATGATCTGGGGACATGTTACCATCACAAGGATTGTTGACTAACTCACAATGTTAATATATTCTTATCTTCTCATGAATAGAGTTCGGTAAAGATCTTGGAACACCACTATCTGTATGAGATAGTTCCAATCCATTGTGTATCATTAATGATAGTCTCAAATCTAGGATCATTATTTTCCTCGTTGTTTTGAAAGGGATTGCAGGAGGAGTTTGGGACTCAGCGGCACTTGATCACAGCTTTCCACCCATAGATAGACAGTTAGATGGAGTGGACAATTCTGGTTCTAGTAGACATGCTACATCCATACATCCTCAATTTAGTTCATATTTGGGAGGATCTTCTACCTCTATTGGAGTTTTAGTAAAATGATATTTACCACTCCATCATAGGTATGGAACCATTTCAGGCCCTGTACAGGTGACCCTTTAGGTCTCCACTTTGCTAGACTGACCCCGAAGAGTCAGTGCTCATGGGCTCGGTGTTTATGTTGGATATTAAAATGAAGATTCATGTCATCGAGGAGTGGATTAAGACTAAAAAAATCAATAATAATTCCTATGTTGATATGCAATGGGGACCCTTGGAGTTTGAACAGGGATACCATGTCTTTCTTTAGGTCTCTCCTCGATTTGGGATATGGGGATTAAGATGGGGAGAGATGGAAATTGGTGATGGGGTGACTTTTACAGAGTTTCAGGTGGAGATTAAGGATTGAACAGAGATGCCCCTATGTGGGCAATCGACTCCTCTAGTGCGCATTTGGTGGAAACATATTAATCTCTAGGATGGTACGTAGGATTAGTAGGAACAGGTTCTTGATTGGACCTTAATTTGTTTTAGAATACCTTGTATTTGATTTTGGGGATGTGTATCCTTAATGTGGGTAAGATGCAATGATTCTTATTTTTCTAGTTTTATTTGTAGAGAATATCTGGGAAAATTTTAGAATAGGCACCTGGACAGCATGTAGTTCTGTGGCCAAGTGTGCCAGGAATAGTCTATAGTAGAATGCTATGTTTCTTAATTATCATGTAAGATAATTTTTATGGAAAATTTAGAATAACATAAAAAGGGTATGTATATCAAAAATCTGAAGGGTGCCATTGTGTTTAGGATAGTGGGTTTACTCAAGGTGCAACATAATTTCAGTTGGAGTGGGCCTCCTAAAAGAAAACTTGAATTTGGAATAACTGTAAATAAAATAATTAAATAAAATTATTTTATTTTTCAAATCCTTATAACTCATGAATGATGACTCAGATTGAAAATCTAAGACCACCAATACGCTATTGATGGTGTTATTTCCTAATGAACAACCTAATATTGGTCGGTGTGGGTCAATTGTGAAAAGTAGTTTTAGGGGCATGACATTAAACAAAATAATTAATTAATGATTATTTTAATTTTATTAACTCATAAACAATAACTCGGATTGGAAATACGAGATTAATATTGAGCTCATATGGATGTCATTTCCTTAGGCGGGGCCTAAAATCGATGGTGTGGGGCGATGGTAAAAGTTAATTTAAATAAATTTATGAAAAAATAAAATAAACATAAATATAATGTTTTAATTAAAGGAGATTGACTGCAATGTAGTGATGAAGCAACTATTTCATTTCATAAATAATATAGTTTAATGACATGATGAATTAGAATAAGAGAAATGATGAAATATTTTCCCTCTATTTAATTGTTTAAAAGAGATACAGGATCATTGGAACGATCCTGGACTGGCTCTGAGGCTCTAGAGGAGTGGTTTTGGAAAGTAGTGATCAGTGATGAACGATGGATCTCCACAAGTTCCTTCACACCCCTTAGAAGAATCCCATCATAGAAAAGAGTAGAAGATTGAGAATTGACGAATGGTTGTGGATTGACTCCATTCATCATCTATGAGTGTTATGATTCCTGACTAAATTAAACAATATATCTATTGAAATGATTGATCTGTGGTGGTATAATCTCTTATATGTTGTATCAATAATCTAAATTAAACAACCATATCAATTTTATAAGAGTTAGGTTTCTAAGAAGACTAACCCGTAGTCTGAGCATGATATTTTGTTCTCTTTTTTATCTCTATATTCAATAATTAATGAATGTTTACCTATAATATTTAGGTAAAAATAAAATATTTATATGAAATTATTGAGAGTGATACTCCACGAATCCATACAACTTCATTATGGTATATGAAGGTATGTTAGTCAAAAATAAAAATATCCAAGGATATAAATGAAATGTACTAACTTTATAAGGTGATCTACCACATCCCAAATGGAATTATGAATTTAATTTGTATTTTTGGGTTCTATGATGAAATCCATGAATCATTTTTCCTAATTCAAAACTGGTATGGGCAATGTATTCATAATACACATAGACCTCTATTTTGTAGACTTAATTTACTATAGTAATAAGCCTTAAAATATATACTCTATATTATCTCTCTTCATGTTGTCACACCATAATTTATCTTTATGTTCTGTATACATATTTATATACCTAACATGAATATGGAATGATGATATTTATGCTTCAAACAATAACTCTTTCTATTATTTAGTGATTACCAGGACACAATCTCAATTTCCAAACCTGTTCATTCCATTAGTATCAGGATTGAATTAATGAACATTCATTACCTTCTTATGAATCTACACATCCTATTTATTCACCTATTTTACCATTATATAATTGGATGATTGAACTCTAGTATATGAAATATATTATTTATCCACATCCACCATTATTTCGAGACCAACACTATATAAATCAAAAAATATTGAATATCTTTGAATCCATATTGTTGAAAAGATATCCTGGTGATTCAAAATCAAATCATCATCCACCATATTTTAGATCCCAAGGGGGTAATGTGTTGAGAATTAAAAATATCAAATAAACTATAACCAACTCTAATTGATAATAATTAACACGTTATATGTAAATAAATCTTTCAATATTTAAGGATCTCTACATATATTACACCATTCACCATAAAGAACATTACTTTATGTCATCAAAGAAAAATATTTCATTGTAATCTCTAAATCATGAATTTGGTATTCATTGTGAGGATTATTCATTTTTAACAAGTAATATACTACCACTATGTCAATAATCAGGATTACACATCACATTCCCTTCATTAATGAGTTGATATATATCAAAATCCCTTTTTTTATTTTAGGGTTCTGTCGACACTAGTGCATTGACTATATTTCTCTTTAGTTCCTTGAAATTGACTTCACATTCATTGAACTAGATAAACATTACCGTCATTATCTCAACACAGTCAGTGGATATGATAATAATGATAATTTTATAAAAAATATATCAAATTTATCATCCAATATAAAAAAATTTTGGATCAAGGTCATTGGGGTTGGACAAGTAAAGTTTTAAATAACTTGTTTCCAAAGGATCGAACAATATTATCTTTCTTAAAATCACATAACCGATGACTGGATTATTTTTTAAGGAAAATTAACACTTTTTTAATATAAAAAATAATTTATACATTCACATGGCATTCAATACAATCATCATATGATATACATTGAATTCCTTTCTAATGTAATATAAAATAATATCATTTATATAAACAAACAAGAACTGATCAAGGTATTATCTATGGAATACAGTCATTAGATTCCAAGAGATAAAGGAGGATTTGGTATTTTTAAATTGGATCACTATAAATTCATAGTTTCCATAACATTTAAAAATGTTTTCAACTATTTTAAATCTCTTTTGACCCTTATGAGATGAAATATTGGTTAAAGATCAATATTTTATATAAATTTAAATCATTATATTTCATCAAAAAACATCAATATGGTGACCATGTTTCTTATTCTTGATCGTTATCTTATTATTTACCCTATAATAAATACAAGTATTAATTGAACCACCATTCTATAAAATAAAAGTAATGTTACACCCCATAGTGATATATTCGGATTAATGAATCCTTTGTATAGATTCCCATGGAGTTTCATCTTTAATTTTTACAAAATATATCCAGAACATTCTAGAGGGAGTCATTTAAATAGGTGTAACACTAGATATTTGTTTCATTAGAATATTAACATCATCATTGGGGTGAAAACTAGGAAACTATTTTCTAAAATTATAGGCATATTCTAAAAACAATAGTCATATTATTAATTGTTAGTTTCTCCCCAACTAATTGAGATAAATATCCCTCTCGAATAGTTAATAAGAACCAAATATAATAACTTTCCATAGGAAGTATATGTTCATCATTACATAGATAATGGATCACTAGTTTATTTGTTATTTAAAATATGACTTTATTTCTTCATCATTAGCTATAATATATATATACATATTTCTAATTCATGTGGAAAATCAAATATAATTAAACTTTAGGGATAATGAAAAGATTTATAGGATTCGAATTCATAAAAAATTCTATATAACAATAGATTTAGAGATGATAATTGTTAATTTATAAAATTATATTTGTAATTAATAATTTATCATCCAATCATTGAGGTTGTGATGTGAAACTCTGATAAAATTATTCATAAATGAATGATTTGGTAGAGCCTAAATCATATAATACATTTTAAATGGAATAGTGGATAATGACTTTACCATTCACCACATTTTTCTCATTAACCACTCTTAGGTAATTATCACATGATTCACCACATTATTTAAAATATTAAGAGGTTTTCATCATAGATTATTTTCATTAACAATTGAATTCATGAACTAATTTTCATTAAACATATAATCTAGTAAATTAAACAATTAGAGAGTGGGTGGGGAATTCAACTTTGATTTCTCTTCATTCATTTAATAGATGTGTCCCTTCATCTTCCATTAGAAATGATTTTCATGACTACCTTAATATCCACATATAAAACATTCAAAAATACCCTTAATAAAATTATCTTAATGATTTTTTCCAAACTAAAACATGAATTGGAAAAAAATCTATTATGGCTTTTATTAGTATTATTTAATTAAAATAAAAAATTTCCATCATATTCCACAACAATGTAACAATATTTTACATCTCTGGTATCTATTTAATCCTTAATATAACATCAAATAATTAATTCTTAATTAATTATGTACATTATGGATAACGCCTTTAAAATACATGATTTAAACCCACTAATGTATCGATCAATTTTTCTCTCAGTGATGATAAAAATAGAAGAGTACCTGAAAATATTTCTAAACATTTTTCATATTTCTTGATGGATACATCATCATTCTATTTTACCAAATGTAATTCCTTTAACATTTTCATTTGATTTTTTTGGGGAAAATACCTATTATTAAATAACCCCTTAAATTCATACCATTATGCGGAGTTAATTTATTTATAATTTCTCCAACTCATAACATTGGTCTAGCATTGATATAATTCATCCTTCAAATATAAATTTACTATGACTAATTTTTAATACTCTACGAACTAAAGAATGTAACATATCTTTTTCGTTGTATTGATCCATTTTATGTTAATTATTTGAATAGAGAACACATTAAATGAAGGTGGATATTACCTCATAAATGATTAAAATATATATTATAACTACATTTAATCTTTTAGAAGGTAATAATTGTTAATAACTTGATATAGTTGAATTATCGTGATATAAATATTTTCCAGTCTAGTCACCATGTCATTCAATTGGTTATAAATTCAATCATACATTTTTCACCACATTAATTTTAAGATGATTTCTATTAGTAATATCCATTTACTAAATCAAAAATTGATAGTGTGATTATCAATATCAATTATATATGATTCAAAATCATATATTCATGAAAATTATTCCTATGTATTTTGAAGTTATCAAACCTTCCTATTATCCTATGAATCATTAGGTTCATACAAAATAACATTTCTTTTATCATCGGTTGTCTGAATTTAATTCCCTATATTATGCATACCATTATATTATGAAATAATAAATATTGACAAAAACATCTATGGAGGCATGAGTAATAAATTCATATATATTGAATCATTTTAGATGAATGATAAATATATTATCCCATAATACATGACAAAGAACCATAAAGGATTTGTGTGTTTGGTTATTAGATGATGAGTAAACTTATTTCAAGCAATATCATCAAAATATCACACAAATAAATTCCAAAATAGTTCACTTATAAGTTATATAATACACAATTCTATTATTTATAACCTATATAAATGTAAATATAAGATAAAATCTTCTCAAAGTCATTGTATGGGTAAACATAAGATACAAAAATAAAATATCATATGCTTTCTAATGGTATGAGTAGTTATTTGAGATAATGTTCATAATATATGATATTTATACACAATTATTCATAGATCATAAATCATAATTCCAAAAAAAATTATTAGAATAAAATATGTGAGTTAAATGAGTTTAGAATTAATATTAATTACCCATGAGGCATGATATAATATCATAAGCACAAATTAAAATCATATGAATATGGTGAAATGTATGAATCATTGAAAATAATTCATTTTTAGAAGATAGTTTTTAATAAAATCATAACATATTGTAAAAATTCTAATAGTGTATTGGGATCACTCCCAATCCCCATTTTCATTTTGGAAGATAATGTTCCATATTGGATTTGGTTCACTACACAATCAATTTAACATTCTATCATAATAAATAAATACATTCCAAAATAATTAAATGAAAATATAATTCCAGTTCAATCTGTCACATAATGAAAACCATAAATATATATTCCATATGATAATAATAATATTCATCATTTCATATTTTCATAATTAACCAATGGGAATGAAATGTGTTTCTCGAAAGAATCCTAATAAAATCATCATCATATGTTATTCCAAGAAATATAATGGACTGTATCATTATATCATATCCCATGTGATGTGTAATAATATTTAAATTATGTTCACATATATTGAAAATGCTTTTATAGAAAATTTATAAAAATTTCTAGAAAAATAAGAGAAATATACCGTCCTTTTTATTATGTCTTCTCAAAAAGTTCTTCAAATGATGTGAATGATATTTTAAGAAAAAGATACCCAATTTTAATGTAATATGTGAAATAAATATTGATCTTTATAGTGGGATATAATTTATTTAAAAAATACAAAAAGCTTTTTCTAACACTTTTTTAAAAATTTAATTATAACCTATACTGAAGACATTGTATGAAATATTATTAAACCCACAAAAATGAATTATAATATGTTATAATGTTTCTTTTATTGTCATTATAAAATATAAATGAACATTTTTTGAATCATATTAAATAATATTGACATGGATGAAAAATATTCCCAACTAAAAAGAAAAAATATTGATGTGTTTTCATAAAAATGTTCTTTTAGTCATTTATTGTACAGAAGATGGAAAACAAGAAATATTACTATAAAACACGATAATTAATAGTAGGATTCATAAATATGTGTGGTGCAATATATTTATAGAGGAATAATACAATTACCATGACATGGATTTAATCATCTACAATCCTGATTAAAAATGAGTCTACAACATAAACACTTATCTGAATTATGAACATGCTTGTATATCATCTAACTGCATAAATAACAAATTTTTATTTATTTTATAACTATATTTGAACAATAATCATAATTATATTAAAATATGTGATTCATTCATAATTTCTAATCACCCATTTACTAATAATTTCTAATAAAATCAATATCATTGTTGGGAATTTTTTCTTTTTTCCTACCGATTTAAATTTGGAGATTTCAGTCCGTGGCCCTTTCTTAAATTTCGAAATTTATAGATGATTAATCTTTTTGAAAGCATAATATTTATTTATTTTATAAAAATTTACATAAATACTTTTAGGGGTGTTGAAAAATTTATTACATCACTTCATAGAGGTGGTAGTCCCCCAATATGCACATGTGATGCTTTTATTTTTTTAATTAATGTATGTTAATGAAGGAAAATAATACATTTTATCCCCAAAATAAATATTTTTTCATATATATCATGTATGTTCCTTAAATCCCTCAATATAACCATCCATGTGTATAATTGATGAAAAATACAACACATCTCTTCATGGGGATGTTAGACCGTACAAACACATGAGAAACACATTCATTAACCATTCAATAGAAATAATAGAGAAAATGGTTGTACTATTATAAAAAAACACATCGTTATAGTAATGATAATTATGTAATAAAATTTTTATAGATATAGAATATTTAAAGGAGGTGAGAGAATAATGAAACATGAATTATGTTGATAATGTTTGTCACAACCTCTCTTAATAGGGCCAATGCTATAAATCTTAAAGACTACCTCCAATAGGAAGAGGGATGTTGACTAGAACTATGTATGCATATCAGTAAAATTGGAAGAATTGCCGATTTTACTGTACACCCACACACATCTCCAAACCTACAAAATGGTGAAATGTAGAAGACACCATGAAAAAATGAAATCATACCACTAAATCTGAACTAGAGTATGATAGAAATGTAAAGTGAAGTAATGTAAACATGACCAAATACACTCCCACCAAAAAAAATCTGTAAACCACTAAGTACAACCTCTAATAATGTTACGGGGACTAATGACTATTTTTGTAGTAACACCTCGGTCTGTCTAACTCACAATGTTTCATCTTGTCATGATCAGGGTCGTGGCATTCCTAGGACACCTTTATATGGTCCCTCAACTACAAAAGTCACAACATGATTGGGAAACTCATGTGTAGGGCTGATTATAACAATACTCAGTAGGACACACCAATAGGCCAAGGGCTATTGTCTATCATTGAGTAGGCATATCAATAACATGTGAGGCATTTCTTATAAACCTATATGTGCACACACTTCTCCAATCCCCAAAATATTGAAATATAAAAGCTATTAAGAAAGAAATTCAATCATACCAATAAATCCCAACTGGTGTATGATAAGAAATTAAATTTTAGTAATGTAAAACATGCCAAAATACAAGCCCACCGAAAAGAATGTTTGTAAAACAAGAATTATAACATCTAAAAACATGTTATTGGGACTAATGGCTATATCCACGGAAACAACACGTCTTTTCTAAACTCACAATGTATCATCTGGTCCTAGTTAGTGTCCTTGTTTTCCTAGGACGCCATCACAAGGTTGCTCGTCAACACATGTCCTAACATGTGCGGGAAAATCCTATTCAGGGGTGGGTATAACAATACACAGTTGGACACCCCAACCCCCAAATAAAAATACAGAGGAAAGATATAGTCAGCTCTAAACTAGTATATGTCTACATAATAATACAAGTATATCCAAATATACTCAAAAAAGACACGTAGTGTATAGGTATGTCACGACTATTGCATTCCAACACTAGAAATACAACTCTGTGATTCTAAAAATCACTCATCCGGGAGTACGCACTCCTAATTCCAATATTACCGATGAATTATTTCATACAAGTATTTTTCATCAAGAGATGTCCTGAGATAGAGATATGTTTAATGATCTAAAGATAGATATGACACATCAGATGAGGATCACATCCAAGGCCATGGGGTGATACCAACAATTCCATCTTGATTAACCTACTATGTAAAGGATTGAATCATGGTGAAGTGGTTCAGATCAATACTGATGACTCAACCTATGAGATTAAGAATAAAAATTGGATCTTCTATATGCCACTTGGGGGATTCCAACAAATTTATCTTGGATGTCCATCTGAAGGGATAATGCTCATGTTAGTAGGAAATGATACACACTAACCTTTATAGAAACTATCAATGAAACCAACCCTAATGAAACATATCCAATATACAGTCAGTAAATAGAATCCATCCTTGTAGAGGAGGGTGCATGGTGGTTAATAGGGTCACAGGTCATGTCCCATGAACACAAGGACTACCTATGTAAAACGACATGCATTAGAAAAACATGTAGTGTGGA
Organism: Viscum album; assembly: GCA_963277665.1. Lineage (NCBI taxonomy): Eukaryota > Viridiplantae > Streptophyta > Magnoliopsida > Santalales > Viscaceae > Viscum > Viscum album. The sequence continues at coordinate 924,532,493 of OY728146.1, read as the reverse complement.
AAATGTATTAATGGTATATTGAGAGGATCACACTTACTTTCCTACTATCTACTATCCAATCCAGGTACATTTGTCATGTTTCAGTACACATATTCAACCTGTGTATAAATGTTTGTGTCCAGTACATGGGGAAATCCGCATAATCAGCTTAGAAAACTCAAGTGTGTATTAAAAAATGTTTCAGCACCTCAGGTACACATCCCTGTGTTCATGTACCTTCTATTATACACACCATGTCTCGAGTATGGGACCACACATCATGTGACTGGGACCACACATCATGTGATAGGGGTCAAATTCCATGTGACATGCAATTTATTCCCAAAATCTAAGCCACCACTCTATGGGGTCCACACACCGTGTGCATCAGAATTTTTTAGGATCCTTGGTCCGTGCTCTAGTAGTTTTCCCCATATCTTGGGCCATCTTTCCAACCATACATCTTCTTGATACTCCAAATATGTGGTCTTCTAGTGAGGCCATCACCAAATAGGTAAGATTTGGGCCTTTAATCAGCTCATAAAACAAGTTCACCTTATTTCTTCATTTCCAAAAATGAACAAAAAATATGCACCTTCGTCACACTGGCATCGCAACCATTGTCACACATCCATCATGACGTAAAAATTATAGATCATCAGTCTCATTTCATTGCACCGAAAATTGATGGTGCAGTAATCATTTGTACATAAACCATAAAAAATTCAAAGAATGTGAAGAATTTTGGGGGATAAATTCACAAAGAATAACCAACAGAATGAACCACGGTTGTTGTTAATTCTAATCATGATCCATTACATAATAATGATCAAGAAAGAAAAAAATATATAAATAATAAAACCCTGATGATAATAATCCTCCAACATAAACCCATACTATAGGAATAATGAACTACAGATCAACATATTCGTTGGTTGGTCTACATTCATCATTGAATTCAAAAATTTGGAAAATAAAATTCAGACACCCTATCATAGAACTGGATATCTTTCGAAAGAAGATCAATTGTCGCATTATCATTGTTGCTGGGATCTCCCTAGAACATCTCTCGTCGATCTTCGATCCATCATACCGTCATTGTTTATCTCCGAGATAATCCTCTAAGTCCCTCTCTCTAGAGACTCAACATAATTATGTGGTTATGAGTCTAACCCTAGACCCATGTCTCTCGGTTTGTTTAAAAATAATGGATTTTTCATCAATGCATCATGAAAAAGTTAAAATAATGTTAATTATCCATTTATTTTAATTATTAAAATACCAAAAAAATTCTTTTCACAACTGACCCGTACCGTTCGATTTTATGTCTCTCCATGGGTAAACTCCCTGCTCAGAATTCAAAGATGCCCTCATATTTTTTATTTTTGAAAATATTTCGATGGTATTCCACTTTTCATGAAAACCACTTGTGAATGAAATTTGATATAATTAATATATTTCAAAAATTTATTCTTGTAACACCGGACCTCATGAATTTCATGTTGTCTCTATACTTGGTCTCTAATTATTTCAATATAATATTTAAAAAAAATATAAAAAAATTATAAGGCATTACATTCTCTTCTCCTTATGAATTTAGATCCCTGAAAAATCAAATTCAATACTACTAAAAAAGATGTGGGTATTTCACACGAATCTGATCTACAAATCCCACATGATCTCTTATAGATTCCCATGCATCCACCTAACATGAACTAAGTGAATCGATCACCCAGAGAGGATCCTCTCAGTTAGATCCTTCATATCTACTACATACATCGAAAAATTCACATCATTATGGATCTGTATCTCCTTCTAGTCAATGACGAGCAATGGGTATTGCAATTACCTCCTATGTTGAGACACGTGGAAGATATTGTGTACCCAGTGCATCTATGGGGTATAGAAAGGTGGTATGCTACCTCACCAACTCTATATAGTAATTGAAAAGGGAAAATAATCCTTGGAGAAAACTTAACAACGTGGTCAAATATTCCTAAACCACATCGAGGTGAGACCCAAAATAACACATGGTCTTCTTCCTTGAACTCCAAAGGTCAATATCTCTTGGAATTATATGACTTCTACCAAATCTATGTAGTCTTCATATGCTCTTGGATGATCTTCCACATACCAGTAGTCACTCACAACAACTGCAAGACCATGATTGTTGACAATACTAGGCTATTCTAGACAAGTGGTTACCTTCAAAGTCACCCGAACAGAGCCTCAAACAGTTCCATAGCAATGGTGGAATAATTTTTTTTGTCATATAAAAACTCCACCATTGGTAAGTGGTCCTCCCAAATAATAATAAAGTCCATTATGCAAGCCCGAAGAATTTCCTCTAGAACCGGAATGTCCCTGTCCATCTAGTCATCGATTTATAGATGAAAATCTGTGATCAAGCATATTTGAGTCTCAAATGCATCCTATAATCCCTTCCATAACCAATATGTGAATTGGAATCAAAATTTGAAACACTCGTCAATGAAAATCTGTGAAGACGAATTATCTCCAACTCATACATGTATCCCAATCTCTCTACTAAACACTTTTCCCATATGTCTAGGGAGTGGGAAGACATGGTGAGTCGGTCAATTATCACCGAAATGGGGTCATGTCCCCTAGACGTACATGGTAATATTTCTATGAAGTTAATTATTATCCCATCCCACATCCTTTCCAGAACATCATGGGGTTAAGCTAAACCCAATAGAACCATGTTCCCATCCTTCACTTGATGACATGTGAGTCCTTGAGAAAATAAGTCCACAACTACCTTCTTTATACTATGCCACCAAAATTAATGTGGGAGGTCCTGGTATATCTTCACCTCAATAGGATTTACCTTCATAGGGGATGCGTGGAACTTTGTCAAAACCTCATCCTGTAATGCCACTTTTACAAATGTGTGTCCTTAGAAAATCAAATAGTGCTCCCCACCATTCAAACATCCATTAGTTGAATTTAATGAGGAAATCTCAGAATAAAGTGTATCGAAATCAGTATCGCAAATATGTTCCTCCCGGACTTGTTCTAAGTGTTTATGGGTGAGAACCATCGGTTGGAGAAATGTGGCCTTATCTCTATCTATGAAGGATGACTGTAATAAGTCCAACTACTCTGATTCCTTGTTCAACAAATGTGAACCCAATCTCTTTATAAGACATTATTCCACCATACTTACCTTCCAATGAATATATAAAATCACTATATTATAGTCTTGGAGGAACACTATCCATCTCTTATGAGAGGATATACTTGAGACTCTTCAGATCATATTAGATGATAAACTACTCTCCCATCCGGTATTGTCATAACATCATCAATGTTAAGACTACAACTACTAACACAAGATCATGGGTAACAAAGTTATTATCTTGTGGTATCATCTTGTGTGAACCATAAGAAATCACCACTTTCCTCTACATCAATACACAACTATGTTTGGTCCCTAATGCATCACATCACACTATATACTTGACAACCACCTTTGGAAATCTCAATATTGAGGTGCTCATCAAAATATTGATCATCCTATGAAAATCCATATGATACTTCTCTGCCAACATGAAATACTACCTCTTTCAATTCTAATACGTCATAGGTTCTGTAATTCTATAGAAAATGGGAATGAATATTTAGTAATATCCTTCCAGCAAAAGGAAGCTTTGTACCATTATATCTCTCCTTGGTAGATCCCATGAAAACACTACCTCCACCATTTATAGGTCCACTAACACTGCAAATATAGAGATAACATATCTTAGAATGTGGACTCCCTAAATCAAAAATTTTCACTTCATGAGTTTCCAATAAATATGGTGCTCTTGGAGTACATACATAACCATCCGTAAGTGTCTTGCATGCTCCTCCTTTGACCATGTGTACATAAGGATATAGTTTTTGAATACTACCAAAAAATGGTTTATTTAAGACCGAAATATCTGGTTCATAAGTCACATGAACCCTGTTGGGGAGTTTTTTATTCTACATGGCATCACCAAGTACTTGTAATTATTGTAGTATAATCTGAAATTCATCTTTGGTATATCCTCATCTCGTAATCATAATTGGAGATAGCCTAATCGAAGGTCAACCATTGATAACCATTGATCCCCTCTCAACTGATAAATGATATCATTGATCCCCAATAGTGGACCCATGTTCTTCACCATCACATGGTTCAGGCAATGATAATCCACACACAACCTCAAGCCCTCATTTCCCTTTTTAAAAAACATAGTCCTACCCACGGTGAAGCACTGGGTCTCACGAAGCCCTTCCTATTTAAATCATTTAATTGAATCCTCAACTCACATAGCTCTACAGAATCCACGCAATATGATTATGTAGATATCATTTTCATCTCAGGGTGTAAATCAATGCAGGTGTTTATCTCCCTCTGAGGAGGTAATCTTGGATCATCTTTAGAAAATACATCCTAGTACTGTTCCACTACAACTGGGAACCATAAAAACATATCATTAGTTGCGCCTTGGGTTAAACTAGCCAAGTGATGAGTGATCAGCTAGAACCTCTTCTGCATGAGACCATCTTATGCTTCCTAGGATTTAATTTCATCAAAATAAGTAAATCCTCATTCCATCATTGTAGACACACAACACCCTTACCCTTAAAAAATTTATTTTGGACATGGAATAAAGATGACCAATACATACCATGAATGATGTCATAATAATTCTATGCTACCACCAAGAGTTTACACCAAAAACTCTCACATCAAATGGTAAGGATACACTCTCAGCAAATATGTGTAATGAACGAGTCTCCTCCCATAGGTGTCTCCAAGCATAATTGGTGTGTAAATGTTTCAACTGGAATCTCATAGTCTTTTACATGATATGTGGCGATGAAGGAATGACTAGAACATGTGTGTATCAGTATGGTTGCTATTATAGAAACGACAGGGATCATACGTCGAATCATTCCAAGAGCCCTTGTGTTATAAACCTCGACGACATACATCTCTCCTCAATCTTATCTTCATGATCCTGGAGCATGTTATGAACCACCTGGGGGTGGTGGTGGTAACAAGTTGAATCATCAACAACCATATAATATTTTTCTAACTCCCCTACCATATTCTCTACTCTGTGGATCTGCCTTCTCCTACCCCTACCATGGTGGTCCATCCATTCTCTCCCAGTAACTGGCACGACAGGTTGGATAATCTAGAGTGAGATGTCCCATTTCATCACATGAGAATATTCTCCGCACTCTACGATAACTGGACCAGGCTTGAGATCCTTGAACCAAAAATCTCATTTCTTGGGACCTCCACCAAAAATTTCTCGCATGTCTGTATCCTTGATATTTCCATCAGCTCTCTATTATTTTGGTCTTTGTACCTACCTGTCCACTTTGACTGTCATTAGATATCTCTTATCATCTTGAAAGCTCTCAACCACCAAATCCTACTCAAGAACCCCAGGATATTTAGGAATGTTCATAGGGATAATGTTGGACTGGTTTGTATTTTCAAAATCCTCACTCAAATGTATCATCCATGAAGTACTGATCTATGACCATATCCATCAAGTACTTATAAATTTTGGTGGTCCTCAATGAATAATAAGCTAATGTCATGCTACCAATCCAGAGATGATGAATCTCATGTATATGCATAATTCTCCACATAACCGGGGAGAATCCATCTCTAAAGAGTTGATCGAACTCTATCCATGAGAGAGTCTCCTCATCATGTGTTTGGGTATCCACAATTCACCATCATCATACTAATAGCTACAAAAGGATCTATTCTAGGACCACCATATGATTTGTTGGTGTCCTGAATAGAATAAAAACTAGGGTCACCGCCTCAAGCCGATCATCAGCTACCTAAGCATTGGGATCGCCTCAGAACCTAAGGGATATCTATCACCGAAACTCATTAAGTGCACTCAAACACCCATCCATTTTTTCTGGTACTATAGGTACCACTAGTAGCTCAATTGGGGGTAGTATGTTCTATGCACCACCAAGTGGTAATATATATATAACTAATCCCTTTATTGAAGCCTTGTCACTAAGGGGGTCATCCACGTGACCGAGATGATGAATCCTATCTGGTATACGTCATAGATGCATCCTATTAGAAAAAAATATATTCTGTGGTCAATGAGTATATCTTGTTAGATGACTAAATAAGTACATTGAAAACACAATGAATTCTTATATGATACATGCACCATTTTTTCCCTGTTTCCAGTGTTCACATGTACCGATTTGACAGACATGTTATAAGAGTCCTAATGTGTGGATGTGTCGGCCACCATACCATCAAGGGAGTCCCGAGCCTGAAATCGAACTCTAAATACATACCATTATTTCCACACACCAATATCAAAGATACATGGACATAAGGTAGAACCATCCATCTATTGATACCAATCTATCTCAACCTATCCCAATGGGTCTCATACCGTGACTCCCCAAGACCAGCTCAAATATGATAGGGGATAGTGACTAGAACCAAGTAGTAATATCACTAACATGGTATGCATTTAATATGTACATATACACATGTAAAATTATCTAATCCTAGAAAAGATGAATTGTTAAAGCCACAAATAAACAAAGGCATGTATTCTAGTAAACTGCAACTAGAGTACTACATGAACGTAATGTTCGGTAATGTAATCAGCGCAAAAATACAAGTCCACCCAAAAGAAATTTTGTAATCCATGAAGTCCATACAATAAAAAATGTACTAGGACTATTTTCTAAAGTATAATGAACAAAAAAACCTATATAAACTCACAAATTATTGTATGGTCTTAGTTCTGGTCCTGGTCTGCCTTGAAATTCATCAAAAGTTCGCTAATCTGCCCAAGATATGACATATGTAGGAGAAGCCCGTATAGGTGTGAGTATAACAGTTCACAGTAGGATTCCACAAAACCACAATGAAATAGACCATAGAAATGATACATTCATCTCTACACAATTATATGTCTACGTAATATAAGAAGGATATCCAAATATACATAAACCAAGGCATTGATTCTATAGGTAAGTCATAACTACCAAAAACCAACACTATAAATTCAGCTTAACGATTACACAAATAACTCATCCAGGATAATGCACAATACAATCCTATAGTATTGATGACATCCGTATAAGAAATAATGTTCATCAGAAAATTATGTGAGAGCTAAATATGCTAAATGAATTGAAGATATATATGATACAAAAGATTAGGATCACAACTAGGGCCATGTCGTGATACAAAAAACTAGATCTATTTTTATGCAATACGCAGAGTATCAAATCCTACTGAAGTTGGTCATGTCAATACCAAAGAATATAGCTAGGGCCTGAAGAAGGTATAGGTGATCCACTCTATAAATCACAAGGGATTCTAACAACTTTATCCTAGAATTATTGGAGAAGGGAACATAATCCTATGAGTAGGAAATGATACCCACTAACCTTTAAGAAAATGATCAAGTGAGAAAAACCTAACAAATCATGCCAATGATATGGTGTGAAAGATAATAAATCCATGTACAATGGGGTACACGACATGTAATAGGGTCACAAGACTTGTCTTGTGACCCCATGTACTGCTTGTGTACAATGACTCGGGTCAGTAAAACATGTCATGTAGAAAAGGTTTGCCTGATATGTATTGAGGGTCATAGGATGTGTCCTACTCTATATATTTTTCTCCATGCACATTGTCCATGTTCTAGTAAAATAATTAAACCCATGTATGAATGTGCGTGTAACAGTATATAGTAAAATTCGCATAACCGGTTTTGGAAAAGATTTTGGGGGAGTACAGACCATGTCAGCACCCCATGTACTCTACCATGTCTATTTTTATCTTAATAGATTCAAATTAAGTCTCAGGGAAGGTCCAACACACCATGTAATAGGTGTTACACTCTGTGTGACACGGAATTGATTCCTAAAACCCTAGTCACCACTATTCAGGGCCCAAAGATCATGAATTTCTGAAATACATGCCGAGTTCATTGAGATTTTCCGTAATCTCTACGTCACACTCTAGTGATCTTCTATATCAAATCATCCACCATTTAGTATGCACCACATCAGGAAACTCTAGATCAGAGGTTGTTTGGTTATGCCATCACTAAATCGGTATGATTTGGGCATTCAATCAACTCAAAAAAACAAGATCATCATAGTTATTTGTTTCCATCAAAGAATGAAAAAATTGAACCCAATTAATTTGATCCACTTATGAAACCACCATGGAATCTCTATCGAGTCCTACTAATTCTAGATCTTCAATATTAGATCGATGCTCTTCAATATGATGGCCCAATGATTGTTTGTTCTTAACCCGTGAAGAATGCGAAGAATATCAGGATAGAATTGAAAAAAGAACAAACCAAGGAATAAACCTTAGTTTTTTTTCATTTGAGACTTGATACATCCCATATGATTGATCGGGATAAAATAGATCTTTAAAAAATAAAACACCAAAGATAATAATCCAACAAAATAATCCAATTCGATAAGAACGATGAATAGAAAATCAACATGTTCGTTGGTTGGATATCCTTCATCATTAATTTAAAAAATAGGGATAATAAATCCAAATAACACATTGTACCTCATAGTGGAAATGATCTCCAATGATGACCAGTTTTCACTTCGACATTGTTGGTGATATCTATCAATAATGGCTCCTGTCGAAATTTGATGCAAATTCCTATCATCATTCATCATCGAGTGAATCCTTTAAGTTCCTCTCTCCATATCCTCTAAGGAATTCTAGGGATATGAGTTAAACACCAAACCCTAGCCTCTAGGTTTGATTAAAAATAAATGATGTTACATAACTACGATAATGAAATGTTAATATAATATAAATTCTCTATTTATTTTATTTATTAAAATGCAAAAATCTACTTTCCAAAGCTGACCCGCGCCACCAAATGTTAGGTTTCTCATAGGGTAAACTCACTACTCTGAATTGAAATAGACCCCTAAACTTTTTGACCCAGACACCCATGTAGATGTTATTAAAATTTTCCATAAAGAACACTCATGTGTGTTTTTAATCTATTTATTATATTTCAAACATTTATTTCGGGCACATAGGGTCTTAGATTCTGTTGTCGTCTCATCACATAGTCTCTAATTAAATCCATATAAAATGATAAAATAATATATGGAATTCTTATGATATTAAAATGAAATTTTCCTCTACTTTTATTATCTTATTTTGGAATACATATTTGGACATATTAAGATGGTATTTTTGTTACAAAGAGACAACATGGATGTGTTGAGGAAAATTTCTATGGTATTTGGTTATTATTCGGATGAAATATATTTCTCCAAGTGTGTGAATAACTAATAAGATGACTAGTTTTTTTATAAGATTGTGGAGTGTCACCCTTGTGAACATTCAAGGGTTTTAAATTATATACGGCGATTTTCTGGGTAAAATGGAAAAAATGGAAAAATTCATATATAGTATAATTATGGGGGGTTTCAATTCACTAAATAGATTATATATTAAAAAAATTTGTGAAAATGAAATCCACATCAGTTTTTTTAATTCCTCATAAACCCTTTTAATCTTTACCGTGGTGACAAGATTTTTACTATGGTACTTATTAACTATTTATTAAAATGATGTTGTAATTTTAACCAGATAGGTGATATTTTGTTTCAAAATTTTTAATAATATTATAAATATTTAATTCTTATAGGTTGATGAAATTAATCAAATATCCTTATAGAAAATTTGTAAAAATAGTTATTTAAAAAAAATTATAAATAGAAATGAATCAATTATCATTACATTCCATGTAAAAACCATAAGAGGAGATTTACAATATTTTATTGAACATATTAACTAAAAATTTCATTAAATTAATACATAAATTCTTATAAATTAAATATATAAACATGAAAATGAACTATGCACATAAAAATAGTTTTTAGAAATATATTACTTTTTAACATTCAAATGATTTTATCATTATTTATAAAAAAAATTAATTATTGTATGAATTTTAATTAATATATATATATATATATTACATTTTAAAAATGATAATACTCGAAATAAATCAAATTAAATTATACATTTAATATATAATATAAATCTGTTTTAAATAAATCATCTATTTTGTAGCCAAGAGTTACTAGAATGAAATTCCTTATCATTTATAAATAACTAAATGATTGTTGATACTTGAGTTTTTTATATGTATTGTATCAGATTAAAATTCTATTTGTTTTATTAATCTATATTTTTAAAAAGTATTATTTAATTATGTTTGGTTTTATATGGATCAAATGTTTTCAAATAAATTGAATTTATTAATGTTATTTCCAAAATATAGTAGTGTGAAAGTCACACCACTACTGAAGTAGGACGTTAATAAAGAATTATTCAAAATCCATGATGCATTAGTCATTTTCACCTATATAATTTCATTCCAAATATTAGTGACATGAAAATTAATAATAATGAACGAAATGTGATTATGACAGAAATTACATTTTTTCATGGAGATTTTATGTGAAATACTATAATCAAAATGATAAAAATAGAATGTAAACCTTTCCACTACCATTATTAGATCAAATACTCAAATGATTTACCACATACATGTTTTATTATTTATGGGATGGATACTTTGTTCACAAAAAATAGTCTTTGTACTTTTTAACCATGTTATTTATACACTTACTTAGAAGATAATCATATCTAGAAGAAAAGAATCTTAACATTTATTAAATTAGTGAAAAAGTTCAGAAAACATGAAAAAAATTCCCAAAACAAAAACTACAGATCATCATAATGAAACCCGTCACCACCTCCATGACAAAACACTTCCTAGGTAGTTGACGATTCCCTCTCCAAGCATTCATAATGCATCAACACTTTCGCATATTTCCTTCCATGATTCAACAGGTCCAATAATAGAAACTCACTATTAGTTTTAGTTACATTATTTAATCTAGAGACTTCCCCACCTTCATCTTTTATAGAAGATCTGGTGATCATCGGCATGGGATGATAGAATTATTCCTTCCCTGACCTTATTCAGGGTGAATTATTCAAGATCTGATGGTTCCTAGAAAAAATCTTCATCCCTACCTAGGAAATTTAACTATATGATGGCCTTCCCATTCAACTTTGATTTTATTTTTCACTCTCAAAAATATCACCCCATTTTCTAAGGATGTGCATCTCTTGATACATCGCTAACCGATCCTACTGTAACTGAAAATTATTGTCAATCATAGCTAGTCAATGTGGACTTTCCACCAAATCATACCCTACACATATCCATTTTTCCATTCCTTCATTCACTAAAACATTCTCTTGGGAAGGATTCTTGGTCATGAAGCTAACACCATCGTGCATTGGAATATGGTCATTGAGGCACTCATGATCCAACCTTTGAAATTTATTCCCTATGGCAACTGTGATCATCATTCCACCTTCACCATCAACCTGAACATTGGACTAATCAGTACAGATTTTGTTACCTCCCTAAATTATACAAGCATCACATATATCAAAGTCCAAATCCTACACTGCAACAGGCTACATGTTACCCACAGCTATATCCAAAGCAGACCCCTACTTCCCCTTACTAGTGCCACCACTGCTACTCCCCTTCATCTGAATAGCTACTCGAATAGACTCAGAAGCTTCCTACACATCCCCATCCAGTCAAGTCTATTGAAAAAATCATATACCCAGAAAATTTAAATGTGGGATTGTATCCACAACCATACTACGGGGGCCCTCAACACTAGTATGCTCCTCCCTTATTTTAGCAATCACATACTCCTTCCCCTTTGGACCAACATTATCTCCATCAACCAGTCCAACCTCCATCCTGATAGTGTAAAATGTTTAAAGGACATCATGTACCTGCTGAGCATGGACCAATTGCTCCTGTTTATTACCCTTGATAGCCACAGGTCCTCTTGAAAATCACACCATACCACCAGTGTCAGCATCATTTTCCTTTGCACCATCCACCTGGTTTAGATCATGTCAAAGCCTATTCATACCTAACTTTAACTTGTCCTAACTATCATTTTTATGTTTAATTCAATAAATTTTGTTGAATGTTAATTATATAAATTAATCAAAACAAGGTAGATGAATTTCATGATATTTTCATGGAATTTTAATCAATTTATGTGAGTTATTCTGATTTATTCATATTTAATATTGAATATGTGATAAAATAAATGAAAGAAAAATACTTATTACCCAATTGTTAAATGTTCCATATCTTGAGTTAAGATAAAATCATAATTGATAATAGAATATATATTCAAAGGATTGAGTTTGACCAGGTAAAAATATACCAAAATAGCTATATGATTACTATATAATAAAGGGGATCTAAATATTTCATAGACATGCATAGATTTACCATAATATTGTAATGCTCTTTAAAATATATATTGTCCGATTACACATATGATTTCAAGGGAATGTCAATTTAATTTTGATTACACATGCAATTAAGTAATAAAAACATTTATTATATGATTTATAGTAAACTCAATCATGATTTATCAAATTTTAGAGAATAAATTTGAGATTATATGCGATGAGAGTGATTTTTTGTTAGATCCACTCGACGATAGTGGGTAGATGACATAATTCTACCAATATATTATTAAAAAACATATAAATAAATGAAGCCAAAATTAAATTTACTACAATTGAGAGGAATATTTTAACTTTGGACATTTGTTTTACAGGTTTATATAATATTTGGTGCACTATATGGGATTTTTTACAGTAGTAATGCCACATTGATTTATTTGTTGATAAATAATGATAATATGAAATTGTAGACTAATTGGATCATTATACATAAATAGAATTACATCATTATCAAAGAAAAATAAGAATCATAAAATACAGTGGTCGATTACCTCTCAAGGTTACAACTATTGAATATGGACGAAAATGAGAAGATGAACATAGATGATCAGTTCCCAACCATGAAACATTTATATGATTATTTTCATGATCTTAATTATTTTTTTACATAATAACAGTTTTGAAGATGAGGAAATATTTCCTCACATAATATATCCACATAGGAAGATTTTTTTATCTGATTAAATCATTTCTTTTCGGATGATCCCTTATTCAATATACATTGAAAACTATTATGGTTTTATTTAACATGATATATGTTTTATTTAAATGAGAAATATATATTTTAATTGAATTTTTATAATGTTTTATTTGAATAATTATTTAATATTTGAATGTGTTATAAATGGATATTAATTTTAATATAATAAAAATATATTGACATTTAATATTATATATAATTATATCATATTAAGAATAAATTATTTTATTTTCCATTTCCAAAATATTTTTTTTTAATATATTTTTTCCCTAGGCATAATATAATTTTATTTAAAAATATTATTTTTTAATTAATTAATTTAAATTTAATAATTTATTATAATTAGTAGATATATAATATTGATAATTTTTATAAGTTTTTTTGATTTAATTTTTTCTAAAAGTTCTGATTTTTGGCTGAAGAGTAAATATCTTGTTTTTAAAATATCATATGTTGAATAGAATCATAATGATATAGGAATAAATTAATCATTTATGTAAAAAATTCATAAATAATATATATATATGTGATGAATAATTATGCATTTAAAAATAATATGTTGAATTAAAAACCATTGTTTGACATTTTGGGACATATGCTATAGATAATTCTAATAAAGAACAATTTTTTTATTTTCCATTGATTAAGTAATAGCAAGATAAAATCAGTGTTAGATTGGTTTGGAAGTCCCAAACACATTTTTTTAAATGATAATGACATAAATTTCATTAGAATATATAATTTTTGAAATATATGGCCTAAAAATAAAATATCCATATTTATTCTTTTATATATATATATATTTGAAATATGTTTTTATTTAATCAATCCAATATATATTTACATTAAAATTTATCACTTTTATAAAATAAATATAATGAAATGATTTTTAAATCTATAATTAATATTATATAATTTTTTATAAGATACATTTCATTTTTAATCATAATAATACATTAAATTTATTGAAGTTAGTTATTGCGATAAAGGCTAAAATAAGGATAATGAATTAAATTAAGGATTGATGTTAGAAAATATAATCAAATCTAATTATATATTTGTTTAATGTTGGAATTACTAACCATAACTTATCTAATAATCATTAAATGTAACTTTTTTATCTACATTTCTATAATATGACATCACCTTTATATTATAAATGTAATATCTACATAAAAGGGCACCCATATCGCTCATTTAATGAGTCAACCATCACCCTTTCCGAGACACCACTAAAATTAAAATTACATACAATACACTATTATATGTACATTCATAATAATCCTCTCCCACATTGGTTAGTTTCTGGTATTAATGGAATACCCCAATATCTTTAAAAAAGAAGTGGACTTCCATGATGAGATACAAATTCTTTTTTTATTAGAAATTACGCCTAATTTTTATTTTGAATTATCATATGCATCACCATATCATAAATTTAATTTTATTAATTTAATAAAATATTAATTTTATCATCATAATTATAGATTTTATATGTTACATTAAAATACTCTATAATCATACTCATCCATTGATTATAAGACGATTTTGATTTGGTCGTTCTAACGTATTATATGAACAACACTGTATGTTTTTTTCATATATGGTTATTGTAACATAATTATTTATATTTTTTGATATTATTAGGTTATTATTTTTTAATTATGGAATAGGATTATAGATATTTCAGTATTTATTAATATATAGTCTCAAATTTTCATAAAATTACCAAAAAGGGTGCAATATAGATTTTTTCATTGAAAATAATATCTAAAAAATCCATTGAATAATGATAAATCTTAATAACACAATATAGATCATTTAATAAATTAACATGAATATTATATTGATGATGAACTCATGAAAATAAAACAATTATAGGGACCATTATTCGAAAATATATAATGGATGGTTTAAACTGCTAACAATCAATGATCAGTAGGAACTAAACATATTTAATAACAACCTAATAAATCATTATAAATTATTAATTTCAAATTTAATATACATAAATGATTTTATCAAATAAATGATTAATTATTTATATTTTATTCTCAAGTGGGTTAGAGGGTGTGGAGGTGACTTTAGACTCGTGGAAAGAAGTTTCTCCAAAAAATTTCATTGAGTTATATTATTTCATCAAGGTATTTTTTATTAAATTAGTATGTGAATTATAGACTTTTATTATTTTATATTTTATATAAACTAATTCCATTTGGATTTTAATTTTTATGAAGTAATTTATTTGTTTAAAAATACTAACATTGGTTTTTTATGATCTTTATATGTGTTTATATTACAAACACATTTTAATATGAGTTTGTTTTTTTACAAATAATATTAATGGGATATTTTATGTTTCTTATCTCTGATACAACATCAATATTTTTTTCTATGGTTATTTAATTCGTATTCATTTATTCCTACCATTTTAGTTATATTTAGATATCTATTTGACCAAAAGGGTCTCTATAATAAGATATGTCCTTATCTCTTATTATGGTAATGAATATTTTATGTTGATGACTATTTTCTTTTCATATTGAAAAAAATAAACTAAAATTATAAGGTATCCAAATAATTGTATATAATATAAATTTTCTCAAAAGGAACACTCTCAAACCAATCATATATGTCTGACATACTCTTACATATCTCAATATAATTGGGAACAATATCACCATTTATTATAAAAAAGTATAAACCATAATTATTATATCTAGAAGATGTGCACAAAATCTCATAAAAAAGGAGACCCAATGATATAGAGATAGTTGGTTGACATGAAACCATATAATCTATGTAATGGAAATTTGATTCCAAAATTATTCAACACCATGTGTGTCCACATAAAAACATTTGGAAAATTAAATTACTGGCATTTTCAATACACTATAGGAAACACCAATTAGTGAAAAAATTTTTTGTTAAGATAATAAAATCACAAAAATGAGTTATGGACCACAAAAATATTGATTACATTAGTTTATATTATATTTACTTTTACATAATATACAAATAATTAAAAATAATCCTCTGAACTCATTACACATGGGTAATTTTTTATTTTAAAATAATATAAAATGAATATTATTTTAAATGATTCCCATTAGATTACATCTTCTCACAATTATGTCCATTTTTATTAAAAAAATTCCTCTTCACTTTTTCATGTTTTTATATGTAAATTTTAATCTCATTGTTTTCAAATTTTTAATTTTATGATAAAATTTATGAAAATAAAATGTTATTTCATCTTTATTTTGAAATCAAATTTCTATTGTTCTTATAAATCTTTTTTTCCTCTTTATAAAAATCATGTAATGTTTTTTATAAAATATTAGGGATATATCTAATGATACCACCCACATTCATTATCCATCAGAATTATTACCAAGTTTTGATTAAATAATATTGAATCCCATAAATTATTATTAAGATAATTTAGAAATGATTGGAATAAAAATGATTTCATATTCATTGAGGACACGTATATATATCATAGAAATTATATGTGATTATTGGTGAGTGTGAAATGTTATTCAAATTATTGACAAGGTAAATGTACATAATTTAATTATTTTAAATATAATTTTAACAATTATAAACTGTTAAGGATTTTTTATTATGTTTTTATTTTTATAATTTCTCCAAATGTGATGAATGAATTTTCCCAGTTAGTGATAAATGGGCCCCAAATCTATGTATTTTTTCTACCAAAGAAAACATTATAGGGTGGTGAATTGGATTGATGAATTATTTAAACCTTTTTATTTTGGACCTTCTCTTTTCCTTATGATCCGGTTCCCACATTGTTAGGAACAATGTTGAACAAATATTAATGAAAAACAATTTCTAGAAAAATTGAAAATATATATAAGGGTAAATGATACATATAACACATAAATATTACATGATTCACCAAAAAGTGATACATTCATAGAGAACACAAAAATGATGTTTTTATGTAGTAAAATAAACTAATAAAAAGTAGTTATTTAGAAAAAATAATACAGATATGGTCACTCAATGCTTGACACACTTATTTTATATTGTTTAGGGGACAATCACTCCTCACCCAAGTCACATTGTCTCTTTATACCTTCCATTACAAAATTAAATGAATGGTATTCCATAGATTATGGTAAATTTAGGTCCCTCCATCAGATTTTTGAACTCTTGGTTTCTCTATAATCATCACGAGACTCTAAATCCATCTTCACCTTTAGATTAGTTAATTATTTTCTCATTATGATACTGTATTTCTTATTCAATTTTAGATGATATTGAATCATTATGAAAAGTTCGGACTTGTGTTTTCTAATTCAAGAATTAGATGATTCAATATTCTTGAGTGGTGATAACTATTTGTCATATAACATAAATATCAATAATATAATTTATCTTTTATATATAAAAAATTAAAATAAGTAATTATTGTGTGTTGCACTACTTTTTCAATCCATTTTTGGTGCTAAAATCCTCATCCATAATATTGTTCAAAACAATTCATTGTCAATGGTACATTTCACTAAGAACCACTTATGTGCATAACACTATGGTGTTCATGGATTAAAAATATAGATATGAGAATAATACAACTTAGTGTAAGATCTCTGGGTACATGACCCATGGGAACAAATCCCCTTGAGTTCATAAATCCTTGAATGTATCTCCTCTACATTACTTATGCATATTCGAAGATCACATAACCCTAGGTTATTTATCCTTGACCATAGGCCATTATGCATCATAACCATTGATAATTTAGTCATGGTACAATGCCTGTTATGATTATTATATATTCAGGGTAATGATAAAGTCAAATTGATATAGTTTGATGGATTGCTAACCATATCCATTAGGATCATACCTTATGAATCCCATTAATTAGATATTTTTTGGCAGAGGGAATACTGATGATTTCCTCTTGACCATGACCATGCTGAGATTTCAAAATTAATTCATGTAAAAATCCATTAATAGAAGAAAATAATTATTAACGAGATCATGACCCATACTATTCTCTCCTAACCACCCCTATAATGTTTCACCGTCACAATCCTTTTAACTATGGTGTGTGAGTATATAATAAGGTAGTATATATCTATAACCAATTGTTATAAATTTTTATATTATATTTTAAAAGTGATAATTATTATATTTAATCATCTTTATTATTTCATTATACATTATTATATAACAACTATAATAAAAATATGATTTTCATATGATGAAACCAAAATTTTATTTATTATTTGATTTAAGGAAAAATAAAATAAGTATTGAAATTAAGAATAAATAGTATTTTAATTACCTATTCCTATGAAATAATATTTATTTATTTATAATTTATAATTAAATTTAATTAAGTCCAATATAATTTTCATAATGGTCAAAAAATTGTTAGTTTCTGAGCTACATCTCGAAAAACACTCGAATACACGCTGTGTATTTTATTAATACATGATGTGTAGTTTTTAAAACATGTCACTGACTGTGTGAGAAGAAACACGAGGTTCTATAATATATTGTAGTAACACGCCATGTACTAGTTTAGCACATAGTGTAGTATAAAATAGGTACCATAACTGTGTCACAAACAACATAGGTCGTGTTATTTTTTCACATACACGTCGTTTCTGAATCTTACACGATGTGTAGTTTGATCTAGGTACTCGGCTGTGTCACAAACAACACAGGTCGGTGTTACCCATACTTGTACACACCTTGTCATTTCGGAAAATTCTATGTAGTTTCGTCCATGTGTCGGGACGTGTCTCTAACAACACAAGCAAGGTAAGGCTTGTCTAGTACACGTCGTGTCTTCCTTGACCATGCCGTGTAGTTTTGTATTAGAGGAACCATGTGGCTTAACTTTGTAGAAGGACGTGGGAATGGTAGAGGATTCAGGAACACGTCGTGTGGTAGGAAAACATCCCATGTATTTGGGGTGTTACACAAACAATTTAATTGGATGTACACGCCTACGTGAAAGACCTAAGGGAACACACAGTGTAGGTAAAGAACACGCTGTGTATTCATGTTTTTCATAACTTTAATTTCTTGTTTTCTATTTTCCTTCATGTGCCTTCAGTTTTTCTATCTATGCTTATCCTAAATCTATGTTGTGATTTTGTCCGTTCAAAGCTATGGCACCGAGACATCCTCCAGTTTGTCTTCAGTTGCAAGGCAGTGACCGTATGCCTGATACAAAAGATCAGGGACTACCAGTAATTTCCCCTATCGTTGCGGATATGGGACCTGTAGTGATTCTAGACACTATTACCAATTTTCAGTTCATAGGGGCTTTAATGAGATTCATGCAGACCTTCCAGGGAGTTTTGCATCCTGCCCCGTCTATGGCAGAGTTGACGTAGGTTTTTTAGCAGGAGCATCCTCCCTCGTTCACAGGGGATGGAGGACCATAGGATGCAGAATCATTGCTAGATTCCATGCTATCCATCTTCAATAACCTGAAGACACATCCAAAGATAAGAGTGAATCTCATGATCTACATTATGTGATACTTCTCCAAGAGATGGTGGGATGTGGTTTCGCAGGCAGGGCGCCAACAAGTTATGGCTTTGGACGAGTTTTCGCGTATGTTCTATGACTACTTTTACCTGGCGACGAGGCGAGATGATAGAGCCAGAGAGTTCATGAACCTGCAGCAGATTAATCTCACGGTAATGGAGTATTCCTCTCACATCACACATTTATAGTGTTTCAATCCCGTTATGGGGATTTATGAGTTGTTTTTAGCGACGATGTTTGAGGAAGGCCTCAAACAGAACATCAGATCACATGTGAATGTCTTTCAATTGACTTCTATTGCTTTGATAGTCAACTGGGATCTTATAAAAGAGTGAAATATGAGGGGACTGGAGCTATGTATGTCGGCGGTTCAGCATCCAGTTATGATTTATTTCAGATAGATTGCATGAAGCGCCACCGAAATTCTAAACGATGTGACATGAGGAAGAGAGGTATTCCTTCTAGAAGATGGGAGCTTCCTTATGGAAACCAAGTGGTTCGATATAAGTGTGTAAAAATTGTTCATAAGATGACTCAGTCCCCAAGAGACCCAGTGGAGTGCCGATCCTGCAGCAAGATGGGTCATCTGCAGTGTTTCTGCAAGGTTATCCTTCTAGCGGCTAGTGAAGGAGGATCAGTTTCGACTCCGTATACAAGAGCAGGATTACCATTTCCATAGCATACTGGGGGTTGGAGTTCTTTAGGTCATTCAGACCAGGGAAGAGGTCGTGGACGTAGTGGAAAGTCTTAGGGAGGATTAGCTTAGGAATCTCAGGCTGCTACATAGGGTCGTGGTGTAGGACAAACGTTTAGGGTAGAGCAGATTCATTAGGATCAGGATCCTAGACCTTCTACAGTTTGAGGTACAATTTTAGTAGCCTCAGGTTTATCCTCTGCACATTTCGATACAATATCTTCTCATATCTTTATTTCTCTACATACAATGGAAATCCTTATACTTTATCTCTATACTTTTGAGGACATGTTGACACTAGACACATCGTTGGGGACTTGAACGGCTTGTGTACGTCAGTTCAAGGAGTGACCTCTAGAGGTGGATGGGTATCACTTTATAAGGTACCTCTATGTCCTAGGGATGATAGACTATGATGTCATTCTCAAAATGGATTGCCTCGTTCTGTTCCAAGCAGTCATCGACTATTATCACGACAGGGTGAGATTCATATCACCGGAGGATGAATCTTTTCTTCATAAGGGAAAGTGGGATGTCCAGGTGAGTAGAGAAGGACCAAAGCATCATGGGCTAGACATATTTACAGATCATATTCCTTGTCTGTATCTAGATGACCAGGGGACTTCATAGTTATAATTTCCTCCTATGGTGGATCGTTTCATGGATGTCTTTCCAGTGGAATTTTCAGGTTTTCCTCTTGAGTGTGATGTGGACTTGTCTATTGAGCTTATGCCAGGAGTGGAACTGGTTTCCATTCCTCCTTATAAAATGGCTACACTTGAGTTTCAGAAGCTGATGAAGCAATTGGAGGAGTTGCACGCAAAGGGTTTCATCAGACCCATTACATCTCTTTTCGGTTCGCCTGTCCTGTTTGCAAAAAAGGAAAACGACACCCTTAGGCTTTTTGTGGATTATTAAATGATGAACCAGTTGATGATCAAGAACCGACATCCCTTGAATAGGCTTTATGATCTCTTTGATCATCTTCGAGGAGCCCAGATGTTCTCAAATATCTATTTGAGGTTCGGTTATCATCAGCTCTGCGTTAGACCATTTGATATTACTCTTACAATTTTCTAGAGCAGGAATGGTCTATATGAGTATATGGTTATGCCGTTCGGCATCACAAACACACCTGTGGTTTTCATCGCACTGATGAAACGAGTGTTCCATCCTTACTTAGATTATATTGTGATTGTTTTTATGGAAAATAACTTAGTTTACAATCACACTTGACAGGACCATGCTACCCATATTGGGATCATTTTGAGTACATTGAGTAAGCATCAGTTATATTCTATGCTCTCAAAGTGCCACTTTTGGATGGACCAGATTCACTTCATGGGTCATGTCATCTCAAGGAAAGGAGTATCAATAGACCCAATGAAGGCGAGATCAGTAGTTACATGGGAGCAGCTGAAGAATTTATTTGAGGTACGAAGTTTCTTAGGGCTATCTGGATACTATAGAAAATTTATATAGGACTTCTCATGCATAGCAGTACAATTAATAGGCTTGACATAGAGGGGGTTGAGGTATGTTTAGTTAGAAACCCGCGATTCGGCCTTCCATGAGCTGAAGGGGAGAATGACTTCTTCACTGATAATAGTTTTTCCAGAGTCGGACAAGAGTTATACAGTTCTTTGTGATGCATCTGGCATCGGGCTTGGAGCAGTGCTTATGTAGGAGGATCATGTTGTTTCATATGGATCTCAGCAGTTGAGGCCACATGAGAGGAACTATCTTACGCATGACCTAGAGTTTCTTGCAGTTGTTTATGATATGTGTTGTTGGAGACATTATCTTCTGGGAGAGCATTTTCTTGTATATACTGACCACAAGAGCCTCAAGTATATCTCCATGTAGTGTGACTTGAATTTGAGACAACGGAGTTGAGTTGAGTACCAACAGTATTTCGATTTTGAGCTTTTTTATACCCATGGGAAAGAAAACAATGTGTAAGACACACTGAGTTGGAGGACACAAATACAGGCAGTTTATGAGGCCAACATTGAGTGGAATCTTATGGCTATGTTCTCCAAAATGTATTTAAGGGTGCACGATAGATAGGGTCAGAAATTTAATTCTTCTATAGTTGTCTCCTATATCCTTCTTGACAGAGTCCAAATGAGGAAGCTATCAGATTATGAAGTCCTAGTCCTACATGAAAGAATGTCATGAGTCGACCCTTTTCTCAGATGGACCGTAGGCGAGGGTGAGATCTTGCGTTTCCAGGGACATGTATGGGTCCCAGCAAATATACGCAAGGAGTTGATGTGAGACTTTCATTCCTCGGTCTGGGAAGTTCATCCTGGAATCACCAATATGCAACGTGATCTACAACCATCGGTATTGGTGTCCATGTATGATGATAGATGTTTTCAATTTTTTCATGAGGTGTTCCACCTATCAGTAGGTGAAGGCGGAGCGCTAGTGACCTTCAAGACTTTTACAGCAAGTACCCATTCTAGAGTTGAAGTGTAATGATGCCCCGATGGACTTCGTGACAGGTTTAATGAGATTGGCTTGATGGTATAACATTGTATGGGTTTTCATTGATAGGCCCATGAAGGTTTCTCACATCATTCCGATTAAGGAGACCTTCAGGTTTGACAAGCTTGGACGGTTGTACATCTATGAGATAGTATGCTTGCATGGGGTTCGGAGTACTATCATTTCAGATAGGGATGTCGGCTTCAAGTCGCATTTTTGGTAAGGGATACAGAGGGCTTTGAGAACACAGGTACTTCTGAGTATAGCTTACCATCCCCAGACAGATGGCCAGCTAGAGCGCACGATTCAAGTGCTTGAAGACATTCTACGAGCATGCGTCCTAGATTTTGGAGGTTCTTTGGAGAGACATATAACTGTATTGGTGTTTTCCTACAATAATAGTTTTCAAAAAACTATTCAAGTGAAACCATATGAGGTTTTATACAGTAGGTCGTTCCGATCATCATTGTGTTGGATGGAGGTAGGAGAGATAGCTATGCTGGGACCTCGTCTTATTTAGGAGACTACAAAACAGGTGGAGTTGATTCAGAAATGGATGGCTACTGCACAATCTTGGTAGAAATCTTATGTTAATAAGTGGAGATGAAATTTGGAGTTCAGGGTCGAAGATCAGGTTTTCCAAAATTTAACCCCGATGTTGTACACAATAGGATCAAGAGACAGTGAATGCTTTCACCGAGATACGTCCGGCGGTTTGAGATTCTGGAGAGAGTCGGGATGGTTACTTATAGGTTGTAGTTACCTCAGAGGTACCAGTCTATGCACAACGTCTTCCATGTTTCTCACCTTCGACACTATTTCTTTGACCAGTCTCAAATTTTTCAACTTGAGGAGGGTGAGCTGGAGCGGGATGAAACATTCTAGTAGCATCCTATCAGGATTGTTGATTATAGTGAAAATGTACTCTATGGCCGGTATGTTCCTATGGTTCAGGTGATATGGAAACATGACTGTGTATAGGACGAGACTTGGGATAAGGAGGATGATGTATGATCGTAGTGGAAAGTGCTATTCAGGGTTAATTCTACCATGCCTTGTTAGGAAATTTGGGGACGAATTTCATTAAGGGGGGAAGTTTTCAAGAACCCAGATCAACATTTCAGCTATGTTTTTCCTTTTCTGGTTGTTTTTTGGGGATACAAAGAGAGTCTGTAAATTTTCTATGTACATGCCATGTACATTATAAGTACACACCATCTACTTTGATTCCTCTTAAGGCCATGTTCTGGCCGTGTCATGGCCACACACGTCCATGTAGGGGTGATGTGGAGGTCGCTTAATGCGGTGTTTGAAAAAGCCTGGTACACGCCGTGTACTCCAAAAGTACATGCCGTGTGCTTTCATTTTTAATTAAATGGCATGGGGTCGTGTCATAACCCCAGAAACATATTCTTCTCTAGCTTCTTCATCCGAGAGTGAAGGTATTACCGCAGATCTTCTCCGAGCCACCGATTCGTCACCGATTAACCGAATCAATCACTTTCGGTTGCAATAAAATCATAGTGGTGAGTTATTGGTACTTATTTGGCCACGTTTCTGAATTCTTTATCTTATAAGTTTTATTGTAGGTTGATCATTTAAGACATTCTTATAGATATACTCCATTCTAGGCCAATTCTTGGGCTGAGATTCAAGTATATCGATCTCCTAGGATCGAGGTAGGTGGTTTGTTGCCTTATGTTGAATGTATTTGAGTTTTGGTCCATAATTTTCGGATACCCATGTATCAAGTATCTCGTGTTAGGATTATGATTCTGCATTATTATCTTTATTAGATTGCTTGTGTGCTTGAGGCAATTAGATTAATAAGGATTTATTGTTATTATGTTGAGGATCCCTCTAGGGGTGTTTCCCTTGTTTTGGTTGTTTATCGCTATTTGGCATAGGTTTCTTGTGAGGATGACCTTGTTGCATTGATTTCCTACCTTGATATAATTGATTTCATGTATTTCCTACTGTCTATATGTTTTTGGATGCTTTGTAGATAATATCCAAGTAGTTGTTGATCTTACTTAGAGCTGCTAATAGTCGATTACACATGACTAGACTACTCAACGCTGTGTGAACCTGGTGCTGTAGACTAAAGAGGGAATTTACGATTAAGGGATTTCCTATAGAGTCTATTATAATTTATTATCGTTCACAGGACCTACAGTAATTGGACTTTGTGCTTCCTCGGAGTTTCCTTAGTTATGTATTGAGACTGTAGGGGGAATTAGACGTGAGTGCATCCTTATAGAGTCTATAGACATCGTTGCAAGACAATGGTGGAATTGACTGTGAGAGCTTCCCAGAGTGTCTTTGCCTTTGTAGGATTACATGACTAGAAGGTTCTGCCAGTATAAGCCACCCATAGAGTCAGAGTGAATATTTTTTTCTTGGTTTTGATGAGTCCACCAAGCTAGAGAACAAGCTTGGGTTTTGTACTACTTGTTGTTTTGGTAGTCTGCTGAGATACATGTTGAGTTACTTGATATGCCTTGGGAACATAGATCTATTTCCTAGATTCCATGGTTGATAATTAAATGATTTGATTAATTTAATAAATAAATGTAAATAGAGTTTTGTAGGATTTTATACTTTAGTGTACTCATGTTTCTTTGATGCATTTATTTCCTTGACTTTTTCTATATTTCTCACTGATATTAGGGAACATATCATGTGGTGGTTGCCTACTGGGACTAGTCTCACAGCCAATTTGGGTCCTTCTTTTCAGCCCAAATAGGTTATATGGTTGCAGGTGTGGATAGGGATTGTGGCCCTTCTACTGGAGGTACATTATTGCTAGTTGGAGCTGGAGAGCATATGATGGAGATTAAGCTTGTGATGCTGCTAGAGTTGCTATTTAATTTTAGAACTTTGATTCTCAGTTGTATTTCAGCACGTTGTGGTGTTTGATGATTTCCTTAGATACATGTACTTGCTACATCCTTATCATCATTACTATATATTCATTGCTTCCGCATTTTTGTTTTAGTTATTTTATATTGTTTACTACTTCTGCTATTTCATGTTATTTTATTTCCCTTGTATACCTTACCAAATTAGGGAATAGTTTCCCCAATGACTCACCAAGGCCCTCGTTGCTAGTCAAGTGCCTCTGGAATTTCATGAAGTGTGCTTGAGGTCATGTGGAGAACTGGGAATGGGGCACCAGTTGAGTGGCTTCAGATTCGGGTCGTCACAGAATCATCCTGAGTGATGATAGCATTGTGTGTTCTATGATCAATCATAATAGAATCACTCATGCTAAGTAGAGAAATATCATTCCAAGATGTAATTATATTGTGGAAATTTTATTATTTAATTAGGATGTGGCACAAAATTCCCCTTCCCTCTTCTTACTATGAATTCTGATATTTCAATGGAAATGATCACTAGTGATCATTTCAATTGCATAACTCTTAGGAATGTAACCTTTGATTGAATAAATATGAGCCTGAGACTCACTGTAATAAGATAACTAAGTGTAAGACCTATAATTAAAATAATAATTTTGATGTTAACTCCTTACATGTAACCCCACATTATTGCTTCTTTGTATTCCTAGATCATGTATCCATGATTTGTGTAACACTATTTGAAAGACGCATGGTATAGAAACACCTATATACATAACAAATTCTGTGACATTATTTCGATAATATTATACTTAGTGAAATCCTAAAAAGTAAGTCTCCAATTGTGTATCTCCTTGATTGAGATAACTTATGTTCCACCCTTTCATGACATCATTCATGAGTCCAAGAACCCTTCATTTTCCCACTCTCCTCCCTATATTGTTCCTCCAAATAAAATAGTTAAATCACTGTGTACTCTCTATATATTATAAATGATGGTCATAAAAGGAAATTTATATTATAATTTACACTAACACAACTCTTCAAAATCTGTTCATCCATAAATTCAATAGACACAGACATTGTTAATCATGTGAACTATTTTCATGAATTATTCCAAATCACATGATCACATGACTTCCTATGAAAACTAGTTATCTTGAGTTACACACATGTATGTCCTTAATTTTATTATTTAGTCGGCATCAACATCACATTGTATCATTGTATCACCGATATTTACAACATATCTCTCCCTTAATTAGAATTTCATTAGCACACCAGGAAATCCCTTTGAGATTACACGATTAGAGGAGCTATTAAAACACATGTGATCATGTGATTGATTCATGAACTTGTTCTCTATTTATAACATTTCTGTAAATGGATTTCTAGTATTTCAAGTGTTCCATTATTCGTCTGAATCTAATGACCACTTCTTATGAAAATCCACATTCATGTGATTTGTTCACCTCATGTTTTCTCAAGATACAACACACATTATGTGATCAAGAACCCCTTATATGATTACACAATTCAAAAAACTTCTTAATTAATAGGTGAACCACCTAACAATATCATGTGACTGTTTCATACCCTTATAGTAAACATACATTTTATTCTTAAAACATTCAAGCTAAACTGAATCATCCTATTAAGGATTATGTTGACGTCACATTACTCATAAGGGTTTTTGTAGTCATTGGTCTCTAAATAACTTATGAGGTCAAATGTTCCTTTATAACATTGGAAATTATGTAGAGAATTAAATCTTCTGTTATTTGAAACTATTTAATCTATATTTTATGATCATTATTATTGAAAATACTGGGAAAAATTTATTACATTAATTCTAAATTTTTCATCTGAATATTATCTTTATTGTTTATATGATCTACTTATAGATTATAATATAATATTAGTGTATTTATTATATTATAACCTCAGATCATTATCAATTGAAATTTTGAATCTTAAACAAATATCACAAACTTCAGACATCAATTGGATTAAGTATGAATAATTATCATGTCTATCCAAATTCAAAATATATTTTGAAATGTAATGAAACACTATCTATAGGACAGGATCAATCATATAACCCCTAGATTCGTTGGATGGTCTCATGAGACTAGTTGTTTAGTTATTTTGTCTATTCTGACCAATTTAATTATAATGTATTAGTATGAGGCCTTGATGGTTTAAATTAAAAACAATTCCTTTGTAAGATACCTTGGAAGTTTGAATTGTATTTCTAGAATTATAAATTAAAGAAATAAAAAATCAGTTTTATATTCATGATATTATTGACATTTTATGCTATCCATGGATATAAATTATGATATTTTCATTATTTATATTCATATATTTGATTATTAATTATTCAACATAGGATGTTCATACCATGTATATTTTGTTATTAATTGTTTATTATATCCCTTATAGAGAATCTACAATCTCGCCTTATTATTTTATTCAATTACCTAGGGAACCAAGATGATTACTATAAATTATTTTTTGATGTAATTGGTGGAATAATAATATTACAGAAAAAAATATTCTATGAAAAATGTTCACCGAGAAAAATGTGTGGACTTTGTTTTGTAATGAGTTTTTAATTATCTATACTTATAAAAAATGTATTTTGTATCTATGTGGTGAATGTTTTTCATAAATCACATAATTATAGGATATTTTTTAGGGTGATACAATTGGTTTCAATGCTTGTGTATAAAAAATTGATTTTAACAACAGATCTAGGAGTGTGTATATTAGGATAGTATATTTGGTATCATGAATTTTTTTGATAACTTTAGAGGTTGTTATGTAATTAATTAAAGATAATTTCTGAATTTTAGAAACTATCATGAGTTAACAAGTTTACTAGTGGTAAAATATTATGTGAAATAGATATAGTCTTGAGGTCTTATTGACTAAATTTAAATCTGGTTAATGATATTTTAGGAGACATTTATTGGGTCATATGATGAATAAATAATTGAGTATTAAGTAACTTCTATGTCTAATATTTCCATTAATAAAAAATATATTTTGGATATTTTGGATGACTGTTTTTATATTTTGGGGACCTAAGGTGATGGTTTTAAACAACCCTTTAATATGGTATGTTATATGGCGTTTATGGAATTTCACTATATTTTTTGAAACATCACTTTATTACGATATATAATGAAAATCATTATTGATTATACATTTAATTAGGTTGTTTTATCAAGGATTTGGTTACTTATATTAATATGATACAACTCAAGGAAATACTAGTTGAACTAGAATAATTATAGTTTATATCAATTACGTCACGGTTGAACTAAATGCATTATGGGTTGGAAAGAAGCTAATATAATGAAACACATTAGAGGCTTGATTTTTCATTATTACTCTAATTTATAAAAATATTATTTTTATGACTCATTCAAAAAATTATGGTTTTAATTTATGGATATTAATGGATAGAACCATGTAATTATAATTAGGATTTATAAAAAGGATACATTTATAAGGAAAATTATTATTAGGTGGTGACTCTAGTTAAAATTTGGTGTTAAGTTATTCATCTAGTGTTTTTTCATTAGTTTTTAATATAAAAATGATATTTTATCAATATAAATTGATATAAATATAACATTAATAAACTCCCCCTACTATATTATTTAATTTCTATCATTATTGAAAAATATAAATCAAGTGATCCTATCATATATTATTGAATATAGCTCAATGGAATGTTTCTTAATATCATATCAAATTAGCCTTATATATTGTTGATATAGAAATGGTTATTCCAAATATCATAGTCACATTTTCAATACCCAATATTCAAATGTAACATAGTTCTCAAATTAACACAATGTACTTTATCAATTTTTTATATTGACACAAACATAATATAGGTCTTTTAGTCTTTTATATAGATCTTATTATGTTGATATATAGAGATCATATATACATTATATTTTAATAATTTTAGAATGTTTTATATATTTCCTGAAGTAAACATATTTTCAGGCATTCCCCAATGATCATGCCAAACATATTTTAGAAAACTACCCTTGAAAGATATTTCAATAATATAAGATTAAATTGTATAATTATATATTAAAACATATCATTAATTACACACATTTCAACCAAGTTATAACAAATGTGCATATGAGCATATATTTATGGGGTATAAGAAACTTATTTTCCTAAACCGGCCTTGTTTACCCAAATATCCAAACACCAAGAAAGCCTTGACCCAACCCACTGGGGGTTCACGATACCCACAAGATCATAATTAGTGCATGATAAAAATGAGTTTCCATTGCAAACAATTTATCCAAAAAATTAAATTATGGAGGTAAATATTTATAAAAAATAATCATGATAAAAAAAATAAAATTATATAAACTAATTGAAATAGAGGTAAATATAGGATCCCAAAACCACACACCCAAACAAGAGCACAACATTTCAAAAACACCATCACTGAGTGTCATGTTCTAACCTATATATTCATACACCTGGATAAAAACCCAAAATCACCCAATGTAACTTTTCACCTACCTATATTAGATAAAAAAAGGTCTTCAAACATCCAATAGAATAGGTAGGGTATTAAAAAGGATAAATCGTTGGATCCACCAAGTGTTTCATGAGTATACATTATAATATAAATAAGTTGTAATAAAATTATAAAAACAAACTGTAAGATAAAATTTTATATAGTTTATTTATTATAAATGAAAATAAACCCATTTCAAAACATGTTAAACAAGTTATATAAACTAGTTTTCCAGGAAACTCTATAACATTATAAATAATAGTTCAATAAATATCAATTATGGGAAACACCCTTGGGTTAAATTTAAGTCCAGCATTGTGAGGACCATGATACAACATTTTTTTATAATACTCCTACCTCGAGAGTGAATTAACCAAGAATAAAAGGTATTGGGGTAGTATTTCAATAAAAATAGTGGATCACTTCAAAACATTAGGCCATATGGTGCACACATTACCCTATAAATATAGTCCTAGGAGATAAGATATCATCATTGTTGATGGATCCTTTCATCTTCATTGATCATTATGGGCATACCATTTTTCACTATTAAGAATCATTCAAATGGTCATTTAATTTCCATGTGATACAAAATAATTTATAAATATTTAAAACAAGCTTCAAATACATTTTCATTAATAAAAAAAGATGAAATTGATTTTCATATTAATTTAAAATGAAATCAAATAGATATTCACATTTAGATAAAAACAAATGATTCAACCATATAAAACATGTTTTGAAATCCATTTTTTCATAGAAAATGAAAAAGGAATATCCATTCCATTTCAATATTCATCACAAAAAACATAAAATCATTCACCACACTCATAATAATAATTTAAATCCAATATACATGAGGAAAATTTAATGATATAGGAGATAAAGTCTTTTCATGAAAACATGTACCACGAATCTCTCAAGATTATAATATTGGAATGGAATCCAAATGTATGGGAGAGAGAATTCATGAATTATACATAGGAAGATCCATAAATTCCCAAATCCCTAATATATGATGATATCTAATGAATTCACATTATTTTGATTATAAATGCAGCGAAAGAGAAAATATGAACACAAAGAATTATTGTATTAATGATCAAAAAAGTAATTAGACATACCAAAATAGGATTACAAATTTGATAGACTCTTAGATCCTCATAAGGTTAATATTGATAAAAACAATATATTCCATAGATAGAGACTATAATTGAATCGGTTGAGATTTGGTCATGTGATATGGGTTAAAAAATATAACAAAGTGTTTTCAGAAGACAAAAATATGTTCATTCCCTTATATTTCTTAGCCAGAATAGTGCACCTTCCACTGTTAGTCCCCAACAAGATGTATTGTGGCCAAATTTGAATGGATTATACACATTCTAGTCCAAAAGATGGCAAGTGGCTATCACCTAAATCATTCGGACTACCAGTAAAAATTTAGAATATGTTCTGATCCACACCAAACCAATATCTAGATGTACATCTCTGACCCCAATTAAAATACAAAGAAATCAAGAGAAAATATCAGATCAAAATTGGAAGAATAAAATAAAAATAATCAGATGGTAGTAACTTTAAAAAATAATTATATATGAAATTTATGAATGGAATATTGATTTATTGTCCAAAAAAGATATGTTGATGAAGGTTGATCCATAAAGAGATGAGTTTATAGCTCCATCATCAAAGACTAATTATATTAATACGTAAGTATATAAACCATTATTCTCCCAAACTAGGAAAAATGGAATTCACATCCCTCATATAACTTTCATGTCATACTAAAATATTTGAAATGTGTTTTTGGTCACAGATATGTTATGTTCTATATCACAGTCGTACATATTCAATATTTTGGAATAATCAAGATGTTATTTATTAATTCGAGATATATGAAGAATTATGTTGATCAAAAACAATTATTTTGGTAATTCCATTTAATATTCCACCATTTCTTATTTTCTAAAATTTTCAAATGGTCTCACATTTTTAGGAAAGAACAACCCTTTTTTCTATGTGACCGAGGTCTCAAATGAGGCGAAATTATCAAAAAAACATTTTCACTGAATAAAAAATATATTGGATTTAAACAATTACCCCGATAGTATTTATAATATATTTGAGACAAAAATAATTAATGTTGAATATTTTTAATATTTTTGGTTTTCTTCTTAAACAAGCACAATATTTCTAAAAAATATTCCCTAACATTAGTAATATTATTATGTGAGTAACATCGTTATCCATATAATGCTTAAAAATTTACCATATTTATGAATGATTGATAACTATTATAATAAGTGAACTCTACCAGCCCCATGTAGATATTCCCAAAGCCCCAAAATTATATGACATTATAATTGAGTATAAAATTAAGAATATGAATAGGGTACTTTTCTACATCTCTTTCTGAGGATCGTATGTTATACTCAACTAAATCTGAGTTCCCATTTTCTTATAAGGGACCTTCCAAAATTGAGATATATAATAAGGGACTTTTTTGACAATTATTATTAGGGTCCCATTAAAGAATACATTTTGATAATGATAAAACCATCCCATGTATTCAAAGTAGTATTTCCATAAATTGGCATAAAATGAGATGGCTTCATCAGTAGGTCAATCAACATCGAAATTGACTTAATACCCCCAAGGGAACTAATGTATGTACATAATGATATATGTCTATATCTCATTCCATTTCAATTTTAGAATATGTAGATGTTAAATCACATGAGATGATTTTGGTGCTAATCCTTGATTTATTGTAATGTGTATCATTGAGAAATTAATTCATTTATGTCTCATTTCACAGAATTCATTAAGAACTGAAAATTAATACCTTCTAAGGAGAGATACCATTCAGTAATTGTATCCCAAATATATAAAGAACTTGTAATATTTTGATACTGAATGTCATGATTCGTCACCTGGAATATTATATCATGTAGAGAGGATTTAAAACAAAAAACTAGACAAACCGTAACAAGACACCACCTTCCTAGATCCCAAATTAATCTAATCAATGACTCCCATTAAGTATTGTTCATCATTTTCTTCCTCTACAAACTGAGATGTGAAGTCATTAATATGATAATCAACAACCACATTACCATTTCAAATATTATTTGTAATGACAATTTTGAAAAGTGAATAATATTCCACCCATATTCCACAATGTTAATTGATTTTTTTTGAGAAAATATGTACCCCAAAAACACATATTATTAGAGTTCTCAATAAATACTTCCATTAAAATATAGAGGTGTATAAACATAAGGTAATACATAACTAGGAGAAGTTAGAAAACATGAAAGGGATAATTCTCCATGTGTTGTCAAAGATAATGTGAGACATAATCTAGTCTATGATCTCATTGCATATAGATGTACCCCAACACCACACCAATGTAATAGTAATTAATTAGGTGGCCTTGTCTGGCTTATCGTATATAAATGATGTATTCTAAGGTCAAATGATGCTTCCGATCAACATAAAATGTATTAAGTTTTAAATCTCATAAGAACATAACCCACATCCATGTGAGATTATCTATGTGTGTACCATGTTTTCAGAAATCAATTCAAAACCACTGATAATATCTTACAAATTCCAAACATCATTTTATATAAGATTCATTCCATGATTTTTCCCATGACATAGAAAGAATTTTTATGTTAAATGGAAATACTATGTTCTATTATTATGTTACCTACGAAAATAACTTTTTGGTTTCATACTTTTCATTTGGATAATTTTTCATATATGTAGGGATCTCTTATGCTTCCCAAAAAAGCCTTATGTAATTCACATGAACCTTCTCTATCATTTAGGATAATAGAATTTCATCAATGAAAAAATGCTAAATGTGTCATAATACAATTTTAAAATTATTATTATTTGAACTATGATGATTTCAACAGAATTAGTCTAGATAAAAGCAACCTGAGGTACTCAAAATGTCTATAAATTATCATATAGGTGGTATTTGGAATATCTGACACCTTAATTTTGAGATGGTGATAACCGTACTGAAGATAGATCATTATGATTTTTTTTTTATTTCAATTGATAAAATAATTTCATCAATATAAGGAAATAGTTACTTGTTCTTCACTTTTATACAGTTTAGTTTTTGATAATAAACATAAAAATTATATATTTTCACCATTATTTTTGTTAAATAGAATGGGAGAAAACATATGTGAAACTCTCGTGTGTACAAAACCCTTAGAACTCAAATAATCCATCTGATTTATTTTTTATACTCTTTAAACTCAACTCGAGCCATATATTAATATTCTATAAATATAGGTTGTTATTGAAATACAAATTCAATCAAGATCCCATCCCATACCTCCATAAGAGAACCTAGAAATTAATCTGAATGAATTTAGGAAATTTATTAACTTCTAGAGTATGGTATTCAAAAAAATATTCAAGTACTAGTTTGGTGACAATCAAATATATCATATTACCAATCTACGAAAGAGAAGCTCCTTCCCAATTAAATAGTGTGTACAATTTTCCTTAAAAAATAAGAGTCACCATCATAAGAAATAAAATATACATGTTGAGTATTATAGAAAATTCATTATTTTTGATCAATCGGTCAATCCAACGAGATAATAATAATAATAATGACATCTATGTTCATAACCATATAATCCCAAACATTCTTAATTTCACACTTCAAGAAATAGCATAAGGTTCTTCAAATACAAGGATCGTTATTATTTCATAGATAAATAACCAATTCCAAAATGAATGGACTGAGTTTTGTTATATGTTTTAAGTGATCCAAAGTATATGTTATCACAAAGGGGTGACAATTAATTGAATCAAATTATGTAGTTGTTGAGGTTATTGTAATAGAAATGGTACCTGTCACAAATGTAGAACCCATGACATATTCCATTGGATACATATTGAAATTGTGTAAAATCTTTGACTAGAGGCTTGGGTATAGAACCATATTATCAATGACTCATTTGGTTGCATCATAGATCTTTTAGGTAATGATGACCCTCTTCAAGATAAAAAATTCCAAAAGGCTTGCTATAAATTTTCTAGGTGTGCATCACAACTACACAAGTTGAAAATATATTGGGGTATGATGCCGAATTCTTAATGTGTCAATTCAATCCACACAGGTGACATGTCAGGTGACTTAACATTGTTTATGTTATAGAAAATGTATTCTAGGAATTAGAAATATTATTTCCTCTAAAACCCCACTTCGGTTCCCCTTAAAAATAAATTATCAACTAGATCTTCCATTAAATGTAAATGGAACCCCGATCATCCCTAAATATCGTGAAACATCAATCAACACCATAAACACACTATTCACTACCTCATAACTATTTGAATGATCTATCAAGAAGATTTTTGGCTGAATATGAATTTTGAACCACATTCATAATATCTATTTCTTCATCATTTTGTTAAAAAAATTTATTTTTAAATCCAAGGAAGATTAATGAAGTGGATAGAATATTCTATAACTTTATGACTCCCTTGATCAAGGGTGAGGACCACTAAATCTTTCTAAATGTTCATAGATATGAGATAAAATTTTATAGTGATAATGAGATTGATGTCATTCCACTTCTAGACCTCATTATTTCTTTTCAAAGCATCCATGTTCCATTACCTTCTATTTAAACCCTCAAGAATGAATATATATGAAATTTCATGTACAGAATCAAGAGTCTCCATAAATATAAAATTTCTGTGAATAATAACAAAATTTTATGATTCCATAAAGTCATTTTCCCCAAAAAAATTCATCATTAGATCCCACCATCATTCCATAAACAATAATTGTCTTCGAATCATAAAGAAATTTGATTCTTTGAAAACATTTTAACCTCAAAAGATGATATTTTTTGATGAAAAAACACATGGGATCAACTCATATCATAACTACATCAGTGTTTTTCCTCTCTATATAGTGCAGGGTTAGGTTCCACACCTTCGTCCAATGCTCTAACATTTCACAAAACTGATTCCATGATTTTTCTATCATAGACGTTTTTCACCCTCCTATGGATTCACAAGATTTATTATTTGGTAATTGTACTACACAATATCTAAATAAATGACCTAAAAATTTAAACTCAAATTTTAGTTCTAGATTAATAAAAAATACATAGTTAATCAAAATTAATGAGTGCCCATGAAAAGGAATGAATTGGATTCAATAACATTGAACCTTAAAGGACACATTTCATAACCACTCGTGGTAACTTATGGCTCATCCTAATGTGATATGGATAGGGACTCACTCAAAACACACCCATAACATCCCAAAATTAGTATCCAATTTCTCCTAAGACATCCCATGATGCATACCAACAATGAAAAAAATCGTACCATGGTTTGATTCCAATTTTCATCATCCAACCTAGATTAACCAACCATCAGTAACAAAATATTTTCCTAACATGGACTAAAGTGTGTTCACAATCACCTCAAACTAGATAGAATAAACTAGGAATAAATAACTAACAATAAGATATATTTTAACGCAAAATAACATAAATCAGTATAATTTTTATAAATAGAATGCCATTATAAAAATATATTTTAATGGTGGAAAATAGGAAAAACTAAGCAAAATGTATTAACAAAAAACCACAATCCCAATTAAGATCCCAAAAACCAAAAACAAACATCTCCATGAGACATTTCATAAACATAATATTCCCAGAAAAAATTAATAATCATACCCAACACCACCCTATAACACATTTTCCTTATCTATAATAGACAAGAAAATGTCTATATAAACACTATGGTTTATGCATAGTGTGAAATAACAAACCCATTAATATCCCCCCAAATTATTTTAAAAGTGTATATTGTTGTATAAAAAATATTGATGATGTAAAAAAGTTAAGGAATGTTACATAATTTTTCACAGTTTGATATAAAACATGGAAATACACTCTTTTCACAAAATTTAAAACAATTATATAAAATGTAGTTTTCAAATATAAATTTCAAAAATATCAAAAAACTATCTCTTCAGAAAACATTATGTCCTAGATATTAACGATCCTTGCATTACCTATGTTGTCACCAGTTTATTTGGTGGTTTGGTTACCATAGAAGAACCTTCTTTCGAGGTTATATTTTACACCTGAAAGTTGCTCCCTTAAAAATATTAATCTAACTAGTGTGCACATTAACCTAAAAAAACATTCATTACAATCAATATTTCATCGTTGTGGATGGATCCATTCCTCATCAATATTATTGATCATGCTTATAATATTTAAATATTTAGAAAAAATCATAATTTCTTA
Source organism: Viscum album (assembly GCA_963277665.1). Lineage (NCBI taxonomy): Eukaryota > Viridiplantae > Streptophyta > Magnoliopsida > Santalales > Viscaceae > Viscum > Viscum album. The sequence continues at coordinate 924,494,904 of OY728146.1, read as the reverse complement.
TCATTTGTAAGTAATAATAATTCATTTTAAATTCTATAAAGCCGAATTTAAATCCATTTTAATTGACAACAATAAAGAGAGACAACTATTTTGTAAAACATAACTAAAAGTAATTTAAGTTGAATTTAATGTATGTAAAAACACAAAAACATTAAAACCATGTTATTGGTTGGAATGAATTAACATAAACGGATATAATTTCAAGAGTGGGTGAATTGTAGTTTAGAAACATGACTTAAAATAATTAAAAAAATCAAAACAAAAATCCTCCTTAAGCAATATTATCAGAAATAGACTCAATCGTATTATTAGTTTTAAAGAATATAAACTAGAAATAGTTTCATTATATTAGAGATAAATATTAGTTTCACTATGTATCCAATTCATCATAGTCATTTTATCGTAATTGGAGTTAATATGATTAAACAAACAAATACAGATTTAAGAGTATGATGACTAACTTTCTATTACATGTATCAGAAAAAATACTTGTAAAAATAATAAATAAAATAGCTAAGAAAATGCATGAATTAATTATAAGAAATATTAAAGACATAAAACTTTTAACCTTAATATTAAGGTATTCAAAAACAAAGACTAAAGGTACCCCTTATTTTATACTTGTAGTAATGTTTCCTATTCCTTACTAGGAAATCCCAAGATACAATGATTAGAATGGATCTATTTTCTTATCCCTCAAAGCATTCTATAAAATGAATAGATTTGTCTTATTATCCCCACACACCATTATCCAATAAATTAAATTCACCATATTTTTTTCTTGTAATCCCTTTAAAATAAAAATTATCATACATATATTACTATAACAAATATTTTTTTTAAAACAACCTAAAAACGATTACATAAAAATGATACCTATATTAATAAATAAAAATAAAAGGAAAAAGTATTTCATGCAATGTATTCCTATGAAAATCATGATTGTGAATGTAATTAATCACCTTAGAACTCATTAAATGACCCTGTGTTTATTGGTTTCTTCCAAATGGTCATATTTAACATTATGTTTCCACTATGATAATGAATCTAGGATTTGAGGAGATACAATAAATATCATGGATGATGAAATTGATATTATTTTTCCAATAATTTTATAATTTCGAGATTCCCAGTGGGAGAAAAATAAATGCTCTTCATTTCATAACTAGGTTGTTCATTTTTTAAAAAAAAAATTACGGGGTATGGGTTGTGTAACCTTATAATGCTTGGATATTGTTGGTATGGTAAAGGATAATTTTTTCAAAAAAACATTATATAAGACATAGGAAAATAAATTTAGTTCACATGTATTATGTTTGTTTTTTCTATTTCTAAAACTAAATGAATCGAAGTGTATGAAATAAAAATCTTGATTCAATAATCTCACCCTTTTTTGATATAAAATAGCCCAATAATTAAAATAACAATTTACATTGAAAAACATACATCCCATTGTTTTTTTATTAATTTTGATTTTAGAGTTGTACACTGAAAATTTTACTTCCCTTAGTTTAAAACACATTTGAATAATATTTTTAATATAATAAGAGTATTTATAAATGTTTTTCCACTAAAAACAATAAGTTTTAGAGAAAAAAATCCACCCTTTCAAAAAAATTCTCCCAAATTAAGAAATTATAAACCTTTTGTATTTACAAAAATAAAGGGAAGGAACTGATGTTTATGATAATGTTAGAGAATAATCATATGGAACAATGAATCAAAATAACTAATAAAACATGAATAATATGATATAAAATTTAACCAATCCGAATTGGATAACCGTTAAAAAAAATATCTGGATGATGTTATAATTTATTCATAAACAAATATTCAATTGTTTTACAAAATAACTACATATGTGAGTTCCAAATAATAAAAATGTTCATTTTTCATAAATATCGTAAAAAAAATCCTTCATATTCTTGAACTCCATATGTATTTATCTAGCTTCACTATTCATTATTGTTAGTTTGATTTTGATCCTACAATCATTTAACATCTATGTGTAGTTATTTATTCTGATCTCTTAATATGACTACTAATTATTTGACAAGTTTTCAAGATGATGGAGTCTTTCAACATTAATATGATGTTCTTTTTCAATATAATGACTTCTTTAATATGATCATCAGTAGAATACTTGAATTATTCAACAAACATTACTCTTCTAAAAATTTCATAAGATAAATGTTTGAAATAACATTTTAATTTGACCATGATAATTTTTATTTCATAAAATTTCTCATGATGCATTCATATATAATAATCAATCCAGTTCAACTTGATAACCATTTGATTACATGAATTTTTGTGAGTCTATAAACATTATTTAAATACATTCATCTATGATTCATTATTGATAATTGAATCTGTCAAAACCATAATAGATTCAGATTTTTCAATTATACGTTTTTCAATTATTCATATCATTGAAGGAATCCTAATAATATTTAACAAGATCGAGCCTATTTTAATGTTGTCCATAATAAAAATGATTAGCATGATTTGGTCTATCGTCCTCATGACTCCATGAAATAGAGTGCAAAAACATATGATTCCATTAACAGATATCACAATACATTTCTCATAATTAAGATTCCTTTCATAAATAGTTAAACTACTGAATTATCCAGTGTCAGGTAGGTTAGTTTTTACACATTATCATATTTTTTAAACAAAAAATCATCATCTCTAGTTTTTTTGAATAAACCATATTTTGAAATAAAAATTATGCTTCACCTTTTTTCGGTACTCAAATAATATTTGAAAAAGTCATATATGATAGATTTTATCATTAATCATACACTAAAAAACAAATTATCTTTCCCATCCAATATAATGAACTAGAAAGATGCATAAAACTAATAGACTCAATCTGGAAAATAATGTTCTAAATCCTTGTATGGATTTACCACAAAAAATAGTGATTCCCATCATCAAAAATAAATTATCTTCTTTAGAGTGAAATTAAACTTTTTATACCATTATATTTCAATAACCCTTCTATAAATAGATTTGATTTTGTGAAATATTCTTTTGTCGCTTAAGGATATAGATCTGAAGATGATGAATGGACAAAAAGTAAATTAATCAAACTCATACATTTGATGGGGGAAGAAACACATGATCAAAAAACATTGAATAACCGATGTGGGACATGCGGCATCAAACTCCTATATAAGCATCTATAGAGTCAACTCATCTTTTATAAGATAAAAAATGGTTAATATTCAACCCCTATATGATTTTATGATGGAAGTTGATCTAAAGAATGCTTTTAATTTTTTTAACACTCGATGTATTTCATAGTTTTATTAGAGTGAGAATGATTCTGATTGGGAAACATTCTTTATTTCTGGGAAAAAATTGATAATTTTAATAAATGTAAACATATTAAAAAAAATTAATGAACTAATGTAATGAACTAGTGAAAAAACTAAAATCATAAAAGGGTACCTTATCAAGTGAAAAGAGACATTTCTATGGTTGAAATATTCTTCTTGGTTATTTTAAACGAAACATATTTTGATAGTATTATCACTAAAAAACTAAAAACCATATTTTTTACTAAAATTGGTTATGTTTTTTATACTAAAAGGATTTTAAAATAATGAGACTCGAAATTTAATAAATATTTTTTAGTTTAAAAATTTTATAATAATTAACGAGTCTAGAAATTATTTTGAGAATTATTACTCTAGAAATTATATAATAAGAGTAAGTCGAGGATACAGATTATGATAATTGTTTTAGTCAGAATTTATATACTTATAAATTAAAATGATTTTGATAAACCTAAAAAATATATACACTCCCTATAGAGAGGAAAATTATAATGTTTGTAGAATGGTAAATAAAATGTAGATATTAATGATTACTTTACATTGATCATATCAAGATTATTTTTAATGTATTCAAATCTATTAGAACTCAAGGGTTTAGTAAATATATAAAAATGTTGATATATGTATTTTTGATGAATTTTAAAAGTATATCTTTTTTATTGTGTGATCCTAATGGAAATTTTTTCTTATATCTATGTTATTATCATGTGAGTGATATTCTGGGACTTTTCTATAACGACCCATACTTTACATACATAGTTATTACATCAGAATTGAAGCACACTTATTACAACATATAACAAAACCAGGAAAAGACCGTATAGGTATAGAGTCTTTAGAAACTAAGAAACATAAACAACTAGTTCATAAAGCATCTACATTGCCTCCAATTTATTTCATCATATCTAGAGTCCCTTTTGGCATATCCTACTGAATAACCTTCTTCCTGACCTGGGGAATGAATACATACAAAAGGGTGAGCTCAAATTCTTAGTAAGGGTAAACAAAAGAAATATCAATCACTTCATATCCATAAGAACATATCATTTTAGAAATCTTAACATGAAAAAGAGATCATAATTTCATAACATGGGATAAATCATAGTAGTGAAATATAATCCCAATAATAATAACATAAAACATGAAACTTTTTTTCATACACACATAAGCATAGAGAATCATTTCTTAGTATTCAAAACTAATTTCCAAGACTATCTTAGCGGAAAAAGTCCATTTCTAAACACAGTTCACTCCTCGCTTCAGTCCTGTTTCACTGAACCAGATTAACCTTCCATTCCACCCATGTATATATCATTAGATACAAATAATTACCCAATTAATTGGAGGGAGATATAGGTCCCACCCATCTCATAATGATACTATTCTTATGTGTTCCACAAAATCATAAACCATACATCATAGCATAACCCATGTAATAAAAATGGGATTCTTAAACATCATGTCATCATAACAAAATCCATAAAAGGATAATGTAAAAATAATTACATCATAACATAATCATATCAATATAAAAATAGGGATAAAAACGAAACCATATGTTATCTTAGATGGAAAATAATTTTGATAAAACACTTGAACTCCATTCTTGAGGAAAATATTCGTTCTACTTCAAAAACCTTTTCCTTTCTTAACATGTCATATAATTTTGAACTAAGAGAAGTTGATTAAAAATAAACGTGAAAACTTTTAAAGGAATATTCATGGAAATAATGTTCTAAAAAACCATTCATGTCTTATAAGTTAATAAAACATTCTTCTCGTACTTTGGCCGGAAAAGTCAAAAAGTACCTCTGACGAAAAACGATAAAAGATTCCTTTCATATATTTTACTAAAAAAACACCGAAGGGTAAAATTGGATTTAAAGAATATTATGAGTATAGAAATAATATTACATATTGAATAATCTTGGACGTGGATGATAAATATTCCCCTGTAAATTCTGAAGTATAAATAATCTCGGATAAAAATAAGATTGTGAGATTTTCCCTTACCTTAGGTCCGATTTGCTTCATAAGTGTGTGACCTTGTGTATAATGATTTAAATAATGATATTGACTTATTCCCAAATCATACATGTTTTTATGATATCATATACGGTTATATTGTTATCTTTTTATTAGTAATATTTCATTTTACTTGTTATTCGGGTGTTTATTACTTTTTGTTCTTATGCGTGTTTTGTAGAATAAATTCTTATTATTATTTTTAGGTTATAGATACCTCATTTACTGAATGGTATTGGTGTAATATATATCATATTAATTCATTAAATTCATTTATATAATCATTATTCAATGAAGATCATGTAGAATGAGTCGCATCACATCATGGAGACGGTATTCCGTAAGTACGCACGAGGGATGATATCGTTCCCATGATCGTGAAAGGGTATTGGAGTGTATGTGTACTATTTAATAATAAATATCACTTTACAATAATCATATATAGTAATTATTTACAACATTATACCCATCCAAGTAAGGTGGTGGTGGAAAATAGATTACACCACGGCGTGGAGACGGTATTTCGTACGTACGCACGCGCGATGTTTTCGTTTTCCATAGGATGGATAGATGGTGAAATAGGGTTGTTTCATACATATAATAACATATAAGTATATTAGAGATACTGATGTTATTACTTAATAATAAAACAACTAATGAAGAATAAGTGGAAGAAGAAATAAAGTTGAAAGAATAGGTAACATATATTACCTCTTCATTGAAGCGCCTCTTGGATACCTCTTATTAGGGAATCAAAATTAGACTTTGAAGAAGACCAAGACCTCTATGATGTTTATAGGGAAGTGTAGAAGAGAATTTTTCAGGGGTTGGCCAAGCATGAAGGCTCAATGTGGTGTGAGGAAGAGAGGGAGGAGGTTCCCTTTTATAAGGAAGGAGAGGGGCACCTTTGGAAAAACTAAAAATATTATTTTATTATAAAGTCATATTAGGTTATTAATAGCTCCAAATTGATTTATTTCGGAGCTAATGTGGGGATGGGCCTATATCCTCTCATAAAATAGAATTTATACAAGTTTAGGGTACTATTTTAACCTTATCATTTAGATTTAACTTTAAGTTAGATAATTTAACTCTTACCGTGTCATCTTGTTTTCTTACACTATAAGGTTACTAAACTTACTATAACAAGCCAAACGAACTCAAAGTTTTTTATTATTAATATATATAACCTTATCTAAGTCATTTGGCCTAAATATAGATTTTTAGTAATAAAATAACAATTAATAATATAATATTTGTTTTAAAAACTATTTTATGTCAATTTTGACACGATTTGGTAATTTATTTTTTTCAAAATCATAATAAAAATATTAGTTCTAAAAAAGTAAATTAAATCAGTACTAATATTTAATATTAACCTTTAATATTATTTTAATTCAAAAAAAGTCTCAAATTACATTTATTTGGCAATTATAACATCTATTATGTCAATATTTCATTAAAAATATAATTATTGCATCATTATTGTGTCATTAAAAAATTAAATTATTTAAAGTCTGAAAGTTACAAATAAAATAACATTGTTTAGGAAATATTATTAGATTTCTAATTTATATTTATTGAAAAATTTATCTTATGTATAACCCCATATTAAAAATGATTTAGTTATTAACCGTTGATTTTAACTATTTTAACCCTTCTTTAAATAAATTAATATTAAATGTCATAATCTAATCCATGTGGGCCTAAATGGTCATATTTTATTCTTAAGTTTTTTTTTGTCGAATTAAACTTATTAAATAGAATTAGGACATGTGTTACGGTAATAATAATATCATTTTACCCTTAATTACCCTATTTACTTTTATCCGTTTTAAAAAAATTAAGAAGTTACTATTCACCAAAAATTATTTTCATCTCATTGAACCACATTTTAGTCCGTGATATAAACCGTGTCTCTCGGATTTTCAGAATTCCAATCATAGAAGCGATAAAATTATGTTTTATGTGAATTTCGAAATTTTCCTAGGAGGTGGGTAAAATACAGTGAAAAGTTCAATAAAATTTTAATATATCTAGAATTATTATAAAATGACCTCAATGAATTTCATTGAACATATATAGGTATTATTTATAAATTTTGACCTAAAATAAATTTAAATAAAATAAATAATTATTTAAATATAAAGTTGGTTTTTAAATAGTAACCCAGTGTTTTCACTATTCATCAAAAATTGATAGTATTCAGAAAAGTACCAAAATTTCATCGTAGGCTAATTTCGATATTCCAAATCCAAAATTGAAGTCCATTTTGAAAAATAAAATTTACAAAATTTCAAAAATTGGGTATTACTACTCATAACAGCTAGTTTTAATAATATTTTAATAGCATATCATTGTTTAGTGAAACTCGGTATTGCGTATGACGCAAGCTATCGAGGAAGGTCGTGATTGTGTGAAAAGAAAGCCATGATAATGTTGTGTGTACTGAAATATTCCTTTTTTGATTTTTATTAAAACCAAATATTTCTCATAAAAGTATCGGGTGTTACATTCTACCCCCCTTAAAATGAATTTCACCCTCGAAATTCGTCACTTTGTAACAAACAAATAAGGATACCTCTCCCTCATCATATCCTCAAGCTCCCATTTATTGTCTTCTAATTGGTGGTTCTTCCATAAAACTTTCACCAAGAGAGTGGTCTTGTTCCGTAGAAATTTTTCCCTATGATCGAGAATCTCTATCTGTTGTTCATCATAAGAAAGATATTGCTCCACCGGTACAACATCTGACCTGAGTACATGGGAAGGATCATGTATTTACTTTCTCAGGAGAGATACATGGAACACATCATGAACTTGAGAGAGATTCGGTGTAAGTTCCAATCTGTAAGCTACATTCCCAACACGATCCAGTAATTCGAAAGGAATGATATACCTAGGGCTCATCTATCCCTTCTATCCAAATCTCATTACTCTCTTCCATGGAGATATTCGTAAGAACACTTTATCACCCACTTCAAAATCTAGGTCTTTTCTTCAGTTGTCAGCATAACTATTTTGTCGACACTGAGCTTCTCTTATGTGTTGTTGAATAGATCTGACCTTTTCTGCCATCTCATCAACAGGATCAGGTCCTAATAGATTTCTTTCCGCAACTTCATCCCTGCAAGTTGGAGTCCTGCATTTCTTTCCATAGAGAGCTTCATAAGGAGCCATCTGAATACTGGAGTGAAATCTATTATTATAATAAAATTCCATCAAAGGTAGGTGTTGATCCCAACCACCTTTGAAATCCATATAGAAAGATCTCAACATATCTTCTAGAGTATGAATTGTTCTCTCAGACTGGTCGTCTATCTGATGATGATAAGCAGTCCTAAAACTCAACTCTGTATCTAGAGTATGATGAAAACTTTGCCCGAACATCGAGGTAATCCTCGGATCCCAAGAAGATATAATATAAAGTGGTACTCCATGAAATCTTAACAATTCCTTCACATATATCCTAGAAAGCTGATCCAGAGAGAAATCTTCTCTAATAGCAATGATGTGTGCAGACTTTGTAAGATGATCAACTATGACCCAGATAGCATTATTGCCTTTGGATGTTTTAGGAAGTCCAGTGACAAAGTCCATAGTGATTTTTTCCGATTTCCATTTAGGTATGGGAAATGATTGTAACATCCCCTTAGACTTCTGTCTCTCAGCTTTAACTTGCTGAAAAACCAAGCATCGAGAGACATATTCAGCAGCATATCTTTTCATGCCATCCCACCAGAAGTACTCTTTCAGGTCCCTACACATCTTTGTGCTTCGAGGATGAATAGATAATGAAGAACTATGAGCCTCATCCAGCAACTCCTTCTTTAATTCTAGGATGGGAGGAACACAAACCTGATTCTTGAACATTATTATCCCATCAAAATCATGGTTGAATTCAGGAACATTTCTCACTCTCTTTTGTAACTCTACATCTTCCATCTGTGCCTCTTTAATCTTCACATGTATAGATGGTTGAACATTAATTTGAGAAAGATATGATTTTGCCCTTTCATTGTAATTCCAAGATCTATCCATTGTAAATCCATAAATATTGGATCTTTTATGATCCCCATCATAGATAAGTTAGCATGGTCTTGTCGACTTAATGCTTATGGAACCTTGTTTGCTTTCCCAGGGTGGTAATGAATTGAGCAGTCATAATCCTTATTCAGCTCCAACCATCTTTATTGGTGCATATTCAGCTCCTTTTGTGTAAAAATATACAGTAAACTTTTATGATCAATATAAATATCACACCTTTCTCCATAAAGATAATGCCTCCAAATATTTAACGCAAAGATTACCGCAGCTAACTCCAAATAATGAGTTGGGTAATTTTAGTCATGTATTTTCAACAATCCTGAGGCATAAGATATCACCATATCATTTTTCATAAGAACACACCCCACCCCCTTCTTGGATGCATCACAGTAGATCATAAACCTTTCTCCACTATAAGGATGTGTGAGCACAGGTGCACTAGATAACCTTCTTTTCAACTTCTTGAACTTCTCTTCAAATTCCACTGTCAAAACCAACTTAACTCCTTTCCGAGTCAACTTTGTGAGTGGAATAGATAATCGTGAAAAATCATTCACAAAACATCGATAATATCCGTCCAAACCATGAAAAATTCGGATCTCAGTTACTGTTGTTGGTCTCGACCATCTTTCGATAACCTCTGTTTTGCTATATCCACAGATATCCCCTCTTTTAAGATTATGTGACCCAAAAATGCAACATGTTGATGCCAAAATTCACACTTGGTAAATTTGGCATAAATATTCCCCTTTCTCGGGGTCTTCAATATAATTCTCAAATGATCTTCATGTTCTTCCTTTCCCTTTGAATAGACAAGAATATCGTCTACAAAAACTACCACAAACTGATCAAGATAGTCTCTAAAGATTCTATTCATCAGATCCATGAAGATAGGAGGGGAGTTAGTAAGACCAAATGGCATCACTATAAATTCCTTGTTCCCATACCTTTTACGGAAAGCCATCTTTGGTATATCTTCCCTTTGACCCTTAATTGATTATACCCTAAATGAAGATCAATCTTGGAAAAGTATTTATCTCCATGTAGTTGGTCAAATAAGTCATCAAGGCGTGGAAGAGGATATTTTTTCTTGATAGTTATCTTGTTATGTTCTTGATAATCAATGCAGAGTCTCATTGATATGTCATTCTTCTTAATAACCAGAACAGGTGATCCCCAAGGTGACGCACTAGGGTGTGTGAATCCTTTATCAAGATTCTCTTGGAGTTGCTTCTTCAATTCTTGGAACTCAATTGGGGCCATTCTATAAGGTTTCTTTGAAATAGGTAAATCACCAGGTACGAGTTCTATTTAAAAATCAACTTCAGGATTTGGTGGAAGACCATGTAATTCTTCTGGAAAGACATCATCAAACAATCGTACAATGGGAATATTCTTAATCGTGAGTTTCTCTCCAACCATTTGAGATAAATAACCCTCATTTAGTGGAATCAAGACCGATAAGATGGAATAAATTTCCACTGGAAGGTTATGTTCATACTTGCATCAATAGATGTTCATAGATTGACCTGGAATATGAAATGTGACTTCCCTTCTTTGGAAATTGATATGAGCTCCGTATAAAGAAATCCAATCCATTCCATGAATCACATCAAATTCTACTATATAAAGGATCTCAAGATTTGCAGGAAGCAATTTCCCACAAACTTCAATCGGAGAAGAATTATAAACATTTGATGCGACTATCATGCCATTAGGTGTTGTCACAGCTAACTGAACATCTAATCGTTGATGTAATACGGTAATACCCTTAGAAAATTCTTCAGAAATATAATAGTGGGTGGATACAGAATCAAATAAATCATTTTCTACTTTAGAGTGTATGATAGGTGTACCTTTCACTACTTCGTTATCATACACCACATCACTGATAGAAATTTCGTGTGACATTCCTTTGTCTTTATCCTTAAGAGTTTGTTGACATCGATCATCATCAACAACCCTTGGATTAGTGAATTGATTAGAATAATTCCCCATTTCCTTGCACTTGTAACATTGAAGTGTAGGAGGTGCACTCTGTGTAGCCTTTTCTTTGTTCGCATCACTAGGAATCTTCTTCCCATCATTGGACATTCAAATGCCCGATGACATTTCTTTCCACATTTGAAAATTTTACTTGTCCCTTTAATACAACTCCCTCCATGTTTCCTTCTACACTTTGATCATAAGGGAAAACTTATCTTCTTTTCAGTGTTCTCATTAGATTTTCCTTTGAATTCCATTTTCCTCTTCTTATCAAACGCATATGACTGATGGGATACTCTAATATCCATCTCAACTTTGAGAGAAAATCTAACGATTTCCTCATAGCTATTGAAGTCCCTTATGGATAACGCCCTTTGAAGACTTGGTTTTAAGGCAGTAAAGAATTGATCGATCTTTCTCTCAGGTTGGATAATAATCCCAGAAGCGTACCTTTCAAGTCTTCTAAAATTTGTTTCATAGGTACTAACAGATTCATCATCCTTTTTCTTCAGTTCAAGAAACTCATTCTCCATCTTTGTTTGAAGAATACGAGGGAAGTACTTATTGAAAAATAAGTTCTTGAACTCGTCCCATTCCATGGAATCAATTTCACCGCTTTGCCTCATATTCTTTATAAGATTCCACCATTTTTCAGCTTCACCTTCCAAACGATAAATTACTGAGATGACTTTATCATGTTCAGAACATTGATGAACTGAAAATATATTTTCTGTAGTACTGATGCATTTTTTAGCTATAAATGGATTAGTAGAACCATTGAATGAGGATGGATGTTGCCTCATGAAGGATTCAACAGAATATTGCTCCTTCCTTTTCTAATTTGGAAGTGATGCATGATTCATAGTTTGAGAAAGTTGTGTGGGCATGGTTACAAAATTTTTCATTCCAGCTCTCATAACGTTTGGTTGCTCCGGGGGACAATCGTTTCATTTCCCGTCGCATTCCGTATTAACACGGTTCCTTCAGGTTCCAGCCATTGAATAAAACCATGAAGAATAATGTGAACAACACTAATTATAATAGGAAAACCACATAATCAAGAATAAAATTTCACACTTAAGATATTATCATAGGTTGTTCATGGACATTTCTAAAACACTATGATTGTGTTCTATACTTAAACATATCCTTAGGTTTCTTACTAAGGCTTTCACATCGTAGTCTCCAAAGGTTGACTATACCTTTCCTATGATACCAACTATAATGACCCATACATTACATACATTATTATTACTTCAACATTGAAGGACTCTTATTACAACATATAACAAAACAAGGAAAGGACCGTATAGGAATAGAGACTTTAGAAATGGGGAAACATAAACAACTTGTTCCTAAAGCATCTACATTGCCTCCCATTTATTTCATCATATCTAGAGTCCCTTTTGGAATATCCTACTTAATAACCTTCTTCCTGAACTGGGGAAAGAAAAAAAGAAAAGGGTGAGCTCAAATGCTCAGTAAGGTTAATCAAAAGAAATATCAATCACATCATATCCATAAGAACACATCATTTTGGAAATCGTAACCTACAAAAGAGAAGATAATTTTATAAAATGAGATAAATCATAGTAGTGAAATGTAATCCCAATAATAATAAATTAAAACATGAAACTTTGTGGCATAAACACATAATCATAGATAATAATTTCTTTGTAGTCAAGACTCATTGCCAAGACTATCTTAGAGGACAAGGTCCATTTCTGAACAGAGTTCACTCCTCATTTTAGTCCTGTTTCACTGAACTGAATTAACTTTCCATTCCAGCCATGTCTATCACATGAGATATAAATCATTACCCAATGTATTGGAGGAGATATAGGTCCCACCCATCTCATAATGATACCATTCTTTTGTGTTCCACAAAATCATAAACCATACATCATATCATAACCCATGTAATAAAAATGGGATTCTTAAACATCGCGTCATCATAACATAATCCATAAAAGGATATCATAAAAATAATTCCATCATAACATAATAAAATAAATGTAAAAATAGGGATATAAACAGAACCCTATATTATCATAGATGGAAAATAATTTTGATAAAACACATGAACTCCATTCTTGAGGAAAATATCCTTTCTACTTCAAAAACATTTTCCTTTCATAGCATGTCATTTAATTTTGAAAAAAAATAAGTTGATTAAAAATAAACTCTAAAACATGTAAAGGAATCTTAAGGGAGATAATGTTATAAAAATCCATTCATGCCTTATAAGTCAAAAAAAATTTCTCGTACTTTGGCTTGAAAAGTCAATAAGTACCTCATACGAAAAACGACAAAAGATTCCTTCCATATCATTTACAAAAAACACACCAAAGGGTAAAATTGTATTTAATGAATTTTAGGAGGATAGAAATAATATTAGATATTGAGGAAACATGGATGTGGATGATAAATATTCCCCAGTGAATTCTGAAGTATAAACAATCTCGGATAAAAATGAGATTGTGAGATTTTCCTTTACCTTAGGTCTGATTTTCTTCATAAGTGTCTGAAACTCCTGTATAATGATTTAAATAATTATATTGACTTATTAAATAATCATATTTATTTTTATGATATCATATATGGTTATATTCTTAGATTCTTATTAGTAATATTTCATTACTACTTCTTATTCGGGTGTTTATTACTTTTTGTTCTTATGCGTGTTTTGTCGAATAAATTCTTATTCTTATTTTTTAGGTTATAGCAACCTCATTTCAAGAATGGTATTAGTGTAATATATATCATATTCACTATTTAAATTCATTTATATAATCATTATGAAATTAAGATCATGTAGAACGAGTCGCATCACATCGTGGAGATGGTATTCCATACGTACGCACGAGCAATGATATCGTTCCCATGATCGTGAAATTGTATTGGAGTGCATGTATACTATTTCAGAATCAATATAACTTTACAATAATCATATATAGTCATTATTTACTCCATTAAACCCATCCAAGTATGGTGGTGGTGGAAAATAGATTACACCACGGCGTGGAGATGGTATTCTGTAAGTACGCTCGCGCGGTGATTTCATTTTCCGTAGGAAGGATAGATGGTGAAATAGGGTTCTTTCATACATATAATAAAATATCAGTATATGAGTGATACTTTTTTTATTAATTCATTATGAAACAACTAAATAAGAAGAAGTGGAAGAATAAATAAAGTTGAAAGAATCGATAACAGACATTACCTCTTCTTTGAAGCGCCTCTTTGAGACCACCTCTTAGGGCACTAAAATTGGTCTTTGAAGAAGGAAAAGTCCTCTAAGATGTTTCTAGGGGAGTGGAGAATATAATTTTATAGGGTTTTTCTGAGCTTGAAGGCTCAATGTGGTGTGAGGAAGAGAGCGAGGATGTTCCCTTTTATAAGGGAGGAGAGGGGCACCTTTAGAAAAACTAAAAATATTATTTTATTACAATGTCATATTCGGTTATTAATATCTCCAAATTGATTTATTTATAAGATATGGTGGGGATGGGTCGAAATTAGATCATAAAATAGAATTTATACAATTTTAGTGTTCTATTGTAACCTTATCATTTAGATTTAACTTTAAGTAAAATAATTTAACTTTTACCGTGTCTTCTTGTTTTCTTACACTTTAAGGTTAATAAACATACTATTACAAGCCAAAAGAACCCCAATATGTTTATTATTAATATATATAGCCTTATCTAAGACATTGGACCGAACCTTATATTTTTAAGAATAAAATAACAATTAATAATATAATATTTGTTTTAAAAAATATTTTATGTAAATTTTGAAACTATTTGGTAATTGATTTTTGTGAAAATCATTAAAGGAATATTAGTTAGCAAAAAGTTAATTAAATCAGTAATATTATGTAATATTATCCTATAAAATAATTGTAATTCATAAAAAGTCTAAAATTACATTTATATGGGTATTTATAACTTAAATTATGTCAATATTTTATTAATAATATAATTACAGCATCATCATTGTGTCAAATATACATCAACTTATTTAAAGTATAAAAATTACAAATAAAATACTATTATGTAGTAAATAATTTTATCTTTCTAATGAATATTTATAATTGAATTTATCTTATGTATAACCCTATATTAAAAATGATTTAGTTATTAAACTTTGATTTTAACTATTTTAACCCTTCTTTAAAAAAATTAATATTAAATGTCCTAATCTAATCCAAGTGGGCCTAAATGGTAATATTTAATTCATAAGGTTGTTTTTGGTCGAATTACACTTATCCAATAGAATTGGTACATGTGTTAGGGTAATAATAATATCATTTTTAACCTTAATTACCCTATTTACTTTTAACAGTGGTAAAAAAAATAAAAAGTTACTATTCACCAAATATTATTTTCATCTCATTGAACCAAATTTTAGTCCTTGATATTAACCATGTCTCCTGGATTTTCGAAATTTCACTCACATAAGCTATAGTATTTTGTTTTATGTGAATTTTGAAATTCTCCTAGAAGGTGGGTAAAAGATAGTGAAAAGTTCAATAAAATTTTTATATATCTAAAATTATTATAAAATGACACTAATGAATTGCATTGAAATTATATAGGTATTATGTATCAATTTTGACCTAAAAAAATTTAGATAAAATTAATAATTATTTAAATAAAATGTTGGGTTTTTAGTAATAACACAGTGTTTTCAATTTTCATTAAAAATTGAAAGTTTTCAGAAAAATACCAAAATTTCACCCTAGGCTAATTTTGATATTCCGAATCCAAAAATGAAGTCCATTTTGGAAAATAAAATTTCAAAAATTTCAAAAAGTGGGTATTACTATTCATAACCGCTAGTTTTAATAATATTTTAATAGCATATCATTGTTTAGTGAAACTCAGTATTGTGTACGAGGAAATCTATCGAGGAAGGCCACGATTGTGTGTAAGGCAAGACAAGATAGTGTTGTGTGCAGTGAATGATTACTTTGATGATTTATGTAAAAACAAAATATTTCTCATAAAAGTCTCTGGTGTTACAATTTCTAAGAGAAATAAAACTTGTATTATAAAATGGTTTCATAGTTTTAGTTAAAATCATTTCATAGTCTATAATTGTGTGTTGCATCTACAATAGTTTAGAATAATAAATTCTAGATAACACATATTAGAAATCGGTAGAGGAATGTTCTGGTGAGTGTTTTTTCTTCCATGGCCAATAATATAAAGAATATCCTTTGAAATAAAATGTCTAGGATATAATTTTCCTATAAATTATACATCCAACAATTTATTAATTTGAAATACTTTTTCATTCAGATAAATTTACATTAAAATATAATTGGAATAAATCAATAGTTCTATTAATATAAAGATAATTTATTTTTACAGTTTCAGATGGGATTCTTTTGGAATTTATCCAAATCTTACACACAAGTATAAAGAAAACATAATTCTAGATAAATTGAAGTTATGTAAAGTAAAATTCCCATCATACCTCTAAAAATATTTTGACCAACTGGTTGTCAATCCTCATCGTGATCAATAGTATTGGAAGTGCCTATTGGGGAACTTATACATTTATTATTTTGATATCCCAATTGTATAAGATGAAATTTTATATCGTAATTTTTATATATATAATTTCATTATGAATTTTATGAAATTTAAAAGCCTAAGAAATATGTCATCTATCCCATTATACTCATTTCAAACTTAGAAAAATGTGATTCTAAGTGGAATCAATAAATGATTTTTGAGTTTAACCAAATATAATTCCATCAATATATTCATGAAAAATCGTATTATTATTTTAATCATATTTTATAAAAATATTTGGAACTATATATTCAATAATTTTTTTTGAAACAATAATGCAGTTAATCTATCATACCAAACTATAGGGCCATGTTTATGTCCATAATATTCTTTTCTAAGATTAATAACACAGTCTAGATATTTTTTATTTTCAAAACTAGGTTGTTTTTCAACTAAATAATCATCCTAGATATATCCGTTAATAAAATAACACTTCACATCTATTTGAAAATGATTTAAATTACAGACTATGGTAAAGGATAAAAGTAATATAATAGCTTTATGTCCATCTTCTAGAGAATACATTTCTTCATATTAACATACAACATGATTATTATATACCTTATAAAATAGTATATCTTTATTTATATCAATTATAACATTTTCATACCATTTTTTCCATAAAACCCCATTTTACTCTTATTATATAAGATTCATTAGCTAGTTCCACTAAAGACCATATTTAGTTCATTTAAATCTCATTTAGAATATATTTAATTTCCTTCACCCAATCACCTTCACATAAAGCCTCATCAGTATACATTGGATCAAATTGGTATAAGAAATAGATATTTTCAATTTTATTTCTCAATAAACTTCTAGTACTTACTAGCTGATCTATATTACCAATGATATTATCACTGGGACAATTCCAAATTAAAAAACGACACATTGGGTTTTAAAATGTATTTCTTCAATAATAGGTAGGAAATAATCCTAATGAAAAACAGCAGAAGCTAAATGTTACATTGTTTCCTTATAAGAATAAATTTATAAAAATGGCTAAAAATCCGTTTTTAATAGAAACATGTGGATGTAGGGTGGTGTTTTTTGAAAAAAAAATATTCTACTTCATCAAAAATAACATTTAATGTTTCATTAGTAGTATAACATTTTTTATTTAAAACAATATAAGACATTCTATTGGTAAATAACCTAAAAAATCCCTTCTTCATATTTTGGTGTAATTTAATGTAAATTATATTTAGTATTCAGGATGAGTAATTTGAAACCTAAAACATTGAAGTATGAATCACTTGGTTTTACTCTAGTGAAAAAATCATAAGGATTATAATTATTAAAATGTATAATTAAAACAATATTTATATTATAGAAGTTAGTAATAACCCCTTCTAGAAGAAAACATTTTTCAACTGAGTATTCACTCCACATAAATATATTTAATTTTTAATGAATTTTATTTCTTCTTTGAACTACAAATTTTTTTTATGGGGGGGGGGGGTTGTAGGTTCTAAAATTTTATGTTTTATACCCTTCTTTCTACAAAAAGTTTCAAAAAATTAATTTACAATTTATCCACCATGATCACTACGTATAGTTATCAAGGATATGTTTTGATGATTTTTTACTTTGGCTAGAAAATATATAAAATATTTAATGTATTTATGTTTCATTGTGAGAAAATAATACCATGTATATATTAGGTAATCATGACAGAAGGAATATAAAGTGTTTTTTACACAAAAAATTCCAGATTTTTTAGGACCAAAAATGTCCATGTGTTCTATGATTAAAGCATCAAAACATGATTGTTTATTAATATTTTTAAAACATGACTTATGTTTCTCACCGTATTTAAATGATTCATAGACTATTGAATTATCAAACCTATGTTCTTTTAGATCTATAACATGTCATTTCTTTATCAACTAATAATTGTTTCTATGGTTTTGGTGTCATATCCATCGATACCATAACCAAAATTGATCTTCCATTTGTACTAATGTGAGTTAATTATTTTCTCATAAGGTCTTCTTTATAATGTTTATAATAATACCCATTCCGATTTGAAGAAATAATAAATTCATCCTCAGAACTATGTTCTAATTTTTTTCCCTAAATATCACAAGGCAAACATCATCAAAAATTTACTTATTCTAATATTGTTTTCCTTAATACCTTTTACAAGTAAGTCATTATAAATAAAAATAATTCCAAGATTAATAATGTTAAATATTTCCCATATTTTATCCATTAGAATTATCTTCACAAGATACTTTACCACTATTCATTTTAATGATCTTCGTAAATAATTAATTGTTTCCATCCATATTACTCGAACATACACTATCCTTGTTCAATGTATTCTTGTTTTTAGTACTATATTTGTTTCCCATATATCATAAAACATTAGGATTTCATAACCTGAACCTTCTATGGTTCAGTAATGTTTTATAACAAAACAATATGGATCTATATATTTTTGAATATTAATCGTTGAAAACCAAGATAATGAACATCATTTATTTAAAAAAATCTATTTCCAGTTCTCCTAAATTTTTCACTCAGTAAAAAATGGTGAATAATTTTTACAAAATTAATTATTAATGAAATATTTTTTTATTTGTATATCTCATTCCAAAAATACTAAAATGAATTCTAATGTGTCTTTTTATATTTTATCAAAATTCTCCAGACTAGTAGTGAACTTTTATAAATTCTTCCTTAATGATGATATTTAAGATTTTAGTTTTTACAGTAATAGTCATATCCTGGTTATTATTAGTTTGACATCAATGTTTTGTTTGTAAGAAATATTTCTCAGAAACAACTTTATGAAAATATTTGGAAATAGATTATTTTTTAGTAATTAATTTATCTAGATCATTAAATATATATTATATTTAATATGTCAAAAAATAAATTGTTAAATTAGCTTTAGATAATTTATATTTTTTATTAACAATTTTTTTATAATATTTAAATTTATATATTCCAAAATATTACAAAATTAGGAAACCTCTTAATAAGTAGTTAAAGATTTATCTTATGCTAAGGAATAAATTTCATGTGAATATTTTAAAATTTTCTCATCCATATAATTATAATTTAATGATATATTAGTAAGTATTTTAGCCGTTTAAACCTTATCCAAGATACAATGATTCATTTGGGTTATATTTTCAAAGATAACTATGATATTTTTTCTAGAACATTCATTATCAAATGTATTATCTGGTGAACCACCTCCACTATCTCTCTACGGGTCAGAAAATTCGGAGACATGCATTCATTTTTAATTGTAATAAATTTTATCTTTTCTTTATGAATTCATTTATTTCTTTTATTTGTAATTTTTCATTGGATAATTAGGTCAGATATGTCCATATTTATTATACTCACAACATGTATCATTAGAATCATTTTGTTCGCCATTATCCAAGTGAAATTTTCACTATTAGTACTAAAAGACATTCTTTCTAAAAAATCATGGTCATCCATTTTTATTTATTACTAACTCATTATTAAAATTTTCATAAGTACTAGAATTGGATTGAATGAAATCTCTCTCATTTCATCAAGATTTTACATATTTCCCTTGTATATGAAATTAATAATTTATACTAATAGAAGAAAAATAAACACATCTATTTTTATTATTAGATTTAACAGTATCTCCTATTTGTCAACCATGATATAGAATAATATTTCTTTTGAGATCATTATTATTAATATTACTAATCATTCATGTCTCATAAACACCCATTCTAGTGGATTAAAATTCATTGGAAATTATATAAATAAACAATTAAAAAGGATATCATCATGAAGACCACTTTTTCCATTATCATGTTAACTATATATATTTTTTATGAAAACATTGTTCATATTCTCAACCTATATCCATGTAAGAAAATAAAATAATGATAGTCTCCTATAATTGTATCTATCTTGGTCTCAATATCATTATAAGTTCCAATGTTTGTGACATCGGTATTTTTCTACATACAATTTGTATCTCCAAATATAGATATCTGAATATATATATTTCTTGTCATAGAGCATAACAAAATATTGATAACTTTTAAATTATACTGATATTCCTGTTTTTATTAATGATTAAATGAAGTGAATTTATTATCATGAATCTTATATTATTAAGAAATCATAAAAAAATTCCCATCCTTAGAATTGATAAGAAATGATTTTATCCTATCGATACAACACTCATAATAAGTACCATTAAAGATAGGTGGTCTGTTTGGATTTAGATTTTATATCGAAATGACATTAAGACCTTCAGTCGTGAAAACTATAAAAATTATTTTACATAATTACACATCAGTGTAAAAATGTTTATAGACAAAATGTTTTTTAAAACTATAATGAACATGAAATTAAAAGATGAAAAAATTGAGCAAGTATGTAAGTAGTGTAGACCAACACTGACACTAATTATAGTAAAATAAGAATTATCTTATATGGATATACATACATGAGGGGGATTTTATTTTAACAACATATTTTAAATTATTTAAACTAAATGAAACAAAAGAACGCTTTATATAATTCTTTCATACATGGACACAATTAGATAATCATGGTTACTAAATCTGAACTAGAAATAGATCATTTATATCTTTATAAAAAGATATGTATCACTATGGATTTATTTATTCAGAGTACATTTATCTTCATAAATATTAACATAATAAAACATAAAAATATAAAAAACTGAATATGTTGATAAACTTGCTATTACATGAAGTGGAATAAATACTTGTAAAAATAAAAAAATTAAATAGCTATGTAAAGGTAAGAATGAAATGAAAGCTATATTAAAAAAATAAAACTTTTTACTACATGAACAAGTTAGTCGATAGAATTTAATAAGGGTATCAACTATTTTATACTTATAGTACAGTATTTTTTTCCTTACCAGGAAATCTCTGGATAAGCCCACCAAAATGGATATGTTTAACTAACCCAGGAATTCATTGATGTGATGATCATATCTGTCATAAAATCACCAAATTACCTTGATCTGATGGATCATATTCACCATCTTCTTATCTCTTAAATCCCTTTATCGTTACAATGATCAAATTTAAATTACAATTAACAATGTTCTTAAGGAAAAAACCTGACAAAGATTCCTAAAAATGAAAACTATACAGAGAAATAAAAATTCTACGAATGAGAAGTTCATTCTTAGTATTCTTTTGAACACATGAGAGTGAATGTAATCAACCCTTTCCATGCACTTAAAATTATTATATATTTATACGTGATCTCTTAGAATTCATATTTACTTGTTTTTTGTAACACCCGTGAAATGATGGCACTTGACAACTCAGTAGTAATAAAATTTCTAATATCGTATTGATTAAAACCATTAAAGTTATAAATATATTCCTTTTGATATATAAGATTCTATATATTCTGATTATAAATGTAATCATGTATGATGGGTTTCCTGATCAATTTCAATATGATAATCATTATGAGATTTTTAGAGATTCTTTCGATACATGTATATGGCCAAGAGTAAATGATTTTTTCATTACAAAAGACAAGAGTAATGTATAATTTATGGTCTTATAAACGTGAGTATGATATATCAAAAACATATAAATTATAATTTCCATAATAAATAATAGTAGTCTTATTCTTGTTATACATAAGAAAATTTTATAAGTATTGTAAAAGGTAATGTTTTCCATGAAAACATTATAAAAATTATGAAATAAGAAAAGTTTGTAAACATGTTTTAATTATTTTTTTGGATTTTTAAATCTAAATTAATCGAAATGTAGGAAAAATAATTTCAAACTGAGCACAAATTAAATTTTTTTTAGATCTATGTTATAGAAAATATTAATAGAACAACAATTTCATATATATATTGGATAAAAAATAAAATTCATAAAAACATTGATCATACAAATAAAATGTTTTTGAAACAACTATAAAATAGTAAGAATGATTCATATAGAGGATAAAAATATTCCAAAGAAAAAATATCTTTAATCTCTTTATATACCACTACTTGGATGGAATACACAAAGAATATAGAAATATCAATTTTTCGAGTGGAAGAGCCCTAAATTCACAATGAAAACAGATGTATTTTTAATAATATATAAAAGTAGTATTTATTCATATTCATGATTAGAAATTTTTATATATTACATTTAAAATTTTATATTTATTTATAAAAATTACCAACCGATACTATTTAATCAAAATATACACTCAATATACATTTAAAATTATTAATGTTATTTTTTAATAGTAAAAAATATATTTAATGGTTATATATTTTTTTTAAATGAATTCATGATAATATCTATTTAAATCATTATTTGATTTTTAGATATGTTATAAATAGATATTTATGTAACCTACAAAAAATTATATTTATATATAATATCACAAATAAATTTATCAATGTATGAAATAAGAATATAATTTTATTTGAAAAAATTAATAATTAATTTATATAATTTTTATAAATGAATTATTTAATGTTTTTAAAATTATATTACTCAAAATTTTATATTATTTATTTAATAAAATATACCAATTTCTCAGATTCATAATGATGAGTTGGTGTTGAAAAGTTTTTTCTTATATTTCTAAAAAACATTAACAGTTATGAATAATAAAATTATAATTTTTACAAATATTGTAAATTGTATGGAATCATCATGATATAAGAATGACAAAAATTATTTTGAAAACCTATTTTCACCAATAAATAATATTTAGGGAGTAAATTAATTCATTTAAAATTAATATTGGGAATTTTGAAACCTATGTTTGAAAATTTGGAACTGATTTAATATTTTATTCTAATAAAAACTATTCTTATTCATTTTACATTGATTAAAAATTTAAAATAATATATGGAATTTTATAATGGTTCAATAGTCCTATAAATCTCTATTTTCATTCCAAAACCAATGAATTCAATGGGAAGTAGTATTATTCATAATATTTTACCTAAATAATTATATATTTATTTTTGTGCATACCAATACATTTTTCTAAGAAAATTTTTACATTAAACATATATATATTGAAGTTAATTTAATTTAGATTTGATATTTAATATAACATAAATGATTTATTAATTTAAATTATCCTGTTCAAAATTTTTAATATTTTCAATTTTATTCTTAATAGGAAAAATAGTTTACCTGTATAAAATATATTTACTCTATTTATATGATAAAATAAGGTCAAAGGGTTAAATTAAGATTTAAGGTTGAAATGAACTAAAAAACATAACTTTAAAATGATGGGGATGGATTTATATACCATTCCATTACATAGCGTAAATAATTGTAAATATGAAATGAACATTCATTGAATATGATATTGATTTTATATTAATATATATGTATTTACAAAAATACCATCCATCTCTCTTATAAAAGGACCCCTTTGGGACCCGTTCTAATACTCCCCTAAAATTTTAAGTCCCCTCTCATATTTTATACCATGATTCCTTTGCTTATAATTATATTCCATTTGGAGTAGATTCTGGTCTCAAATGAATTCCCAAATTCCATACAAAATAAAAATAATTAAAAGAGGATATTCAAATCCTTCTTTGAAAGTAATAACATATTATAATTATTTTCATTTATCTTATTCATCCAAAACATCTCAGATATTAATTACCTATTTATGAAAAACTATATAATATTGTTTTACATCTATAATGACGGTGTTATAAGAAAACATCATCTTAATTTTAACACCCTTGAATGATAAAGGGTTAAATGACTAAATGAAATAAATCTTGTAAAAAATGTGCACATTAATTTTCAGGAGCATACCAGATTAGAATTATGATGGAAATCGTGCTAGGCCAGGAGTAGTGGTCAGGATGGGTGGCCTTCTAGAATGTTTCTTAGCATGTGTTTGAGGAAAAATCACACTCAAAATGACATGTCTTGGCTGGTGGGGACATTCATTAGTCTGATGACCAATTAGGGCATGTGGTTGGGACCCAAGGTGGGGACCCTGTGTCTACGGGGAAATTGGTGATACCTTGCAGGCCAGGACCTCACTGAATAGTTAATGCTCGGTGTGTGTGCTTTATGTTAGGTAGAATTGTCGGATTTGGTATCAAAGGAAGAACCCACCTTTAAGTGTGATTCACTGCCTAGGATGAGATTTAGGGCCCATAATGATGATGTTGTCCTCTAGATGGGGGATGTGAATGTAACACCCCAAAATGACAAGGGGTTATATGACAAAATGATTTGAACGATGTCAACAAGGTTCTCATTCCTTTTCAAGAGCCCAATTGATTTGAACTCCATAGTTAAACATGCTTGTCCTTGATTAGTGATCAGGATGGGTGATCTTATATGAAGATTCCCTGAATGGGTTCCCATCTGGAAATTTTCCCAACATGTTTGAGAGTGAGACACAACACACTGAAAAAGACATGTGTTGGCTAGTGGGGAAAATCATTAGTTTGATTACCCATTCAAGCACATGGGTGGGACCTATGGTGGGGACCCTATATCTATGGGGTAATTGTGTCAAGTAAATAATTTTTCCTTATGAATTTTCTATTCCATCATGTTTGGGGAGATTGTTGAGTCAATAAGGTTTCTTTATTACTCTACAATTCCGTCAGGTTTTGAAAATCACAAACACCTTATCTTATGGTAAAATTTATTTACCCTATAATTTACATTCATAATGAAATTTTCTTTCCCCAAGGAAATTTATCACTTCTATATTTTTCATTTTTCATATTATGTCTATGAAGAAAACTAGGTTTTATATCCAAAAAATGAGCCCTTATAAATACATATATATATACCATTGTTTTTTGTAGATTTCGAATTTAGGTTCTGAATTATTTAAATTCATGTTCTGATCATTCTAATTTCAGACTCCACGTTCTCTGAATTTAGACTCCGAAAATTCTGAGTTCAGACTACGAGTTATCTGAATTCAGACTCTGAACAATTTGAGTATAGATTCTGAGTTCTCTGAATTCAAGATCCTATCATTCTGAAGATGAGACTCCGAATTATTATGAATTCAGACTTCGAACATTCTGATGTTCTGACTCCAAATTCATATGAATTCAGACTCCAAACATTGTAATTTCAGACTCATAATTCTTATGAATTAAGACTCCGAATTTCAATTAAAATCAAACTTTGGAGGTCAATAGAATTCAGGTTCCTAATTCCTTTGAATACATAATCCAAATATTAATGTATTTTATACATCGAATGGTTTTTTTAGACTCAGAAATTTTATTTTCCTTACATTCTGATAAATGAATTTGGTTAAGAAACCATATTTTTCATTACACACGTATTGTTTATAAAATTATGAAGTCAATTTATTTACTAACTAACCATTGTTTGAGTGACATGTGTACAGGTCCCTCCAAAATTCAATGAAAAATATGACCATTGGAGAAGGGAGTCGACCATTGAAGTTGTGCTTATAAATAGGAGCTCATTTGAAAGAACTCATAACATTTGATGAAAAAGTTGATCAATTTAGAGATTACATGATATTGAAGTAATTTCGAGAGAGAGATACTTTATTTCTTTGTGCATAATGAACATCTTGTTCAGAATTACTTTGTGTGACTCCGAAGGTTTTTGAGTACATTTGAGGGCTTCCGGGGATAGGAAAACAGAGTTGCTGACTACCTTGAAGTTCAAAGGCTTGCAGGGATAGCAAGATAGAATCTGATCTTTGTATCAAGGGCTTAGCCTGGTCTGGGTAAGATAGAATTTCTTGAACGTATAAATCAAGGGATATTTATCCAAGGTTGTTGGATTCTCTTATCTTTAGGTAAAATGATTTACTACTTTTTACTTGTATTGTTTCAAGTTTTCCAATGCATTTTGGTTGTTGTGGAAATTATAACTATCTCATACTTTTTTATACTTTAATACATTGATTTAGTGATATTCTATATGCTTTAAGGTTAAATATTTATCTTTGTAAACTTTTGTTAAGTTTCATTTCCGGAATTACATTTTTGGAATTACATTCTCAGAATCTCATTTATGAAATCATTCATGTTTTTTGGAACAAGAGTTTTTGTGAATTTACCTTGTTTAACTTTGTTAAACATTACCATCATTAAAATATCCAAAGAAATTTTTTAAAGTACACAATCCACCCCCTCTGGTATATAGACCATCTACATCATCATTTAGATCCTATAGTTTTTATCATTGGAGAATATCATTCTCCACCCCAACCTAACAATTAGTATATGAGGAGGTTTCTGAAATACTTATATTCACATATATGTGTTCTTTATCAAGTTTTACATTTTTTTATATTTTCCAAACATATGATATTTTTATCCTTGTTTATAATATTTTATTTCTAACATGTTTGTGTATAAATATTTTCTTGAAGATGGAAGGAATGAATGTTGGTTTAAATGACAATATTATTCCTAATATGACACCTGTTTTTATATGAAATATTAAGAATTTGGGAGACATCATATGAAGAATGTTGTTATCAATACTAGAGAATACATCTTTTTTAGGCCTAATAGAGATTACAAGATTCCAGAATAGGAATTCAGAACTTTCACTATTCAAGAGAAGTCCGAATATCAAATTAACAATAAGTTATGCAATAATTTTTTGTGTTCCATGACTAGGAATATATATAGCGGGATTTCTTCTTGTGATGATACAAAATTAATTTGGAAGACAATTGAGGTTACACATTTTGGTACTTCAAAATTTTTTGAAACTAGAAGAGCTATGCTTAGAGCTGAGTACCATGGTTTTTTCTTTCCTTATGAAAAAACTATATGTATAGTACAATGATGATTTATGACTATTATTAATAGCTTAAAATACATTGGTGAGAAAGGTTTGGATGATGAGGCACTTGTTGACAATATTATAAACATTATGCCTAATGACTGGGAATCCAAGTGAATAGCTATAGATGAGAATAGAAAAGCCTCATAAATTACTCTGGATGAGATTTTTGGAACTCTTCTTAAACATGAAACTAGAACGAAGAGTGATAAAGATAATATTATGAAGAAAAATGGAAATGGCAGTGTTTCATTAATAACAGCTTCAAATCATATGAAATCCAATACTCCTAAAAGAATTAAAATATATAAATCTAAGAAGGTTGTTATTCAATCCAAATCTAGTATAAGTGAATATTAAGAAAATGAATTATCCAATCCTACTCGAAGGATGAACAAGATTTTTAGACATAAGAACATTCAATCCTGATACAATATGAAAGAATGAAAGGATAAGAAATAATTAGAAGTCACTTGTTATAAATTCAAAAGAGCTGGACATATAAGGCATGATTGACCTTTGCTTAAGAGAAAAGAATAACGGAAAAGCATTATTATAGGAATAAAAATAATTACTACAATGATAATGCTATTAATTTATTGAAAGCTAATGACACCTAGAGTGACTTTGGTGGAGACTCTTCAGATGATTCCTCATATTACGAATCTTCTGGACAGAATAATCAAGGTATAATAGCTAGATTAACAATTGAAAATCATTTCTTAATGGTTATCGTACACAATACTAAATCTATGAACAATGTAACCTTGAATTCTAATTATAGTGATAGTAAATACTATGAATCTTCAAATGAAGAATCTTCTTCTGATGAAGATAATACATTACCTACATATGAAGAGGTGTCTAGGATTTCTAGGCTTCTTGAGAATAAAAAATCTAAAGTCAAGAAAAATATTTAAAAAGAAAATTATAGGATTTATATTCTTATTACTAAAATATCAGATATTTATAAATATCATTGTATGAAAACTCATGATTTTTAATGTCTTTCATAAACCATAGACAAAGTTAATTCTGAAAAGGTTAAATTTTCTAAGGATCAAAAAAAGTAATTTCTAAGAAAACAATTTTCAAGCCTATATTTAGTGCTTAAACTAATGTTTTGGAAGATAACCACTTGGTTGTTAGACTCAAGTAAGAAATATTTTCCTTGAGGAAGTGTTTTCCAAACATTACTATAGGGAATGAAAAGTTTGATAAGATGTATTGTCGAATTTTACCTCTAAGGAATAATTCTGGAATTTCTTATACAAGTTCAAAAATGATTTTTAGTAAGAATTATTTTGCTCTTTAAAGTTCACCATTCTAAACTAAGTGTCTGTGTGGTGGGAATCTGGAAAACAAATTTCCTTAAACAAAACCCAATGTTTAGGTTTTCATAAATCTTTTTTTTCTAAGAAAATGTGGATACCTAAAATATTGCTTTATGATGTTTCTAAATCCCAGAATGTTAGGGTTCTGAATGTATAACATTCTTATTCTCAGGAAAAAAAAGATAGTACCAACAACAATACTTGGTACACGGATAGTGGATGTTCTCAACATATGACTGTTAACAAAAACAACTTTGAAAAATTTATCAAGACTAAAGGAGGAAATGTATCTTCTGGAGATAATGCAAGGGAGAAATTATTTCTATAAGTAACATTATTATTCATGTAAAAACATTGATTTCAAATGTTTTATTTGTTATAGGTCTTAAGAAAAAACTCATTATCATAAGAATGTTATTTGATGAAGGTTACCTTGTGAATTTATGAAATGAAAAGTGCTTAGTACACAATTCCAATGAAGAGTTTATTCTTTCATCCAATAGGCAAGAGATTGTTTACACACTAAACATATATTAACTTAGGAGACAAGATCTACCATGCCTTAGTTCAATGGAAGATCATTCTTCGTTATGTCATAGAAGGCTAGGACACTGTAACCTTATGAACCTATGAATACTCCCTATGAAAAGACTAGTTAAGGATGTACCAGATCATAGATTTGATTTTTCAAAATATTGTGGTCCTTGAAAATATGGGAAGCAACATAAATCAAGTTTTAAAACAGTCGGTGAAGTATCAACAACTGATGCTTTACAGTTAGTGCATGTGGATCTTTTTGGTCTAACACTGACTAGAAGCATTGGAGGAAAATATTATGTATTTGTCTTAGTTGATGATTACAATAGATTTAGAAGAGTTTATTTTATAGCAACGAAATACGAAGCATTTTCTTATTTCAATTTTTTTAGAGCCCAAGTTAAAAATGATAAAAAACTTCATTTGATAACTATTGATAGTGATCATGGGGGATAATTTTAAATTTATGATTTGGAATCCTTTTGTAGTAGAAAATACATTACTCATAACTTATCATCACCCAGAACACCTCAACAAAATGTTCTTGTTAAAAGAAGAAATATAATTATTTAAGGGATAACAAGAACCATGTTGAGAGAATGTTCTACAGCCTATGATTTTTGGGATAAAGTTGTAAGTACTGCTTATTATACTATAAATCTTGTTTTGATTAGACATTTTCTTAATAAAACTCTTGATGAGTTATGGAATTGTAGAAAACATAGACTTTCCTACTTCATGGTTTTTGGTTGCATGGTATCTATTTTGAATACTAAATATAATATACTAAAATTTTCCCCAAAATATAATGATGCAATTTTTATTAGGCTACTCCACAACTTCTATGGTTTATAGAGTTTTCAACAAAAACATTTGTACTCTTGAAGAAATAGTGCATGTAAAATATGATGGAACTGATCCTTTTGTTTTTAAACAACCTCAATATACAACTTTGGATGTGTTTTCAAAAACTGATTATCAACCATTGTTAGAAGATCCTTCTGATAAGGAAAATTTATAAGAAAAAATTTCTGAAACATTTACCTTACAAGACATCCTACAATATATTGATGAATAGTTTTTAAAAAACCTAAATCACTTGTTTCTAAAGAATCATCCCATATATAGTATCATTGGTGATGTAAATCCAGTTGTAATGTCTAGAATTTCCTTAAGAAATGAAGTGGAACATCTATCATACCATTCCCAATTAGAGCCAAAAAGATGTGATGAAGCTTTAAGTGATGATGATTGGATAAAAGCTGTGAAAGATGAGCTAAATGAATTCGAATGGAATAATGTATGGACCTATGTAGAAATACCTAAGGAATCTTCTTTTATTAGAGTAAAATTTTTCTTCCGAAATAAGTGTTTTGATAATGAACTCATAGTAAGAAATAAAGATATATTTGTTGGTAAGGGCTATAATGAACAAGAAATAATTGAATATGATGAAACCTATGATTCAGTAGATAGAATTAAATCTATTTGTATTCAACTTTCTTTTGTAGCATTCTTCAATTTCTATCTGTTTTAAATTTATTTGAAATGTGATTTCTTTAATGGTTATATTCAAGATGATGTTTTTTTGAACAACCTCATGCTTTTAAAGATACAAAACATCCTGAACATGTTTTTAAACAGACCAAAGCCTTGTATGGACATAATCAGGCCCCTCGAGCCCTGCGTGATAGACTTATAAGATTTTTTCTTCAAAATAATTAAGTTAAGGGAAACACTGATCCAACCCTTTTTATAGATAATGATAGGAAAAATGTTTTTATTGTTAACATTCATGTTGATGAAATTATATTAAGTTCAACTCTGTAATAATTAACTGATTCCTTTGGGGATCTAATAAAATCTGAGTTTGAAATAAGTATGATTGGTGAGTTAACATTTTTCCTTGGTTTTCAAATTTCTCAAATACCAGAATGAATCTATATATCCCAACAAAAGTATATTAAATATTTTCTTAAAATGTATGGATATGACACCACTAAGAGTATATGTACTCCCATTGGTACCTCAAATTTATATGATCATGATGAAGCTGGGAAACCAGTACATCAAACATATTTTAGAGGTATGATATGAAATTTACTTTAATTAATAGCTAGTCATCCAGACTTAATGTATTCAGTATTCTTTTTTGCAAGGTATCAATCGAATCCTAAGGAATCTCATTTAAAGTCAGTGAAAAATATTTTTCGCTACATAAAGAGAACCATAGATGTTATACTCTTTTATACATCTTGAAATGATTTTGTTTTAAAAAGTTTTTTGGATGCAAACTTTGGTGGATGTACAATGGATAAAAAAACGTACATCAAGAAATTGTAATTTCTTAGAGGATTCATTATATTTTTGGTCTTGAAAAAAGAAACACTAAATAGATCTTTCCACTGCTGGAGCTGAATATGTAGCTACTGGAAGTTGTTGTGATCAAGTGTGGTAGATGTAACACACACACACATATTATGGTATGAGTTTTACCAAAACAAAAAATTTGTGTGATAATATTGTTTCCATTTCCATTAATAAAAATCATGCACATCACTCTCAAGAAAAGCACATAGATATTAGTCATCACATTTTTGTAAATCACACTCAAAAAGGGGATATCATTATTCAATTTATCAGAACACAAGATCAATTTAATGATATTTTCACAAAATCATTACCCTCCAATTGATTTGAATAATCTAAACAAATGTTAGGAATGATAACTGTAAATTAATCTTCTTTGTTAAATTCATATTGAAACCAATCTCTTTAAACTAACAAACTCCATATCATAGGGGGAGTACATTTTTTTATTATATTTTTAAATATTTTGTATTCTAAATTTTCATTAGTTTATATTTTCTTAATGATGATTTTAAAAAAATTTATAATGAATAATTTCTAAATTCTCGTAATGAAGATTTTCTAAATTTTTGTAATGATGTTTTTCTAAATTTTCGTAATGAATATTTTCTAAATTTTCATAGTGATGATTTTCTAAATTTTTTAATGTTGATTTTTTAAATTTTTATACTAAAGGATTATTAAATTTTTCATAGTTTTAAAAAAATTTCATATTCACATTTATCTGAATCTAATGTTCTTAAAGATGAATTTTCCTCAATATGAATATTATTCCTAGAAATGCGAAAGGTATGTTTCATTTATTAAAATTTTCCTAATCATCTTTTACTTGTTATTTTCATCTGTTTTTAAATTTTCGTATTCACTAATTCATAAATCAGAATATTTTATTAAAAACCTTAAAAGATCGGATTCTATAAAAATTTCTTCCAGCTATCATCTCATCCATCAAATCTGATCACAAGGTTTTTGAACTGTTGGATTGGGTATGGAAGATGAACTATCAACTTAATTGCCTATATAAAGGACCCCCCCCCCCCCGATGGTTGTCCCACATCAATACCAATGATTTCGCTTGCTGAAGTCCGACCCTCCCACATAAGCCCATTCCGGATTTTCAAGGATTCCTCAACTCCGAATGTCTGTCGAAATATCTTCCCAAAAAGACATGTCAACTATCAAGACGATTTCTGAATGGAAGATATACATAGAATGGTTGCTACATCCAAATATACATGGTAAGTGTGATTTTATCATCTCAATGAAAATCAAGCTGAATGGATGGGAGTGTTTGCATATCAAAACCAGGATCTCATGATCTCGTATACCGTACATGTAGGTTGAATTCTATGAGTCAATAAGTTTTTTCAAGGAAGAAGGAAATGAAATATTCATTTTCAAGACATATGAGAACACTTATGCTGTTTCTTACACCAAGGAATCCAGTTTGATTGGAGTTCATTATTATGGTGAGGCAGAGTTCTGCTCACATAAGCTACTTGATGTTCTATGAAGTCTCATTAAGGAAAAATAAACGGCTTGTCTCGGTCTTTCAAATGCTAAGACTCCGATTATTGTTCACCTATCTTCAAATTTCTGGATTCTCGAATTATGGGTTCAAGGATTCATCATTTCGATAAAAGGGGAAAATGATACCTTGAAGAAGAGTGACATGTATATCTTGGAATTTATTGTGAATCTTTGAATTATTAACTTGGTCAATCATATTCTGATTACAATTGAGAATATAAAGATTGGATATCTGATGGCTTATATTGTTATGTATCTATACATTCTCTCATAGCTGATTGTTCGGTTTTTAGAGTCCTTTAATAAGCCTAGTAGTTTAAAGCCATGAAATTTCAATGTCATGATGGTTAGTGATGATACTCTGAGAAAGATGAATGTTGGTTTTATTAATGAATCCGAATAATTTTATGATTTTCCTGAGAAAGAAGATGAATCCTTATCAAAAAAGAAGGATGTGGATGAGACTTCCAATAAGGGTGAAAGGAAGAGGAATGTGAAGGAAGTTGAAGAAAAGAATAAATACCTAAAGGCTATGGAAACCCAATCCTCACTTATAAATCCTATGAAGAAAAAATCATATCCAGATGAGGTAGTTGGAAAATGGATGGAAGACAAGGGGAAAAAGAAAGAAGGGGATTCTGGATTTGGTTTGGATCCTGCTGAATTAAAATCATTAAAAGAAAAGACCACTGATGATATGGAAAAGCAATCAAAAGAAAATAAACAAAAGAAGAAGATGATTGAAGCAGAGATTGTGCAATATCTTCAGAAGTCTATTGTGAATGCCACTGAAAATATTCGGGTACCACAATCCTAATTAGTAGAAGAATTTCTAGAGACAAAGGGAAAGAAATTTGTGTCTCCGGGAAAAGTCCAAGAAAATATAGTGGAGGAAGAATAAGAGAAAGAAGAAGGAAGTGGGGATACCAAAGATATCATTAATCAAGTAGATGATTTTTATGAGAAGGAATGTCCATCTGAGAATCTTTCAATCTGAACTTCTAAATCTGAGACATCAAGTCATGGTACCCATATGAAAGATGATAAAGGTGATGATGACAAGGTTGAAGAAGATGTGAATATGTTTTCTAAAGAAGAAAGTTCAAATCATGATTTCATTCATCTAGAGGATGTCGAGGCATGAGCTGAGAAGAAAAAGGTTGATGAAGATAGAATTGATAAACTAAATAACAGTGAACATGAATCCCCTAAACAAGGGGAATCCATTTAGAATGTTGATAAGACAAAACATGTGTTCTTCGATACACGTAGCAATGATATTGTGAAGAATAAATAATTTGGTGGGAAATAAAATAGGAAGGAAATTGAAAACGAGAAAGAGCCTTCACCAAGTAAAGTTTCATATTTGAATCATTCTCCCTTGGACATGATTTCTTAGATCATTCACTACTGAAGCTTGTTAGAACTTTACCAATTTTACCCATTATAGACTCAAAATTCCAGATGCTTCAACACACTCTAAATCAGATATTGGATTATGTATCCATGGTGATGGATTAGGTTGTCAAGATTGAAGTATATTTCAAAACAAATTCATAAACTATGATTCCCACAAAAGATCATGCATGAAGATGACCATCTGGTCAAAGAAACCATACATGACGTGAGAATTCTTGATGAGTTCCAAGAATGTGTCAAGGATTCATTTTACACTGAAGATGTGATGTTCAAGGATCTCACTAATAGTTTTGAGGAGAAGCTAACTCTAGAACAGAATTCCCAAATTCAGGACGTAAGAGATCTGAATGAGAAGTTATATTAAGTTTCACAATGTTGGAAAAGAGAAAGGGATATCTGGATTGAGATTATAGAAATTATTGGTAAGTAGGAAGAAGCCTTGAAGGCTTCAGTTGATATTCTTATGTCTCCGGAATAAAAAATCATTGACTTAAAGAAAAAGACTGAGGATCAGGATCAGATTTAGAAAAATGCAGAGGATGATCACAAGTAGCACTAGAAGCTCAATCCCAATATAAAGGATTTTATTCCTAAGGATAAGGATGGATAAAATTGTTCAACTTCAATCCTTTGTTGTATTAATTCCTTGTACAAATTTTTCTAATCCTAATGAAATTTTTGGGTTACTCTTGACATAATTATTTTGTCAAGTACTAATATTTCAGGTACCATATTTTCTTTTCCATTCTCTTTTATCGTTTTTGAAAACCACAAAGGGGGAGAAAGGAAGAATGAATTCGAATTAAAGAAGAAATTTCCCTTTGTAATGGGGAGTTCATCTAAGGGGGAGTTCTTATCCAAGAGGATTTCTGTATGCCATAAAATGCAAGCCTCAATCTAGAAATCATGAATATGATCCTTATTGTGTCCAAAACCTAAGGGGGACATAATCTTATTAATATTTTCTAATGAATTATGGGAGATTAGTTTTATTTACAATTCTATAAAATTTATAAATTCCTTTTATATTTTTTTCGTAATGATGTTGGTGCTTTCCAAAAGGTGGATATTGTTGAGTCAATAAGGTTTCCTTATGACTTTTCCATTCCTTCATGTGTGGGGAGACTGTCGAGTTAATAAATGATTTTTATTACTCTACCATTCCTTCATGTTTTAAAAATCCCAAACACCTTATCTTAAGGAAAATTTCATTTACCCTATGCTTTAAGTTCATAAAAAACTTATTTCCCCAACGAAATTTACCCTTACCATATTTTTAATTGTTGATATTATGTATAATAAGAAAACTCAGTTTCGTATCCAAAACCTCAAACTCATATAAATACTTAGATATAGTGCATTATTTTTTTAGAATATGAATTCAGGTTCCAAATTCTCTGAATTAAAGGTCCAAACATTCTATGTTCAGACTCTGAGTTATCTGAATTCAGACTCTAAATTTTTTGAGTTAAAACTCCGAGTTCTCTGAATTCAGACTGCGAACTTTCAGATGTTCAGACTCCGAATTATTATGAATTTAGACTCTGTACTTTCTGATGTTCAGACTCCAAATTCTTATGAATTCAATCTCCGAACTGTGTAAGTTTAGACTCCAAATTATTTTGAATTCAGACTTTGAATTTCTATGAAATTCAAACTCTGGAATTCTAAAAAATTCATGTTCCAAATTTCTTTGAATACCGAATCCGTATATTTATATATTTTATACACCTAATGGTTTTTGGTAAGACTGCCAAATTTTATTTTCCTCACATTCTGGATAATGAATTTTGTTAGAAACCATATTTTTTCATACTAATGTTATGGTTATAAATTTATTTCGTGCATTCATTTACTAACTAACTGTTGTTTGAGTGACACATGTATAGGTCCCTTCAAAGTTCAAGGAAAATTATGATTGTTGGAGAATGGAACTGAATGTAGAAGTTGGGCCTCAAAAAGGAGGTCATCTAAAAGAGCTCATCACTTTGGATGTAAAAGTTAATCAATCTAGATATTATATACTACTAATGAGATTTCTTGATAGAGAGACTTTATTGCATTGTGCATACTGAACATCCTGTTCATAATTTCTTCATGCGACTCAGAATGTTGATGAGTACATTTGAGGGCTTCCGGGGATAGGATGACAGAGGTGCTGACTACAATGATGTTAGAGGGCTTGCGGGGATAGAAATATAGAATCCTATCTTCATATCATGGGCTTACCATGTTGTTGTTAAGACAAAATTTCTTGAATGTATAAATCAAGGGACCTTTATCCAAAGTTGTTGGATACCCATCTCCTTGGGTTAAAATATTTAATACTTTTTACTTGTTTTGTTTCTAGTTTTGTGATGCATTTTGGTTTTTGACGAAAGTATAATTATCTAATACATTCTTATACTTGAATAATCTGATTTATTGATATTATATATGCTTTAATGATCAATATTTATCTTTTTAAACTTTTGTTAAGTTTCATTTCTGGAAATACTTTTCTAGAATTACATTCTCAGAATCTCATTTCTGGAATTAAGCATTTTTGTAGAACTAGAGGATTTGGGATTTTACCTTGTTTAACTTTGATAAACATTACCATCATTAAAATTTCCAATTGAATTTTTTAAACTATAAAATTCTCCCCCATCCTCTTGTATATTGAGCATCTAAATTGTCATTTCGATCCTACTTTTCGTATCATAGGATATTAGAAATCGCCATACCAACCTAAGAAATTGGTGGTACCTAGAAGGACAAAACCAAACCAGCATGTTAAGGAGAGGTGTATGTGCTGGCAGCTAAGCCAATTTGTCACATTTGGTATTAATAGAGGAACATAGCATTTAGTGTGGTGCACTTCCTAGGTTGAGATGTAGGTCCCAAAAAAGTGACGTCTTTCCGCGGAGCAGGTTTGAATGTAACACTCTAGAATGATAAGGGATTAAATTTATAAACGATAAGACTCATGTTAACATGGTGAACCATACTTTTTTGGAGCCTAACAGATTAGAACAACGTTGTTAAATGTGTTTTGAAAACAGTAGTGATCAGGAAGGGTGGCCTTCTAATATGTTTCCCTAGGTGTGTGCGAGTGATCTCAAAGCACACTGAAAAAGACATGTGTTGGCCGATGGGGAGAGTAATTAGTAATATTCCCCATTCTAGAATGTTTGTGGACCCTAGGGTTGGGACCAAGTGTCTGTGGGACAATCGGTGGAACCTAGTGGGCCAGGACCCGATGACTATGTTATGGTGGGGTTTCTATGTTGTCACTAAGAACTAATTGCCACAATAATCATAATCATCTAGCTTTAAGTGTGGTGGAATTCTTGGGATGGGATGTAGGGACCACAACGATAGAGTTTTTCTCTAGAGGGGGGGGGAATGAAACACTCTAGAAAGATAAAGGGTTAAATTACTAAATGATATGACTCATGTTTACAAGGTGAACCTTCCCTTTCTGGAGCCTACCTGATTAGAATATAGCAGTTAAACATGCTAGGCTTAGAGTGGTGATCAAGATGGTTTACCTTATAGGATGTTTCTTCGAGTGTATGTGAGTGGGGACAAAGTACATTGGAAAATACATATGTTGGCATGTGGGGATAGTCATTAGTTAGATTCCATGTTCGGGCATGTGGGTGGGACTCACGGTTAGGAACATGAGTCTACGGGGTAATCGGTGGTATCTGGTGGTCCATGACATGATGACCAAGCTAAGGTGGGGTTTATGTAATATCACCATGACCCAGTTTCCACAATAATCATTCTCATCTATTGATTATGACATGTTCTTGTTTGGGTAATTTAATTCAGAAAAAAAATGATGCGGTAAATTTTTATCAAGAATGGGTATGGAAATTAAATTTCATGTAATATTTTACGTTAATTGGTATGTAATATTTTTTAATTTATGAATGAAAAATTAATAATGAACAAATTATTAGTATAAAATCATTAAATTATTAAAAATAAGAAAAACCAGTTTAGTATGGAATTAATGTTGGAGAACCAAACTAGAGACTCACATGAAATAAACCTTGAACTACACCACTCATTATGGAACATCTATTAATGTATAATTATTATTATGGATATTATTTCTCAAGAACATAGAATGATGACCAAAACAATTTAAATGAAAAAACGATGGTTGAAACTACGAATAACTGATGATCTGTATAAACTAAAAATAAGTAATAACCATGTAATT
Source organism: Viscum album (assembly GCA_963277665.1). Classification (NCBI taxonomy): domain Eukaryota; kingdom Viridiplantae; phylum Streptophyta; class Magnoliopsida; order Santalales; family Viscaceae; genus Viscum; species Viscum album. The sequence continues at coordinate 924,455,700 of OY728146.1, read as the reverse complement.
AATTAATATATAATATTTATAATAAACATATTTAACAATTATAATGTTCTATAATGTATTAATAAATAATATTAGTTTATTATCATCGAGGTTATAGTATGAATGAGGGGACTATACACTCGAGGTATGGGGATTCATAATATAACTTCCTTTCATTGTGTTATAACCTTTCTAAATGGTATAGGTTATTATAAAATTATTTGTATTATAGTGCCAATTTTTTTTTATTATGTAAATATATTTTTTTATATTTAAATTAATATCACATAATTATTTCTATGATAAATTCTTAAGTGAAAGTGTTTTTTCCATATGTTTATTTATATTCAATTTTATGTTCTAAATCATGGTTGTTTATATTAAATATATATTTAGTAAAACTATAAGTTCTATATTTCTAAAACAATATATATATTTTTTCAATTTTTTTTATTTTTAGAGAACACATGTCTTCTAAATATTTCATTTCTCTTAGTATTACCCTTCAAAAGAAAGGTTCCCTATAAGTGGCATAGATGTTATAATATTATTCAACTGAGAATATTTTCTTAACGATATCCATATTCCTTATATAATATAGATTCTATTAAATATTATTAAATGATATATAGAGTTGAGTTTTTATTAATGTTTACTTCCATTAAAATGTATTTATAAAAATATTTTTTATGTTTTCTATAATTTTTTGCATTTTTTACAGAAGTGAAAAATGATCTATTTTTAACACTTTTCATTTTAACTCATTGTCCTTAATTTATGTCATATTTTTTTAATAATGTTATATCTCTATGTTTTTATAATTTTATAAATTAAAATATATTCTCGTTAATTCTGGAATTTTCAATTTTAATATAAAATTAATAAAATTGAAAGGGTTTTTAATGAAATTTTCTATTATTCTTATAAAACTATTTCTTATCTATATCAATGTCCTATATTATTTCATATGATTCAATGGAAAATAAAATAAATATCACACCCTGATCTTGGAATTTATTTTCTAATTCAATTCTTGGATTTGGTTCATTTGGATGGAGTTTGAGTTGAGTTCCTATTTTCTAGGTTAGATTTTTTTTGGATATTTATGGGATTGACAGTAAGTGTCACATGGTTAGGGGAATCCATGCCACCTTACCTAGAAAACTATGTAGAAATATTTTAGATTTGATAGTAAAGACCACACAATTGCGGTATGGTTTGGAAAACTATAGAGGGTAACCATGCACAATGTTCCTCTTGGATAGTGATTGGTTCATGGTTGGCTTTGGGTTTGGAGAACTGTGTCGACAAATTCTGCGAGTTTCACATTTCATCAAAAGTGGGAAATATCTCTTTTACCCAACACTATTTTAAACCTATTTCATTTTATGCTCCCTCATAGATAATTTTTCCCACAACTGGGTTCAAAATATCCCTTCCATTGGTTTCTCCACCATGTTGATGATTACCCTTAGAATATATGGTGATTTTTGTTGATTTTAATTGTCTCTTAATTATATTTTTTCTTTAACTTTTCATTATAGTAAAATCTCTTTTCCAAAACATATGGATTAAGGTTAAAGTTTGGATTGATTTCCTTGATGGTAGGGTGAGTGAATGGTCTCTAACAATGTATCATTCTATATCTAGTTGTTTTATTATATTATCACATCATTGAGGTAGGTGATTGAATCCATTTCCTTTTCGGCACATTCAATTGATTCGTTAGCATTCTTTTATGTTTTAAAAATGTTATCATCCATTTAGTGATGTTGTAGCATAAATTTCTTTCATGACATCATATTGTTAAATTGGGGAAAATATCATTATAATGGATTCCTACTCTATACCTATTTTAAAATGCATGGAAGGTGATTTGTTGAATGATTATTGTTTTCAAATAATGAAATTGAGAACATGTGGTGATATTTTTCATTTTTTATATCTTGGTTCCTTTTTTTTTTAATTTTGAATTGGGCATCATGGGTGATTTTAATAAATTTTTATGTCTCGGTGATTTTTTATAAAAATATGGACAAAATTGTTTGGATTTTTAAATGATTTCATGTGTTCTAATAATTGCGTTCAATTTTTATAATGGGAATAAAAGAAAGGGATATTTCGAATAAATGTTTTTGGTTAAATACATAGATACTTGAAGAATTAAATTGATTGTTTTCACAACCATGGGTGCATGGGGTTCACACATAAATTGTAATTCAATTTATTATGGACAATAAGTTTGATATCAATTTTCCTCAAAATGTATCCTTGATTTTTAAATGGTGTGTTAGTTCTGCTTGGAAAATTTATAGTCGTATCAAATTTGATTATGATTTTTCCTTGTTTGGTATTTTTAGATTTTTTTAGAATAATTTCCCAAGAGTTCCATTTGGAATTTCATTATGTTTTTTGGTTTTTATGATGATAGAAGGGCGTGTTTGGTGATTCTCATGTTGTTATACATTATCATATTGGATTGGGGAGTGTTTTGGTTTGGTAATGTAATGGACTATTTCTAATTTTTCTTATTACAGATGTGTTTTATATTTACCTGGTAAATAGTGTTTAAATGGAATTGTAAATTTATTTGGATTTGAAAATTTTACAGGCCTGTTTAGAACATTGGTTTGTCTTGAAAGGATGGTATTGATATGATGTGATGTAAAGTTCTAATTGGAACCTTGAAATGTAATTTAAATTTGATTTTATATCCTTTGTTATTTATGGGCCCTATGGTAATGTTGGAATGTTTTGGAAATCGATTGAAACCTTGGGTAGATTACAGGCCTTTTTGGTAATTTAAAATTATTTGGAAAGTGGGTTTTAATATGTAAAATGGTAGTTTCTATGTAATATTTAATTTTTGGATGATTGTGCTTGTGAATTAAATGTATTTTCATCTATGTTAGTGATGAATTAGATTATGTTTGAAAATAACAACTATTGTGGAATTAGATCCCATCTAGTGTACCATTCATGGGAACACTATTGGTCTTGAGTACACTAGAACATGGAATGAGTTCCCTTCTAGTGGATCATGCCAGATAATATTTTTGTATATGGTAGTCATACCATGTTTTCTATAGTATTATTATTAATAACATTCTATTCTTGGGATTCATAAAAAGGTTCTAGTGAAAGATTCTCATTGAAATTTATTAGATGGGTTTTGACCCTTGAATTCACATAGTGGTTATGTGTGTAATTCCATTAGTGAGCCTAGTTTGGATAAGAGTGTTGGTTGTAGACTATGGATCAATACCATATGCTGTCAGGTGAGTCTAAAATCAGTTCGACTGGGGACTGATTCTATAGATGTTATGGAAACTCACATAACTACCATATATATGTTTTTTTATTTATATTGCTTGTTTTATATTGTATTTTCTAGTGATCCCATCTTTTTGGGTTTTCTATACATTCTGCACATATTTTTTTGGCATTTTAAAATATTTCTATTTTTGGGTCTTGGTTTAGAGATGGGTTGTGGAATGTTAAAGTGTTTTTAAAAGGAAAATCTCATGAGTTGTTGTTAAACATTAATTTTAGGAATGTGATATTTACTTTCTAGAAATTTATTAAATACTACTTTAAAAATATATTTCAATAATTTGTTGTGGAATATCATAGGAGAGAAAATTCATCAAATATATGTTTATTGCCTTCTGATATAATTAATCTCATGTCCATCTTGTTCAACTCAGTGTTGGTAGAAACTAGCTATTTTGTAGGATCAGGATTCTGGTATGATTGTGCCTTTGATGCTGGTTGTTCTTGTGGTTGGTGGGGACCAAGAGGTAATGTGGATATCATGTTATCAAGGCTTGGTCTTGGTTATTTATTTTGTTTCGATTTTTTTCAGCTGCTATTTTTTGATCTTTTGTGTATCTATTAATATTTTTTTATTATTAGTTCATTATTTTGAGCTCTATCAAATTTATTTTACCATTTTTCCCTTGGGATAAATTATTTTCGATGTATTATTTGTTTCCCATTACTAGTTTCCATCTCGTGGGGATATATAACACCCTTTGGTCCATGTCTTAGACTAGGTATAGTGATAGGATGAAGGGAAATCCATCATGGTTCATGAAAAAAATGATATTATAGGATTCCCTTATTTTTTGGAGGATCATGTATCTTAGAGATTAGGATTTTTGATAGTTGAGAAGTTGGTACAAAATGGACTTCAATATCCATATCTCATTCTGATACTTGGGTTTCAAAGGGTAGTGTGGGTCTTGAATCATCTATATTGGGTTTTGGTTTGAGTGGATGGGTAGGGAAAATGGATGTGATCCAATGTCATGTTGTGATATCATGTGGTGTCGAGACCCATGTTGAATATGATTTCATTGTTCAAACTCCATGTAGTGGGTAGTTCATTCGTAGTCTAGGGTCTACTAACCATGTTGTTTGGTTATCCATAACCACTAGTTCCTCATTCCAAGAGTTTGACAAATGTTTTGTATTGGGTTTTCTCATTTATTTTATTGGGTTTCCGAGGGAAAAATTTTTTCTGCAGTTAGAAAATGGCTTTTGAAATGAAAATGTATTTTACAAGTAGTTTTGGATAGATATGTAAAATGGGTTTTTAAAAGGGATAGGGGATTATAATTTTGAAAAGTTTAGGAAAATTTAGAGGAATATTGAATTAAGAATTTGGTTACTTTTTGGGGTTGATGACAAAGTGTTAAATGTGACCATTGCTATTCATTATAGACATTCGCACATGTGTGGGTATTTATCAAAATATTATGTTTTCAATTGTTCGTGGGTGATATAATTAGAGATGGTCTGGACACATATTTGATTGTTCATATAATACCATGGGTCCTTATTTGAAATCAATGATTTTTATTGTATTCCAAAAAATCATTATTTAATGGGAAAATTATTTATACAAATTTATTTTCATTAAAAAGAGTGTTTTTTTGTGAAATTTTGATTTCTATATTTAGATAGTGTCCGTGGAAAATTGCAGATTTGGAAATTGATGCCAAATGGTGGATTTTAAAAATTGGTTTTTATTGTGTTTTTGATGTTTTTTATGATCCTATTTTATTGACTTGCGGTTTTATTTTTTGTTATGTTTTATGTTGATGTTTATGATGGTGTTGTGCTCCTTGTGTTGTTCCGAATATGAAACCCAGAGAGGTCCCTAATGTTTCTAAGGGGTATTTCCTAATTCCCAGTTTATCTATATTTTTTCCAATATTATATTGTGGGAAAGGTTAGTTAAATGAATTGGAATGGATTGAAGAAGGTGAAATTTTCTTCAGATCTTTGTGAACTCTAGAATCTATAAAAGTGTGTGATGTTATAGATTTGTTTCAAAGTCCATCATTGGTTAAATGGAATTCGATTTATCTATCATTAATGAAATTTTGGATTAAAAGAGAGGTGTTTAAGACCACTATCATATTATGGTTTGTGCATGAGGAGGTGATGATGAATAGATTGGAATAACTCATGAGTATTTAAAAAGGTAAGTGAATAGTGAAGGCAAATGTTGACAACTCAAAGGAGAAAATTTTCTTTTCTCCCATAGAATTTTCATGGAATCTACTAAAATCTCTGTTGTCCAATAAGTTGCTTCTTCTAAAGATCATAGAGCGATCCATTTCCTACAAATATATTCCTTTCAAAAAGTTAGATGATGATTAGTTTCTAGATGAGGTACATTCAATGGTCATTGGTAAAGTGGTTTCACTCAGTTCTCATTGTAACGACCCATACTCTACATACATTTTAATTACTTTAGAATTGAAGCACGCTTATTACAACATATAACCAAAACATGAAAGGACCGTATAGGTATAGTGTCGTTATAAACTGGGAAACATAAACGACTGGTTCATTAAGCATCTACTTTTCCTCCCATTTATTTCATCATATCTAGAGTCCCTTTTTGGCATATTCTACTTAATAACCTTCTTCCAGACCTGGGGAAACAAAACATACAAAAGGGTGAGCTCAAATTCTCAGTAAGGGTAAACAAAATAAATATCAATAACATCATATATATGAGCACATAACTTTTGGAAATCATAACCTGCAAAAGAGATCATAATTTCATAACATGGGATATGTCTTAGTAGTGAAATGTAATCTCAATAATCATAACATAAAACATGAGACTTTGTGGCATACACACATAATCATAAGGAATCATTTCTTATTAGTCAAGACTCATTGCCAAGACTATCTTAGTGGACAAGGTCCATTTCGGAACCGAGTTCATTCCTCGTTTCAGTCCTGTTTCACTGAACCGGTATAACCTACCATTCCAGCAATGTCTATCTCATTAGATATAAAATCTTTACCCAATGCATTGGAGGGAGATATAGGTCCCACTCATCTCATAATGACACCATTCATATGTGTGCCACCAAATCATAAATCATACATCATTACATAACCCATGTAATAAAAATGTGATTCTCAAACAACATGACATCATAAAAAAATTTATATAAGATAAAAGAATTCATAAAAACATTTCCATCACAACATAATCAAGTAAATGTAATAATAGGTATAGAAACAGAACACTATATTAACTTACATGGAAAATAATTTTGATAAAACACTTGAACTCCATTCTTGAGGAAAATATCCTTTCTACTTCAAAAACATTTTCCTTTATTAACATGTCATACAATTTTAAACTAATGTAAGTTGATAAAAAATTCACTTGAAAACACGTAAAGGAATCTTCTTGGAAATAATGTTTTAAAAATCCATTCATGCCGTATAAGTTAAAAAAACATTCTTCTCGTACTTTTTCCAGAAAAGTCAAAAAGTACATCATATGAAAAATGACAAAAGATTGCTTTCATATCTTTTACTAAAAACTCAAAGAAGGGTAAAATTGGATATAAAATATTGTATAAGGATATAAATATTACATATTGAGGAAACATGGATGTGGATGATAAAATACACCCCAGTAAATGCCAAAGTATAAACAATCTTGGATAAAACTGAGATTGTGATATTTACCTTACCTTAGGTATGATATGCTTTGTACGTGTCCGAACCTCCTGTATAATGATTTAAATAATGTTATTGACTTATTCTTGAATCATACTTATTTTTATGATATCATATTTGGTCTTATTCATAGCTTCTTAGTAGTAATATTTCATTGCAACTTGTTATTTGGGAGTTTATGACTTTTTGTTCTTATGCGTGTTTTGTCGAATAAATTCTTATTCTTCTCTTCAGGTTATAGATACCTCATTTCCATAATGGTATTAGTGTAATATATATCATATAAATTCATTTAATTAATTTATATAATAATTATGAAATGAAGATCATGTAGAACGAGTCGCATCACATCGTGGAGACGGTATTCCGTACATACGCACGAGCGATGATATCGTTCCTATGATCGTTGAATTGTATTGGAGTGTATGTATACTATTTCAGAATCAGTATCACTTTAAAATAGTCATATATAGTCATTATTTACACCATTATACCCATCCACATAAGGTGGTGGTGGAAAATAGATTACACCGTGGCGTGGAGACGGTATTCCGTACGTACGCACGCGCGGTGATTTAATTTTCCGTAGGATGGATAGATGGTGAAATAGGGTTGTTTCATACTTATAATAACATATCAGTATATTATTGATACTGATTTTATTACTTCATAATGAAACAACTAAAGAAGAATAAGTGGAAGAAGAAATAAATATGAAAGAATCGGTAACGGACATTACCTCTTCTTTGAAGTGCTTCTTTGAGACCTTCTTTTAGGGAACTAAAATTTGTCTTTGAAGAGGACACATACCTCTAGGATGTCTCTAGGGAAGTGAAGAGGAGAAAGTGGCAGGGTTTGGACTAGCATTAAGGCTCAATGTGTTGTGAGGAAGAGAGGGAGGAGGTGCCCTTTTATAAGGGAGGAGAGGGGCACCTTTGGAATAACTAAATATATTATTTTATTATAAAGTCAAGTTCGGTTTTAAATAGCTCCAAATTGATTTATTTAGAAGCTAAGGTGGGAATGGGTCGAAATACTCTCATCCAATATAATTTAGACAAGTTTAGGTTCCTATTTTACCCTTATCATTTAGATTTAACATTAAGTTAAATAATTTTACTTTTACCCTGTCTTCTTGTGTTCTTATACTATAAGGTTCATAAACATACTATAAGCAGCCAAGAGAACCCCAAGTTGTTTATTATTAATATATATAACCTTATATAAGTCATTTGGCCGATCCTTATATTTTTAGGAATAAAATAACTATTACTAATATAATATTTGTTTAAAAAACTATTTTATGTCAATTTTGACACTATTTAGTAATTAATTTTTATGAAAATCATAACAGAATTATTAGTTCGAAAAATGTTAATTAAATCAATACTAACATGTCATATTAATATAGAAAATTAGTGGAATTCATAAAAAGTTTCAAATTATATTTATTTGGGTATTTATAACTTCAATTATGTCAATATTTCATTAATAAGATAATTACTGCATCATCGTTGTGTCATAAATAAATTAAATTATTTAATGTCTAAAAATTACAAATAAAATACCATTATGTAGGAAGGCTTTTTAAATTTCTAATTAATAATTATAGTCGAATTTATCTTATGTATAACCCCATATTAAAAATGATTTACTTAATAAACATTGATTTTAACTATTTTAACCCTTCTTTAAATAAATTAATAATAAATGTCCTAATCTAATCCAAGTGGGCCTAAATGGTCATATTTTATTCCTAAGGTTGTTTTTGGTCGAATTACACTAGTCCAATAGAATTAGGACATGTGTTATGGTAATAATAATATCATTTATACCCTTAATTACCCTATTTACTTTTAACCGTGGAAAAAAAAGTTAAAAGTTACTATTCACCAAAAAATTATTTTAATCTTATTGAACCACATTTTACTTACTGACATCAACCGTGTCTCTCGGATTTTCGAAATTCCACTGACAGAAGCGGTAAAATTATGTTTTATGAAAAATTCATTTTTTTAACTACCACTTAGTGGTTTCATTATTCATCAAAAATTGAAAGTTTTCAGAAAAATACCAAAATTTCACCCTAGGATAATTTCGATAATCCGAATCCAAAAATGAAGTCCATTTTGAAAAATAAAATTTATAAAATTTCAAAAAGTGGTTATTACTATTATAACGGCTAATTTTAATAATATTTTATTAGCATATCATTGTTTAGTGAAACTCGGTATTGCGTACAACAGAAGCTATCGAGGAAGGTTGCGATTTCGTGTAAAGCAAGCCAAGCAAGTTTTGTGTGTAGAAAAAGATTCGTTTGATGATTTATATAACATAAAAGTCTCAGGTGTTACATTCTACACCCATTAAAATGAATTTTTCCCTCGAAATTCGTCACTTTGTAACAAACAGATGAGGATACCTCTCCCTCATCATGTCCTCAAGCTCCCATGTAGCTTCTTCTAATTGGTGGTTCCTCCATAAAACATTCACCAATAGAGTGGTCTTGTTTCATAGGACTTTTTTGCTACGATCCAGAATCGCTATCGGTTGTTCTTTATAAGAAAGATTTTGCTCCAGCAATACAACTTCTGAGCTGAGTACATGTGAAGGATCAGGTATGTACATTCTCAGGAGAGATACATGGAACACATCGTGAACTTGAGAGAGATTCGGTGGAAGCGCCAATCGGTAAGCTATCTTCCCAACACGATCCTGTATTTCTAATGAACCGATAGATCTAGGGCTCAACTTCCCCTTCTTTCCAAATCTCATAACCCTCTTCCAGGGAGATATTCGTAAGAAGACTTTATCAACCACTTCAAACTCTAGGTCTTTTATTCGGTTGTCGACATTGCTTTTCTGTCGACTCTGAGCTGCTCTTATGTGTTGTTTAATAGATCTGACCTTTTCTTCCATTTCATCAAAGAGATCGGGTCCTAATAGCTTTCTTTCCCCCACTTCATCCCAGCAAGTTGGAGTTCTGCATTTCTTTCCACAGAGAGCTTCATAAGGAGCCATCTGAATACAAGAGTGAAAGCTATTATTATAAGAAAATTCCACCAACGGTAGGTGTTGATCCTAGGCACCGTTGAAATCCATAGAGAAAGCTCTCAACATATTATCTAGAGTTTGAATTGTTCTCTCAGACTGACTGTCTGTCTGAGGATGATAAGAAGTGCTAAAACTCAACTCTGTATCAAGAGTATGCTGAAGACTTCGCCAGAACTTCGAGGTAAACCTTGGATCCCGATCAGATATAATAGAAAGTGGTACTCCATGCAATCTTACCACTACCTTTACATATATCCTGGAAAGCTGATCCAGAGAGAAATCCTCTCTAATAGAAATGAAGTGTACAGACATTATAAGAAAATCAACTATGACCCAGATAGCATTATTGCCTTTTTGATGTTTTAGGAAGTCCTGTGACAAAGTCCATAGTGGTGTTTTCCAATTTCCATTCCGGTATGGGTAATGGTTCTAACATCCCTTTAGACTTCTGTCTCTCAGCTTTAACTTGTTGACAAACCAATCATCGAGAGACATATTCAGCAACATCTCTTTATATGCCATCCCACCAGAAGTATTATTTCAGGTCCCTATACATTTTCCTGCTTCCAGGATGAATAGAGAATGAAGAACTATGAGCCTCATCCAGCAGCCCCTTCTTTAATTCGGGGATGGGAGGAACACAAACCTGATTCCTGAACTTTATTATCCCGTCACAATCAAGGTTGAATTCAGGAACATTTCTCACCTTCTTTTGTAACTCGACATCACCTTTCTCTGCCTCTTTAATCGTCACATGTATAGATGGTTGAACATTAATTTGAGAAAGATAAGATTTTTCCCCTTTCATTATAATTCCAAGATCCATCCTTTGTAAATCCATAAATATTGGATCGTTTGTGATCCTCATCATGGATAAACTAGAATGGCCTTGTCAACTTAATGCATCTTCCAACTTGTTTGCTTTCCCAGGGTGGTAATGGATTGTGCTACCGTAATCCTTAATCAGCTCCAACTATCTTCTTTGGTGCATATTCAGCTCCTTTTGTGTGAAAATATACTTTAAACTTTTATGATCAATATAAATGTCACACCTTTCTCCATAAATGTAATGCCTCCAAATCATTAATGAAAATATTACCGCAGCTAACTCCAAATCATGAGTTGGGTAATTCTGCTCATGTATTTTCAACTATCGTGAGGCATAAGCTATCACCATATCATTTTGCATAAGAACACACCCCAATCCCATCTTTGATGCATTACTGTAGATCACAAACCTTTCTCCACTACAAGGCAGTGTGAGCACAGGTGCACTGGATAACCTTCTTTTCAACTCCTTGAAATTCTCTTCACATTCCTCCGTCTAAACAAACTTAACTCCTTTCCAAGTCAACATGGCGAGTGGATTAGATAATCGTGAAATTTTTTTCACAAAACATCTATAATATCCAGCCAAACCAAGAAAACGTTGGATCTCGGTTACTGTTGTTGGTCTCAACCATCTTTCGATAACCTCTGTTTTTGATGGATCCACAAATATCCACTCTTTTGAGATTATGTGACCAAAAAATGCATCTTTTTGAAGCCAATACTCACACTTGGTAAATTTGGAATAAAGATTCTCCTTTCTTAGGGTCTTCAATATAATTCTCAAGTGATGTTCATATTCATCCTTGCTCTTTGAATAGAAAATAATATCATCTATAAAGACTACCAAAAACTGATCAAGATAGTCTCTAAAGACTCTATTCATTAGATCCATGAAGATAGCAGGGGAATTAGTAAGACCAAATGGCATCACAATAAATTCATAGTGTCCAGACCTTGTACGGAAAGCCGCCTTTGGTATATCCTCCTTTTTGACCCATAATTGATGATACCATGAACGGAGATAAATCTTGGAAAAGTATTGAGCTCCGCGTAGATGGTCAAATAGGTCATCAATGCGTGGGAGAGGATATTTGTTCTTCATAGTGATCTTGTTAAGTTCTCGATAATCAATGCAGAGTCTCATTGATCCATCTTTCTTCTTAACAAACAGAACAGGTGCTCCCCAAGGTGACACACTAGGGCGTATGAACCCCTTATCAAGATTACCTTGGATTTGCTTCTTCAATTCCGGCAACTCAATTGGGGCCATTCTATAAGGTGTCTCTGAAATAGGCAAAGAACTCGGTACTAGTTCTATTGAAAACTCAACTTCCCAATTTGGTGGAAGACCCGGTAATTCATCCGGAAAGACATCATCAAACTCCCATACAATGGGAAAATTCTTAATTGTGAGTTTCTCATCAATCATTTGAGATAAATAACCTTCATTTAGCGGAATCAATACCCATAAGATGGAAGGAATTTACACTGGAAGGTTATGTTCATCCTTGCATCGATAGACGATCATAGATTGATCTGGAATATAAAATTTGACTTCACTTCTTTGGAAATTGATATGAGATCCATGTAAGGAAACCCAATCCATGCCAAGAATCACATCAAATTCCATTATAGGAAGGCTCACAAGATTTGTAGGAAGAACTTTCCCACAAACTTCAATCGGAGAAAAATTATAAACTTTTGATGTGACTGTTGTGCCATTAGGTGTTGTCATAGCTAACTCAACATCTAATTGTTGAGGTAATACGGTGATACCCTTAGAAAATTCTTCAGAAATAAAGGAGTGGGTGGATCTAGAATCAAATAAAACATTTTCTACTTTAGAGTGGATGGTAAGTGTACCTTTCACCACATCGTTATCGTACTCCACATCGCTGATAGAAATTGCATGTGACTTTCCTTTGTCTTTAGCCTTATGAGTTTGTTGACGTCGACCATCATCATCATCCCTTGGATTAAGGCATTTATTGGCATAATGTCCCATCTCCTTGCACTTGAAACATTGAAGTGTAGTAGGTTCATTCTGTGTATCCCTTCCATTTTTGCATCATTAGACATCTTCTTCACATCATCGTGGCATTCAAATGCCCGATGACCTTCCATTCCACATTTGAAACATTTACTTGTCCCTTTAAGACAACTCCCTCCATGTTTCTTTCCACACATTGAGCATAAGGGAAAGCTCATCTTCTTTTCAGTGTGCTCTTTATATTTTCCTTTGATTTCCATTTTACTCTTCTTATCAAACCCATATGACTGATGGGTTACTCAAATCTCCGTCTCAACTTTGAGAGCACATCGAACGATTTCCTCGTAGCTATTGAAGTCTCTTATGGCTAAGGCCCTTAGAAGACTTGGTTTTAATCCACTAATGAATCAATCGATCTTCTCTCAGGTTGGATAATAATACCAGAAGTGTACCTTGAAAGTCTTGTAAAATTTGCTTCATAGGTACCAACAGATTCATCGTCCTTTTGAATCAGTTCAAGAAACTCTTTCTCCATCTTTGTTCGGAGAATACGAGGGAAGTACTTATTGAAAAATAAGTTCTTGAACTCGTCCCATTCCATGGACTCAATTTCATCCCTTTTCCTCATATTCTTAATATGATTCCACCATTGATCAGCATCACCTTCCAAACGATACACTGCTATGATGACATTATCATGCTCAGAACATTGATGAACTGAAAATATCTTTTCAGTAGTACTAATCCATTGTTCAGCAACTAATGGATCAGTAGACTCGCTGAATGAAGGTGGACGGTATCTCATGAAGGATTCAACAGAATGTTGCTCCTTCCTTTGCTCGTTTGGAAGTCCTGCATGATTCCTAGCTTGAGAATGTTGTGTGAGCATGGCTATAAGATTTTTCATTCTATCTCCCATAACGTTCGGTTGCTCAGGGGGAAAATCATTGCATTGCCCGTCGCATTCCGCATTAACACGGTTCCTTCGCATTCCAGCCATTGACTAAAACCAAGAAGAATAGTGTGAGCAACACTAATTATAATAGAAAACCACATAATCAAGAATAAAATTTCACACTTAAGGTCTTATCCTAGGTTATTCATGGCAATTTCTAAAACACTAAGATTGTGTTCTATGCTTAGACTTATCCTTAGGGTTCTTACTAAGGCTTTCACATCCTAGTTTCCAAAGGTTGACTATACCTTTCCTCTGATACCAACTACAATGACCCATACATTACATACATTGTTATTACTTCAGAATTGAAGCACACTTATTACAACATATAACCAAACCAAGAAACGACAATATAGGTATACTGTCTTTAGAAACTGGTAAACATAAACAACTGGTTCATAAAGCATCTACTTTACCTCCCATTTATTTCATCATTTCTAGAGTCCCTTTTTGGAATATTCTACTTTATAACCTTCTTTCTGACCTGGGGAAACAAAACATACAAAAGGGTGAGATCAAATTCTAACTACAGGTAAACAAAAGAAATATCAATCACATCATATACATAAGAACATAAATTATGGAAATCTTAACCTGCAAAAGAGATTATAATTTCATAACATGGGATAAGTCTTAGTAGTGAATGTAATACCAATAATCGTAACTTAAAACATGAGACATTATGGAATACACACATAATCATAGATAATCATTTCTTATTAGTCAAGACTCATTTCCATGACTATCTTAGTGGACAAGGTCCATTTCGGAACCGAGTTCATTCCTCGTCTCAGTCCTGTTTCACTGAACCGGTATAACCTACCTTTCTAGCCATGTCTATCTCATGAGATATAAAATCTTTACCCAATGCATTGGAGGGAGATATAGGTCTCACCCATCTCATAATGATACCATTCTTATGTGGGCCACAAAATCATACATCATACATCATTACATAACCCATGGAATAAAAATTGGATTCTTAAACTACATGACATCATAAAACAATTCATATAAGATAAAGGAATTCATAAAAATATTTACATCACAACATAATCAAGTAAATGTAATTATAGGGATAGAAACAGAACCCTATATTATCTTAGATGGAATATAATTTTGATAAAACACTTGAACTCCATTCATGAGGAAAATATCCTTTCGACTTCAAAAACATTTTCCTTTCATAACTTGTCCTACAATTTTAAACTAAAAGAAGTTGATTAAAAATAAACATGTAATCTTGTAAAGGAATCTTCTTGGAAATAATGTTTTAAAAATCCATTCATTCCATATAAGTTAAAAATACATTCTTCTCGTACTTTTGTCAGAAAAGTCAAAAAGTACCTCGTATGAAAAACGAAAAAAGATTCCTTTCATATCTTTTACAAAAAACACAACGAAGGGTAAAATTTGATATAAACTATTGTATAAGGATATAAATATTACATATTGAGGAAACATGGGTGTGGATGATAAAATACACCACAGTAAGTGACAAAGTATAAACAATCTCAGATAAAAATGAGATTGTGATATTTCCCTTACCTTAGGTCTGATATGCTTTGTATGTGTCCGAACCTCCTGTATAATGATTTAAATAATGTTATTGACTTATTCCAGAATCATACTTATTTTTATGATATCATATGTGGTCATACTCGTATCTTCTTAGTAGTAATATTTTGTTGCTACTTGTTATTTTGGTGTTTATAACTTTTTGTTCTTATGCGTGTTTTGTCGAATAAATTCTTATTCTTCTCTTTAGGTTATAGATACCTCATTTCCAGAATGGTATTAGTGTAATATATATCATATTAATTAATTTAATTCATTTATATAATCATTATGAAATGAAGATCATGTAGAAATAGTCGCATGACATCGTGGAGACGGTATTCCGTACGTACACACGAGTGATGATATCATTCATATGATCATGGAATTGTATTGGAGTGTATGTATACTAGTTAAGAATTAGTATAACAATATAATAGTCATATATAGTCATTATGTACACCATTATACCCATCCAATTAAGGTGGTGGTGGAAAATAGATTACACCACGGCGTGGAGACGGTATTACGTACGTACGCACGCGCGGTGATTTCTTTTTCTGTAGGATGGATAGATGGTGAAATAGGGTTGTTTCATAATTATAATAACATATCAGTATATTTGTGATACTGATTTTATTACTTCATAATGAAACAACTAAATAAGAATAAGTGGAATAAGAAATAAATATGAAAGAATCGGTAACGGACATTACCTCTTCTTTGAAGTGCT
Source organism: Viscum album (assembly GCA_963277665.1). Classification (NCBI taxonomy): domain Eukaryota; kingdom Viridiplantae; phylum Streptophyta; class Magnoliopsida; order Santalales; family Viscaceae; genus Viscum; species Viscum album. The sequence continues at coordinate 924,439,599 of OY728146.1, read as the reverse complement.
TCTTTGAGACCATCTTTTAGGGCACTAAAATTGGTCTTTGAAGAGGACCAGTACCTCTAGGATGTCTCTAGAGAAGTGGATAGGAGAATGTGGCAGGGTCTGGCTGAGCTTGAAGGCTCAATGTGGTGTGAGGAAGAGAGGGAGGAGGTGCCCTTTTATAAGGGAGGAGAGGGGCACCTTTGGAATAACTAAAAATATTATTTTATTATAAGGTCAAGTTTGGTTTTAAATAGCTCCAAATTGACTTATTTCGAAGCTATGGTGGGGATGGGTCGAAATCCTCTCATACAATATATTTTAGACATGTTTAGGATCCTAGTTTAACCTTATCATTTATATTTAACATTAAGTTAAATAATTTTACTTTTACCGTGTCTTCTTGTGTTCTTATACTATAAGGTTAATAAACTTACTATAAGTATCCAAACGAACCCCAAGTTGTTTGTTATTAATATATATAACCTTATCTAAGTCATTTGGACAAACCTTAGATTTTTAGGAATAAAATAACAATTACTAATATAATATTTGTTTTAAAAACTATTTTCTCTCAATTTTGACACTATTTAATAATTAATTTATGTGAAAATCATGAAAGAATGATTAGTTCGAAAAAAGTTAATTAAATCGATACTAACATGTCAGATTAATCTATAAAATTAGTGTAATTCATAAAAAGTATCAAATTATATTTATTTGGGTATTTATAACATCAATTATGTCAATATTTTATTAATAAGATAATTACTGCATCATTGTTGTGTCATAAATAAATTAAATTATTTAATTTCTAAAAATTACAAAAAAATACCATTATGTATGAAATCGTTTTAGCTTTTTAATTAATATTTATAGTCTAATTTATCTTATTTATAACCCTATATTAAAAATTATTTAGTTATTAGACTTTGATTTTAACTATTTTAACCCTTCTTTAAATAAATTAATAATAAATGTCCTAATCTAATCCAAGTGGGCCTAAATGGTCATATTTTATTCCTAAGGTTTTTTTTGGTCGAATTACACTTGTCCAATAGAAATAGGACATGTTTTAGGGTAATAATAATATCATTTTACCCTTAATTACCCTATTTACTTTTAACCGTGGAAAAAAAAGTAAAAAGTTACTATTCACCAAAAAATTATTTTCATCTCATTGAACCACATTTTACTTACTGTCATCAACCTTGTCTCTCGGATTTTCGAAATTCCACTCACATATGTTTTAATATTATGGTTTATGAAAAATTCATTTTTTTAACTACCACTTAGTGGTTTCATTATTTATCGAAAATTTAAAGTTTTCAGAAAAATAAAAAAATTTCACCCTAGGATATTTTGATATTTCGAATCCCAAAATGAAGTCCATTATGAAAAAATTTTAAAAAATTTTAAAAAGTGGTTATTACTATTCATAATGACTAGTTTTAATAATATTTTATTAGCATATCATTATTTAGTGAAACTCGGTATTGCGTACAACGCTAGCTATCGAGGAAGGTTGCGATTTTGTGTAAAGCAAGCCAAGCAAGTGTTGTTTGTAGAAAAAGATTTCTTTGATGATTTATATAACATGAAAGTCTCGGGTGTTACACTCATGATGGTTCACCATCTGGTGATAGGTGCATTCTAAAGGAAACTATCCCCGAGATGTATCCCTTATTGGTATTGGCCTCTCATTCATTGGACCTTTTAATCACATTATTCCACTACGATCAATTCTAAAATTCAAAGTCGTCAAGTTCTAATCTTCTAAATATGTTTTGTTATTGTGGGAATTTTGGTCCATTAGAGATGATTTAAAATAAGCATTTCTAAAAGAAGAATACTTGATCACAGGATATCAACTCTTGATTGTGGTATATTAAATTCATTAGACATCTAGGCTCCATCCATTAGACGCAAGGTGAATCATTACACACATAAATATATTTCTAAGTGTTTGGGAAACCTTGGTTCATTTTTTGTCTCCATCATTGGAGTGGATTAGGTTTAATCCCATTGTGGTATTTTTATTTACTATTCTAAGCTCTCTGTTGGTAAAAAAAGCTGGGTGGTTTCATCATTTTTAGTTCAAATATGTGTACCATTTAAAAGAAATTGGATTTTTAGTATTTATTTTTTGTTTTCTTATAGCCTTTTACAAACTAGTTAGAGTTTTCAGTTGTGTTCATTTTTATTGAGATTTTTGTATTTTATAGAAATAATGAATTGTGATTCAAAGTTATTTTATTTTTTGATATATTCTATGAGTTATCAATTTGGTGTTGGAGGTTTTTGGTTCACATTGAGTATTCTCGTGTTGTTTTCCCCATGGGGGGATTGTTGACAATTCTCAGTTATAGTGTAGACATTGTTTAGACTGTGCAGAGAGGTTTTTGTTAAACTATTTTGGGAGATCCCACATTGGGAATATCTGATGTTTAATCCTAATGTTAGCCAAGTTCTTATAGTTGTAAGAAACCTTTTTTTCAAGATTATTTCCGTTATGGTTTATCTTGGGATGGAACATGTGTGACTTTTGGAGTGAAAGGTTTCCCTGGGGTATATTTTTTGGATTAGCGTAATTCGTGTTTTAAATAGATCCTTATTCCTCATATGGATTTGTAAAATTATGGTGGAAGAAAGTGTTTTTTATGGGGATAATTTTCACAACCTGGTCTGGGAATTTTTTATATATAATTTTAATGGATTCAGTTATATTGAATTAAGTTCAAGTGAGTTCCCAGTTTGAACTTTTGAATTTTTTTTGGAGATTTTAGTTCTTGGATGAAGGAGGATTGTAGCTGTTAGACTTCTAGGAAAATAAATAAACCCACTAATAGGAAATAATGTGGAAAATTTTGATTTTGGATATGGGAGACTGCATGGTTAGCCATAGTTTGAAGTACTATATGGCCAAACATTGTGAGTTTCTTATTTCTATTAATGGGTTTAATTACTCATTTATCCATCTGATATTTTAAAAATATTTCATCAATTCATCATTAGTTGATCATTTTTGGAACACAAAGTGTCTCTACTGCTCTCATCCATTGGTTTATATCCACTTTATGATGGTTCTCCTCGAAAACTCAATCATTTTTTTTATTTTTGTTTGATTTTCCTCCAATACTTTCTTAACTTTCTTGGTTCCTTGGTTTTTATTAAATGGAACCTAAATTAGACAAAACCTATTGTTTAGAGTTGATGTGGGGATCGATTTACATGATGTTACGGTTGATATTTTTTTTTCAGGGGGAGTATTCTTCCTTCTCTTGAATTTTTGTTGCATTCTCACACCATTGAGGTAGCTATTTACATCCATTTCATTTTAGGAACGTCCTCTTGATTATTGAGACACCATTTAACTATATGAAAATATTAAAATACTTATTTTTATGTGTTAGGATAAAGTCATTTAGTGATTTCAGGATGGAAAATTGGTGAGAAATGGTTTCAAAATTGTTTCCCTAACTATTCCAGTTTTTCAATAAATTAATGGTGTTCAATGAACTGGTAATTCTTTTTCGGAATGAAATTGGGAAGTTGTGGGGATATTTGTCCATGGTTATATATTTTTAACTTGGTTTTAATGGACAATTTGGTGTGATGTGTGATTTGGATGCATTTTTGTGGCTCAATGACTTGTGAAAAAATGTTTTAAAATATTATTATAGTTCATTATTTCTTATTCATGTTCTTGTATTAATGTGAAATTGATGGGTTTGGTGGAAAATCATGTGATGTTAATTAATAATGGTTTCAGGGTAAATTCATAGAAACCTGATTAGTGTCATTTTATGTTTTCACGTCAATGGGTGCACATGGTGCACTCATGGATGGACATTCAAATTATGATGGAACATAAGGGAAATCACCTATTCTTAAAAATGTTTCAATCATTTCTAAACGGTCTCTTGGATAATTTTCTGACATTAAGACTGGTTTTAAATATATTTTTTGAATTTTTTGGTCAGAGTGGATACTCAATAGGGGGGTGAATTGAGTTCCAATTACAATTTCAATTAAAAACTTTTAGGATTAGAATCTCCCAAATTAAAACAGTATAGTCAATTAAGGCAGTAGAGATATAAGTGACTTATTGTCCAACAGGTTTCTCAAAGGTTGATTACTCCTCAGTTGAATCCGAATGAGAATGAATTCATCTTTTGAAACAATTTTACTAAAAGAATCACAAATACACACTAACCAAAACTAACTATCAGAGTGAATGTAAAAAACAGATATCTGACTTTGAAAATATAAGTAGCGGATAAATTTAAAACAGTGTAACGAAATGATGAACACAAAAATTTAAACAATAGGTTTAGTCTTAAGTCAAGACTTCATCCTCTCCACATGGCTATCTCCTGCCACTGAGAAATTATATTAAAAAGTGATACACAACCTGTATGGGCCTTTACAACAGTTTTCACATATTGTCTAGGTTTTGCAACCTCTACCATAGTTATACATGGGAAGAATAAACTACCAATCCATGTGAGGCTTCTTCCACAGTTATGTGAGGGAATGAAATGTAATGAGATTTTGGTATGGGGATTTTCAATATCCATCAGTTCAAGCACAAGAGTCAGTTTGTGTAATATAGACACACTGATCACAAGTGTAAAATACTAAAACATAGTAGAGCTAGAGATATTTGAAAGATGTTTAGAAAGATCAATATCTTGACAGATCAACTCTGGACTCGTTGGAGTGAACTGAATGAAGTTTTAGTAATTCTTTGCAAGTTTCCTACAAAAAAGAGTGTTTCAACTTCTAGGTTCTGACTTCTAGATGTAGAGTTGACCATCTTCCTGGGTCTGAACCTCTTTGGAGTACACCACCACAGCTTGAGAAGGTTCTTTCAACAGATCATAGTGAATGTTGGTGTTATTTAGAATGAGTGCTTGAGTGTTCTTCTTCAGATGCTGTATATTTCTCTCTTATTTGTGTATATTCAATATGTCCACACCTCATTTTTTTTATGTCTGTCTCTACTCATACATATATACTCTTTTCTAGCTCAGCGTTTTCTTATTTGGTTCACTAGGGGCCAAAATAGAAACTTTTCAACCATGTGTAGTCTTTGTCGTACATCGTACTGTTTTCTAATATCCATCAAAATATCATAAAATAATTTTAGGTTCATTATTTTGTCTATACATGACCGTTATGATGGTATTAATAATATTGGTAAGGAAACGTATATAATATCATTAGACTGGTAGCAGATGCATGTCACACTGTAGACTTCAATAGTAGTCTCTTCAACTGTGGAATTCAATGGTAGGCTATCTAAATGTGGGCATCATCAGTATTATTGATCAGTGGTAGACATCAACAGTAAGCTTCTAAAAATATATTTGTAACATCAGACTACTTCAACATTGTCTTTTCCAACGGTATACTATCTTAATAGGTAACTTCATTAGTGGTGGAGTATGTCCATTAGTAGACTTTGAACAACAGTCGACTATATCGACAGTCGGATTTGTCTAGTGGTAGCCTTCTACTAAGGGTAGACATGTACAACTGTATACATAGAATGTGAAGCTCTCAACATAATCCTTCTCACAGCAGTGAACTTCTAACAGTGAACTTCTAACAGAATCCTTGTAACAGTAGTGACCTTGTGACGATGACTCTTTGTCTTTGAGAATTAATAAATAGATCAATGGTAGAATTTTTACAGTAACCTTGTACCGGTAGCTTATATCAGTGATAGTAGATATTCAACCGTATCCTTCTAGGATCAGTGACCTAGAGTAACAGTGAGCTATAACCATGACCTTGAACAGAAGGCTCTTACCAGTAGCCTTTAACATTGAACATATATTTTGGTAAATGTAAAATGTAAGCTAACACAAAAAAGTCATGAGACTAAGAATTTAAATTTTTCAGGATAAAAATCTAAATATACATTAATAAGGGTTAGAAAATGGTTTAATCTATCATGATCAACATTTATGCATGATTTGGGATTATCAAAACAGGTGATTCCAACAATCTCTCCCTTTTGATAATCGCAAATTATACCAGTATGTATTAAAGGTAGATATCCCATATAATATAGTTACTAAACATAGATAAAAAATGTCTCAAGTATCAGAGATTAATAAGGGTGAAAACCAAAAAATATTGGTACATGGTATCAGAGAGAAAGGCAGAAAAGATTCAACATAGTATCATATTAGACCATTTATCCTCAAACACATGATTAGTCTAGAATTATCATAGTATTTATCCCCCTTTGTGATTAGAAAAAAGAAACACAAATAGAGAGAACAGAGAAAGCTTGTATTAATAAAAGTACATAACATGACCCAAAAAGAATACATAGTCCCTATTAAAATTCATAAACCGATTCAATCCAAATCATCCATAGGTAAGTGGTATTTCCCATTGGATGAAGAAGATGGTGGATGAGGTGGTGGATCAGCAGGTTTAGGAACTGCTGAAGGAATGACTGGAGGGGCAGCAACAGAAGCTCTTATGGGTCTGTAGTGAGTAGCACACTTAGGGATCAGTGGAGTAAGGATTTTGATGGATTTAGCAGGAGACATCTTGGAAGAACTGCTGGGTTGATATGCCGGTAAGGCAGGAGGTATGATGACAGGGGTACAATCCACATGGAGAAAGGGTGGAAGAAGGTCTCTGAAATCCATTATAATGATGCTTCCCCTTTCCATAGTGGATATGAAATCATCCTTTTTCTCCATAAATTTTTCCATGTATGGATTCAACTATCCCAACTGAGTGACTTGTTTCTTGAAGGCTCTAGTTACTGGGGGAATCATGAGGTTTTCGAACAGATGCTTGAAATGAGAATCCATCTGATGTTTGGAGTAAATCTTTTTATAATAAAAATTAATTTGTTCCTTTATACTCTTCTAGTCCTAGGTAGCCTCTCGCATGAAGTCACAAACAACCTTCTGAACATCTTTGGTAGTGGAGAGAATTTGAGTCACAGAGTGAGGAGCAAGTGCACTGACACCATAAATATTTGCTAATTCTTCAGTGACCATTGTCTTGAAAGATGAAAAGTCCATAGGTGGTGCTCTGGAGATTGAAGCTGAGCCCGAGGAAGACAAATGATTTATATAGAATGCAATAGTTTCCTTAAAATTCTTGGTCAATCAACTGATGAGATTCTTCACATATTTATCCTATCCCTTCACATGAGATTTCATGGATTCCTTAATGCTTTCAAACAATGTAACCATCTGTTGTACGACACTTTTAATTTAGTGAATTTCTCTGTCTGTTTGTCACTTAGAAGCCATAAGATCAGCCAGGCATACCACTGACTTTCATAGAAGTTCCACGGATTGATACACATCCTTGAGTTCATTCCGACATTGAGATATTTCTTGGGAAAAACTGGATTTAATGGAAGATTGATCTTTAGTTATCTCAGAGATAGTAATTTCTTGAATTTGGCCCATGGACTTTTCCATTTCATAGGCCATGGTATCAAAGATCTGGTGCAGATCTGTTTTTAGTTTTTCTAGATCTTACTTAGAGACAAGGTTCTCAGGTAGGGGAACCACTGGAGATTCTATGACAGGTTCTAAAACAGTAGATACATGATTTATTTTTCATGACATATCACAATCTCAATCAACATAATCCATCCCAAGTACCAGATATCCAGGATCTTATAAACATTCGTCAATGTCATGCAGAACAGATAAAGAACCAAAATGATCCCCCTCACTTAGAGCTCTCTTCTGAGTATTCTCCTCTAATTGTTCTGCTCTAGGAAACTCCACAACCTCCACATCAACTCCATCAGATTCAACAACAGTCTGCTCTGTTGGTTCACTAGTGGGGTCAGTCACAGCCTCCACTGAGTCACCAATGACTTCCATATCAATGGCAGTAGATGCCACTCCTACTACCTGATCACACATTGTCTTGTCTATATAATCTATCAGAGGGATCAAACAGATCTCCTCTTCTTCATTATCATCATCGTTATCTTCAGAAACCATCTCCTTTCCTTCATCCTTATCAAAAGCCTCCTCTGCATCATGAGCAGAATGATCTGACTCGGTATCCTCATCCTCTTTAGAGGTGTCAATGACAATATTATGTGATGCTTCTCCTTCTTCAGTGGTCTCAGTGTCACTATCCTTCATAACATTCCCTCTTCTTGGAAGTTATTTTGGAGGGCTAGCTGATCCAAAAGATATTGTCCTTACATGGATGATAGGAAAATCAGGATCACTCCCATCATCAATGGGGGTGTTATCTCTTTCAGGGTCCATAGCACCTTCAACTTCCTCCTCATCATCAGAATTAGCTGGTTCTGTCTCATCAGGCTTCAAGCCTGGATATCTCCTGTCTTTTGGACTAGATGGGTGTGTAGTAGGGTCAAAATTTTAATATACCTTCCCTTCATCATTCACCCATGCTTTCTTCCAGGGATTGCACCTAATTTTCTTAAATTTTCAAATAACACTGGAGATACAAACACTGTTCTTGGACACTATCATCTCATCTTGACTTCCAGCCACACACTTTACCTTTAGCATTACTGAAATTAGCATGGCATGGAATGTGGCATTGGATTTTGAGATTGCCTTAGTCGTATCCTCCAATTGTGCCATCAACAACCGATATAGGTTAATCTTGTTTCCATGCATGAGTAAGTACATCAAGAATATGTCATGATACTTCAGCACATCAAAAACTCCTCTCTTGGGACTAATTATATGCTGAATGAATTAAACAAAATCCAGTCTTCTCCATTCATCTCATCTGCAATGATCTTCCATGTTTTTTCAATTCCTGTCAGTTCTTCCAGAGCTTTTTCATACTCAAAAAACATCACTGTCTGGAGGAGCCACTATAGAGTAGTAATCATATACTACTTCATGAGGAACTCTCAAATAGGCAGCCCACTCAGTAGATGAAAAACAGACATTGTTCCCATTGACTCTGGATATTAGCCTATGTACATCATCTTCCTATAAGAATATCATATATTCATAGAATTATTTCACAAGCTTCGGTTAGTATGGTCCATTGTTGTTTTCAAAAAATTCTATCCATCCTTGGGCATCTAGTGTTTCCAGCACTAATGACATGCTCGACAGCAGCCATTCTTCACATAACTCCTTCTCAGCAATGATTTCTCTCTTGGTCAGATGTGGGTTGATAGGTCCCATAGGGGTATTACTGGTGCCACTGGATTTGGATCGAGTCCTCTTTGGCATTGGAACATCTTCATTGACAGTTGGGGGTCACTTGGTTCTGGCCATGGAGATTGAAGGAGGTTCGAGGGTTCAAATGAAGAGTTCGGGTTTAGAGATTTCGATAGCAATGTTTGATATTGAGAGAGGAAGGTGGATTGAGATATGTTCATAGCCTATAGTTTAATCATTTAGGGATTAAAACTAAATAGAAATAATGAATAGGAATAAAAACGGTTCATATTCTTGTATAAAATAAAATCAAACAGTGCGGTACCCAATAGTGAGATGTCTAAGTGAGGTACACCAGTAAGGTGAAATGGTGATGTGTAATAGTTAGGATTATCAGTGAGGTCCAACTATGAGGTCTAACAGTGAGGTCCGACTGTGAGGTCTAACAGTGTGGTCCGACTCTGAGGTCCAATGGTGAGGTCTAATAGAGAGGTCAAACTGTGAGGTCCAATAGTGATGTCTAACAGAGAGGTCTGACTGTGAGGTCTCCAATGCTAAATTTAATCATAACTAACTCATGTTTGATGTAATTTAACCTCTCATAATTCAAAGTCTTTGTGAATATATCATCCAATTGATGTTCAGTGCTAATGAATTCAAGAGTGATATCACCCTTTTGATTATGATCCCTCAAAAAGTGATGTCTCACATCAATATGCTTTGTCCTAGAATGATATACTATATTTTTGGAAATGTTAATAGAACATGTATTGTCACACATTATAGAGACATGTTTGAACTGATATCCATAGTCTAGTAAAGTGTTTTTCATCCAAATAATTTGAGCACAATAGCTACCAACAACTATATACTCAGCTTCGACAGTATATAATGCAACAGAGTTCTGCTTCTTACTGCACCAAGATACCAGTGACGTTCCTAAAATGTGACATGTCCCAGAAGTTCTTTTTATATCAAACTTTCCACCAGAAAATTTAGCATCCTAATAAATTAACAAATCATATGATAGTACTTTTGGATAAAATAATCATATGTTGGGAGTATGTTTGAGATATTTAAAATTCCTTTTTACATCAGTTAAATGAGACTCATTTGGATTGGCTTGATAGCGATCACACCTGCATACACTAAATTTGATCTGAGTTCTGCAAGATGTAAGGTAGAGTAGACTCCCATCATACCTCTATAGTTTGTTTCATCCATTGGTTCTCCAACACCATCAGTATCCAACATACATGTGGTAATCATAGGTGTGTCAATTCATTTACTACCATCCAAATAAAAGTCTTTTAAAAGATCCTTAATATATATACAATGATTCAAAACAATTACATTTTTATTTTGAATGATCTGAAATAAAAGAAAAAATATGAGTTCTCCAATTAAACTCATTTCAAACTCATTTGGATCATTTTTGAAAAATCAATACTTAATGAATTTTTATAAGATCCAAAAATAATATCATTCACATAAATTTTTACTATCAAAACATCTTTGTAATCCCATTTAATGAAAAGAGTAGGATCAGTTATCCCTTTGGTAAAACCTTTTTAAAAATGAAAAGAGATGATCCTATCATACCATGCTCTTGGAGCTTGTTTTAAGCCATATAAAGCTTTAGATAGTTTAAAAACATTATTAAAAAATGGGGATTTGTAAAACCAGGAGGTTTTTCAACAAACACATCCTAAACTATATACCAATTTAGAAAAGCACTTTTAACATCCATTTGATAATGATTGATATTCAGATGAGGTTCATAGGCAATTCGAATCCTAATAGCTTTTATTCAAGCTATAGGTGAAAAGGTTTCTCATAGTATATTCCTTCCTCTTGACTATATCCTTGTGCAACTAGACTAGCTTTGTTTATGACTATATTTCCCGACTCATCAACATTTTTCCTAAACACTGATTTAGTGCCTATGGTCAATGTGTCCTTGGGTCATTCCACTAATTCAAAAACATTGTTTCTTTCGAACTGATTTAGTTCTTCTTGTATAGACATTACCCAAAATTCATCATTTATAGCATCATTAATATTTTTGTGTCCAAGCTGTGAAAGAAAATCTTGATGTTCATCCTAGTTCCTTAGTGAAGCTCTAGTTTGTGTTCCTCTATTTAAATCGCCTACAACAACATCTAGAGGATGATTCTTGAGAGTCATAATACCTCTATGATGGTTTCAACTAGATTCCTCATTGTTGTCTGTTGGGTCAGAATTAGTAGATGGATATTCTAGAAAATTTCTAAAACTGGATAATGTTACAGGGGATTCACTATCCTCATCATTAATGTTCATATTTGACAAATTCTGCTCAAGATTTTAAAGAGAGGTTTTAGGATCATATGGATCCGCCTCATCGAATTTGACATGAACTGATTAATCCACACATCTGGTTTTCTTATTTACCAATCAATTGGATTTACTTGAGATAGAGTAACCCAGGAAAATTCCTTAATCACCTTTAGGTGAAAATTTGGCAAGATTATCTTTTGTATTAAGAATAAAGACTTTGTAACCAAAAACTCTAAATTAATTAACCTTAGGCATCCAATTATTCAAATGTTCATAAGGGGTCCTTTTTAGAACAGGTATAATTAAAACTCTATTGACAATATAAGAAGTTGTATTTATGGCTTCTGCCTGAAAATAAATAGGTAAGTCATACTCATTAATCATAGTCCTTGCAATCTCATGAAGGGTCCTATTTCTTCTTTCTACAACTCCATTTTGTTGAGGTGTCCTAGGGGCAGAGAAATTGTTACTATATCCATTGTGTGAGAAGTATGATTCAAACTCATGATTCCCAAACTCACGGACATGATCACTTCTCAAGGTTTTAATCTTATGTCCACAAAGGTTTTCTATAAACATGGATTATTTGACAAAATAGGAACAAGCTTCACTTATGTGAGATAGAAAGTATACCTATGAATACCTAGAAAAGTCATCTAAAATAACATAAACATAGTGCTTCCCATTTAAACATGAAACTCTTGATGTTCCAATCAAATTCATGTGAACCAACTCAATTGGTTGAGAAGTTGAAACTTATTTATTTGGGTTTAAAGAATCATTGTGTTGTTTTCCCTTTTGATAGGGATTACATAATTTATCAAGTGGGAATTATAATTTACGTAAATCTCTAACTAATCTTTTCTTATATAACTTCTTATGTGAGTGCAAATTATAGTGTCTAAACCTTCTGTGACACAACCAAGACTCTTTATAAAAAGCATTTAGGCAGGAAACATTTTTTTGGATAAGGAATTTAAGTCAAGAGCATATACATTCTCGTTTCTTCATTCAGTGAAAAATTAATCATTTTTTAATTAAAAACATTGCATGAATCATTTTCAAATTTAACTTTAAATCCATCATCACCTAACTGAGATATGCTATGTAAACTATACTTTAATACATCAACAAAATTTACATTAGAGATTAATATTGTATCACGGTTACCAATCTAGCCTAAGCCGATGATTTTTCCTTTTGCATTGTCACCATAGGTGACATGCCCATCATCAACTTTAATTATTCTTTTGAAGAAAGAGTAGTATCTTGTAATTTTTCTTGAACATATACTGTCCAGGTACCATAGATTATTACATGAAATCATTAAACAACATCCCTGCAAAATAGATTAAACATGGGGTAATTTTGGTACCCATATATTATTGGGACCAGAAAGGTTAGCCGCTAAAACTTTAGGAACCCATATTTGCTTTATAGGTTTTATAAAATCAATAAATATATTTGGAGACATAAATACTTTGTTAGGTCCTTCAGAAATTTTTTTTATCAAAATATGATCCAGAACTAGTAGTGAACTATCCAGATTTTGGAACAAATTTTGTTTTTCTAATTTGTCTCTATCCAGGCTGATATCCTAGATCAGTTGTATATTTAGGAGCAATATGTATTCCTATAAATTATGTCACGATATCCCTACCAGTAGTGAACTTCTCAATATCCTTTCTTAATTGTTCATTAGATAATTTTAACTCTGTATTTTCCTTTAGTAGTTTAGCAAATTTCTCATTTTCTATGTCCTTATTTGACTTGTAAGTCTCATTTAATGATTGATATCTTTTTAATGACTTATATTTGTCCTTGAGCTCACTAAAAGTGTCCTCAAGCATTTCACAATACTAAATTAAATTTTTCTTAGTCATATCTTCATTATTATGAGATTCACTTTCATACCCATAATAATATGTATTATGCACATGGGAATAAATTGTTACCTCAGATGTCTCTATCATAAAACATAGATTGGCATGTTTGTTCTGTTTTGAGTCTGAAGAATCAAATTCACTCGAACTATCGTCAGAAGCACTCCAGGTTTCTTTCATAGCCTATTTATAACCTTTTCCCTTATCCTCATATTATCTCTTGAATTTCAACTTGGGGATTTATGTTTTCACTTGTCCTTTTCATTTACATTCATAGCATACTATTTCACTTGTGTTCTCATTCCACTTCCTATATTTCTTCCATTTTACTTTATGAACATATTTTCCTTTGAAGTTTGACTTCTTAAAGAATTTATTCTTTTGGTAGAATCTTTTGAATATTTTGGCGAGTCGTGCCATCTTTTCATCACTGTCTGATTTTGAATCTTCACATATGGAACAATTTACAAGTAACTGAATTTTTTCATTTTCTTTTGCTTTGGAGGAACAAGTCATGAATTATACTGACTTATTTCTTAGTTATTATTCTATTTCTTGATTCACCTTATTCTCTTCCTCATAGATAATCAGTTTTCCAATGATCTCTTTTACAGGTAGATTTATGATGTCACATGATTCTCAGATTGATACAGAAGATCCTCTCCATCTGTCAGGCATGCATCTAAGAAGCCTCATGATTTGGTCTTTACTGGCCACTAGTTTCCCAAGAAGATTCATAGTGTTTACTATCTCATTGATCTTGAGATACATTTCAGAGATATATTCATCAGGATTCATCTTAAAATTTTCATATTTAATAGTATATGTATTTAATCTCATTTCTTTGACATTGGTTGTTCCTTCATGAGAAACAGCCAAAGTATCCCAAATTTCATAAGATGTCTTACAGGTAGATATTCTATTAAATTATTCATCACCCAAAGCACAGTATAAGGCATTCATTGATTTACAATTATTATAATAAGTAGTTTTATTTTCTTGAGACCATGTGTCCCTAGTTGTAATAGGTAATACATGTTGTTTTCAATTGTGTCCTAGATTTCGGTTCCTAAGCTGTCAAGATACATTTTCATTTTCAATTTCCATTGTCTACAATTATTACCATTAAAGAAAGGTGGGCAGTTAGTAGCAGCACCCTCAACTCGGTTGTCTATAGAAAATTAGAGGTTTAAAGAACAGAAAATTTAGATATAACAGAAACAACTAAAATCACAGTTCAATAGAAATTGAAAAGTTTAAAAAAATGCATTGATGGTTTTAATAATGATTCCTCTAATACCAAATTTTGTTCATAGTGGATACTCAAGAGGGGGTGAATTGAGTTCCAATTAAAATTTCTATTAAAAACATTTAGGATTAGAATCCCCCAAATTAAAACAGCCCAGTCAATTATAGAAGTAGAGATATAAGTGACTTATTGTTCAACAGGTTTCTCAAATGTTGATTACACCTCGGTTGAATCATTATAAGAACGAATTCAACATTTGAAACAAGTTTACTAAATGAATCATAAAGACACACTAACCATAAATTACAATCATAGTTCATGTAAAAACAAATTTCTGTCTTTGAAAATATAAGAAGCGGATAAATGTAAAAAAATTTAATGGAATGATGAACACAACATTTTAAACCAGAGGTTCAGTCTTAAGTTCAAGACATAGTCCTCTCAACATGGTGGTCACATTCCACCGAGAAATTATATGAGAATGTGATACACAGCCTGTATCGGGCTTTACAATAGTTTTCACAAACAGTCCAGGTTTTTCAACCTCTACCACAGTTGTACGTGGAAGGAATAATCTACCAAGACACGCTAGGCTTCTTCCATAGTTATGCATTGGAAAAAAATGTGAATATAATTTGGTATGAGTATTTTCAGTATACCTCACTTCAAGAACAAGAGTTAGTGTGTGTAACACAGACACACTACTCACAAGTGAAAAATACTAAAACACAGTAGAGATAGATATATTTGAAAGAAGTTTAGAAAGCTCTATATGTTGGAAGATCAACATTGGACTCGTTGGAGTGAACTAAATGAAGTTCTAGTCCTTCTATGCAATTTTCCTCCAAATTAGAGTGTTGCATCTTCCAGGTTCTGACATCTAGATGTAGAGATGACTATCATATTGGGTCTGAAGCTCTTTGTAGTACAACACCACATCTTGAGAGGGTACCATCAACATATCTTCATGAATCTTTGTGTTCATCAGAATTAGTACTTGAGTATTCTTCTTCATTTGTTTTATGATTCTCTCTTATGTGTGTATATTAAATATTTCCACACCACTTTTTTTATGTCTGTCGCTACTCATACATATATAAACTTTTCCATCTCAGCTTTTTCTTATTTGGTTCAGTAGGGGCCAACAATGGAAATGTTTCAACCATGTGTAGTCATCCTCTTACATCATACTATTTCATAATATGACTGAAAATATCATAAAATATTGTTAGGTGCATTAATGTTTCCATACATGACCATTCTGATGGTATTAATAAAATTGGTAAAGAAAATAATAGAATATCATTAGACTGGTAGCAGATTGTTGTCACATAGTAGACTTCAATGGTAGTCTCTTCAACTATGGACTTCATCGGTAGGTTTTTCAACTGTGGGCTTCATCAGTAGGCTTGATCAGAGATAGACTTCAACAGTAAGCTTCTAACAGTAGCTTTGTAACATCAGACTACTTCAATAGTGAACATTCCAATGGTAGACTATCTCAACATGTAACCACATTAACGGTGGAGTATGTCCATCATGAGACTTTGAACAACAGTCGACTGTCTCGATAGTAGGAGTTGTCTAGTGGTAGCCTTCTACTAATGGTGGAAATGTCCAACTGTAGACATAGGAAGTGAAGCTATCAACAGAAACCTTGTCACATCATTGATCTTCTAACAGTGAACTTCTAACAGTGAACTTCTAACATAAGCCTTGTCACAGCAGTGACCTTGTGACAGTGACACTTTTTCTATGAGCTTTGACAAGCAGGTCAACGGTAGACTTGTGACAGTAACCTTGTACAGGTATCTTATATCAATGACAGTAGATATTAAACAGTAACCTTCTAGAACTAGTGACCTAGAGTAACATTGAGCTATAATGGTTACATTGAACAGAAGGCTCTTACCAGTAGCCTGTAATAGTGAACTTATATTTAGGTAAATGTAAACTGTAAGCTAATTCAACAAACTCATGAGTCTAAGAATATAAATTGATTAGGGAAAAAATATATATACATATTAAAAAGTGTTAGAAAATGGATTAATATATCATGATAAATATTTAAGCATGATTTGGGATTATCAAAACAGGTGAGTCTAATAGAATTTTTTTCTTGTTTTTAATTTTTATATAGGTTTTGTGAATAGATTTCATAAAATCATGTTTGGTATTTTGTGATGTGTCTTGGTTTCTAAAATGACCAATGATCTCATTTGTAACATCTCATGTTATTGTATTTTTTCACTTTGGAATTATGAGATTTATTTGGTTTTAAATTTTAAAGTTTATATTGCCATTTTTCATGTGTAAGTATTTTTTCTATACAAACCATTAAAATGGTTAAAAAATGAATTGGAAAATGTATTTGGATTGGATATTTTTTGAAGTACATGTTGGATCTTTGTGTAGTCTAGATATCTTGGTTTTTATGTGAAGCAATGTGATTTCTAGATTGGCATCATTTAATGCAATAGATTTTTTTAGAACATATGTTATGTATAGGCTTGATGGGAATCATGGAATGTTTTGTAAAATGGATTGTAATCTTTATTATGAAATTTTTTTAATTTTAAAATGATTCCAAAATTGGGATTGATTATGGAAAATGGTGGTTTCCATGTACGATTTAATTGTTGGATGATTGTTCTTGTGAATGAAATGAAACATCATGTATGTTTTTGTTGAATTATCTTATGTTTAAAGACCATTGGAATTTTTGGAGACATCCCCTATAGTGTTTTCTGTATTCTATAATTTTTGGTATTTAATCCACCAGACCTTGGACTATTTTTCCATATAGTTCCTCAAGAATGATAATTGTTGTGGGTTATGGATACTATAAAATTTTTTCTATGTTGTATTGTTATCATGGGACTCTTGGGAATTATCTATAGGGTCATGTGATGGTTTAGTTTCATCCTTGATTAAATGGGTTGTATCCCAATTGATTTTATAACAGGCTAGGTTGGGTGTGCCACTAGTGAGGCTAGTTTAGAGAATATAGTTGGTTATAATCTATGGAGTTTCACCACACACTGGTAGGTGAGTCCAAACTGTGTATGTATAGGGATTTTTTATAGAGATGTTCAGGAAATGACCATGATAACTGTCTATTTGTTTTTTTATTCCTACATCTTGATGTTTATTTAATTTTCTATTTTTTTATTCTTTTTTTATCTAATTTACATTATAAATAGTCCCTTTTTGTTTATATGGTATGGTTATCTATTAGGGTATTTGTTTTTAGAAGGATTTTGGAAATTGAAACTATTTTTGAAAAGGAATGTTGTGTTTATTTTTTTAAAGAGAATTTATGGAAATCTAATTTTTTGGAACTGTATTAAAATAATTTTTTCTTAATTTATTTCAATCCTTTATTGTGGACTAATTTGGGAATGGAAATTCATTCACACTATGTTTATTTCCTACTAATCTATTTATGCTAACACCCTACTTATGCCAATCAGTGTTGATAGACCTAACCTGTTTTGATGGGTGTTTTTTCTTGATCAGTTATACCTTTGGAGCAGGTTGGTAATGTGGTTAGTGGTGACTAATAAGTCACATTGAGATCATGTTACTGTGGTTTGGTCTGAGTTTTGAATTTATTTTCTATACTTTCAACTATTCTATCAAGATTAGTTCTGTATCTATTGTTATTCATTAATTATTTTTTTAATTCAATAGTATCATTCTGGTTTAGTTGATCCTAGTATTCTATAGGATAAATTATTCCCATTGTATTATTTGATTCCATAAATTAGTTTTCATCATTTGGGGTTCTGGAATGCCCTTATATCCACGTCTTTAACTAGGTCTGGTAACAAGTTGAATGGAATCCCATCTATTCATGTGACAATAATGATACCACCTAGAATCATTTTTGGGATGGACTATGATAAGGTTTTGTGGAAACCATAATGATACATGTTCATTTTTAATTGGATAAATAATCTCTTATGGGATTAAAAATGTTTTCAATTACTTGTGGCCCACATATTTATGGTTCATAAACATTATATATGGTGATGGGTGATCTAAATATGTCATTACATTCATTGAATATAATAATATTGACGATTAGTATATATTTTTATATCAAAAGTGATTATTATTAACTATTATGTAATTTTGTTATGCATTTAATTTAAAATCATTCTTTTTTGGTTAATAATGCATTATAATTATTTAGTCTTGGCTCAGGCCTAGAATAATATATCCCCTTGATGCCTTAGTAGGTCTATGGAATCAATATATTATTGGTATTTAGTGTTTTCATAGACATTAATTTATAATTTACTAGCATGAGTATTTATTGGTTTGAATTATCTATAATTTACTATAATGAGGCCTTAGTAGTATTAATTAGATTCCCATCATTATGAATTCTATCACTATAAAACCAATTATTATTTTTTAGGATATTAGTTATAATTTTATTATATTCATGGATATATTTTATTCTCATCTTCATATTGTATATATTTTGTTATTGTTATTTAGTCATTACTAATTACTCATTCAATTTTTATTCAATGAAAACATTTATTGTATGATCCCACTTACGGAACATATATTCTCATTAATTTTCATTTTTCCATCTCTTAGGGAACCGTAGAGTGTAATCTCAGTGATTCAATGATGTTTTATGAGGAATAATAATTTTCAATGACTCATTATTCTAAAAAATTGACACTTAGTGAATATTGTGGAATTTATTATATGATGAGTTTTCAAATTATCTTTGACTCTAAAGAAAAAAGGTCATGGATATATAATTGGTGAAGTATTTATTTTATGTTATATAATTATGAAATGGTTATGTTTGAAGACATTTAGTTTTTATAAAATAAATTATGTATATTATATATTTTGTCCATGGATCTGAGAGTGTGTCACTATGGATATTACATATTTTGTGCCACTTTATAAAAATATGAATGGGTGTTTATTCTGTTCTGTGATTGGTTTCCATAATAATGAAATATTATGAATATTAATGAGAATCCAAAATAAAATATTCATTATATATATGTTTTCAATGTGAATGGAATTGATTTTGAGGGGACCTACCTCAAACTAATTTGGTAATATATGCATAATTTCATGTGGAAATTACGTCTAAAAATATATATAATCAAATACAAAGAAAACGAACATGATTGAAGTGGTAATAAAATTCATAATAAAAAATATTTTTAAAATATTTATAATTACACATTTACTCATTATTGTTAATGAAACTATTTCAAAAAATGAGCTATTGAGAGGATATATAGATAACTATAGTTTATTATACAAATCTAAGTCCCATTATCACCCACAATGAAGTGGGTATGTAGAGTTATCCAATAACGGTATCAAATAATTTTTTGTGGAATCTAGGATTTAAAACCCAATGTATTAGAGAAAAATACTGATTATTTGTGGGAGTATAGGAAAATATTCAAAATACCAACTAATGAAACTCCATTTAGAATAATATATTTGAAACCTTGTCAGTGACTATTTTATTTTGAAATTCATTCCATTTGGATGTAAGGATGGTGAATGTTGAAATACCCCAAGATAGGGGAAAATTGTTTTTCAATTTGCCTGATTTCATGATAGGTTAATATAATTCCCACTTTTATTTAGAGTAAATTGATATCTTCCGTGTTTGATTATCCACAGTATCTTTTACCCAAAAAAATAATCCTAAATTATAACTATTAGAGGTCGTGTGGCCAATCCATCAAATGTATTTTTACTTCAAATGAACATGAGGTCCCCTGAATTCTATATTGACACATTATTAATATACCAAAATCCTACTCCCCCATAAATTCTCTTGACATCACCTAGTGGTCAATTGGAATCACATTACGGGATCTCCAACACGTTGTGGGTTTTTAGATTGAAGGATATAAAATATGATCAATTTAGATTAGTGTGTGGGAGCCTCAACTATTGCGGTGGCTCCAAAACATCATGATAAATATGATAGACATTCATTGTGAAAAACTTTTTTCCACTCTAGTTAGTATTATGGTCACTTGATCAGTCATTTAGATTATTTATATGTTGTTGATAACTCCAACATGGATGATCAATTATGCATATAGTTGATCCATTTTTAGTGTGGTCACTTCATCCCATTTTGAAAAGTTGGAAGAGTACCAAATGGATTCATATTTTCAATCAGTTGCTACTTGATTTCAATTTAATACCCTTATCATCACTTAAAAACATAGAAATATTTTCAATATTTTAATCATTGTTGATTTTCTAGATTCATAGTTGATAGAATAACTCATTTCTGCATAGTAATTTCTAGATATAGGAAAATTTCAAAAATTCCATAAAAAATATTTATCTTCCCTAAAACATAGAATTGAAAAAATAAGATAATCACGATTTGTAAATATTAAATAAAAATCATTTACAAACTAATGAAATAATATCCCCCTTTTTATGATCATAAATCATGAAATAAATAACTATAAATAATGAATTATAAATAAATATAAAAAATCTATACCATTTTCCAACATTAAATCCCCCTTCCAGGATTTTAAAAATGATTGAATAAAAATGATTGATAATGTACTTATATACATGAAAAAGACATTTTAGAAATTAATAAAGATAATAGAAAAATAAATTATTGAATATAAGGAAAAAAGGTCAATAATGTGATTATAATTGTTATTAAAAAATGATGATTTATAAAAGGAATTATTAAAGTCCTAAATCAATGTGTAAGACTAGACATTTCAAAATGATATAAGAAGGATCAAGGAATTTTCCATATCATATATCATCAGTTTGAGATGGTGTTGGGTATAGAGAATAGGATGTTCCTGGAATCAAAAGGGTTTTGAAAATATCCCTAATCAAATGAAGGTGTTGATGAAGGCTGATAAAAAAGGGCATGTAGGTTATGTGTTACGAGAAGTAGAGGCTGGAGTTGTAGTAGCTGAAGTAGAGGTAGGAACTATAGTTGTTGTAGGATAAGGGTATATACTCATTACTAAATGTTATGAATGTCCCATAACTAATGAATATAAAACACACACACACACAAACATATATATATTAATGGATATAAGAGGGTTATAAATTCTATAACATCTATATACCCATGTATTATACAAAACAACAAATAATCATTATCTAAAAGAAATATATACATTATAGTAACACTAATCAAAATACTTATACAATAGATTTAAATGATACGGTGAATGGATGATTTTTTAGATATAAAAATATTGATCTAAATTGATACTTTTGGTCCACCTTTGTAAAACAATTCCAATATAATACATTATATCTCTCTGATTGAAATCTATTTTCTTATTATTATTCACTATTTTTTCCGTAAACATGTCATTAACCATTTCTCCATAAGAGACAACATCGATTGACACATTACTCATTATATCCTTAACATGGTCCATTAGAATTTTTATTTTATCTTGTAAAAATGTTATGATAAAATCCTCATATATGGATGGAGATGATGGAGTTGGAAATTAAGTAGAGGTGAAATTCCTAGATGAATAGGTCTCTATATAGAGATATATGATATACATATCAGCTAGAATAACTGTATTTCCTATAGGAAGAGTACTAATTTTTCATAAGAAATAACCCATATGTTCTCTAAAACAATTAATATCATGATTTATATAATATAATTTTATAAATATCATAGTAAATATATGAGGAACCATATTCTCTAGAGTAATGGAAATTTATTCCTTCATATCATATTCCTTAACACTGCATATACAGAGAAATACAACATTTACATATTCTAAGAGATCATTCTAAAATAGAAAAAAGATTAGTTAAAGTAATAAGGATGACGTAAAAGAAATTTAAATTTGTGGCTTATCCGATATAGGTCTATGAATTGAGTAACATAAGATAATCTCAATGGGTATTAATATATATCCCTCATTATACAAATATTCATATCGAGGCATCTCGATATATTTTGTTGAAATTTTTGAATCATCAACAACCACAACTTCTATGTAATGAGTGAAATCATAGAAAGGTTCTCTTTTAACAAGGTTATCAAAATAATATCTTCTAAAAAAGGTATATGAGGATCAATAGTGGTTTATCCAAACATATTTTATAGAACATCATTATTTTAATGCTCATGATTTCTTTCTTCTTCAATAATAGGTGAAAGAAGGTTTCTTTAATATAGGATCTATAATTGACCTAAAAATATGTATGGAATGTCCTTATGTATTGGATGGAAAATAATGATCCTTCTAAACCATATTATAACCATCACCAAGAGTATGTGGATCTATTATAATAATAGGAACCATAGAATATAAATCCACTATAGGTGTTTTAGAATAAAAAAATTTTGGTCTCCCTATCTCAAACTTGGGAGGACTTTCCGAAACTGGAAACCTATCCTCATCACTCCCATATTTAGTATGATTCACTGAAAACAAATGTAGAGATCCTTTAGTCTTATCTCAATCAATAGTTTCTAGTCTTTATATGGGTCATTAAATTCATCCAATCATGTGAGACTATATAATTTATCTTTCATATTCCTTCATGTAGTTATCATTAATTACTATGTCAATATCCTCATCAGTTTCTTCTGAGGAGTAATCTGCCTCAATTTTCTAATCATGTTCCAAAACAGGGAATATAAAATCCTTATATCTAATTGGTTTCTTTTGAGTATTATAGTTCTCATAAAATTTCTAATTTTTTGTAACTCATCTTTTTATCAATGTGTTCCACCCAACATTCTTCCTTTTTCATGTTCTATGAATAAGGAATCTACCACTAGTGGTCACAGACACGTCTTCCCCTTGTGGAACTAATTTTTTAGTCTATAGAATGGTATATATAATCTTAGGTTAATCCTGAGAGATAAAAGGGCATGTGATATTACTTATCTCATATATATATATATATATCTCATTATAAATTACTGAAACATATATTCTCTAATTTCGAGACCATATAGAGATGCTAAAAATCCTGATACTTAAAAAAATAATAAGCAATATTGTGTGGGATGAACCTGAGTGAAAAATGGAATTCACCAGTAAATTCAACTATTTTTGTCCTTCTTGGAGATCTATATCCAATAATCTCTTCAAGCATTTGATAAAACATTAAATGAGGGTTTTTAATGGGATTAAAAACATGAAAAACTTTGAACTCTCCATTGTGTGGTTCCTCAATACTCGAAAACACCTAATTTAAAGGAAATACTTATTTCTCAAAATCAATAATATTATTGATGTTGTCAATCCTTTCTACATGTTCAATAAAAAATTTAAAATAATGATATATTTTCAAATTTGTGTAGGGGGTCACAAATTTTTCACAATCGTCTTCATTTATCCGTACAACATCAGAAATCCCACACAATATAATCACATGGTAACAACCAATTCAAATATACTCCATAATTTCGAACAAATTCTCATGGGAAAATATCCAGCCACAATAGTTTTACCATTTCACTGGTGTTAGATATCATCTTTTTATATGCACTAGATTCATTATGAGAACAATATTTAGTGTATCACTTCATATTAACAATGAATTGTGTATTTTATGGCTTGGGTTTTATTATATAAATAATCAAAAAGGGGTGAGTCTTAGGTTAGATATAATCATGATAATTTATAATCTATTTTGGATGTAATAAAAATATTGATGGATTTTTAAAATATGAAACATGTTAACTAGTTAAAATATAATTTTAATAATTAAAAATACTCTTAATAGATTGAAATAATATGCGTAGTGTAATAATTTGATCATAAAGGTAGAAACTGTCAATCAGCCATGAGACCAACATGATTGATTGTATGAATTACATAAACATAACATTAATAATGAGTTTGAAATTAAATTTCATTAATAATTATCTTAAATATATTTAAAATGATATATAAAAGCTCACACATAAAATAAATATAACATAGTTAATCATTCCTAATTCTTGTCTGATATAATTTAATCCCTCAAAATTCCTAGGATTTTTAAAAATATCAATAAGCTGAAGCTTAGGGTCAATAGACTCAAGATTGGTATCCTATTTTCTATAATATCTCTTAAAAATATAATTCATTATATCAATTTTGTTTTTATTTAATGATATATAGGATTAATAGAAATTTTATTAGCATTAGTTTTGTCAAAATATATTGGAAAAGATCTTAATTGATATCCATAGTCTACAAAGTTATGTTTGATCAAAAAACATTATTCATGGTAAATGCTGAAAGATATGTACATATCTTCCATAGTATATAGTGAATCTAAATTAATATTTTAACTACACTAATTTAGTAGAGACATTGCGAAAAAATGATTATTTAGAGGTTCTTTGTCTATCTAGCATACAACCACTGAAGATAGCATCAAAATGGCTACATAAATTAAATGCATGTCCTTTGGGGTAGAACATTCCTAAATTTGAGTTACTTTTGAGTAATTTTAAAATTATATTAATAATAATCAAATTTGATTCCCTGGAAGTTTTTTTAAAAATATAACATGTACATACATTAAAAATAATATAAATCCATTTTGGTGTTATATAATGTAGACTCTTAATCCTTAAAATGTAAGTTATTGGATTTACATGTTTCCTAGTTTCATCAAGAACCAATTTACTGGAGGTACTCATTGGAGTATCAATTCCTTTTAATATATACATTTCAAATAATTTTTAAAATGGTTTTAATTTACTTTATATTAAAAAACATTTTTTATAATTTGATTGTTTTCAAAATTAAGATTAAATTTTAATTCACCCCTCATATTAAATTCATATTCATTTATATTTCATTATAAATATCAATTCACACATAATTTCTAGAAGAACCAAATATAAAATCATTTATACAAAATTTTAAAAAAATTCCATTTGAATTTATTAGGACAAATAAGGGTTGTTCAAAAACACTATTTTCAAAACTATTTGAAATAAGAAAACTGATGAGCCATTAATATGATGATCTTGGGGTTTATTTTTTACATCAGATTGCAGTAGTAAATATAAAAACATAATTATATAAATACATATTTTAAAAGATATGGATTTTTTAATAATAAAATACACAACAACATATCGATTCAGATATGAACTCTATGAAATGGTTTGGTATAATTTGACATTTATATGTGCTTTATAAGATATCAGTAACAAAATGGATTCATGTTTTGCTACGGGAGATAAGGATTCCTCATAGTCAATTCCTACATCTTGACTATCACCATGTGCTACCAATATAATGTTATATATAATAATATTTCTAGATTCTTCAACATTATTTGTATATACTAATATAGTTTTACTGGTCAAATAGTCTTTAGGTCTCTCAACTAGTTATTATTCTCCATTTTTAAAACTAATGTAACTATTAATACATTAACATCCCACACTTTTCATGAAACATTTCATCATTAATGTTCACAGGTTCAAGATGTGATAATTAGTTTTTGAGTTCAACCCAATTTCCATGTGATTCTTGAGTTCAGTTCAACTAGTTATATCTCCAATTATAACATCTAAAGGATGGGCCAGGTGTGTTCTAATGGTTTTTGGAAGAATAGTTCATCCTAGGTGATCCTTATAGTCTTGTTACTCTGAATAGATTTTTTTAGTGAGAAGTATCATGTAGAAATGAAGTATGATAAGAGGTCATTGATGTATTATTGATATTACAATTTTAGTTATCATCATCATTGTTTTATAAGGACGAATTAGTCTTCTATGTACATATCTCGTCAAATGTGATATGAATAGATTCTCAACCCACATTGTTCTTTTAGTAAGGGTTCAATAGGATTTACATGATCTTTAATTACCAATAAATATTTAATCATCACTATTAGATGAAAAGATATCTTAATTATCTACTGTATATATAATATAAACCACACATACAAAAATATTAAATAATTTAAATTAGGATTTATACCACTGCATAATTAAAATTGCCTATTCTTTAATAGTGTTCTTATCATGAAACTATTAATTACATATTTAATTGTATTCAGAATATAAAACAAAATGTTCTCAAATTTCATATTAATCAATAATGTATTGTTTAGTTTTTTAAAGGATCATTTTATTCATTCAACTACCCCATTATGTAAAGATTTTTTAGGCTCAAAAAAATTATGATGATTGAAATATTGTACGAAAAGGGATACAACATTATGATTTTAAAACTGTATCCATGATCAACTCTTATACACTTAATTTTATGACCATTATGTTTATATAAAAATTATTCATACCTTAAAAAACATCCCCAAACCTAACTCTTGTGTGCTATGAAACAAAACCAAGTAAAAAATGAATAATCATAAACAATACTTACATAAGTGTAATTATTCCTACTAGACTTGAAATTATATATTGTCTAAACATTTCCATATAAACCATTTATAGTGTTTTAGAGATATATTACTTTTTCATTGGTTTTAATGATTCTTCTGTTTCCCTATTTGACATGGATTTCAAGAATTCAATAATGGAAAATAAAATTTATGAATATCCTTGATGAAAGCACTTCTAAATTTCTTTCAAAGAGATTATATTGTACAATGGCCTATTCTAGTATGCAAAAACTAGTATTCATGTTGAATTTTATTCAAAAACATATATTTTGAAGAAAGTAAGAAATTAAAATATGTTGTATAAACATTATAATTCCATAAATATGTAAAAAATAAATTAAAAAAAGAATAATAAATAATAGGAGCATAAATCTCGAACATGAAATGAAAACCACAACCACATAATTAATATATACAAAGAAAACAATATTTGAACCCCTATAAATAAAAATTTTTAAATTAAGAATGTTTTTTAATTATTGAAATGGGGATGGTTAATAATTTGTCCTCATGTATTTTCACTATATAAATTAGTCAAGAATTAAAATATTGATAATTCCTATCCAATATGTCTCGAAAAAACACTGACAAAATGCCATAGCTTATTATAGGAACATTTCAGGTAGTTTTCCTATAATTAATCTATGCAAATTTATTTTGAAACCAATATCTATTTGTGTCTAGAATGTTTAGAAAATAAATATTTAATAATGTACCAATATTTGAAATATTTTTTTCTTTATTTTTCAATAGACCTAAAATATTTTAAAAAAAGTGCTTTTGGGTCCAAACTATATTTCTCCAAATTTAAATATTCCAATTGTGTTGTTTATTAGTGATTTATATAAATAATTTTATCTAGGAATATAATAGTTCTTATAATGTTTATCTTTCTATCTAGGTAGACAACCACAAACATATCATGGTTTATGGAAAACATGACTAACTAGAATATTATTGATGGTTTAATTTTTTACTGGAAAACCATCAATATCATTTTTTTAGTCACTCATTAACAAACCAAAATTTATTAAATTCTGTGATATGAAATGTGTTACACACTTGGAATATCAAGGATAAATTTTATAAAAGAAGATAGAGAATAACATTTCTTCAAATTTATATATTTACCATAAATTTTAGTAAATTGTATTATATAATATTAAATTTTTCAAATATATATTTTGTGAATAACCCGACCAAGATACCCTCTCATACTAATACTTGACAAAAATTACCTCATAAATAAATGGCATTACCGATCCCTATGGGCCTATGACTGGAACCTAGGAATCAAGAAAAATAAGAGAGAACTATTTCTCTAAACATGAATTGAAAAAAATATAAAATATGAGAATAAATAGTAGAAGAAGAAAATATATATATTTAATAACTATAGGGAAAAAATGTAATAAATAAAACTCAATGGTAGCTAAAAAATATCCAAGATACAATTAAGACATAAAATGGAAACATAAACCAAAATAGAGACTCCATGTTATTTCCTGGGAAAACTCATACCATCTTACTACTAACTAGCTAGACATAGATGAAAAAAATCTAACCCCCTCATTATAGTTCCATTCCATTACCTGTATTGAAATACATAAAAATTCAACACATCACTAAAGGGGTGTGTCGGGTTTGTACATAGCATTCTTAGTAGGATCCCAACGAGGTGTTCCATAGAAATTTGAAAGATGATCAAATTTAATGAAAAATTCCATGATAAATTGGTAATAAATTTTTATTCCAAAATTTTTAATAAAAATTTAATTTACATTTTTTTTCAAAACTTTCAAATAATTTGTCGTATATCTATTAAGTCAAATCAACGAAAATAATGCATCACATGTCATATTAAATCCATGGAAATACAAGAAAAAATAGTAAATTACAAAGCATAGGTCACATGATAAAAATTATCACTATATTCAGGATAGATACGTCACTCATACCTAAACATAGACCATCATACACATCAAGTATATAGATGTATACATCAAATCTAGATATCAGAGGCACATCCCCAAACTGAACCCCCCCAATGGGTCTATCATGTCCCTATAACAATGGAAATCAGTAGAGGAGGACTTAACCATATTTGTACCACCTAAAAATATAGAAGGTCTATTTATAAAACTTTTAATTATGTTCCAAAGTATTCCTAGGTGATTTATTTCTCGAAAAAATCATTAATAATATTATTGAACAAAAAAATCATAAATCAATTTCTCAATGATTTGAAAAAAAATTCTTTTACAAAAACAATGGGAACAAAATCTATTCGCAAAATCCCATTTCCACACAGAATATCATTATTGATAATTAAATTATAAAATAAGTTATAAAATCATTAAAATATAGCACATCCATCATAGTCTAGAGATAGAACCTCCAAACATAAACATGAGTTGCACACACCTACGACTGGATCCTCTAATATGGACGAAAGGGAATGTATAAAATAAGGAACTTTAATAAATTTCATAGAACTAAAAATTAATTCGTATAGAAAATCATTTGATGGAGAAGATAGATCATTTAAAGCCTTAATGAACACGCACCCACCTCACTACAAAAAAAAGGTTCATCCCCAAAAATCGGATCTCCCATTAGATCTAGAGAGAATCAAGAAATTAAAATCATATAAAATTAGATCAAGATATTCCACACAATAGTGTAAGCTAAATCAATTGAAATGAATAATTAGAATGATTACACACTCAAAGAGAGTAATCGCAACAACTGTGATGATAAAACACTTAATGAATCGATTTGAATGATGTGGAGGTCACGATCTTCTCCTTGGAGAGATCCTAGGTTAAGAGAGAAGATTATGCTGGTAGATAAGAAAATAAAGCATTCCTAAAATTCCATAAAAATTACTAACCATGATAATTACATGGAATATGTTCATTTCAAATCATGAAATTCAAATTTATGATTCCCTAAAACATAAAATCACCATGGATTAAAAATACTGATTTTTTTCATTTCACAACATGTAATTTTTTCATAGAATAAAATCATGTCATGACCAATACCCAACTAATGAAATATTACCAAATATAATCATATGATATGAATAATTTACACATTGTTTTAAATATTAATTGCATGTAATCATTACATGGTGTGTAATCAACAATCATAATGCAAAGACTCCAGATTCATCTCAAAATCACAAACAAAAATTGGATTTATTAAAACTCGGGGAGAACCCTACAATGATTTAACAAATTTATACCTAGAAACCATTAATTCAAATAAATATAAATCCATAAACTCGAACACATATTCCCTATAAAATGATATATCTATTTAGGAGTTTGAAAACACACACAAATATATAGTGAAATAAAAAAATATATATAAGTACATGAAAGTTGTCAACATGATGTTACAATATCCATAAAATATGACTTTTTATCCCTATGAAGTAATTTGGGAGTATGTTGTCTATAAAATTAGGGAGGCCACTTCTTCGGCATCAACGAATCACACTCTAATGTATCAGGAGAATCTGAACCATGTTTCCATAATACTTGGTCCAAGAGGATCAACTTCACATCTAAGACTTTCTCCAATGAGTCAACAATCCCAACTAGTTGCTCCATAATTGAAAGTCTTCCTCCAAATAAATCCCATCCAAATATAAAATTTGATAATTTTTAATTTAGTATTTGATGAGATATGATATGGAGAAATATAATGAATAAATATCAACATAATTAGTAATTCCAACTAATAAGAAACATTCCCATGATTCTTAGTGAACTCAAAAATTCCATCATTTCTTAGAGGCAACATCCAAT
The DNA here is from genome assembly GCA_963277665.1 of Viscum album. Lineage (NCBI taxonomy): Eukaryota > Viridiplantae > Streptophyta > Magnoliopsida > Santalales > Viscaceae > Viscum > Viscum album. The sequence continues at coordinate 924,408,794 of OY728146.1, read as the reverse complement.
ATTTTCCAAGCTGATGCTGACCAAATAGAGGATAATGGTTCATGAAAACATTGACCCCATTGGGAAACACCAAAGTGTGACATTTCTAATCCTATTATGATCTCTTTTGATTTTGTGCTATATCAAATCTCAAATGTATAACTGAATCATTGTTTGTATTTTTAAAATTCGACTCAATCCCACCAAAAATTCCTCACCCCCATCTTCCCATCACATCAATGATCTTTATGGTAGACAATGAAAAGTTTTTAAGGGATCCATTCTGATCTATAATTTATAATGACTATTATAATAAAAATCAGACATTATTAGATAGTTATCCCATGATTCAAGAAATACCATGATGCATTCATGGAGAATATAATCCATAATCTAAATAGCACACAACATCTATCCATATATATATGGATGATATGATGTACTTAATCAAACCTAATTCCCTATAACTACATGTAGAATTCTCTATAACCACAATTTAAACCAAGGATTCATTAATGGAATAATGGAAGACAGAACCCTATATAACCACATGATCTCATACATACATATTACTCAAATCAGAAACATTAATGGTGTCTCTAATTAGAAAATTAGTTGGATTCATTTTCAATTGAAAAATCACCACCCATTAAGAATTCCTTCTATGGGAAGTCAATTGTAATCAAATAAGAAATTACATAGAAACCTCATCCCATTTCCCAAATATCACTAAATGAGGATTAAGAAGGATATTTTGATTAATATGCTATTCCTTTATCTGTTTGTAGATGTAATAGCTGGATATATAATATGTAATTTCATTCTTCATACCCGACCACCATACATTCCATCTGATATTGTAGTACATTATCATAGTTTCCCGATGAATATAAAATTAATAACTCTAATAGTTAAAGAAAAATGATATCCTTTCAGAATCTAGGATATAATACTGATCCCCAAAAATGATAATACAATTTGAAGAGAGAGACCAACTAGAAATGGTCTCACCCCCATATAGGGTTTCTCAAATTCCCCTGAACTCTACTTCCATATAATGAATCTAGAATATAGACTTTCAGATAGACGATGATAACTAAAAAATAGTCATAAACATACTAGATACATCCTCCTGAGCATCTATTTAAAACAGATTAAATATTCTCATAAGGTTCCACTATTTCATCAATTCCAGAATAGCATGTGATGGTACTTTCAAGATAATATAGTCTATAATGAAAATACAATTCCGTGAGGTGTAGGTGATGTTAATGTCAAACATATGATTTTTTTCTACCCATGACACATATATTAGATTCATTTAATTCTTAGAAAATTAATATATTAGACTCTTATGATCAAAAAATAATTTTATCCAATCCCCAAATGGATTATTACTCCAACACATAATCCATGTATAATAATGGAAAACTATAAATTATGAGTGGGTTAATTATTATCATCCAGTTGAAGATATACACAATATTAATCCACACCATGATCATCCATCATGACTATGCAACACATAACAACACTAAATTAATCATAGAAAACTACACACCCCTTCTGATCTCAGGTTGGATTAGAATAGGTGTTGTGACATGAGTCACATTATCTTGTCAAAATAAGTCTGACACATTGAATTGTATTTTAATTTAACCATTTTCTTAATATGATCATTCAGTGATAAATCCGACATTGATAAATACTTAAAGAACCATTTATAATATCCATCAAGACCAATAAATCTCTAAATCTAATTGTTGTTATATGGATATTCCAATGAAAATTCAAACATAACCATCTTTGTATAAACTAATAATTGATTATGAGAAATAATGTTTTTTAAGAAAATAGATTCTTGAATCAATAAATTTCATTTCAAATGTTTTCCATACAAATGTTTACTCCACATGATTTTCAGAACAAATATCAAATTCTTCTTCTGCTGGTTCTCAAAAATAAAATAATCCATAATATTATCTGTGAAAAATACCACACAAGTGTCATGATACTAATAAATATCTGATTTATATAATTCATAAAAACAATAAATTTTTTTGTTAGACAAAAATGATTCCCATGTATTATTAATGTCCATTATTTGTCTAGAAAGAGGTCTTTGGAATATCAGACTCCTAAACAAAAAGATAATGATTACATTATTGAAGAATAGTCTTTATGATACAGTTTCCCCAATTAAATGATAAAAAATAATCCACATGAGGAAAATAATTTTTGTTATTTACAGTATCATGGTTCAAATTATGATATTACAACCACAATCGGATTGAACAATCTTCATTTTCAGTAATGAGCAGAGAGGATTCCCAAGACAAAACACTTGGTATAAAAAAACATTGGACATTTCTTCTTGTAAATATATCATATGTTCTTTAAGGGCTTTTGGTTCCATAATATAATATGGTATCAAAATCATCACTATACCATTGAATAGATCTATTGTAAACTCTACCCCCACACTATAGAGGAAGATTATAGAAATAAAATGTGGAATGAATAGGAATTTCATGATTAATAGAGTGATGGTAAACAACATATGAAACATCATCAGGCTCAATATCTATCGCAGATAAAATTCCTCACTTCTGGGTGGGAATTTCCTTCATGACTAGACCTTGGATACCAATCTCTTATAAACACCCAATAGATCCCATATTCTATCGGAAAGAAGACATTAAAATAATAAAAATCAAACTCATCATGATGAGATCCCATATAAAATATCATGATGATGACTTCAAAAGTTATAAATTAAGAATTAGATATTCCAAGACTAACATTACAATATCTTTTGATTGCAAATAATAAGAAGAGTGAAACCCCTACTATTTCCTCTTCCCAATATGTTTCACTAACTCCATAAAAAATTCGGAGATTTATTGAATGTTAAATAAAATAAAATAATGTATATATATGATTGATCATGAGAACCAAAATAAAATTAAGTAATTTATACTAACGCTTCAATAATTATGGTACCTATCACTAATGCTAAATCGACATCTACCTATGATGGAAAATAATATACTAAATAAAGGTTCTTTACTAAATATAAATATGGAAAGATACCACTAGTATTTAATGTATCTGACTACATTGTAGTTTCCTTGGGATCCAATGTTCATCAACCAAAAAGATTCATAAACCTAGAAAAAAATCTATAGATAAAATTAACATCTACATTTCTTACATAACATTGAAGGTTCATGACATTAATGTCATGTGTGTTTGACCATTCAAAACTGATATCAATTCATGGCATCAATTCTAGGAGGATCTAAAGGTGTGGATGAGACATGCCACTAATAACCACCTCCACCACTAACATGATGATTTTACGACTTCCTCTATTTCCATTGAATTCCAATGAAGCTTCCACGTGGTGGAAGAGAAGAGGATGAATAAAATTCATTGTCTTCTAAATTCATATCTTTCAACATCTCAGTATCTGTTATCTCCTTATAAGTTTAAAGGTTTAACATATATTTAGGTGAAAAGATATCATGTCAAAAACTGTATATATACTTTTTATCTTTCCAGCAGTAATTTTTTAATACCCTTTATGGAAAAGGAACTGGTTTTACAAAATGATTTCTGTATTACAACACTGATATCTCTTCCTTCAATAAATATAGTAATTCTAAAGAGTTTTACATAATCGGTGACATTAGAAGATACTAATGGAAGAAGAATGACCTGAACCCATTCAGTTCAATCATGTATGCCTAACCACTTTTACTATAGAATCCCCCCATCATTGGATATGATCCACATGTTTTTGTGCTACACACTTCACCTTTATACTCTTTGGTGTTTACAAGATTTCTATGATTTTATCAATATTATCAATCTAGTCCTCCATATCCTAACATTTATTTATAACAATATTGGAATGTAGATTCTCATATAATATTTCATGTGGTCGATATATTTCTATTGCAACTACTAGTTATACCTTAATGAATTCATTCCATATTTATTGTATAATTTGTAAAATAACACCGACAACTAGTATGATATCATTAATAATAAATTGTTCAATAGGTGAACATCATTGAGAATCATCTATTGCACTCTAATGAGTTACCTCTGAAAGACATCATTGATGAATATCATTGAACAAAAACTCATAATAAATTATTTGAAAATAAGTTAATATAAATTCAAACAATCGTAAGATAATAAAAATAGAAATTATGATCAAGAAAAAAAAATAGGATACAATATTTTCAAAATCAATTAAAAACTTCAGTCTCATTATAGTAAGAGAAATCTCGGAACTCACCGCAACCTACCTATCATGTCCCAAAAATCATATCTCTATTATACCAAATGTCCCAAGATAAGTATACATGAGTAAATTCCTAATTTTATACCAAAATACGATGAAACTAAACAGTATACCCGATGAAACTGGTACCTGACATTAATTTCTACATACACTAAGGGTGTTTCCAATCCCCTTGGGCTAGCGACAAGAATCCAAGAATTAAGAATGAAAAGGGGAATGATTTATCCAATCATGAAACAAAAAACATGATACACACACATACACCAAAACAGAATGATAAGAAATAATAGAAGAATATACAATATACAATTTATTACAAAAGGGAATCATTTTAAGAGATATAACTCAAAATGTAGCTAAGAAAACTCCAAGAGACAATCAAAACTAAAAAGAAATACAAAAAAATATTATCTAATGAATTAGGTTGTGTAGTAAAACTCCCACCATTTCACCACCACCTACTCGACACAGTTGAGATAAACCCCTCATCCACACAACCACACCATACCATTTCCTATATAAAAAGGCATAAAAAGGTTTACACACTGATGAAGGGGTGAGTAGGGTGTGATCTAAACTATCTCAGTAGGACCCTACTTATGTGTTATATATAAAGTCATAGTACGACAATATGAACATGGAAAACATTAATGAAATCAATGTATTATAAAAAAAATTATATCAATAACATTTAAAAAAATTCCATTTACAAATTTTACAAATTTATGTAATAATAATGATAAAACAATTTCAAATAATTTCATCTATAAAATGATGTTAAATAAAAAATAATAATTTATAACATATAATATACTATTAATGGAAGTAAAATATAAACCAATAAAATCTAAATCATAGGCGAAATCACAAAAATGATTGCTATAATCCATGCTAGGTATGACACTCTTGCCTAAATATAGACACTTAGAGACAAAAATTATCATGCTATAAGCATTAAATATTGATATCCGAGGAACACCTATGAAAGTGAACCATAAAATAGTTCTATAATTTCCCATCAAAATGGGACATGTGAGTAGAGGAACACCCCATGAGTGAGCCCCCATAAAATGGATGAAGCCTATTATTACAACATCATACTATGTATCCAAGGATTCAAATGTGCCATATTTTCAAATGGATTTCATCAAATAATTCTTTATAAATATTTCAACATTCAATTTCACAATTGAATGAAATTACTATTTTTTAGGAAAATAACGAGAAACCATATTATATAAAATACTAATTTCCACACACATAAATAAATATTGGAAGATAATTTATAAAACAATTTATAAAACATGAGAAATATGGTTTATCCAACATTGGAAAGTGATGAAACCTCGTATATAAAACTCTGTATGTACATGCACACAACGGGACCTTCCATCCCAAAAGAATGAAGATTCGTACATGGATACCCTAGAATAATCACATAATAATCATAATTAATTCGACAAGAAAAGAGGACAGTGGAGAGTAATGATCATTAAACCCCGCAAAGAACACACACCCAACACACCATAGCCAATAAAAGAACATATACTGGAAGAATATCACATATAATATATTTAAAGGATCTGTAAAATTATAATCATATATAATGGATTCAATATAAAACATGAATATTCTACCACAATCAATGAAATTGGTGATGTGGTAGGATTACTCACCAAGAGAGATTTAGTGCAACAACCCTAATGATTAATCACTTAACCAAGTGATACTGAATGAGAGGATGTCCCCAAAGTAACCATAGAGAGATCCTTGGTCAACATATTAGGGGTTAAGGGTATATAAGAAAATAAATAATCCCTCCACTACACTAAAAATCACAGAACATGAGAATTACCCAGCACATTTTACTTTCAAATCATGTAATTGATGATTTAGAAGCCCTTGCAAAAAAATGTGTCTCTGAAAATTAAAATTATGTATTTTTACCATTTCATGGTGTATAACATTTTTATGGAATGTATCCCATTAATTCACTATTAAAACTCATGAAAAATTCTTTCCAACCAATATATTACATAAATACATCCCACAGTTTCTGTAACATTCATGACATGTAATCATTACACGAAATATAATCACCCAATAAAATGTAAAGACCAATAGATTTTTTATTAAATCCAAAACAAACAATGGTCTTATCTAGACTAATGAAGAAACATAAATTCCTTTTACATGTTTATATGCAGACTCCATTAAAGAAAAATCATTAATCTTTGATATTAAGGACATTTCCCCCTTGAAAAGGGTCTCTATCCCCCAGATTCCGAAGACACACCCAAATAAAGAGGAAAATGAAAAGATAGAATATTAATACATGAAAGTTGGTTATGGGATGTCACATATTAATTGGAATTTTTATTTTCATTGTGATTTTTATGGTGATAGTGATCAGAAATATTAACTAGACTAATAGTTTGTACCTATGGAAAACAATCCATTAAGCCAAGATTTGATTTTTCAATTTCATTTTCATGGACAATATTAAAGTCACATGAGGTATCATTTGAAGCACTCCTAGTGTAATTTATATTCTTCTTTTATTTATTCCCTCAGTTATCATTATAATTACTTTATTTCAATTTTGGTTAATACACATTTATATGTCCTTTACATTTATAATCATAATAAAAAACTTATCAAAAATAACTATCATTTTATTCAATCTCTATTCTAGCCAAACATAACCCTGATGTTTTATTTCCTCAATAATTTATAATTTATATATAATTTATTGAATATTATCATCAAATCGGTAATTTACATATAACATCCTCAGTCACTATTACTTGACTGAGACGATTTTATTGTGATTGACCTCTTTTATTTAGTATCTTTATCATTCACCTTATATTCATCCTCATAAACACAAAATTTTCATTACAGATCATTTTTTTTATATTACTAACATTAAATTATTTTCAAAGGAATATATAAGTGAATCTCTATCAATCTGGTAATAAATTTAATATCTTTAAAACGTAAGAATTTTCATCAATATTGTATCTTAGTGCATTTATTGTTTTTTAATCTTATTATGAAAAATATACATCTGAGAAATATACTCATGAGTGTTCATCTAAAATTTAACATACATAATATGTAGTTATATTAATCTTTATGTTGACATTAGATGCAATATCATGAGACACATATAAGTTATACCAAATATCAATTGTTGTTTCATAGAGATATATTCTTTTAAATTCGTCATATATTAGTGGATATTATATAGAAATAATTTATTTATAATTACATTAATATGAATGCATTGTGTCACTACTCAATGTATCTTTATTATTCTTTGTTTTTAAATTGTATTTCTGTTGTAGTCTTTATATTGAAAAAAATCATTTCAAGATATATTTTCATATTGATTTACCATTAAGTGTAATTATTTTCATTAAAAGAAGGAGTTATAATATTCATATTTTTCTCATGTATACTATAATACTTAAAGATATAAATTTATATATAAATTTAATTTACATATTTTTGTTAAAAACATGAACACAGTTCAAAATAGATAAATTATAATTAGAATAAAAATAAATCCTTTGACACTAAATGTTTGTTGGAGTTGATTTCTCAAGATGGGGTGTTAATTTAGTATATAATAAAACACTCTATTTAGAAATAATTTAAATACAAATCCCCCAATATTAAAATATATTATCTTGAATAATATATTAGGTTATAGAATTTATAAATCTAAAAAACTAAAACAATAAAGCACAAAACTACAGATTAGTATAGAAATTTCTTGTTCAAGGATGAACCCACGGAGATTGGGTGTGAGAAAATATTAATTAACCAAAATAAACCTAAACGAATTTATATTTTAGAAAACTAAATCTAGACTAAATATAATTTCATTATTGGAGAAAGAGGGAGAAGAAAATATAAAATTGGTTCTTGGAAATAATAATTGCAAATGGTCATTCTAAATGAAATAAAAAAATCACACCACTTACCTAAACTCACTCAAAGTGATCATGCATGAATATATTAGGTAAGAGATTATAATTAATAACATATGACAAATCCCAAAAAAAATTGAAATAAAAAATAAAATAACTTATATATTCAATCCCCATTCATCATAAATTCCACAAAATGAATAAATTACCTACATGTTCTAACCCTAAGAGGCTATAGAATAAAAATATTAATTAATCCTAATGAATGTGGTGAAGCAGAGCTCTGTAGTAGGTGAACCTTCATTTAGTGGTGGTCCTCCATCCATATCCCGGATACCTCCATAATAGTAGGCCTACCCTCTATTTATAGGCACTGGATGAGATCGGCCTGGAACTTTTCATGATGTGCAATGTGTTTACATGTCATGTAATCCTAATCTGAGGTTTCATCTTTTATTTTTGAATCCGTAAAAATATCATGTGAATCTCATATGTAGATTTTTATCTTTGACTATTTTGACAACGTGTAATCATGACCCACGACATGTAACCTCTCAAAATATTGATCAAAACTCTGATATAATTTATTAAGAAATCCCAATATTTATATATTAAAATTCTAACACTAAATCTTAAATATATCACTTGTAATAATTATATATAAAATTACAATATTGTAATATTAATTTTAAAAAAGTTTAATAATAGAGTATGAAAAACATAAAAACACATATTGAAAATAAAAATTAGAGCTTTCGGTTCATGTTGATAACAAATCCTCTCCAACTGATAGTCATTTTTAGTCAATAAAATTTATTCAAAAAAACACTTATCCAAAACATGGATTGAGAATATATAGAAGAACAAAAAAATTCTTCCCATTTTATACCAAATTACCTTCTATATTTTTTGTGTTATTAAAAATATAAAGGAAATTATGTAATAGTATCTGAGTAATCATGTATGATCTATTGGAGTATGTGGGTAATATTATTGAAACAACACAACTCATATATATTTAAAATTGAGAGATAGGTTGAAATGAAGGATTCATGCTTCAAGGGATGAAATTATAATTGTTCTATAGATTTATCTGTTATTTTGAATGCCATTATTGAATTCGGAGATGATATGAAAACTAAGCCTTGTATTCTTAGAAATTTTGTTTTTGTTCAGATGAAAACCAAGTGTTGAATTGTTGAGAACATAGTAATTATTCTAATTTTTCCACACAATAACATATGTCTTATTTAATAATAAATCATTTTATATAATTATATTATGTTTAATCATCTGTATGAATCGTCATACTCAATAAAAATTCTAATATAATATATTACACATAACATAAAATTTAATTATTCCTCAAATGTTTGATGGAATATATATTATAAAAATAAAATTCCGACATTTATTCATTGTCATTGAATTGTTTGTAATGATATTTTAAATAATAAAATCAATAATTATTAATAATTATGATGTTATAACCCTTATAGGTCATTCAGTTGATCAATCGAATGTAAGATCTCTGGAGCTATATATACTATATATAACAGTCAATGTTGTTACATTAGTGATTTTCTAAAATACAAGTCTATTGTAATATCACATTAATTGTCCATTTTTTCATAGAATAGCCTTATGGTTACTCTAATACTTCGTTGGGTTTCATATAGAATGATATAACCTATGCTTGATCCATGTTAGCATGTGGTAGCTCAATATCATGTGATGGATTCAACACATGATGAAAAATCCAGTTGAGAGTCATCAATATACCACATGAAATCAGTATAATTAGTTTATCAGTCTTCTGGTAACTCATACAATATGTTACTTAAACAGATAGAATTTCAACATGGATGATCATTTAAGAATGAAATTTATCCATTTGTTGTGTGGTATCTTTACCCCTTGTGAATGTTTGATGCACTTCCATGAATCTTCATTTGGATGGTCGATTACTTATTATGTTTGATAAATTACTCTTATGGTGAATAGAAATAATTGAAAAAAATTAATTTCTAAATCATTGTCAATTTTCTAGATTAACGGTAATGTTTTTGTCTCATCTGTCTTTACATTCATTTCCAATCACAAATAAATTTCTAAAATTCATAGAAAAAAATATTTAAATTCCATAAAATCTAGAATTTCATATAAATAGAGTAAGAAACATTTGTGGTTTTTGAATTAAGGAATTGATTGACTAAGTTTTCTTGTATCAAATTAGAATAAAGAGTATATGAACATTGATTTACTGAGATTAAATAAAGCACTACCTAGTAGGTAATCAAGGTACATTTATTAAAAGTTTTTCATTTTTGTTTTTGCAACATTTAGACATTGTAAGAAAATAGTGAGTTTAGAGATATTATATTTCAATATAATAATCCTAGATTTGAGATATATATTTTTTATATCAATTTATTAAGTTACATGATCTCAACATTTAATATACAATTTCCTATGATGAAACCATTATGTGTTTTATAAAAATAATTTTCCTAAATTCACCAAAAGTGTTTACATTAATGGATTCCCTTAAACTCCACATGGAGGAAATGAGTAATTATCATAAATGGAACATATTCATCATGTATAATAACTCATGACATAACATTATCATAGAAAATATCAAAATGGAAAACAATGATGAGATTGTAGTGTGAGAGTTGAATCACCTCTCCATTATTTTGTTGCATGGTGATAAGCCATCCAAAGAATTAGTGACACATTGGAAATTATTTCAAAAAAATATATATGGGTTTGTAATGTAGGATACATTACATTTCAGTGCCACATGTAATGATTAAATTTTGGAATCATTAATAAACACCCAATACAATCCTATCAAATTTCTTGAAAATTTTCCACCCCAACTCCTAGTGCTCCATTGACCCAATCTCATAGATGTATAAATATATTAAACCATAATCAATCATAAACACTACACTTATATATCTTATCCCATGACATTGAAACAACCTTATATCAATTAAAATTTATTTTCAACCTTGTTTTTTAACAATCACTATAAAACCTCCATATTCCCACCAATAGTAATAAATCCATTCCCAACCACCAGTAAATAGTATTATATATCCCATTCAAACTTCTTTGATGATTCACCTTTTAACCATCTCCATTTCATTATTAATAAATATTTAACACACTTAAAATTAATATAAACACCCTCCAGATATTATCCTTAAAATTTTATAAAAAGAGAAAATCCAAACTACCTACCCTAATCCCTAAACCCCCACTTCTCCCATCTTTTATCACATCCTCCTCTCTGTCAGCTATCCAAGCATATACCAACACATTATTTTATCACTCATATTTTGGGTGATGACTCCTCCCAATAAATTTATCATCATTTACTATTGTTAAATAACCTTAAAACAATGAGTGGTCTGAGAAACTCTTCATAATGATAATAAATACCAACAAAACCCTTGATATGAAAATCTTGTAAAATTTTATATAGATGATATATATTTGTATGTATATTGGATATTTTATCAAGAGAATATTATCCATGTACAATAAGAGTCCAATAGAATGTTTTCCCAAGAATTATTATCAATACATGAGCTAAAACGAGAGAACATAATGTTTTTACTAGGCCAACAACATATGATTCTATCTCTTTCTTACCATAGTATCAGTTTGGTTATTTATATCCATAGGTTTATGAAAACATCGGTGTATTCTAATAATATCATTGGAATAAATAAAATATATATCAAATAAGATGTGGATTGTGATCATTATCTAATTATTGAGAAGTAATACCTAAGGAGGACCATGAAAATTCAATTGAGGTGCTCTCTCATCAGGGTTGTCTACAGATCCCTCAGTAATTTTTAGCTATAAAAGGATGATTCCCAATGATCATTGAGCTATTAAGATTTTAATTTTATCATCACCATTATTAGTTTTTCTTTCATTATTTTCATGGAATAATTATCTAGATTATTCTTGGAGGGAAATTGAAAAAATTTCAAGGGGATGATCTTGATTTTAAACATCATCATCTATATAGAAAAACACATAAGGTGAATGTATAACAGCATTTCCCATCACTACATAAGGTATGCTAAAACTGATTGATCGTCCACTTTTTCATAAGGTGGGATTATTATGTGATGAATGTAAGAGTCATGAATCTAAAATGTAGTATTCTTATTTAATAAAAGTGGATATGGATTCTAGGGTCCATCCATAGGCTACCTCACATTTCCTACTAGATTTTTCATTGAGAGGATCATCATTTCATGCACCGTTTAATCCACCACCACCAAACATTTATCATGAGTAGTGTAATCATTAAATTAATAGTTTTTTATATTACATGTTTGTGGTACATCATTGGAACCATCTATAATTTCATATAATATTTGGGAAATCAACTAATATACTCCACACATTGATTTCAAAACCACATCATTTTCTACCATGGAAACCACATCATAGGATTTTTTTAAAGGGTTATTCACTCTCTCATGTTTTATGTTACCCTTCAATCCCATATAATCCATCAAAAAACATAATTTGAGTGAATCCTTTATAGGAAAAATACACATTGTTGACCTATACCATATGAGATATAGAGAAAATCTGTAGGAATCTTCCATCCACTCATAACTTTATCAAGGTATTGAATAGAATGTCAAGTGGGTGTTTTCGATGATAGGCCATTTGATTATATGTATTATTTTAATATCATAATACTCACTCTACCTATATATTATAGTGGTGAATAAGGTACAGAAAAATATCCTTATAACTACCATCATATGTTTTTCACTGATATTAATACTTCCAGCACTATTGAGACACTAACAATTGATAATAGTGTTGAGTAGAATTTAGGGTTATTCATTTAAATCAAACTCATTGTACTGACCACCATAATGGATCCACATATTATGTATATAACCCCATTAATGAAGGTCTGATGATGTAAGCCGAAACATACATTTCTATATACCTCATAGCATACTCTTGCAACATTATATGAGACTAATTCTCATCCACACTATCAAACAACAGTTGACAGGGAATGTATCCAAGAATATTCTCGAAAATTTTATGATGGTTGGAATAATATATTTGGATGTTTTCAATATCCATGACTATTACCTCGTAGGGGTAGGTGTCCAGTAGGGTGACAATGGAGGACACCAATTAGTTATATGATTTCTATTTACACTATTGTTCTCAAGGTCATATCACATTTTTTTCCTCATCCAGACCTGTTTTATATTTTTGAAATTATTTCTTATCAAAATAAATCTACCCTACTACAATATATGGAACCAAATTCATTTTTCATAATAATTCATAATTGGACTTATTTAACCATCATTTATAATTAGCATGTCTTCAACTGTATAAGTTCCTTTTTAGCTTAACACTTATCTAATCATAATTTTTTTAATGAGAAAGCTTATATATAAATAACCCAATCACATCAAGGATACTCAAATATTGTATGTTTAAATTATCATGATAGACTGAAATTTTATACTCAATGTAGTGAAATCATAACTAAAATGAGTTTAATATGATCTATTATGTCATTAATTATTGAATGTTGATTAGTTTATATGCTCCCTTCATTCCAATTATTTTGGATATAGGTGGGAGATTACATCATCATCTTTTAGTATCTATAAGTATAGATTAATAATTCATGTTTATTGGTAGTGTAATAAACATATATGACCATCAATTAAGAGTTTTATGTAATGGTAGTCAAAGTGTGGTTTAGTTTAATATTGTGATAAATCTATGTTAGAAGATCCCATGATTATATAATGAGTGAGTTTTTGTAATCATTCTATGTTCACAATAATATTAGAATTACGATTTGGGAGCCACAATGATTTTCACCACACCACATTTTCAGGATAGAGCATGCACCATTATAATTTAACATGAACCCAGTGAGAGGGGGTTCAAAGAAAATTGAACACACACTACTAGTGCTTCCCCCTTTTCAAGAATTAAGTTTAGTGACTCTAATAACCTATAAGGTTTTGGTCACATACATGACTCCCCATAGTCATTACATGACCCAGCATGGGCCTCCTTGCCTATAATAGGAAAAGATGAAACTACCCCAATTCCATCTATAAATACCAATGGATGGATAAACGTTCAAACAATATTATCAAAAACAATAGTATTTTTATAAATTACCTATATTCATGAAGACATCCAAACCAATGAAGAAGTCTAGATGAATAATAAAAAAATACACTAACATATAGAGTAGAGAAAATACAGAAAATAACCTCTAGGGAATAAAAATATGAATGGTGGAGTAATCTTGAAATTTAAGTGAAAAATATATTAACACCCATAAAAATTGTCCCAACATAAAAATAACTAAAAAATAATGAATAATGAGAGATCCTAACTCCATATATCCATGCCATAACAACTATATATGGTCAGAAAAACCCAAGTATCCATAATCTATTCCAATTTCACTTGAAACACATATGTAATATTCATAATACATGAAATAGATAAGAAAAAACCCTGAAGGAGTGAGTATATACATACCTAGTGGGATGCCCTTACAACTAAAGAGTCTGAAGTAGATGATATGATAGATACATTCATCTCATCCCAAATCCAGAGATAAATGAAACCCAGTGACCAAAATAGATATGAAAATATAAGAAACCCTGTTGAGTATGAAAGGGGATTCCCATATCAGAGCTCAACCTAATAGGATGATTCTTCATATATTTCCAAATGTCAATCATTTATTCCAAACATATAACGTGTCATTCTATCTTTAACCTTGTGAAGGAACCATAACTCGCAGTTGTATCTCACATTATATGGGGATAATATATGAGTATTTGAACCATTCCCTAGTGAATATGGAGGTACAACTCGTTTGGAATAGGACCCCAGAACAAGTCCATAAGGGGGTACAACATATTATGTAGAGTACCCACACCCTAGTTCCTAACTGGTTACCACTTAGTAGGTTAAGGACCCACACCCTAGTCCCCAAATGTGTACCACTCAGTATGTAGAGGACCCATACCATAGTTTGTAATGGGGTACAACACATTAGTTAGGGTACCCACAACCTAGTCTTCATGGGTGGGGGTACCAATCACTTGGTATAGGAATAATCCCATATCCCATAATGGGGGTACCACTTAGTAGGTAGAGGAACCAAATCCTCGCCTATAAGAGGGTACCACAATGTTAGTATAGGAACAACTCAGTTATCTATTTGGGGTACCAATTAGTTTGTATGGGACCCACACACAAGTCTATAAATGGGGTACCACCTAGTAGTTAGAAGACCCATATTGGAGTCTATCAGGGGGTATCACAACGACCTCTCTTTGATTTTAATGCCCAATTATTACTACGGTTGAGCATCACATATATGATAGTAAAGATTAATAAATCTCGCATAATCGCCCAAAATCCATTATAAATGCTATCATTTCATTCCACACAAAAACCATGGATAGGATGCTCAAGGGGTGAAATTTTAGTCTGACCAAAATCCTAATGAGTATACGAGGATCATTGTTAGATAGTATTGATAAAACATCTATCCACCAATATTTAATTGAAAACCTCCTTGAATGGAAAATTTTATCACATTGTTTTAATTCTCATATAAAAACAATCATGATAATATTTTCACAATCCCAAATATAAAACCTAATAAAGAAAGTGTATTTCACCGCATCAAGCATGATCATCATATCATTGGCATAAGCCATGAGTCCAAAAAAGGTACCCAGAATTGGCCATGAAATGTTTTACTCAATGTTGGGGTCACATAACTGCATTTGGATCACCAAACTGAACCATAATATGAATGTAAGTCACACACTATATTCTAAAACAATAATTATAACAATCATATTATTATTAATTTTATTATTATTATTATTATTGGTATCTTAGTAAACCAAAGGAATTAGTCCGAAAAAGGTAACCAACCTTGTTTTTGAATCTTCTGTCTCAATACCATGTTCCTGATCATGTACATGGATGTTAATTTTGAAACTATATGAAAAAGTAATGATTCGAATAGGGTTTTTAATACCAAAACATTAATTATGATATTTAAGAAAATTATTAATTTTTTAATACCATATTCAAATGAGTCGTCCATACTAAAACTCCCACTTAAAGGCTACAACATTCCATAGCCCCCTTGGTCCTAATATTTTTATTTATTATTACCATTATTTATATAATTATAATAATAAGTCAATCATGAAACAATCTATTTTTTGCACACAAGTCCTTCAGTGTGGATAGGGGTCACATCTCACATGTCTAGAGCCTATTCCCCTCTCTTAAAACATTTCAATATTTTATTTTCATTTAACAAGATTTTCATTAATAATGATAATATCAAGGAGATGAAACACTCTATAATGTGCATAAATGAATATTTCTACCTCATTAATCTTTATATTTCAGTTTTTTTACTTTGAAATAATTATTAAACATAAAAATAGATAAATAACACTTGTTCTTTTTAATAAATTAAAAATAAGAAAACTCCTCCCATTAACCATGCACATATATAGTTTTAACTACCCTCCACATTGGCTACCCTATTTCACAAGTCCCCTTAGATGATCTCAAGATAGAAAATATCCTTTAAGACTTCACATCATCATCACACATAAATTTGAAAAATGGGGATCACCAATCCCATCTGGAACAACATCATATAACCTTTTGTTTTCCTCACAACTCGATTGCATCCTTATTCAAAATCTCTCGCATGTGGTACCAATATGATATGTTAAAAAATCACCATAACTCTCATGGTATTCTCTACTGTTATGATTCTAGTGGTCTGATTGCGCTCTAATCCTTCCTGGAAAAGTCAAATCGTGAACCCAATGGACAATGATGTGGAACAATATGAATGGGTTTGTAGAAGCAAAGAAATAAAGGTGAATTCATCACTTAAAATTTCCATTCTATACAAAAATCAATATGTGTGGAATCAAGTGTGACATAAAGTTATAAAAAAATAAATAATTGATTTAAACAAATAAAAATATTGAACTATATTGTAAAAAACCAATTACTGCTGAATAAAAGAAGTTAAAATATATGATCAATAATTTCATAAATTTTTTTATAAATCATGAATAATGATACCTAGACCAATTTTAGATCAATAATTGTTGAGGAAATTATTTTTCTACCATGAGGATGATCATTTTCATCATCTACCTTTCGATTCACGTCTATACCATCACTGGTCGTCGGATGATCTTGTATGCCAAGGAATTTCATCCATTATCTTAACAAAAACATATCATCATTATGTGCCTAACCCAGGATAAAAGTAAAAAACAAATATTTTTGAATTATTATATTTGGGTCATTTAAAATAACACAAATTAATTGAAAATTTATTTTAATTAAAATTCAACTTCCAACATCTTCATGATGTGAACGCCCAGCATTGACCAACATTAGGTCACATGTAGGTTTATTCATACATTTAAGATTAATAAATTGTCTTAGATTTTTTATCGAAGAAAAAAGCAAGATATATTCCTTTATATGATAAAATAATTTCTATATGATATAAATTATACTTAATAATTTTATAAAATTAATTTTGGGCTCAATGGGAAGCGAAATCATGTGTCGTATTAACAAAAGACGTTGAAAATATTTCTTTACAATATTCAATGTCCTATATAAAAAAATAATGTATCTACATTATTCCATTATTTAAATGTATTCATCCATGAAAAGAACAAAAGTTGGAAATGGGTGTGGACACTAAACTCTCAAATGTGTATCCCACTCCGATGACCTCCCAAATGGTTTATTAGTATTTAATAAGAAACGCACACAAGGAAAACACTTTCCCATAAAGGGTATTTCATTACCAGTTCTCATTGTTGTGAGATCCATGAGAAATGAAACATCACTCTGATGACTTGGTAAATATCATAGAATTATTCATGAACACACCACATATTCTAGAACATGTTAAAAAAATTATGAAACCAAAACTACTATGGTTATCACATAAAGTGGTATAAAACCTATCTAACCTAACACAACATTCAGAAAAGGGCTTCTGAACCATATATATAGACTACCATCCTCGTCAAATATCTATGATCCTCAAATTGTAATGTTATCATGAAATATATTTTCCCCTAAAAGAAATCAAAAAGTCTATATCATCATACATTAAATGATTATTGATGTTTCTTAGGAATTCATCATCCACCCCTAGATTAACATAACCACATTCAAAACCATAACTAGAACCAACCTACCTGTTATTGAGTTCTCTAATTCTGTAAACATAGAACTAGGTGTACCATGTCAAAATACTATCATGAAGTAACCCATGAATGGTTATGCATTGAACTCATATGTCTAGAAACAATTGTTAGGGAATTTAATATGCCAAATGGTATCATAAAGAAAAAAATGAAATAGGGTTGGATTTAGAAGTCAATGCTTGGTATATCCACCTCTAAAACATGGATATGGTCATAATTCATCCTAATGTAAAACTCTGAAAACCACTACTCCCAAAACCATTGAAAAAAGGACATTGGGATTCTCATGATTAGATAATCTTCCATGCATCATCATGTTCATCTCACACCAATTCACATCCAACCTCAGGAACTGATTCACCTCATAGTTGAAGAAGACTCGGATTCATATGTGAACACAGTGGGTCTTATGAAAACCATTTCTTGGTAAAATTTGTACAACACAATCATCTTAAAAACATCAATGGGTGAAATATGATATGTTACTACAAAAAATAGTGTAAATACATGGTTCCTTTCCATATAGAATCATAACTTTTGTTATTGTGATAAACATCGAACATACCAAATAAATTTTTCCGCATACAATACCACCACTTTAAAAAGAAAATATATCGAGAATACATTGACCAAAATGAATTACTAGCCAACTTATATTAATATAGTTTTATCCTACAACAATTGATCTCATCCTACTCTTCTTGGAATCACACCTTTTCCAGTGAGAAAAATTCCATCCAATAAATCCAAAAACTATGAAACTATTACTGCTGGAAAATAATTGATCATGGATGGTAGGGAACAATTACATACTTAAGAAATCATCTTAGGGTATTACTTTAGCGATGTAGAGATTACATCTCATGATATCCCTCCCTATATCCTCACAGAGTCAGTTCACATTATCAGTAAAATTGTGTGATCATTGATCCTCCCTATAGGAGCCTTAAACACAAGGATCACAGAAAATTTAAACACTAGAATCAATTGTTATTGAATATGGAATATTATCATGGAAATATTTTCTCATGAATCCTTGTGAGAACTATAATTGGGGTAGTTAGTAAATATGGTGTACCTCGAACCGCACTCAAATCCCTTATGAGCTCATACTACATTGAACTCATTATTTCACATTCCAAACAATTTACTCATACTTGGGAATATTATGACACATTACCACAATAAAAAACCTCAAACAAAAAATTTATAGGAACTCATCCACCTAACCTCGACACTAACCTCTCTGGGAGGCATTGACTCACCCTCATGGATTTTCGATCATGTCTCAAGAATCCATCTCAGTGAGGGAATTGTATCTCTATCTTTCATATCCCAAGTGACAAAAATTTTCACAAACATTTTACTCTATCATTGATTTATGTCTCTATAGAAATTGAACGATCAATTTAGATAAAAAGTAGATCATAATGTTATCTAATAGTATTATAGTAAATTTATAAGGAACACATATCTTACATCAAAAAAAATCATAGGGAATATGGGTTAAAATCAATAGTGCATGGAGCTATCTATGAATCTAAACATGATATTCCTAAGATAGTAGTGGTCCACTTGGGGGTGGTGGTGGTAGCATCAAGCCTAATCCCTACCCACTACCTCATTCTACCCTAGCTCCTCCTTCACATTAATCACCCCATAAACCAACTTTCTCTAGTCAATTCCTAGTCCATGATGATTTATCAACTCCATCTCTAGCTACAACATGATATGTAGGTAACTGCTACATGATATATCCAAGCCAATCAAAATTATTTAAACATATCAACCATGAAGAACTAATATTTTACAAAGGCCTTTGACGAATCCTCTTATTTCAGGACATTGGTCACATTCTATCTATCAGTATATCATGCTGATACTACATCCCATTGTGTCCCTACATTGGAAACTAATGGAATATACTCAAACCATGTACATCATCATATAGAACTAAATGACCCACCTATGACTCAATATGTCATGATGCGTTCACTAGAACCACTATAGATGGGTATGAAAACAATTAAACAAGAAAAATAACACCCTACTCACCATCATAAAGAATGAATATCTCATGAATTATCACCTTTGTAAATTCATCCTCAATCATTAGGTTGTACGCTTGACTCAGATGTGAAACACTCCCTCGTTGTCATCATAAAAAAATACTAAAATTAATAAATATGTTCCAGGGTAAATGAGCATATAAATATATATTTATATTTAAAAACATATTCGAATAGGATAGGGAATGGAATCAATCATTTATGATGCATGTACCATTGTTCCATGAAACCAATGTATATATATTATGAGTCAACAAATATTTAGTCAGAGTCCTAGTGGATGGATATGTTAACTATTGCACCCACACTGGGTTCACTAGATTGAAATTCACAATCACTTTGAAACCATTACCCTATGTTCCACACCAAACATCACATGTAAAAACACCTCCAAACATTGAGCAGTGGTTGAACTACCTTTGATTCCAATCTATCACAACCTAACACATTAAGGATTTCTGGGCTAGTGTAAGGCTATGCTGCAAATACCCTAATCCTTCCTCCATAGAATGGGGGATCTAGACAAGAGACAAAAGGCATAACAAAAATTATAGGTTTTTCATTAAAGTACTTTTATGAAGACAACCAATCATCTTAATGAAAATGTTTTAGATGAATAATAAAAATGCAGTAACATATTGAGTATAAACCATTTTTGTAATAACCTCTTTGGAATAAAAGAGTCATTACTATGTAATTCTAAAATTAATGGGTAACCTACACTCCTAAAAATATATTTCCCAACATTACAATAACATGAAAAGAATGAATGCTGATATGAGTAGAATTATTATCTCTAAGCCCAGACCACCATTTGCAGTTATATTCCCCCTTGTATCCATTTGATCCACAAATTATACTACTCACATTTACTTCATCACCATAATACATGACATGTGTGGGGGAATCTCATGTGTGGGTGAGTATATACATTCCAAATAAGATTCCCTAAAAACTAATGATGTATAAATAGGAGACAACATAGAAGTAGTAATCTCATACTAATGAAACTGCGAAAACCCCACTTACAGAGATATACAAGCTCATATACTAAACCCAAACAAGAATGAAATGGGATATCAATTACATATCCTTTCATAGGATGTTGAGTTTTGATAATGTGACAGAGCTACATCATCAAATCCTAGCATATCATGTGTAACTATAGAAGTAACGGTGGTAAGGACCATCACCTCTCCACTATAACATACCTTAGATGATGCATAATCTCCATATATAGAATCCATTCCATAGTGCGCCTTGAGGGTACTACTAAAAATGTAGTGGACTCATAATAAAGTATGTCAGGGGTAAATATAATCATGTAGGGGACCCATAACAGTATCTATAAGGGGTACCAATAATTTCTAGAGGATCCGAAACTTATTTCATAAGGTGAGTACAACTCAATTCATAGATGAATCATTCCTTGTATTGTAAGAGGTTACAGCTCAGTGGTATATGACTCACTCATAAGTCCGTAAGGAGGGTTCCACTCAAAATTGTGTGGAACCACAACCTAGTAAATAAGGACTTATGAATTAGTAGGTAGAGAATTCACACCCCAGTCTGTAAGTTGGGGTATGACTTTTTAGGTAGAGGACCCATACCCTAGTATATAATGGGGAACCACTTAGTAGGTAAATGAACCATTACCTAGTCCATGAGGGGTACCACTCTAACCTCTCATTCATTATCCTAAATTATCAATGCCATTTTCAAGCATCACCAATTCTATGATATCTTTTAGAAAATATTCTATCAAATATAAAAATTGTAACATACTAACCCTGCTCACCAATAAACTGATTGTTGGACCGGTTTCCACATGACCCCAAGAACATCTCTTTGTATTCTGTAGGCTACCGACTAGCAGCGAGGGTCTATTAATATTAAGTGGGGAAACTATACCCTCATATCAATGTTCAATAATAGTCAATGGAAATAAAAATAGATGTAGTCTAATAAATGATAAAGAAGTGGAAGAAAAATAGTAACCATTTTATAAAAGTGGTTTCCAACATTTATAAAATAGATGAATGGAAGACATGATAATGTTACAAATTGGAAGATAATGAAATAAAATATCATGTTTTACATTCCAATGAAAAAATTGATAGACAGTCGCTCAAAGCCAGGAGGGCGGACTCCTCGAGACTTCTGAGCTTCCCCTCTAACCCCTGCTCATATCCCCCATGTATATACAAACAATGCAATCCTATGAAAAAATAGAATCTACTCAGGTACCCAAATGCAGTGGCGGCCTGAGTAGGGAGTGAGATATAAATATCAGTAGGTTGGTATCCACAATGTCTAACCAAAATCTTAACATTTAATAAATAATTTAAACTGTTTTAATGAATGCATTAATAAAGTAAGATGTACAATGTATCTATATACACAGGTACATGATTCAACCCTCAACTGGTGTCTTAACCTGTATTATACATTTTTCTTTCATACACAATAGTCATTACTAAATAATTTTACTTTATCAGTTATTCAAACCTCATTAAATTATAAATGTATCAAGATTTGGCCTATTCAGGACATCCCTTGTATAAGTCACTCACCCTAGATGTCTCTAAAGACCATCTACATAATCAATGTAATTACTAAATCCAAAATTTTTCTTTGGCTTTGATAATGCATCACAAGAAAATAAATTCAATCTATCATATACTATATTTTAGACCATCCATTGAAAACTATGATTCCCTCCAGTTTCCGTCCACTAACAATGATTTACCTAATTCAGTGATATGTCTGAACCCTTCCCATATTAAATTCAAAAATATTAATGTCAGAATAATTTTCAGTAACCAATTAATTCATTTCATGTACGACCATTTGTTTCCATGGTCTAATGTCAATTAATGGGTGTAGAACATCATATCTAGCACCATCGTGAGTTTTTGGAGCAGTAATCCTTGTCTCACAACCCATGGGTATTGGAAGCATGAGTCCTTATCCCATAAAAGATTGTTTTCATGCATGATGGGGTAGAATTCCATGTATAACACCCTGCGAGTATTTGGAGCATCAATCCCTGTCTCACAATATGTTTATCAATCATACATAATATTTATCAATGGAGTAGAATTCTATGTCTAACACCCCAAAACCATCCATTAATTTATTCATTAATTAATTAATTCAATAACTAATTAACAATATAAAACTCCCATTCAATAATTCTGTAGTCATTTAACCAATAATCATCTCAATAGTTAAAAAATTGTCAATTAATTATTCTCAGTTTATTATCCCAGATCATTAACAAGCCCGAACTCATCCACTGAAATAATATTTCTTCCTGGACTTTAAAAATTAACGTGCATGTCGTAAACATATGAAGTCAAACATGCCAATCATGGACCACATATTTTATAACAATTTCACATAGAATATCATATTTTTAAACAAGTCCATGCTAAACAAATTATATAATGGAAAATAAACACCCAAGAAAAGGTATTATTCTCCAAAATTTATAACAATCCAATCAATTCACTTTCTCAAATTAATGCATGAAAATTAATAAATTCAAATATTATTTATTTAAATCATATCTCCTTAACCCATTCATCAATTAATTAACCATTGATCATTTATCATGTAATAATTAATCCATCCATTAATTATTTTCAATTTCCAATTTATATTCCCAAATTGATAAAATATTCAATATTCTCTATATTTTGTAAAAGCCTTAATTTTATTAACTCATTACATGAAAATTAATTCTTAAATTATTTACCTGATTACACATCCTACCCCATTCAATAATTCAATTTTCCAACTGAAATATCATTATTTTCATTAGTTACATTCTATAACATGGGTAAAAACAGGAACACCTAATGATGTCCAAGTTCATCTCCATTTAAGTCTCACTTACAAGGATGTCCGGTGGGTGCTTTCTGCATAACCCTAAAATATTCAGTGTATAAGTGAAATATATTTTCAATAGACAAAAATACATGTTTCACATAAAAAAATAGTTATTTCTTCATTCATCACACGTGGAAATTATCTTTCAATAACACCAAAAGTCTAGCATCAACATATCATGTATTGGCATCAACTGGGATACATAAAAATTCCCAACCATAAGCAATCAGGATATGACATTACCAAAAACCAACAGTTTATCATTTATCATTATTTAAAAAAAATAGAATTTCTGCAATCAATAAAATAGGTTTTCTGAAATTATTTTTTGTAGAAAATATGTATCAGTAAATTGAAATATATAGAGGCTTCGGACCCTACCTCAGGGTGGAAACAAAACATGTCGCACTTTATCACACATCGAATACCAATAACGAACAAGTCCATAGTCTCATGCGCTCTCATCATATATATATATATACACATATATTTATATGGGTGTGTGTGTGTGTTGTCTGAACCAACATATTCAAAATGAACTGAGCTCATCAGCCTCGACCTTGCTGAAAAATGACAGAACATGGACCAAGGGGTCCATGAACCTCAATCAAATATCCTCCAGTAATCATACCCTAACCAAGAAGAAAAAATAAGAAATAATCCATGGACGGAGGACCCGGAAAGGTGGGTCACACCACGGGGGTCACGTGCAATAGGAACTCTTCCTGGGGTGTCACGCTACTACTGTAGGTGATCTGGGGGGTCATGCGCACCTAGTTCTGGTCAAGCACTAAGGTGGATGAGGTTTGGAGGAGCCGCAGAAGAAGCTGGTCGTGTCCTACAATGATACACCAGAGGGTTTCCATCAGGTGAGTTCGTGTGGCTACTGTATGGGGTGCAGTATAGGGTAATGATGCCATGGGAAATCCAGTCATGGGATAGGAATGAGAAGGTTTCTTGTTGAAGCTTCTACGTCACACATAGAGGAGGTGGAACAAGGGGGTCGTGCCTCTTGGGATAAGAGGAAGAACCAGTGGTGAAAACCTGGTACATCACAACCCCCTTAAAAAGATAAAAATATTTTTATACTAAATATTTTAAAAAAACAATAAAAATACACATACTAATTATATTAATGATAATAGTCAACATATTATTATTTTCATTTCAATTTATATCATTAAAAACAAAAAACCCATTTAAAAAATTACTCTGATAAACCCCAAAATTAATATATATTTAATATAGGCCAATGAATAATCACATAACCCCGAATTTATTGTAATACAATTAGTATGATGTTATTGATAAAAATATCATTCCATACCCTCTATTTAATAATCATGCTTCTTCATAACTTTGAAACTCATCATTTAAATTCAAATTTCTTTGACCCACAATTAATTAAATTCACTTTCCAATAAATTTATTTATTTTACATAATATAAACATTAAAAATATACTAATATTATTACTATTAAAACATAAATTTATTTAAAGTAAATAAATAACACGTTAATTAATTGGGTAATTTCATAGCCTAACCCACACAGTTTGACTAACCATGAGCATCACATAATATCTCTAACGGATACCCATGGTATTCTTCTTTTTTAACTCACACGATTTAATAGGTCGTGTGTAGCCTGATATTAATTCTTTAAATTGGTCTATGTGGGGAACATTATTCTGATTCTAGGTCTTAAACGTTGAAAATCAAATAATTATTAATAAAATAAATCACCATGGATTTTCATCAACTTCAATATTCTGGTTCTTATAAACTACCCACCTTAATAACTTCTCGTCCTCGAGAATCCATTAAGAACAACTACTAAAATAGACATCCTACTAAGGTCATTTAATATCGTTATAACTGATGCATTGCATTACCAATTCCAAACACACCATTAATCCATAATAAGTCAAATGGTTAAGCCTTTAATAACTAGATCCAAAGATAACTTTGTAGATTAATCATTGAAACATAGCCTATATCTGAGGCCATTACATGGACCTCGTCAATAAAAATGATCGAACCTTGATCAATCAACAAAATCTGGTTACAGATTCAATCCTCGAATGATATCGCAGACCTAAAAGCCACACTATCCCTTTAACGGAAGATGTACCTTTAAAATTATAACATCACCCACCAAAAGTACACTGAAGTTCTTACCTAACATCTGGTGACATTCCCCATTCAATCCATTGGAAGGCTATTCTAAAAAAACCAATTGTGACCAAACAAGGTTAGAGGAGTAGCCTAGTAAAACCACCAATCACGAGTACTACATAGATATCTACCAGTCATCAAGCCCCACAATATTTGAAACATTAGTACAGCGGAAGACCGATGGTATCATAGTGTCTCGATGACGAGGCCTAGATTGGGTACATGCTTGTAACATTCAGAAGAGCATGCTAAGAGAAAACCAATGTCAATAAAAACATCATTTGAACTACTACTATTGACTCTGTTCAAAATGCATGGGGTCACCTGCTGACATCTTTACCAAATTCTACGTCACACAACCCATCTTAGGATTGTCCATGACGTCAAAATAAAAGATCTTCCACTCACTAGCGTTCTATTTAAGAACACCTTAATACATTTCTGTGACGTTCCTCGAACCACGATCACCACGTCAAATATTGATCTTAAAAATAGTAACACAAACCTATTATTGTGCCATAACACCTGAGTCCCATGAAGTTTTCCCAAGTTGTGGGACAAACATACTTTAATGACCTAAAACATTCAAAGGTTACTACCTACCATTGGATAGGCCCTTAGGAAACATAAATTTCGACCCTCTCTCTTGGTCTTGCAAAACCGAAATCATTAGGTTCAGAATCCCTTTTTTCATTTTAGATATATTTATTAATTAATACTAACCAGTGATCATTTGACTGAATTTCATCAATACCACATGTACATTTTCATAACAAGCCACTTGGATTTAAAAACCACGCCCTACGGAAGAATAGGCATGCTATCACAAACACCATCATTAATCATTTATCATTATGTGTTACTAAAATATAAACATTCAATTTATCATATAAATTCCTTCAATAAAAAAAAGCATCCTCTAAGGGTCCCATGTATTCAATCAAGGTACTTCAAACATAAAACCAACAACAACTCATTTAAATCAATACTTTACAGTTTTACATTTATAACCATTTTCGTGAATACTATGGATAGATGGTTCGGTCACATGGATTTCCATTTACCAATTGATAAGGTTCCCATTCACCTTACTGCTGGAATTTTCATCGCATTTATGATATACAATTTTGATTTTAAATTTTAACTTTAGAAAATCATTTTAATTATTTGGAATCATGGGTTACCCATTTTCAAATTTATAAGCGGCCCATACACCTTACAAAGGAAAACTGGTCCCATCATAATTGCAATGAAATAAATTCATCCAAAGAAACCAATCCTTTATCAACCAGATAACAAGTCAGTACATGTAGCCCACAAAGATCCAAATGCTAAAATCCCATCAATATTCTATATCACAGAAACATGTCCCAAAAGAATTTCCTACTATAACTCTAGCCAGTTAATTATATCACAAAAAACTGATATTTAAAAACTAATTCTAAATAATTACATGACATGGAATATATTCGAGGCACACAATCCAAATTAGCAATAATCCTACTAATTAAACTTCATGCCATGTTACATGCATAGTGTGTGAATCTATAAATGCCTAAGATGATTCATGTAAGAATGTTCCTTTCCTATCAGGACAAGACAATTGTTTTTTCAAAATTCTCAAAATATATTAGCTGCAAAAAATACACTAGTCACTAACGGTAAAAGCATATCAACCGTAACCTCATATACTACAAACATCAATTCCCATCCCTAGACACTTGTTCAATTCTCATACATGGGGTGATTCTTCCCATGCATGACTATTAACACAAGCACCAAAACATTCCAAGTCTCCACTTTACCAACCCAAAACAGAAACACAAAAGGATGATAAACCCTTTGATACCACATTGTAAAATCCCATCCCAGCTCACCACTAAACTAGTGTCTAGACTAGTATCCAAATTACCTCAAGAACATCTCCCTATATGCTAGAGGCGATCAAATATAGCGATTTCCTATGGATAGTCAGTTGTGAGACTATACACTAATGTAAGAGTTCTATAACAAAAAATTGAAATAAAAAGCCGAAGTAGTCTAATAAATGATAATGTAGTGGAAGGAAAATAATACTCATTTTATAAATGTGTCTAACCCCATTTATACTGCAGATGAATTCATGACATGATAATGATATAAATTGAAAAACCATGATAAAAAACATTCTTTACATTCAAATACAGATATAGTTAATCAATTACTCAAATATACAGGGGTGGTCTCCTTGATCATTTTGAGCATCAGCCCAAACCTCTCCTCCAATCCCCCAAGTATATACAAACAGCCCAATCCTGCAATCAAATAGAATATACTCGAGTACCCCAGTACAGTGGCGGACTGAGTAGGGTGTGATATATAAATCTATATAGGTCGGGACCGTCAGTGTCTACCCCAAATCCATACATTTTATAAATAATTTAATCAATGTAAAAGCATTTATTAATAAATTAATTTGTTTAATGTAACTATACAATGAAGTACCTTCTTTACCCCTTTGATACTGTCTAAACCTATATTATACATTTGGAATGCATACACAACAGTAATTACTCAATAATTTTAATTAATAAATATTCAAAACTCATAAAATTATGAATTTATGGAGATTTGGACAATGCCAGACAACCGCTGTTTAAGTCACTCATCACAGATGTCTCTAAAGACCATCTAAGTAACCCAAGTAATGACTACATCAAAGATTCTGCTTTGTCTTGGATAACACGTCCTAAGATATTCACCTAAATATTTCATATAATATATCTAACCCTATCCACTAAAAATAGTTATTCACTCCTGGGTCCAACCACTAACAGTGATTCACCCAATTTATTGATATGTTTTAACCATTTATTATATTCAATTCACAAATCAAAATTTCACAACATTTTTCATTAAACAAATAATTCAACTCTTGTATGACCATTCTGACCAATTTTCTAAAGTCAATTATGGGGTGTAGAACATCATGTGTACGATCCTATAGAGTATTTGCAGCATCAGTCCTTGTCTCAAAACCCATGGATATTTTGAGCATCAGTCCATGTCCCATAAAAAAATGCATTCAAGATAGGTGTAGAATGTTATTTCTAGGACCCTCTGGGTATTTAGAGCATCTGTCCATGTTTGAAAAACATGTTTATCAATCATATATAATATTTACCATTAGAGTAGAACTCCAAGTCCAACACCCCAAAACCATTCATTAATTTATTCATAAATTAATTAATCCAATTTTTTAATTAATTGAATAACTAATTAAAAACATAAACTCCCATCCAATAATTCTAAAATCATTTAACCATTAAACACCACAATAGTTAATAATTAATAATCAGTTAATTATTCTCAATTTATTATCCCAAATAAATAACAAGTCAGAACCCATCCATAAGAATAGTGTTTTCTCCAAAACTTTTACAACTAACATGAATGTCATAAACATATGAAGTAAAACTTTCTAAACAAGGCCCACATATTTAGAAACTATCTCACATAGCATATAATATTTTAAAACAAATCTTTCCTAAATAACATAAGGCATTGAAAATAATCAGGCAGCCAAAGGTATTATTGGAAAACAATCATAATGATACCATAAATTCCCAATCATAAATTTTTTCATGAAAATTAATTAATTAGACAATTAATTAATTAAATAATATCTATTTATCCATTTCATCAATTAATTAACCATTGATCATTTATCATGTATTAATTAATCCATCAATTAATTTTTACCAGTTTCTAATTTATAATCTGAACATGTAAAAATATTCAATATTCTAAATATTTAGTAAAAGCCACAATATTTCAAACTCATGAATTGATAATTAATTCTTCTATTATGTACCCAATTAAACATCCTTCCCAGTTCCCCAACTGATATACCATCATTTGCGTTATTATGATTCAGTGACATTGGTTAAAAAGGTACACATAAGGGTGTCCAAGTCCATACCCATTTAAGTCTTATTTACAAGGATGACCCATGGGTTCTACCTACTTAACCATTTATTATTCAGGTCATAGGATCAAAATATTTTCAATATACATCAATACATTCTTAAGATCAACACATGGTAATTTCCCTATTTATCACACATGGAATGAATCTGTCATTAAAATCAAAATTAGTGCATCAATATATCACGTATTAGTATTAATAGGGATATATACAAAATCCAAGCCACAAGAAAGCATGATATGACATTGCCACCAACCAACAGTTTAACTTTAATCAATATTTAAAGAAACTTTATCAGTTCTATACTCAAGAAAACTCATATTATCCATTTATTTTAATATGAACATATCTATTATTTAATAAAGAGTTAAAGAGATTTGGGACCCTACCTAAGGGTGGAACCAAAACACGTCACACTTCGTCAAATTTTGGCGACCAATCTAGAATTGGTCTCTAGTCGCATGCATGCACATATTCATAAATATATATATATATATATATGTGTGTGTGTGTGTGTGTGTGTGTGTGTGTGCATTGTTCGATCAAACATATTTGATGTGAATTGAGATCATGGGCCTCGCCCTTGGAGGTGGATGCCGAAACAAGGACCTACGGGTCAATAAACATCAATGTCAAATCCTCAAGTAATTGGACCCTAACTATGTCAAAAATGGGAGGAATAATTCATAGAAAGGGGACCCTGAAAGGGGGGTCATTCCACAGGGTCTCTCCGTGTAGTAGATCTGCTCGTGCTGTTGCGCTGCTACTTTAGGTCATCTATGGGGTCATACATGCCTAGTTATGGTTGCGCCAAAAGGTGGAGGAGGTTCAAATGTGCCATTGAAGAAGTTGGTTATGAAAAATAGTGATGCGCCAAAGGGATTCTGAATGCTGAGTTTGCATGACAACTATATGGGGCGTGATGCAGTGGTATGGCACCATGGAAAATCCATCCATGGGTGGGGGAGATGACGAATACTCATTGATGATCCTGCATCGTGCATGGAGGAGGAAGAATATGGGGGTCGCGCCTCTTGGGAGAAGAAGAAGAACCTCTAGTGGATTATGGAACCCTTGTACTTTGCATCCCCCGTTTAATGAAAAATTAAATTTTTATTATTCTAAATATATTAAAAATAATTAAAATAACTACTCACATAATAAATAATATTAAATATTATACTCCTAATATTATTATTGTCATTTCAATTTATATCGTCAAACCAAAACACCCATTAAAAAAGTACTTTGATAAACCCCATAATTAATTTGTATTTAATATAGAACAATGAATTAAACAGTAACCCCCAATTTATTGAAATATAATTGATATGTTATTAATGAAAAAAATATCAATATATAACCTACATTTAATAATCACACTTCCTCATTACATTGATACTATTCAATTAAATTCAAATTTCATGGACCTATAATTAATTAAATTTGATTTTCCATGAATGAAATTAATTTACAAAATATAAATAATAATAATATCTTTATATTAATATTTTTTAAACAATCATTTATTTATTGTAAATAATTAAATCATTTATAAATTGGATAATTTCACAGCTTGGCCACATGGTTTGACTAACCGTGAGCAGCACATGAAGTCACTAACAGATCCCCAGGGTATCATGCATCGCAAACTCACAAGGTTTAACTGACCATTCATAGACCTACATTAAATCATTAATGTGGTATAACCATATAAATTTATTATGAAACTATGTCTTAAAATATGTTTATCAATTAATTAATAAAAAATAAAGTCTCCTTGGTTTTTCTCCGATTTAAAATAATGATTCATAAAAAATTCCTCATCCAAGGAAAAAAATTATTCCAACATATAAAAACTCACAAGATAGGATGATCATAATCCAAAATATGAGTTTGAAAAAGATCATGAAGAGCACATAAGGATCATAGTCAGTCCAACAGGAAATACTGTCAATCCACATAAATAACATTGATAAATGTCCTGAATCTGAAACCAGATTAATCCATTATAATTAGCCAAAAAATAACACTCGGGGTAGTATTTTCACTTGCTAAGATTGGACACCCGGTGATAAAAAAACATTTCACGGAATCACAATCACACAACGCATCATGGACCCGAGCCACAAGTCCAAAAACATTCAAAATTTTGTTTATGCAAATTTCTTTTGAATATCAAGGTCTTAACACCATTGATTTTTCCACCAATTGATTCTTCATGAATATGGTACATATGATACTATATTACACAACAACAACAACAACAAATTTATTATTATTTTAATTGGGTGCATCATGGTCCCAATACATGAGTATGTAAAAGGTACCAAATTGCTATGGAATAACGCGTCTCAATATCGTGATAGTGATTCTATAGACATCTCTTCATTCTGACACCATATGAATAATTTATGACTGAAATAAGGGTTTGAAACCAAAAAATATAATAATTATTTTTATTTAAACAATATTATAATGAGTTTTCTACTCTTATGCTCACCCATCAAATCTACAGTGCACGAGAGCCCCCTTATTTCACTTATTTATCATTATTATTATCATTATTATTATCATTATTTGTATAATAATAATAATAATAATAATTCAACCTTGTTCTCCATCCTTTAGTTCACACAAGGCCTTTATCATGTATAAGGTTCACCAATCCATTTCATGAAACTACACCTTATCAATTCATATATTAAAATCATTTATTTTAATATATCATTATTATCATTAATAAAGATAATATAATGGGGAGGTAAACACCCATAATGCGTATATTGGAACCATACCATCACTTTAGGCTTTTGGATTCAATTTATTTTATTACTTGTAAATTATTATCTGCAACAAAAATATATAAAAATATAAGTTAATATTATTAGAAAAATAATAATAACACACCACCCATTAACCATAATTACATCTAGAATTGACTACCCTCCATGCTTGGTATCCAGATTCATGAGACCCCCCACATGGTCTGTGCCTGGAATTTATCCCATCACAGAACACATCATTATTGTCCATCAACCAGGAAAATAGATATCACTGATATGATCTTGAACATACTTGGATCATTGTTTATTCTTGATTCACCACAATCACAACCACTATTATGAAATCCTACCATTGGTACTGATCTGAACCATTTTAAAGTCAAAATCATTATCATTTTTCAAATAACCATCATGATTCTAGGGGTTTGGTCACGCATAAATCTACCCGGACTATATTGAACCATGACCTTGAGGTCTAATAGTGAAGGACACAATGAAGGGTGTGAGAGATGCCAAAAAGGTGGTATTCATCAATGAATGATGCAATCATGACCAATGATTGATGTGTGAAAAATTATGGATCATAAATTCGTGAACCATAAAAAAATAATTGATAAAAATAAATCAAATTATTGAATGTGATCATGTCAAGAACAATTATCTTAAATCAGAAGAATATAAAATCAATGATAAATATTTTATTCAAAAGGGATGGAAATCACAATTGATTATCCATACCTCATGATTAAATCAATATTTATTATAGAAGTAAATTTTTAGTAATGAGGATTATTAGCTGCATCTACTGCCTATCAATTCACCTTGATTTGATAACCAATCATCATCTGATCTCGATCTTCCAATGAAGGTAGTAAAATCTCACCTTAATAACCTCTTAGTTTTAAACACCTAATGATGGTGAAGATGGATAAATATATATTTATATAGGATTATGTTATTTTCATTTTAATTAACATAAATAAACTAATTGTTTATTTTTATCTAAATTCAACCAACACCACCAACCTCATCTAAATGTCTGGCACATACCAATATTAGAGAATGACTAAGGTAAAACCACCATTATTTTTTGAACCCCTGTCCCATTATTCCAATCAAATACTCCATTAAGGATATATTACATAATTTTTAAAAATCCTAAATTGTGTGATATAATATATAGATAATATTTTTATAAAATTTATTCAAGACTCATCGGGCCTTAGAATCAGCTGTCATCGCAATTCCTGTCTCCAATAATAATTTTTAATATAATTTAAATTAGTATAAGGTATATATAGAGTCTCTATTGCCAAAAATATATATGTATTCAAATATATACTCTAGAATGAAATATATCAGAACAAAGAAATAGTGATTATTGATTAGTAGTGATGTGTTAATTATAGGTTGACAAAAGGCCAGATAAAAAATTATACCCGTTATACAATCTTCTTAGTATTATGAGTTAATATAATTGGATCAGGCTACCAAGATGTTATTAAACAAAGGATTGTTAAAAAAATGCATGAATAAAGTCATTTTATGCTTTATCGAGCTAAACTTTTCATAAATTTAATTAATTATTTTCATTGTTTGTATCACACCCATTTTATAATTTATTATGTTATTATTGAAATTTTGAATAATAGGAGTACATTTTACAATATCGAGAAAATAGATTAATTCCGAAATTTAATTGTTTTTCATATTTTCAATTATTAGAATAATTCATAAACATAATCATTAATTATTTTTTATATTTTTACATTGTGGATATTAATATAATGAAATAAAATAAAATTTGTGAATTATGGATATACAAAAGGCAACTGGTCAAAGCCCAAATTTTACTAGTCTTTAAAAACAATATGTGATCTATAAACCACACATTATTTCATACATTCTATGTATTATATATCCTGATATTGATCCATTGAACATGAAATGGAAATCATTTTCCCATTCCATTTGACCAACCTCATGATAACAATATGATAATTCTTGATGTGACTAGAGGTATAATCCAACCAACTGTATCATTGTCAATAAATGATATGAAGAAAAATGATTGACCACATAAGAAAAATATTAAAATTAACTAACCATTGATTTTCTGATTTCATGTGACCATGACTTTCATAAATTAAAAACCTTTTTCGTATTATATTTAGGAACTTTTATATTTCGTGGTCACTTGACCATGCTGATTGATCTAATGATTTTTTTTCACACATTCAGTCCATGACTTAACCAAGTCTTAATAAATCTGAATAATATGAAATTATGGTGTCTGAGACATATAAAATTTCGAATTTCCAAATAATAATAGATTCATTCAAAGTGTAACATAAGACATGGGTTATGCGTAATAAAATCATGGCTACAGCTTCATGAATCCTCAAGTATAAGTTAGTGAATTTAATGGGATTTGGATATCACCAAGGAAGAATGATCAGAGGAAGAAAGATGGATAATTATTTTAAAATGTTGAATATATTATATGTTTAATTTGTGGATTACTAGGAGAAAGTATTCATCAATAGGAAAAAGAATTGTGAGGTCTAGAGAAGTTAATTTTCATACACTTGATCATGAGTCCTTGTTATTGAACCTTTTACTCTTTTATTATTATTTTATATTTACATAATTTTTTTAAATTTTACATCGTCACCCATCTTTTATGTTTCCCATTGACTAGTGGAGTTATTATTGATTTATCGGAAATGTAAGGGACATTTTTTAATTATTTTATATAAAAAAATAAAATAATTACATATATTTTCATAATTTATTTCAAAATGTATTTGTTGCTTTTTATTTAAAATATAGTTATGTTTCATTATTTCTATTTACTAGGTGTTTTCATGCAAAATAATCACTATATACCTCCATTTGGTTCTAAAATATATATGATCAAATAAACGTGGTCGAGTGATAATGTTTCTAGAGGATTCTAACACTTGTAGATATTATAATAGTTATTATTATATTTCATGTGAAACACAATTTCTAGTATAATATTTCCTAAGTAATCTAGTGATTATTTTTTGTTTCAATTTCATACATTGGAATTAATGGAAAAAATTCAATGATATTAGTTGTGTTTATTATCCCTAATAATATTTGATCATGGTTAAGACGTGAATTTGTTTTAAAACCTCCCAATCAGCAGTGAATGAGAGGAAGATCAAAACATTTTGAGACCGGGATAAATTTATAATTATGAAATGAGACATATATTATTTGATTCTCTTCATAGGTTCAATCTTCTAATTGAATAAAATTCTTATTTTTTTAATAATAAATTATTTATATCCTCTATTATTTCTTCTCTAAACAGAAAATAAAATTTTTATGCTCATATCATAGAGAAAACCTTTGATACTTTGTTATTTATATTTAACATTGGAAATTAAATTTCACTTATCATTCCATACCACAAGAATGTTTCAAAACATTGTTCCATTTAATGGAAGGTACTTCAACAAATATAAAAAAAATATCATATTTAATATCTATAAACTAGTTTTCTAATAATTTATTTATTAATATTGATCTAGAAATTGAAATGTATTTATTGACAAGGATTGTGAATTTCTGATTGGAGACTAACATTGATTAGATATCTCATTCTGACATGAGTATAAACATAAAATTGTACCTATATACTATCATTAATAATGGAAATCCAATCTATATACATAATGGATAGTGGAAACGTAAATTTTTTAATGAATATAATAAAATTGAAATTCGATAATTTAAAATCAACATTTATTTGAAAACTAACTTAATTTATAGGATTCCTAAAATCCATTTCATTTTTTGAGAACACCCAAAAATTTATTAAAAGTTAAAATAATTTCCTTAAGAATTTAACCCGCAAGGATTAGTCAATGATGAAGTGTAGAAGAGGGACTTTTAATTATCACTTGAAGGAATAATAGAGTAATGGATGTGTAACTTATAATAAATTAATATAAAATATTTTGATGAAGTGAAATGATGTTTCGTTCAGATATTTTTTCCAATATACATGAGAATGTCCATTATGATGTAACTATATTCCATCATAAAATCATCAATATAGTCTTCCTATGAGTACTAGAAGAGAGTAATTGTTTTTAACCAATATTCAACTTGAAGTTATAGAAGAATACAACACCCTTGAATCTAATTATCAATATATACTCGATAATGATATAAATATTTCAGATTCATCATATAGGGGATCATTGATTGAAAATTACTGTGTATAATCCAATGTCATGATTTTGAATATTCCATAAAACTGACATAAAATGTTCACTAGATTGACAACAACAATAGGTATTCCTCTATTAAGAAAATTTGATTCATCACCTTTTTTAGAAACTAATCATGAATATATAACTAGTTTGGTGAGAAATATGGATCTACAAATAATTCAGTGACCAATAAACTCTTTACAATGTATGTTTATTATTATCATTCCCATAGAATTTCACTAAACATAGTTTAATTGGTAATTATATATAATTTTTTTGAGAAAACCTTTTATCTAAGAAAATTAAAATAGAGCCGATAAGTGAGAGAAAAAAAATCAATTTATTGCATGTAATTTTATGTTATAATAACTATTAAAGACACCATACCAGGTCTAGTTTAACAAATAAATTCTTTTTTAGAATGTTCTACAATTCTCAAACACAACACCATTCCAGGAATCATATTAAAAATCCTATAACCATATAGTTAATAACAACATCTCCATTGTTTGGAATAAATAATCCCTTATGACTGTCTATATATTACTGCACAACCACAAGTCTGAAAATAATATATTTTATAGTTATATTAATTTTAAAATATAATTATTGATATATGAAAATTAATGGAGGATTTCTCAAGGAATATGGGAATATTTTCAGCCCAATTATTACATTTCTAGGGATAAATCTATGAATAAAACAAAAAAGTGATAAATATATCTGATAACTATATAAAACAATGAATGAACTAATTCATCCATAACCAGAAGATATAGACAAATCAAATAAGTAAGATTCTATGATGATTTTAGAAAAATATTGTAGACGCCGGAAAAGTCCGTTGCTCCCAAACGAAGCTCCGGATGCGGAAAGCGAGGTCATATTTGGAGTCGGAAGGATGTTTCGGAGGGCCCGGAGGCCGTGCGCGGAATTTCAGAGGCCCGCGCGCAAAGGTGATGTCCCGCGCGGAAAACCACCGGGATGCGCGCAAGGCGCCGGCTCGGCGCGCAATTCCGCGCGCCGCGGGTCCGCGCGCCTCCCTTATGCGCCGCGCCCGATTCCGCGCCCGCGAGAAGAATTTCGCGCTCGCACCCTGGATTCCGCGCCCGGGGTTGCCTATAAATACAAGGAGACCCCCAACGTTTCAAAGGTTGCTGGAAGTCGAAACGTCTCCCGTGCGCGCAATTCAACCCCTTCCGCGCGCAATGACGAACTTCAGGTAACCTCCTTTCTTTCGCGCAAGAAAGCCTCGGGGTCCGCCTTCGCGCGCAATCCCCGCTGGCTCCTTTCATTTGAATAAACACTCACCCTAAGGCCTTTGCGCGCAAAAGAACCCGCTTGCGCGCAATTGCCCCGGGGTGCGCGCAATCCGGCCCGATTGCGCGCACCCCCCCTTCTTTCAAGTGGCCATTCATTAGAGAATGATCCGTTGCCCCCGCGCGCTATCCGAAGCCCGGTGTGAGCAATCTGAAGCATCCGCGCGCAAGGCGCTGGCCCAATTGCGCGCCAGCCGTCCCGTTTGCGCGCCGGCCCGCAGTATTGCGCGCAAAGCTTCCTTTTTGCGCGCAATCTGCCAGGGTCGTCCCCGTTGACCTCCTAAGGTTACCCGCCTGTGTGGCACCCGATGATTCTCATCCCGGGTGCCCGCACCGTGCGTTGTCTTCCCGTGCGGCCCTCCAGGCTTGCGCGAAGTGACACGCACCTATGTCCAGCATGACGTTAAACTGCATATATGTCCAGCACGACGTTAAACTGCATACTCGTCCAGCATGACGTTAAACTGCATATACGTCCTGCACGACGTTAAACTGTACATCGTCCGCGCTGCAAGACGTTAAACTGCCAAGTGCTTCGTCCGGCAACCTATGCCCAGCATGACGTTAAACTGCACACCCGTCCAAGCTGCACGACGTTAAACTGCCTAGCCCCCATCGTCCGTGCTGCAAGACGTTAAACTGCCAAGTGCCTCGTCCTCAACACATGACGTTAAACTGTACTTCGTCTGGCAAGACGCTAAACCGTCCGCAACCTGATCCCGTGCTCCGCACGCAGGGTCTCCCCCGGTTTGGACGTGGCCCCCACCCGCTCGTCTCTGCAGGGATGTCGGGATTGTCCCCCTTTTGGGACGATTTAATGGGAGTGGCTTTTCCCTACGGGGGCAGGGTATTACAAACCCCTAGTTTCTCGTGGGAGGCTGCATATGTGTATCTCCATTGCACCTCCCCACTGCCGAAGCCAGTAGAGGGTCTGACTGGGATCGAGGTGTCTTTTGCTTTCGGTCCAAGTCCCTTCCAACTGAGTTTTGCAGTATCCGGGCTGCCCCAAGTGCGTAAGTCCTGACAGAATGAACTACGTGGACTTTGATCCCTGTCTTCTATACAGGGTACGTAGGAAGCCTCCCTGAGGTCCAAACCCACCACCTGGTCGTCCCGGTCGTATTTACGTCGGTTCGTCCATCAGTGGACCCCTCCAGGGTTCACGCTTGCGTTGATTCACCTATGAATCCGCCCCTGTGGGAGACCGCCCGTGTGTATCTCCACGGTGCCTCCCCACAGCCCCCCTTTTCCATTTCCCCTTTTATCGTCCAGCATGACGTGAAACTGTGATCCACCCGGTCGTTCCATCCCCCTCCGTGCGAGGTGGTTCGGTTCAATCCTCCGCCCGGCGGCCTCGACCTCTTCGTGAGTCGGCCTGCCGACGTCCAGCATGACGTTAAACTGTATGCCCGAACTACGTTGACTTTGATCCGTGTTAACGCGCGGTACGTAGGAAGCCCCCCTGGGGTCCAAGCTCTTTACTCCATCATCCATCCTGATCCTTACCCGGGCCGCCACATCCCGGTGGGGTCATGCCACTTCACTCCACTCCACGTTACTTGGGAAGCCGCCCATGTGCTGGCCCCAGCGTCGGAGGTTCCCCGCAAGGGGTTCCGTCATCTGATCCACTTTTCGTGTTGATCGGTCCGATGCCGTCCCCGCTGGACGTTAAACTCGCGGCATACCCCGTGTTAAACACGGGAAGCTGAGGAAAACCTCAGGTGACACAGTTCCCCGCACCTAGTACGGGATGCCTCAGGCCATCGTGCCTTCGAGAAGCCCTATTAGGGACGGAAGACAGACGTGCAGAGCCGCAGTGTTACAACACGCCCCCAGCACCCAGAGCCACCCGGCCTTCTCACCGCAGGTTGCTGCCCCGCCCAGACTCCTTGGAACGTCCGGGCGGAAGCAGCGTAATTAACCGGTGTCCATGAAGATATGGCGCCGGGAACGAGATTCACGAACATTCTTAAGTCTATGAGGGAGACCCGGATTAGGCGACAAGTTCCGAGGAGACGTCCAAGGAAGGAGAAGCCGACATCCCATCATCCCGGTTTCGATCAAGGAGCAGACGCCCCTGAATAAGGGACGGATGCCGCCCGCCCTTGGAAAGCGGGACTGCGGGACCACAAGCCGCGCGCCCATCCCCTCGGGTTGACGGGTGCACGCGCGAACGCGTCCTGGCGGAACAGCGTAACCCGACGCACATCCGCACCGAAACAGAAAAATGGTGAACCCGACGTGAATCTCTTCTCCTCGATACGAAGACCGATGGCTTTCAGAGGTGTTGGAAGACCGGCGTGTTGCCCGGCCAAGCATTCAGTATTACCCGCCAGGGGCTGGGGAAGGGACATCGGGCACTCCGTCTCGCAACCTCGAGGGCCTGGGTTCCCCCCACGGAAGGCGTCGTGGCGCTAATGGTTGGTTGTCGATTCCTTTTTCCTGTCAGTATTAATGGGTCATTCTCCCTGCTTTCAGAAATCAGGTCGCCCGATCTAGTGCCCGAACGCCACCCGCCCACTGGCGCAGGGACAGGGGAAACACCGACGCGGCTACTCCGCGCGGTCCCGCCCGTTCCACAGCCGTCCCAGCAGCCGCAATTGCGGGACGACCACGCCCTCTCTCCCCCTCGGAGGTCATCCAGAGAAGGGTGATCAACACCCTGGTGCGGAGATACGAGGAAGAGGGAGTCATCCCCACTAGGGAAATGGCTCGCCTAGACCTTGAGGAGGCTGCGCCTCGCCACCACCGCCGCCCCCGAGGGCCGCGCAGGGAGGCACCGCCGCCCACCTCAACGTCCAACCGCTTCGGGAGCTTATCCCCGGAGCGCTCTGACAGTTCCCTTCCCTATGCGGATGAAGTGGAAGATGCCCAGGATCACCCTATCCGAGGTCCGCTCCAGGGATCCACGATAAGGGCTCCCGCCAGGCCACGGCGACATCGCCGCCAGGCCCCTCAAGTCGAGGAACAGGCTCTCCACCTGCCCGCGCCGCTCATCCCGGCTCGTCTGTCTCGACGCCAACGTCGGGCACGAGCGGAAGAGGATGCCCACCTTGGGGCTCTAGCAACAGCGGCCGCATTGGCCCAAGCCACTGCTGGCTCCAGTCGCCAGGCCTCTGTGCATCCTGAGCGGGGGAACTCCTATGCCCGACCCGGATCGAGGCCCCGACCGCCCCAAAGGCAGGTTGGGTTGACTCTCCCGGTTGCTGGCACTGGCAGTAGCCACCGCGGACCACCTCGCGGTAGCGCTATTCACCGGCAGGATCTACTCTGTGTGGCCGATCCAGGAGGCATGGGTCCTCCCACCTCCCGATCCCGGCCCGGAGTCCTGCCCGGGATCATCTCTCCCCGCGTCCCCTTTGATATCTGTCCCGGTGCCCCTCGCACCTTGGTTCCCAGTCCTCTCGGCCCCAGCACCAGTGCGGCCGGAGGACGCCAGGACAGAGATCAGCCCTGCCCCGAAGAACCACCCAGGGGCAGGAAGGCAAGGCGTCGACGCCGAGGGAAGAATGTTGCGGAGTTCCGGACAGAGATCCGACCGGTTTGCTTCTCTGACTCAGAGGCAGAGTACGATTCGGCGACAGAGCCCCTTCCCCAATCCCGCCAGTCAAGGGCAGGGGTAGGAATGCGGCACGTCAGCCTCGTGCTCCCCGAGAGCGAGATCGATGTGATCCCCGCGTCTCTCCGAAGGTATATCCGGAGTAACGAGGGCCTGGTAGACCCCCAAGGATCAAACTTGCGGTTGGTACCGGCCCCTCCGGAAGTGCCTTCCGTCTCGATCAGAGAAGCCGGAGACTTTTTCTGGGGACCGACGGTCGAACCACGATCTGGTGCGCCCTCGGCGAGCACCGATGCTACGGCAGGATGTTCGCTCGCCGGCCCGTCCTATCGTGATGTGGTAGCTGGGGCACCGCCACCCTCAGGGGGAGGCCCGGGATATGGAGGCCAATCGGCCTGCTCGCCGTATTCACCGCCGGCCAGCCCGTCGGCCCGACGGCCCGCCTCGGCACCACTACCAGTTCCCCGTCCGTTCCCAGCCATGGAAGAGGACCGAGGAGATCTGGGTCCCGAGTTTGAGTCGTGGAGCTTCTGGACCGTCCTTGCAGAGGGCCACTTCCCTGAGAAGTTTTGGCCAGTCGCAGGACCGGGCTTTGATGCACCCGAATCGCTCACCCCGGATGAGTTCGAGTGCTTCCGCCGAACTCTCCGGGAGACTCACTCCCGTCTTCACTGCCTACAAATGCCATACCCCGGGAGTCAACTACACCTGGAGGATATTGGTGAGCAGTGCCGTCAAATTGACCTGGCCATGCTCCCCGCGGTTCGGCACCCCGGGTCATTTGGGCACCACGAGGCCCTCCAACAACGATGCGTTGAGTGCTTTCAAGTACTCCGCAAAGTTATCGAGGAAGCCACTCCCCACGTGTATATCCGTGGATGGGGGCAGTACGCTGCCCTACGCTTCAGTGTGATTCGCCGACAGCCCGATTCGTTGGGTGGCCCTGAGGGTATATCCCCAGGGACAGGAACAGTCAATATGGCTGACCTGTCGGGAGAGGGGAACG
Source organism: Viscum album (assembly GCA_963277665.1). Classification (NCBI taxonomy): domain Eukaryota; kingdom Viridiplantae; phylum Streptophyta; class Magnoliopsida; order Santalales; family Viscaceae; genus Viscum; species Viscum album. Next base: position 924,365,193 of record OY728146.1, on the reverse strand, counting down.
ACTTGGAACTTCTCGACGGGGGCTTCCCCCCCGAAGACAAGCCGTCGTCAGACCCATCAGTGAGAGTTACTCGTCATCAGAGGAACCTCCTGGGGCTCCCCGCACCCACTGAAGCACTGACGTTGAGCCGAAACGTCAGCAAAGGAAAAGAGCACAGCGAGGCTATAAGGCCCGCCGACCCATCTGCCTCCATGCGGAAGGCAGAGGAGGATCCCGAGAAGGCTACGCTACGTCAGCAGCTCGCCGAACAGAAGAGGCTGGTTGACCAGCTCCTCGCCGAGCGCGCTGCAGAACGGCGGCCTGACTACGGTGATCCCAGGCCAGGGCAGCAGGGACCGGAACAACCACCCCTCGATGAGACTCTCCCGGGCAACCGTGATTACGCCGTGTTCGCCGACAGGAGAGAGGCCATTGCCTACGGCAAGAGGGCGCGGTATGTTTCGCCACACCCTCCCGAGCAGCGCGACTACCCGAGAGATCCCGCTCGGATTCCTCCCGCTGCCCCAAGGGCCGCTCCTCCAGCCATCCCACGAGCTGCCGAGTTCGACGATCCGGTCGACGACCCGATTGAAGGGCCATGCAATGCGCTCGTGGTTAGAGATCCTCGCCAGGACTGGAACCCATGTCCGGACGATCCGATGGCGGCACTCATTGCCCGCTTGGAAGCCTTGGAGACTCGGCAGGTGGCGATCCCACCGGACGGCAAGCCATACCCAGCATGGGTGGATGACATGCCGGCGCCTCCGGGATTCGGGAATCCCACTTTCGCCCCCTTCAACGGGACCGGAGATCCGCCACAACATTTGGCCCATTTCAACTCGAGGTGCGGGCCTATGTTGGGGACTCCGGCGCAGCAAGAGGCCGCTAAGCTTCGCTGCTTTGTCCAGACACTGGAAGGGCCAGCATTTGTCTGGTACAGCCAGCTTCCCGTCGGGTCGATAACTAGCTGGGAGGACCTTCGTAGACAATTCCTCTACCAGTTCAGTTCCACGACCCGGAAGATGAGTATCGCAGACCTCTTCAAGTGCAAGCAGAGGCCTGATGAGCGAGTCGCGGACTTCGTCGCCCGATGGAAGGGTCTCACGTATTCCCTTGACATGCCATTGACTCAGGAGCAGTTGCTGACAATGTGCGTCGGGAACGTCAAGACCGAGCTGGTCCCTTCCCTGATTACTCAGAATTACCCCGGAGGGTTCAGGGACTTCTCAGACAAAGCTCAACGTCTTGAGGAAGCCCTGCAACAGGCCAGCCAGGCACACCCGCTGCCTCCTATGATTCCTGCAAGGAGAGCCAGCAGGGCTGAGCCCGCTGCTGTGGCCCAGATAGAGGCTCCCAGGCCGTTGGAGCTGCTGCCGGTGAGGCCAGCTCCACCGCCTCACAGGAATCCGCCTCCACGGGCTCAGTTCCCGGCCCAGCAGCGGCAGCCTCAGAACCGGCCGGCCCCTCCGCGTAATGTACCGCCGCAACCCCGGCGAGATAATCAGGGTCCACCTCCTCGGCAGGCCCCTCCGTCCCCTCGTCAAGACCGCGCTCCCAGGGGCCCGCGACACCTGACGTACTCATTCCATGAGGATCAGGTCCCCGGTTATTTCCGGAGCGCCCTGGAGCAGAGGATTGTGCGATTGCCTGAGTGCTGGAGGCCAGAGGAGGCACATCTCACGGATAACCCCCGCTACTGCCCCTACCATCGGGCCCTGGGGCACACCATCCAGCGGTGCTATGTGTTTAAGGACTGGCTCCAAGACCAGATTAACAACAATGTAATCAGGTTGGGCCCAGCTCCAGCACATGTAGCGGGCGTGTTCGTGGGATCAGATGACGATAGTGGCAACGAGGACGAATGGCAACTGGTCTCCGACCGCGGGTCCCAGAAGTATAATAACTGGATGGCCCGCAAGACGACCATTCGCGCCCAGGGAATCATCCGTGCGCGCTTGAATCAGCCTGAGCCCCCAGAACCTGCGGGTGCTGCTTCGGCATCGTCGTCCCAGTCTGCCTCCTCCAAGAGGAGCAAACGGCGGCAGCGCAAGAAGGAAGAGCGCGCCCCGCCAGTTCCGCCACTATCCCGTACTCTCGGCGATTTCATGCCCCCGGGGATGGGGGTCCCTCCTCGGATCCGCCCGGTGATGGATGATTCGTCCGATGACGGTATTGGGTACGCTTCGGTTAACACCGTCGAGCTGGTAAATCCCTTTTCGGTTCGCGATCTCAACCGCCACTGTCCGAAGGATGATTTTCCCCTTCCAGTGACAGAGCTGTTGATTGATGCCACAGCAGGGTTCCAAGCCCTCTCCTTCATGGATGGATACTCCGGATACAACCAAATTCGGATGGCCCCTGAGGATGAGGAGTTCACTGCCTTCAGGGCCCCCCAAGGTACCTTTTGCTACCGGGTCATGCCCTTCGGCCTGAAGAATGCAGGTGCCACCTACCAACGGGCGATGCACCGCATATTCAAGCCAATCCTCGGCACACTGGTGGAATGCTACGTCGACGACTTGGTTGTCAAATCGCGCCAGCGTCAGGACCATCTCAAAGATCTTGAGAAAGTGTTCAGCTTCCTCCGGTCTCGCTGCCTGAAGATGAACCCGTTGAAGTGTGCCTTTGGGGTCACCTCCGGAAAGTTCCTTGGATTTGTGGTAAGATACCGGGGTATTGAGATCGACCCAGAGAAAATCAGGGCGATTAGCCAGATGCCTCCCCCGGGTACCGTCCGGGAACTGCAAGGGTTCCAAGGCCACTTAGCCTATATACGCCGATTCATCGCGAATCTGGCCGGCAAGTGTAAGCCCTTTTCTCGGCTTATGAAGAAGGGTGTCACCTATGTATGGGATAAAGAGTGTCAGACCGCTTTCGAGGAAATCAAGCAGTACCTGCTTCAACCTCCGGTCCTGATGCCGCCCGTATCCGGAAAGCCGCTGGTCCTTTATGTGACCGCCCTGGAACGGTCCCTGGGTGCCCTTCTCGCCCAGAAGAACAACGAGGGAACAGAGAATAGCCTCTATTACCTCAGTCGCATGCTCCTCGATGCGGAGGTTAGGTATTCCCCCATCGAGAAGAGCTGCCTGGCGCTCGTATTTGCCGTACAGAAATTACGGCACTACTTGCAGCACCATGAGGTACAGTTGGTTTCTCGGGTAGACCCGTTGAAATATATCCTGAGCCGACCTATGTTGACTGGCCGTCTAGCGCGGTGGGCTGTGATTCTCCAGCAGTTCGACATCAGGTATGTGTCTCAGAAGGCCATCAAAGGGCAAGCGTTGGCAGACTTTCTGGCCGCTCACCCGACCTCCGCGGATCAGCCGCTGGATCTAGGCTTTCCTGATGAGACCATTCTCTCGGTTGATCGAGCCGATCCATGCTGGCAGATGCACTTTGACGGTGCCTCCCGGAGCCCCACCGGTAGAAGACTCGATAATCCTAAGCTCAATAGAGTGGGCTTGGGCATCGTCTTCATTACCCCGGAGCGAGCCGTGCTGCCATACTCTTTCCTGTTGTCAGAGGGCTGTACCAACAATGAGGCGGAATACCATGCCCTCATCACCGGCCTCGAGTTAGCTCTCAAGATCGACGTGCCCCATCTGTGTGTGAAAGGGGACTCCGAGCTGGTCATTAAGCAGATCAATGGCGACTATGTTGTCAGGAAGCCGGAACTTGTGCCATTGTTGGAGTGCACCCTCCTTCTGATGGCCCGGTTCCCTTCTCGGCCAGAAATTGTCCATATTCCCCGGTCGCAGAACGGTCGAGCAGATGCTTTGGCCAGCCTGGCTGCGTCACTTGCGGAACCTGAACAGGACAGCCTGATCGTCCGCGTGACGCGCCGCAGGCTCATCGCTCCCGTTATCCCGGAAGAAGATCGCGGCCCGTTGGTAAGTAATCTCACCACGGTTGCCCCTATGCCCGGAGCCCCGAGTACCCCAGATATAGCAGTCGGATCAGCCCCTGATTGGAGGACGCCTTTGGTTGAGTACCTCCAACATGGCATTCTTCCGTCAGATCGGGCCGAGCGCGAGCGAGTTCGACGCCGCGCATCGCAGTTCGTCCTCCAGAGCAGTCCCGGCCTGGAGCAGATCCTCTACAAACGCGGATTTGATGGTGTTCTCCTCCGTTGCCTTCAGGGAGTTGAGATCCCACGAGTCATGCAAGAGGTTCATGCTGGTTCATGCGGCGCCCACCAAACTGGGCCGAAGCTGTCCCACCAGATTCGGAGGTTGGGATACTTCTGGCCCTCTATGATCCATGACTGCATCGAGTACGCCAGGAGGTGCCATGCGTGCCAGGTTCACGCGAACTTTGTGCATCGGCCGCCGGAGCCTCTCCATACCACAAGGTATTCCTGGCCCTTTGCAGTCTGGGGACTGGACGTTGTGGGACCTTACCCGCCGGCGACAGCTCGCCAGTGCCGGTTCATTCTGACCGCCACAGACTTCTTCTCCAAATGGGCAGAAGCGATTCCGCTCAGAGAGGTCAAATCCTGTTCGATCGCTGACTTCGTGACCTCCAACATCATCTATCGATTTGGAGTGCCTCACGCTATCCTCACGGATAACGGAACCAATTTCCGAGCAGCCGAGTTGAAGAAGTTGTACGCCAAGTATAACATCCGCTCGAACCATACATCTCGCTATCATGCGCAGGCGAATGGACAGATCGAGGCGTTTAACAAAACCCTCTCTAACATTCTGCAAAAGATGGTTGGTCAGAACAAGAAGAGTTGGCCGGACAAGCTCCCCAACGCCCTCTGGGCTTATCGGACGACGACTCGCAATTCCACCCAGATGACCCCTTATTCCCTGGTGTATGGAGCTGAGGCCGTCCTGCCCATCGAGATCCAGTTACCGTCCTTGCGCACTGCGGTCTACGACCAGCAAGCGCCGGACAGAGTTGCTGAAGCCCGTCTAGTCGAGTTGGAAGCACTGGATGAGAATAGACTTCGCGCTTTGCACAACTTGGAGAGGCATCAAAGCAGGATGGCTCGAGCTTTCAATAAGAAGGTTCGCCTCCGCTCCTTCCTACAGGGTGATCTAGTGCTAGCCCTAAGAGCACCGATGATCCCCGGCAGGAAGCCGCCCAAGTTGGAGCCCAAGTGGGAGGGACCTTTTGTTGTCCACAAGGTCTATCCCAATGGCGCGTACTCCCTAGCGACTATGGATGGTGAGCGTGTCACTCCTCCCACCAACGCTAGGTTCCTCAAGCAATACTTTGCCTGAGTGTCACCACGTCCTGCACGACGTTAAACTGCATTCGTCCAGGCTACAAGACGTTAAACTGTTTAGCATTCGTCCGCGCTGCAAGACGTTAAACTGCCAAGTGCTTCGTCCCGCATGACGCTAAACTGCACTACGTCCGAGCTACAAGACGTTAAACTGTTCAGCATTCGTCCTGCATGACGTTAAACTGCCTCTCCAGAACTACGTGCGGCTTGATTCCCATCCTTATGGGATACGTAGGACCGCCTGGACGCTTGTGTTTCAGGCCCAGCCCCATCCTTCGGGAATTTCCATCCCATCTCGGGCCCTTGGCCCAGTTGCCCCGGGGTGTGCGGCGTATGGTGTGAGTGCGGGGCTATGCCCTCATTCACGTCGGTTTGTTCGTCACGCTGTACGCCCCCCTCCACGTTTGGGGATGCCTTCTGCTCCCCCCTTCTTTTTTCCTCATCGTCCTGCATGACGTTAAACTGCCTTTCAAGAACTACGTATGGCTTGATTCCCATCCTTATGGGATACGTAGGACCGCCTGGACGCTTGTGTCTCAGGTCCAGCCCCGTCTCTTGGTTGATCACGGGGACCTGCCTCCCTTCGGTTGCTCTCAGGGTGAGTCCTCCGACCCTTTCCGGAGATCTGTTAACATGTTTTGGGGTGCTTCGGTCTATGACTCGTAGTGTCAGATTCAATCCCGACAAGTCCTGTGTTGCTTGTCAGGCCTCGCGCTTCCTCTTGTTCGAGCCTTCACTCAAAGGGATCCTCGTTAGCGGTTTGGGTACGATGCCTCAGTGCTCTCCCACCGCTCCGGGTCGATTTACCGGCGGGTCTTGGGCCGCAAATCGATATGAATCCTGCGATTGAGCGGTTGATGCTCGTTTGCTTGCCCCGTCTTAGGCTGACGCGATCGGATGTTGTGTTGCGAATGCGTCAGCAACGTCCTTGATCGCCATGTCAGCTCTCTCGGGCTCTGAACATTGGTTGCGCAGTCCTCATCACACTCCGCCTTTGTGCGTTGTAGTGGGATCTTGACACTCTCTTCATACCGACCTCCGGTACGCCTCTACACGTTAGGCAGACCAACCAGGGTAATGATGTCGTTCGAGGCTCCCATGATCTGAGCACCAAGGATATATGCAGATATCCTCCCTAAGGGCCATGCGTAGCTGGACCCTCGTCCCCATAAGGAGGAGGGAGTCGCCCGAACAATTGCGTTCTGGGCCCAGTATATCTGGAGGCTAGCATCTCTACCCCTCGGGTGATGGACATACGCAGACCCCTATCCCAAGACTCTTTTCCTGGAATCGTGCGTGACCGCAGGGCTGGGTATGTTCCCACCTCCGCCGTGTCCGCCGTACCGCGATAAGCGGGTTCCTCCATGGTCCGAACCACACGACCTTAAACTGTGTTGTCTGGTCCTACCACACGACCGTAAACTGTGATCGTCTTGGCCGCCCGACGAGAAACGGCACTGCATCGTGATGTCCTCCTCAGGGGACACTCATGTTGGGCGCTGGTTAATGACCACGCCATTCATCAATGCCTTCCATGGCTTGATTATTGTGGCGACGCCAGAGATTTCTCAATCACGGGCATGTCGCCGCACAAAGAAAAACCATTCATCTTTAAGGACAAACAAGAAATATCAAATGCCGCTCCTTTTGTGTGCGAGGGTCAGACCCGCACTCTTCCCCGTGCTGGTGCCCGATTGTGTTGCACCGCGCTTCAAGAACTACGTGCGGCTTGATTCCCATCCTTATGGGATACGTAGGAACGCCCGGATGTTTGAAACTTCGGGTCCAGCCCCCCACCTCTTAGAGATCCCCCCTTCTCTGGGGAATCCGCCGCCTTCAGGTCACCCTCAAGGCGTGTTCCCCGACCCCTTGCCGTGGTCCACCGGTGTCAAGAGTACTCTGGTTTATTGCCAGGAGGGTCAGGATCCGCTTGGTCAGGTTTCCTCCACTTTTCAGGCTTCGTGCTCCCTTTCATTCGGACCCATCGTCTACGCCCTGGGTGGAGCCCCCGTGAACGGTTCGGACACAATGCCTCAGTGCTCTCCCACCGACTCGGGCCGGTACCCCCAATGGCCTCGGGCAGCAAATCGATATAAATCCTGCGATTGAGCGGTCGATGCTCGTTTGCTGCCTCATTCCACCAACGGTTGGTGCGATGTTGATGCTGCTTTTCCGCCACGGTCGGCAGTATTCTCATATCGTCACGCCGGTGCTCCCGGTCCTCGAGTGAATGGCCGTATGATTCACATTTTCCACCTCCCATTCTGACCAGGCGAAACCTCGACACTCTTGACACTATCCCTCAGTGCATCTTCGCATATCCAGGGGATATGACCACGATGTGGCGTGCTTTGAGCCCTTATGGTCCGAGCTCTAAGACCTTAAACTAAGATCTCCCCTTATGGTCCGAGCTCTAAGACCTTAAACTAAGATCTCCCCTTATGGTCCGAGCTCTAAGACCTTAAACTAAGATCCCCCCTTTATGGTCCGAGCTCTAAGACCTTAAACTAAGATCTCCCCTTCTGGTCCGAGCTCTAAGACCTTAAACTAAGATCTAGCCCTTATGGTCCGAGCTCTAAGACCTTAAACTAAGATCCTCTAGCCCTTATGGTCCGAGCTCTAAGACCTTAAACTAAGATCCTCCACCTTTATGGTCCGAGCTCTAAGACCTTAAACTAAGATCCAGCCCTTATGGTCCGAGCTCTAAGACCCTAAACTAAGATCTACCCCAAATGGGGTCCTACGTCCTGCATGACGTTAAACTGCACTCACAGAACTACGTGTGGCTTGATCTCCAGCCTGATGGAGTACGTAGGAACGCCCGGGCATTTCGACTCGGGTCCAGCCTCAGGGATCGTTAAGTCCCGCCCCTCCTCGTCGCCGGCCGTCTGGCCTGACTTCGGGTAGAGTGGTGCAGTTGTGATATTCTCCCCGATTCAGCTCGGGATGCCCCATCGCAATGATGGGAAGCGACAGTTTCCTCGTCAGAGAGGTGCTGTCTGAGAATTGAGGTGACTCACGGCCAGATTAGTGCATCCGCCCAATACGCTTTCCCCACGGTGGCGCAATTTTGAGAGCGTTGGATTCTGTCCGAACAAATCGTCACTTCGCCCCACGCTTCGCATGCCCTGTTGATCTGGATTTTCCACCCTTGTGTCTGAAGGAACCCCAAAGCGGTATTCATGATGACATGTGGTCCGCCTCCTGCAATATGAATGATGGCCTTTTTCGGTCCGTCTATTGCAGTTGTTATGGTCGATCCACTGTCCGCCTACCGTCTTGGGCATTTCCTGGAAGGCCGATCGTTGTGGACGTCTGGATTCGGGACACGCGATTCACCCTTTCTCATTTCCCTATGTTCGGATAAAATCTCAACGCCCCTAGCGTTGTCCCGCTCGTGTGTTGGAAAAAGTTGGGGGACGATACATTGGTTAGGTCTGAGGTCTCCTTTCCCAGGAATGACCTCCCTCTTTTCTCCAGAAACCCAGGCCCAATTATGGATGCCTGATGCTTGGTTAACACTCCCGCAAGACAACGAATTGTGGTTGAGCATGTTAAACCAAAAGACGCAGATAAATATGGCGATTCATACAAGTGGATCAAAATATTAAGTAGCGGAAGCAAATGTTCTGGGAATGGCAAAAAACAGCCCTTAGGGATTAGCGTGCTGAATGAGTCTTTCTAATGCCGCTACCCTTTGGCTGGCGGCCTACAGGGCTGCTTCTCGTTCTCTGCGTGCCCTCTCCTCGTCGGCGGTCGCAGCACGCAGTTCGTCAATCCTGGCCTGTGCACGCTCCCGCTCGACTTGGAGTGTGACCATCTGTTGGCCCGCCTCCGTCAGCTGTACCTGAGCGTCGATCAGTTGTGCCGATAGTTGCTCCACAAGCTCGGTACATGCTGCGACGAAGGCCTCCTTCTCTGCCGCCTGCCCTTCGAGGCGCCGGACTTCCTGCTCTGCCGCGATGAGCGCCTGCGTGCTCTCCGACATGTCCCGACTTTGTGCGACGTCGGCACGCCGGCGGCTCTCGCGCATCTTCTCGGCCATGAAATCACGGACCGTCAGATGGAGGCGTTGAGCATCAGCTCCCCCGGCACACAGGAAGCGCAGCCAGGTCTGAAGTGATCCCATGCGCCCCAGCCATTCCGATGGGTCTCGCTTGAGGAAGCGCTGGATGCACTTCCACCCCCTGCGTCGCGTTACCCGGCTATCCTCGACCGCCTCCGCGTCCGAGTCATCCATCTCCTCTGGGTCGGCAGGCCGGTAGGAAGGGAAGGCAGCCAGCAGGTCTGCTGCAGGGTCCGCCCCTGGGAGGTCCTCACGAGGGATAGGTTCCCCAACATCCGGGCAACCTTCTTCTCTCTCCCCAGCGGCGCTGACACCCTCGTCAGCCCCCAACCTCTCTCCGGTGGCAGCACCGCCGACGTCCGCAGCCCCTTGATCAGCAGTTGGTGGGGCCGGCTCGGTTTGGGAAGCCTGTTCCGGAGCAGGCGGCATGTCCACCACTGGTCCACTCGTAGATGGCCCGGGTTCGGCAACCCGACGAGCCTCCGATGTTGAGATTACTGCGCAGGGCATGCCATGGTTAGTCACGGATCGTCAATGGCAAGCACCAGCAGTAAAGTAGGGAGACTTACGGGAGTTCGGAGCATCATCTTCCGCTACCCCGGTCGCCGCAGGAACAGTTGCAGCAGGGGACCCCTTAGCGCTTGTCAATTCGATAATGGGTGCCTGGCCCCCGCCTTGTCCTGCTGGCGCCTCTCCTACTCCTGTTGAGGACGCCTGACCGACGTCCGTGTGCTCCTGAGAAGGATGGAGCAACGGGTTAGAAGCTGCATAAGAGAATGGATGAAGCAAGTTGAGTAGGGATAGAAGCGGACCTCGAGGAGCTCAGTGACATCAACGTTGTCAGAGCCGGCCACCTCGCCGCTCTCCCGTGGGCTCCCCCGATGGGACCTTCCCTCGGAGCCTTCATCCTCCCCCGTCTCCTCCTCCTCCTCGGAGTCGTTACTGTCATCTTCTTCCGGCGGCATCTGTTCCGGAGCGGGCTCGAGACCGAGCATCACCTTCACCAGAAGGGATGGCTCCGCACGCTGACCACGTTGGCGCGCGTACTCGTCCATGGCCGTCAGATATGCATATTGTCGGTTGAAGTCCACCCTGTCGGTGATCTGGAGGCGCCCGACCTCTGGCAGATAGATTCCTTCTCTGAGTATCTTTCGCCAGATGACGTCGGTCCCCAGTGACTGCCGCAGGGTCATCCAGGCCGACCACAGCGCCGGGAAGACTGCATCGTGGGAGGGTTCGAGCAGACGTCTCACCTGCTTCCCGGGCCGCTCCTCGACCGCCGCATGTGCCCCCTCTCTGGGCGCTGAGGTCGTAGCGGCAGCCTGCGATGCGCCCGCCGCCGAAGTCCCTGCTCGCGCCGGCCCCGCTGCTTGGCGCGCCTCCGTTCTCCCCCGTGTGGCGGCGCCTCGCCTCCTTCCTTGACGCCCGGTCTCCGCACGGGTAGCCTCGAGCCGCCGAACTAGCTTCCGCAAGAGCCCCTCAGGGTACGCGATGGCCCAGTGTTCGGCGTACTCGGTTGCCAAGCCTGCGTTAACTCCGGTAGGAGGGAGGGTGATGACGTCGCCAGAGCCGAAGGCGACGAACATCAGCCACATCTGGCGAAGGACGCCGGGGTTCGTCTCCTCCCGGACAGCAGTGAATACCCTCTTCGGCATCCGCTGAAGGCACCCGAACTGCCTGGCGAACCGGGTCGGCACGTAAGGCTCGCAGATCACCTTCCCGTCGATCCGAGCCACGAGCACCCCGCCCCGCATGTTCAGGAAGTATTCATGCTGCTCCAGCGGGCCCTGTCCGTTGTCGATCATCTGGCCGACGGGAGTGGGGAACGGGCTGAAGTTGAAATTGGCATGATTGCCAATCCGAACCCTCACGCCCTCCTCACTGAGGGTCATCGGAGCGACCCCCGCAATGTTCAGCAGGGAGGGTCGCAGGCCGTTGCCCGGAGGACTGATGGCATTTGGGAACGTATACCCACCAAGGTGAGCAGCCACCCAGCCGTGGAAGAACTGAAAGGGCCCACAGATCCTTCGTGGCGACCCCCCTCGTGAGATGCGTCCCAGAATGGCATACAGCCTCGCCAGTACTGGGACCCCGAGGTTGTACCTCTTATTGGCAGCCATGGCGCCCGCCATCGCCAGCGTCGCCGGACGGACGCCCATCCTCGCATCCCGCACTGGCAGGAGCCACCCGCTCAGAAAGGCGGCCAGGAACGCCGCGTACCGGACGTTCGGGTCCCGGGCCTCGATGACGCGGTACCCCCATGAGCGGTAATCGCCCGTCTCCAGGACCCGCCAGTACGACCCGTTCCGGCTCCTCTGAGCTGCGGTCGGGCACCGCTTCCCCCTGCCTGGCATCTTGACCGCCGGGTCATGCTCCAGGAACTGGCCGAACCAATCCTTGTAGGCTATGTCCTTCTGGAAGTCTTGGATCCCGAGCCGCTGCGTAGCCAGGTCAAGAAGATGCCAGGTCAGAATGGGAGTCCGTGACCTGTCCTCCCAGATGTTCTTCGGTGGCAGGAACTCATCGTACTGGTAGCCCTCCAGCGGGATACCTCCGATGCAGTGGATGTCCCAGAGACCGACGCCGACCTCCCCATGGTGAAGATGGAAGGTGTTGGTATCCGGGGACCAGCGAGTGAACAGCTCCGGCCCGAGCTCAGACTGCTGGTAGAAGTGGAACTGCGACGTCCACACCGCCTCGAACAGGCCGATGTACCGCAGCTCCTCTGCGAAGTGATCGCAAGTGTGGCGTACCCAGAACGCCCAGGCCCATTCACTGGTAAAGTTGCCCCCGGATCGCAAGTCCCAGTCCTTCAGCCAGCCCTTGGTGTCGTCAGTGACACTCTGACGGTATGTGCTCGAGTAGAGGGCTGGAGAATTCTCCACAGTAGGCTCACCCCCATCAATGGTTCGCGTCCTCGGGTTCAGGACATAGACATCCAAGTGTCTGGTCTCCCTGGCAGGATGCCCATTGTTGGTGATGTTATAGCGGAGAAGCTCGTCCTCCCGGGTCACCCAGGTCCGCGGCGCATCAATCTCGAACCTTGGCACCGGAACCTCATCGAGGATGCCGAAGTTCCAGAGCGGCAGGTTGTCCGACAGTGGATATGTCTTCTGGGCCGGCGTTAGTAAGTCGAACAAGGATTGATTGTTGGAAACAATCTCCTTGGCTCCGTAAACCTCCTCGTTCGTCGCCATCTCAGCTCTGCGAGTGGCGGCATCCCCCTCATTTCCTCTGTGCGCGGCCATCTCAGAAGTTTCGGGAGTCGTGCGGGTTAAGAGATGAAGAGTGCGGGATCGGACGAGGCTGGTGGAAAAGTTTGAAGGTTGGCGCGCAATCCAAGTGGACGGCGCGCAATTGGGAAGACTGTCGCGCAAAGTTCCGGGTTTTCGCGCAAAAGCAGGCGAAATCCGGACGGTTTTGCGCGCCGATCGGGCGAATTTCGCGACCGGAAGAGGCAATTTCGCGCACGAGAGCTTGGGAGCTTATCGCGCGGAAGGCCAGAGTACGGAACGCGGGACCCAGCGCCCCTATTTATAGGCGAGGCCGGGCCCGCGCTGCGCGGAAAGCGCTTTGCGCGACCGCAGCGGCGAATTTCGCGACCGGTGCCCCTTTTTGCGCGCCTAAGTCCCGCGCCGCCCAGGACTTCGGCATTCCGGCGTCTCCCTCGGAACCCGATCGTTGCGACCTCTCGCCGATCAGATTCCGAGGGGGGGCTTTTGTAGACGCCGGAAAAGTCCGTTGCTCCCAAACAAAGCTCCGGATGCGGAAAGCGAGGTCATATTTGGAGTCGGAAGGATGTTTCGGAGGGCCCGGAGGCCTTGCGCGGAATTTCAGAGGCACGCGCGCAAAGGTGATGTCCCGCGCGGAAAACCCCCGGGATGCGCGCAATGCGCCGGCTCGGCGCGCAATTCTGCGCGCCGCGGGTCCGCGCGACTCCCTTACGCGCCGCGCCCGATTCCGCGCCCGCGGGGGGAATTTCGCGCTCGCATCCTGGATTCCGCGCCCGGGGTTGCCTATAAATACAAGGCGACCCCCAACGTTTCAAAGGTGGCTGGAAGTCGAAACGTCTCCCGTGCGCGCAATTCAACCCCTTCCGCGCGCAATGACGAACTTCAGGTAACCTCCTTTCTTTCGCGCAAGAAAGCCTCGGGGTCCGCCTTCGCGCGCAATCCCCGCTGGCTCCTTTCATTTGAATAAACACTCACCCTAAGGCCGTTGCGCGCAAAAGAACCCGCTTGCGCGCAATTGCCCCGGGGTGCGCGCAATCCGGCCCGATTGCGCGCACCCCCCCTTCTTTCAAGTGGCCATTCATTAGAGAATGAGCAGTTGCCCCCGCGCGCTATCCGAAGCCCGGTGTGAGCAATCTGAAGCATCCGCGCGCAAGGCGCTGGCCCAATTGCGCGCCAGCCGTCCCGATTGCGCGCCGGCCCGCAGTATTGCGCGCAAAGCTTCCTTTTTGCGCGCAATCTGCCAGGGTCGCCCCCGTTGACCTCCTAAGGGTACCCGCCTGTGTGGCACCCGATGATTCTCATCCCGGGTGCCCGCACCGTGCGTTGTCTTCCCGTGCGGCCCTCCAGGCTTGCGCGAAGTGACACGCACCTATGTCCAGCATGACGTTAAACTGCATACACGTCCAGCATGACGTTAAACTGCATATACGTCCTGCACGACGTTAAACTGTACATCGTCCGCGCTGCAAGACGTTAAACTGCCAAGTGCTTCGTCCGGCAACCTATGCCCAGCATGACGTTAAACTGCACACCCGTCCAAGCTGCACGACGTTAAACTGCCTAGCCCCCATCGTCCGTGCTGCAAGACGTTAAACTGCCAAGTGCCTCGTCCTCAACACATGACGTTAAACTGTACTTCGTCTGGCAAGACGCTAAACCGTCCGCAACCTGATCCCGTGCTCCGCACGCAGGGTCTCCCCCGGTTTGGACGTGGCCCCCACCCGCTCGTCTCTGCAGGGATGTCGGGATTGTCCCCCTTTTGGGACGATTTAATGGGAGTGGCTTTTCCCTACGGGGGCAGGGTATTACAAACCCCTAGTTTCTCGTGGGAGGCTGCACATGTGTATCTCCATTGCACCTCCCCACTGCCGAAGCCAGTAGAGGGTCTGACTGGGATCGAGGTGTCTTTTGCTTTCGGTCCAAGTCCCTTCCAACTGAGTTTTGCAGTATCCGGGCTGCCCCAAGTGCGTAAGTCCTGACAGATTGAACTACGTGGACTTTGATCCCTGTCTTCTATACAGGGTACGTAGGAAGCCTCCCTGAGGCCCAAGCCCACCACCTGGTCGTTCCGGTCGTATTTACGTCCGTTCGTCCATCAGTGGACCCCTCCAGGGTTCACGCTTGCGTTGATTCACCTATGAATCCGCCCCTGTGGGAGGCTGCCCGTGTGTATCTCCACGGTGCCTCCCCACAGCCCCCCTTTTCCATTTCCCCTTTTATCGTCCAGCATGACGTGAAACTGTGATCCACCCGGCCGTTCCATCCCCCTCCGTGCGAGGTGGTTCGGTTCAATCCTCCGCCCGGCGGCCTCGACCTCTTCGTGAGTCGGCTTGCCGACGTCCAGCATGACGTTAAACTGTATGCCCGAACTACGTTGACTTTGATCCGTGTTAACGCGCGGTACGTAGGAAGCCCCCCTGGGGTCCAAGCTCTTTACTCCATCATCCATCCTGATCCTTACCCGGGCCGCCACATCCCGGTGGGGTCATGCCACTTCACTCCACTCCACGTTACTTGGGAAGCCGCCCATGTGGTGGCCCCAGCGTCGGAGGTTCCCCGCAAGGGGTTCTGTCATCTGATCCACTTTTCGTGTTGATCGGTCCGATGCCGTCCCCGCTGGACGTTAAACTCGCGGCATACCCCGTGTTAAACACGGGAAGCTGAGGAAAACCTCAGGTGACACAGTTCCCCGCACCTAGTACGGGATGCCTCAGGCCATCGTGCCTTCGAGAAGCCCTATTAGGGACGGAAGACAGACGTGCAGAGCCGCAGTGTTACGACACGCCCCCAGCACCCAGAGCCACCCGGCCTTCTCACCGCAGGTTGCTGCCCCGCCCAGACTCCTTGGAACGTCCGGGCGGAAGCAGCGTAATTAACCGGTGTCCATGAAGATATGGCGCCGGGAACGAGATTCACGAACATTCTTAAGTCTATGAGGGAGACCCGGATTAGGCGACAAGTTCCGAGGAGACGTCCAAGGAAGGAGAAGCCGACATCCCATCATCCCGGTTTCGATCAAGGAGCAGACGCCCCTGAATAAGGGACGGATGCCGCCCGCCCTTGGAAAGCGGGACTGCGGGACCACAAGCCGCGCGCCCATCCCCTCGGGTTGACAGGTGCACGCGCGAACGCGTCCTGGCGGAACAGCGTAACCCGACGCACATCCGCACCGAAACAAATATCCCTAATTATAATAACATAAATTGGAAGAGGAGAATGATATAGTATGGAAAAGGAGAAAAAAACTCAACTCCAAATGTATAAATCCCTTAAGAATGACTTAACACTACTATTAACATCAAGATAGATTCAATAGAACAATATCCAAAACGTCTGAAATAATATAATTTTTTTTGATATGTTAAGGACTTTGGAAACCAATATTCCCCTTTTGGATAATCTCGAACAAATCCCCATGTCTTAAAGTATCACCAAATTCTATACACAAAGAATATAATTACTTAATTTAATGATATAATGATCATATAATGTGTTTTCTTATCCATAATCATACCCATATTACCAATCAATTGTCAGGATTTAGGGAAATTTTATATTCCCCACGCCATAGGATATTTAAATTTAATTAATGCTTTATTTGTTACTTTTTGTTATATTAATGTATTTAATCACATAATCTATATCTCTTTATAGAGGGGAGATTTTAATATGACCCATGTGAAATTTTTTATGATGGCATAGTGGGATTTCAAGGATTTATATTTCCAGTATATTTCAATTTGGAAAACATGGACAATGATGGACCACCTTGCCACTAACCCATCATTTTGGGGGACCTTTATTGGAAATTTACAATACCATCATTAAGGTCAACGATGTAACAATTACCATTGTTTTTTTAATAAAAATACACACCTTAATATATTTGATTCCATGAGGAACCCTTTAAAGAAACATTCACTTTCTAGGTAATCCTATCTATATAGGGTTTTATCCTTTTTAAATTCTAGTGTGTTATATGAATTTTTATCCATATGAAAAAAATTGGTCGAATATTTGATGTAAAATGAGGGTATCATGAATTCAGTAAATTTTATTTATATTATTAAAGATGAGGAAACATATGAATTATTTAATTAATATAATGAATTATATCACAAAAAAATATTCACCTATATTTTCCAATGAATATTAATTTTATGATTTATGGGTGGGTTGAATCAATTTATTTTTATATATTGAACGATACCAAAATCTATATTTAAAATAGATAATATCTTAATAAAAATATGTGTACCATATATAAGGATAAAAATTAAATATTGATAATTTATAACAATACATCATTGAAAAAAAGAAAAAACTATAATTGAAATTTTAATATGAAAATTCCAAGAAAAATGAATGAGAATTGGCGATATCCATGTAATAATCCTATGAAATGTTCCTATTTTCTTTTTGAAGGATTGTCAAAATATATGAAATAACCACAAAAGATACTTAATGACACCTTTATGTGTGTGATTAAAACTGAAATAGAAATTTTATCTAAATCATGGATTCTATATGTCATTTTAGATTCACAATGTCTTCTCCTTATCCAAGTAGTTCCCATGATATTGTTCATAACCATTTGAGGAATTAAAAGGATGAATTAATCCCTATGAGAATTTATAACATCGAGAGAGTTTGAATGGACTATTTGAAATTAAATTAATTTCCAATAAAGATTAATCCACTCATAAATTCAATGACTATATAATAGAGAGGCTTATATGGATAACTAATTTTTTGATTCCTGTATTGATTTTCATGTAAAATTGATGTGTTAATTTACATATGGGAAAAATATAAGACCACATTCACATATACTTTTGGGACATCTACTAATATAAGGGTTCCATTTTTATTTTTTAAATATACATGAAAATTTTACTGGTGCAAGTTATGTTTTTTTATTTACCAAATTGAGTATTTCTTAGAGTCATTCTTGGATGATTTCATAGTGTTCATATTCATTTATCAATTATTAAAAAAATTAGATATTATTTTGAATGATTTCATCAAAATTATTTTGTTTCATGTATTTTAAAAATTAATTATTTGGTGTAGATAATAATTTCTCAAGGGAATGTCATTTCATAATATGAATATGAATTAAATAAATCAAAAATTAATTTGATAAATTCCATACCATAAAAAAAAATTGAAACATATTACACATCTTTTATTTTATGAATTATCTACAAGTGGTTTATCAAGGATTTTAGTATAAAAGATATCCCTCTCTAAAATTAATGTAGAAATCTGAAAATTTTTATTTTAGTGATTAGTGAATGAAAACACTTAATTAATTGAAGAGGTGATCAATAACCCCAAAAATGATAAAAACACCAAACTAAGAACCATTTATGTTAATTTATGACGTTTCTAACCAAGATGTTTTTCAAAAAATTCCTTATATAATAGAGAGTGGGAAAAAAATCATCATATATACCTCACGAACCATATATATTCCCTAATTCAAGTATATAACAAAAAAATACTATTTTTTCTATTTTACTGTTTTTGGACCGATTCAAATCCACATAGAAAATTAATGTTATTTTATTGTTATGACCATATATCCATTACATATGGTGTAATTAAGACAAATTGCAACCCCATACTTGTGAAATAAATTCTATTACATTAATATTTAAACATGTAAATTATATATAAGAAGGGAGATAAAAACCAAGTGTCTTATTAGTTGATAAGATTTCCACACATAATCTATAGAGATATTATGTCCCACAAACCTCTACAATACTTCGTTATCTAGAAGAATATCTTCATGGAAGAATTTAATGTTTCATGGTATGTTGAAATGGAAAATTATATATAAAAATAATAAACCCCAACCCACTAATATCAACACTAAATTCAATACAAAATTCAGAATATAAATTGTACGTTAGGAAAAAACTCATTTATTTTGGAGATTTAAACTATTAAAATGATATAATGATGACTACTATAATGTTAAGTTGAATATGTTTATATGTCTGGCCAATCTCAAGATTCTGGATTCCATTTTGGAAAACATTGCACAGTAAGGAAGGTTTTATAATCATAAATTTTTCATCCTTACTAGTTTTTTGATTAAGATGAATTTTTAAATAAAGGTAAACATTTATTTTGGGAATATATTAGAAAATTATTATACTATACTTGTATTGGGTTGTTATTCAAATTGGTGGAAGCCAATGCAAGGAATATTGATGGTTCAGTAAATTCATATGAATTGTTTTGCGATAAAATATTTATTAGGTTTGGAGTTCTCAAATCCATCATAAATTATAAAGGGACTCAATTATTCCGTAGTTTCATAGAGTTATTTCATAATAATTATGGAGTGAACTGTATAACCTCAACACCCTATCATCAATTATCTAATGATGAAGATGAAGTGTATAATAAGATGATAAAATAATTTTAATGATGTTTTTAAAATGCAAATAAGATGTATTTATGCCAAAGGATAGATGATATCCTATGGTATTATATCCTACAAAACCCCCATAGTTACGAGCATATACAAGCTCATTTATTGTAAAACGTTTATCTTATAGGTGTAACTAGAACATAAGGCTGACTAGCCTTTAATGGAGATGAATTTGACCATGAAAGTGATGAAAAGAATAATATATCATAGTTACATGAGATATACTAAAATATATTAATGTATTTTTAATATTAAACAATTTATAACTAAAGTAAAATTGTTTGACATGGTAATAATATAACCAAAGGACTTATAGTTTGAAGACCAAGCGTTTGTTTGATAAATACAAAAACTAGATAATTTATGGTAATATTTACTCAATATGGGAATATTCATTTATAGTAACTCATTTTTATACTTATATTAATATCTAGATTATAAAATTAGGTTGATAAAACACATTCACACTTATTGGACACTTTCTTAAATGTTTACTATAAAAATATATCCAAATTATTAGTGAAGTTTATTTCACTACACCTCTATTTTTATCAGTGAAACCCCAATAGGTTTTACCTAACCTTGAAATTTTATTTCATGTTTTGATCACATTTGAAATAATATTATTTGGTAAATAAATTTGAATTCATTTTGTAATGTTCATCAATTAAGTAGGGCGGGTGGTATTTATAGTTCACGACTAAAAAAAATCATCATTTATGATTTTTTGAAAATTATTTTTCATTTTCATGAAAACCTTTATATGTTTTTTGAAATTTGTGAGTTTAAAATTTACACCCATGTAAAAATTTATTCTATTCTAGTGTTTAGAAATATATCCCCTATCAAATCACCTTATATGAAATATTAATTATAATTTTTTCAATTACTTTGTGATGATATTTCAGGTGAATTCCATTGATTTTTGAAACACAATACATTACATACATCATAGTATTTTTAACCACATACCTAATAAGATTTAATACCAAATTTAAAATTTTCTTTATATTTACTATTTAATTATAAAACTAAAATTTTATTTAATAAAAATAACATGGTGAGTAATCTAGTAAAAATCTTGATGAATTGAAGGAATTTTTGATATAAATGATTGATTAATTATTTGGATTTTAAAACCCATTTCCAAAAAATCATGTTTTCTTGGATACATTATTTATTAAACTGCATATCCCTTATCATGAAAGGATAAATTTTTTATAAATTCACAATAAAATAAAAATATATTCATATTCATTTATAAGAAATCGTTTTCATCATCAAAGTTGAATTCATGTGTAGGGGAAGAGATAAGGTTCATGAAAAAAAAAATTTATCTTAAAACTATTTGAATTTAAACAAGATTTTATCATAAATTTTGTGATATTTGTTTGAATAAATATAATGACTAGAAGAATTGAATTTTTTTTGATTCCGTCTATTGATTTATATAATTGTCCTCCAATGATTCCTATGATAAGTTTCACTTTCTTTTCAAAAACAAATATGATTCTGATTTGAAATAAAAATATTAAAAAGTTGAAATAACTCTACCGTGGAATAGGGGAAGGGAGAATAAATTGATGATGTGGTGTAATTTCCAAATATAAAGAACTACCATGAATCCATATATGAGTTACATGAAACCTAATTTCCATTTGAATATAAAATTGATTACATGGTTTGTTGGGAAAGTAATTTTTAGTTTGAGCTACATGATGAGAATTTTTAAAGGGGTTTAAGAAAGGATCTAAAATAGACCATAATTATGGAATGAACTACATATTTTTTTAATGATAATTCTAATTCCTACCATAGAAAATGTGATTCCCTCTATTAATTAAAAATAAAATCCAATGTTATAAAAAGAAAAACTATTTTTGATTCAAAATGGAGGAAAAAATTAGATCAATGCTTACAAAAAATTAATTTATAAATATAGTTGGACACAAATCGAGAATTAAAATATGTGATACTGAATAATTATACAGGGATGTCGAGGGAGAATCCATTCTTATATGAATCCAATAATCTTGTAATGAGCTTTATTTTAATTTCAATCCACCAAATCCACATCATCAAATTTATATTCAAATATTTCTAACCATTAATAAATATAACAAAAATAATTAATCAATGATGATATTTACAAATACATGAGTTATTGGGGGTATATGAAGAAATTCATCTAGCCTATGGTGAAACATGAATGAATTTGGAATGGAAAATATATTTCCTAAAAAATCAAAAGAAAGTATTGAGTAAAATATTTTTATAGGTAGACATAATTTTATAAAAGGGGATGAAAAAAGTGAAAATTAATTAAAGTTAAATAATTAATAAAATTGTTTGAATATATTTAATAATTAATTATATTAATGAATCCCATTGTTTTGAAAAAGTGAATTCAAATTAGCTCTATATTTGAATTTTTAATTCCTCATGTTTTCGAAATTCACATTTCTCATATCTAATATTTAGTTATAAGGGAATTTATAGATAAAATATTTTTATATAATTGAATGAGTATATTCACGATTTAAATCATATATTTTTACTAATGTTTTGAGTTATTATTACATGTTTGAACCGTAGGATTACTATAGTGTTTAATGAGAAAATGTATTAAATCATTATTTTTATGTATTTTAATTAATCGTTAGAATCCTTATAATCACATATACTATTAAAAATGATTTTTTATGGACATTTTTTTGATAATTTTGATCTGATTAAATTAAATAATGTTTAGGATTTTTCTAGGTACAAATGAAAATTGATGATAATGGGAATTTTAAAATGTCCTAAAGCCTACCATAACAAGGAATCTATTGACCAGAAATTGATTCTTTTATACTAGAATTTATCTTCCATATGTTTATTTCTAAAAAATTAAATGAAGGTAATTCATCAATTGAGATATATGGATAAATTAAATTTAATTAAAAACAATATCTATAAGATACCATAGGTGTAATCCAAAGAATTGTGTCATAGTCAGTTGACTGTAATACTGAATCTGATAAATTGTGCAAGATAAATCTTCAAATTATTCAAATGAATATATTTTCATTTAAATCAACCTCCCATCTCATACATAAAACTTATTGTGCATCTTCCATGAGTACACATTCTTCTGAAAGGTTATTTGAACCACATGGAAAATCTATTTATTTTTAGTCTTATGTTCAGTCTAAGACAGATACAATTATCAAAAGGTAATTTTTTATGTGAAATTTTAAGCTACAAGAAGATAAAGACATGGTATTTCCACATTATAATGAATGTAATCAAAGAGGATGTTTCAAACTAGATAATATCTAATAAAATAGTGTACATTGTTCTATAAAAATTTAAATTTAATGTCATTAATTACATGGGATCTGGAGATCATAAAGGAGAAAGATCTGAGGAAAAAGGGATGAATAAATTTTTTAAAGGGTGATGAAATTTCAGGTCTGATAAAAATAATTCAAATTAAAAAGATGGTTCTATATTAAAATAAGAGGGTGAATTATAAAAGAGACTATTCCTAGTCTGGATGATGATTTTTTGGAAAATAATTTTTTATAATTGTATTTTTATTTTATGGTTAGTTTTGGTTTTTTGATGCATTATCCCACATCATTATTCTCTATTTCCATTCATATATTGGGGTAATTATTAATTTATAATAAAGGTAGTATAGACCATTTTTTAATGATTGATCTATAAACCTTAAATAAATAAATCTATTTTGTTGAAAAAATTCATAACTGTTGAATAAAAATTAATTTCATATATTGTTGTCTTTTTAAATTTCATGGTACTGAATGTTTTTATGGTTGATTATTATCATCTAATTCTAATTAGTCATATGCTATATATTTTTGACTAATCTAGGTGGGTTAGTTATGTTCTAAGAAATCACTATAATATGTTGAATGTATATTAAATATTCTTATTTTAAATTGGAATCATAAGGCTTCAATTTGTTTTTTCTGAGTGTACTATGGGTGATATTATATATCAATTTCACATATTCGAAGGGGATATACCAATAAAAAATTTTCAATTAAGTTTATTAATAACATTTCCATTCAACAGATTTATAGAGGTGTATAGTGTAAAGACTATTTCATTAATCCGTTAAAAAGATAAAGATTGAAAAATTTAAATACTACGATAAGAATTAATTTGGGAATGTAATCCCAACCTAATTACTTAGTCATCATACTATTTTCAATATTCTATTTCAATTTTATGTTTGATTTCATATCACATATTCAATATAAACACCTCATTAATCTAACCAAATATTTAAAAACTAATTTCTATGTGCTCTTATCAAGGAGAAATCCTTGGACACTACCTTAGCAACATTAATCATAGTAAATAAAATAGTTCTTATTACAACCCATGGCAATCGTGTTCCATTTTTCTAGATGTAAAAATCCCAATAATCTAACAAGAAAATGTTATTTTTTTCATCATCTATCACACACTGGGTTGGGCTACCATCTATCCCAACACCTGATCTGGTCCAAGACAAGGCCTGGGATGCATTTCCCATCCTCTTGGGTAGAGGACTCTCAACAAGAAGCAAATAAAACATAGTTGTAATGATTTACCCCAATAAAAATAGGATCAAATAAACCAAACAGTTATCACAATAGAAAACCATAATGACTGAACATCAATAAATATGAACAAATATCAAATAATCCAATATCTAAACCAAAAATAGAACTACTAAATGAAACTAATTCAAATAGAATATAATACCATCTTTATGTCACATCTTGGTCACCACTAATCTATAAGAGTAACCTGATCCATGAGAAACCCTAAACCAACAAAAAATGAAATATTATCAATGCCAAGTAGAACAAGTATGCTATTAGAATGAAAAATTCTTTGGTATGCACCATAGATCCCATACATTTCCGTTACAAAAATATTTTTTATAAAACTGGTTTTAAATAAATTTATAAAATAATTTATTCTAAATTCAACAAAAAAATAACATTCCAAAAACAACACTTATAGAGAAATAAATTAATATTTCCTTTTAAAATGCGATTACTTTCTAAATCCTGTTACAAATACATATCAGAAAATAAGGGTATATTCTATATGTAAATAAAACCAAACAAACTTGCATAAGTTATCTAGGATGAATACCAATAAACAACTAATGTAAAATTGATCATACAGATAGTTAATAACATGCATTTTTGAGACATCTATAGAAACAATACTTTGAAGTATTTAGATCAGACTCACCATCTGAAATTTGGTGAAGCTCCATTCACAATAACCAACTAAACACTTTAAACAAACCAATCTAGAGAAACATCCAACATGGACACTCAGATAATATAGGGGGTATGAAATAATCTAATCAGGGTCGATAATAACCCATCTCTTAACCTATATATGAAAGAAAATAATCCCATGAAAATATTTCCTAGTGAATAAGGATGCCCTCACACTCATGGATAAAACCAATATCCCATATCCACCATTCCTGACTATCCCAAAAACAAACACCACTTATGTGATGATCATATCCTTGTAGGATCCACAATAGAGGTTCCCATCTCACAACTAGCCATTCAAAAGTTCCAACTAGTCCATCCAATCAATCATTTTTGATACCCACCTTCCTTAACATATAAAATACCATTCAGTCCTAAACACCAGACAAGATGTCAAACCATTTTCCAAAACCAACTCAAAAACATAGAACATCTAAGAATTGTCCCACATAGTCTGTTATCTCTTTTATATATCAATCCACACATGAAGATACCAAACATGAAAACAATTAGGGACTTATATATGAAATCCCATTCAAATTTCCCTAGAACACAAGTTCACCCATTAGAAAACAAGGAAGCATTTTACTATCAAAATAAAATTAGAAGAACTATTTGAGATGAGGAAGAATGAAAGAATGTTGGGAAATAGGTAGAGTCCTTTTAAAAACGGGGTTTAAGGAAAAAATAACTATCAAGGTTATTTAGATTTTTCGTGAACAACCTAATTTCACCTTGTTCATTTAGGGATGTGCCGACATCGAATTAAACACTTTCATTAGTCGCAAAATAAACCTAAAATAATTTAAGGAAAGTCTATATTCACTTACATAAAATAGAAAAAGCTACATAGATGAACCAAACCATAAATGTAACCAATTCCAACTAAAAATACCCAATTCAAATCTTAATTTAATAAACAATGTGTAAGAAATTATAAAAAACATATAAAAATAAAAAATTCATAATTAAATAAGTGTTCAAATTTTCTATAACACCTTGTATGCATTTATAACTATATAATTAAAGATACATTTTTAAAACATTTTCCTCTAGTTTTTAAAATATAAAAGAACTATAAAAAACCAAACAACGACTTCACAATCATGAGAAACACATTTATAATTTATTGAGAAACACAGATGCATAAAATACAATGTTTCAAAATAGAAATGGGTGGATGTACCAACCTCAACAACATGCGAGCTCAATGAATCTTCTAGGGAAGGAATATATTTTCCCAATAGATAGAACAAACTTCATAACATTAGGGAAAACATCCCCCACATCTACCCTAACCCTTAGGATTCATCCAAGGAAAATACCCATAGTTAGAATCAATGTGACCAAGTTAAAAGGATAAGGAGAAGAGGAAAATGGACAAACACCATGTAGAACTCACCATAGAACCTTGAAGATGTATCCATGGAAGAATGATGTCCAAAACAAGAAATATATAAGAACTTGGTTGTTTCTATAAAAGACTCTGGAATATACTTGATGTTATTCTGGAGCAGCGCCTTAAGACAGTGTGCGTTTCCGAGCCATAGTGTGGCCAAAATTAAATTTTCAGTACGTTCACACTAGGCACGCAAAATAATTGGCGTAACACATAGAATATTACTTGTATGTGAAAACCGAGGGCACAATTGAGTCTGGAGAATTCCGTTTACCCTAGGAGGGGTGTAATTTTCACGGGCACGACCTTTCTGTGGAAAATGGACCCATGGGTGTTTTCGTAATTTATCGGCCTCAGGCGTTATGTTTTATAACATATGATAGGGGCCTCCAATTAATATTATAAGACCACAATTGTTCTTGGGAGGTGGGTTTTACCCTAGGGGAGGCTTAACATTGACCCCGTCGAGAGTTTCTGATGCGGGTCAATTAGGGGGTTTAAATTAATAAATATTTTAATTAATATTTAAACACCTAAAACCCTATTTATTTCTCCCCTTGGGGTTTCCTCTAGTGAATTATCTCAACCATAGAGACCTCCGACTTACTCAAGCTCAAGCCTTCCACCTCCTCTCTAAGGTGTTGCGGCTTTCAGCGGATTGTCATGAAGCGTTGGGCTATGCCCAAGAGGTAGGATTGTGCAATTTTGGTTTATTTTTCCCACACCTCCTTTTAACGTATAAATATGCATCAAATTGGTGTTGTTTTATCAAGAAAATACCATGGTTTACTATTATATATTCTGAGATCTCTGACGCATGTTTCAGATTTAAATTTGGAGCTTTGAGCCGTTCGTAGCTACGAGTCAAAGATCTGGGTGTGTTTTGTGTTTTCCAGTGAGAATCTGGCCTTCCATGCGGTCTGATGGTCTTCCTAGGCAGTGAAGGCAGTCCTCTGGGCTGTCTTATGTGGCTCAGAAGTATGGTGGTTGTGCAAGGTGGTGTCAGCACGTGTGAGGAGTGGCAGGAAGCCATTGGTTTCGGTCAGGAGAGGGCGAGCGGAGGCCAGTGGATGCGCTGGGTCAGTGGGGTCGTCGGCGCTCAGGGGGACCAGGGTCATGGATGCGACTCCATGCGGGAGACCAAGACCCACACTATGTGGGTCATTAAATGAAACAATGACTGACAATGAGGGCCGGTCGACGCTAGGGTGGACCGCGGGTCCACTGCCCAGCCAGCACAGGCCGGTCCAGCCCAATGGGATTCGTCCCCTCAAGTTTAGACACAAGAAATCTTCACTACAGGTGTCCATTTTGTGTGTCGTTTTCTGTAGTGTGATCCTCGGCTCGAGAAAAACATTTTGAGATGGTCTCGGGAATTTTTAATTTTTGAAACGGGGGATCGGCGGTGCGACACGTCCATTAAGTGGTTTAACATTTACTTTCTGATTTTCTTCTTTCGGTCGGCACGGGCTCATCTGATGTCCGATTTGAGATCCATTAGAAACGTTGTGACCCTCATGTTAAGAGGAAGTTTTCTATTGAGTTTTAGGCAATTGAAACTAGAGTTGATACATGGGTACCACGTGTCGTCTTTCGAGCTGCACGAAACAATTTGTAACATTTCCATCGGACGTCCATTCAGGGCGTGCGAGAAGTCGATTCTAGGTTTTTTCCCATGGCATTGTAATGGTGCAATATGCCCGTTTTATTTCTGCATTGTGGTGCAGGACTCTTGAGGGCTGTTTTGTGAATTGACGGTGTATTTCAACTTCTTCACCGGGTGTCCGTTTCAGGCATGTTTTTAAACAATCTTGTGTACTTTTTCGAGAGGATCGCAATGGTGTAATCTGTTCGAAGTGCTTCAGGACTGGGAGGTGGGTACCACATAGCACCGCTCGCGTGCGGAATTGCAATATGCATTTTTTCTTCCAGATATCTGTTGCACAGGTGTAAGTAGTCAATTTTTCTTGTTTTTCTAAGGGGATCAAAATGGTGCGATGCGCCGAACTATTTTCAGGACTGAGGCTTCGGACCATGAGACGTTATTCGGGCGTAAAGTAGTGTTGAACAACTTTTACGTCGGATGTCCATTGGAGGTGAGCAAATAGTCTATCTCACATATTTTTCGACAAGGAATATAACGATATGATCCATTTTTATGTTTAGAGTCTCATTCAAGAACTCATTAAATGGGGAAGCATGAAAGGTTCTCTGGTGGAGGTTCTTCTTGCTGTGTTTGGAAGAAAACCCTCGGTGTGTGATTGCGTTCACTCTTGTGTGAGTGAAGTTGATGTTTGAAGAGATGTGGATGGACATGCTACGGTCGGGGAGGAAGCTGGTTGATGAAATTTAATTTACACCTCATTTTGTTGACATTGGGTGTCGTGTGTACAATAGCACTTGGGCTAGAAATGTGGTATAATATGGGAGTATACGGGATTGCATGGAGGTACACGTTGTAGTTTGTACCTGAGAACATTTGTGCGCTTTGTTTGGAGATGAGTTGGGTCCACAGGTCATGTGGTCTCCATGTGTGTGTTGTGTTCTAATTTACGTACCTTTTACCTCTCACGACGTAGATGGCCCTCTTATTCATTATGGATTAGACCAGCAGGGTTGAGTGGTTTTCCCTTGTTCTGTTCTCGATGGTTTGATCGGAAGAGTTTTTTGGGTTCCCCTTTTTTCATTTCGTCGTGTGGGATTTCAGTGTCACATCATATCGTGTTCCCTGGTAGATATTTTGTGGATTCGGTGTGACCAATACATTACACGAGCACCGATCCTCTACCAAGGAGGTTGTTTCCAGTAGGGATAGCCAGAGTAGTTCCATGTTTACCCTCCAGGGGGGCTGGTCAATGGGTTTCTCATCAGTTTCTTCGGGTTTACCCTCCAGCATATACTAGGGAGTGGGTTACCCAATGACATCTTAGGGTTTATACTCCAGTAGAGACTGATCAGTGGGTTACCCGACGACCTCTAAGGGTTTACCCTCCAGCAGAGAATGGGCAGTGGGTTACCTGATGAACTCTTAGGGTTTACCCTCCAGCAGAGACTGGGCAGTGGGTTACCCGATGACTTCTTTCAGACTCAATCCTTTCTATTAGTCTAGTCTGTGTCTTTTTTCCATGAGTACTGGAGCGAGACCCTTGGTGGTACGTGTTAGTGATGTGACAACTTTGACATTGAGCAGACCTCTCGACTGTGTGATGGTGACGAGGTGCAGTTTTACTTTCCTAGAACTCTCAATTACAAAGGGCTCGTTCCCGAACAAGACGCATCTTTGAGATGCAACCTAAAACCATGAGGGCGAGTCAGTACAACCCAAAGCGGATTGTGTCAAGGTTTGGTGATTTGAGCCCCTTGACTTGCAGTTCTAGGTAGACGGGTGAGATGCTGGGAATCGTTGGAGTTTACTTCTGAAACTATTGGATACTAACTTTCATGGGCTGAGCTACGGGATAGAGATACCCTTACGATCATGTTCAGGTTTCTTGACAGAGCATATATATTTAAATACCTTGTTCTAGTACCCACTCCTTGGGTTTTGGATAATCTCCTTCCAGGAGAGGCGAAGACGTACGGGGTATGCCACATGCTTTCCGTGTCTATCTTCTCGTGGATGGATGAGTCTAATCTCCTATTATAGGTATTAAAGACTCGACGGTAATTTTATCTGCTCACCATTTCTAGCTCCTTCTGATTGGATGAGTCTTCTTACTTCCTCTAGTTGGGTTGTGTTATACTATTTACATCACTCTCTCTATTTTACTCCATTAATATTCCCTTTTCAATCTACTTCCCACTCTTTGGTACCTCCTTTGTTTCTCCCTAGAGACATCGGGGTATCCTACTAAGTATATTTATACTCACCCCTACTTGGGCTTTTCCGGCAATTGGTGTGCCCTTGCAGATGACATACATGTTTGTCGTGACAATAGAGAATTTTAGGAGTTTGAGAGCTCCGACCACGTACATTGGTCATAGTCAGGATCTTGGTGAGGGACCCTCCAGCTGTTATACTTTTGTGTACATGTTGCTCTGTTGTAGAACATTTCGGGTTGGGAGGGTGTTTTCCCCTTTTTCTTCTCAATTTACCTTGAGCTTTTACTTTGTATAGTTTATAGGTCGATGGAATTTTTTGGAAGTTTATAGTAGTTATTACTATACTTTTCCTTTTACTCTATACTTCATAATTTGAGTGGGCTACGTGTGTGTGTACAAGTACATAGGAAAAGGCCTCCCTGAGTTGTTGTGCCTTCGGCGCTGGTTGCCAGCCCCTGGCCTATTGAGGTGGGCTAGGGGTAGTTTTGGATCGAGGCTGTGTAGGGTCGGGTTTTGAAAAAGTGGTATCAAAGGTGGTTCTTTCATTGGGAAATTGTTTGGATTTACCTAATAATGAATTATTTGGGATCTACGAAAATAGTGTCAACGGGTCTCGAGAGTGGCTCTCAGGCCAGGGAGTATACTAATGGTGCAGAAGCTGACGTATTCATTCACTAGGACCCTGATAACCCGCTTATCAACTCGGCATGCTGAGACACTCGTTATGAGGGAAATTGTTTTGTGAATCACCTAGGATTGCGTCTGTGACTTCCTTCTTGAGTCATATCCCCATTGTTGTAATGATTTTATAAATATTTGGTCATCTGACCGCGACACTCCTTGATAACATTCATAATGTCTCCACAAAAAATACAGCCAGGATACCAGATTTGGATCATGATGAACACCCTGTGAGTTACGAGGCCTTGGTCCAAGACCCATCATGTCAGTCCCTTTCTCTGGGTGGGTAGGTAGCATCACCCCTACCCGGTGAGTAGCAGATATCTCCAACAGAGTAGACTGAGATTGAGCGGAGGATGAGAACACTCTGTGAGTTCCAACGACAGAGACCTCTGAGGTTCAGTGGGGAGATAGGCGATCAAGAAACAGAGGTTTGGATCAGGATAGTGGTTCGCCTTTTCAGGCTTCTACAGACGCCGATTGTTCAGGGGGAGTCTTTGACAGCCAGCCATTTCCATGGGGCATCTGGGCATTGGGGGAGTCTGGTGACTCAGTTATTTGATGAGTCGACACTTTCGTGGGGTGACATTCAACTGCTATTTCGAGAGGAGTTTTACCCCTCCTACTTACTATCCATTCAGAATAAGGAGCTCCTGATGTTTCAACAGGGAGGGATGACGCTGACCAAGTATGCGACTAGTATCACATACTCTGCACGCTTTGACCTGGACTTGGTCTATGACGACAACTTCCGAGCACGGAAGTTTGACCAGGGTCTCCGCAGAGATATTTGTTCAATCATAGTACCTTTTTGCATTTCCACTAATATTGGGGTGCTAGAGAAGGTGCTGGTGACAGAGAGCTTCCTGTCATGTTCTACAGTTTGAGGTTGTAGCCGGCTCAGTAGAGTCTTGACATATTCCGTAGTTTGCAGACGTCGGCTGACAGATCCTCGACGCAGGTGGCTTTCTAACAACTGGACTCAGGGATGTGGTCGTACACCATAGTGGTAGTAGAGGTCACAAGGGAAGCACCAAGAGAATCGGTTCTATTCTTGTGATGGGAAAGGTCACTTGGCATGGGACTTCCCGACCAGGTATGCTGAGAACATCGGGCAAGCAGCAGGTGAACCACCATGATAGCGGCGGTGCTGTGATTGGAGTAGTGCTCAGAGAGGTGGTGCTAGGAGAGGAGCAGGAGGAGCTGGAAGTGGGGGACGACATTACGAGGTCTTCCCATCCCCACCTGGTGGTCCATATCAGGATCTGGGAGCTGACAGTTGGGACCACGGACAACCGCGAGTTTTGGATGTCTACGATCCTACAAAGCATGAGGTGATAAGAGGTACGCTCTAAAGCTCTCCTACTTTTTGCAGTATAATTGTTAGACTCTATATGTGAAATGGTTTTCTCCAAGCTCCTTGTTTGTGGTGTTAGAAAGGTGATGTGGGGAGTCGGTGTAACCATGTGTCAGTAGTGTAGGAAACGTGTAAGCATTCTATTTAGTCGATGGTGGTGACTCTTTCACCTTTCGAGTGTGTAAGGGAGTCTTGGACAAGGGACATCAACTGTGAAATCATGCATGACCATATGTCCTTGGGTGTTTCACCATATGTATATTCTGAAGGAGGGAATCACCAGGATTTGTCCTAGGTCAATACAGTGTTTCCACTCCCAGCGTGCAACTTAGAGGTTTGATCGGGAAGGTGCGCTACACCCGAGGGCCTTTGGCCCATTTAAGACTGTACGAAGTGATGACAATGTCACCTACCACGTTGTCTTAACCCCCATGGTCTGGAGTGTAGGACCCCGGGAAACCCTGATAGGGGAGGGGTCAGTCAGGGTGACAAATTTTTCTTTTAAAGAGATGGATCTTGTTCCCACGTTGGTAGAAACTTGTTAAACCTGTATAATGAATATGAATAGAAAGAAAAAAATCACATGCAGAGAGATGACACAACACCTTTTACATGGTTCACCACTAAGGGCTATGTCCAAGGAGCATACACCGACAAGTTCTCAGTCCTACCAAATTCCACAATTCTTCTTTGGTTGTTGATTACAATTGTTCGGGCACAATCACTATGTCTCAGGCTCACGAGCATTACAAAGGTTCAGGGATAGCTCACTGCATTCCTTGAGTTACTCCCATTGACCCCCTTGGGATCACTGCATTTGGTGAAGTCACACTCAGTTTATAGATGTGATGTTCTCTCCATCATTGCAAAATAATGAATCCTTTATTGTATGTAGACGCTCTGTTGAAGAGAAACTCTCACAAGTAGACAAATCTCACTTTTCTCTAAGGGTATTGGGAAATCTCCCAGCTTTCGTGCAGCTTTAAAAAGATTGTCGTACTTCAACAACACCTGTAATGCATACCCAATCCGGCACAAAAGTTTCAAAGATGGAGCACAAGTTATAACTACCGTGCAATTCCACTTCAATGAATTGAGCGACACTCATTTCTAAAACTTCAAACTTGCGCGACCCACATTCCATTTCAACCAAACTGGTTTTGGTGCGCAAAGGACATCTTTCATGCAACATATACTTGCGCGACCCACCACCACTTGCGCGAACACTTAACCTACGCGACAGGAGCACAAAACATATCCAAGTCTCGAGCTTCGTTGCAAATGAGGCATGGTGGTCCTCTATTTATAGGAAAACTGGACACCCAACATGGTGGCGCGCAAGCCTCCTCTCGTCGCACAAGTTCCAGAGTGCACCTCCAACCTCCTTAGCCTCATTCGAGCTACTCACTGGCATGAAAAAACCTATACTTGTGTGACCCTCTTTCCTTTTCAATATTTTGAGGTTCTCATCAACAAAAACATATGGTGCACAACTTTCAAATCCTCCTAAGCACTGGTGCACAAGTCCTTTTTCGGCGTGAAAGTCATTGCATGAAACACATACAACATGCAAGTCTCTTTCTCTAAAATCATTGTTTTCCCCTTTTGTCAGTTTTGAGTTCTAGAAATTTGGAAAACACTAGAAAATGGTGCCACCTTCAATACTGTTATCTGCCTGACCTGTATGAGTGCTCTTCTGGCACACATTCTGAAAATCCTCTAAGGATCGACAAAAAACACAAATCAACCTCCAATTCATGCATAGATGACCATGGTTCCAACATTCTCCTCCTTTGGGTTTGTCGACCATCATCAAATAAATTAAATAGATCACCATCCACATGCAGACAAAAAATGCAAGATTCAACTCAGGAAACACTCTATGTCTACGTGAGCAATGCTGGGTGTAGAAAATAAGAGAGAAATCTTGAATAGGGTTCCCATGTTTTGGAATTCTCAATGACGCACACGAAATTATCTTATAGTGTCAAAGAATAATTGCATGCCTGAACATGTTTGAATTTATTCCTTTCTCCCCCACTAACAAAAAACCCAGAGATCGATAATTTTTCCTTATTCAGCTCAAACAACGCTCCCCCTGGATAGTATCTCCCCAAAAAACCAGCATCACATCCATAAATAGATTATAAATAGTTATCCTAACTGGGGAGAGGGAATTTCTGTATCCTCCTTATGCAATAGGAGGTTGCTGAACACCGAGGGTCAACAGATGCTTCACAAATATAGCTGTTGGCAATGGCTTGGTCAGGATATCAGCCACTTGCTCATCAGTTCCCACATGATCTATTGTAATAATGCCTTGTTCAACTTTCATTTTGATAATGTGATACTGAATTTTAATATGTTTTTTACGAGAATGCTGAACTAGATTCTTCGTAAGATCAATTGTTCTCTTATTATCACAATAAATCACCACTGGTTACATCACCTCAACACCAATATTTGTTAATTTTTTCTTCATCCAAAGTAGTTGAGTGGATGCCTTTTTGGCAGAGATATACTCAGCTTCAGCAGTTCTAAGAGAAGTACTTTCTAGTTTCTTTCTCAATCAACGAAAACATTTATTCCCAATATAGAATGCTCCAACACTAGTGGAATATCTGTCAACAACATCACCAGCCCAGTCAGCATCACAAAATTATGATAATTCACTGTTCATTCCCAAAGCAAAGTATAAGCCACAATTGTGAGTACCTTGAATATACCTCATGATTTTTTTACAACTACCATATGTTCCTCCTTTGGATTACTCTGAAAGCGGGTTATAAGACATGTGGAAAAGACAATATATGGATTTGTTGCTGTTAGGTGTAGTTGGCTTCCAATGATCCTTCTGGACATGGTGGGATCTACAGAGGTTCTATCCTCATGCTTTCCAAGATTAGTTCCATCATCAATCGGAGTTGACATTGGTTTGGAATCTTGCATATTAAACATCTTCAGCAGCTCTCTTGAATAATTTTCCTGAAAATTAAATGTGTAATCCTTCTTTTGAATTAGTTGTAGCACCACGAAATATGTGAGCTACCCAATCATAGAAATATCAAATTCTCATTTCATGTTATTGGAAAATTCATCCACCAATTTCATCCTACAGCCACAAAATATGATATCATCAACATAGACAAGAACTATTAATTGATCTTTTGGAGAATTATTCACATATAGATTGTGATCTACACCTCTTATTTTGAATTCTAGTTTCCTGAGATAAGAGTCCAGCAAGGTGTACCACGCATGTGGTGCCTACTTCATACCATATAGATCTTTCTTCAATTTTCAGACCATTGTTACATCAGTACCAAGAATAAAACCGACTTGTTGTTCAATGTATACTTCTTCTTCAATTACACCAATTAGGAATGCTATCTTGACATCCATTTGATATACTTTATATCCTTTTTGGAGTTCCATTGCAATGAAAATCCTGATAGACTCTAGTCTAGCCACTGGAGAAAAGGTTTCTTTAACATCAACACCATAAATCTGGGAATATCCCTTACATACCAGTAGAGCCTTATTTCTAATAACCCTTACATGCTCATCAAACTTTTTATTGAAGAACCATTTCATACCAATCACATTGTGACCTTTAGTTCTTTGGACAAGATCCGATGTATGATTCTTGTCAATCTAATCTAACTTTTCATTCATGTATTTCACCCAAGATTCATCCTTTGCAGCTTCTTCAAATGAAGATGGCCCCACAATTGACAGAAATGTAGATTGTGTGTTATTTCTCGTCCTCCTTGTTTGTGTGGGTGCACTCTTGCCCACAATTATGTTAGAAGGATCAATCTCAACTCTATGAATTCTCTGGTGCGGTTCAGTTGCATTCTCTCCAACCACAGTTTGTTTTTCAGATTCTTCTTCTAGGTCAACATCATGATGTGACTACTAAATGTTTGTTACGGCTTCCTCAATTTCGGTATTTGTATTTTCCCCATGTTCTCTTTCTTCCTCACTTTTTATCACATCAGCATATGATGTACTTCATGAATTTGTGGTATTCTCATCAATTATCTTAACATCACTGTTTTCTACAATCCTTCCTAATTGCTTGTTGAATCACTTGTAGGTTTTCATGTTCATTTGATACCCAGGAAAAATTCCTTCATGAGAATTGTCACCAATCATCCCTTGATTTCCTTCTTTATTCCAGATGAAACACTTGCTTCCTAAAACTCGAAATTATTTCAACGAAGGATTCATTCCATGCCACAATTTTCAATGGTGTCTTAATTTCTCCCATATAATACCTTGTTCGATTCTGAATGTGAACTGTAGCTTCAAAAACATTCTTCTAGTAATGGAGTGTGATACCACTATCAATCAGCACAGTCCTGGTCATATTGTTGACCTTTCAATTCCAGCACTCAATAACTCCATTTTTCTATGGAGTTCTCAAAAAATATTCATCATGTGGTATTCCATGTTTTTCTAGGTAATTATCAAACTCAATGGAAGTGTATTACCCTATATTGTTAGATCGCAACACTTTGATTGTTCGTCCAGTATCATTCTTGGCGATTCACCGATATGTTTTCATGTAGTCAAGAACTTGTCATTTCCTATGAATGACCATAACACAAACCATTATACTGTAATCATCAATGAAAAGGACAAAGTACCTCTGTAAATGAGTTTCGACAACATTTATCGGCCCACATACATCTGTGTGAATTAGATCAAGAAGATGAGATGCTCTTTTATTCTTTGGCCAATATGAACAGCAGACCAGCTTCTCACAAATTCAATAATCACAAGGCTTTTCATGATCATGCTTTAGAATGGGGATATCCAGGACAATCATCATCTTATATATCTTTTTCATGGTCATTTTATTTAATTTTACCCAGCCTTCGATGTCATAAATTATTTTCTTCTTCAACAGACAAATAGAAGATGTTGACTTTTTTGTCAACCTGTTATAAGTTTCCATATGTTCTATAGCATTTCATAAGAGAATTACCTATTTTTTAACTTTATAGTGCAGCCTTTTTGATTGAAAGTTACTATGTGCCCAGAATCACAGAGTTGACTAACACTTAGGAGATTGTGACGTAGACCATCCGTATAAAGAACATCAGTAATCTTTAGATCTCAATTGGTGAGAGTAGTATTCCCACTAAATTTAATCTTCAATGAACCATAATTACCAAACATAACTATTCAATCTACATTCTTTTTAATGTTCTTCAAAAGGCCATCATTTTCCGTCATATGGGAAGAGCATCCACTATCAAGAATCCAGGTGCTGCTGCTCTTTGTAGCAATGAAGCCTACTTCTACAAGTTTGGATTTCTTAGTTTTCTTACATTAATTCCATGAGTCATTGGATTGAGTATAGAGAAATGATGGCCTTTCAATTATTTCATCTTCGTATATTGGTTCATTATAGTCAAAGTCTTCTTCAAGAGGAGAAAACCTGTTTGTAAGAGCAACATGGTCTTGATGACGAGATTTGACTTGTCTTGATCTTCAGTATGAGGTGTCCATGTACATTCTCTACCTGTAATTAATATCCTTATGACCAAAGTTAGAACAATGAAAACAATATCCATTGAATTTATTTCTTCTTAAATAATTAGAATATGCATCTGTTATCCTTCGTTCAACTCCCATATCATCCCAATTCAAGTATCTCCTTGCGTCATTGAAATATGACAAGTTATGGCCCAAATATCCACAGAACAGACACTTCATGAGAGGAAATGTCTTCATACTTGTGTTTTTCCTCATACCTTCTTCTGTGGGATAATAGTGTGAGGGATCATTTTTCTATGAGGCTCGAGGATAATCTTCTTTTATTTTTTCAGATTGAATTTTGGGGTTCTGTTTCATCACTTCAGAAGACTTTCCCACATCATCCACTTTCATATTACCATTATTTTGGTCACCATTATTTGCAGCATTTGAAAATTCTTCCTCATAGCTAATTCAACTATTTCTCATGCAGGCAGGACTTTGATCATTTAAAATCTTTTCAACTCCATTAGAGTCATGTTTTTCTCTCTCCAACAGCTCAGCATCTAAGAACCTTCCACACTATATTTTCTTCCTTGATTCTTTTGAAATTGAATCTTTTGCATGTTTACTCCTAATATTAACAACTTCATCCTAACGACAGTTACTAGTCTTATACTTTTCTTCTAGTCTGGAGGTGAGGTCATTGATGTCCTTTGTCTGCTCTTCAATTCTCAGCTTCAGAGCCAATACATCATCATTCCTTTCAATAAATTTGGCTTGTACATTCACCAATTCTTCCAGTCATTCAATTTCAGCTTTCATTTGATCAATATATTCATTTTATTCTTCTATAATTGATTTACACTTATTAGAACTCTTACATTTAATCTTGATCTTACTAACAGCATACTTAAGTTGCAACTCGGGATCTGCACTAGTTTTCAACTGATTTTCTCCACCAGTATCTTCTGATTTTTCAACAGTGGTCATCATGGAAGCATGATTCCTAGTTTTAAATTATCATTCTTATTTATAACATAATTCAATATCATCATCTTCCTCTTCACAGACAAAACTCTTCCTCTGAATCTTCTTCCTAGATTTTAAGTCCCCCTTTTTCAAAATCCATTTCTGAGGCCTCTCAATTTCTTCTGCTTCGATTTCTTCATTATCAAATATTAATTGGCACTGAGAAGAAATGTTCCAAACTCTTCCTCAATGAAAACATTCCCTAGGTATCCTTCCATTGAATTTACGTTTTCCCTTATTCATATTCTTGGCGATGAGAGAAATAATTTCCTTTTCCTCTTCATCTTCACCACCACTATCTTCTGAAAGTTTCAGTTTTTCCATGGCAATGAATTCCATTTTCTTGCTTACATGAGTCGTGGAATCTTCAGGTTTGACTCTCATCTCATATTCCACTAAACTACTTAAAAGATCACCCAGAGATAGTATAGATGGATCTATTTCTTCAAGGGCTAACATCTTTTCATGGTACATAGGAAAAAGCCTTCTCAAGATTTGCTTTATGATATAAATGTATTTTATTTCTTCAAAAATACCTATAATTGCTCCCACAACATCAGTAATTTGATTAAAGAATGAATCTGCATTCTCATTAGGGTGAATCTTTAGATCTTTAAACCTGTTCTGGAGGAATTGTATTTTTTTCTCCTTCACCTTTCTATCTCCTATATATATATTTTAAATTTTATCCGACATTGAATTTGATGAGGTGAAAATCATTACCTTTAGATAGATCTGATCAGAAAGGGTTGAAATTAGAGGATTCTATTCATTAGCATCAGCATCGAGAATTTTTCTATTATCATCAGTCATATCCAGCCCTGTTGGATCAGTATTATGTATACTTTTCATGGTGGAAAATAGAAAATTCATTCCAAGGGATATTAGATGAGATATCATTCTATTCTTCGAAATTTGAATATTACATCCATCGAAGAGAGGGACTCCCCTAACATTGATTGCATTCTCCAATACGACAAAGGACAGATTCAACGCCAGCAACCTCCTTTTGATAACACATGTATGACCCCGGGACACCCTGAGAGGAGAGGGTGAATTAGGGTGAAATGTTTTTCTTTTAAAGAAATGGATCTTGGTCCCACTTTGGTAGAAAATTGTTAAACTGGTATGATTAATATGAATAGAAAGAAAACAATCACATGATGAGATATGACACAACACTTTTTACATGGTTCACCACTAAGGTGTACATCTAAGAAGTATACGCCGACGTGTTTTCGGTCATACCAAATTCCACTATTCTTCATTAGTTTTGGATTACAATGGTTCGGGCAATGTAACTATATCCCAAGATCACTACCTTTAAAAGGTTCCTGGATAGCTCACTACATCCCTCGGGTCACTCCCGATGACTCCCCCTGGCTCACTGCCTTTGGTGAAGTCCAAATCATTTTATAGACGTGAAGGTATCTTCATTATTTCAAAATAATGCATCCTCTATAGTTTGTAGATTCTCTATTGAAGACCAACTCTCACAAGTATACGAATATCACTTTGCGCTGAGGGTACTAGGAAATCTCTAAGCATTTATGTAACTTCAAAAAGACTAGCGTACTTCAAAAACACCTGGCATGATTCCCCATGTTGACGTGCAAGTTTCAAAGATGGTGCGCAAGTTAGAACTGGTGTGCAAGTCCACCTCAAAAACTTGAACAACACTAACTTCTTCAACTTCAAACTAGCACAAACCACATTACGTTTCACCCAAACTGGGTTTGGCGTGAAAAGGACAACTGTCGTGCAACTTATACTTGCGCGACCCCCCACCACTTGCACAACTACTTCACCAGTGTGACGGGAGCACTGAACTTCTCAAAATCTCAAACATAATTGTAAATGAGGTGGGGTGGTCCTCTATTTATAGGAAAATTGGACACCATGCGTGGTGATGCGCAAGCCTCCCCTCGGCAAGCAAGTTCCGGCGTGCACCTCCAACCGCCCTAGCATCTGTCGCGCTACTCACTTGAACGAAAAAACCTATAAATGGGTGACCCTATTTCCATTGCAATATTTTGAGGTTATTATCAACAAAAACATATGCTGCACAACTTTCCAATCCTCCTATGCAATGGTGCGTAAATATTTTCTTGGTGCTCATGTCACTTGCACGACCACTATACGACACGCAAGTCTCTTTCCTAAAAAAGCACTGTTTTCCGCTTTTGTCAGCTATTAGTTCCAGAAATTTTGAAAACACTGGAAAACAGTGCCACCTACAATACTGATATCTGCCTGATTTGTATGAGTACTCTAATGGCACGCATTTTGAACATCCTTTAAGGATTGAAAACAAACACAAATCATCCTCAAAATAATGCATAGATGACCATGGTTCCAACAAGAAGTGGGTGTACGGTGTCTCCCACATGACTTACCTAAGGAGATGTGTGCATGATCCTAATCACATCATCAGCAAGGGAAAACCTCGCATGAACAAATCAAATCCTTTGGTCAGTGTGCGGTGACGTGGGACTGTGCAAGAGTTATTCTGGGTACGGGAGAGCCATGTGTGGGCTAGTTAAACTATGTTTTTCTCTGGTTTTTCTTTTCATGGATGAAAATATTAAAATATTTAATGATATAAGTACCCAGTTTTTACTAAAAAATACTTCGAAATATTCTTGATTTTATTCCAGAGCAGCACCTTCAAACGGAATGCATTTCCCATCCCTGGTGTGGCTGGAATTAAATTTTCAGTGCGCTCACACTGGGTACATAAAATAAATCATATAACTCTTAAAATGTTACTTGTATGGGAAAACCGAGGGCACTATTGAGTCCGGAGTAGGCCATTTACCCTAGGAGGGGTGTAATTTTCGTAGGCGCGACCCTTCTGTGGAAAATAGCCCATGGGAGTTTTCGTAATTTAGTAGCCTCGGACTTTAAGTTTTATAACATTTGACGAGGACTCAGATTAAATTTATGAGACCGTCGATGTGTTCGAGAGGTGGTGTTTAACCTAGGGGAGGCTTAACATTGACCGCATCGAGAGTTTCAGATGCGGGTCAATTTGGGGGTTTAAATTAATTAAACATTTAATTAATACTTAAACACCTAAATCCCTCCTTCTTTCTCCCCTTGGTGTTTCCTCTAGATAATGCTCTCAACCCATGAGAACTAAACCTTCATCAAGATCATGTTATCCACCTCCTCTCCAAGGTGTTGCGGCTTACAGTGGATCGTCGTGAAGCATCGGGCCACACCCAAGATGTAGGATTGTGTGTTTTTGTTTTATTTTTCCCGCACCTTCTTTGAATTTATAAATTTGCATCAAA
Organism: Viscum album; assembly: GCA_963277665.1. Classification (NCBI taxonomy): domain Eukaryota; kingdom Viridiplantae; phylum Streptophyta; class Magnoliopsida; order Santalales; family Viscaceae; genus Viscum; species Viscum album. The sequence continues at coordinate 924,323,857 of OY728146.1, read as the reverse complement.
TTGATTTTTTATCGAGTGACTCCCATGATTGATTAGTATATATTCTGAGTTCTCCGACACATTTTTGGGATTTATATTTTTAGTTATGTGGTATCCACAACTGCGAGTCGAAGATCGAGGTGTGTTGGGTGTTTTCCTGTGAGAATCCGGCCATCCAGGTGGATCAATGGTCTTCCCATGTGGCGGTGTCAGTTGGACTAGAGGTCTTTGGTGGCTCGGAAGTAGGGTGGATGGGCAAGGCGGAGTCGGTGAGAGTGGTAAGTGGTAGGTGGCCGCTGGTGTTGGTTGGGTGAGGGAGAGTGTAGTCCAGCGTAGGCGCTGGGTCAGCAGGGTCATCGGCGCCCGGGGGGATCGAGGTCGCAACCTCGACTCTACACGGGAGAACGAGACCCACGCTCGGCGGTCCTCCATGTGAAAAAATGGGCAGCCATGAGGTCTGGTCGGTCCTAGGGTGGACCACAAGTCCACGGCCCGGCCGGATGGCCCGGGTGGGCCCAGACCGGTCCAGTTCATGGGGATTCGTCACCTCAACTTCAGACACCCGAAATCTTCACTACGGGTGTCCATTTTGTGTCCCGTCTAAGGATTTGTGATACTTGTCTTGAGAAGTAATTTTTGAGATGGTCCCCAGAATTTTTAATTCCTGAAACGGGGGCTCGGCGGTGCGACACGTCCGTTAAAGGGGTTTAATGTTTCCTTTCTGGGTTTTTTCTTTTGGTCGGCGCGGGCTCATCCGAAGTCCGATTTGAGCGCTGTCAGCAGTGTTGAGACCCTGGATTTAAGATGATGTTTTCCAGTGAGTTTTTGGGCGTTGAAACAAAAGTTGAGATGTGGGCCCCACATGCCGTCTTTCAAGTTGCACACAACAATTTGTAACTTTTCCATTGGACATCCGTTCAGGGCATGCGAGAAGTCGATTATTGGTGTTTTTTCGAGGGCATTGCAATGGTACAATCTGCCCACTTTATTTTTGCATAGTGTTGCGGTCCCCATGAGGGTTTTTTGTGCATTGACGGTGAATTCCAACTTCCTAACCGGTTGTCCGTTTTGGAAATGAGTTTAGTAAATCTTGTGTACTTTTTCGAGAGGATCTCAATGGTGAAATCCGTTCGTAATGCTGCGGGACCAGGATGCAGGTCCTATATAGCACCACTCATGTGCGTTATGGAAATATGTATCTTTTACATTGGATATCCATTCCATGCGTGTAAGCAGTCAATTTGATTTGTTTTCCCAAGGTGAACGTAGTTGTGCGATGCGCCCGACTGTTTTCACGATCAAGGCTCGGGACCACAGGACGCCATTCGGGCATAAAGTTCTGTTGAACGTATTTTACGTCAGATGTTTTTTGGAGGTGAGTAAATAGTCTATCTCTCATGTTTTTTCACATGGATTATAACCGTATGATCTGTTTGGATGTATGGAGTCTCATTCGAGATCTCATTAATTGGGGAATCATAAAAGGTGCTCCAGTGGCGTTCTTTCTTGATGTGATTGGAAGAAAACCCATGGCGTGTGATCACATTCACTCTCGTGTGAGTGAAGTTGATGATTGATGTGATGTGGTTTGCCATTATTTGGCCATGGAGGATGAAGGTTGGTGAAATTGTGTTTACGCCTTATTGTGTTGACATTGGGTGTCGTGTGTACGATAGCCCAAGGGCTCTTGGATTGGATATGAGTTGGGGCAACACGTTGTGTTGGCCCCATGTGTGTTCTGTGATCTAAATTACGTACCTTTGACCTCTCGTGACATAGAGGGCCCTCATATTCATGATGGTTTAGACCAGTAGGGTTCAGTGCTTTTTTCTGGTTCTCTTATTGATGGTTTGATTGGTGGAGTTGTTTGGGTTCTCCATTTTTTCGTTTAGCTATGTGGGCTTTCAGTATCATGTTCCTTCAGGTTCCTGGGGTAGAGTTTTTGTGGATTTTTTGAGACCAATACATTACACGGGCACCGATCCTCTACCAAGGAGGATGTTTCTAGTAGGGATGGCCAGGTCAGTTCCGTGTTTACCCTCCAGTGGGGATGGGCAGTGGGTTGCTCATCGACTTCTTTGGATTTACCCTCCAGCAGAGATTGGGAAGTGGTTTACCCGACGACCTCTTAGGGTTTACCCTCTAGCAGAGACTGGGTAGTGGGTTACCCGAATACATCTTAGGGTTTACCCTCCAACAGAGACTGGGATGTGGGATAGCAAATGGCCTCTTAGGGTTTACAGTCCAAGAGAGACTGGACAGTGGGTTACCTAATCAACTCTTAGGGTTTATTCTCCAGCAGATACTAGGCCATGTGTTACCTGACGACCACTTAGGTTTTACCTGCTAGTAAATAATGGGAAGTGGGATACCCAATGACCCCTTAGGGTTTACCCTCCAGAAGAGACAGTGTAGTGGGTTACTCGACGACTTCCTAGGGTTTACCCTCCATCAAAGACTAGGCAATGGGTTACCCGACAACTTTGTAGGGTTTACTCTCCAGCGAGGTTGGGAAGTGGGTTACCCAACGACTTCTTTTAGACTCAATCCTTTCTACTAGGCGAGTATATGGATTTTCTCCATGATTACCGGAGCAGGACCCTTGGTGGTACGGGTAAGTGATGTGACAGCTTTGTCTTTGAGCAGACATATAACTGTGTGACAGTGACAAGGTGTGGTTTGACATTCCCCTGAACTCTCATGTATGGGAGGAGATTTCCCCAACCAAGACACGTCCTTGAGATAAAACCTAAAACTGTGTGGGCGAGTCAGTGATGCCCAAAGCGGATAGGGTCACGATGCAGTAATTTGAGCTCCTTGACATGCAATTCGGGGTAGACGGGTGGGATGTTGGGCATCGATGGAGTTTACTTCTAGGACTATTGGATACTCACATTATTGGGATGAGATACGGGATGGATATCCCCTTGTGATCATGTTCAGGTTTCTTGAAAAATAATATATATTTCTATACCTTGTTCCAGTACCCACTCATTTGGTTTTGGCTACTGTCCTTCCAGGAGAGGTGAAGACACGCGGGTTACGACACATGCATTATGTGTCTAGTTTCTCATGGCTGTAAGAGACTACACTCCTGCTATAGGTAGTGAAGACTCGAAAGGAAGTTTATCATCTCACCATTTCCATCTCCTTGGGATAGGACGAGTCTTCTTCCTTTCTCTTGTTGGGTTGAGCTATATTCTTTACTGCACTCTCTCTGTTGTACTTCATTACTATTCCATATCTAATCTACTGATCACTATTTGGTACCTCTTTTATTTCTCCCTCGAGACTTCGGGGTTTCCTACTGAGTATTTTTATACTCACCCCGACATGGTATTTTCCCGCACATGGTGTGCCCTTGCAGACGACGGATAGGTTGGTCGTGACTTTAGAAAATCATAGGAGTTTAGTATCCTGGACTCCGTACTGTGGTCGTAGTTGGGTTCTAGGTGAGGGACCATCCAACTATTGTAGTATTGTTTACCTATTGTTGGGTTGTGTCAATTTTCAGGTTGGTCACATGTTTTTCCCTTTTTCGTCTCAGTTTAACTTCACCTTTTACTTTGTAATATTTGGAGGTCGAAGCACTTTTGTGGATGTTTGAAGCATTTATTACTTTTCTTTTCCTTTTACTCTGCACATTTGCATTGAGTGGGTTGCGCGTGTGTGAACATGTACTTAGGAAAAGGCCTCCCTGAGTTGTTGTGCTTTCGGTGCTGGTCGCCAGCACCTGGCCTATGTAGGCGGGCTAGGGTTAGTTGAGGCTCAAGCCCTAGTAGGATCAAATCATGAAAAAGTTGTATCAAAGGTCGTTTGTTCCTTGTAACATTGTTCATACGTACCTAAAAGGAATTGCTTGGGATCTTGGGAAAAAGTGTCAATGTGTCTCGAGAGTGGCTCTCAGGCCACAGAGTCTAGTGATGGTGCAGCAGAAAATGTATCCATTCACCAGGACCCTGATAACCCTCTTGTCGACTCAGCATGCTCATACACTCGTTGAAGGGAAAATTGGTTTGTGCATCACCTAGGATTGATGTTGTGACTGTCCTTCTTGATTCAGCTCCCCATTGTTGTAATTTTTTTATACAAATATGTTAATCTGACCGTGGAACTCCATGATAACATTCATGATGTCTCCACGAAGACAGAAAGACAAGATACCAGCTTTGGTGTGTGATGATGACCCTGTGAGATACAAGGCCTTAGTCCAAGACCCATCATGTGAGTCCCTTTCTCCGGGTGGGCCGGAAGTAGCACCCCCACCTGGTGAGCAGCAGACAGCTCCAGCCGAGGAGACTGATCTTGAGCGCAGGTTGAGCACACTCCATGAATTTCAGAGATAGGGACCACTGAGGTTTAGTGGGAAGATAGACCCTTAGGCAACAGAGGTTTGGATCGAGATACTGGTTCTCATTTTCAGGCTTGGGAAGACGCTGATAGATCAGGGAGAGGCTTTTTCAGCCAACCTTTTCCACAGGAAAGCTGGGCATTGGTGGAGTCTAGTGAGTCAGTTACTTGACGAGTCGTCACTTTTGTGGGGTAACTTTCCACTGATGTTTCGAGAGGAGTTTTACCCCTCCCACATAAGCTCTGTTCTGTACCAAGAGCTCCTGCAGTTTTAGCCGGGAGAGATGACGGTGACCAAGTATGCGACTAGTTTCACAGACCGTGCATGCTTTCACCTGGACATGGTCCATGACGGAAACATCCGAGCACTGAAGTCTGACCAAGGTCTCTGCAGAGAGATTAATGCCATCATAGTATCCTTGTGAATTTCCACATATTATGGGGTTCTAGAGCAGGTTCCATTGATAGATAGATTCCTCTCACATTCTATAGTTTGTGGTGGCAGCAGGCTCAGTGGAGCCGAGAAATGTGTCGTAGCTAGCGAACATCGGCAAACAGAACCTCGAAACACGTGGATTTCCAATTACAGACTCAAGGACATGGTCGTACACCAAAGTGGCACTGGAGGGCACCTTGGAAGCACCGAGACCACCGATTCTATACATATGATGGGCGAGGTCACTTGGCACGGGACTGCCAGACCTGGTATGTTGAGATCTTCGGGCAAGCAGTAGGTGCACCACCATGAAAAGGCATCGTCGGGATTGGAGTAGTGCCTAGAGAGGTGGTTCTAGAGGTGTAGTGGGAGGATCTGGATGTGGGGGAAGACATTACGAGGTCTTCCCATCAACACCAGGCGGTCTACATCAGGATCTAAGAGCTGACAGTTGGGACCACGGCATCCCTCAGCTTTGGATGTCTATGATCCTAAAGAGCATGAGGTGATAATAGTTACACTCTACAACTCTCCTACTTTTTGCATTATAATTGGTAGATTCCATATGTTAAATGCTTTTCTCCCTTCCACATGTTTGAGGCATTACCAGGGTGACGCGAGGCATCAGTGTAACCATTTTTCAGTAGTTTAGGAAACATGTAACCTTTCTATTCAGTCGATGGTCGTGAATCCTTCACCTTATGAGCGTGTAAGAGAGTCTTGGTCGTGGGACATAGACTGTGAAATCTTGTGTGACCAAATATCCTTGGGGGTTTCACCATATATATATTCTATAGGAGGGAATCACCAAGCTTTGTCCTAGGTCCAAATAGGTATTCCAGTCATGGCGTGTGACGTAAAGGTTCTATTGAGTAGGCGGGCTACACCGAAGGTCCATTGGCCCATTTGAGACCATATAAAGGGATGGTGATGTTCACTACTGCCTTGTCCTGACACTCTATGTCTAGAGTAATGAACCCCTGGAAAACCTGAGAGGGGAGGGGTGAATCAGGGTGACACCTTTTTCTTTTATAGAGATGGATCTTGTTCCCACGTTTGTAGGAACATGTTAAACCTATATGATGAATATGAACCGAAAGAAAACAATTACATGCCAAGAGATGACATGGCACTTTTTGCATGGTTCACCAATAAGGGCTACATCAAAGGATCATACTCCGAAAAGGTTTCGGTCGTAAAAAATTCCACTATTCTTCACTAGTTGTGGATTACAATGGTTCTGGAACAGTCACTTTTTCCATAGCTAACGTCCTTTAGAAAGGGTCCAGGATATCTCACTGCGTCCCTCGGGTCACTCTCGTTGAATCCCCCTGGCTCACTGCCTTTGCTGAAGTCCCACTCAGTTTATATATTTGAAGGTCTCTCCATAATTACAAAAGAATTCTTTTTGTATTGTATGTAGATGCTCTGATAAAGTCCAACTATCACCAGCAGATGAATCTCACATTGTTATGAGGGTACCGGGAAATCTCCCTACTTTCGTGCAGCTTCAAAAAGATGGGTGTACTTAATGAACACCTAGAACGCTTCCCCAAGCTAGCATGCAAGTTTCAAAGATGGTGCACAAGTTATAACTGGCGTGCAAGCCCACCTCAACGACTTGGGTGACACTAACATATACAACTTGAAACTTGTGTGACCCACATTCCTTTTCACCCAAACTGGTTTTGGCGCACAAAGGACATTTGTCATGCAACATATACATGAACGTCCCACCACCACTTGTGCGACCACTTCACCTGTGTGATGAGATCACTGAACTTTTCCATGTTTTGATCTTCGTTGCCAATTAGTATGGGTGGTCCCTTATTTATAGGCAAACTAGACACCTTGCATGGTGGGGCTCAGGCCTCCTCTCGTTGCGAAAGTTCCGGCGTGAAACTCCAACCTCCCTAGCCTATGTCGCGCTACTCACTTGTGCAATCAATCCAATACTTGGGAGACCCTCGTTCCTTTTCAATTTTTTGAAGTTCTGATCAACAAAAACATATGGCATGCAACAATCCAATCCTCCTAAGCAGTGGCGCGCAAGTCCTTTGTCACCGTGCAAGTCACTTGCACGGAACATATACAGTGCGCAAGTCTCTTTCCCAAAAAGCATTGTTTTACCATTTTCCAATTTCTGAGGTCTAGAAATTTCCAAACACTGGAATACGTTTTCACCTTCAATACTATTATCTGCTTGACTTGTATGAGTACTCTACTGACATAAATTTTTAACTTCCTATGAGGATTGACAACAAACACAATTCATCATCCAATTCAGGCATAGATGACCATGTTTCCAACAATATACCCCATTGGGTTTCATCGAAATTAGAAAATAAATTCAATAGATCACCATCCACATGAAGACCAAAATTGAATTAACCAACTCAGATAACACTCTATGTCTACATGAGAAATGATCGGTGTATAAACCAAGAGAGAAAGATTGAATAGGGTTCCCGTGTTTTGGAATTCTCAATGATGCCAAAGAAATTATCATAATGTATCACAGAATCATTACATGCCTGAAAATGTTTGAATTTATTCCTTTATCCGCCATTGAGAATAAACCCATAGATCGGTAATTTTTCCTTGTTCGGCTCAAACCACACTCCCACTAGATAGTATCTCCCCCAAAAACTAGCATCACATCGATAAATCGATTAAAAATAGTTAACATAACTGGGGTGAGGGGATTTCCGTAACCTCCTTATACACTGGGTGGTGGATGAACACTGAGGTTTAACTGATGCTTCACAAATACAGCTATTGACAGTGGCTTGGTCAGGATATCAGCCACTTTCTCATCAGTTCCCACATGATCCATTCTAATCACACCTTGTTCAACATTCTCTTTGATAAAGTGATACCGAATTTCAATATGTTTTGTATGAGAATGTGATCCTGATATTTCATAAGATCAATTGTGCTCTTGTTTCCACTATAAATCACCATTGGATTCTTCAACTCATCACAAATATCTGAAAATTGATGCTTCATCCATAGCATCTGAGTGCATTCCTTTGTGGGAGAGATATAATCATCTTCAGTAGTACTACAAGAAGTAATTTCTTGTTTCTTGCTCAACCAGCCAAAAAAATTATTCTCAATATAGAATGCTTCAGCACTGGTGGACTTTATGTACACAACATCACCAGACCAGTCAGCATCATAAAATTTTGATAATTTATTGTTCCTTCATGCAGCAAAGTATAAGCCACAATTTAGAGTACATTGAATATACCTCATGATTCTTTTTACTGGTGCCATATGTTCCTCCATTAGATTTCTCTAAAATCAGGCTAAAAGACATGTGAAAATGACAATATCTGGTTGTGTCGCTGTCAGGTACTGTTGGCTTCCAATGATCCTCATGTACGTGGTGGGATCTACAAGGGTCCCATCCTCATGATTTCTATGTTTAGTTCCAACTATAATCAAAGTTGACATTAGTTTGAAGTTTGGCATATTATACTTTTTCATTAGCTCTCTAGTATAATTTTCCTGAGAAATGAAATTGTAATCATTCATTGGAATCACATGCAGCCCTAAGAAATATGTGAGCTCCCCAATCATAGATACTTCAAATTCTTATTTCATGGGATTGGAATATTCATCCACTGATTTGTACCTACTACCACTAAATATGATATCATCAATGTAGACAAGAACCACGAATTGATCTTTTGGATAATTCATCACATATAGATTGTGATCTACTCCTCCTCTTTTGAATTCTAGCTTCTTGAGATATGTGCCCATCCAGGAGTGTCATGCCCATGGTGCCTGCTTCAAACCATATATAGCTTTCTTCAGTTTGTAGAACATTGTTTCATTAGTACCAAGAACAAAACCCATTGGTTGTTCAATGTATACTTCTTCTTCAAGTGCACCATTTAGTAATGTTGTCTTGACATCCATTTGAAATACTTTATATACTTTTTTGGAGTTCCATGGAAAATAAAATCATGATTGAATCCAGTCTAGCCACTGAAGCAAACGTTTCTTCAACATCTACACCTTCAATCTAGGAATAACCCTTACATAACAGTCGATCCTTGTTTCATATAACCATTCCATGCTCAACAAACATGTTCTTGGTGATCAATTTTGTACCAATCACATTGTGAACTTCAGGTATCTGGACAAGATCCCATGTCTGATTCTTGTCAATCTGATCTAAATCTTCTTTCATTTCTCTCACCCAAGATTCATCAATTGCAGTTTATTCGAATATGGATGGCTCCACAACTGATAAAAATTCAGATTGTCTGTTATTCCTCATCCTCCTTGTTTATGTGGGTTCACTCATATCCCCAATTATGTTAGATGGATCAATCTCTGCTCCATGATTTCTCTTGTGTGGTTCAGTTGCATTCTCTCCAACCATAGTTTCATCTACATATTATTATTCTGAGTCAACATCATGATGTGACTGATGAATGTTTTGTACAACTTCCTCTATCTCTGTATTTGTATTTTCTCCATTTTTACATTCTTCCTCAGTTTCTATCACATCAACATATGACATCCTTGAAGAATTTGTGGTTTTCTCTTAAATTATCTTAACATCACTATTTTCAAAAAGTCTTCCTAATTTCTTGTTGCAACACTTGTATGCTTTTCTGTTCATTGGATACCAAATACAAATTCCTTCATCAGCATTGTCACCAAACTTCACATTATTTCCTTCTTTATTCCGGATGAAACACTTGATTCCAAAAACTCGAATGTATTTCAACTAAGGATTCAATCCATGCCACAATTCATATGGTGTCTCCGTTCATCCCATATAAATCCTTTTTCAATTTTGAATGTGCACTATAGCTTCAACAGCTTAGTTCCATTTATGGTGAGAGATACCACTCTCAATCAGCATAGTCCTGGACATACTATTGACCTATCCATTCCGTCACTCAACAACTCCATTTTTCTATGGATTTCTCATAGTAGCAACCTCATGATGTATTCCATGTTTTTCTAGTAATTCTAAAACTCAATGGACATGTATTCCCCTCCATTTTTAGATCACAACACTTTAATTGTTCATCCAGTATCATTCTCGGTGATTCTCCGATATGTTTTCATGTAGTCAAGCACTTGTCGTTTCATGTAAATGACCATAAAACATGTCCTCATACTGTAATAATCAATTAAAAGGACAAATTACCTCTATCCATGAGTTTCGGAAACATTTATTCGCCCACATACATATGTACGAATTAGATCAAGAAGATGATATGCTCTTTTCTTCTTTGGTCAATATGAACTACAGAACGACTTCCCATGAATGCAAGCATCAGAAGACTTTTCACGCTCATGCTTCAAAATGGGGATATCCATGAAAATCTTCAGCTTAGATATCATTTCAATGTCTTTCTTGTTAATGTGCCCTAGCCTTTGATGCCACAAATTGGTTTCTTCTTCAATAGAAAAATAGCATGTTTTCACTTTTCTGTCAACCTGGTATAAGTTTCCATCTGTTCTACAGCCTTTCATAAGAGAATTCCATTTTTTCCTTTATAGTGTAGCCTTTTTGATTGAAATTTACTACGAGCCCAGAATCACAGAGTTGACTCACACTGAGGTGATTGTGACGTATACCGTCCACTTAAATAACTTCAGTCTTATTTAGCTCTCTATTGGTGAGAGCAGTATTCCCACTGCCTTGAATATTCAAAGCACCATCATTACCAAACCCCACTGTTCAATATACCTTCTTTTTAATGTTCTTCAAAAGTTCAAAATTTCCCGTCATTTGGAAACAGAATCCACTATCAAGAATCCTGGTGCTGCTGCACTTTATAGATTTTAGGGCTACTTCTACAAGGTTGGATTTCTCAATTTTCATCATTTCTTTCAATGAGTGATTAGATTGAGTATAAATCACTGATGACCTTTCAATTATCTCTTCTACATTAGTTGGTTCTTTATAGTCGATGTCTTCATTGAGAGGATAAAACCTATTTGTAAGAACAACACAATCTTGATGATGATATTTGACTTGTCTTGAACTCGAGTCTGAGGTGTCCATGTCCCTTCTATGCCTGAAATTTACAGCCTTAGGACCAATGTTAGAACAACGAAAACAATATCCATAGAATTTGTTTCTTCTAAAATAATTAGAATATGCATTTTTTCTCCTTTTTTGAACTCCCATATCATCCCCGTTTAAGTAGCTCCTTGCTTCATCACGATATGACATGGTATGGCCCAAATATCCACAAAAATGACACTTCATGAGATGAAATGTCTTCTCACTTGAATTTCACATCATACCTTCTTCTTTTGGGTAATAGTGTGAAGGATTATTTTTCCATTAGGCATGGGGGTAATCTTCTATTTTTCATTCAGATTGAATTGTGGGTTTCTGTTTCATCACGTTAGAAGACTTCCCTACATCACCCATTTTCTACCTGACATTATTTTGGTCACCTTTATTTTTGGAATTTGACAATTCTGCCTCACAAACATATCCACTATTTACCATGCAGTTACATCTTTTATCATTTACAATCGTTTCAACTCTATTAGATCCATGTTTTTCTCTCTCCAACAGCTCATCATATGAGAACCTTTGAAACTATATTTTCATCCTCGATTCTTTTGAAATTGTATCTTTTTCATGTTTACTTTTAATAGTAACAATTTCCTCCTCAATATGATCAATAGTCTTAGAATTTTCTTATAGTTTTTAGGTGAGTTCATTGATGACCTTCGCCTTCTCTACAATTCTCAGCTTTAGATCTACTACATCGTCATTAATTTCAAGTAATTTAGACAGTACTTTCACCAATTATTCTAGTCGTTCAATTTCAGCAACAATTTGATCAACATATTCAGTTTATTCTTATACAATTTATTTCCACTTATTGAAACTCTAAAATTCTATATTGAGCTTACTAACAACATCCTTAAGATGCAACTCGGGATCTGCACTAGTTTTCAACTGATTTTCTACACCAGTGTCTTCTGATTTTTCAACAGTGGTCATCTTGGAAGCATGATTCGTAGTTTTAAATTCCGTTTCTTATTCATTAAAAAATTCAATATAATCATCTTCCTCTTCATAGACAAAACTCTTCCTCTGTATATTCTTCCCAGATTTGAAGTCTCCCTTTTTGAAAAACTATGTAAGAGGCTTCTCAATGCCTTCTGATACGATTTAATCATCATCAAACATTCTTTAGCACTGAGAGTCAATGTGCCCGAATCTTCCTCAATGAAAACATTCCATAGGTATCTTTCCATTGAATTTACCTTTTCCCTTATTCATCTTCATGGTGATAAAAGACAGAATTACCATTTCCACTTCCTCTTCCCACCACTATCTTCTGAAATTTTCAGTTTGTCCATGTCATTGAATTCCATTTCCTTGTTTACACGAGTTTTGGCATCTTTTTGTTTGAATCTCATTTAATATTACTCTAGAATAATTAAAAGATCATCCATAGATAGTTTAGATAGATCTCTTTCTTCAAGGGATGACACATTTTTATTTTACTTAGGAGGAATTCTTCTCTAGATTTTATTTACGATATCAATGTCTTTGATTTCTTCTCCAAAAAATCTAATTTCTCCCACAACATTAGTAATTTGATTGAAGAATGAATATGATTTCTTATTAGGATGAATATTTAGATCGTCAAACCTATTGTGAAGGACTTTTAGTTTTTCCTCCTTCACTTTGCTATCTCCTTCATAAATATTTTCAAGTTTATCCCACATGGACTTTACCGAGGTGAAAATCATTACCTATTGATATATATGATCAGAAATGCCTATGGTGAGAGAATTCTATTCTTTAGCATCATCATTAATAATTTTTCTATCGGCATCAGTCAGAGCCTGCCCTATTGAATTAGTAACATGTATACCTTGCATGGTCTAAAACACAACATCCATTCCAATAGATCATATATGATATATTATTATATTATTCCAAATTTAAATATTACCTCAATCGAAGATAGGGACTCCCCAAACATTGATTTAATTCTTTATGACAACAAAGGACAAATTCAATACCAGTAACATCCCTTTAATACCACTTGTAGGACCCCGGGACACCATGAGAGGGGAGGGATGAATCAGGGTGACAACTTTTTATTCTAATGAGATGGATCTTGTTCCAACATTAGTAGAAACTTGTTAAAAATGTATGATGAATATGAATAGAATGAAAACAATCACATGAAGAGAGATGAAACAACACTTCTTACATGGCTCACCACTAAGGCCTTCAACCATGGAGCATACACAGACAAGTTTCCAGTCGTAACAAATTCCACAATTCTTCAGTAGTTGTGGATTACAATGGTACGGGCACAGTCAATCTATCCCAGTCACACTGCCTTCAAAAACACATATTCTGAGCTTCCTCTAAGGATTGATAACAAACAAAAATCACCCTCCAAATCATGCATAAATTACAATGTTTCCAACATGGACTGTGTGCACGGTGTCTCCCTTGTGACTTAACTAAGGAGATGTGTGAGTGATCCTATTCACAACATAGGCAAGGAAATACCTCACGTGAACATATCAAATACTTTGGCCTATAAGTAGTGATGTGGGATTGTGAAAACGTTGTTCTAGGTATGGGAGAGGAAGATGTGGGCTTATTAAACAGATTTGTTCTCTGGTTTTTCATTTCGGGGATGTAAACCTTAAAGATTAGAATGATGTAAGAACCCAGTTTTTTCTATAAAAGACTTTGAAATATTCTTGATGTTATTCCAGAGCAGTTCCTTTAGACGCCATGCATTTCCCATCCCCGGTGTGGCCGGAATTATATTTTTAGTGTGTTCACACTACGAATGCAAAATAAATCATATAACTCTTAAATGGTTAATCTTATGAAAAGACCGAGGGCACATTTGAGTCTGGGGCATGCCATTTACCCTAGGAGAGGTGTAATATTCATCGGCGCGACCCGTCTATGGAAATTGGCCCTATGGGTGTTTTCATAATTTTGCGGCCTCAGACGTTATGTTTTATAAAATTTGAATGGGGCCTCAGATTATTTTTCTGAGACCTCCGTTTTGCTCAGGAGGTGTTGTTTATCTTAGGAGGGGCTTAGCATTGAACCCGTTGAGAGTTTCGGATGCTCGTCAATTTTGGGGATTAAATTAAACTTTTAAATAATACTTAAACACCTAAACCCCTACTCATTTCTCCCCTTGGTGTTTCCTATAGAGAATTCTCTCATCCCAGGAGACCTCCACCTTCCTCAAGATCAAGCCCTCCACTCCTCTCAAAGTTATTGCAGCTTCCGGCGGATCGTCGTGATGCGTCGGGCTACGCCCAAGAGGTAGGATTGTGTGTTTTTGTATTATTTTTCCTGAACCACCGTTGAATTTACAAATATGTGTCGAATTTCTGTTTTTTATAGAGTGAATCCCATTTTTGAGTACTATAAAATTTGAGGTCTCTGACGTATTATTAGGATTTAAATTTGGAGTTCCGTGGAATCCGCAGCTGCGAGTCGAAGATCGGGGTGTGTTGGGTGCCTTCTGGTGAGAATCTGGCCTTCCAGGGAGTCCATCGATCATCCCAAGTGGCGGCGACGGTTGGCTGGGCGGTCATCGCGGCACGGTAGTAGGTTGGTCGGGCAAGGCGACGTCAGTATGAGTGGGGATCGGCAGGCGGTCGTAGGTGTCAGCCGGGCAAGGGTGAGTGGAGGCGTTGTGTCATCTGGGTCGCCGGTTATCGGGGGGACCGGGGTCACGGCCTAAACTCTGCACGGGAGATAGAGCCCCATGCTCAGAGGGTCTCCACATGAATCAAAGACCAGCCACGAGGTCCGGTTGGTGCTAGGGTGGACGGCGGGTCCACGGCCCTGCCAGCCGGTGCGGTCCGACCTAGGCCAGTCCAGCTCATGGGGATTCGTCCCCTCAATATCATACACCTGAAATCTTCACTACGGTAGTCCTTTTTCTGTGTAGTCAATGTCAGTGTGAACCTCAGATCGAGAAAAACTATTTGAGATGGTTTCGGTAATTTTTAATTTCTGAAATGAGGGCTTGAAGGTGCGACACTTCCGTTATGTTGTTTAGTTTCTCCTTTTCGAGTTTCTTCATTCAGTCAGTACGGGCTCATCCGACGTCTGATTTGAGTGCTGTCAGTGGCATTGAGACCTTGTAATTAAGATGAATTTTTTTAGTGTTTTTTCTGGTGTTGAAGACAAAGTTCATATGTGGGCCCCACGGGACGCCTTTCGAGCTGCACGCAGTTTTTTGTATCTTTTCCATCGGACGTCCGTTTGGGGCGTGCGAGTAGTCGATTCTGGGTGTTTTTTTTGAGGGCATTAAAATTACGCAATCTGTATGCTTTATTTCTTAATAGTGGTGTAGGACCGACGAGGGCTGTTTTGGGCATTGATGGTGAAATCCAACTTCATAACCGGGTGTCCGTTTTGGACAAGTGTTTAGTAAATCTTGTGTACTTTTTCGAGAGGATCGCAATGGGGTAGTCTATTCGTAGTGCTTCGGGACCGGGATTCAGGTCCGACGATGCACCACTCATGTGCGGTATGGCTATATGTTTCTTTTCCTTCAGATATCCATTCCACATGTGTAAGCAGTAGATTTGACGTCTTTTTCTGAGGGGATCGTAGTGGTGCGATGTGCCTGACAGTTTTCGGGAACGAGGCTCGAGACCACAGGATGTTGTTTGGGCGTAAAGTAGTATTGAACTACTTCTACATCGGATGTCCATTTGATGTGAGTAAATAGTCTATCTCACATGTTTTTCCACGAGGATTATAATTTTATGATCCTTTTGGATGTGTGGTGTCTCATTCAAGACCTCATTAAATGGTGAAGCATGAAAGGTGCTCCTGTGGCAGTTCTTCTTACTGTGTTTGGAAGAAAACCCTTAGTGTGTGATCGCATTCACTCTCTATGAGTGAAGTTGATGATTAATGTGATGTGGTTTTCCATGATTGGGTTGTGGAGGATGTAGGTTGGTGAAATTGTGTTTATGCCTTTTTGCATTTCCATTGGGTGTTGTGTATACGATATCCCTTGGGCAGTAAATGTGGTATAATCTGGGAGTATATGGGAATGATTGGAGGTACATGTTTTAGTTTGTACCTGAGAATGTTTGTGTGCTTGTTTTAGAGATGAGTTAGGGGAACACGTCATGTGGGACCCATGTGTGTTCCGTGTTCTACATTACGTACCTTTGAACTCTCGTGACATAGTGGGATATCTTGCTCATGATGGTTTAGACTAGTATGGTTGAGTGGTTTTCCCTGGTTCTGTTCTCAACGGTTTGATTGGCGGTGTTTTTTGGGTTTACCTTTTTCCATTTTCTATCTGGGATTTCAATATCACATCCCTTCGTGTTCCCTGGCAGAGTTTTTGTGGATTCAATGTGACCAATACATTACTTGGGCACCGATCCTCTACCCAAGAGGTTGTTTCCAGTAGGGATGGCAAGAGAAGTCCTGTGTTTACCCTCCAGCGGGGCTTGGTAATGGGTTGATCATCGAATTCTTCGGGTTTACCCTCCAGTAGAGGCTGTGCAGTGGTTTACCCAATGACTTCTAAGGGTTTACCCTCCAGTAGAGACTAGGAAGTGGGTTACCCGAAGAACTATTAGGGTTTACCCTCCAACAGAGACTGGAATGTGGGTTTCCAAGGGACCTCTTAGGGATTACCCTCTAGTAGATACTGGGAAGTGGGTTACCCGACAACCACGTAGGGTTTACCCTCTAGCCGAGACTGGGTAGTGGGTTACCCGACAACCACATAGGGTTTACCCTCGTGAAGAGACTGGGTAGTGGGTTACCTGATGACCTCTTAGGTTTTTTCCTCTAGCAAAGACAAGGCAGTGGGTTACCCAACGAATTCTTAGGGTTTAGCATCCAGCTGAGACTGGGCAGTGGGTTACCCATCGACCTCGTAGGTTTTACCCTCCATCGGGGCTGGGTAGTGGGTTACTGGACGACTTCTTTCAGACGTAGTCCTTTCTACTAGGATAGTCATTGGATTTTCTCCATGATTACTAGAGCAGGACCCTTGGTGGTACTGGTCAGAGATGTGAAAGCATTGACTTTGAACAGACCTCTCGACTGTGTGACGGTGATGAGGTGTGGTTTGACATTCCCTAGAACTCTCTAGTAAGAGGGGTGATTTACCACCTCAAGATGCGTCCTTGATACATGACCTAAAACCGTTCAGGCGATTTAGTTCCACCCAAAGTGGATAGTGTCACAGTGCAGTGATTTCAGCTCCTTGACTTGCAATTCAGGGCAGATGGGCGGGACGCTGGGCATCGATGGAGTTTACTTCCGGGACTATTGGCTACTCACTTTCTTGGGCTGAGCTACGATATGGATATTCCCTTACGATCATGTTTAGGTTTCTTGACAGATCATATATATCTGTATACCTTTTTCTAGTACCCACACCTTGGTTTTTGGGTACTCTCTTTCTAGGAGATGCGAAGATGAGTGGGGTATGCCACTTGATTTCCCTGTCTAGCTTCTCGTGGTTGGACGAGTATAATCTCCTACTATAGGTAGTGAAGACTCGACAAGAAATTCATCTTCTCACCGTTTCGAGATCCTTGTGATAGGATGAGTCTTCTTCCTTCATTTTGTTGGGGTGATCTATAGTCTTTACTGCACTCTCATTGTTGTACTCCTTTACTATTCCTTGTTCGTTCTACTGCTCACTCTTTGGTACCTCTTTTGTTTCTCCCTTGTTCCTTCGTGGTATCTTATAGAGTATTTTTATACTCACCTCGGCTTGGTCTTTTCCCGCAATTGGTGTGCCCTTACAGAGGATTGATAGATTGGTCAGGACTTCAACGAAGATTAGGAGTTCGAGAGCTTGGACCGTGTACGGTGGTCATATTCGGGTTCCTGGTGAGGGACCCTCCAGCTATTGTACTATTGTTTACATGTAGCCTGGTTGTGGCACTTTTCTGGATGGGAGC
Source organism: Viscum album (assembly GCA_963277665.1). Lineage (NCBI taxonomy): Eukaryota > Viridiplantae > Streptophyta > Magnoliopsida > Santalales > Viscaceae > Viscum > Viscum album. The sequence continues at coordinate 924,306,135 of OY728146.1, read as the reverse complement.
ATGTTTTTCCCTTTTTCTTCTCAGTTTACCTTCAGCTTTTACTTTTTAATGTTTACAGGTTGATGTACATTTGTGGATTTTTATAGCAGTTAGTACTTTACTTTTCTTTCTACTCTGAACTTCTGCATTGGGTGGGCTGCGTGTGTGTGTGTACAGGTACTTAGGCAAAGGCCTCCCCGAGTTGTTGTGCCTTTGGTTCTAGTCTCCATCCCATGGCCCAGGGAGGCGGGCTTGGGATAGTTGCGGCTCAAGCCTGGGTAGGGTTGGGTCTTGAGAAAAAAAAAGGATCTCCCACAGTGTTCCATGCTCGAAAAAGGGTGAAAATCCAAAATTGGGGTTAAAACATGAGACATACAAGATTGAAATTTCACACTTTCTAATGAATTTGGAAAATCACACAATTTGGATGAATAGTTTTGACATGTTGTGTTCCAACTATGCACACCGTCTTGGAGGATATGGGAACCATGCAAAAGATGGGCTCACATTTTTGGAAACCATCCGCCAACCTAGATACTCATCTTTATCATTTGATAGATCCATTGTGCATTCTTTCTGCATGGTTTCTTTTAAATGTGTCCATGTTGTGCACTTAGGCTCACAAACCTAAAACACATCACATCGTTTCTCCTTTAGCTCTCAGGATTTGATCCCAACTATGCTCAAGGCATTCAAGTCAGACATTAAAAGAATAAAATGAACAAGAAATAACCTCTTCCTGAACAGTCCACAAATTTTTACCTCAAACCATGCACAGAAACTGTGAAAATGCCAAAAAGAAACCTAGAAACACAAGAAATCACATGTTCAAGTCTGGAACTCAACCCTAACAAATGTAAAAGTATTGAATATGATTAAAATATTAAAAGTTAAGAAAAACCAAGGTCTAGGTGTGACATCATCAATGATAATAAAATATATTCACCTAGTACCAAGAAATATCATAACCTATTGGACCATGTTATTAGTTTCAATATTTATATATCACATCCACCAGGACAGAAAAATAATTATGGATAAGACGTTTTCTCACAATAATTTTATTTCCTTCAAATTACTCTAATGTAAAAGATGAATAACTATAAAAAATTCCTTGGTATTGAAATTACTGTCCTCCATATAAATTTATACTAAATGATAATTCTCCTATGCTAATAGAATGGGGTTATTTATTTGAAATCTATTCTATTATAGTGTATGATTTGTGAGTATTGGTCAACTATTTTTTGTTTTGAGTAAAATGTTCCAATTAGGGAAACCTGGGAAGATGTATAGTTCTCTAGAATAGTTTTCCTTCCAAAATGAAATACCTTCATTGATAATAATCCATTATGAGTGTTCAATAGAGGTGATGTATTGTTTCTTATGGAAATTCAATATTGTAGACACAATATCACATCAGTTTAGAAGAAAAATCACTCCCATTACATACATCTTTCTATATACACTTATGTTTCTAGAAAAATCACCTCCCATGAGAACATTTTTCTTATTCAATTTATCACATGCCACTGTATATTTGAAATGGTTGGTTTCATCCTAATCACCTGGGGTGATGAAGATGAAATATTTTATCAAATGAAATGATGGGAGGTCATGTAATCCCTTGATGGTTATTATTTCATAGTTTGGGACTCTCTTATAGACTTATTAAAGGATTATAAATCATTTCTTATAAGAATATCATCTTCCCTAGTGAAGTTAATTGAATTATAGAATTAATTTTTTTGGAAACTCTGTGTGTGTATTATAATTTCTCTCATTGGATCCAAGTATTCAGAAACTATATTTCATAAATCCATATATTTAGGTATTATATAGTTTTTCACCAACATAGGATTCATTTTTACCTTGTGAATAATGGTAATTGGTGTTTTAAATTTGTGATTAGTCCCACAAAAGGGTATTCCTATGTATCTACATAAAGGTTATAAAAACCATATATTTTAGTTTCATTTAATGAATCATATCATTCCATACATGAAATTGTGAAAAGGACTATAGTGTTTCATTTTATGGACATGTATTGATGAACTCTTTCAATGATATTAAATTCTTATGGTGTGGACTTGTATCATTCTATAATTCCATATCATCGTTATGTCAGGGCATGATGGAATCATATTACCATCACATAATGAGAGGATAAATGGGTTCACATGTTCCTCATATCTAGTCCATACGGAATCATTCTCATCACATAAAGAAGGATATGTCATCATATGATCTTAAAGGTTATATTATTCTCCTCACACAATGAATAATGGTTCATCCATTGATATTCACATATAGAGTTTTATTCTATTTTCATTCAATTTTTGGTATTTTTTACTCATAAACAAGGATGAATGGAAATGTTTTTTAAATATATTCTTTTGGCAGAGCAATATAAATTCAATGGTTCATGGATTAAACTTCATGTATGTGAGTTATCCATCATGTTACAATATGATTCTAAACATGTATAGATAAATCTTCACTATTTATATTTGTGTGATAGGTCAACTATATAATATTTTACATCATGTGATAAAGAAAATGTCCTATTAAGATTAAATTCACTAAACTATGAATATATTTTATAAATTTCATAATCATGGAAAAATGAATCAGTAATAAATAGATTAAAGTTGCAAAATTAGAACTATATGTTATTTAGTTTAATGTAAATAAGTGAGAACTACTAAATTAAAGGTATCATGAAATTGGTTGGTTCGGTAGTTATGCACACCTTCTAGTATAAAATGGAAGGTGAGACAATGGATTTATATATAGGAAACCATGAGAAGGATCTCAACTCAAGTAATTTCGTGAAACCAGGAATGAATCATGACTAGAGGAATTTGTGAAAAACAATAATATTATATCAGATTAAGTAATATTTGGAAACTAAGATGACTATATTAATAAATTGTATTTATGGTAATAAATAGGTTAATCTAGTCCAAAATTAACTATTTAATCTAGGAGATGTATCTTGAACCAATATATTGATGTGGGTCTCATTCATCAAAATTGTAGATGAGAAAAATTTTATTGATGGGATTACCCTAATCCTAATTTGTTCTGTAGTTAAAACTTTAATTGTGGGTAACATGTGACACATAAATCTTGAGACCGAAAAAATAGTTCTATAGAAACGATGGTTTTTAATAATATGTGTCTTACACATAAACAAAATGAATATTTGATAATGTTAGTTATCCTTGGTAAAGTAAATTATGTAATTAGACCATCAGAATGTGGTAACATGCATGTTAATAAGAACCAAATTCCCACAATATTGTGGTTATATGGCTGTGTAAAAAGTTTTGTAATGTTGTGGATTATAATGATTCCAGATTATATAATATATATGTTATAATATCTCTGTGAAATAATTTTATGGGAATCCATCATGAAAGATCTTATAATAATGAATTAGTAATGATATTATGCATGGATAGTGATACCATGTTGGTTTTAAAAAGATCACATCTTTGTTTTTCCATAATAAGATCTAATATTACATTAAATATTTCATTGATGGGTCATAAATACAATAATCCTTTTGAATGATGATCGTTATTCATCAGACTATGTGACACAAAAGGAAAACAATTTTATCCTAAATCTATGTGTTTGACAATTTATAGGTAGTGTTTCATAAAAAAAATTCATGAATATAAATTGTGAAATATATCCATGAATACTGTGGATCATGAAAATGATTCTATAAATGATTGAATGGTTGTAAGAATCATAAAAACGGAATATGACATCCATTATATCTTTATGAATGAAGTTTATTTGTCATGGATGTTATGTGAACATGTTGTATTCAAATCATAGAAAATAATAATAATTTCCCAACAATCATAATATCATATGTCCATGATGTTTTTCTTTAAATATGATACAAATTACTTCCAATGATGAATATGTTTCAAGGCCACTCTTCTATGAAATCGAAAATGATTTCAATGAAAAAAATAAATCGATTTCATTAAATTGTGTAATTAGTTTCTAGAAGAATTTTATTTTTATAATTCTAAAATGAATATAACAATACAATGGTCATAAATAACAATATGTAAGACCTATTTGGATCCATGAGAAATTGAATAGAATATTTCAAAAATATAATTACACCCGTGTATAGAAATTTGAAATAACACTAACCTATACTATTATATATGAATCCAAAATGATATTCCTTACATACTAGCTTCGATACCAACAAAATTAACCAAAAATTCTCCATCTAAACATACATGATCAAAATAAATTAATTATTCACATTCTTAATATCGTTCATGGTATAGAGAAATAAATAATTAGAAAGACCAGTATATGAAAAAATAATATTTTTCTCACCCAATGGACAGTTTTTTCTTTAAATTTAGAATTTATTATTTTTTTATAATATCATTATAATTTCTCAAAAAAATTATATACATAATATCATACTATATATGTATATATAACTTATGTAATACTATTCCAAATAACAGGTAGAGAAGGAAACATATGAAAGGTTATATAAAATTCTTATTAAGGGGTTGTGTAAACACTGAAATAACATAGAGTAAATAAGGAATTAATAATATAGGAACCATTTAATTTAGTAAAATTACTCTATATAACAAATTACATGGATGTTAATTTTATACATTGATAAATATTTAAATAGTCACACGGAAAACAATATCTAATTTTTTGGTGATGTATTGAATAATTAAAATCCTCATAATCTTACTATAAAGGTCATATATATGATAATATACATAAATTCAATGCCTTAAGTTAGACATCATATACAGTGGGTCAAACATACATTGAATAGACAGTCAAGTTTGTCTCATGATAAATATTTATCCATTAAGACGATATATAATTTATGATCCCTTATCACAAAATATGTCTAATTTAGTAAGGATTAGATATAAATGAATATGTAATACAATTACTAATCAAAATTCATTATGAATAAACATTAATATTGTAAAACCTTTACACACAATTACAAAATTTCCCTAGTACATATTCAACCTACAATAAAAATAAATAATTGTTCATCTTAATATAAAATTAATATATATTTTCAATTTTCCCCAATAAAAAAATTATATAACAATCTTGGTAAACACCCCCACTACGAGTAATATAAAATGTGGTGTTTATATCTTATGAAGTACTCTGTAAAAGAAAAATTAAATACATTAAAAGATGTGGAATATATATATATATATAATGAAGATGAAAATAAAGGATAAAATAAATCCATTAGAGGTCAAGGGATGTTAAGAAGGATACATCCATTATAAATTAGTTATTAAAATGAAAGCATAAAAATAATAACGTTCTTTCCTTTGAAGCTGTTATGTCATATCTTCAAAAAATCAGATTAATGCAACCTTCAAAAATAATATAATTATATATTAAGAAGTTATTTAAAAAATTTAATTTAAAAAATTAAATACGAGAGTCATAAAAAATAAATTATCTCTATGAAATAAAATAGGGACTGGACGATAAAATATTCATAAGTGGATTGAAATTCATATTAAAAAAATAGAAAATAATATATAATTTAAAAAAATCCAGTTAATAATCGTAATGGATATTACTTAATAAAACCATAAAAATATAGAATGTCTGTTAAATGATGATGGATGGTTATAATTATGGGAAATACTATACAAGAGATAAACAATAAAAATATGTTTCGTTTATAAATTTTTTAAGAAATTCCAAAATGAAATGTATAGATAAGGTAAAAACATTCCTTTTAAATGAGTAAGGGATTGATAAAATTAATATTATTTAACCATAAAATATAATAATTATATAAATGACTATTATTTATGTAAAATAATGAATATTTATATAGAATAAAATAATTCCCAACCAAAAAGTGAAAATAACGTCTTATATTATTTTCACCATTATTCTAGTGATTTTTCTAAGGAGTTAAAAATTGAAAAAAACGATTTGAAAGAACAAAATGATATTATTATGAGAAAATAAATGTTTTTTATTAAAAAAAATAATTCCCCATCTTTTTATTGAAACAAAAATGATTATTATAAAATTTATATTGTATAAAACACTTAATCAACTTAAAACACATAAAATACAACTTTAAAAAGGGACATTAATAGGGACATTAATTTCTATTATTAATGATTATATAATTATCTAATATTTTAATGAGGTATCATATAAAATATATATTATAAATCTGCATGTAATTCTAGATAAGTCTAGATGAAAGGAAACTGAGATAAGAAACCCTTTCTAAGAGCATCACAGGTGTTGTAATAATATATAAATTAATATAATTTCTATAATAATTTTATATCTATAAAAAAGTAGAAATTTTAAAAAAATAATCGTTTTCCATATCACAAAGAATCATGGATTAACATAGTAAATAAAAAGTGATATATCTAATTGAAATGAAATTGATTTAATAATCCCATTTACGCAGGATCTGAATTGCTTAGTGCAAGTGACTAAAATAAAAAACCAAATTATGTTTGTTAAATATAATTTTTAAATCCTTATTTTTATACAGTTTATTAATTGAAGTTCATTTATTATCATATGTTATTCATTATATGAATATATGTATACATATACAGACTAATTGAGTTTGTTTTGGTTAATTTTTTCAATACCTATTAGTTGTGTCGACTTTGTTTAAAGGTGTTATTAAATAGTTAAATCATATTTATACTACTCATAAATTTTTATAGTATTTTTTTTAAAAAAAAATTATGGAGTCCCATGGTATATTTATGAGACTCATGGTGATGATACAAATGGAATGCTTTATAATATCATTCTTAGAAATTTTTACTTCATAACATGAATTGATTTTTTTATTAAATAAAACAAATATATATATAATCATTAAGGACCATTTATGATGTTATAAATATACTATTATAAAATTAATTTATTTTTTAGAACAATTAATATCAGCAACTAGTAGAAATTGATTTATGTTATTCACTAAGGTAGTCGTCCGTACATAAACAAAATGATGTTTTCATTTCTTAAAGAAGGCAGGTATAGAGGATATATATTGTTTTATATTTATATAATCTAAATTATATCAAAAATAATATATTTATTTACATATTCCTTGAATAACATCCCATGTAAGGATGTGATAAAAAATATAATAAGTCATTAATGGAGGTGATAGTTCAAATTTTTGCAATTTTAATTTTGCAGTGGACGGAAGGGATGTAGATAATGGTTATTTCAAAAGAATTATAATATTAAATTAAATTATTAATACATTTTTTAGTATATTAATACTGTAATAGATTATTTTATAAATTTTAATGAAGAATGAGACTTGAATGAACTCGGTTAGGATGACTAAATATATTTATGATATTCTCTTTTTGATTGAACTTAAATCCTTTGTAAAAGAGGTTTATGTTCTCATTAAGGGATTTTGAACCTGGAACTAGATGTGACTATGGATTTTGTATAGAAATCTGACATAGAAATGATATCCTATGGGACTTTGTAAATGTTATAGTGACTATCATTTTATATTAAAAAACAATAGTATTTTCCTAAATATTAAAATTTTAATTGACTATATTGTAATATTAAAAATAAAAAGATTCTCATTAATGGAAAATTTATTATATGATAGAATATTTATCATAAAATGGACATAGTTTATCATGTCTTTTTTTATTTTGTAATGAGTTGAAAAATTATTTTTTATCATATAATAACCATTAAATTAATTTTAAAAATAATTCACTTAATTGTTCATCAATGAAATATATATAACCATGTTATATTATTTTAATATAATAAATTGATTATTATTTATAATATTAATTCCTAAAAGTAATTAAAATATCATATTCATCAAAATATTATTACTTTTCTATTTTTTTAAACCATTTACACTGAATTCTATGATATTTTCAAAAGTTTGTGTCAATACAGTTTATGCTTGTTATATTTTTATACTGTTATTTAAAATAAAAAATTAATTAATTATAAAAAACATGACAAACAGAATTATAGTCTTCTATAATAGTTAATAATGTATTTTTATCCTTAAAAATATAAAAATACATATTTATAATATTAAGTGAGATACGGTGACATTAATATAAAAACTCTTAATAAATAATTCTATAAAGGTTATTATCATTGTATTGTGTTAAAAAAAATTAAAAAATATAAAAATATAGGATAAGTTAGGGTCCAAAAACACATATAAAATAAATCTATGAAAGGTTTGATGATATTGTTCTCTTAAATATAAATATATATATTTACCATTTTCCACAATTAACATCAACCAACACATAAAAATGTTTACCAAGGTAACTTTTTCTAATCAATAATTATAATATGTCCCTTGTCATTAATTCTAATACTATGATTCAAAATAATGAACACTTTATATGATATTAAATTTGGTTATTTATTAAAAATTACCATTAATATAAATACAAAAAAAAGTAATGATAAGGTTTTTTAGAAAAAACATTGTGATGTATATAAATGAATTTACCCAAATTTCATGCATTATATTGATTCTGATGATATTTATACTCATATTATAATATAAAAAAAGTCAATATAATTTAAAACCAAATTATAACTTTATGTAAATTTTTAAGTGTTTAATTAAATTAAATGATCAAAATAGTTAATTTATTTAAAGAAACATCACTCAGGTTATAAAATGGGTAACGTAGGTTTATAAATTTATTTTAATATTTTTTAATATTTTATCATAATACAAAAAAATACATTGAATAAAAAAGGTTTCTTAAATTTTTAAGTCATTATTATGTCAAGATGTTTTCATAAAAGTTACAATATTTTTAAAAACTGAACATTTATGTATCCAAATAATTAATCCCTTTAAAAAAAATAACCCAAAGTTAATTTTAACCAAATGAATTAATTAACTTTACTTTTAAAAATAAAAAATTATAAAATTTTGAAATATGTATTTTAAATGAAAATATATAATAAAAAAAATATTTCTATAGAAATATTTCTTTTTTTACGTTAAGTGTTCTTAATAATATTTCATAAAAATTATTAACTAAATAAATTTTCTTATATTTCAGTATTACATATATAACATTCATATTTTTAAAGTGACCTGTTATATATTTTTTGCATAAATACACAATTTTTCTTAATAAAAAATAGATCATTTAAAAAAATTATTTTTAATCAAAAATCATATTTATATAATCATTTTTAACTAATTACATTTTTTATTTACTAGTGATTTATTTATTCTTTTAAATTTTTTATTATTATTATTCTAGTATGATGAAGCATATTTTCTTTCGGTGTTGTATAAGAAACAAGATATCCATCATTGTTTTTAGTTAAAAGAGAATTATATATTGAAATATTAGGGTTTTACATTTCCCCCTAAATAAATTTCAACATCAAAATTTTAATTTGGTCACACTAAAATTAATTTATAATAAAATATTTATAATATCATATTTAGATAATTATTTTCAATATTACTACATAGAAATTTTTTATTTCTTGATTAAATTGTTCTATAATAATGAATGTTACATTAACATAATCACACTAAATTTCCAAAATAATTCCTTGATAAAGCATTTCTATTTGACACATAGGACATGACATATTTATCTAAAAAAATTTTGATTTTGAGAAATTATTTTTCAACCCATATAGAGAATATAAAAAATATATACTTACCTGGAATCATAATTTCTTCATTTGGTAGTGCTTCGATAAATTTAATACTAAATTTTTATCTCATATTCTAAATTATAAATAAACATGGTGAATTTTTCATTCCTAATGCATGAAAAAAACATTTAAAGGATTATATATTTAAAATTATTATTTATTATTATTCATTTCTATAACAATTAAATAGAAAAACCATTTACTACAAGTTAATATAATAAATAATATAAATAAAAATTCATGTGAATATATAATACATAATTTCAAAAAACCTATACAATAAAAAATAAATATAAACATAAATACATCCACAAATAGAAAAATAATAAAAATATTTAAATTATACCTCAAAAAATTAGAAACACAATTTATGGGAATGTATTTCCTCAAAAATATCCTATAAATATTATTGATTTTGATGCTCAAAATACCCTTGTTTGTTTTAATATTTATTTTATTTTGAGTGTATTTTATGAAATATATATTCTTTCTAATTCTTATCTTGAAATAATATTAAACTATTTATTTCATAAATTTTAAATAAATTGTTCGGAATGCTCTTATGAGTATTCTAGAAATACTGTTAATTGTTTGTTGTTTACTAGAAATACTCTTCATTAAATATGTTGAAGAATGATATGTGTTGAACAATGATTTCATTTATGTGTAAGGATCAGTGCGTATAGTTAATAATCCTTATTTCTTATGAAATGTATGGTTAAGGAGAATTACATTTTGATATGAAACTTATGTTTTTTAGAAATAAAATGATTGGTTAAATAACCCTATGTAATTTTGTAACATTACAAATATATGGATCATCAACTATACTTTTGTAATCAACATTATGTGGTCAACGTTACATTTTGGAAAAGTGAACATTTGAAAAATCAATGTTACGTTTAGAGATCTAGGATGACACGGATAAACGTCTTGATCCTCAAATAAATGTAATGAGGTTGAACCCAATATTTGTTATTTTTTTGTTTTGTAAACGAACCTTACGTTTGACTTTTCAATGTCAGAAATTTGAATTTATATTTTTATCAGATATTTTTCCAACAATATTTGCAGAATGTCAAGGTGATTTAATGGTCGATTTCGACTATTTCAAAGCTCATAATAAATAATTTAAAGAGTTTTTTTATTACATTTACTCTATCTTATATTTATAATGCATGTTATGACTACTCTGATATTTTTTTTGAATTTTAATTCACTTGTTTTATTAAGAATATTTTCCTGAGCTGAAACCGTGCTGGAGATTTATCAATATATATCATTTTTAGTATCATCAATAAAATTTCTAGATCTGTTAATACTTCACTGATATATGCATAAATACAATTTTTATGTTGTTACAGAGATCGAGATATCCGGAACATGGATTACATTTCGAATATATACATATTCAAATTTGGAATTCTCTATTTTTTGTTGTTCTTAAAAATGATGATATCTTGACAAACTAGATCTCGTCAAATATATTTCATGATTTTTATTTTTTTTGAAGACGACGATCCATCTTCTTTCAATGGTGTTGTACTGCAACTATGATCAAAACTGATTTCTCAACAAACTACATCTTATCTATCTTCAGTTTTGACTACTTGTATTCTTTCGTGGTGGAGTTTACGCTTCTCGCACAATGATGTTGTTTTATCAGTTCCCTATAGAAGAACCTGAAGGCTCTGTATTATAATCCTTTATTGGTAAGGGTTACAACTGCATGCACTTAGTTGGGGATCAGTCATATGATACATGGACCTTCTTAGTATAATTCTCTAATCCTATAGAGAGGGTGATTGGTGGAGTCGGGTAGGGGATCCATGTTCCCCAAACCACAATAAATTGCAGTTATTTGTTCTCTTATCATATCAGTTGCATATAATCTTTTGTAGAAACCCTTCCAGTTATTATCTTCTGTATGTGTTAATCAATAAGATCGTAAAATTTTGAAAAGGACACATTTAACCCCACCCCCTATTTTTTCATCACAAAAGTGTTTCCGCCCTAACATTTGGAATCAAAGAATGAGCTTTTCAATAGATCTATAAAAATATAAAGGTATAATATCTATATTAGTGATGGAAAAGGAAACTCTCTTGGAAATAATTTCAATGGTTTGTAATCCATAATTTAATGGTGAGAATATTGGATTATGGAATTCTCAAATGATAATCTAATTAAAAATAAAATATTTAGAGTATAGGTAATGATTGTTAATCATTTCAAAATTCTTGAAAAACCTTAAACGTGGTATAATACTATAGACGTTGTGGATTATATGAATTCAAACCCAATGAATTCTATTATTGTTTTTCATGGACATGATGAATTAAAATATGTATCAAAATTACCAATAGCCTATGAAATGGGTGAGAAAATGGCATTATGCTATGATGGAACTCACAATGTTAGACAAATAAAATATGCTACAAGAAAATTATAGTATGATTTTTTCAGAAAGTATGATGGAGAGAGCACCACAAATATGAATGGAATACTGAGTGAAATTATTAATAATATTACATATTTAGGTGATCCAAACTGCCTACCAGATTAAGCATTGATTGTTCAAATATTTCTATTTGCGAAGTGGAATTGAATTTCTACTACAATCTACCAATCAGCACATTTAATTAATATGACAATGAGATAATTGTATGGGGTGTTAATGATGTTTGAGGATGAAAAAAATATGAAGATGAAGATCATAAATTCCTAATAAAACATAATAACACCTCTTCAAAAGCCATATCCCAAAAGAAAAAAAATCATATAAGAAGAAATTAATGCAGACTCATCTTATATAGAAATTCAGTGGCCTCAATTATCTAGAAAATTCAGTGAAATTTATAGTAAGAATAAAGGAATCACAAAACCATTCAAAAAGTATGTGAATGAATCAAGGAATTTTAGATGATAATAATGAAAAAAATTGTGAGATATAAGACATTTTTGTCCCCATTTAAAAAAAGATAAAAGAATGATAGAAAATAAATATTAGAAGAATAATGATTAAGAAAACATTGGGAAAAATCGATGAAGGCTATGTAGAGTATTTCTAAAGACACCAGCTACTCATTAATATCGTGTTCAGAGATAGAAGAATCAAATCTAAACGATAATATATGTTTTATAGATGAAGAGAAGAAGGTAACATTCCATAGAAGAGGAAAGGATATGTGATATATGGACAATGTCTATTCAATACATATGAGTTGAAGTTCATCAAATTTATGTACTCTAAAAAATATATGGAGGCCTAGTCACCTTCGGTGACAACGCCAAATGAAACATTATTCGACTCAGAACACTATGACACCATGACAGTGTCTTAATTAAAAAAAGTACTCTATGTACAAGGATTGAAGAAAAATATGATAAATATATCTCAATGTTGTGATGATGGATATTGTGTTTATTTTTCTAATAATTCATGTTCTGTTTTTAAAAGATGATTTTCTTAAATATATAGCACCCATAACAGATAATTTCTATACATTGGTTTTTTATTCCTTATGTAAACAGAAATTGAATATTTTAATTACAATGATAAATGAGTCAAGGATTTGTTATAGAAGACTTGGTCATTGTGATATTTTTTTATTTTTATAATTTATCTAGGGAAAATTAGTTTCAAATTTACCTAGTCTCAAATTTTGTTAGTGATATATTCTGTGATGAATTTCAGATTTACAAGAAATGAAAATCTTTTATAAAATCTTTTAAGAAAATATCTACTTCAAATCCCGTAGAATTTGTTCATATGCATTTGTTTGGACCATCTAGAATACCATGTTCGGGTACCAAATAATATTTATAGTTTTTAGATTATGATTATTCTATATTTACTTGAGTATACTTTATAAAACTCAAAAATAAAGCTTTTTCAATTTTTAAATCTTTTTATAAAAGTGTTAAAAATTAAAAAGGTCTTACGATAATTTCATTAAGAATTAATCAGGGTGGAGAGTTTTAAAATAAATACTTTAATTCATTTTTCCCACACATGTGTATTAAACACACCTTCTATGCAACAAGAACACCTCAATAAAATGAAATATCTCATAGAAGAAATATATCTATCGAAGAAATGGATTGAATTGTGCTAAATGAATACATAGTTTTATCATACTTTTTCATAGTAGATGCAATCTCGTCTTTCTATATTATAAATTGAGTTTTAATTTGACATATTTTCACAATGTCTACATATTAACATTATATTTACATAAATCCTATTATAAATTACATTATGGTGTTTTGAGGGAAGGTAAATTTTCTAAACACCCAAGATAATCTTGGAATGTTTGATCCAAAATCTGATGAAGGAATACTATTAGTATATTGTAAAACATCTAAAGAATATAGTGTATTTACTAAAAATCAATAATTTTTAATGAATTAGTTCATGTGAATTTTGATGAAACTGATCCTTCTAATAAATAAATTTATCAAACTGTTGAAGCTGATGTTCTTATAAAAATGAGACTCTATATCATGAAAAATTATTTGAAAATACTAATAACATTTATTCCTATTCATAAGAACATGATAATAATGAACCCAAAAGTTCTCCACCTCGGTAGTCTAGAATACTAAAGAATTACCCTTTAGAGACTATTATAGGATATCTAGATATAAGAATAAAAAATAAAAGAAGTGTAGGAAACCTCTTGTAATTTTTAGCTTTTCTATCTCAAATAATACCTATGTATTTTGAATAATCCATAGAATATTAAACTAGGATGATAGAAATGCAAGAGGAGATGAATGAGATTATAAAAACAATGTGTAGAAATTAGTGGAATGACTATCAAATTACCTTGTTATAAGAACTGAATTGGTCTTTAGTAATATAATAGATGACCAAGGAATTATAACTAGAAAAAATTTTAGACTAGTATCTAATGTGTATAATCAAGAAGAAAGTATAAATTATGATGAAATATTTGCTCCTATAGCTGGACTAGAATAAATTATAATTATTTTGGCCTATACATCTCATTTGAATTTTAAATTGTATCAGATGGATGTAATGTCAACCTTTTTTAATCGATATTTAATGGAAGTTGTTTATGTTTAGCAACCTACCCATTTTGAGAATTCTCAAAAGCATATTTTGTTTTTAAACACACTAATGCTCTCTATGGAATTAAATAAGAACCTAGTCCTTCGTATGAAAGATTAAGTTCATTTCTTTTGATCATGGTTTTACAGTTGGTTTTGGCAGACCCAATACCATTAAAGAAAATAGTTTATTCTAATTTATTATTAGTTCAAATCTATATTTTTGATTTTATTTTTGGATCAACAAATAAAAATACTTATAATGATTTTTTAGAACTTATGAATATATAATTTTGATTGATCATGATGTGAGAATTACATTTACTTTTATGACTTAATATTTGTCAAAATGATATGGAAATTTATTAAATAAATGTACATACATAACCGATTTATTAAAATGGTATGGTCTAGAAAAAAACAAGACATATTTAACACCCATGTTTACTAGTATAAAATATCATTTAGATAATGTTATTAAACCAGTGGATAAACAATAGAAGTATGATTGGAAGTTTACTATATCATACAATTAGAAGCCCTAATATTATGTTTTCAGTAGGTCTTGTGCTAGAAATAAATCAAATAAAAAAGAATAACATCTTGTTGATGTAAAAACTATTTTTAGATATTTATAAAGAACCCATGTTCAA
Source organism: Viscum album (assembly GCA_963277665.1). Lineage (NCBI taxonomy): Eukaryota > Viridiplantae > Streptophyta > Magnoliopsida > Santalales > Viscaceae > Viscum > Viscum album. The sequence goes on along the minus strand of OY728146.1, from coordinate 924,290,680 downwards.
AATATTATTTATCAAAAAAAAATTGATTTTAATTTATTATCATATTATGATGAAGGTTTTAGTGGATGTAGATTATATAGAAAAAGAACATCAGGAACCTATCACTTTTTCAGAAAATCATTAGTGAAATGGTTATGTAAGAAGGAAATCATGGTTCCACTATCAACAAATAAGCGTAGTATGTATTTTTAGGTAGTTTATGTGCACAAGTATTGATGAAGAAAAACACTCAAATGTGCTTTGGACTTAATTTTAATAATTCACATTTTTTACATCATAATAAAAGTGCAATAAAAATGTTGAAAAAAAATCTAGTAAGTCTACTAGAAATAATAATATTGATATTATACATCGTTTTCATAGAGATCATGTTCATAAAAATGATATATCTATAAAATTTATTAACACAAAATATCAATTAGATGAAAATTTTACTAAACCACATTCACAACTTGTTTTGATTTTATTTAGAGGAGTTCTGGTTATTTAATTTTGAGTTTTTTTTGCATTTTTGTTATTTTAGTTTATTTTATGCCTAATTTATTTTTTTAAAAATTATATGCTTTTCTTATTTTTATCATACATTATTTCATTTAAACTATGTAATTGTAAATCTATTTATGCTATGTAATTATTTAATTTTTGGTGATAATTACTCTTCTACATGATAAACGAGGACATGTGTCATCTATCAGAAACACATTCTCTTCCAAACCCATTGTTTACCTAAAAATAATTTCACCTAACCTTCAATATTTGTTCATATTTCCAATACCTAAATGCCAACAACCTTAGATTTTAAAAAAAATTGAAATGAAGAAACCCAAGAGAGTCAATGTGGGAGACGCAAGAAAACCAAAACGATAAAGAGTTACAAAAAGAAAATCACTTAAGGGAAAAGTGTTTGATCTTGATTGGCTATATCGTATGAACATACTATTGAAACAAGTGTTGGAATTTCAAGGACACGAGACAATTTTCATTGACATCAACTCATAATTTCATTACAAGGTAATGATATAACATTTTTTAAGAGTGTATAGTTTATCTTCATAGATTTAGAGGATATTATTATTTCTATAATCAATGATCGGGTTTTCTCTATTTCTTCTACTGATGTTGAATAAATTTTAAACTACCCACATGAATTAGTTTTCCCTTTCTATATTAAATCAATATGAGATTAGAAAAATTCATCTAAAGATGATATGTATTTTCAATTCAAACCGAAACACGTCTGAAATATAATTGTTAAGGATTTAGAGGATGATTATAAGATTATTGTTATGTTTTACTCATACATGAATAGCCCTTAGAGTGGATGGGATGGAGAAAATCATTTACACAGACAAGTATATCAGGATTAATTTATAAGTGATATGAAATTAAATTTTCCAGATAATTTATTTCGGTATTTTCATTAATATTGTTCAATGGATGAAAGAATGAATTTCTATCCATATGCATGGATAATTTCAAGGACTTTATATTAAAATTCCATGATCATTCTAGTTGATCCAAGAGTCATTTGTAATCATAGTAATATTTGTAATGCTGTAATGTTATGAAATCTTAGATTCTTGTAGAGCAGAATAAAAAAAAATATTTTACCTATTGGAGCTAAGGAAGAACATAGCATAAAATATTTTGATATAGATGGCGCAAGAAGGTGTTCTAAAGGAGGTTTTAGCTAAATCACGAACATATACACTTTCTAAACTATCTCAGTGGTGGCTAATATTTAACATATAAGAATATGATGAACATAATTAACAAGAACATATTATAAAACCATGAAATAGAAATCATCCTCAAGGTGAAGAGAAAATATTATCTTCTAGAGAAGAATAATGCTCAGTTCATTCGAAAGAAACTATTTTTGAAGTGTAAATTTATGTGGTGAGTCAAGAATGAGATCATACTATTGTACATCTAGTGAATGAATAGGTATAAGAGATCATTTTGGTAAAAATAGTTAAAGAAAAGAATACTCAAATTTAAAATGATCAATCAATGATTATTAGAGAATAAATTACTACACTGGTAGCCATTAAAAAATATATGATTTCATAGGAATCAGTTGTAGAAATTCAACCCTTGATTGTAGATCAGACGGTGGGAGAGTCTGATCATATTTATGGAGCTCAGACTGATGGTTTAGATAATCACCCTTTTTCTTGTGAAAATCATTAATGAAAACAATGGAATATCATTTTCCTATTGATAGTGAAAATTTGGATATGAATGTAGATGAGGGTAATTTAGATTTAGTATCTCACCATGTTAATGAAATTGTGATTAAATTCAAAAAGTATAAGGATGTGAATGTCACTCTACGGAAGGAGAATGAAATTACAAAGAAAAAAAAATCAGAAACGTAATTATAATATTGTTTCTAGAAGTGAATTTTATGCCGTCAAGAGATAAATTTTAAATTAAATTCGGAAGATCATATATAAAGTTATTTTAAAAATATATTTTTCAAATTTATAGTTGTACTTGAATAGTTAGTATGAAATTGTAAAAGGCTCAATGAATCATGCCAGTACATCTACTCCTACATCGGATATATGTCTGGATTTGAGTTCAAGATTTCAGGAAATTACATATGTTATGGAAAACATGAATCCTAATCTTCCAAACCATCAATACAATAGTGAACCTTTGTCAATTTCATTAGAAAAACAGAAATTTCTTGTTGAACAATTAACTCAATGAGAGACTATCATCAGATGGATGTTGATTCAGTTCTAAGAAAAGTTGGAGTTTTTAGGAATAATGAGGAAAGACTTCTTGAGTTTTTAAGGTAAAAATAGTTTAGAATCTTCATGTCAATAATGGCTCTAGTATGTTGATAATTATGCTATTAGATTGTTTGAAACAAATCTAAGATTGCTAATTGTTGAGATGAAGGAGATGTTTGAAGCCATTTAGAATTCCAATCCTTCCAATCCTTTGCCTCTTTTTTCCTACTACGAATAATGACAATGAATATTTTCATTTCATAGTCACCAACATTATTTTATTACTGTCATTATTGATCAATGAACTTGTTTAATTTCTATATATTCTATTTCCTTATTTTATCTGCTTTTCTATTTTTACATGATGTCAAAAATTCAATTATTTTTATTCACTATAGATAATTTTAACATTAACATATCATTATATTCAATATTAAATGTTTTTTAATCTATATAAATACATTGTTTTTAATATTAGAAAAGGTGGAGAAATTTTGACGACACACCATTTCATTGAAAATTTCATTGAAATTTACCTTTAGGGGAGAACTTTAGATAATTTTTCTGTATCCAAATAATTTTGTGAAATTGAAATTATTTTATTTTAATGTTTACAATGTTTTAAATTATATTGGTAATATTATAGTTTTAATTTTTTGGTTTTGTATTCATCAAAATGGGGGAGATTTTATGGCATGTATTGTCTCAACAATACTCTAAAAATATTATTGATTTTTATTCTCATAAATACTATTTTTTGTTTTACTAATAATTTTATTTTGAGTGTATTCAATGAAATTTATATTCCTTATAATTCATATCTTGAAATAATATTCAGCTATTTATTTGTGAGAAATATTTTTTAAATTGATTGGAATGCTCATAGGCATATTCTGGAAAAATTATTCACTATTTTTCATTTACTAGAAATACAATTCATTCAGTACATCGAAGAATGTAATGTATTGAACAATCCTTATGTTTATATTGAAGTATCATCTCATATGGTTAATCAAACATATGTTTAAAGAAACATATGGTTATGTAACACTATGTTTGTATAAAAACCTTATGTTTGTCCGAATGATAAAGTATTTTTAAAGATCCCTATATAAGTATGGAACTATACAAACATATAGATCATCAACCTTACTTTTGTAATCCATTCTACATTGTCAGTCAAAGGTTACAGAAAATTTAACATATGGATATTGAATGTTACATTTAGAGATCTATGTTTATATGGATAAATATATTGATTATAAACCCTACGTAATGAAGATGAACCCTAAATTTTTTATTTTTTCATTTTGTGAGGGAACCATACATTTGACTTTTCAATGAAAAAAATTTGAATTTACATCTTAATTGGATCTTTTTGAAACATTCAATGAAGAATGTCAAGGTGATTTAATGATTACTTTTGACTCATTAAAAGTAGTTATTAAATAATTTAAAGATAATTTTACAATATATATTTTGATTCTTATTCTTTAGAGGAGTTACGATGACTGTACGAATTTTTTTTAATTTGAATTCACTCTTTTCATCATGAATCTTTTTCAAATATGGAACTCTACTGGAGATTTATCATTATATATCTCTCTAAGTATCTTTTATAAAATTCTCAAATATATGAATACTTCTAATATATCTATATGAATACTATTCTTAATATTTTACATCGATCAAGCATCCTAGAAATAAGGACTACATTTTGGAGATATACATATTCAAATTTGGAAACACGATGCTCTGTTTTGTTGATTTTATTAAAATCAATGTTCTCTTGTCCAGCCAGATCTCTTCAAATAAATTTCTATATAATTATTTTTCTAAAGATAAGGAACCATATTCTGTCAGTTGTGTGCTTCTACAACTATGAGCTAAACATGTTTCTCAACAATTTATATCTTATATACCATGAGTTTTGGCTACATGTATTCAGTCATGGTGGAGTGTCGACTTCTCACACCAAGATGTGATTTTATTGGTTCCCTATAAAAGAACTAGTAGGATCTATTTTATTTGAATTTATTCATAAGGGTTACTACTTCTTTCACTCATTTTTGGATTTCAATTATGATATGAGGACATTAATAGTGGTAGTGACTAAGCCTGCAGAGAGTGGGTTGGTGGAGTGGGCTCGGGGATCTTTTGGCTCCGAAACACTCTAAATTGTTGTGCTTTGTTCTATGATCATATATGATGCATATAATCTGTAACAAAAATTCTCCCAGTTATTATCTTATGTTTTTATGAATAAAAAATATCGTAAAATTTTAAAAAGGGATTATTCCCCCCCTCTTGTGTCATCACTAAATCAATAATATAGTCACATAAAAAATATAATTCCCAAATAATTTATTCTTTGAAATAAAATAATATTTTCCCAAAATATCATAAATCATCTTAACATAAAACCATAAAAAATCATATTTGAAACAAAGAGTTTACTCTATCATTTTTAATCGAGTAATGTCACCCACTTTTACATAAATTCCATTAATAGAAAAATTCCATTTCCATAAATCCATTAGCATCCCATTAAATGTTATATCTATTTATCCCAATAATGCATAATTACCACTACATTAATGAATGTATTTGGTCTATAGGATACCAATATATTTCATCTTATGTTTCCAAAAACATAATATCATTATCCTAAATAACCTTGACACTATATCTAATGGTAAAACATATGGTCACTAATACAAAAAAATCGATAAAACCCAAATTATAGCCTCTAAATATATCATAAATAATCCAAAAATACCATCATATAAGACTTAATAAGGGGATCTATATATTTAATCATATGATCCAAATTTAAATAATAAAACCATGATGGTTTCCCTACACATAAAATATCCTCATCTGATAAAATATTAACTTCTATGATATGTAATTTCAAAAATAATACCAACTATAATATCCTAAACCCCTACTCTAGTATCAGGTACATAAAAACATTATTTACATGATAGGATTGATAACAACTAAATAAACCCCATCATAACTATAAAAATTTGAAACAATATATGATATTAAAAAACAAATAAATAACCAAGCCCTTTATTTGGTTTATATATTTAGAAGATTAATAAAAATATATTTAAAAATACCTATATCATTCTCATCTAATGAAAATTTTTCCTAATATAAAATTAATTTTTTTATTACATTTTAAAATATTTAACAAATCCAAAAAAAAGTCTCCATACAAAATTCGTATCCATATATACCATATGTAATAATGAAAACAAAATGATAACTTAATGTAAATTTTTAATTATTTAATTATATTAATTGATCTAAATATTTAATTTATTTAACAAAACATAACTCAGGTTATAGAAAGTCCAGAATATGTTTATAAATTTAGGTTTATATTTTTAAATGTCTTACCATAATCCTTAAAAACATATATGATCTAAAATTTTTTTGACTATATTATTTATGTTTTTATTTTTTCATGATGATATCATAAAGGTTACAATATTTTTAAACGTTGAACATTTTATTAAAAAAAATGATCAATTTCAAAAAAAATTAAAAAAAGTCAATTTAGATAATTTTAACCCAATGACTACTTCTTAGATATCTATGTAAATACTATTTGTGTGTTTCTATTACTATAAAGAATCTTAGAAACAAGTACTAAATTTTGGAGATATACATATTCAAATTTGGAAACTTGATTATATGATTTTTTGTTGTTCTTAAAATTGTAGATCACTTGTGCAACTGGATCACTTCAAATATATTTCAGGATTATTTTTTTTAAAGTGAAGATCCATCTAATTTCAGTTGTTTTCTACTAAAATTGTGAAAAAACCCTATTTCTCAACAAATTAAATCTTATCTATCTTGAGTTTCAGTTACTTCTATTCATTCATGGTTTAGTATTAGCTTCTCTAACTAAGTTGTGGTTTTATTAGTCCCCGGTACAAGAACCAGGAGGATCTATTTTATAATCATTTATTTGTAAGGGTGCAAACTGCCTGCACTAATTTGGGGGTCATTCTTATGATATGAGGACCTTCCTAGTGGAATTCAACAGTCATACAGAATGGGTGATTGGTGGAGTGGGATAGTGGATCTTTGTGCCCCAAACCATAATAAATTGTGGTTCTTTGTTCTATGTTCATATCCCTTGCATATAATAAATTATAGAAATACTTCCATTAATTATCTTTTATTTTTGAAAATTAATTGAATCATAAAATTATGAAAAAGAAACAATTCACCATTATCCTATGTCATCAATATAGTATTTTCGACTTCGCATTTTGTATCAAAGTTTGAGATATTCAATAGATCAATTACAATATGAGAGATAAGATCTATATTGGTGGTGGAAATGGAGAATCTCAAGGAAGGAATGTCGATGGTTCATGTTTCATATTTCAATGGTGAAAATTAATGATTCTGGGAGTCTAGAATGATAATCCACTTAAACAATCATTGATTTAGAGTATATAAAAATATTTTGACTCCTTAAACAATTCTTGAAAAACCTAAAACATGTAATACTACTATAGAGGATGATTATGATGTTAATTCTAAATCAATTATTTCTATTATTTGTGGTCTTATACCAGATGAATTCAACAATGTATCACAATTCCCAGCAGCCTACGAAATTTCTAGACAATTGTTGTTTCCTATGATGGTATTGATAGTGTTATAAAAATATGATATGCTATAGCAAAATTAAATTTTGATTATTTTAAAATATATGATAGATAGATAATCACAAATATTAGTGGATGACTAAATGGAATTTTTAATAAAATAGCATCTTTATGTGAACCTATCATCAAAATTGATCAATCCTTGAATGTTCTAAGAGTGTGACCTGTAAAGTGGAATGAAAATTATACTGCTATCTTCCCATAAGCGCCTATCCAGAATCTTACAGTGATAGAATTTATTGGAACTTTAATTATATATGAGGACGAAATTCTAGATGAAGGTCAAGATCACAATGTCCTAATAAAAAATTAAAACACCACTTTAAATGTTATATCCTAAATAAAAATCATAAAAATGAAACATTAAGAATAAAATTCGGACTAATATGATTTAGAATTTGAGCTAGTCCAATTAGCATTAAATTTTAGTAAATTTTATAGGAATATATAGTATTAAAAAACCATTAAAAAGATGAGAAATAATCAATGGAATTTATATTCTTCGAATGAAAAAAATTGGGTCATGTAAGACCTGATTGTCCCCATTTGAATGGAGATTAAATAATGACAGTAAAGAAATATCATAAGAATAATAATTAAAAAAATGACAAAAAAGTGATGAAGGAATCTTGGAGTATTTATGAAGACTCCAAAAACTCATAAATATCTATATCTTAGATGAAGGAATATAATCTAAATGATAATTTTGTTTTATGGATGAAGAAAACAATGTAACATTCTTGAGAAGAGGGAATGATATATGTAATATAGGCAGTGTCTGTTTATGAGTTATGAATGTAAATTCACCAAATTTCTATAACCTAACTATAATATGAGGAGTCCTAGTCACCTACGATGAATATGAAAAAGTAAAAATATATTGGACATGAAATAGTTAGAGATCCAGATACTGTTTTAATTAAAAAGTACTCTATGTACAAGGATTGAAGCACAATATGACAAGTATCTCTCAACTTTGCAGTGATGTATACTATGTTTATTTTTTTAATAATTCATGTTCTGTTTTTAAAGATGATTTTAATAAATTTAGATCTCATAGAACAGATAATTTATATACGTTGGATTTAAATTTCATGTGTTAATAGAAAGTGAAATATTTAACTGCTATGATAAATGATTCATGGATTTGGAATAGATGACTTGGTCATTAAAATATTTTTTTCATTAGATAAGTTATATAATAAATAAATTAGTTTCAGATTTACCTACACTGAAATTTTATAGTGATTGATTATGTGAAGTATGTCATATTGGCAAGAACCAAAATATTCCTTCAAATTTTTTAAGAAAACTGTAACTTGAAAACCCCTAGAACTTATTCATGTTGATTTTTTTAGACCCTATAGAAACAAATTTTTTGATACTAAATTATATTTATATGTTTTATATGATGATTATTCTAGAGTTACTTTGGTATATTTTCGAAAACTGAAAAATGAAGCCATTTCTATTATAGAATGTTTTTGTAAATGTCTTGAAAATAAAAATGTTTCTAAGATAACTTCATTAAGAAGTGATCATGGTGGATAGTTTGAAAATCAATAATTTAATTTTTTTTCTCTAACTTCGGTATCAAACACATCTTCTATGCACTAAAAAACATAAAAATGTAATTTTTTATAGAAGAAATATAAGTATTCATGAATTGGCTTGAATTATGATGAATGAATATAGACTACCAACCTAATTTTTGACAGAAGATGTAAGCACAACATGCTATATTATAAATAGACTTTTAATTCAACCTATTTTCAAAAGGACTCCTTATAAACATTGGAATAATAGAAATTATAGGAAAAATAACTTTAAGGTTTTTTTATTCTAGGTATATATCCTAAATACCAAGTATTATCATGGAAAGTTTGATCCAAAAGCTGATAATGGAATATTATTACGATATTCTTCAACTTCTAAATCTTATGTAGTATTTAATAAGAATTCCAGGATTGTTAATGATTCAATTAATGTTAATGTTGGTGAAACTAATCCCTTCAATAAAGAGAATGATCAAACCGATGAAGTTGATGATTTTTCTATCAACATGAGACTTGATAATGAAAAATTTATTCTAAAAATATGAATAAATTTCTATATTGTTCGGAAGAACATGATACTAATGAACCTAAAAGTTCTCTACCTAAACAGTATATAATCCCAAAGAATCACCCTTTAGTGACTATTATTAGTGATATGGACATTGGAATAAAATTAGAAGATGTGCAGGAAACCTAATGTAATTTAATGCTTTTCTATCTTCTCTAGAACCTATTTCTTTTCAAAAATACTTAGTAGATGAAAGTTGGATTTTAGCAATGAACTAAAAGATAAATCAATTTAAAAGAAACAATGTATGGAAATTAGTGGAAAGAACATCGAATTATACAGTTATATAATCTAAATGGGTCTTTAGGATTAAAAAATGATTAATGAATTATAACAAGAAAAAAATCTAAACTAGTAGCTAAAGGTCATAATCAAGAAGAAATTACAAATTACGATGAAACCTTTGCTCTTATATCTAGACTAGAAGCAATTAGAATTAGTTTGGCCTATGCATGTCATATGAATATTAAATTATATAAGATAGATGTTCAATATCCTTTTTATATGGATATTTAAAAGAGGATGTTTTTGTTGAGAAACCTAGTAGTTTTGAAAATTCTCAAAAAACAGATTTTTTAAAACATACTAAAGCTCTTTATGGACATAAATAATAACCTAATGCTTGGTATAAAATATTAAGTTCATTAGTTTTGAAAAATGGTTTTAATGTAGGTTTGGTAGACTGAATCCTATTTTATAAAAACATTTTTTCTAATTTATTATTAGTTCAAATCTATATTGATGATGTAATTTTTGGATCATCAAAAAAACTTTGTATTTATTTTTCAAAACTTATGAAAAAATAAATTAAATTGAGCATGATATAAGAATTAAATTTCATTTTAAGACATAAATTTTATCAAAATTATTATGTAAATTTAATAAATCAATGTACATACATAATAGATTTATTGAAAATGTTTTTTCTAAAAAATATAATTAAAAATTAAACTCTTATGTGTACTAATATTAAAGTTTATTTGGAAGAAGCTGCAAAACTAGTGGATAACAAGTTATATAAAGGTATAATTGGATGTTTAAAATATATTATAATTAGCATACCTAAAATTATGTTTTTAGTAGGTAATTAGGTTAGATTTAAATAAAATATTAAAGAATACCATCTTTCTGCTTCAAAAATGATTTCTAGATATTTAATAGGAATAATTGATCAATATCTTCTTTATCCAAAATAATTATGATTTGAATTTATTATAATATTCTGATTATGATTTTAGAGGATATAGAATATATAGAAAAATAACATAAAGAACCTGTCACTTTTTAGGAACATGCCTAGTTAAATGGACATGTAATTATCAAAACTAGGTTTCACTATCAACCAATGAATAAAAATATGTATCTATAGGAAATTTATGTGCACAAGTGTTGTGGATGAAAAACACTCTAATGTACTTTGGAAATAATTTTAATAATACACCTATTTTATGTGATAATACATGTGAAATAAAATTTATAAAAAATATAATAAGTCTTCTAGAACTAAGCATATTGATAATAGACATCATTTTCTAAGATATCGTGTTCTTAGAAAGGATATATCCATACAATTTTTAACACTAAATATTAATTATCAGATGTTTTTACTAAACCCCACTCACTGCTTATTTAGATTTTATTAAGGGGGAGTTAGATTTATTTAATTTTTAAGAACTTTATTTTATTAAAATTAATTATATGTTAATTTATTTTATTCCAAATTAATATCTGTAAATATTATTTTCTTTTCTTATTTTTATCTCACAGTATTTCAGTTAACATTTGTTATTTTAAATCTATTTACATAGTGTAATTATTAAGAAAAATTTCATAATTACTATGCGACATGAGAAACAGGGACATGTGTTATCTTTCAGAAACCCATTGTCGTCCAAACCCTTTGTTTACCAAAAAACAGGTTTACCTTACCCTCAATATTGATTCAACCTTCCAATCCATAAAATAAAAAAACCACATTTTTTAAAATATTCATAATTTACGAAAAAATAGAAAGTCGATGTAAGAGAGGCAAGAAACCCAAAATGATAGCTTTACAAGTAGTAAAAGTATTTAGGAAAAAGTAGTTGATCTTGAATGAATACATCAAATGAACATACTCCTAAAACAAGAAATGAAATTTCAAGGAAATTAGATAAATTTTAATGACATCAAGTTAAAATTATATTATTAGGTAGAGGTAAACTATTTTTATAGGAGTGTGCAGTTTATTTTCAAGGATTTATAGGTTATGATATTTTCTTGAATCAAAGATAGAGATTTCACTATTTCTTCTACTGGGGTTGAAAAAATTATGAAATTATCACATAAAAGATTTTTCCATTTCGATCTAAAATAAATTAAAAATAAGGAAAATACTTTTAATGACATTATTTCATTACTGTTCAACTATACACACATATGAATGATGTTTCTATGCATATGGAGGTTATCAAAAAGATTCTAGTGAAGTTATTTAGACAAAAATAGTACTAAGAATGGCTGTGATAATGAAAATCCTTTTCACAAACAAGTATATCATGTTTCATTTTTTAATTGATATCAAATTAAATTTTCTATGTTACTTATTTCGGTATCTTCATTACTATTGTTCACTAGATTAAAGAAAGAATTTCAATCCTTATGGATGGATAAGTTTGAAGATTTTTTTAGGTAGGTCGTGATCAGTCGAATTGATGAAAGAGTCAATTAAACTCGTAGTAATACTTTTAAATATGGAGTGTTAAGAAATCATGGATTTTTTTGGAGAACAATTAAAGGAATGATTTTCACTTTTTAAGATGACGTAGAACAGAGCTCTAGATATTTTGCTCAGGGGGGAAGTAGGTGTTCTAAAGTATGGTGTAGCTAAATCAGGAAAAAGATGTAGTTTCTAAACTGACATAGAGGTGGCTTAGATTTATCATAGAAGAAGAGGAAAAAATAGTTAATAGGGACTTCCTATAAAACCAAGAATCAGACATCCTCCTCAAGTTAAAGAGAAAATGTTGTCTTTTGGAGAAGAAACATTCCCTGTTCATATCGAAGAAATAGATGTTTAAGAGGAAATTCCAGTGTAGAGTCAAGCTAGACAGGTTGATATTGTACCTCTATGGAATGAATAGGTACAATAGAGAATTCATGTAGAAACAGTTCTAGAAAAGAATACTCTAACTGAAAATGTTCAATCAAATATTGTCCGATAAGATGTTTCTGAACACGGAGTTGTTCAATAAGTGTTGGTTTTATGGGAATCAGTTATATAAATTCAACCATTAATTGAATATCAGAATTTGGGATATACAGATCATATTTATTTTTTCATACACTAATGTTTTATATAATCTCACTTTTTCTTCTGAAGAATACCCAATGAAAATAGTGGAAGATCCTTTACATACTAATATTTCAAATCAATATATTAATGCAGATGAAGGGATATCTGATTCAATATCTCATCACATTGATGAAATTGTTATGAAATTCAAAAAGTCTCAGGATGATAATACCACTCTACGGGAGGAGCCTGAAATTGAAAAGATAAAAAAATCTGGAACATAATGAAAATATTATTTCTATAAGGAATTTGGATTACTTGAAGAGAGATATATTAAATGAGATAGGGATGATCATATCTATAGAAATTTCAAAAATAGATTTTATAAATTTAATTTTGTAATTGGAATGATAGATTGAGTTAGTAAATGGTTCAGTGAATTAGTCTGGTACATCTACTCCTACATAAGCTACAAGTCTAGATTTTATTATAATATTGATGTCCATTATATCTATTATGGTCGCCATAAATCTGCGTCTGCAATACCTTCAATTCAAAAGTGAGCCTTTTTCATCTTTATTGGACAATCAAATATTTCATATTAATCAGTTAACATAGGGAGATCCTAGAATACGATGGATGTTAAGACATTTTTCAGAAAATATGGAGTTGTTCAAAAAGAATAGGGATTGTCTCCATGAATTTTTGAAGGATAAACTAGTGGATAATACTCATGTAAATAATGACTCTAGGATGTGGATAATTCATCTAGGATACAGTTTGATGAAGATGAGAAAATTGTAGATGGTTGAGTTGAAGGAGATGTTAGAATCCATTAAAAATTCAAATTTTTCCAATCCTTAGAATCTTTATTCCTTCCATAAACCACGAAAATTACAGTTTTTATTTCATGGTAACAAATAATATTGTATTATTGTGTTTATGGATCAATGAACTTGTTTATTATTTATATATTATATTTCAATATTTTATCTGCTTTTCTTTTTTTCGAATGTCATAAATCAATTTCTATTTATTCAATATAGTTACTTATGACATTCACTAATCGTTCTGTTCAATATTAATTTTGTTTATATATATATTTCAATATACCCTTTATTATATCACAAGAATGGGTATAAATTTCAATAACACAAAATTTATTTAAATCTTTCATTAAAATTTACCTTTTGGGGAGTACATTTGATAATTTTTCATTATTGAAACAATTCTGTAAAATCAAAATTATTTTCATTTAATGTTTACAAAATTTTAAATTATGTTGCAAATATTATATGTTTAAATTTATATTTTTTGTGATCATCAAATCAGAAGATTTTTTGGCAAGAATTTTATCTACAATACTTTATAATTATTAATGATTTTTATGCTCACAAATACACTTTTATTGTTTTACTAGTGCTTTTATTTTGAGTGTATTAAAGAAATTAAAATTATTTATAATTTATATATTAAAGTAATATTAAACGTTTTATTTAGGAGAAATATTTGTTAAGGTGTTCATAATGACCTTGAGCATATTTTGGAAACACAATTCACTATTTGTCATTTACTAGAAATATTATTCATTCAATACATCAAAGAAATTAATGTATTGATCAAACCATATGTTTATAACAAAGTAGCATCTCGTATGGTTAATCAAATTCATGTTTAATGAATCGTATGTTTAATGAACATTATTTTTGGGTAATAACATTACATATTTTAGAAAGTAAAATATTTGTTAATGTATACTAAATTAGTATGGAACTTTACAAACGTATGGATAATCAACTTTACTTTTGTACTCATCCTTACGTTGTCAGCCTTACATTTGGGAAAATTGAACGTATGTATAATCAATGTTACATTTAGATATATATACTGACATGGATAATTGTATTGACCATCAACCCTGTGTAATGTTGTCAAACCCTATATTTTCTATTTTTTCATTTTATAAAGGATCCATATGTTTGACTTTTGAATGTCGGAAATTTTAATTTACATCTTAAATGGGGATTTTTGGGAAAGTCAATGCGGAATGTCATGGAGGTTTATAGCTCTATTTCTACTTATTCAAAACTCATCATTAATAATTTAATGAGACATTTATAGAATATATTTTCTTTGTTATTCTTAAGGGAAGTTATGTCAACTCTATGTTTTTTAAATATGAATTCACTCTCTTTATATGGAATCTTTTGTGGATATGAAACTCTACTATAGATTTATCATTATATATCTTTCTATGTATCATCTATAAAATTCTCTTATCCATGAATACATCTCATATATCTATGTAAATATTTTTCATAAGGAGTTGAATCAATCAAGTATCTCAAAAAAGGACTAAATTTTGGACATATATATATATATATTCAAACCTGAAAACACAATGCATTGCTTTTGTTTATGTTCTTAAAATTGAAGTTCTATTGTGAAATCGAATCTCTTCAAATAAATTTCAAGATTATTATTTTTCATAAGATGAAGAATAGTCTTATATCAGTTTTGTGACACTTCATCTATGATCTTTACATGTATCTCAATAAATTACATCTTATATAACTTGAGTTTTGGAAAATTGTATTCTATCATGGTGGAGTTCTAGCTTGTCGAACAAAGATTTGGTTTTATCTTTTCACTTTAAAAGAACCAACAAGAACTATTTTATAATTTTTTATTTGTATGGGAGTCAGCTTTGTGCACTCAATTATTGATTGGTCTTATGATACAAGAACCATACTAGTGGAATGTACCAAACCTATAGAGAGTGTGATTAGTGGAGTGGACTGGGGGATCTTTGTGCTCCAAACCACTTTAAATTGTTTTGTTTTATTCTCTTTTCATATCCACTTCATATATTGTGTTATAGGAATGCTTCCAGTTATTATCATATCTTTTTCTAAATAAAAAGTTTCATAAAGTTTTGAAAAGGAGACAATTCACATCCCCCCTCTTTTGTCACGACTATAGTCTTTCGGAACTAATAACGATTTGGAAATAAATTCTTCCAAAATATAATTAACATTTATCTCCAATCATTATTAATAAATAAAATATTCAGATAGAAAAAGTTTATTCCTTAATAATGTATTCTCTAGAATCAAAAATATTTACATAAAATAACCTAAATCATCTTAACTTATAAACATAAAAACTAATATTTTAAATATAGTTACCTCTATCTTTTTAACTCATATAATATCACCCACATCGACATTAAAGTTTCTAATAAAAAAATCCCTTAATATAAACCCATTGAAGTTATCTTAAATATTATATTTCTTTATCCCAATATATCATAATTACCTCTACATTAAATAATATATTTGGCGTAATGGTTACCAATATATTTTATCTTATTTATCCAAAAACATAATATCATTCACCTTAATAACATTCACACTAAATCAAATGATAATACTAAGGGTCATATATACAACAAAAATCGATAATAACAAAATTATAGCCTCTGAAAATATCATCACTACTCCGAAAATACCATCTCTTAAGACTTCATAAGGAGATCTGTATATAATATCATATGATACATATTTAATTTATAAAACCACGATGGTATCCCTACTGTTAAAATATTCCCATCTGATAACGTCATAACCTCATATGATATCTTATTTCTAAAATGATTCAAACTATAATATCCTAAACCCATACTCTAGGATTAGGAGCTAAAAACACAATATTTACATGATATGATAAAAAAATGGAATAAACCTCATCATAACCATAAATATTTACAATAATAAAATAAATTAAGAAAACATATTAATTCCCAATACCTTTTTTTGGTTTATAGAATTTTATAATTTGTAAAAATATATTTACAAATACATATATATTTCTAATACACTAGAAATTATCCCCATTATAGAATTAATTTATTATTAAATTGTATAATATATAAAAACTCCTACAAAAATTATCCTTACCAAAATCATATCCATATATTCAATATATAATACTCTTCCTTAAAATAATTTGAAATAGAAACATTAGAATGGTCAGCTCAAATTATTTATAAGTGTTGATGTAGGTCAATATATATTAAGAAATATAATAACCATGAATTAATTTGAAATAATAAATGATAATAAAATTATTCTATATAACAAATCTCATGGTACTATAATATATCAATGGATAAAACTATAAACAATAACAAGGAAAATAATATCTTATTTAATGTAATTGGAATTAATAATGTCATACATTATAATCCTAATATCAAGACCTCTACTGCAACATCATATATATAATAGCAACACCCCATCCAAGACATCACTAATAATTGGGTTGACGTAAACAGAATACCAAAGCTACTCTGTCTCATGATACCAACTGATGGATTGCGGTGTTGTCTAATTATGGGTATTACCCATTAGTGAATAATTTTGATTCATGTATCATATGAATGTAATGATATTTATATATTATAAAAAATCAACATTCTTAATTATAAAAATATGTATTAGAAAAATATCATATAAAATTTCAATATTTTAGTAGTACATTCTCAATATTATTTAACTATCTATAATAATTCAGATATTACAAAAAAAATATAAACATTTTCAGTGTCTCCATAGTTAATAAATGATATCTCTTTCATGTTAATCATTCCTTAATTGATTTATTTAAAATGTGATGTTTAAACCATATTGTGTATTGAGTATACATATAAGTTTATAAAAGAAATTATATAAAATAAATCTCAGATAATAATGAACATTGATATGAAGGATTCCATCAATTCATCATAAAAGATGGAATTGTTGTAATGCCAAGTATGTTTCAACATAAATATCAAAATTGAATAAAATATTTTGATATGATTTTTCTTTTAAAAAGTTAATAACTGTTTCCACAAAATCAAGATAAAAGTCATATTCAAAATCCATTAATTAAATTTTCATGAATCCCATTAATTAGTTTTCAAATAATTTACTATAATAAGATATAAAAAAAAATTTATACTCGTGCAATAAAATATGGATGGAAGATAAAAATTAACATTAGTGTACTAAAATACTTACTAAAAAATATTCTTATAATTATATCCTTTTCATTTGACAATTTATTAGAATAATTGGAATATATATTATATTATAGATAAAAAAAAAATATAAAGGATGTGAAATAATGACTAATGGCCATGAGAATAGGAAAATCTATTTAAGGGAAAAATGTTTTAAAGATATTAGTTTGAATATTTTTCAAGGAAAGTAAAAAAATGACTTGTATTAAAAATTTAACAAGATTACATTTAAATATAATAATACAAATAAATAATTAATTTAAACTAACTGTAAGAAATAATTTATATATTGAAAAGTATATTCCTGATGAAAATAAATAATATGGATAATGAGAAAAATATATCTGACTAAAAAAGGGAAAGACGATTAGATTTTCATATAAACATTGTTTCTAGGGTATGGAATACCAATTAGGGCGAAAATTAAAAAAATATTTACAATCACCATAAATAACAAGATGATAATACAATATATGAGGTTCAGGTGGTAAGAGACGTATAATTCCAATAATGGTTATTAAAATGTAACTACTGATAAAAAAATTTGGATTGTAAAATAAAAATATTCAGGTATTAATGAACAAAAAAACTAGAAATATAAAAAATGAAAATTTAATTTAATTTCATTAAAAATATCTTCCAGTTTAGTGTTTATTTTAAAATAAAATTATTTTCAATAGTGTACCCCATAGACATCCTTGAGATTATGTGAGCCATGGAATAATGTTATTTAAATATGACCGTTATAAATATTGAATTGGATTAGAAAAGATTAATATGAAAATATTTTTAATGAAATATTGGTCAAAACAATTTCTTCAATTAAATGAATAAACAATAATACATTCATAACAAACTAGTTAAAATGAGGATTAAATATTTTCTAGGTAAAAGAGATATTTTCATAATCTTATTTTTATATGAGCAATGTTTTTTTATTAATATAGATAAATGATTATGATATGATATTATATTATATATATATATAATTTATTTAAAAATAATTCATTTAGTTATAGTTATTAGGAATGTAATAAGAATAAATTCATTTTATTCTTCTAAAATTTATTTTTCGTAAGAAATGGTTTTTTTCATTTTGTGTTTTGATATTATAATTACCTTAAACCAATTTTTAGAATTTATTTGATAAAATTTAATTTTTTTCAAAATCATCATTTCATTATATTATTATGATAGTGTATTGAGATTTTTATAAAAATATTAATTTTTGACAGAATAAAGAAAAATGAAAAATCCTGCAAAACAATCATTTATTTTTTCAAATTAATTTATTGAATAGTTACATGTATTTTAAATTTTCATTTTAATGTAAAATAATTACCTTTTTATGAAAAATATTCTTGAAAATTATCGAGTAATCATTATTATATTACATTATTTTATAAGATAATTTTTATGCTTAAAATGTATTTTTAAAGATACTATTTTCAATGTGATTTTTGTACATTTAATAATATAAATTTATATATATATTATTAATTAAATCATCAAAAATAGATTTAATATTTATAATTAATAGGTTAAAATACTTTATATTTTTTATTTATATTAAATCAAAATGAATAGTAGTCATTGTTAATTATTATCACCATGTTAATGTGTAACACATGTTAATGAATGTTTAAACTATAGTAAAAGGACTCACAATCATACCGAAACATGCCTTGATTTTTTTTAATTATTTTAATTTCATAGTTTACATCCTATCTTAAAAGATACTTCATTTATTTACAAAATTACATTGAATACATCGTTTGTATTATTTTTTTAATGATATTTAAAATATTTCACTTTATATCACATATTATGTTTTCATAATATAGATATATTGAAAATAAAATATTAATGAATATATATTGAAAAATTAATAATTAAAAAACCCTATTTGTAATAGTACATTATTTTGAAATTTTTATTGATAATATAATTTCCTTCAATGCTTACTCAACGCCGACACAACTCTTGTCCATGAAGTATGGAACTTGAATATATGATTTTAAAATTAGTAAAAGTACTATATGTTCGATTCATTACATTTACCCATAAATTAAGTGGTTAATTATAAATTTTATGTAATGGTTAATGGGTTTAAATTTTAATTACATTGTTTCTTGTATTCCTTTAACATAAGGATATGTTAATAGTATTAAATATTTTTTTAAATTGTACTAACTGTTAAAAAAATAGTTTTAAATAATTATAAAATGATTAAAAAAATATATTTACTCAATTATATGTTAAATTTTCTACTATATTATGCATGGTATATACAAGATCCAATTGTACTTTTAAAAATTATATTCATGACTCTAAATGAGTGAAAATCTTTTTACAATTTTTGGGATATTATGGTGAACGATGGGTTTAAACCAAATGATAAATGTTAAAATGAAACATTTACATGTTTAAAATTGGTTTCATGGTTATATTTCCCCTTTTTACTACTTATCAATGAATCTAATTCATTTTTGAGATAAATTTAATGAATTTAACACATATTTTAAATTACCATTTCACAAATTCACAAATTTTTCACCAACCTCACTTAAAAATGATAACCAAAACTTCATTTTTTATATAAAAAATAATGAGGCATTTATTTAAACAAATATAATCCCAAATAACTTCCTAGATTCTTCCTTTAATAGACCTACAAATATATTAGGATCTATAAAATGGATCAAGAATATTAAAATGATATTTATAGGTATTGGATGTAATGAGAATGAATATATTTTTATTGTTGTATATTATTTTAAGGGCGATATTAAAAATTTTGTGTCCTTGATTCATAATAAAAATGAAGTAGGGGAGATAGAGGGAATGGAATGGAAAAAAAGTGGTTTTATTTAAAATACGTCTTCCAAGACACTAACAAGATGATATGAAAAAGAAAATTTATATTTTTTGAGAAATAAAAGAGGAAAATGTTACTCAGTGTGGGGAAATAGTTATAGTATTCCCATGTAATGATATAAACTACATAAGAAACATGTAACACAAGATTGATTGTTTCATTTATATACATAAGCACAGCCACTGAATGACACTTGTATGTCACAATATTTTATATTGTGATCATAAATATCAAGTGCCTTCAAGAATAAGTAAGAACATACCATGGAATCTATATTAGAAGGAAATCTTAATATAAAAAGGTAATACCCTCACCCCGCATGGAAAATGGAATAAAAATATGAAAAAAACGGAATGAATAAACATGGAAAATGTAAAAAGTGTAAAATGAATCATTCTGTTAAATACATTAATAGATTGAATGTTTATTAAAAGTGTGTTAATATATTCTATCATTATAATTAATTAATGAGAAATAAATTAATCAATGATATCTAGTGATTCAATTATAAAGAGATGGGGCACCATTCTAACCAATACACAAAGTATCAAGGATTTCCTAGAAAATTTAGATGTTGAATAAATTGATCTTTTCTCAGAATAACATAATATTAAAAATGAGTAAGATAATATGTTGGGAATAATTCATGGGACTCTCAAAGAAATAAAGTTAATTATTCAATATTTATTGTCTGAATAATGGCATCAAAATGATTTTTTTCTTAGAAATATTGTATTTATTGTTGGATTATTTGGTGTAGTTGCTAAAGAATGGAAGAACCTCACCCTAATATATGACCATTAAGGTTAATATGTTTTTTCTATTTATATTTATTATTAAAAATTTGGGTAATTATATCACTATAATTAATTAAAAATTGTCCTATAACATTTTAATGACTTGTAGGGTTTAATGATTAATTTTTAACAATTGGTTTAATTATCCTGATTTTAAATGTTACTCAATTATTTTTTGGTTTAAAATATTAAATATTAAATTTTAGATATGATAATGGTTTTGGTGTTTAGTTCATGTCTAGAAACTGGGGGATACAATGGATAGAAAATAATTTATATAATGTTGGACATTATCTTCCAATTGATTGTACAATCCCTTAAAAGATGATTTATGTGAAATGGCTAGAAAAAATTCATCATCACATGATAATATATAAAAAAGGATAAATTAATTATTAAATAATTATAGGAAATAATTTTATACTATTTATTATATTTTAAATCCAAATTGTAAATGTATTTTTCAAATTGAAAAAATTAAGAAAAAACTGTTGAGTTTTAGGTTGGTTGAAACAGTAAAAAAACAAGGATATTTTTTGTAATACCCATTTAAATGTGAGACCCTTTTAGAGGTAGATACAAAATAATTCCCATGGTCATAATTCGTAAATTAACGTTTATAATAAAATATTTATTTAATATTATTATTGTAATATTATATTTTCATTTTAAAAAAGAATAATTATAATTCATTACTTTGCAACTTAAATATCGAGGTGATAATTTATAACATATATATTTTAATTTATATTTACTTCTAAATGGGAAAAGTTTTAGATAGAATACATATATATCAATTTAAAACCGCTATCTTCTAAATAGAAATAAATTTTTGATTTCATATATAACATTGAACACTGATTATAAACAAACCATGAAATTTTATTGTTCAAATATGATCATATTAACCTAGTCATTCAATTATTGGGTATGAAAAGGATTAAATAATTTATGAAATATTTTTATCTTAACTACTAAATAAATTTTTGTAGTGAATTATTACAAAATAGTCACTCTTATATGAGAATTGTTATTTTAATCTTAAAAAAAACACTACTATTTTTTCAGATAAAAATATTAAAATTAACTGCTAGATATCAAGAAAACTCAGTCAGAGGTAATCTACTTACCATTTTTTAATAAAAAGATAACATCAACCATGAACAACATGGGAGAAAAGATAACTACAGATCCTAAAATTCAAACCCATCACCATATTCACTATAGATTCCTTTTTCTGTAGTAGCAGTTTCCCACTTTGAGAATTCATAATTCTTGAAGATATTGACATATTTCCTTCTTTGATTCAACTTTTCCAAAGAAAAAAATTCCTTTGAAGACAGCATAACACCACTATCATTGGCAACCGATGATCTGGTAAGCACTATCCTTGGAAGAGAAGAGTAATCATTCCTCGACCTCTGCCGTGGCAGGACAGTCAGAGTACCCTCATTCACATACATCTTTATCCCCACACCCTGAACCACATCACTATAAGAAATATGAAAAATACCATTCTCATTTTCCTTTTCACTACCAGAAATAACACCCCATTTTTCACTGATTTTCACATCTTGATAATTCAATTCCTGTTCTTGATGATTTTGATTGTTATAATCAGTCATGGAAAGACATTGTGGCTGCTTCACAAAATCCAGCATAAAAATATTCCCAGTTGCAGCATCCTCAGAGGAGAGATCAGCCTATAGTATGCCATCATCCTACCCTGTATGATATTATTCTGCTTGATCCAATTCTGGAAAATGATTACCCGTGGAGACCATGATTGACATTCCTCTAGCAACATACTCTCTCCCTATCCACTACTCAGCACTGGAATCCATTTCCATTAGTTCAGAAACATCTGAGCCCAGCTACTATTCAGTCACAAACTCCTTCCTTCAGTCACATGAATCCATATTATCCTTTGTTATTGAATTAGGAATACCAAGAACACACTTTAAATGTTCAAAAACTTCCTAACAGATTGGTCTTGTGTCATCTCTTACACTTACTTCTGAAAATTCCCCTGTATTTTGGAATCAGGACCAAAAATCCACACATCCTCAAACAAAACAACCCGAGAATCATTCCATGCCTATGTAGTGGAAATAACCAGATCTTGAGCACCCTGTTCACATTTTGGCCCAATGCTCTTAGGTGGCTCCTTCACCACCAGTGAGGCTAAACCAGATGGGATATAACCCGCACTACACATTCCCAAAACCCCTGATGACACCTCAACCAGACCTTTACTTCAACAAACAAAATCATCATGTCCAATATGACCACATGAAACACAAAATGACATCCAAAAATCAAATTTGACATCCTTCTTTCACCGAAACTCCTTCCAATTTGTAATCCAAACCCAATTGATAGGAGACCTCACAACATAAACTTCTAAAAAAATCCGTGGAAAAATGGGATGAAAAACAACCTCCGACCGAAAATCAGAGCATAGGTATCGGCCGTTTAAATTTCCAATGGAAGGAAAAATTGAGTGATTTTGAATGGAGAGAGGGAGACCAGGAAGACTCACCAAAATCACCATCGTCGAGTGGTCACCTATCATGTGGATGTCAAAACTCCATCGAAGAAGAAAAAAGGAATCTCTATTGCAGCTTCGAGGGGATCAAGACCAGGCAGTAATTAGGTCATCTTCCATATCAAATCGGATCATCAGATACTTCCTATCAAGTAAGATGACTACCACACGCTCTTCAAGATCCCATGAATTTAAGATAAAGTTATAAAAATCATCAACTGAAGGGAACTGATGACGAAACCAAGCCACCAATTTAAGGTTACAGAGATCTATTGCACCATTAAGCTCAGCTGAGGACAGATCATGTTGAGGTGCTCCTTTGAAAATATCAGTGACTTTTGGAGAGAGATTAATCCTCGGGAATGATTGCTGAAACTCAGGATTTGTGAATGGTAAGAAGGCCTTGTCTCGTCCATGAGATCACATTCTTCCCCCCTCTTAAAGAGAGGGGAGAGAAAGGTTATGAGGCATTAGGGTTAGGTCATTTCTAAAGGATAATTCTTCCTTCCCATCATCATATTTTCATAAAATTAACTTCTAGATAATTTAGAATATTTATTTGATAAAAAAATATCAATTTTTGAATCAGTATATCTATATTATTATAGGGTTAATTTTTTGGTATATTTTTAAAAAGATTAATTTCTTAATGAATAATGAAAAATCTTTCTTTTTATTGGATACATTTTTTTTAATTCATTATTTCATTCCGTTCTGATTAATTAAAATGATATTAATTTATTAATAAATTAAATAAAATTTATATATTATACATCTAATGTTTATTATTTAATTCAATATAATTATGATAATTTTCCCTACAATTAATGCAATATCATATATTGACTAAACAATACAATCATAAAAAGAAAAAGCTTTTTAAAAGATTTGTAGGATTCTATTAAAATTAAATTCTTCATATTTTTGTTATTTAATATGAAAAAATTTATTTTGTATTTGTAATTTTTATAATTAATATTATATAGTAAATTAAACATAATTTTTTTCACAATCTATATTAAAAAAAGTAAAATTCTTTTACACAATTAATGGTAAACATGTATTCATGGGTTTAAAATAAAGAGATACATATAATAATAAACTAAAAACATATCTAATTTATATTTTATATACATATTTTGACCATATCACATATAATATCTATAAATTCTCGATTTTACATCCATATGGACAAGGTTATGATCATTAAAATAATTTATGTAATTAAAAGGAATAATAATTTCACTTGCTTTTAAAAATATATTATATATTCACATAGGAGTAATAAAGTGGTATGTTAGGTTCTAAAAATTAATTTCTTAGATAGATAAATTTTCATTTAATTTTTAATGTACATCAATTTTTTATTAACCAAATTATGCACCTTATATGAATATGTGATGCTGAAAAATAATTATTTAATTAAAAGAAAAATAAAATAAATAATTTTGAAATATTCAGTGTAATATTATTTGAATAAATTATAATGTTCCATGATTTTTTTAAAATATAAAATTGAAGTTATATTTTAAAGGGATGGTTTCTAATTACTTATATTCTATATTGTTTTCAAAGTATACATAAGTGGATAGTTAAAAAAATTAAATTATTGATATTTTATAATAAATAATATTTGATTATATGATTTAAAATTCAGAAAAATAATATTATTTTATATTGGATTATAATATGCTATAATATGTCTTCCAAGATAATATTATTTCCCAATTTTCATTTCTCAGTATCTATCATGGCCCTTAATGGTGTGAAAAAAACTTGTTAGCGTGGTAAGAAATAAAATGGTAAAAGTGAGTAACTATTGATGTAATATGAATAAATTTCATAATAAATTTTTATTTTATGAGTTGGTGGTGTGAGTATATCAAACATTACCTAAAACCATTATTGATCAATTTATGAAGAACTTTTATTGAGAGTGATAACCAATTACTAGATAGGTTTTCTTATTTATGAAAATATCACTACTCCTCCATTATAAAATAGAACCTCCTCCACTTTTTTCTATATAATTCTAAAATCATACAAAAAAATAATCCTTCATACATTCTTGTATTAAATACACATATTATAGAGCCCTTTGGTTGATCTAAAATATAAACAAGGAAGGCCTTAATTATAATCCTAAATATGTTGGTCGAAAAATAGGTATCATTCTTGACTGATTATTTTTTTTATTTCTTATTCAACTATTTAAATTTTATTAAAATAATATCATAGGTTAAAAAAATTATATTCCATATACTCTTATATTGTTATGTTAATAAAATAAAATGTATCCATCACCAATTCCTCAAAAATCAATCGTGTGTTTGACAGACAATAACATCACAAAATAATATAATTCAGTTTCCATCACCAACTCTTAGTACATCCTTTAATGATGTTTTTAATTTTTATATATGACCTTCAGTAAATTATTATTCTATTTTTATTATAAAATTATATATCACTTAATTAATTTTAATCTTTTGTAAACTGATAATGTCATTCATCCGTATTTGTGGACTACTGCCTCTACGAAGTGATGTGATTCAAATTTCATTTCATTATAAAATCAATGCAAGTATTTATATATTTATTAAATAAATATTAATCAACTTATATAGAAATTAATCAATATTAACTAAATATTTTAACCAGTGTTTTTTTACATCCGTAAAAAATAGAAGCATTGTTCATGCATATATACGACCAGCAATCTACAAGAATTATTTAATTATTTTTCCTATCTATAAATTTTATAGATGAAATAATATATCTGTATAATTAATAAATATGATATTTTTATTCCTATTAAAAGTTTTTATGTTATTTAACCATGATAAAAGTATAATTACAAAAACAAATTAACAAAAACATATATAAAAAAGAAAGCAGTTAACACCCGAAATAGTTATTTTAATAATTATTTGTTAATAAATGAGAGATAATATGTTATATGTAAATTAAAAAAGGTTATATTTATATATATTATTTTCTTAATGGAATATATTCATAATAAACCTATATTTAATAAACATGATTTCCAAACACCCATGATAGAAATCGGGCCTAATTTGAGGGTTTACCATCTAAAATCATATTATTTGAGACATGTATTATGTTATGCACCTATCATCTTTTATGATCTGTATATGATTCCCCTTGGACAATTTATACAATAATTATTCTTATTTTTATAAAATGTATATATTTATTTGGTATTAATATAAAATGAGTAATATAATTCAATAGTTACAAAAGTGGTAGCATCTTATTTCACTATCTTATTTTAATTGAAATTTTGTAGTCATGAATTTATTTGGAAATAAATTATTAGAACCTTCTATAAAACAAAAATCAATTTATTCTCATCTGGTTATTTCTGGATATTACAATTTCCTTAATTTTTTCACTCATTATGTACTCTAAATACCGAAATCTTGTTTTTAAGGAACACTGACTTTATTTATATATCTGGTCAAAAACCCTTTCTATTTAAAAAAACATATGAAATCATGTTTTTATTTTTATATTGAGGTACCTTATTACATTTTTACTAAAGTGTGAAATGAATGTTTTATTTAACTTTAATGGCATGAAGAGCATATCCCACCATCGTTACCAATCAATTATTTATATCTTCATTATAATTTTCAATTTTTATTATCAATGAATATGAAATTCACAATATTGGGTGAATTTTTAGTTTTTTAATAAATGATTTAAAAAAGATTAATATTATTTTTCACAAAAATGTTTTCAAATTATTTATATTAATCTAATAAAACACCCATTACATTAATGAATTGATTTTAAATTACATATATATGTCTATATATTATATTCTAATCTCATTTTCCCATCCATTGATGGTATTATACATTACATTTGTTCAGTCACCAAATTCCTTCTTCAAAAAATGTTAGATGATTATGATATGACAGATGATTTTGGGCCCCATTTCTTTCAATGAGTAATTATTCAATTTATGACATATGGTTCCTTTCCGTTTGTGTCACATATAATCATAAACTTGTTATTATGGGTGAACTAATATATTACTCAAATTTATTGGGTAATTGTTTAGTCTCATGAGATGTCATGTAAGGGATTAGTGAATAAATATAATCCATTATGGGACTCATTGCACAATGTGATATTGTATTGGTAGTTATCATTGACATATATTTATTCCATGTTATATGTTTCTCCAATTTTTCTTACGTTTCCATGAACTTGTGATGCCATGTTATTTATTTTAACCTATAATGTGATTACTAATGTGGAATATCATTTATCATATCTTATAATACCATTAATATTTATCATATTTTAATGGCTTAGGAAATGATTGTTGATATTGGCATTAATGGGTATGAATTATCTTATGTAATGGTCACAAACTATGACTATTTACCCATACCCATATACTCATTTTATTCCCAAAAATTTCATTGTCTTCATAATGATTTTATTTACCTTTATAAGGAATTTATTTTCTACATTTTTATTTTTTCCTTTTCCCTTTGTTGGGAATAATAGTTTTAAATTTTATTCCCAAATACATGTTATTAATTGTGATGATATTAATGGGTGATAATATAAAGCACTATGAACTAGTTTTATTAACTATTGAAGTTTTGATGTATGAATTTATTTACTTCCCCACAACTATAATCCTAAAATATTATTGGGTAAGTGACCCATAAATTCCTCTCAATTTTTTAATTTGTTCATGATTATAATATTTTCACATTTTTATTATCAAAGATATAAATTTAAGATTATCTTATAAAAATTCTATCTATATATGTAGGTTTCTAGATTTTATATTAAGTGTCAAACTAGGTTTTAATTTTTTTTAGATTACAAAGTTTTAATTTGAGGATATCTAAAGATATATGGATACCGTCATCGGTTTACAGGATTAAGATTTCTATATGTTCAACATTTTAGATACTCATTTTATGGTTTTAATTGATTGGTTTTTGTTTAAATAATAAAGTTGAAATATATATTAGAATAAAAAATTATTTTTTTCTATGTTTATTGTTATTTATATAAATTATTGAAATGGTGAGAATATCTTGATAGTCATATGATTATATAATATAAATTATTGTATGATACATTATGTGTTGTTGATCTTATTGGAAGATAAATTTTATATTCATCTTCCAATAATATGTAATTCGATAATTATTATCTTTTTTTATCATAATATATTATAAATAATTTCCAGAATATATATTTATTTAATTATCTATGTTTATCATTTGGTGTTATCAACAATCCTTTGATGATAAATTTTTCATATTTTCATTCAATGACTTATTCATTTGGAGATTTATATTTTTAAACAATTTTTATTTTAGTTAGTGGATAATAATAAGAGGAATACAATTTTAAATTTTTTTAGAATTATAACATATAATAAAATTTGATTATACTATTTCAGGCAAGACAACATATTCTTGAATATACATCAATTTGAAAAAAAGGTAATGTTATTGTGGAATTTTAATAAATAATGAAATTATGATTCTTAAGTAAGTATATTTTTTTATGTTTGAATTCTAGTTGATAAGTTATTTTTTACTCTCTAAAAAGGATCATGAAAATTAACATTTTATCATATTACCTTCATCTCTAAAGAAATTCAGCCCTTTTTCACACCACATCATTTTACAATTTTTTGGTTGTAGGCTTTTCCTGGATCATTCAATTTATTATAATCAATTATATGTTTAAATATCCATAATTATTTAAACATTAATATTCACCTCCATGTCAATATTTTCAATTCCCAATTTTTTTTTCTATTTCGAATCTTATTATGTGATATTACATATGAAATTTATACTTCCCTTTCTCATTTTCAACTGGTTATTTTATTAATACTTTTTATAGTGTGGGATTTGAATGACGGTATATTCAAATAACAAAACTTATTTTACGAATTTAAAGTTTAAATTTCAAGGAATCATTTATTAATTGTGGGAGATTGTAACACTATAATTTTATAATTAATTTATGTGAAATAGAATATACGACATAAAACACGAAGCCTAAATAAACTATGTAATATTTTTTAGAAATTGTACATTATTAACTATTCATTAAATAGGAATGTATAAATTTGATTAAATTCATTATGAAATATATATATATATATATATAATTTATACTCAATATATATATATATATATTGATAAATTCATTGAAAATAATCACTCTATTGTGGGTAAAAGGTTTTAGTACTCAAAAATATATTTTCTTCAAAAATAGATTTTATTTTATTCTATGGGAAAATATTATAATTAATTTCAAGAAATTTAAGCTGTCTTATTTTATAAAAAAGAACTAATTTATGAAATAAAAATATCAATGTTATATTTGTGTGATTTGTTTAGTATTTTTCATAAAATTTTGAGATTTATATTTATAGAAAAAGTGTAGCATTTTATGGAAAAACTATTTTTGAATTCATTATGTTATTCCATTTTAATAAATTAAAATATTATTGAATAAAGAAAAAATTATAATTATAATTATTGATTATATATATAACTATATTATTTTTACTTCATATAGCTATGTTCATTGGTCGTATAGATAAAGTAAGATCATCTTATGCTTGAAAAATACATTCCTCAAAAGTAACATTTTTTGAAATGTTTATGTTGTTTATCATTAAATAAAATTATACAATGATATTGAAATAATTTTATAAAATATAATCCATATTTAGAATTTGTATAATTGTTATTAGTTGGAAAGTACAACATAATTTTTGGTTATAATCAGTTAAGGTTAAAACGGGTTTATCAGGGGTTTAATTAAATAGTTAATTGTTATAATGAACTAAGAAATGTATAATTTTTATTTTAACTCTGTGTTTGGAAACTATATCATCTAATTTCATGTAATTTTTCATTTTTCAATAAGGACATTATTATAACCTTCAACATAAATTAATAAAAAAAGAGATAAAATTTCAATATCTTATAAAAATATCTTATGTGTACACGTAGAGATAAAACAGAGGTACGGTTAGTTATAAATATTAATTCTGAGGATAAATAATTTTAATTTATCATGTAATTTTACTTATTATTACAATTAATAAAATTATTACATTAAATTATTACGAAATTTCGACGAAGTAATTATTTAATTAAAAGGAAAATAAAGTAAATGATTTTAAAATATCAAAATTTAATATATATTGAATAAATTATTGTGTTACATTAATTTTTAGATAAATATAATATTTTATTGATTTTTTAATGTATTATATTATAATTACTTTACTTCCATATTGTTTTTCAATGTCTAATTAAATGAATACTTCCAAGAATGACATTAATTATATTTTATAAAAAATATTATATTAATTGATGATTTAAAATTCCAAAATTCAAATATTATACCAAGTAATTTGGGAATAGTTAGAAATATAAACCATTTTCCTAAATATTCCAAATTTGTTATTTCATAGTAACCATAATGATCTCTATATAGTAAAAAACTAATTACTATGGTAAAAACTAAAATGGAAAAAATTAATATCCTTGGAGTTAAATGGAATAAAATGAATAATTTTTTTTCTTTTTTAAAATATTGGACATTTATATTGACTTAACATATTGTAATAAATATTTTTAATAATTTTTAGTCACTTTCGATGATATTAAATTTTAATTATTAAATAATTTAGAGTTATTATTAAAATTACACTCCTCATTCATTATAAAGTGGAACCACATATCTTCTTTTTGTCACAGTTGAAAAAAATATTGGATCTCAAATTAAAAAAATACCTTCTTTTTATACCTCCCCACATCTTAAATTCAACATTTAGACCATAAATAAATACATGAAATGTTTAATTCGTAATCCTAATGATGTTGTTCAAAGCAGAGATAATGTACTTAACTGATTGTCTTGTTTTATTTATTAATCCACCTCTGATTATTATTATTAAAATACTATTAAATAATAGAAATAGTTTTTTTAAAAACAACTTATATATTATTATTATAATGGAATAATATATTTTCATACCATATTCATTAAATTGGGAAACAATATTATCAAGTTTGTGTGTGGGGAACAATCGCCTCACAAAGTGATGTATCCCGTTTTCTATAACCGCCTCTCATGGTGGGATATAATGAAGAATTTAAAATTTATATATGATTTTTATGATATAATTTTACTTTTGGTATTATAATATTACATCTAATATATTACCTTCAAATCAACTGGAAAACAAAATTGACGCTTGTGTGTATGTGTGCACTATCTCTTCCACAAAGCATTGTGATTCATTTTCAATTTTATTTTGAAATAATGGTAATAATGATAAATTTAATGAATATATATTTAATACATAATATAAAATTTTCCTATTAAGTTAAAATATTAGTTTCCTTCCATTTATTAAACTGATAAATAATTAAAACAACATCCATCTTTACATGCGACCTACCATTTACAAGAATGGTGTAATTCATTTTAATATATAAAACTTTTATTGAAGAATAAAAATATTTTTATAATAGATATATAAAATATTTATATAATTTTTAAAATTATGGAGATTATGGAACTATTATAAAATTACCTATACCAAAACTAATGAACAAAATTATACCTAAAAACATCGCAGTTATCACCGAGAACAGAGATATTAATGAGAAATTGTTTATAAATGGGGGATAAAAGATTATATGTATAGAATTGTTTGTATTATGTATATATATATATATTATTATAGTTATATAATAGAAAATTAATTACCTTGTATTTATTATAGAGTAGTTTCTCTCACATATGAATGTTGTTACACCATAGGTTAGGGTTTATTGTCTGAAATATTTTCCATCAGGTCACAGGTTTTGTCAAGAATCTATATTATTTTATGAAGTGTATATAAATCTACATTGGATTTGTTTATAATTATATTATTTCTGTTCTGGGTATCTAATGTTTCATTATAAGTTATTATTTCTTAGGGTATAAATTTGAAATGATAGCAAAGTTGTAATGATTTATTTTATAATCTCATAATAAATGAGTTTGTATATGATTGAATTACATTTGAAGAAAATTATTAGATAGTATTTTAAAAAAAATCTAAAAATATTTTCTTATATTTATTTTTAAAAATTTCATTCTTTTAATTAGTTTTCTACTCTTTATGTTCTTAAAATAGAAAAAATATATTATTAAGTAAAGAAAACATTATATCATTCTTTGGTAAAAAACCCATTCTATTTAATGTCCATTATTTACATAAAAAAATTTCAATAATGATTTTAGGATAATTGTAAGATTTTTTGAATAAAACATTAACCATGACTATATTTAAAAAATTGGTTTAATGGTAATCATCTAGTAATTTTCAAAATGGGGTACTTTTGGACATGAATAAATGTGTGAATAAAATGTATTTTTTTAACTCTTAAATCATGAATAGATTGCCCATACATCATTACTACTCAAATATTTTATGATTACAATATTTTATTCGAAATATATTTTTTATATAAATTATTCTCACATTATTTTTTCAATTTTTTGTTTTAAAAAATGAAATTTTTAATGTTTAAATTTTATTTTCCTCATGAATGTTTTTAATATTTTTATTATATTTATATTCATAAAAATAAAAAAAATTATGTTATGGATTGATTCTATGTTATATATAAATCTATTTCTCTTGAATTACTTTCTCATTATTCCCTCAATTTATGGGATAATGTGTTCCTTTTTGTCATTTCTAAAATTAATTCCTTAACAAGTATTTTATATTAATATATGATGAAAGGTTTTGAACCCCATTTCATTCCATGGGTAATTATAATATTCCTTCTATCTGATTTATTTCCTTTTATAGAAAAAATATTCATAAAAATGTTTTTATTGGTGAATCCAGATAGAGATTAAATGAATTGTGAAATTTTTTAGTCTCAAGAAAAGTCATGTATGAAATTTGAGTGTGAACCTAATAAATTATAGGACTCATTCCACCACATGATGTTATCTTAGATGTTTTTACTAAATTTTCATTATGTCATTTTAAATGTTACTACCACTTATTATATGTCTTGATGATATTTTTAAACAATAATCATTATATTATTCTCCCATGTGATTACTTAGGAGCCTTCAATTTTGTGATAACATTTATACCATTGAATCTTATCTTTGGTTAATGATTTATTCCATGATTGATGATATAAATATTGATGGTTATGAAATTTTTTATCATATGTTCATGATCATTAATTATATCATCAAACTCTTATAAACATTTTATTCTCACAGTTGAAATTCAATTGATAATGATTATTTATAAAATTTAAAATAATTCGAACTGTCACGACCCATCCTCGGGGCACGTGTCGTGACTACCCCAAGCCCGCCTTCCATAGGCCAGGGGCTGGCGACTAGCACCAAGGCGTAAATCCCGGAAAAAGTGAAGGCATTGCCTTTGAAAAGTAAACAAGAACCACAGAGTAAGCAAGTTGAAAGGTAAACACTAAGAAAAAACTGTAACAAGCTGTGCTAAAAGCAAAAGGGGCCAGAAATACAAGCCCAACAGTAAAGTACAACTGGAAGGGGAAAACAGCAACTGAATAGAAAAGCCACAGCGTCGAGCCGTCCTCTGGAAGTCCCACCTAAGGGGTGGGTACAGATAGCCACCACTTCTCCTCGGGTCCACCTGACCGCTCCGAGTATGTCCCGCCCAGTGGTCCACCTCCAGGTACCTTCCTGCTCTGCAAGCCTCCACCACAATCAGCGTTGTCCGTCGTCTGCATCCAACACAACGAGTGCGGGCATAGCCCATGTAGGGGTGAGTATAACGATACTCAGTGGGGACCCCGAGACCCTCAAGGTCTTACTAAAACGAACAAGGATAACCACAAAGAAGATCTCAAAAGATAACCTCTAGTTAGGTATATTCCCATAAATATACCTAAGTTACCAATTAACTCATCTCAATCATGAGGAAACACAAAGATCAAAGACTCAGCTCAAACCAGGATTTTCATTATCGAAACCGCAACTGCCAAAGAACCTCATCTCTATAGTGTACAGTGGTCCTATCACAACTCTGAGGTACTGCTCACTGACCTAAGACTGCTATAGTACACAACCTATCAAGTACTTCGGACAGCTGCTACAACCAAGCGCTCCCCCGTTCCGTTACAACCACGCGCTCTCCCGTGCCGCTACAACCAAGCGCTCCTCCGTCGTGGGTATGCCGCTACAACCAAGCGCTCAACTGTGCCTCTACAACCAAGCGCACCTCTATCGTGGGTCTGCCGCTACAACCAATCCCTTCCCTGTGCCTCTACAACCAAGCGCTCCCCACTAAGCTTTCTGTAACACACTGAGTCGTTCGATCAGTAGTCGTCAGGTCTCAGTCAGCTACATGTTCTCTGTATTCCGCACGCTCGTCTCCGGGATGGTCCGCTCCACGAGCTGCTGGTCGTTTCTACAAGTATCTCAAAGTCCCACGAAGTAGTATCTCAAAGGACTGCCTCGTCATAGGGGTCTCAACGAAACAGACGATGCGTCAATCGGACGCCCGGTCTGTGAGTTACTAGCCCTTTTGTTCCAGGGGCCCTTTTGGTTTCGTGAGCGAACCAACCCGGATTTATCTCAACAGTACCCTGAACTCTCATAGGGTAAACTCATAGGGACCATTTCTCAACGTGATCAACAACGCCGCTGACGTTTCGTCAAACGGACGTCCTGTCTGAAAGATATCAGCTTTTCCGTTCTAGGGGCCCGGTTGGATTTCGGGTACAATCCAACCCGGCCTTACCTCAACTGCATCCAAAAATCAGGAGAAGTATGCCAAAAGTTCCGTCTCATCAAGAGGAATTCAACAAAATAGACGACGCGTCAATCGGACGCCCGGTCTGTGAGTTATTGGCTTTTTCGTTCTAGGGGCCCGGTTGGTTTCGTGAGCGAACCAACCCGACCACACTCTGACGGCATCCAAACCTCGAGCGGAGTAAGGAAAATGATCCGTCTCACTTAGAGGAAAATCAACAAAGTTGACGGCACGTCATTCAGACGTTCGGAACTCAAGTTATGAGCGTTTCCGCTCCGAGGGCCCTGTTGGTTTCGTGTACGGACCAACCCGGCTGAACCCAAAGTTCTCCGAAACATTGAGTGTAATATACTGAAACGACCGTCTCGATCCAAGGATCGCGTTGCCACTGATGGAGAGTTGTTTGAAGGCATGTAGCTAATGTTACGGGCTTTTGACCGAAAGTGGTCCGAAAACGGGGGTCTGGGCCCGGGGAGACCCGGCCCGACGCCCCCTGGGTCGGCCGAACCGGGTCGACCCGACCCGGTCCCACCCATCTGGGCCCGGCTCGGTCCGGCCCGACCGGCCGGCCGCGGCTCGGCCAACATGGCCAAGCCAAATTGCGGGCGGGGTGCGCGGCTCCCCCGCCCTTCTCCGCTAATTGAGTCCGGCAGTTCGTCAGCCGCCTCCCTTCCAGAGGCGCGCTGCCGCCGCCTTCTGCGGACCACCGGACGCGCTCCGGTGGTCCGTTCCTTCTGACGTCTTCGCCTATGGTCCCCCCGGGACCCCACCTTCACTGCGAAGGGACTCAAACGCCCAAACGGCCTGCTTCGTCGTCACCCGTCAATCCACATGTCAAAACGAAACACGCCGTCTACATGGTTCTCCGGCGCGGCGTGCTGGCACCGCGCCCCTTCATCGTGGCTCCGCTCTGGCCGCAGCGCCTTCGACTTCCTTCGACGCGGCGCGACGGCGTCGCATTCTTGTTCGACTTCTCGGCGTGGTGCGACGGCATCGCGTAATACTTGCCGAGCGATTCTCGCGTGGTGCGACGACACCACCCCATCCCGTTCCATTCACAAAGAGACAATCATGAACATAGGAGGGGGTTAGGTCGTGTTTGTGTGGTCCGGCCCCCCTCTCATTAAACGATAACAAATAGTCGATTAACCACGAAATTCGACAGGCTAGAATCAAGAACGGAAAATAATTTAATAAAATAACAATAATCCCCTACCTCGATTCAGGAACAGAGTTCGTCAACGACCTGCAGAATACGAGCATCGCGGAGGTTGGGCGTCGCGGGGATAGAACGTCGACGTCGTGAAGCGAGGATTCGAAGTTCTTTGACGATGATTTCGTCACGGAAAAGACGATGCGGAAGAAGAATGTCGTGTCGCAGATACGGAATCGTGGAAGAACTGTGTTCTTCGGCGGTGAAGTTCTTCGTTGAAGAATGGTGTTCTTCGCGTTCTTCATCGAGGTTAAAGAAGATGAAGAAGAAGATGAAGATACTTCCCAACTCTCTCAAGGTGAAAAAACTCTAACCAAAAACAAAATAAGACTCTTTCTTATTTTATTAACACATCAACACATTTTAATTTCAAGAGTTTGAAATTCAATAACCACACAAAACTCACCTCGTTAAACTCATTACATTTAAGTCATAGGTTATAACTTAAGTTAACATAATTTAAGTGGGAGTTTAGGGGGGGTTTAGAGGATATGAAGAGGTGGGGTTTGTGTGGGCCCCACCACCCTCATAACCTCCCATGGTAGGTTGGGTGGTTACCCAACTTCCATTAAGAGCTAACACTTATAGTAAAATAATAAAAAATTTAGTGTCATTATAAAATAAACTTCCACAATTTTTATTATCAACACTTGTGTAAACGCAACTCCGGAACAGGAGTTCCTAAGAAATTACTGGCGTTGCGGTTCCACCGGTGCCCTCAAAATTCAATTACGGGCACCGGTTCAAAAGTTAGAAAAACCCGCTCGTTCGTTCACTGAACGTACCCGAGCCAATCTTCGGAAATTGATTCCGGGCACACCGGGCCTCGGAATCAGGCGCCTTTAGAAACTGCGTTCTTGTAAAATTCCAAAGAAAATTAAAAAAAAAATTCCATGAAATTTCCGGGTCTTTACATTACTCCCATCTCAGGGCTTTACGTCCCCGTAAAGCTTCAACACAAACTAGGGTCACAAAAGTGGTACAAAGCACGCATCTTGAGCCTTCCGCTCCCATGTGCTCACCTGGATGTTCCCGTACTATCAAATAAAGTGCACTCGAGGAATTGATCTTCCTCGTAGGATCTGTTCCTGTCGATCCTCGATCCCCACTGGACCTACGTGCATGTCGCCATATCATCGACGTCAAGATACCCATGGTCAATGATGTGTGTCCGGTCATGCACGTATCTTCTCAACTGAGATACGTGGAAGACGTCCTGCACCCGGTGCAACTGAGGTGGTAGAGCCAGGCGATAAGCCACCTAGCCAATCCTACTGAGGACTTGGAAGGGTCCGATGAAGCGCAGAGATAACTTGCCGCCTCGGCCAAATCTCTGTATACCATGTCGAGGTGAGACCCGCAAGAAGATGCGGTCGCCATCCTTGAACTCTAGTGGCCTCCGACTCCTGTCAGCGTATGACTTCTGCTGGCTCTGAGCTGTCCTCATCCGCTCCGGAATGACCTGGAACTTCTCTATCGGGGCCTAGACCACCTCTGGACCCACAAGAGCTGCTATGATTTCTTCCTTGCTGATAAGAGAAATCTGGTCTCATCCCCTGGATGAACCACGTTCTTTTACTAATGCAGCTCATGTAAAAAGACACAAAGCATTCACAAACATACATAAAAAAAACTAGAAGCAACATGAACAAAAGTCTCCAGGTCAGGAGCTAGTCCCACTCCTTTCCATCTGCTCCCGGAGCTCCATGATCGTAGGCCTCAACTACCTGAAGATGAGCTCTCCCATGTCCTCATGTCCCCTCCGGTCGGGGTGGACCTCCTGGTGGTGGTGGTGGCAACACCCCGAAGCGTCTTCCACCTCCAGCTGCATGGCCAGCTCCCCTGCCATGGCCACCTGCTCCTTGCGGCCCGCCCTGATCGAACCTCTGCCTCTGCCTGGGGGGCCCTTCGTCCATCTGCTGGACATCCGTATGGCGGGTCGGACAGTCACGAGCCATGTGACCAATCCCACCGCAGGACTAACACTGCCCTCTCATGGCAAGTTGTTGTCCACCCCGAGTGCCTCACACAAACGATCCAGAGTCATGCTGTCGACCACCTGTAGGTCTAGTCCTCTTGAACCCCTACGTCACCTGTCTACTGCCCACTGCAGAAGACTCTACCACATGCCGGCAAGTGGTGGGTCCTACTGCTGGAGACTTCTCAACAAAGAAACTCTTCACTAAGAGGGCTCCCTCGAACACCCCTGCCTGAGTCGGAATGTTGAGGGAGATCATCGAAGCTCTGATCTCGTGCCTCAATCCCTGATCAAAGGTCTGGGCCTGGAAGAACGGGTCTTGTACCATATCTGTGGAGTAGCGCGAGAGATCAGTAAATCTCTCCGAGTACTGGGCCACTGACATGCTGCCCTGCCGCAGCTGTAGTAGCTCCTGGATGCGTACCGCTCGGAGGGTGGTTGGGAAAAACTCTAAGCGGAAGAGGCTCTTGAAGTCCGTCTAGAGAAGAGATGCCTTATCATGCACCTGGAGCATCAAGCTCCACCATCGGCCCGCTGCTGCGTGCAGTAGGCTCGCCGCGAGGATCACCATGAGGTCTGATGGTGTCCTCACTAGCCTGAAAACTCGTACGACCGCCTCCAACCAGTCCTCGGCTGCCTGGGTGTCCGTCTCCCCGTGGAACCTGGGCGGTCGCTGGCACTGGAACTCATGCAATGAACTAAGACGACGTGCATCGTCAGCGGCTGGGGCTGGTAGCATCGGTGGCATGGTGGGTATAGGTACCGCCAGTGCCTCGGATGTCCAAGGGCCCTATACAGAGTCCTCAACGCTCGGTGGGCTCTCGCCACGCACATCGCTTGGAACCCTAGCTGGCTGCCGTCGTGGGGCCATCCTGAAAAGTAAATAGGTGTGCCACGGTCAAAACAGTATACCTGGTGACCTGACATAAAGAAATCACAAGGAAAACTTGAAACACACATACAATCAATGCTTTCGTGCATTAAGTCGGAAATCAGAAGTCAGGGACCTGGTGTACGGATACGTCGGCCACCGCACCAACACTGGACTCCCTGGACTGAAAACCACACTCAATACGCTAAACACTATTGCTTCACATAGAAAAGATCAGAGTTCGCGGTAGAACCGAAATCCTTTGATACCAATTTGTCACGACCCGTCCTCGGGGCCCGTGTCGTGACTACCCCAAGCCTGCCATCCTTAGGCCAGGGGCTGGCGACAAGCACCAAGGCATAAATCCCGGAAAAAGGGAAGGCATTGCCTTTGAAAAGTAAACAAGCACCACAGAGTAAGCAAGTGGAAAGGTAAACACTAAGCAAAAACTGTAACAAGCTGTTCTAAAAGTAAATGGGACCGAAAATACAAGCCCAACTGTAAAGTACAACTGAAAGGGGAAAACAACAACTGAAAAGAAAATCCACAGCGTCGAGCCTTCCTCTGGAAGTCCCACCTGAGGGGTGGGTACAGATAGCCACGACTGCTCCTCAGGTCCACCTGAGCGCTCCGAGTATGTCCCACCCAGTGGTCTACCTCCAGGTACCGTCCTGCTCCGCAAGCCTCCACCACGATCAGCGCTGTCCGTCGTCTGCATCCAACACAATGAGAGGGGGCATATCCCGTGCAGGGGTGAGTATAACGATACTCAGTGGTGACCCCGAGACCCTCAAGGTCTTACTAAAACCAACAAGGATATCCACAAAGAAGATTTCAATAGATAACCTCTACTAAGGTATATTCCCATACATATACCTAATTTACCAAGTAACCCATCTCAACCATGAGGAAACACAAAGATCAAAGACTCAGCTCAAACTAGGATTTTCATTATCGAAACTGAAACTGCCGAAGAACCTCATCTCTAGAGTGTACAGTTGTACTGTCCAGACTCCGAGGTACTGCTCACTGACCTAAGACTGCTGTAGTACTCCACCTATCGAGTACTTCGGGCCAGCTACTACAACTAAGAGCTCCCCCGTGCCGTTACAACCAAGCGCTCTCCCATGCCGCTACAACCAAGCGCTCCTCTGGCGTGGGTCTGCCGCTACAACCAAGCACTCCCATGTGCCACTACAACCAAGAGCACCTCCGTTGTGGGTCTGCCGCTACAACCAAGCCCTTCCCCGTGCCGCTACAACCAAGCGCTCCTCCGTCGTGGGTCTGCCGCTACAACCAAGCGCTCCCCTGTGCCGCTACAACGAAGCACACCTCTGTCGTGGGTCTGTCGCTACAACCAAGCCCTTCCCTGTGCCGCTACAACCAAGCACACCTCTGTCGTGGGTTTTCTGCTATAACCAACCACTTCCCTGTGCCGCTACAACCAAGCGCACCTCTGTTGTGGGTTTGCCGCTACAACCAAGCGCTCCCCACTGGGCTTTCTGTAACACCCCGAGTCGTTCGATCAGCAGTCGTCAGGTCTCAGTCGGCTACATGGTCTCCGTATTCCGCACGATGAAGTATCTCAAATGACCGCCTCGTCATAGGGGTCTCAACGCAACAGACGGTGCGTCAATCGGACGCCCGGTCTGTGAGTTACTAGCCCTTTCGTTCTTGGGGCCCGGTTGGTTTCGTGAGCGAACCAACCCGGCCGTATCTCAACTGTACCCCGAACTCTCATAGGGTAAACTCATAGGGACCGTTTCTCAACGTGATCAACAACGCCGCTGATAGTTCGTCAAACGCACATCATGTCTGAAAGATACCAGCTTTTCCGTTCCAGGGGCTCAGTTGGATTTCGGGTACAATCCAACCCGGACGTATCTCAACTGCATCCAAAACTCGGGCGAAGTACGCCAAATGTTCCGTCTCATCATGAGGAATTCAACGAAATAGACGGCACGTCAATCAGACGCTCGATCTGTGAGTTATTGGCTTTTTTGTTCTAGGGGCCCGGTTAGTTTCGTGAGCGAACCAACCCGACCACACTCCGACGACATCGAATCCTCGAGCGGAGTAAGCCAAAAGATCCGTATCACTTAGAGGAAAATCAACAAAGTCGATGTCACGTCATTCGGACATCCGGAACTCAAGTTACGAGCGTTTCCGCACTGAGGGCCCGGTTGGTTTCGTGTACGAACCAACCCGGCCAAACCCAAAGTTCTCCGAAACCTTGAGTGTAATATACCGAAACGACCGTCTCGATCCAAGGATCACGTTTCCGCTAACAGCGAGTCGTTTGGAGGCCCGTAGCTCATGTTATGGGCTTTTGACCAAAATTGGTCCGAAAACGGGGGTTTGGGCCCGGGGCGACCCGGCCCGACCCCCCTGGGTCGGCCGAACCTGGTCGACCCGACCCGGCTGGGCCGGGCTCGGTTCGGCGCGGTCCGGCCCGACCGGCTGGCCACGGCTCGGCCGGCGTGGCCGGGCCGAATCACGGGCGGGGTGCGCGGCTCCCCCGCCCTTCACCGCTAATTGGGGTCGGTGGTTCGCCGGCCGCCTCCCTTCCGGCTGCGCGCCGCCCCCGCCTTCCGCGGACCACTGGACGCGCTCCGGTGGTCCGTTCCTTCTTCCGTCTTCGCCTATGGTCCCACCGGGACCCCACCTTCACTGCGAAGGGACTCAAACACCCAAACGGTCGGCTTCATCGTCGCCCGTCAATCCGCATGTCGAAACGAAACGCGCCGTCTTCGTGGTTCTCCGGTGCGGTGTGATGGTGTCGCGCCCCTTCGTCGTGGCTCCGCTCCGGCCGTGGCGCCTTCGACATCCTTCGACGCGGCGCGATGGCGTCGCGTTCTTGTTCGACTTCTCGGTGTGGCGTGATGGCGTCGCGTAATACTTGCCGAGCGATTCTCGCGTGGTGCGACGACACCACACCATCCCGTTCTATTCACAAAGAGACAATCATGAACATAGGTGGGGGTTAGGCCGTGTTTGTGCAGTCCGCCCCCCTCTCGTTAAACGATAACAAATAGTCAATTAACCACGAAATTCGACAGTCTAGAATCAAGAACAGAAAATTATTTAATAAAATAACAATAATCCCCTACCTTGATTCAGGAACGGAGTTCGTCATCGACCCGCGGAAGACGAGCATCGCGGAGGTTGGGCGTCGCGGGGAAAGAACGTCGACGTCGCGAAGCGAGGATTCAAAGTTCTTTGACGGCGATTTCGTTGCGGAAAAGATGACACAGAAGAAGAATGTCGCGTCGCGGATACGGCGTCGCGGAAGAACCGTGTTCTTCGGTGGAAAAGTTCTTCGTTGAAGAACGGTGTTCTTCGCGTTCTTCGTCGAGGATGAAGAAGATGAAGAAGAAGAAGAAGATGCTTCCCAACTCTCTCAAGGTGACAAAAGTCTAACAAAAAATAAAATAAGAATCTTTCTTATTTTATTTACACATCAACACATTTGAATTTCAAGAGTATGAAATTCAATAACCACACACAACTCACCTCATTAAACTCATTACATTTAAGTCATAGGTTATAACTTAAGATAACATAATTTAAGTGGGAGTTGAGGGGGTTTTAGAGGATATGAAGAGGTGGGGTTCGTGTGGGCCCCACCACCCTCATAACCTCCCAAGGTAGGTTGGGTGGTTACCCAACTTCCATCAAGATCTAACACTTAGAGTAAAATAATAAAAAATTTAGTGTAATTATAAAATAAACATCAACAATTTTTATTATCAACACTTGTGTAAATGAAACTCTGGAACAGGAGTTCCTAATAAATTATCGGCGCTTTGGTTCCATCGGTGCCCTCGGAATTCGATTCCGGGCACCGGTTCAAAAGTTAGGAAAACCCGCTCGTTCGTCCACTGAACGTACCCGAGCCAAACTTCGGAAATTGATTCCGGGCACACCAGGCCTCAGAATCAGGTGCCGTCAGAAACTGCGTTCTTGTAAAAATCCAAAGAAAATTAAGAAAAAAAATTTCCTTGAAATTTTCGGGTCTTTACACGAGCTCACCATTATAATGTTTTACTTTTCAACTTTTTATGATGAATGGTTTTGTCATGAACAGTCCTTATGGGTCCTGAGACGCAACTCCCCAAACCTACCTCGAATAGGTCATGGGCTAGGGACTAGAATTGAGAAGGAATATCCCTAACAAGAGAGGAATTTACTATGTTATTATACAGACACACATCTCCAAACTCACAAAATTCTGAAATATAAAAAGAGCACTATGTAACCAATGCATCTATTCATATATGTTACACAACCAAATTACAACATAAGTACTCAAATCATAAAATTGAAAAACAGAATCCACCAAAAAAAGTGTAAAAGAACCAATCCTTCTTAGAATGAGGTGACCACTATCAAATGAAACTTCTAGAAATATCCTCAACCTGGATTCGACCAACACCTCGGTCTATCTAGATCCTTAAGAAATGCCAACCTCAGGTCCTTTGTGGACTTCATCAAAACGATAGTTGTCTTCACAGGACACAAAACATGTGTAGGAAAAACCAGTAATGGGGTGA
The DNA here is from genome assembly GCA_963277665.1 of Viscum album. Lineage (NCBI taxonomy): Eukaryota > Viridiplantae > Streptophyta > Magnoliopsida > Santalales > Viscaceae > Viscum > Viscum album. The sequence continues at coordinate 924,246,078 of OY728146.1, read as the reverse complement.
GTATAAAAAATAAAAATTTGGTGACAAAAACCCCCATTAGAAAAAGGGGTCAACTGAAAGAAAATGTTCAACAAGACATAGCTAGTGGGAACCCAAATTTAGAGATAATATCCATCTCAATCCATCCTCAGATGTACATGACACATTAATTCAGTCTATAAGGGGTTTCAACCAAGGAATGAGACAACACCATAATGACTCTATGAAATCCCCCATATATACTCATCTTAGACTCACATTTTCATGATATTCCGACCTCCTAGTCAATAACATGATTTCCTATCACGAACCAGCCCGGGTCGACCCTGAACCGGTCACTCGAGCTGATCCGCGGTAAGTCCCGAGGGGCGTCCCCGATCCCCCTGGGATGGAAACTAGTGCCGGTCATCAAAAGTAAACAGGTGGGAACGATTTGGCCCAAAAGAAAAATAAATTAAGCAGCGGAAATAAAGGGAAGAAATGCAAAAAAAAGAAAGAGCAACCAACAACACCACTAACCTTACCACGACTAAAACTCCTAGAGACGTCAAGAGTCGCTCACTGGTCCACAACCAAATCTAGCCTACAACAAGAGAGCTCAAGACAACCTACAACAGAAACTAAAAAGAGGAAAACACTATAGGCGTGAGAATTAAAACTCAGTAGGTCATCCCGAATAATTCTATTTCCAATACACATACCCTTAAATAAAGAATTTATCCCTTCCAGGTTTGAACTAAATTATAAAATATTTGTTTTCACTCACACTTTCATTTTTAAAACAAGTAACAGTCCATTTCCCCTTTTAATTTAGAACAAGTTTAATGTTGAATGAAACAGGTGAATTGCATTTTAAGACATTTTGCGAACAATTTTGAAATCCCAAACATTAGTTGTTAGTCAAAATTAAAATCACACACAACACACAATTAGGGCTATGAGAAAAAGAGGAACACAAGGGTCGGCATCCAAACTCGACCTCTCAATCGCCTGTCACATACAAATAAACACTAAAAGGGACATGAGTCGAACCTAGGAGATCCTGAACAATCCAGAACATACCATACATGTTACTCATCCTAAAGGCATGCCCTAACTCGATGACTTCATAACGCCCTAACGCCCGACATAGCCCTCCATGGCCTAACCGAGGGGCCCAATCCACATAGCAGCAATAACTCAATATTCCCCTGCTATGGGGACACTAGCCATTGCGTGATCTAAACTAGTGCAACAATCGTTCTCAGAGGATTCACTCACTATGCCAGGTTCCCATGTCAGCACATGCAATAAAAAGGGGTGCGTCTGCAATTTAAATCAATCAGTCATGATGCACAAACATCATATACAACTCAAGAAATCAACACACACCAATGATCACCCCTGAATGGTTTTGAAAAATAATTTATTTTATTGAGGTGCCAAGCGGGCCTTCACAAATTTTATAGCAAAACTCCATTTCTCGAGAAAACCCAAAACAATTGTTCAGAAGAAATCATTTTTCTTTAAAACTAGAAGTACGTTTGAAATTCCGTGAATTATGTTTATATGCCAAGTGGGCATTCTTTCAAAACTGGGTGTCCGCCCGTCAGGAAAATTTTCCAAGTGTTCGGTATAAAATAAACGGCTCTTTTCGCACTAATTAATAATTTAAAATTTTATTATCTAATATTATTTATCATTCATTAAAATTAAGAAAGAATCAATAAATTAATAAATTCTAAATTTAAAGGTGAGTGTAATGGGGGACCTACCTCGGCTCACAGGTCGAACGTGACAACACGACAACGCGACGCACCTCGCACAGGTGCGCAAAAACACACTAACCATAGATCGCCGTTACGTGAGGTCACCCCGCCAACGCACTGCAACAACAAAGATAAATAAAAAAAACATGATCACAGACTTATAATAATCTAAATGAACAATCTACAAAAAATAACTTGTTCAACACGTCTTAAAAAAACCACATCCGAAACACATATCAAAACACAATCGAACTCTATAATTGAACCTAACCACGACCTTTAGACACACTAACCCATAAAAAATTTTATAAAGAAAAGCACCCATTTTCACACAGAAAACATCACCACTTTTTATAAAAACCCACTTTTCAGTTTACACACACCAAAACCTGTTCAAAAATATCTTTTATGACTCTCTACACATCGACGCTAAACCAAAACACAAACTGCAATGTTTGTGAAATGAAAATAATCAATTATGCATGGTTTTTCACAGAAAACACACACATACCATCTATACATATCAACATCAATTAAAAACTTGATCTACATCAACAATCTAATTAATATAAATTCTAAACTAATTTAAGAAGAAATTAATTCCTAAAACAATCGCTAAACGCATGAACATGCTTCTTATCAAATCAAATGCATATTAAATATCAAAGAAACCAGATTTGCTGCACGCAACTAATAAATAAACATGCTATAATAATTAAAATCATACATTAATTTGTTAAAAAAAGTTAAACACGGAAACACCTACCTCGGACGTTGACTGACCACCCGAAAATGATGCGAACCCTTGTTCGCACCGCAACCGCACCTGCGGGAAGCCAAAAGCACCACACACAATTAAAACGAACCAACTGAAAAAGGGATATACCCCTAAATAGTGAGAACATCGCATGAATTATAACTCATCTATTAGGGTTAGTCCAAGATGAGGAAAATCCTCAAAATTGAGGATGAATTTTACCGGAGGAAGGGTTAGCTGGTGCGCTGAGGCCGGCGCAAGGGGGAGTCGGCCTTGCCAAAGCACGGAAAGCTGGAGACGCCACTGGCCAGAGTAGGAAATGGGGCATCGGAGTGCAACCAGGTGTGCACAAAAGGAGGGAAGGATCATATTTGGGGAAGGGGGGATGCTGCGCTGAAGCTAGGAGGAGGAGGGCTGGGAGCGGATGGGGTGGCCCAGTCTCTAGAGCAGGGAGGCTGGACGAGGTGGTGAGGGGGTGCCGGATCATGGTAGGTTGAGAGGGCGTAGCTCAGGGCTAGCAGGAACGTGGAAGCTGGCCGATGCAGGCAGAAGTCGGACAGAGACACGGGAACAAGGAAGGCGCATGACGGGGTGGCGCTGACGACGGGAGGTGGATGGGAGCGAGGCCGAGGGAGCGGGATGTCAGGTTCTGAGTGGGGGCGCAAGTTTGGGCTGTGCGCAGGGGAGGATCCGAGTAGGGGGGCCGATGTAGAGTCCGATCAAGCGCAGCCGAGGAGCAGCGAGCGCCGGAGAGGGGAGGTGGTCTGGTGGGTGGAGGCACGACGGAGGCAGAGGGAGATAATCGGGGGCAGCTAGTTCGCGCAGAAGGAGGCTGTAATAGAGGGAGAGGCGTCGTAGAAGGTTGCGGGTGGAGGGAGGCGAAAAATAGGCGGAGGCCAGGAGGTCGTGTGTAGTAGAGCGAGGCGGAGCTGGGTAGCAGTGAGCACCGGAGAGGGTTGTGCGCTGAACCAAAGAGGCGCATGGGGGGTTTGGGCGGTGCTGCAAAGAGGGGATGAGGGAACAATGTGGTGAAAAAAAGGGCCAGGGTTTTGGCCGGTTTGGTTTTGTTTAATAATAATACAATATTTATAATAATAATATTATTATAAAAAAATATTATCATTGTTGAAATTATAAAACCCTTTAAAAACTCAGTATAATTTAATTTTAAATACTCTAATATATATATATATATATATATATATTCCATTTACCATTTAAATCAATTCATTTATCTACTTCGAAAAACAGGGCAGTTTCACTGCTCGCCTGCAGTCCAACGCACTGCTGAAAAAAAATGGGCCCGAACCGTGCCACCGGTACTACTCGCTTGCGGGGTCAAGTCACATACTCACTGTGTGGTTCTATCAATTGCACATGAGTCGCGTTCCATAACTCTGAAACACCCAGGAGTCAGTTCAGGCACCGCGTTGTCACTCTTAACCACACGGGATGGGCGTGCAACAGTGGAAAAAAATTGTCTAAAACCCAATGTAATAATTAATGTAATTAATAATAACAAATCTGTGAGGTCGGGGTGTGACAATTCTCCCTACCACAGACACTTTATGCCCCCAGAAAGTCACCCTGCCGAACGATGGACCAAACAAGAATCCATGCCCAAATAAAATTAGAAGAAACCAACACATAAGATAATAGGAGAACACGAGAGGGTTCTCCCCACCACAAGGACTCAACTAGAGTGGAAATTTTAAAACTCAAACATACAACCTCGGGAATGGGGGGTGACGTGAGAACTCCCAATCGATCCAGAATAACCTTTATAGCATGAGCGAAACAAAACCTCCACCAAACTTGGAGCTCTCGACTCAGACCAATGCAAGCTCGAACACTAGAGAAAAACTCTGAGCAGAACATAACCCAAGGGGTAATCCTGAGCATAACCATAATCCTGGACTCCTCCACAGGCACTTATATCTCCAAACGAACATAACTAAACCAAAATTAACCCACACATGGTCCAATCAAACTTTTAAGAAAAACTCATGATCCAGAACACAATGATCAGGCAAACGAGACTGCTTGGATTACAAAGGAACACATTCATCCCAACCTCACGATGACACAATAAACCTATAACAATTCCAAAACATTAACAGTGGAAGGACAGGAATGGAAGGAATTTAAATTTTTCATTGCCAACCTGGAACAAGAACCCGAACTAAGGCTTCAAACCCCCGAAAAATCCTGACTGCGCGCGAGCTTCACCCCAAGACCTGTGGTTGGGGATCCAATGGTTGAAGCATCTCCTGCCTCACAGTCGGGCACTGAAATATTCTAATCACAATGTCTTCCTCAGGCGACACTTCCTGCAAAGATTCTCAAGATGACCTAGACATCTGAAATGATGGCACCTCTTCATAGTGGTGTGACAGGAAGCCTTGTATTCCCTAAACGTCCATACTGACGGTACACCATTAGACGGTCCGACGAACTGGAAGTTAGAGCCACTATAGAAAACTCTTTAGAATCAAATTCACCTAGAACACTATGCTCGTCAAATGGGGGACCTTCACGAGCAACTGGATACGGTGTATTGTCAACTGTTTTCACACCGGAAAACAACTCAGCAAAGGACACCCCATGCACCAACTTCTGAAAAGAGATTCTCCCAAAAAGGGAGGACTCGAGCCTTAATCTCTGGATGAAGACCCCTGATGAAGGAAGAAGTCTTCATCCAATCATATGACACTACCCCTGGAAAAAGATACGCAAGATCCTTGAAAGGGTCAACATATGCATTAACCATCTGCTTGCCATGTTGAACACGCATGAGCTCTTCCATTTTCTTTGTCTTCACCTCCAAAACTATAAACCATTGAACGAAGATGGCTTTGAAGTCATACCACATCATCCAAACTTGCAGTAATGGCAGGGTGAACAACTCTTACTCGTCCAGAGCTGGACCATTGAACAAACCCTAGATAGCATGCACTGGAACAGTTTTGGGAGTTCCCAATACCCTGAAGACGCGATCAACCTCTTCAAGTCACTCCAATGTCTCTAACAGACTCCAATCACCATAAAGGACAGACAGTGTCTGAGAAGGATCAAAAACTGGGCATGACTCATCAAAACTCTGGGGACTTTCTGGCCGGCGTTTTAGAACAAAAACATATATAACACCAAGCCAAAACCGATATAAATCGAAGCATCATCAATGAAAAACCCTAATCCAAAAACAAATAGCTCAAGAAAAACCAAACAACCACAAAACAACCCAAAATTCCCTGTCCAAATTTTTTGTTCCATTTTAAATTCCAAAACCACCCCCTTTTTTTCAAAACCGCATTCTTTCAAGACCACTCTCCAAATACAAAATCTATATTTCAAACAAAAATCACTTCTCAAACCCATTTTCCTCTTTAAAAGAAAGTTTAGAAAACAAGGTCAAGCCTTTAATTTCAAACACACCCAGGTATTCTCATGAACCGTTGCACATGTCCTCATCCACTTTCATTCATACGCACCAACACGCACTTTCCACACATCCTCTCACATGTGCAAAAGTTCATTGGGATTACCTGAGGTTTCACCCCAAACCATTCTCGACAAATTTCAAAGAAAACACCGGCTTTCAGAACCATATGCTTTCAATTTTTTTAAAACCCATTTCATAAATTTAAATTCATTTAAAATAAATCAATCTCATTTTCAAAAACTCTTTTTCATTTCCAAAAACGCACTTACACCAACTAGAACGAAAACGACACTCAACATACATCAATCCACCTGAGTGAGGGACTAGAGGTCACACTTAACATGACGACATGGTAGTGGTTCATGCCTCAAGTAAGCCTCAACAACTAGGAGGAATTCAAACCGTGTACCTGAACTCCACACGGGTCACTACTCCATGTGAGATCACAATGTAACATCAGATTACCTCAATTGTCATCCCTCAACCAAAAAAAAACCAGAACAAAACAACGACTCAATTCCCTGACTATCCCTGGTGACTCGAGGTGCGGAACGGGAGAGGGTTTATGATGTCCTTACCGTACCTACCTATCGAGTCCAAAAAATCCTAATCTCCATCTACCAGACACCCCATATAACAAGAACCTCCCTCTTATACCATTTTGTCACAAACCAGCCCGGGTCAACCCTGAACCGGTCACTCGAGCCGATCTGCGGCAAGTCCTGAGGGCCGTCCCCGATCCCCCCGGTATGGCAACTAGTACCGGGCATCAAAAGTAAACAGGTGGGAACAATTTGGACCAAAAGAAAAATAAATTAAGCAGCGGAAATAAATGGAACAAATGCAAAAAAAGAAAGAGCAACCAACAACTCCACTAACCTGACCACAAATAAAACTCCTTGCAACTTAGAGAGTCGCTCACCGGTCCACAACCAAATCTAGCCCACAATGAGAGAGCTCAAGACAACCTGCAACAGAAATTAAAAACAGGAAAACACTATATGCATGAGTATTAAAACACAGTAGGTAAGCCCGAATAATTCTGTTCCCAATGAACATACCCTTAAATAATGAATTTATCAATTCCATGTTTGAACTAAATTATAAAATACTGGTTTTCACAGACACTTTTATTTTTAAAACAAGTAACAGTCTATTTCCCCTTTTAATTTAGAACAAGTTTAATGTTGAAAGAAACAGGTGAATTGCATTTTAAAACATTTTTCGAACAATTTAGAAATCCCAAACTTTATTTGTTAGTCAAATGAAAAATCACACACAACACACATTAAGGGAAATGAGAAAAAGTGGCACACAAGGGTGGGCATCCAAACTCAACCTCTCAATCGCCTGCCACATAAAAATAAACACTAAAAGAGACATGGGTCGAACCTAGGAGATTGTGAACAATCCAGAACACACTATACATGTGACTCATCCTAAAGACATTCCCTAACTCGATGACGTCATAATTCCCTAACGCCCGACATAGCCCTGCATGGCCTAACCGAGGGGCCCAATCCCCATAGCAGCAATAACTAAGTATTCCCCTGCTATGGGGCCACTAGCCAGTGCGTGATCTAAACTAGTGCAGTAATTGTTCTCAAAAGATTCACTGACTATGCCAGGTTCCCATGTAAGCACATACAATAAAAAGGGGTACGTCCTCAATTTAAATAAATCAGTCACGATGAAAAAACAACACATACAACTCAAGAAATCAACACACACCCATGATCACCCCTGAATGGGTTTTCCAAAATAATTTATTTTATTAAGGTGCCAAGCGGGCCTTCATAAATTTTAAATCAAAACTCCATTTCTCGAGAAAACCCAAGACAATTGTTCAGAAGAAATAATTTATCATTAAAACTATAAGTACGTTTGAAATTCCGTGAATTATGTTTAAAGTCCAAATGGGCATTCTTTCAAAACTAGTTGTCCGCCCGTCAGGAAAATGTTCCAAGTGTTTGGTATAAAATAAATGGATCTTTCACACTAATTAATAATTTAAAATTTTATTATCTAATATTATTTATCATCATTATAATTAACAAACAATCAACAAATTAATAAATTCTAAATTTAAAGGTGAGTGTAATGGGGGACCTACCTCGGCTCGCAGGTTGAACGTGACAACACGGCAACGCGACACACCTCGCACAGGCGTGCAAACACGCACAAACTGTAGATCGCGGTAACACAAGGTTACCCCACCAACGCACTGTAACTGCAAAAGTAAATAAAAAAACATGATCACTAACTTATAATAATATAAATGAACAATCAACACAAAATAAATTGTTCGACACATCTTAAAAAAACCACATCCGAAACACAGATAAAACACAATCAAACTCTATATTTGAACCTAACCACGACATTTAGACACACTAACCCATAAAACAATTTATAAAACAAAACACCCATTTTCACACACAAAAAATCACCGCTTTTTATAAAAACCCACTTTTCAGTTTACACACACCAAAACCTGTTCAAAAATATCTTTTATGACTCTCAGCACATCGACGCTAATCCAAAACACAAACTGCAATGTCTGTGAAATGCAAATAAATAATTAGGCATGTCTTTTCACATAAAACACGAACATAACATCTATACATATCAACTTCAATTAAAAACTTGATCTGTATCAACAAAATAATTAATATAAATTCTAAACTAATTTAAGAAGAAATTAATTTATAAAACAATCGCTAAACGCATAAACATGATTCTTAACAAATCAAATGCATATTAAATATCAATGAAACCAGATTTGCAGCACCCAACTAATAAATAAACATGATATAATAATTATAATCATACATTAATTCGTTAAAAAAAGTTAAACACAGAAACACCTACCTCGGACGTTGATAGACCACCCGAAAATGGCACGGACCCTTGTTCGCACCGCAACCGCACATGCGGGAAGCCAAAACCACCACACGCAATTAAAACGAACCAACTAAAAAAGGATTTACCCCTAACAGTGATAAAATTGTATGAATTATAACTCATATATTAGGGTTAGGCCAAGATGAGGAAAATCCTCAAAATTGAGGAAGAATTTTACGGGAGGAAGGGTTTGCTGGTGCGGTGAGGTCGGCGCAAGGAGGAGTCAGCCTTTCCGAAACACGGAAAGCTGGAGACGCCACTAGCCAATGTAGGAAAGGGGGCAATATAGCACAACCGGGTGTGCACAAAAGGGGGGTGGACTCGTATTTGGGGAAGGGGGGATGCTGCGCTGAAGCTAAGAGGAGGAGGGCTGGGAGCGGATGGGGTGGCCGAGTCGCCAGAGCAGGGAGGATGGCCGATGTGGTGAGGGTTTCCAGATCACGGTAGGTTGAGAGGGCGTAGCTCAGGGCCAACAGGAATGTAGCTACTGGCCGATGCAATGCAGAAGTTGGACAGCGACACTGGAATAAGGAAGGCACATGAGAGGGAGGTGTTGTCGACGGGAGGTGGCTTGGAGCGAGGCTGAGGGAGCGGGATGTCGGGTGCTGAGTGGGGGCACGAGGTCGGACTATGCGCAGGGGAGGAGCTGAGTAGGGGGGCCGAGGCAGAGGCCGATCAGGCGCAGCTGAGGAACAGCGAGCGCCAGAGAGGGGAGGTCGCCTGGTGGGAGGAGGCGTGACGGAGGCAGAGGGAGAAAATTGGGGGCAGCTAGTTCGCATAGAAGGAGGCTGTAATAGAGGGAGAGGCGGCGCAGAAGCTTGCGAGCGGATGGAGGAGAAAAATAGGCAGAGGCCAGGGGGTCGTGTGGAGTAGAGCGAGGTAGAGCCAGGGAGTAGTGAGCGCCGGAGAGGGTTGTGCGCTGAACCGAAGAGGCGCAGGGGGGTTTGGGCGGTGCTGCAAAGAGAGGAAGAGAGAACAGTGTGGTCAAAAAAGGGCTAGGGTTTTGGCCAGTTTTGTTTTGTTTAATAATAATACAATATTTATAATAACAATATTATTATAAAAAAACATATTTTCATTGTTGAAATTATAAGACCCTTTAAAAACACAGTATAATTTAATTTGAAATACTCTATTTTATTTATTTATATATATTTTTTCCATTTACCATTTAAATCAATTCATTTATCTACTTCGAAAAACAGGGCAGTTGCACTGCTCGCCTGCAGTCCGACGCACTGCTGAATAAAAAATTGGCCCGAACCGTGCCACCTGGTACAACTTGCTTGCGGGGTCAAGTCATGTACTCACTGCATTGTTCTATCAATTGCGCGTGAGTCGCGTTCCATAACTCTGACACACCCAGGAGTCCGTGCAGGCACCACATTTTCACTCTTAACCACACGGGATGGTCGTGCAACAGTGGAAAAAAATTGTCTAAAACCCAAAGTAATAATTAAGGTATATAATAATTACAAATTTGTGAGGTTGGGGTGTGAAATTTCCACTATAGGATCTAAACTAACACATAAATAAATTAGCAAAAAATTCATGTTCTCATCCATCCCAGATAAAACATGCCCGAGTGATACACTCCATTATAAAAAACTCCATCATTCATTTTGTTACATCTGAAAGAATGTGATTCATCGGGAAATAATTACTAGGTTATGCTCTGGTTCTTGACACCATAGGTCACCATTGTTACCTTACACCCATTTCATGACTAAGAAACCCAGGTAAAGAGTCTATCCCCTTAAAATAGAACATAGTTTAGAAAGAACTACTCTAACTATTAATTGTGTTCATCCTCTCTAACATGATTGGATGGTGGGACCCTCATTTCTCCATTTCTCTATAATATAGGGAGTACTACTCCTAAATAATTTGGAATAACTCTATTTCTCATGTATGTAGTGAGACACACCTTATTCGATCAAGGGGAACCAACTCCTAACTCTATATTATTCAAGTCATATGGAGGTTCCCACTCCTCGTAACTATTTCCAATATCCATGATAGCTCCAACTCTAATGGAGGACATGCTCCCTGCTATTACACCGATATGGGGGGTATAACTTAGTAAGTGAGGAACTTCTTTCCTAGAACGATATGGGAGTACCACTTAGAGAACTGAGTACATGAAACCTGATATTAGAGTGGAGTACAACTTCATAGATTAAGGACCTTCACCCTATCCCGATTGTGGATTAGCACTCTATAGCTAGAGGACCCACTCCCTTGTATGATAGGGGAGTAATGACTTTGATAGCTCATTCACTATAGGGGTATTATTCCCTAACACAACAAGGGAGTACTGACCCCATGCTAGAGGACCTGCTCTTTTTAACAACAGGGGATTACCGACCCTTCTAAAACAATATTTATGGAGAAACCACACCCTAGAATGATATGAGAGTACCAACTCCAAGGATAGAGGACCAACACCCTATCATGGTTGAGGAGTATCCACTCTATCTATACATAATATATATAAGAACCATACCTTCATCGGACAGGGGGGTTTTAACTCCACAAAAAGAGTACTCAAACTATGGACCATTAGAGGATTGCCTCCTCTAATATCTAATGAGTATTGAGGTCCCATGCCCTATCTTGGTAGGGAATCACTATCTAACATTATGAACATCACAGGGAATCCGGCACCATAGAACATCAGGGGAGTAACACCCATTTAGGAGACTACACAAGGGTAACAAACCCACGACCACAATGTGGGGAGTCCCATATTTACCTAAGCAACATTGTAAGGGAAAACCGAATCCGGAGGATATTGAGGAGTACCTGTCTTAGTGTCCCTATTCACAAACAACAATGATCTCCAACATCATCTCAACATAGAATTCTATGTTCCATTCTATATTTACACCACCTCATATAATTCAGGCCATAATAGATTCCACTATTGTGTTCTACATGGAAAACTTGTCAAGATGGACTACTCACAAGACTGAATCTCAGTCCCAATGAAATAATTATGAAAAGCATAAGATCTCAGGATGATAACCTAGTAGTAAAATACCTGCATCGGGTAACACACTGAGTGTGAGACACACCCATAACCTAGTCGTGTATCATGTATAAAAGGTTTACAAACCCATATAGCGGTACCTGGAATTTAATGGTGGTACACACTATTTCCATCATCACCCAACCCCGGGACCTGTTTCTCTTCTACACCGACCGACAAACAGTGTCCCTTTTACACCATGATTCCCATATTACATGGTATTTTCTAGCTAAATGGCCATCTTCCCATGTATTTTTCTTGTGTCTATGTATCGTACCCTGTGTATGTGTACATTGGTCGTGTTTTAGTACACATCCTAGTAGATTCACATTGCTAGAACTATCAATGTCTAATGGTCACAATATTTGGGGAACTACACGAAATGTTACCCCGGTACAAAGCATGTAGTCCCCAAACTTCATCTTCCCCGAAAAAGAAGCAATACATGGGTCGTTTAACTAAAATACACACCATGTAAAAGGTAATTAAAAATGTTAAATACCTATAAAACATCCCAATTCCTATTTTTCATTCCCAAAACTCTTAGATTTACCTAGAATTGATCAATTACAATTGTATTTGATCTCTATAACATAAAAACAATACATAAAAAAGGATTGAGACTATAAATCAATTACGCCTACCTCAATGAAGAAATGACAAATCATTGGATACTGAATGATGCCTGGATTGTTCAGATCTTCGATGTGATCATGATATTTATCAGAAACATAGATCAGCTACATCATTCTTTGTTTATTTGGCTCATTCCATCCGTCATCCAATGAGATAAGGGGTGGGGGAGGAGATAAACTCCCCTTTGTTATGCACTCTAACATGTGGTGGGAGGTGTATTTAGGTTTTGGTTATGATTAATTAATTAAATATCCATTTAATTAATTATTTCTCTAAAAACTAGCCTTCCAATTTTCTTCTGACTAAACCTCCCAGTGTGGAAATTTTATATCATGCATAGAGTATACATGATATTCAGGAATACACTGAGTCATAGAAATCTTATTAGAGACTCCATACAAGAGATATTTACATTTCATGTGAAATATTTCATGAAGGAAAAATTATATTTAATATTTTTAATATCGCCACATTGTGGCTCTCTTGGACCCATCATCCCATTCCGACTCATCGCCCAACTTCAGAAATATTTTTTGGAATATTCCAAACTCTTTCATGTAAAAACAAAAGTTATTACATTACCCATGCCTTTAGTATTTTCATACCCTAAAAGAGAAATCATAAGAACAAGGGAAGAAGTTGAGCTCCCTCCTAGACTCTTATGCCAGCGAGCTCATCAAGGGTTCCTATTATTCTTATAAGCATCCACACAGCGGAATCACCAAGGTCAAAACACCATAATGTCTACATTTTACTTGTAAAACATTGTGATACAAATGGAAACTTGTCACCTTACCTGTTATAGGTGGGAAATCACCAAGAACCATAGTCTAGATGCAGTTGTGGAGTCTAGAAAACCATCACCTAACTATCATGAATCATATACTATCAGAACAACACAATTAACTTCCACCTCTAGATGAATTATACAAAAACATACAAAAGAGTTTTTAATTCAAGGTGGATATTGAACATGCAAGCGTTTTCATGAATAAAACAGGGCTGCCCACTGTGTCTTACAAGTCCCTTCATCTATAATCCTCCGGTTTTAGCACAGTTCACCCTAATAGAAACACTGACACACCCAATAGTGCCTTCGCAAGAGAGTAGGGATTGTAGGTAACAAATAAAAAATTCCGAAACAATGTAGATTCTAACTCTACTACTACAAAAAATTATATGAATGGGTATTCCTCTCCCATGGATGCGAAGCTTAAAAGAATCGTGAAAAGAAACACCACTAGCAAGTCCATGACCTGCTCCGACACTATGTCACATAACCACAACATATACAAAAATGTTTAAGTAACTACTCTGCATCAGTTATATAATATGAACATTAGGCCGCAAAGAATCACTCGAAAGGTTTTTTCACATCAAAAAATATGTCTCAGTGGGGAAAGCATCCCCCTTCCTTTTGAGCACAAATTTATGTCCAACATCACCACTTTTCCATTACCCTTCCCAACGTGGCTCATAACACAACTTCCCAACACCACATTCAATAGGCTAGGGACTAGCGACTAGTGATGAGTATCAATATCACTAAAATTCGAGGCATTTCCTAGTTACCTAGACACACACACACACACACATTTCTCTAACCTCAAAAAATGATATATATTGTAAAAAATACTAACTATCAAATGCATGTATACATCTCTATCCAATAACTATATTACAGAAGAACTACTAAAAGACTAAATTATTAAAATAAGTTCTACCAAATAACACATTAAATTCATCCAACATACTTTAAAATATGGGATCATTATCAAATAAATCTCCAAGAAATGTCCCCATCCCATCTCTGGTAAACACCTCAGTCGATCTAGCTTAAAAATCTATACCTACATCTGGTACTCTGTGGACTGCATTGAAAGGTTTGTGGTCTAAAAAATAAACAAAACATGTATAGTTATAGCCCGTGTAGGGTCTATATTGAAAATAAATAGTAGGAACCCAAAACCCCCTAAAAAAGGGAGCAACTAAAAGGAAATATTTCTCTCAATCTAGGATTGGGGAACACCAATTGAGAGAGAAACTCCATCTTGATCAATCTATAGTTGTACATGACAATTCAGATCTATCTAAAATGAATTTGAACACAAACATGAGACAAAAATACAATGAAGCATAGAAATTATCCAGATATACACATATCAATCTCACAGTCCCATGAGGTTCTTACCTCATATACATCAATAAGATTTACACTCATGTTTTTAAAGGTTAACATAAAACCCAAAAGACATAAATCATGAGATCAGCTATCCGAAATGAAACCCATCCAAGAGATACACTCTAGTGGGAAACAAATTACCAATTATTTTGATAAATTCAACATAATGTGATCCATTGGAAAAAAATTACTAGGTCCCTCTTTGGTGCATGGAATTATTCATCATCATCTTTACCTTGAACCTAGTGCAAGATCAATACAACCAAATGAAGAGGACCACACCTCACTACTAGACATGGATGAGGAAAAGATTCTCCAGATTATGAACCATGGGTATCCTCTTTAAAATAGAAGGCAAGGGGACCCACAACCTGCCACTACCACGCAATCAAGGGAGTATTGCACCTAACTAATCCGAGAAACTTCTGTAACTCGAGTATGGAGTGGCCCACACCATAGTACATTCACATAGAACCAACTCCTAACTAGGTGTCATTCATATCAATTGGAAGGTACCACTCCTCAAAACTATATCCAAAAACCGTGGGAGATAGAACTCAAATGGAGGACCCACACCCCGATGACACTATGAGATAGTGGAGTACTACTCCATAAGTGAGGACTCGTGCCCAAGAATGATAGGAGAGTACCACTTTGAGAAGGGATGATCCACACCACGATATGATGGGGTAGTATAACTCCATAGATCAAGGACCATCACCCTAAACTGGTAGAGGGTACCACTCTGTAGCTAGAGGAATCATACACGGGTATGGTAGAGGAGTAATGATTCTGTTAACTCGTTCAATAATGGGGAATTCATCTTGACATGGTAGGGTAGTATCAACCCTCGGTTAGAGGAAAAATTCCCTATAATGACACGGGAGTAACAACTCTTATGGAACTACTTGTATAGAGGACATGAAAACTAGAACGATAGGTGAGTACCAACTCCTAGGATAGATGCCCTGTTCCCAAACATGATATCGGAGTTCCTAGTCGATAAATACATCATATATAGGGGACCCTCATCCTGGTCAAATAGGATTTTTCTAACTCCATGGATAGAGGACCCATACCCGGGAAAAATAGGGGAGTACCTACTCTAACATCCAATGAGTATGAAGGGCTCGTGCCCTAACACGATACGAGAGTAGTATATAACTTTACGAACAACCTGATGAAACCCACACCCTAGTCCAGTAGGGGAGTAACACCCCTGGAGGACACTACCCAAAGGTAACAAACCTAAAATAACAATGTGGAGAGTCCTTCCTATACCTAATATGAGGTGCAATGGAAACCATCTTCCTAAAGATACAGGGTAGTACTAGTCCTGACGTCTCTCTTCACAAACAACATTGATCTACAACACTAGCTTAGAATAGCTTCTGATGAGTCTTTCTTAATTTATCTCACCTCATCTATTTTTGGAAATAACATCGGCCCACATTATATTGTACTTGGAAAACCAATCATTATTGACAACATACAATATTGAATCTCAGTCCATTAAATGGAGATATGGAATGAAAAAAAATCTCAGGAGGATCTCTTAGGAGTACATGGAATTTACTAGGGCACACATGAAATGTGAAACCACATGAGATCCTAGTCATGTAACATATATAAATGTTATACTAACCCATTTAGTGTTACATGTAGTGTATAGGCGGTACACACCATGTCTCTTTTCACCCGGTTGTTGGTCATGTTCCCCTTCAACATGGATCGACCAACTGTTTCCCTTATATTCCATGGATACCTTAATACACATCATGTACAAGATAAACATCCAACTACCAATCTAGTTTTCCCATGTCAAAGTACTAGACCCTCTTTCCATTCAACTTTTCCATGTGTTAGTACAATACTATGAGATTCACATTGCTAAACGAAACCATGTCTCATGGTCACGTGGTTTTGGGAACTACATGGAATGTAACCCCGATATACTTCTTTTAGTCCTAGTGTTTATCTTCCAAAAATATGAAGGGATACACAACATGTTTTAATAAATGACATATAATTTAGATGGTAATTATAGATATGATTTCCTGGAAAACACACCAATTCTCCTTGTTCGTTCCCATAACTCATATACTTACCTAGTTGTGGTCAATGACAATTGTATTTGGGATGTAAAACCATATAAAAAGAATAAAAAAGGGATAAGGAGTAAAAATAAGATACTATTACCTAAATGGTGAAACTCTAAAGCTTTGGATAAAGAAATTTTTTTAATTCATTATACTCTTTGATCTGATGTTGATCTGCATTTGTAAAGTACATAAGAAACACATAACTTCGTCGATTTGGCTTGTTTCTGTCTGTCATCCAGAGAGAGGATAGGAGGGTGAACATATTTTTTACATATTTAATTCTATATAACGAGTGGTAGTGGATGATTAATTAGGTTTTTGTTGTAATTAATTAATTAAACATCAATTTAATTAATTATATCACCATAAACCAATCCGCCAACTCGCCTCTGATTAAACCTCCTAGAACATACAAATTTATGTCACGCATGGGGTATAAAAGAGTTCTAGACTCAAACATGGTCTTATAAATATTTTTTGATACTCTATACTAGATTTATTTATGTTCCAAGTGAAATTTATCATTAGTGACAAAAATATATATTAAATTTTTAATATCACGCATCAAGGCTCCTCGGGCGCCTGCTTCCCATGCTAACTCTGGGCCCATCTTTAGAAATATTCTTCAGAATATTCCAAAGTTTTACTTGTCAAAAAGTGATTCATTATATGTTTTATGTATGTAGTGCATATAAAAGATACGAGGTATTATATTATTAGTGGGTTAAAATATATATCTCTATAAATGAGTTGTTTATGTATGTAATTTATAATCTACTAGTTATTCTTAATTCTATAAAACTTTAAATCTATAAGGTATTTGGGTGTGTGAGTGACCAAATTATAAATATTTATGGTGTAATATTTTTATGTTTAAAATTGGGAAATTTTTTTTATTATCATATCTAGTAATGTAATGATTATTTTTTAGCAACGGATTTGGCAGTGTGGGTTCAGGACTATTATACACAATCCCAATCTTAAACCAATATAAGTATTCTCTAAAATAGCATGTCCTTTATTTAGAACGTATGAATTGGAATATTCTAACTATGAATAATACATATCTATTTATCCCTTTATAAAATAAATATTCTTGTAATACATTGATATTTTATAGGATAGAAATGAAGATAAAATATTTTGAAGGTAAAAGAAATATTTTCCTAAAAAGTATTTTTATGTGCGAGATAATTTTTTATTAATTTCAATAATTTTTATAATAAAATAAATATTATATATATATATCTAATTAAATTATTTAACATCCATTTAAATATGTTTTTATTAAATCAATTAGAATAAAATCAATTTTTTAAAATTATAGTTTCTTCGAAATTTTGTTTTAGAGAATCTAATGACTGGATATTATAATTAATCTATATAAGATTGATATATTTCATTTTAAAATAATTATATATTTTTTTGAATTTTTATTTCATAAAATTATTAGGATAGAGATTTTATATTTTTCAAAAGAGATTGGTTTTTGTTTGAATAATAATTAATATTGTTTTTTACAAAATCATTATTTTATTTATTTAATTAAAGTAATTTAAGGGTACCATGTTATTTTTCTTATTATATTAAAGGAAAATAAATTAACAATTATTTAAATTAATAAGATTAATTACATATCAATTAATATTTTTTATATATTATTATAAAGTTATTTTTATTCTTGAAAACTTATTTTTCAGGACAATGATTTTATTTTTCTTTCTTAACTTATATGATAATTAATTTTTGGAAATTATAGGAAGTTAATGTTGAAAATTTATTTCATCTTTACAATCAATATGTTTTATGATTTAAAATAGTGAAATTTTATTTTTATTCAAAATGAATAGTAATGATGGAATATTTTTATTAACACGGTAATGTGTAAAACATGTTAATTATAGTTAAAAAATAGGATAAGGTATCAAAATTAGCCCAACACATGAATGTATTTTATATTATGGGTATAGTGATAAAATATTCATCATACTTATAAAAAATGTAATTTTTGTTTCATATCAATTAGATCACTACATTTGTATTTATTTATGATAAAGGAAATTAAAAAATTACACTTTCCCTAAAATATTATGTTTTCATAATATAAATCTTGATTAATATAAAATAATAGTGAATCAAAATTATAAAAAAATATATTTATTGAAATATATTTATCTATTAATATATTCATAATTTTCATAGGTATTATAATTTCATTCAATTCTTGCGCAACACAGACACCGCATTTTTGAAAGTATTAGAAAAATAATAATAATTTTTGAAAATAATTAAAAATAATTTTTTTTTGATGAATTGTGATAAATGATTAATATACTGTTTTTGTTATAATTATAATTTTTATTTGAGGATTTTATATTTTAATATCATTAATTCGTTTATTCTTTTAATGTATAGATATAAGACTAGTCCTGAAATTTAAATTAAATGGTCTTTAATGTTTAAAAGTAATTTTTATATCTTTACACAATTATAAAAATACACTATTAAATCATTTGGATGTGGTATTTGTGATAATATATTTAATATTTCTTATATTTTCAAATTTTTTAATTTATAATTAGATACATTAATCTTCATGGGTGAAAAATTGTTGTAATGGTAAATGTTAATCAAGGTTAATGAAGGTGTTAAACCAAAAGACGGTGTTTATAATGAAACCTGAATAAATAAAATAATTATTGGTTGATTATATATCGACATTTTCCTCATTATATTGTATTCTTAGGTTTTTTATATCCCTTTAAAATCATTTAGACAGATATTATAGGTTAATATTTCATGTGTTTGGATGTTTTCCACTCACCTCACTTATAAAAGGGAACCACACATCCTATATTCCTCACTCTTCATGTGAAATTTTGTAACCATAATAACTTCCATATACCTTCTTATATTCCTTATAAACATCATAGATCATAAATCTATCCCTTAATACCATCCTAATAAAGATTTATGTGTATGAAAAATGATGATTTCTAAAGAATATATATAACACTTAATTGAGTTCATTCCTTTTAATACTTATTCTTACTCAATCAATTTTATCCGAACCATTAAGATATAAATAAATATGTATATTAAATATAAGTTAATTATGCTATATTTATTTAAAAACCTTTACCGACCCTATTTCTAACACATGGTAAATGAAAGCATCACTCAAGAGTAAATATGGACTACCACATTCACGAATTGATGTGTTTCTTTTTTCAACACCATCTCACAAGGACGATTATTATGAAAGAATTAAATAATTATATTTTATATTAATAAAATTATTATTCTTCTAGAATTATAATATATTATATACCTTCATTCCTTCCCATATATTAGTAGTTGATTATTCCAGTTGTGAAAAATTTTAAACTACCTCCTCCACGAAGTAAGTGATTCATTTTTGATTTTTGATTTTTGTGGATGGAAATAAGGATATTTTTAAGTAATATATATGATATATAATTTATAATAATTATTATATATGTTGGTATTTATTATTTACCTATATTTTATTTTATTTATCTAAAAGTGTAAACATCATTCGTCTTTGTGTGAGAACTACCATTTCCAAAAAGTGGTTTACATAATGTTTCACAACCAAATAATAATGATAGTTAAAAAAAGATAATATAATTTAAAAATATAAGAATTATTAAATGAATTATATTACATATTTAATAAAACCCTGACCATTATTTACGTACTGTAATTATAAAACCGAAATATATATGGGAAACAAACAGGTTCCCCCCGAAAGATAGTTATAATAAAGAATTTTAAATTAAAAGGTCATGATATGATATAATTGAATAATATATAGTTGAATAATTATGAATATATATTTCCTATGTGTATAATAAATATAAATTATTTAAATTTTAGTATTGTATCACATGAAAATAATGCTAGAATTGATGGAATATATTTTTTCTACAATCCCATTTTATTTCTGGATTGTTTATGTTCAATGTTAAGTGGTAAAATTTTTGGATTATAATATTGTAAACCATATTAATTTAATAATTTTTTTTTATTTCTGTGGCCTATATTTTATATTACATTTATATTATTTTTTGGAGGAATAATGATCAAATAAGATATTTGTATGTGATATAATATTATTTCTTCTTTTTAATAATAAAATTTTATCATCCATATCAATGTTCATAAAAATTATTATTGATGGTGATAAATATAAATGAAATGTTATATAAAATTAATTTTCAATATCTTCTAATTTACATAATAAATTTCTAAATATTTTTTCAAAAAGTATTGTAAACAATTCGTTTTGAAGACTTTTTTCGAATGTGTGGAAATAATACTCTCTTTTAATAAATACAAATGTCTGATTTTTCCCAATTACATAACTATTCTGTGCTTTGGATATTTATTTATAATTTTCACTGACTATTTTTAAAGAAAATAAAATTCTCATTATTTTGGTAATTGTTATTTTAAATTAATTCACAATGAAGGGGTATTATTTAATTAAAGTAATGATATGGATTTTAAATTTAATTTATGATTTCATTCTCACATAATGTTAAAAGGAAGTTATTTTAAATGTTTTTCATGTATTTTTATTTCTATTTATGAATGGTATTTTTATTATGACACCATTATTTTATATTAATTATGTCCTTAAATAATTTTTTAATGATTTAAGGTTTTGTTGTCATTTAATTTATTAAGATCTCATTCTATGTAACTCATCATATTATTTTAGATGTTATATTACCAACCATGTCAACATTACAGAAATCATGTATTTATACTGAATCATTTCCACCAAATTTAGGACATCTCAACCATATAATATTTCAATATATTATATCAGTTGAAAAAAATTAGTACGTAATTTATATCATTTAATGTGAAAATATTTCAGATTATTGATTCAACCAAAGGACATTTTAAAGAGAATTTTTATTATGATTTGTATTGATAATTCAATGTATGATCAATTTATAAGTATTAAAAGATATTTTTTGGTCCCACCTATAGAAACCCCATTGATAGATTTACCGATATCATAAGAGAAGAAAGTTAGCATGATGCATAATTTATGGATATAACATTACGTCATTACGGTTTGGAATTTGGTGTATTTCGTAATTATATTTATAATATTTATTGGTTGAGAGGGATTAGAAATATGTAATAATTTATCAATCAAGGATCAAGTGATAATATTCATGATATATTTGATGATTCTTTGATAATAATATAATTAATTTCAAAAATTATGAATCTCCTTTATATAGAATTTTAATTTCACTATAATTTTGGTTTTTATCTATATATTCATTATAAAAATATAGTGAACTCAAGTAATTTATTGAATAAGAAGTGTTTTGAATATACACTTTGAAATATTTTTGGTAAAGACATGAAAATAACGTTGATTTTTTTTAATACATGTGATTTTTAAGAGTCTGTGAAAATTAATGGCCCTTGATTCTGAGGCCTGGTGTGCCCGGAATCAATTTCTGATGTTTTTTTCGAGTACATTTAGTAAACGTACGAGCGGGTTTTTATAACTTTTTAATTTGTGCTCATAATTAAAATTTGAGGGCACCATTGAACTCACAGTGCCGATATTTTCTTAAGGATACATTTACTTCTATGGGAGTGAGTCGAGAATAGAAGTTAATTTTTGGGTTTTCATAATATAATTAATAAAATAATGTGTAGCTACCCTTTATATTATTTGATCTTCTATTTTGCCTATGGTGGTTTAAAACCTTCTCATTGAGGTTGTAGGTGGGGCCACCACACCTTACCCTCTCATGAGAGGTTATGGTGGTGGGGCCCAACTAAACTAAACCTCCCATGAGAGGATTAATGTGGTGGGGACCACACTGGGCTTAACCCCCGTAATAATGGGATGAGAGGAAACCCTCTCAACTCTCCCTCATTAATGATGGGGAGCCACTTCATTCTTCAACTCCCCATTAAATGGGAAGAAACTCTTAACCATTCCATTAATTAATGGATCCAACGCATAGTTTATTATGACAACTTCAACCTATTAATTAAATGGGTTATCTCTTTTAATTAATCGCCACAATTTGAATTTTAAACTAAACAATCTAAAATAAAAGGCAATCTTTTTTTTGGAGGGACTATATTTTCATTTGTTGGAAAATGAGGATTAAAGGATCACTGGGAGAGTGCTCACAACAAAAAACCATTCACCCAATGAAAAACAAACGCAAAGATCTTCCATGGACGTCTTCCTCAGACATCTTTCCTAGATTCCAACCGATGTGAAGCGTCTTCCTCATTCGTAGTGCGTATTCAGGAGTGGAAGGTTGTGGCGAACGCGACATACGGCAACTCCGTCTTTTTTCTGTGGCATCACCTTCAGCACCCAAAAATCCATGTATGTGGTTTACTTTGAGTAATATACCTTTCTTATCCTCATATTCGTTTAAAAGGAATCAATGCGAAGGTTTGTAAGAAATTTTGGGTCATAATTCTCCTTTGATGAACCAATTGATATCACCATTAAATGTTGAGGTTTCATGAAAAACTAACATGGCCCGAATCCCTCCACCGAACGTTTGTGATGCTTCTTCTCCATGGAGATGAGGTGACAGTGATGAAGGTGGAAATGAAAAAGGTTGCACTACCCATGGCCTTCATGAATCGTGCTGCCCCCAAGGCGCACCGAAGCTTTCGGCTGAACACCGCCAGACCGCACCGGACTGAGCTATGCCGAACCGGCCATCCCAGCCATCCCGCACCAATACCGGATCCCCACCAGCCTGCCTATAACCTTTTCGGCCTCTCGGCGCCCTGTCGGCGCCCTGATGACCTCCCGGGCCTAGATGTTGAGCCGCACCCCTCACAACACTGGTCGAACCGGCCTCGGATCTGGGCCGAGCCGCCTACGCAGTGACCTCTGGGCTGAACCACCCCCGCAGTCTGCAAGGACGGGCCCAACAGATTGGGCCGAACCTAGAGGGAAGACCGGGTCAACCCATATCGGGTCTTCCCCATCTGGGTTGGGCCGAGTCAGTCCGACCGGGTCGTACCGGGCGCAAGACCATTACTGACCACCTTTAATTTCTTTTGCCATGTCTTTGGCATTAAACCTCCATTTGACGAACCGTCGATGGCACTGGTATTCTTGGAATGTGACGGTCCCTTTGAGTGTACCCCAATAGAGTTCGGGGTAATGTTGAGATACAGTTATGTTGGATTGTACATGAATCTAGTAGGGCCCCCAAGACTAAAAAGCTTATAACTCATAGATCAGGCATCCGATTGACGAGCTGTATATTTCGTTGAGACCCCTATGACGAGCGTAACAATGAGATAATTCTACGTGGGGCTTCTAGATAGTTAGAGTATCACCCTGTAGCTCGTGGAGCGGACCCTCTCAGAGATGAGCGACTGGCGTGGGAAGAACTAGTAGTTGGATGAGACCTAACAAGGACTTGACATATTCGACTCGGAGTGATTCGTCTAGCCCAGTGGGGAGTTCCTGGAAGTTGGAGGTAGACCCATGGTGAAGGAATTCTTGGTAGTTGGAATCAGACTTGTGGTACTCGATAGGAGGAGTACCTCTGCAGGCTATGAGGGGGAGTGTCTGGTAGTTAGAGGCTTTCCCATAATAGGGAGTACCTTTGTGTGAGAACGACAGACCTGCGGTACTCGAAAGGATAGGTACCTTAGTAGTCCATGGTTATAGTGGGAAGCATCTGGTAGTTGGTGGCAGGCCCACTGTACTCGACAGAGGATGAGTTCTCCACGAGCCGTGGTTTCGAAAATTTGTATAAAAATCTAGGTTGAGCTAAGATTGTATGTTTTGTGTTTACATCATGATTGAGATGGATTACATGATAACTTAGGTATATTTATGGGCATATACCTAAGTGGGGTTATCTATTGATTTCATTCATTATGGTTTATCCTTGTTGATTATGTGATACCTTAAGGGTCTCAGGGTGAATACTGGGTATCGTTATACTCACCCAAGAACGGGTTATTCCCACACCTCGTTGTGTTGGTTGCAGATGACGAATAATACTGATTGAAGACCCGAGTTGCAGGACTGGATGGTACCCAGAGGTGGGCCACACAAAATGACAGTGCACGGAGGACACAGACAGACATGGAGTGATGTGGTGGCCTTTTGTATTTACCCTTCATGTAGGAATCCCTAGAGGACAAACCCATATATCCTTTACTTATCTTCAGTTGTACTTGTACTTTCCTATTGGTCTTGTATTCCCGGACCCATTTACTTGTCATCACTCCTTTGTATACATTTTTTCATAGTGTTTTACTTATATCTATTAATATGTTGTGAGTGTTCACACTTTTTATAGGAAACTCCTTCCCAGTTTTATGAATTTACATCTTTTGAGCTAGTCGCCACCGACTAGGCAAAGGAAGGCGGGCTTGGAGTAGTCACGACACGATCCTTGGGGGATGGGTCATGAAAAATTGCTATCATAGGATGTTGGTTCTACCACAGAACATAAGACTTTGATCTTTCTTTTTTGTTAAGCAATAGTGTTTAGGGTATTGAGTGTGGTTTTTAGTTTTGGGAGTCCACTGTTGGTGCGGCAGCCGATGTATCCATACACCAGGTCCCTGAATACTAAATTCCGACTCAGTGCACGAAAACACATATTGCATATGTATTTTTCAAAAGTGTTTCTTTAAATCAGCTAAATAAGGTAATATCACCATATATAATCTTTTGACTGTGTCACATCTATTTCTTTCAGGATGCCTCCCTAAAAACGACTGGCAAGAGCCCTAAGAGTTTTATGCCAGATATCCCACTGAGTGATGAGGCCTCAGTGTAGGGACCACTTCTAGTAGAGACACCAGTGGAGGTACTAGAGGTACCACTTCTCGTTGGGCCCCCAATTACACCATCCCCAACAGTAGACGATGCACGCTACTTGAGCGTGTTACACGAATTCTAGTGCTAGAGGCCACCCACCTTCAGGGGAGAGATAGACCCACATGCGGCTGAGGATTGGATGGAGGTTCTGGAGAGAGTCATCAGACTGGTAGGGACACCAGCAGACCAAATGTTGATCCTTACCACGAGTCTCTTTCAGGAAGTAGTAGTAAGATTGTGGAGTCTGATGCTCCAATAGAACAACGAGATGACGCTACTCTGGACTGAATTCGAGAGCCTCTTTCGAGAGGAGATTTTCCCAACCACCCTACAAGAGGTGTAGATACAAGAACTACTGCCTTTACAGTAGGGTAGAATGACTATAGCTTAGTACTCAGTGAGTTTTACTGACCTCTCACGCTACTCCACAGATATGGTGTGGGACCCATTCTTCAGGGCTCATTTATTCGAGCATGGACTCAGTCAAGATATCGAGGCTTCAATGATCTCCCTCAGCATCACGACATAGGTAGGGGTGTTGGAGAGAGCACTCTTAGTGGAGATATTCCTTGCTGAGAAGTCTCCAGTAGTGATACCCACAACTAGTTGACATGCAGCGTAGTCTTCTGAACAGAGCAGTAGACGAATGTCGTAGAGGTCCATGACGACCAAACCTACAGGTGGATGACTACATGACTCAGAATTTGTTGTGTGGGGCACCCGGAGTAGAGGTAGTGCCAGTCATGCCAGGAGCGGAAAATTTTACTCATGTGGCGGGCATGGTCATATAGATCATGACTGTCCGAACCACCATTCAGATGATAAAAATACGGACTAAGGACTGCCCAAGAAGATATGGAGATTCGATCGAGGCGGTCCGTCGGGAGTAGGCGGACGTTGTAGAGGGGCTGGTCATGCAACAGTCAGTGGGTAACGATTCTAGGTGTTATCTCTGACACCGCCAGGTGGTCCACCTCGACCATAGGGAGCAGGTGGACAGGGGAGGGCTCAGCTCTAGGTAGTTGAGGCTTAAGATCATGGCGCTTAAGATATGATTCAATGTACAATATGCATCTACACCACCATAGCTACATTTCTTATAGACACATGTTCTAGTAATTCTTTCATTTTCACTGCCCTCATTCAAAGCTCAGAGATTCCGATAGAGCTGTTGGCTCAATCCTTATAGCTGTATACTCCTACGAAAGCAGGCTCGATGGTTACACACTAGTGCCGGCAATGTGAGTTTACTCTAGGAGCTGATAGATTCAGCTGGGATCTCATCGTAGCGGCGTTAAGGCCTTACAACATCATCTTGGATATGTACTGGTTATTGACATTCAATGCTTAGATCGACTATATTAGGCACAATGATAGGTGTGTCCACATAGATTGGAAAAGGTTAACCTTCACCAGTGAGAAGGGATCCTTTGCAGTGCAGGAAGAACTTACTCAGAGGAGGGTGCAGCCGATCACTCATTAGTTAGCTTGCCTTTCCCTCGGAGCTGTAGATGTGGAGAGTCTGAGGTATCCTATAGTGGTGGACCAGTACGCAGATGTTATCCCTAATAAAATTCTAGGACAACCTTTTTTTAGAGAGGTGGAATTATACGTTAACCTATACCCTGAGACATCATCGATATCTACTTCAACATATCAGATGGATCCCGCTATGCTTCATGAGTTGCAGGTACAGATAGTGAACTTTCAGGGGTAGGGATTTAACTAGACTATTGTTTCTCCCTGTAAATCCCCGATTTGGTTTCACAAGAAGGAAGATGGGAGCCCGAGGAATTGTGTCGACAACCATCACCTAAACCAAGTGTCCTTGAAGAACAAGTACCCACTCCCAAGGATTGATGACCTCTTTGATCACTAGAAGAGATCACGATGGTTCTCGAAGATAGTCCTCATATCTGGCTATCACCAGTTTAGAGTTCGAAACAAGGATGTGAAGATGACGGCTTTCAGATGTTGGTACGACCACTATGAGTTCATGGTTATGACCTTCGGTGAAACCAATGCTCCAAAAATGTTCATTGGACTCATGAATAGGATCTTCCATCCATACCTCGATCGCTTTGTCATAGTCTTCGTCTACGACATTATGATTTAACTGACTACTAAATAGGATCATTCCTACCATTTTCATGTAGTAATGGACACACTCTAATAGACGTAGATTTATTTTAAGCATTTAATGTGCCAGTTTTCGATCTGAGAGGTTCACTTTCTTGGTCATGTCATCTTAGAGGCTAGAGTTGTATTGGATCTAGAGAATATTGAGGAGGTAATTGCATTGGAGCCACCTATGAGTGTGATAAAAGTATAGAGTTTCTTGGGATTGGATAGTTACTACTAGAATCTCATACCAGAATTCTCCTGAATTGCAGCACCACTATCAGCCTTAAGGAAGAAGGGGAAACCCTTCAAGTGGTAGGAGAGATGCCTACAGAGCTTTTAGGAGCGGAGGAAGATGTTGACTAGTGACCCCATTTGAGTCTTTCCATGGAAGGCGTAGGGTACATGGTCTACTGTGATGCATCAATGACCAGACCTGCATGTGTCCTGATGTAGGAGCGAGTAGTGATCGCGTATGGTTCTCAGCATCTGAGAGAACATGAGCAGAACTATGCTACCCATGAACTGGAGTTAGTAGCGGTGGTCTTCACCTTGAAGATGTGGTGACACTATCTGATGGGTTAGACTTTTACAATGTACTATCATTATAAGAGTCTCAGGTATATCTTCTCTCAGAAGTAACTGATCCTCAGAAAGAAGCAATGGATTGAGTTCCTCCAGTACTATGACATCAAGATATTATATACTCCTAGAATGGTGAACGTTTTAGTAGATTCCCTTAATTGAAGGTTAGGTATATAGCTACTAGGAGAGGTGACGAAGAAGCTTGTCGCTTTGGAGATATCCTTTGTGTATAGAGATGGAGTAGCCTTACTCTAGTCTCTTAAAATCACTTCCCCACTTCATATAAGATTCAGGGAGGCACAGCATGGATATGTTGGTGGAGAGACACGACAAGCTCAGATATCCATAGGGCAGGCACCAAATTGATTTTTTGAAGGTGGGGAGCACAAAATCCTCTTTATACGATGTACCGTGGTACTAGTATCACTTCATGAAGAAGTGTTGAGGGAGTTCAACAATTTCCCTATTGAAGTACATCCATGGTTCGTGATGATGTACCCGGACATTTGACAACAGCACTGGTGGCCAGATATGAATAAGGCAGTCGCAGATTTTGTCTCTCGATGCCTCACTTGTTAGCAAATGAATGTGGAGCACCAGGTATCAACAGTATTGGTTCATCCTTTAGAGGTCCTATAGTGGATGTGGTATTAGATATCCATGGACATCATGATTGGTCCTCCACGTACATCCAGGTGACACGATTCTATTTGGGTGATCATTGACCGACTCACCAAGTCATCCCCCTCCCAATCAATTTGATATCATGGATCAGTAGAGATCTTAGGATGCCTCTATGTGCAGGATATTGTGTGGATACATGTGTTACCTTATTATATTGTCTTAGTTATTGAATAATGATTTACTTATCAGTTATGGAAGGGTTACATGAGGGTTTTGGGACATAGCTTCATTTAGGTACCACATTCCATCCTCAGACAGATGGTCAGTCTGAGCGGACCATTCAGACCCTTGAGGACATGCAACGTGCTTGTGTCCTTGATATCAGTTGTAGGTAGGAGGATCAAATACCATTGGTGGAGTTTTCATACAACAAAAAAAATCACTCCACTTTTGGGATGGCACCATTTGAGTCCTTGTATGGTTGACCATGTAGATGTACACTATTTTGGACATACCGAGGGGAGTCAGCACTAGTGGGACCAGAGATGGAACATGCTACCATAGAGAAGGTGTTGATCTTCTAGTAGTAGATGAAGACTACACATAGCATGCAGAATTTGTATGATAACAGGAGACAGAGGCCTCTAGAGTTCGAGGATGGTGACCACACCTTTCTACAGGTCTCACCTCGATCAGTCCTATAGAGATTTAGATGGGAAGAGAAGTTATATCCATGATTAAATAGACTATTTCAAGTCCTCAGTAGAGATTGTGAGGTGGCTTACCACTTAGCTCCTCAACCACAGTTGCACCGGGTGCACAATGTCTTCCACGTATCTTAGTTGAAGAGATACGTGCATGAACCTACTCACATAATCGAATATGGAGATATGGAAATCGATGATGGAGTGGCATTCATTGTGCTTCTAGTGGAGATTGAGGGTCGACATGAGAGGGTCCAAAGTAGATGGTCGATACCTCTAGTGTGAATTCGCTGGCAGTATGGGAACCTCCAGGAGAGAACATGGGAGTGGGAGGCATAAATGCAAGCTTAGCACCCCCATTTTTCACCTTAGTTCTAGTTATATCTTATGTGGACATATAGCCCTGATGTGGGGAGAATGTAAAGACTTGTAAATCCTGATTTTTTTGTTTATAATACATGGGATTTTTACGAGTCCAAAGTATTTTATGGCGCTTGATTCTGATGCCCACTGTTCCTAGAATAAATTTCTAATGTTTTTTCAGGTACGTTTAGTAAACGTACGAGTGGGTTTTATAACTTCTGAACTGGTGCTCAGAAGTGAAATTAGAGGGAACCATTGAACTTGTAGCGCCAGTATTCGCTTAATGAGACTTTGTCTTCGATGATAATGAGTCGAGAAAAGAAGTTGATTTTTGGGTTTTCTTAAAAAAATTCTTAAAATTATGTGTATCTACACATTATTTTATTGGAGCCACCATTTGATGTGTGGTGGTGTAAACCTCCTCGTGGAAGTTGGAGGTGGGTCCACCACACCTTAACCTCTCATGAGAGGGAATGGTTGTGGGTCCCACACGAACTAAACCTCCCATGATAGGATTAATGTGGTGGGGACCACACAAGGCATAACCCCCCTATTAATGGGAGGAGAAGAAAAACTCTCAGCTCTCCCTCATTAATGAGGGAGCGCCCCTAGATTCCTCAACTCCCCATTAAATGTAAAGAAACTCTTGACCTCCCCATTAATTAATGGATCCAACACACAATTTATTATTCCAAATTCAACCCATTAAATAAATGGTTCATATCTTTTAATTAATTGCTACTATTTGAATTTTAAAGTCAATAATCAAAAATAAAAGACAAAATTTTAATTAGAGGGGATAGATTTTCATTTGATGGAAAAGGAGGATTAAAAGATCATTGGGAGAACACTACCAATAAAAAACCATTATACAAAGGAAGAACACCCGCAAAGATCTACCACATACTTCTTCCTCATACTTTTTTCCAGGACACCTACATACATGATGCGTCTTCCTCAACCGTTGTGCGTATTCAGGTGTGGAAGAGTGTGGCGAACACGTTGAGTGAAAATTAAGTCTTATTTTCATGACATCACCATCGACGCTAGACAATCCAAGTAAGGGGTTTACATTGAGTAATTTATATTTATTTTCCTCATCTTCGTTTGAAGGGAATTGATGAGAATGATTGTAAGAGATTGTTGTTCATTGTTCTCCATTAATGAACCAATTGCTATTACCTCTAAACTCAGAGGGTGCGAGCAAAACTAACTTGGCCCGACTCCCTCTGCCGATCATTTGTGATGTTTCTTTGATATGACGATGAGGTGATGGAGACGAAGGTGACAACGAAAAAGGATTCACTACCCGCAGCCTCCGCGAATCGCGCCGCCCCCGCTGCGCACCGATGCTTCCGGCCGAACACCACCAGACTGTGCCGGCCCTAGCCGCGCCGAACTGGCCGGCCCAGCATGCCCACAGCCTAACTGCAACCTGCCAGCACACAGAAGGCCTTCCCAGCACCCTGTCGGCTAGCCCCTCACCCCTTGCAGCCTCCCGCGTGCCCTGCCCGGTGCCCCAGTGGCCTGCCCGGTGCCCTACCGCACTGCCCTGCGCCCCGCGCGGCCTGCATGTGCACTGCACAATGGCCCGCCAGCCTGCCCGCACCCCGTGCGGCCTCCCGACACCCGTATAGTGCTCCAATGACCTCCCGGGCCGAGCCTCCGAGCCATGCACCTCACGATGTTGGCTAAACATGCCCCGGCCTCCGGGACATGCTTCCTCTATGATGAAATCCTGGCCGAACCACCACTACAGTCCATATGGATGGGCCCAGAAGACCGGGACGAACCGAGTGGGTTGACCGGGTCACCCTAGACAAGATCAGCCTAGTCTGGGTTGGGCCAAGTCAGTCTGATTGGGTCGGACTGAGCCCAATACCATTACCAACCCCCTTTACTTTCTCTGATCATGTCTTTTGCATCGGACGTTCGTTTGATGAACCGTCGGCAATGCTAATATTCTTGGAACACGATGATCCCATGGAGTGTACCCCACTAGAGTTCGGGATAATGTTGAGATATGGTCAGGATGGATCGTACAAAAATACAACCGGGCCCCGAGACTGAAAAGATTTTAACTCCAAGACTGGGCGACGGATTGACGCACCTTCTATTGCGTTATGAACCCTTTGACGAGGAATACATTTGAGATACATCAATGTGGGACATCGTGACAGTTGGATTACCGACCAGTAACTCATTGAGTAGAACCTCTTGGAGACAAGTGAGCGGAGTATGGATATCGAGTAGCTAGATGAGACCAAATTAATGCTTGACTGATTCGACTCGAAGTGATTTGAATAACCTAGTGGGGAGCACCTGGTCGTTGGTAGAAGAAACACAGTGGAGGATTGCTTGGTAGTTGGCGGCAGACCTGTGGTACTCGACAGGGCGAGTACCTCTATAGGATATTTGGGGGAGCGCGTGGTATTTGGCAGCATACCCAGAGTGGGGAACACCTCTGTATGAGCACGTAAGACCCACGATACTCGATAAGACGCATACCTCAGTAGTCCATTGTTATTGGGAAGCGCCCGGTAGTTGGCGGTAGGCCCACTATACTAGATAGTGGAGGTGTTGTATTTCAGCTGTGGTTTCAACAATGTGAATGAAAATCCTGGTTGAGTTGAGTCAGTATCTTTTTTTTTCCTCATGATTGAGATGCATTACTTTATAACTTAGGTATATGTATGAGTATACACCAATGTGGGGTTATATATTGATTTTATTATTTTTGATTTATCCTTGTTGGATTTTGTGAGACCTTAAATGTCTCACAGTCCCTACTTAGTATCATTATACTCACCCCTACAGGGGCTATGCCCACACCTTATGGTGTTGGTTGCTGATGAAGGACAATGCTGAGTTAAGACCAAAGTAGCAGGATTGGATGATACCCGGAGGTGGACCACACACCGTGATAGTTCTTGGAGGAGACGGATGGACGTGGAGTGTTATAGAGACTTAATTTACCTATCCTTCATGTATTAATCTATGGAGGATGACCCCATAGATGCTTTACATTTCCTCAATTGTACGTGTACTTTCCTGTTGTGCTTGTATTTCCGGCCCCTTTTACTTTTCAGCACTCCTTTGTATACAGTTTTGTATAGTGTTTTACTTCCAACTCGTACTCTATTGTGTGAGTTTACACTTTATAAAGAAATGTCTTCCATGTTTTAGATATTTATTCCTTTGGCGCTAGTCGCCAGCCCATGGACTATAGAAGGTGGGCTTGGAGTAGTAATGAAACGGGCCCTAGGGGACGAGTCATGAGATTTTTTTCTCATTTAATCATGATAACATACATTATATATTACCCCTATTATGAATATTAGGTCACCAATTATTTTTATCTATTTCTTTGGATTTGAATTGTTAATATTTGGATTATTGTAAGGGATCCAAGAAATTTTTTATCGATATTTTTTTTGCATCCAATGAAATAGGAAATTAATTTATTTATTTGTTATCCAATGGCTACAAAACCGATTGATCCTTATTATTCTGATCTACTATATTTATACTAATATATAAATATATGTATTTACATTGGTTTAATGGAGTGATGTCTATTACATTAATAATCATAAGACGTTTAGTGTAACGCTTGTGAACTATATTTTTAAAAACATATCTAGTATGAAATCAAAGATAAACCTGATGAAATTTTAATAAATTTTATGGATTTTTATGATATAGATCAATATTTATTATCCTATATGCTAATTATCTACGTTCCGTTTTCTATATATGGATCCTAGATGATGAAAGGAAAATCATGTCCACATGAGCATTCATTATAGGGAATACACTTATAATAATTTCAATACTATGAGTATTGTGTAAGAGAAGATCATTTCTATATTTTTAATACTAACACATGTTCTAAAAAATAACATTTCTGATTTGGAGAAAATAGTGGTTTCATAGATTGATTCTTATATGTTGTATATCTTTTTATATATTTTCCTCATCAGTTTAATAAAACTACTAATACATTAGTAGTTGAAAAAATGAATCATGTCCATTAAAAAATATTTATAGAATTATAAATAATTAAGAGGGAAAATATTATTCTCTCGGTATATTTTCCAATGGTAAATAAAGATAAATGGTGGTTATTGACTCAAAATACTAACGAGGTGAAGGAAGAGAAGATGGATGGAATTAATTGAAAAATCATTAAATTGATTTTCATAGGTAAATATTTTCCTCAATAAGAAAAAGATGATATTGAATGGATATTATTTAACTCGAGACAAAAGGATGAGGTACATGTTTTTATGTATAATCCAAAATTTTCATGGTTATCAAGGAATACTACCGACATTGAATTTAATATAAAAAGATAATATTTATTGATTTATTTGTGGACTCTATCCAAGCCTCAAAATGGCATTTTCTTCATTAATAATTTATATTATACTTATATATTATCATGTTCCATTTTTTTAGGGAAATAATTCTACCAATAATATATCATCAGAACAAATCATGAGAACAAAATTGTGACTAAGAACAAATAAAAAATAAATGAGGAAATGGATAAAAAGGGAAATATAAAATATAAAAAATGTGTTATTTTTTAGAGAAACATCATGGTAAATTCATAAAGGGGATAAGAGTTTGTTAAAATTGTAGAGAAAAATTCCTAATATCGTTTGAATTTATGAATAATAATGGAATAATTGATATTTTATGGTTCAATTATAAATAGATGGGGAAAAATTCAAAACAATTCCTCAAGCATCACAAATTACTTTTAAAATTTTCATTATGTGATTTTTTAAATTCATTTGGTAAAAAAATAAATGATATGATTATAAAGGGAATCGAATTTGAACCTTTCATGGGGATCCAAGAATAAATAAATTATTTTATATATTTATCATTTTTGAATTTGGATTAAAATCATTTCTTTTCATGGTAATATTTTATCTATGGATTGAAAATTTTAAAATGTTTCAAAGATAATGAAGACCCTCACATTAATATATAACCTTTAGTGTTAGGATTTGTTTTAAGGTGTATAAAATTATAGTAAATTATTTTGAAAATTTAATTTTTATTGATATTTATTCAATTATATTCTGAAGATTTTTAGTGTCTAATGATAATTACTGAACTTTGGGTGTTATAATTGGGATTTAGGAAGCTGAACCATCATATTATTGTTTACATTGTGGAATTTTATTTTCAATTAAGAATAATAGTATCTTTTTACTTATGAAAACTATGCATTAATGAATCTCATGATCCTTTAAATTTTTATTGTAGTTTTTTAGGCATGAATAAATTAATATGATCATTATAATACACATTAAATGATGAAATATTTCTTATTGAATTGGAGGATGTCAAGTGTGAAAATTTAATTATATTTTCCAGTATAATGGTAATGGAATATCTCGAACTCAAATGAACTATAGATAAATCTATCAGGTTTTAAATAGAATGTAATAATAATCAACCAATGAAAATTAAAAAAAAAATCATGTATGATTCTTATAGAGGTGGATGCATAAAAAGTTCACTAATCGTAACCTACAAAGGGTTGGATAATTTAATACACCATTATTGTTTTTTTTATTCACTATTAAATTTACACTATGTTCTATAGAGTATTCAATATTTTACCCTGAACATAAATGAACCATGAAGAAATATTATTTAAATATGACTATTATAACATAATCAATGGTTTTATGGGTATAAAAAAGAATAATTTTATTATTAAATATATTATAAATGTTTCTCATTAATAAAATAAATTATCAATGATACATTGATTATAATTTTTTCCGAAATGAAGATGAAATCTATGTTAGTAAAAGAGACATTTTACAAAAAATATTATTTTATGTGTATAATATATTTTAATTATTATTGATAAATATTTATAATTAAATAATTATATTATATTTATCTCATTTAACTAATTAACATTTATTTAATTATGGCTATTAGTAAACTAATGAGAATAAATTTATTTTTTGCATCAAAAATATATTTTATGGAATAATATTTCTATTTATTTTCTTGTATGAATTTTTTAATTACATTTAATCACATTTATAAATCTTATTTGAAAAAATGAAACTGATTTTTGAAATTATTAGTTCATTATATTCATAAGATAAAATTTTAAAAATTTTCTAAAAATATGGTTTTTATTGAATATGGAAAATTCACATTTTTTCAAAAAAAATAATTTTTCTCAATTAATGTAATTAAATGTAACATGTATTTTTATATTGGATTTAAATTTAAATAATATATCCATAATAAAAAAATTATAAATATTTTTATTTGAATCTACATTATATTTTGTTGTGGTTTATGTTAATTTTTATGTTTAACAATATATTTATCTATAAATTGTTTTCTATGTTATTTTCATACATATATTAACATTAATTAATAAAAATTATAGGAAATGAATAATATAAAATTTATTTAATATTTATAAACATGAGGTTTAAATTTATTAAATAGGATAATATTTTTTTACTCATAATAAATAGTAAATATAGTGAAAGTCTATCACAATGGTAATGGGTAAAATAGGTTCAGTAACGATAAAACTATTGAATAATGTATCAAAATCTACTCATATGATAAATTTATTTTATTTTAATTAAATTATAACAATAATTAATTATAAAATATGTAATTCAAGTACCACATGATCTTGAGTGAAACCATTATATTATTTTATGTCAAGGATTATTTCAAAATGTTAATCGTTCAAATATCTTATGATGTCGTAATATGGATATATATATATATATATATAATATTAATTGATCTAGATGAAAGATTTAATAATTATAAAATTTTATTTATTATAATGAATTTATTAAAAAAATAGAGATTATATAATTCCCTTAACCTATTATGTTACATCGACGTTGTGCTTGTAAAAGTAGTAAAATAATAAAGTTATTGAATTTAAAAACATTAAAAGTAATAAATCCGAGGAACTATTATTAGCCAAGACATTATTGGATAATTTTAATTTATAAATAATGGTTATAGAGTTTATATTTTAATTTTTTAGTTATTATTATTCCATTAATGTAATGATATGTGAATATTCTTAAAAATGTCCTAAAATGGTATTTATGATTTGAAAATTATTTTGAAATGATTATAAAATAATGAAAATAAAATATTTAACCAATTTCAAGTGAAATTATTGAATATTTAAATAATCACCCAATTATGATCCAAAATTAACTTTTAAAATTAATTTTTTGACTGATAATGTGTGAAAAAATTGATATAATTGTTATTGTTAAAATTGGTTAATGAAGGGGTAAAAAAAATAGATTATGTGTAAAATTTCACAAATACCACTTAAATTTTTATGATTATATTTATACAATAAACACATAATATTCTTATATAATCGACATTTGAGGTAGTTTTCCGATGTTTGAATAATATTATATGTTAATATTGTAAGTATTTACATGTTTTACTCTCATCTCACTTATAAAAGATAACCACATATCCCATATTGATATGATCTTAATATCTTTTTTATCATAAAAATTCTACAAAAATATCATAATATATTCATTAATCACTTCCTCAATATTCTTTTAATCCTCTAATCCCTCCATAATATGGCTTAAGTTGTGTGGCAATGTTGTATTTCCAAATACGAGGTATAACTTTTTCCGATTTATCTAATTTAATACCATTACATAGATATTTAAATTACATCATAACCATGATATTATAATAACATAATAATATTATATATACTGAAATTTTATTATTTTTATGTTGTGACCATAATACACCACTTTTATAACAAATGGTAAATGTAATAAAATCTCATGAATACCTGTGGACTACCGCTTCAATGAAGCGATGTGTTTCATTTTTCATCAACTCATCAAAAGTTCTATTATTATAATGGATTTAATGAATATGTATGAAATTTATGATATAATTATTATTCTTTAATTATAATATATTATCTTCCTTCTTAGTGTCCCATTTGTTGGAATATGATACTTTTACTTAATAATATGTTTGGACTACAACTACCATGAAACAATGTGATTATTTATTCATTTCTGATTTACATGGATGAAATTAAGTGTATAAAAATGACTATATATTACATATATTGTATAAGAATTATTTTATTATGTTAATTTATTATCTATATATCTTTTATTACATCCCTTGAAATGTGTAAATATCCTTCGTGCGAACGTACATACTACCATCTCCACGAAGTGATGCAATTGAGTATTCATCACAAAATTTTATGTATCTCTATAAAAAATTATAAATAAAATAAATATTTTTATTTATTAAATGAATAATATTCAGGATATTAATAATCAATGGTCCTCTTAAACAGACTAGAACCATCAATCAAAAACATTAGTGGGAAACATACTTGTTTTCACCGGAAAAATAACATTAATGATGAATTATTTATTAAGGGGTGATGATAAGTGAGGTGTAAATAATATGAGGTAAGATAAGTATGAAAGTAGTTATATTATATATGTATAATAATTATAAATCTATTATAAATTAGAACAATAATGAATATTAAGTATGTTGGACTTGTGGTAAGAGATTTTTGTTGCACTCTAATTTTATTTCTTGATTTTTTTTGCTAAAATATCCATTATAAAATATATAAAATAAAAATATATTTAAACCCATATAAATTATTATCCATTGGTAATTTTTGGGGTTTAATGTTTTTATATTATATATATTCTCCTATTGGATCAATAATGATTATGCAAATTATATATAAGGGATTCCCACCTAATTTTTTCATTTTAGTTTGTAATATGTAACTTCTAGGTACACATCATCAAGATATTTTATAAATGATGTGATAAATAAATGAAATTATCTAAAAAAATTATTTTCACTACCTGTTAACATATTTTAAATATAAAAAAATATTTTTTTGAATGTTTTATATAAAATAATGTTTCATTGATTTTTCCAAAAGTGATAAAAGAATTTTCTCTTTTATCATATAATGCATCAAAAAAATTTCCAACTATCACGACCATTATATACAACTAAGATTGAATTTTTATTTAAACTTGGTTATTTAAATGAATTTTATTTATAAATCATATTTAAATCATTATATAAAATTTTATCAAAAAAGAATGATATTATTTTCCTAAATAAATGAAAACAATTAGAAGTAATTTTTATCTTTATTTTTACAGAATGTTACAAAGAAGTTGCATT
This sequence comes from Viscum album, assembly GCA_963277665.1. Lineage (NCBI taxonomy): Eukaryota > Viridiplantae > Streptophyta > Magnoliopsida > Santalales > Viscaceae > Viscum > Viscum album. Next base: position 924,206,758 of record OY728146.1, on the reverse strand, counting down.
AATTTTTTTATTATATTTTAATTTATAGTTACAAAAATATTATTACTATAAAAAAATTAATAATGAATTCACTGTCATATTTTATAGTTTACTAAATTATAGTTTTATTGTCATTAACATTCCCATTATCACATTCCATGTCATTCTTCATCATTTTATTGAACCTAGTTATCTCCTCAATGACCATATATCAACTATCCTGGTTTTATATGATCTTTTTTCATCTAATTTAATTTTTCCTCAATTTTATACCATTTTTTTAAATATTATCAATTAAATGAAGTTTATTAATATATATAGTTAAATAACTAAGAAAATTTTTCATATTCATTATTAATCCTAGATAATTGATTATTTAAAATAAATTTTGAGTATTATTTTTATTAAACAATATAATATAAGATTAATTCATAATGTATAACCCTAATACTTTATCTAATCTTTTTTTAGTTTAAATTTAATTTTATTGATATCCTTTCCACTTTCACAACACCCAATTAAAAAAATATATATTGTCATGTTTTTCAAAATTAATTGAATTATAAAACATTTAGGGTATATATGTTAAATTTATATATTATATTTCTTCCAAATATATTTACAGAAATGAAATATATTTTATTGGCATAAGATATGAATGAACCCAATATTATACATAAAATACAAATTTTTTATAACGGTAGTTATGCCGCCTTTTAATTGGGAACCTATATTAAATTCAATTTTTTAAAAATTTAAGAATTTAATATGTAATGGTCAACTTAATATATGAAATATAGACATATAAATAAGATTACGGTGAATTTTTCATATATTTATATAAAGAATCATTTTTAATGAATAATGATAAATATTGAATTTTAATTAAAATCTAATTTTTCATCTAATTTATTTATAAACAGAAATTATAATTTTAATTGTTTTTAAATTAGAATTATATAAAATATTTTATATTTAATCCAATTTATTTCATTGGAATCAATTTCGCTTCTAAATTGAGTATATAAACATATCAAACATTTGATCATTTTCACTTCAAAACCCTACAGTGTCGTCCCGACTACAGAATAAATTTTAAATTAATTTATCCCACTAATGAAATTTAAATTTGGAAATTATGATTTATTATTTTAATTTATAAATATTTATATTTTATAATAACGTCAACTTATTTTTTGACCAAAAATATTATAAAAAGTGATTAAATCTTATTACAATGATTAAGGAAAATTTAACCATAACTAGGGTCTAAACCATAAAAATAAGGTCAAAAATGACCTAAAACCTTATAATAAAGATATTTTATTGTCATATATCAACCCTATCCTCAATTAATATAATTATTTTTATTATTTTATCCACCTATAATGAGAAAAACATTGGTGGAATTCCCCTATCTAAAATTTTCATGAGTGACACTAATCCTCCACTATAAAAAGGCATATTTTACTCCCACTTACTAACACCACTCTAGACACATTTCCTGAACCAATATATACCCAAATAGATCCTAAATATCCCTCCAATTATCCTAGAATCTTACCTTATGAATTAAATCCATCCAATAAATCCCTTTGGTACAAACCTAATGGAGTTACCTGATTAAAAGGTAACATCTCTCCCCCAGATCTTAAGTATTATTTAATTCTCCACTCCCTCAAGTATCTTTATAACATTTTAATATTAAAAAACCATTATCCTTAATATATTTATATTTTGTTATGATATGGGTTATACTGACACTTACACACACATCCATATAATTCATAATGAATGTACAGTTTATGTGTACGTTGAACTACTGGCTCACGAAATGATGAATATTTGTATTCCTTTACCAAATTTCATAGTTGGGAATTATGTTGGTAAGACTATTTATATATGATGTATATGATAATTATTATGTCCTAATTCTTCTTAAATTATTTTTAAACACATACCTTTAAACATTATATTTGTGTAAATATGATAACATCGTTTGTTGATGTTTGGTCTACCACCTCCACAAAGGGACGTGATTCAGTCACCCAATAATGGAACATATTAAAGATGGTTTTAATAAAATCATATGACATATATAAAATTAATATTATACTATAATTGTAATATAAATATTTATCATTTTATTATCTATCATTTTATACGATAGAGAAATTTAATTAGCGTTTATGTGTTCATACGACCTATCGTCTCCATGAACAGTTCATTTCAATTATTATCAAACAAAATTATTGAAAATTATAAATATAAATATAATATATATATATATATATAATATTTTAATCACGGTACAATGTCTATACATGATGAAACAATTATCTATTTAATAGGAAAATCAATTAAAATTTCATAACTCACTTGAGAAACTAGGCAATCAATACATGAAATACTGAAAATGATGAAATAATGTTAACAAACGTGTAATAAGATATTATAAGATGATAATTTATGATATCATAAATATTAATACAATTCTATAATAAGTTATTAAATCTCCTCCTCCAAATTAACATTTTTATTTTACATCAGTTTTAAGTGGAAAGTGAGAATACACACAGATAATACAGGTCAAGCATTAAAGGATAAAACTGAATTATTATACACTAGTCTAAGGCTATTTGAATCTCCATACATAAACAACTTCTAGTGAAAGGAAATAACCAAGATGTCTAGATCAGCCTACAATATTTCTATATATTGACATTTTAGATAATCCCATGCTTCCATATACTCATCTTTGCTAATCTTATTCTCTATAAATCCATTAACCAATGTGTGGTCTTAATTTTTGATCCAATGGGCTTTTCTCTATGGTAATTTCAACATGGATTAATAATCCCATAATTTGATAAATATATTCCTCACAACATTAATAAAAAAAGTTTCCTTCTTTATTTATTCACCAAAACGTATGAGTAATTCCAACTACATATCCACCTCTACATCCTTTAGGCCTTACAATATGCCTGGGGGCCCAGCCTCACACTATTGTCTAGGGGGAATGGTATCCTATTCTACTGGAAGTACCTCCTCAGATTGAAATTTCATCTCCCCAGGTTAGTCCTCTTCCTTGGGGGATTTTTCCTCTTTCTCTAGGGGCTATATTACATCACCTTTCTACCCTCGTCTCCTACCACTAGCAGGATCACGTTCTATTCGAGTGTTCCCACTATTTTGTTTGACCAGGTATCCATCTTATTAACAAACCAAAATCCATTATACATGTTTTTAAAGGATTAAATATTAAAAGAAAATGCATGGAAAGTATTTTTGTCTCTATTTACATTCCATTATGTCTTATTCGTTGTTATGAACTGATCCACAAATATGTGGTCTATATAATCCCATAGACATTTATATTATTAATTTCTTAATTTTCATGATATTATAAAAGTTTAAAGGATACTATTTTATGGGTTTTATTAGTTTAATTTTTTAATGTGGTATTGGACACATTAGAATGTTTAATGAATATGTTTCCGATGAATGATATTTAGGATTATATTTTCAATCTCACATCATTTTGTGATTGTAAATTTTGTATTGAAACAATAATTATAATCATATTTTGTAGTGAATTTAAATCCATATACTTAATCTCATACAATGGATATTATTATTTCCAAAATAATTTATCATTTTTTTACATATGGTGTTCACTTTTAACGAAAATTTATTAACCAGGGAAATAATGATAAAACTGTATTCTTTATTCAATAAAGATATTTGGTATGAAATGTTTTTTAAAATTGAATATAAATACTTATTCGGACTGGTAATTATGGATGGGTCATGGAATATATATATCCCTATTACGCATAAATATGTTCTCATGAGATGAATAAGTTGGAAAAATTAAATGGGTTTCTATTCGTAGTTTTAACTATATTGTGAAAGGTCATAGTGGTATATGTTTTCATATGCCTTCGACATGAGGTCAAATAATTAATTATTTCATTAATTTTGATTCATTTATTACTTATAAATGAGATTTTTCATCGAATATTTATGGATGCATTCAATTATCAGTATAATAATTAAATGGAATGTGTTTTAGTTTCTTTTATGGCTATATATATATTTTTCATTATCTTGAAATTCAAATGACATATTTTATCAAATAATTAATATTTGTGTTTATTTATTCTCATTAATTCAATATTCATTGTTTTTTATATACCCATACTAAGAATTTAATCTCATCATTGATATGTTTCTTTTCCCCATGTTATAAAGAATAATTATTTGAATGATCATTCAAGGATGCGGTTTGTTTCATTTTATAATGTATCATGCTTACAAATTTTATTTCATAACATATTCTAGTTATCACATATGTAATATAGGTTTCCCTGAATATTAAATAGATTGATCCTTTTTTATTTTATTTTTTTGTAATCATGTCAATGTAAAAAAATAAATCCCCCACACCTGGTTTCGGGGGTCTGGGCATTACAGTCGATATCAGAGGAAGTGTAACAGCAATATTGGAATCTCGATTTAGATGTCATAAATTATGGAATATGCCCTAATATAGACTATGAGGACAATTAGAGAATATCATCCTATAATTTTGGTAATGTATGGGTTATGTGGGTATTTATAAAAATAAATCCATGTATTGATACTACATGTGGATGTGCTGTTGGAATAGGTGTACATAAGAATAGAAACTCCAAAAAAGAGTTTCATGAATTACTTGATAACCTGGTACATGACAACATGGAATATTATTCACCTAGTTTGACACTCCATGGGGATATGTTTATGATAATTCTCATTTTCTTTACAAGACTTCATAATGGATTTAAATGTAATGATTTCCCCAAAGAAATGAGAGTTTATGAGTCTAATACATACAATGCATAAATTAATGATATGTTCCAATATATATTTGTAGATGTATGTAATGAGTTTATAAAAAAATATAGTATATTAAATTGCATAGAAATGGTTCCTATAAAGAATAATGGTATCAATACAATTGGGAAATTTAGATATTTACATACATAAGAAACCAATACTTTCGGTTTTAGAATTTAGTAAATTATGGAAATATTGGGGAAATATAATCCGGTTATGTCAAATAAACATTCTTGAAAGGAAAAACCTATTCCACGGAGATAATCTCCCTTCCTAGATTGATTTATGTGACAAAATCCAACCGAAATTTAGTGGGGTGACTATTATAATTATATCTGAGCAAAGGATTAAGTCATTGAGATGTTATTTATAGACATGAGATAGAGTGAATTGAAAAAGGATACACATGAGGTATATTTCCTATAATGTGATATTGATCAATGGTGATCCAAGATCCAAAATACTAAAGAGGAGTAACAAATGGAACTCATGGAATAGATAAAATGAAATGATATATTCTTTGAAAAATACTTCTCACTAGATCAGAAAATTAAGATGAGGATAAATATTCTTATCTTAAAGAAATGGAAGATGAGAGTGTTCCAGATTTTGAATCTACCTTTGCAAGGACTTCTTGGTATGATATGGATTATATACACAACACATATTGTAATATCTACCACTTATTTTATGTTGTTGAGCCAAATATTATAAGGAAATGGGTTTTATAATCTTTTTCATCATATCAATAAATACTTCTATGTACCATCAAAAAGTAAAAGTAATATTTTAAAGTCAATATTATCTAGGGAAAGTAAGAAAAGAATAGGCAATATTTTCATCATAAAAATTGGAATGTGTCCTAGATGAATAAGAAAACTCATCCTTTTCCATCTTATGAAATCTATAGAAAAAACACATAGTGAAATTTTTGAATTGACTGGGAGTTTACACTAATTGTGAATATAGGGGTCACTAGGGTATTGGATGAAATGTGAAAAAGTTGATAAATGATTTAAAATTATACAATTATAAATATAAGGGGAATTATGAAAATTATTTCCCCAATCATTAGGGGAATATTATATAGAATAATCTTAGGGGAGATTGGAATGATTATCTGATCATCATAGTAGTGGTAGAAGTACCAAATCACGTGGTGGAAGGTACATTAATATTATCGCCAAATTTATCCAATACAAAATTTGATTCTTTATCTTTGATCTCTTTTATATCTACCATGTTTTAAAAAAAAATTATACCTTTCCTTTTGATTTTATAAGATATTTTTTAGTGAAAACTCTAAAGGGACATATCAATGCATCAAAGATGTTTCAGGATGTTCCCATTATTACACATAAATGTGGTTTATGAGTTAACCTTATAATCATACTTGTGGTTGATTATTCTATAATCCTCAAAATGGGATGGCACTCAAAATATGAAGAAATTATTTATTCTAAGTTGAAGAAAATTAATATTTTTGAGGAATATGTAGTGTCCCTCATCTTTTATGATTAATCAATCCTAGCTAATTCTTATTTTGAACAACCCTCAGTTGCTCTGCAGAATTATATTATTAGGAAATAAGAATAGAAAATGATATCGGGTGATGAATAAGGTAATCATTAAATTTAAGATTCACCATCTTTATATTAATTCATTGATGAATTTACTATTGAATTACCTAGGCATCCCCTAAAGTGTGTTGTTGAATTTTCTTTCTATTTAATCCATGGTGAAAAGAGATTATCAAAAACTCCCTATTGAATGGCTACCATGTAATTGGTGTAGTTGAATAAAAAAATTAATGATTTGTTTAATGAGGGATATATTCTCCCTAGTGTTTCACCGTGGATAGCCCTCATCCACTTTTAGAAGAAGAAATATGGATTTATGAGGTTATGCATTGATTATAGTGAAATAAAGTATTTCAAAAAAAGAACATGTATCATATGCCACACATAGATGACTTGATTGAACAAATTCAGGGAGCCCAGTATTTTTCAATAAATGATCTTCATTTTGGGTATCATTAATTGTGAGTGATGAATGAAGACATTTTGAAGATAGTTGTTTGAATGATTTATGGACATTTCATGTTTACACTACTGCCATTTGGAATGACTATTTAACCCTCTATATTTTTTAACTTACTTAATATATTATTTAAGGACTATCTTCATGATTTTTATGGTATTCATTTAATATATGATGGGGTATTCTAAAATTTTCGAGGACCACAAGAATCATTTGCAGAGTATTATTAAGACTCTTTGAAGGATGATTTATGTGGAAAATTAATTAAGAGCAATTTCTAAAATTATGAACTTTATTTTAATTTCCATATTATCTCCAATGATGGAATATCTGTTGATCCTGCCAAGGAAAAGGCAGTTATAGATTAAAAAATTCCAAAAAAACATAATTGAGGTATGTACATTCATTAGTTTGGAAGGTTACTATTGGTTATTTGATTATAAATTTTCCCAATTAGCAAAACTGTTAACCAATCCTTCGCGCAAAGGTGGTAAGTGTGTTTGGATGAAAGTATGTGAAGAATTATTTGTCGAACTAATGAAAAGATTAGTCAATATGGTGAATTTTACTCTATAAAACGTGTGTGATGAGGTTTTCCTATTTAGTTATTCATAGAAGAGGGGACTTGGTTGAGTCCTAATGAAAAATGAAAAGGTTACTCCTTATAAATAAAATAAATTGAAGTCTCACAAATAAAACTATCCATCCCATAATCATGAGTTATTAGATGTAATATTCTATTTGAATATATGGATACATAATATTAATGGATAAATATGTGAGATAAAAATGGATTTTAGGAGCCTAAAATACATCTTCTCATAGAAAGAGCTCAATATGATACAAAATATATGGATCGAGATACTGAATTATTATGAATTTTTAATACAGTACCACACAAATAAATTAAATAAGGTAACATATGCATTGAGTAGAAAGGTTAATGGATTTCTAACCCAAATGAGGATTGACAATAATCCTATGTTCATGGATCAAGTAAAAAGGGATATGATAATTTTGAAGGAAGGTAAGACATAAATCATTTTTCAAATTATTACAAAACCATCATTATTATAATGGATGAATAATTCTCAATATGATGATGAGTCCATCTAGAACAAAATTAAATATTTGGACTAATTAAAAATTTGTATATTTATTTTTTAATGATGGTGTTATGAAATTTAGAAATATGTTATCTATTCCATCTCACCTAAGTTAAAAAGGGAGTTGTTGGGTGATTCTCACAACTCATGTTTCTCTATACACCATGGGTGCACAAATATGTCTACTGATTTAAAGGAACATTTTTTGTGGGTTAATATGAAGAATGAAACTACTTATTACTTTTCAAGATGTTTAGTTTTAAAATAAGTGAAGGCTATGTGGTGTCAAAATAATGTATCACTAAATAATATTCATATTCCTGTGTGGAAATTTGATGAAAATACTATGGATTCACCATATGACTACCAAATTCTCATAGAAGTAATGAAACTATATTTTTTATTATTGATCGCCAAACCAAATCTGGTTATTTCATTTCCATAATATACAATCATCCTATTGAGCACATCATAAGGCTGCATATTAATTATGTTTTAAGACTTCATGGTGCACCCTTATTAGTTACTTATGATAGATATCCCCACATTACATATAAATTATGGAAAAATATTTAGAAGGCTCGTGACATAGAGCATCATTTGAGCACTGGATACCATTCTCAAAACAATATAAATCCCAAAAGGAATATTCAAGAAACAGAATAAGTGTTGTGTTCAGGATCAGTGTACTTTCAGGGAATGTGAAATTAGTACTAACGTTTGGTAGATATTTCTTATAATAATAGTTTCCATTGAAAATTTAAAATGGAACAGCATGAAGCATAATATGGATATAGATGTTGTACTCCATGATGTTTGGATGGAGTTGGTTAAATGAATATTTTAGGCCCCAATTTTTTTGAACAGACAACAAAAAAGTTAATGGATATTCAGGACCACATTAAATCATCAAAAAGTTTGGAAAAGTGTTATGCTGATAATTATATGAATGATTAAGTATTATAAGTTTGAGATCATGTTTTAAGATTTTTTAATGAAGGGATATTGAGTCCAAGGTACATCAAATACATAGAAATTATTAACAGGGTTATAATTTTCTTCTTATCACTCTGAAATGTTTCATAATATCACAAAGGTTCATGATGTGTTTCATACATCGATGATAAAAAAGTACCTTATAGAACCAATGCATGTTCTAATCTCTAATGATATAGATTTAGAACCAGAACTATCATACAATAGAGGACACATCCAGATTATTGATATCAAATAAAAAGTATTAAGGAATCAGATGATTCATCTAATAAAGGTACTCTGGGGAAATCAAAAAATTGAAGAAAAAACATAGGAACCACATGATTCAATGAAGAAGAACTAAAAAACAAATTTGAAGGAAATAAACCTAAAATCATGATGACGAAAATTTTTTCTGGAGGGAAGAATATATCACGCTAATAATATACCATATGTTACTTTTTTAATAAATTTATCTTTTTTGGTAGCTTTACAATACACAGACCATCTAATTAAAAAAATAACTATTTAGTTATGTTTTTCACAATAAATTGAATTGTATCTGTTTTAGAATGTTTATATTATTATGTTATATATTATTTTTCTAACCATGTATTTTAACAATCATAAAATATATTTTTAAAAGCATAAAATAAGAATAAACCCAATATTTCACCTAACATATTATATTTTTATAGAGGCAGTCTTTCCACATTTTAATGAGAGCCTATTTTAAATCCAATTTATGAAAATTTTACATATATTATATCTCAAAAAAATCATTGAAATTATGATATAAAAAATAGCTTATGGTGATTTGTTTCATATTTTTTGGTGATATTTCATTGTTTATGAATACCGATAAAATATAAATTTTTTAATTGAAACTAGTTTTTTTTATGATTTATTGTAGTCATAAATTATATTTTTAATTTTTTTTGTAATATTATATATAATATTGTTTAATTAATTCATGGTCTTTTTATTGGAAATAATTTCACTTTGAAATTGTGTATAAAAACTTATCAGTCATTTGAACATTTTTTCTTCAAAAACCTGCATTATCATCCAGACAATGAGATTAATTTTAAATTACTTTCTACAAATTATGTGTTTTGAATTATGATAAAATTATTCTATCTTAGTTATATTTATAATTTATAATATATAATAATTTTCACTTTTTTTTGAATAAAAATATGAGTGAAAGTGTTTTAAATTAAATACAATGATTATGTTAAAATTGACCTTAATAAGGGACATAATCTTAAAATGAAGGGCCCAAAGAACACATAAACCTTTCCTAAAGTCATTGGATGTAAATATTTGTAACATATAATTCCATTTATCAAATTTTGAATATAATTGGTTCCACTTTAATTGGAAAAAATGTGGGCAGAATTCCCTTTTCCAAAATTTACCAGAGTGCCACTTCTCTTCCACAATAAAAATGCCTCCTCTCCTACCACATCCTCGCACCACACAAGATGTTTTTTTGACCAATATTATATAAAATTTCTAAAAAAATGCACATCCCATTCAATAATCATCCAATTTGGATGAAATCCATCCAATGAATCTCTTTGGTGTAAACCAAAAGGAGTTACCCGATTAAGAGGTAACATCATTCCTCAAGATCTTTAGTTATTTTTCTTTTTCCAATCCCTCAAATATCCTTATTCCATTATTATATAAAAAAATTAACCCAAATATAATTATATTTTATTATGTTATGTTTTTTACCTACACTATTACAAACATCTATATAAATGGTAAATAACATTTTATTGATTTGTACATCGAACTACCACCTCGCGAAATGATGATTGTTTTTTTTCATTTAACACCATTCTTGGTTGTACATTATAATGAATATTATGATTATATATGATATATATCATACTTAATATTTAATTATTCTTTTTTAGAATTCTTAAAATACATATATTTATAATGTTCATTTTCTATAAATATGATAATATCATTTGTGGAAGGGTAGACTATCGCCCCCTCAATGGTATGTGATTCGTTCATGTTATATAAATAATGTATTAGTGATGATTTTAATAAACCTATTTGACATATAGTAAATTTATATTTAACATTAGTTATTATATACATATGTATTCATTATATATCACTCATTTAATATGACAAATAAATAAAATTAGCGTTAATATGTACGTACGACCTACCGTCTCCCTGAACAGTGCATTTCATTTTTTATCTCCAAATTTTTTTGATTATTATAAATATATATATATATATATATATATATATTAATTTTATATTTTTTTTATATAATATTTAAAATTATTGTGATTCTTAAACCAATATCTAATTATCTGGATTAAAAATTAACAAGTAAAAATATACTCCGGAAACTAGGAAACTAATACCAGAAATAGTCAAAATAACGGAAGAATGTTAACAAACATGTAATAATATATTATAACATGATCATATATGATATCATAAATATTTATATGTATCGATAATATGATTTTAGCACTCTAAAAACTAATATATAGGATATTAATGTATGATCACCCAAAATGAAACACAAGTTAATGGAATTCATCTCAATTCAGATTTCATTGTGACTTATTTGTTGTTATGAACCAATCTATGGTTATATCATATAAATAATTAAATTTTACATGTTATATCACAAGTTTCATTATTCTTGTGATATTATAAGACTCTAAAATATTTTTAATTCATGGGGATTAAGATTTAATTTTTTCAAGGTGGTTTGAGACACATAGTAAATTTTAATGAATATCTTCCACAAGAATGTTCTTAATTATTATCATTGAAATATCAATTAAATTTTTGATTGATAAATTTATCTTGAATGAGTCATTGTAATCATATTTAATTGTTAATTTACTTGAATATCTACAATATCATTCAATTATATTATTATTTCCAAATCGTATATAATTTTTCTACACACGGTCCTCACTTTGACAGTTATTTGATTAAATGGGGGAATATCGTTAAAAGGGAATTTTTTATGCAATAATGACATTTTATATGGAATATTATATATTTTTAATATTCTATATGATGAATTATTTGGGGTACTAATGAATGGTGGCCCCTAGACATTATATATTTCCTCAATGCATCAATAGATTCTCATGAGACGAATAAGATGGCCAAATTAAATTGGTGTCTATCCATATTTTTATACTTCGTATGAATGGACATGATGATATATTTTTTAATGTGCCTTTGAAATGAATTCCAATAGTTACTAATTTCCATCATTTTCATTTAGTTATTACTTATCCATTATGTTTTTCATCAACATATATATGGATGCATTCTATTCTCAGTATATTGATTAAATTATATCTTTTTTAGTTTCTTATCCTACCATATATAGTTTTTATTATCTAGTAATTTGATTAGATTTTGATATCAGATATTTAACATTCCATGTTGATTTATTCACATTAATTCATTATTTATTCCACTTTTATTTCCCTTACTGAGTTTTCAATCTCACCCTTATTATGTTTTCTTTCCCTAGGTTATGATGAAAAAATCATTGAATAAGCATTCAAGAATGAATTTCATATCATTTTATTATGTATCATGATTAGAATTTATATTTCCCAATGTATTATGGATATCATATCTGTAATATGGATTTCCAAGACTATAAAAATGATTGGTCTAGTGGGATTTGATTCCATTCAATCATGCAAATGTAATAAAATAATTCCATGGTAAAACGTTTCTACTGTTGGGCCATTTCACATAGGTGTCGAAAGTGATAGGTGCTTATCGGTTATAGATATCTACAGATGCATTGATAGGTATCATTAGACAATTCAATTTTCCTTGATGTATATGTTTATGTTATATGATCAATTAAAAATAGATGGGTATTTGTTATATGTCTTGCCTATGTATGTTTTATGTATTGGTTGAGAGGAAATTATAATATATAATATTGTATTTGATGAGGTGTTGATGGTCAGATTTTAGATATCTTTGGAGAGGTCTTGATGGTAATAGCATAAATTTCAAGAATTATGCATTTATATTATTAAGAAATTATTTTCTATTATACATGTTATTTATATGTTTATATTTTCTATAAATATACATTATAATTAAATTGTTTATCGAATGACATGTGTTATGATTTAAACTCTTCCATATGGATAGTGCATTATTTACTCATGATATATTCCACTATATATTACCCAAACTAAGAATCTGAGCACACCCTTTATTTATTTTCAATTCCCAAGGATTTGATAAAAGAATTATTATACCATTTTCAAGGAATCAAGAAAAATTTTAATTTTTTTTTAATTTCAAATGTAATATAAAATTCAAATAATTTTCAGATCTCCCAATACTTATAAATAAATAAATCATTCATGGTGTGGTCTCTTGTATTTTAACCAAATCAATAAATTAGAAAATTGATTTTTTTATACAGGATTCGAGTTTAGTACAATTTTTATTAATGGAATATTAGTAGGAACAATGGAAGTATATTTTGAAAGGAAAAATCTTGAAAGGGTATCCTGATGAACCCCTACAACGATTAATAAATTTTATAGATTTTACATTATGGATCAGTATTAACGATGTTATGATATAATTATTTGTGGTATGTTATTATTACATTTATCTTAGTGGAAGAAAGTGAAATCCTATCAATAGGAATAATAAATTTATGGATTTCAATTATTAACAAGTCAATACATTGAGTCTTTGAGCTATGTAGATAATTTCCATATTGGGGAAATTGTCCCCAATATATGATAAATATCCTTTTATCTATGGAGATACTTATTGTTCCTCAATGTGACGAACCTATGTTGGATTACCTTATGTGACAGATGCCTCCATATATCAATTGAACAACTAATCCATTTGTGGTTGAGAAAAGGATCATGTCCCCGAAAGTGATATTTATGGATTTAGGATCTAATGAAAAGGAAATGTGTCACAACCCATCACAACATTGATTGTTCCATGAATAACTCAATCCCTCCTTCAATAGGCTAGAGTATGTCAACCGGAATCGAGGACAAATATCACACACATAGGAGGATGTAGCCTAATGCACCTCTACAAACACACTCCGGTTTAATCAGATAAATTCATGAAATGTTAAAAAAATGATAACCATTAATGTGTAAAACTAATATATGACCATTAGAGTATAATAAAAGGTAAAATATAAAAAATATGAAAAATAAAATCCAGCCACAAAGAAATTAACCAGTATAACCTAAAATTATAGATGTGGATTGATAACAACACAACTACTAGAAAACACCTTGGTACGCTTGACTCACTAAGTATCACCTGGTCCCGGTCCATCTACGACTCCTACAAAATGGAGATGATCTACATAATACCTAACAGATGCTGTCAAATACAATGATCTGGGGTGCATAACAATAACCAGTATGACAACATGAATCACTAATTATACAAAATCAAGAAAAATATTCATCCTATTATATGTATATGTCTACATCACATATACCAATATTATCTAGATATACTCAATAAATACCCATCATATTTAAGTAAAGCCGTAACAATAATTCCAACATAGGATTCCTTCTTGAGGGTTACACATACCCCTCACATGGGAGAACACACTCCATGAGCTACATAGCACTGATGATGACCATCAAAGATTTCATTCTCATTTGGTCTCTCCATGTGATCTACACAGTTGATGTTTGAAGAGAATGTTTCAAAGATGAGCATCACACCCAATGTGATGGGATATACCAGCAACCCAATCTATTATAAACCACTATGTATAGGATTGAAATCAATGTAGTGTTGATCATGAAGACACCAAGAACTCCACCTAGGGTAAATATGATGATAGTTGAACACACTCTGAGCCATAGAGAAGGCTACCAACAACCATATCCATGATTAATGTCCCAATAATGGGATAATAATCTTATGTATCATTTCTGAATTCATACTAATCCATTAAGGAATGGATTACGGGAAAACTCGATAATGAAACCCTACCAATATAATGAGTACATGGGATCCAAGCCATATTTGAATGACTACAAATCATGTAATGGTAGTACATAGTGATTCCCCTTGACACTAGGTCATGCTTATGTATCACTATCCATGCCCCATTCGGTGTATGAGTACACTACTTGTCAAAACACATATTCTTAAAACCATTTTAATTCATGATTACACAGTTTATCTAAGCCCATATACACCAAGAAATGTATGTACATCCTCTAAGATACATGATTATATTCTAGGTAGGGGTCACACTACATTTGACAGTAGTCAAATTTTGTGTGATATTTTCCTCATTTGTAGAACCCTAGCACCACAAACAGGTTCCCACAGAGTGTGTGATCCAAGATGTCATGCTATGTAACCCATATTTTCAAAAATTTCATAATCGTTCAGGGAATCATTTTATATTGATCCATCTTCTAATCTGGTCATGAATCCTGATGGGAAGTATAGATCTGATCTAAAGGATCCTTGCTTTCACCGCTCATAAAATCTCATCCATTAGACTCATAGTTAAAAGTATCTTTGTCACACCTCATTATTTTTACACATCCAATTTTCAAGAAAGGGTATTGATGAACCAATATTGATCAAACTTCATTGATGAAAATCCCCATCACTAGTTATAAATGATTTCACAGTAATGGTATCAATCTTTTACATCAATAATCAGGTGCACAATATTTATTTCTCTTCTATCTGTCAAACCACCACTTTATTGAAACCCCATAGTGAATTCATAAGTAACAGTGGGAGATAAACAAGAAAAATTGAAAATATGAACATACCACATCCATGGTTTATTGGATTCAACGCCTTTATTTAGAACATTAAATGATGATTCATAATAAAATAACCAATTCCATAGACCAATTCCAATAAATAAACATGTACCTAAAATATGGTAGATCAATTAATAAATAATTTAGTCCATTGAATCATGTTCCAAATAAGAAAATTTAACCTTAAAAAATCCCAAAAATAAAAATTTCCAGCCCCAATTTGGATCATTATGAAGAAAAATAACGATTCTATGTTGTTGTCATAGGTGAGATCCTCATGTTATATAACACTATAATTTATGATTTGTGATTAAATCGATGATCACTAACAGAATCTCCTTCAACACACTTAAATGAATCCACTAAATTTCTATAGTTATGAAAAAACCCTAAAATTATCCATCGTATGTTTTTTAGAAGTAAAACTCGAATTTATTTATGAAATAATTAAAATAATATATAATTTTATTTATTTTATTATTATCCCCTAATAGAATTTATTTCTAAATCATGATACCAAAAATTATTATGTTTCACCTACGATAAAACCCACATTTTAAACTCAACTACAACCACAAATTTCCGTTTTCATCCCCATTTAGAATTTACTAACGTTTTCAAGAAAACATCCCATGTGTTATTTTTAACATACCTGATATATTTAAATAATTAATTCTCAGTACATCAGGCTTTAAAATCTCATTTTTTCGATGACTATATACAAATGTATTCTCTATAACATTATAAAATATAAATGAAAAATAAGAGTCATTATATTCTCACCACTTTTCATATTTACATCCTATAAAGGAAATAAATGTATACACAAAGAGATGTTGTTACTTAAAATGCATCTAAGACTCCCACTCAGAGGTGACACCCTATAGATTCTTGTACATTAAATAGATTCACAGAAGGGGAATCAATCTATCTTGGATGATCCCCTCATACCAATACTCAATCTCTATTAGGTGATCAACACATGTATCTCCTTCCTCGATGTCCAACTCACCTCGATCGATAACATGTGGGGGATCATGCATGTACCTCCTCAGCTATGACACATAGGTGACATAATGCACCATGTCACTGCGGAGGTAAGTCTATGAGAAAAAAACCTTTATAACTCTATATAGTATCTAAAATGACAAAATGAATCTCGGGGATATATTTTTGTCCTGAAAAAAATTCATGAATCGGGATTAAGTGATACTGTTAATAACAAATGTAAACCCTCATCTTATTCCAAAGACCTTCATCATATATCGAAATATTAAATCTAGTGGAACCATGCATTCATCAACCACTGTGGATGATCATCACATTCTTCATATTGGATAGGCCCAACTCTAGGGAAATATGTTTTGATTCACTAGGGTCATTCCAATATAGATAAATCCTATAAGGTCTCCCGTACAAGACCTAAAATGGTTCTATATCAATGTTGAATTGGAATCTTTTGTTTTTTTAAATCTCATGAAATATTTGGTGATCCTCACAGCTACATTTCAAGTATAACATTCAAGCCCGCAACATGGCCTCTAAGACCTCAATACTCCCCTTAGTATAGCCTTCACGTTGGTGGCGATTCACTGTGATCAATCATAAATGAGTCCCAAATGAATCTTAAAATTTCGTATAAAACCATGATGTGAAGCAACGATAATGGTCTGAAACAGCCATAGATGGAACTCTTTGGATTCAAAGTATCTCTTATGCATAGAGTGTAACACCCGAGATTTTTATGAGTAATATTTTGTTTTTTATATATCATTATAAGAATATTTCACTACTTACTAGCTTGGCTTAATTTACACGCAATCGCGACCTTACTCGATAGCTTGCATCTTACGCAATACTGAGTTTAACTAAACAACGATATACTATTAAAATATTATTAAAACTAGCCGTTATGAATAGTAATAACCACTTTTTGCAATTTTATAAATTTTATTTTTCAAAATGGACATTATTTTTGGATTCGGAATACCGAAATTAGTCTACGGTGAAATTTTGGTATTTTTCTGAAAACTTTCAATTTTTGATGAATAGTGAAACCACTAAGTGGTAGGTTAAAAACTGAATTTCGCATAAAACTTAATTTTACCGCTTCTGTGAATGGAATTTCGAAAATCCGATAGACACGGTTGATATCAGTAAGTAAAATGTGGTTCAATGAGATAAAAATAATTTTTTTGGTGAACAGTAACTTTTTATTTTTTTTACCGCGGTTAATAGTAAATAGGTTTACTAAGGGTAAATATGATATTAATATTACCCTAAAAAATGTCCTAATTCTTTTGGATAAGTTTAATTCGACCAAAAACAAACTTAGTAATAAAATATGACCATTTAGGCCCACTTGGATTAGATTAGGACATTTATTATTAATTTATTTAAAGAAGGGTTAAAATAGTTAAAATCAAAGTTTAATAAGTAAATAATTTTTAATATGGGGTTATACATAAGATAAATTCCGCTATAAATATTCATTAGAAAGTTAGAAATAATTCCTACATAATGTTATTTTATTTATAATTTTTAGACCTTAAATAATTTAATTTATTTATGACAAAATGATGATGCAGTAATTATCTTATTAATGAAATATTGACATAATTGATGTTATAAACACCAAAATAAATGTAATTTGAGACTTTATATGAATACCACTAATTTTATAGGTTACTATGATATATTAGTGTTGATTTAATCAACTTGGTTCGAACATATAATTCTGTTATGACTTTCACAAAAATCATATATCAAATAGTGTGAAAATTGACACAAAATAGTTTTTAAATCAAATATTATATTATTAATTGTTGTTTTATTCCTAAAAATTTAAGGTTCGGCCAAATGACTTAGATAAGTATATATATATTAATAATAAACAATTTGGGATTCGTTTGTGAGGTTATAGTAAGTGTATTAACCATATAGTGTAAGAAAACAAAAAGACCCGGTAAAAGTTAAATTATTTATCTTAGAGTTAAATCTAATTGATAAGGTTAAAATAATAACCTAAACTTGTCTAAATAATATTGGTTGATAGAATTTAGACCCTTCCCCACTTTAGCTTCGAAATAAGACCCTTTGGAACCATTATAAACCGATTTTGACTTCAATATAAAATAATATTTTGAGATATTCCTAAGGTGCCCCTCTCCTCCCTTATAAAAGGGCACCTCCTTCCCCTCATTCTCACACCAATTTGAGCACTCAAGCTCGGCCAACCCCTGCAAAAATCCCTTCTCCACTTCCCTATAATAATCCTAGAGGTCCTGGTCTTCTTCATAGACCAATATTAGTTTCTTAAGTGGAGGATTCAAAGAGGCGTTCCAAAGAAGAGGTAATATCCATTACCGATCCTTTCAACTTATTTCTTCTTCAACATATTATTCTTTAGTTTTTTCATGATAAAGTAATAACTTAATTATTACTTACATACTGATATTTTATTATAAATATGAAACAACCCTAATTCACCTTCTATCCATCCTACGGAAAAATGAAATCACCGCGCGTGCGTACGTACGGAATACGGTCTCCACGCCGTGGTGTAATCTATTTTCCACCATCAACGTACAAGGATGGGTATAATGGTGTAATGAGTAACTATATATGATTATTATAAAGTGATATTGATACTGGAATAGTATACATACACTTCAACACAAGTCCACGATCATGAGAACGATATCATCGCTCGTGCGTACATACGGACTACCGTCTCCACGACGCGATGAGATTCATTCTCCACTTTTACCATTCATGAATGATTATAAAGTATATATAATAAGTAATCATGAAATATATGAAATTATAAAGATACTGGACTTATGTGTATATATATGTATGTCATCTACTTAATTCCACTCAATTCAATAACGAAAAGAAAACAGCGTTCATGCGTACGTACGGCCTACCGTTTCCATGAACGGTGTATTTCTTTCCATTTATCGATCCATTATATATATGTATATTCTGAATATATATTATATATAAATCATGTTTTATATTATATAATTAAGTAATAATGACCTATGTAATCATATGAATAATTACAAGTTAAAACACGAACGACAAATGAGATGATTTTACCCCAAACGCTACTTTAACATGAATTTATAAAAGAACGGGTAATATAAAGTCATAAGTGAACCATATATGATATAATAAAAATTAATATGATTCTTTAATAAGTCAATGACACTATTTAAATCATTATACAGGAGGTTCAGACACTTACGAAGCAAATCGTATCTAAGGTAAGGGAAATATCACAATCTCATTTTTATCTGAGATTGTTTATATTTTGGCATTTACTGGGGTGTATTTTATCATCCACATCCATGTTTCCTCAATATGTAATATTATTTCCATCCACCTAAAATTTTTTAAATCCAATTTTACCCTTCGGTAAGTTTTTAGTAAAATATATGAAAGGAATCTTTTGTCGTTTTTTGTACGAGGTACTTTTTGACTTCTCCTACAAAAGTACGAGAAGAATGTTTTTTTAACTTATACGGCATGAATGGATTTTTAAAACCTTATTTCCAGGAAGTTTCCTTTACAAGTTTTCATGTTTATTTTTAATCAACTTCTTTTAGTTTAAAATTGTATGACATGTTAATAAAGAAATTTTTTTTTGAAGTAGAAAGGATATTTTTCTCAATAATGGAGTTCAAGTGTTTTATCAAAATTATTTTCCATCTAAGATAATAAAGTGTTATGTTTCTATCCCTATTATTACATTGATTTGATTATGTTATGATGGAATTATTTTTATGAATTCCTTTATCGTATATGAATTGTTTTATGATGTCATGATTTTTAAGATTCCCATTTTTATTACATGGGTTATGCAATGACGTATGATTTATGATTTTGTGGCACACATAAGAATGGTATAATTATAATATGGGTGGGATCTATATATCCCTCCAATTCATTGGGTAAAGATTTAATATCTCATGAGATAGACATGGCTGGAACGGTAGGTTATACCGGTTCAGTGAAACAGGGCTGAAATGAGGGTGACTCGGTTCCGAAAGGGACTTTGTCCACTAAGATAGTCTTGGCAATGAGTCTTGACTAACAAGAAATGATTCTCTATGATTATGTGTGTATGCCACAAAGTTTCATGTTTTATGTTATGATTATTGTGATTACATTTCACTACCATGATTTATCCCATGTTATGAAAATATGCTCTCTTTTGCAGGTTAAGATTTACAAAATGTTATGTTCTTATGAATATGATGTGATTGATATTTCTTTTGTTTACCCTTAATGGGAATTTGAGCTCACCCTTTTATGTTTTTTTCCCCAGGATATAAAGAAATGTTTTAGGTAATAAAAGGAAGATCATTATAGGAGATGTTGAAGATCTTCCACCACGATTAGAAGATTATATTCCGAGTTTTCAAAGACACTAAACTATTATGATCCTTGTGTGTGTGTTTTTGTTATGTACTATGTATTCCGCAAAAGTAATGTAATTTCCATGTACGTCAAGCTTCAAGTCTCTATAGTTGGTATCAGAGGAAAGGTTTAGTCAACCTTTGGAAACTAGGATGTGAAAACATTAGTGAGATCCCTAGAGATATTTCTAAGGTATGTCTAAGGATGTCCCTAAGGTTAAGTATACGTATAGGTTATAGTACTAGAACTGTGCTAACGATCATAGAATTAAACCTAAGATGTTAGATATTGAAGGTACTCCCCCTTTATTATGTTGTTTTCCCTAGCATTATTTTTTCCTCTCACACTATTCTTTTTGGGTTTTAGACGATGGCTGGAACCCAAAGGAACTGTGTTGATCAATGCAATGGACAATGTAATGATTGTCCTCCTGAACAAACAAATGTTATTTGAGATGGAGTGAAAAATCTTATTGCTATCCTTACAAAAGCTATGAATCATTCTGGACTTCCAAATGAGCAGAGAAAGGAACAATATTCTATTGAGTCCTTCATGAGGCAACGTCCACCTTCTTTTAGTGGGACTTCTAATCCACTTGTTTCTGAACAATGGATCAGTACCACTAAAAAGATATTTTCAGTTTTTCAATGATCTGAACATGATAAAGACATCTTAGTAGTATATCGTTTGGAAGGTGAAGCTGATCAATGGTGGAATCGTATCAAGAATACGAGGCAAAGGGATGAAATTGAGTCCATGGAATGGGACGAGTTCAAGAACTTGTTTTTCAGTAAGTACTTCCCTCGTATTTTTCGAACAAAGATTGAAAATGAGTTTCTTGAGCTGAAGAAGAAGGATGATGAATCTGCTGGTATATACGAAGCAAATTTTACAAGACTTGCAAGGTATGCATCTGGCATTATCATCCAACCTGAAAGTAAAGTTGATCGATTTTTCAGTGGCTTAAAACCAAGTCTTCGAAGGGCATTAGCTATAAGAGACTTTAGTAGCTATGAAGAAATTGTGCATTGTGCTATCAAGGTAGAAATGGAAGTTGGTGTTACATATCCATCTCATGGTTTTGACAAGAAACGAAAGATGGAGTTCAAGGAGAAATCTTAGAATAATGGGGAAAAGAAGATGAATGTTTCCTTATGCACAATGTTTGGAAATAAGCATGGTGGAGATTGTCTTAATGGGACTAGAAAATGTTTTAAGTGTGGAAAAGAAGGTCATCGAGCAGCTGAGTGTCGAAGTAATGGAAAAAGGGATTCTAATGATGTGAATAAATCAAACACTGTAGAGAACGCACCACCAACACTTCAATGCTTCAAGTGCAAGGAAATGGGGCATTATGCTAATAAATTCCCTAATCCAAGGGTTAGTGATGATCAACATGAGCAACCGCTTAAGGCAAAGGACAAAGGGAAGTCACATGCGATCACTATTGGCGATGTTGAATATGACAACGATGTGGTGGAATGATTAAGTGTTTATGTAATGGGATTCCAAAATAATGTTGTATCATAAAGTACTGGAATATTTATGTATTGGTCTAATGTGGTATTCAAAGTGATTGAGATATTTTTGTAAATAAGATGATATGCGCATAATGAAGGGAAAATGAGAAAAAAAATATGTTTAACAATATTCATGAGATCATGATTGATATAAGGACTAAGTGATATCATGGTTTGAGTATAAATAATTTTGAGGATTTTGGTATGTGGAAAGTGTTAACATTTAACTGCATTCAAGTTTTCACTAAGGTTCAATGGGTATTCAAGAGAATACACGATTAAGGACTTTGAATGTTTGGAATGTGACCAACCAATCATATCTTATGATATATGGGGTTCAACGATGGTATTAAATCTATGGTAATCGTTTTCACTATGTTATGTGAGTGGACTGCAGTATTATGGATAAGCCTAAAGATTGGAATGGATTATGTTGAAAATAAGTTAGTATTGTTTAAGGATTGAAGTTTTTTTCGATATTATTGATGTGATGTTATAGTAATATAGTTTTAGAATAAGGACAACCTACAGATCGGGCGACAACCCATCGCGTTGGACAAGGCTGTGGGAATCGAACCCACAACCGAAGTGCGACTAGCCTTTATCGCCTACCACTGGCCTACAGGAAGTCCCTGGTTAGTATAAACTAGTTTTATTTTATTATGAAGTATGATATATGAAGTATAAGTTCATTTTTGAAACCATATACGATTAATCTAACCATAAGATGGACTTATAACTTTTGATAACCTTTTGTTTGAAAGAAATGGAATGACCCATCATTCTATCACATGATCTGCTAACACATCACGAATAACAAATTCAACTTCATTTCATTAAGGGATGAAGTGGAAATTTTTCAATTCACGAACAACAGTGAGATTGTACCAAAATCATGTACGTATTTCTTCTAATTCAAATTTTTCAACTTTAGGAAAATGATATTGAAAACCAAAAAATTTGTCCTAGTGATCGTATATCTGATGAATCGGATGGTACCCTAGATCATCACAAATCAATAGCTTTGTGATTGTTGGCTTTTTCATTGCCATGTTCTCTACCACTCTCCATCAGAACTTGATGGTTAGATTTTTCTTCCATATCTATATTTTCACCTATGTTCTCCAATGTGGAAACCTAATGATTAGTTAATTTGGGTAACCGTTACATTTCATAATTTAGTTTTTAAAGAAATGTTTTGGTATTCCTTTTTACGATGTGGGTTTCTATTAAACAATCTTTCGAGTAGTAAACCATTTATAACCCTGACGAATTTCGAGAGCGAAATTCATTTTAAGGGGGGTAGAATGTAACAACTGAGATTTTTATGAGTAATATTTTGTTTTTTATATATCATCAAAGGAATATTTCACTACATACTAGCTTGGCTTAATTTACACGCATTCGCGACCTTCCTCGATAACTTGCGTCGTACGCAATACTGAGTTTCACTAAACAATGATATACTATTAAAATATTATTAAAACTAGCCATTATGAATAGTAATAACCACTTTTTGAAATTTTATAAATTTTATTTTTAAAAATGGAATTCATTTTTGGATTCGGAATTCCGAAATTATCCTCGGGTGAAATTTTGGTATTTTTCTGAAAACATTCAATTTTTGATGAATAGTGAAACCACTAAGTGGTGCGTTAAAAACTGAATTTTGCATAAAACATAATTTTACGGCTTATGTGAATGGAATTTCGAAAATCCGACAGAAACGGTTGATATCAGTAAGTAAAATGTGGTTTAATGAGTTAAAAATAATTGTTTTGGTGAATAGTAACTTTTTATTTTTTTTACCGCAGTTAATAGTAAATAGGGTAACTAAGGGTAAATATGATATTAATATTACCATAACACATGTCTTAATTCTATTGGATAAGTTTAATTCGACCAAAAACAAACTTAGGAATAAAATATGACCATTTAGGCCCACTTGGATTAGATTAGGACATTTATTATTAATTTATTTAAAGAAGGGTTAAAATAGTTAAAATCAAAGTTTATTAAGTAAATAATTTTTAATATGGGGTTATACATAAGATAAATTCGGCTATAAATATTCATTAGAAATATAAAAAGATTTCTTACATAATGTTATTTTATTTATAATTTTTAGACATTAAATAATTTAATTATATTTATGACACAATGATGATGAAGTAATTATCTTATTAATGAAATATTGACATAATTGATGTTATAAACACCAAAATAAATGTAATTTGAGACTTTTTATGAATCCCACTAATTTTATAGGTTACTATGATATATTATTGTTTATTTAATCAACTTTTTTCGAACATATAATTCTGTTAGGACTTTCACAAAAATCATATATCAAATAGTGTCAAAATTGACACAAAATAGTTTTTAAATCAAATATTATATTATTAATTGTTATTTTATTCCAAAAAATCTACGGTTCGGCCAAATGACTTATTTAAGGATATATATATTAATAATAAACAATTTGGGGTTCGTTTGGCATGTTATTGTAAGTGTATTAACCATATAGTGTAAGAAAACAAAAAGACACGGTAAAAGTTAAATTATTTAACTTAGAGTTAAATCTAATTGATAAGGTTAAAATAATAACCTAAACTTGTCTAAATCCTATTGGTTGATAGGATTTCGACCCATCCCCACTTTAGCTTCGAAATAAGACCCTTTGGAACCATTATAAACCGATTTTGACTTCAATATAAAATAATATTTTGAGATATTCCTAAGGTGCCCCTCTCCTCCCTTATAAAAGGGCACCTCCTTCCCCTCCTCCTCACACCAATTTGAGCACTCAAGCTCGGCCAACCCCTGCCAAAATACATTCTCCACTTCCCTAGAATAATCCTAGAGGTCCTGGTCTTCTTCAAAGACCAATATTAGTTTCCTAAGTGGACGATTCAAAGAGGTGTTCCAAACAAGAGGTAATATCCATTACCGATCCTTTCAACTTCTTTCTTCTTCAACTTACTATTCTTTAGTTGTTTCATGATAAAGTAATAACATAAGTATTAAATACATACTGATATGTTATTATAAATATGAAACAACCCTAATTCACCTTCTATCCATCCTACAGAAAAAT
Organism: Viscum album; assembly: GCA_963277665.1. Lineage (NCBI taxonomy): Eukaryota > Viridiplantae > Streptophyta > Magnoliopsida > Santalales > Viscaceae > Viscum > Viscum album. Next base: position 924,180,897 of record OY728146.1, on the reverse strand, counting down.
GAAATCACCGCGCGTGCGTACATACGGAATACCGTCTCCACGCCGTGGTGTAATCTATTTTCCACCATTACCTTACAAGGATGGATATAATGGAGTAATGACTAACTATATATGATTATTATAAATTGATATTGATACTGGAATAGTATACATACACTTCAACACAAGTCTACGATCATGAGAACGATATCATCGCTCGTGTGTACGTACGGACTACCGTCTCCACGACGCGATGAGATTCATTCTCCACTTTAACCATTCATGAATGATTATAAAGTATATATAATAAGTAATCATGAAATATATGAAATTATAAAGCTACTGTACTTATGTGTATATATATTTATGTCATCTACTTAATTCCACTCAATTCAATAACGAATAGAAAACAGCGTTCATGCGTACGTACGGCCTACCGTCTCCATGAACGGTGTATTTCTTTCCATTTATAGATACATTATATATATGTATATTCTGAATATATATTATATATAAATCATGTTTTATATTCTATAATTAAGTAATAATGACCTAAGTAATCATATGAATAATTACAAGTTAAAACACGAACGACAAATGAGACGATTTTACCCAAAACGCTACTTTAACATGAATTTATAAAAGAACGGGTAATATAAAGTCATAAGTGAACCATATATGATATAATAACAATGAATATGATTCTTTAATAAGTCAATGACACTATTTAAATCATTATACAGGAGGTTCGGACACTTACGAAGCAAATCGGACCTAAGGTAAGGGAAATATCACAATCTCATTTTTATCCGAGATTGTTTATACTTTGGCATTTATTGGGGTGTATTTTATCATCCACATCCATGTTTCCTCGATATGTAATATTATTTCCATCCACCTACAATTGTTTAAATCCAATTTTACCCTTCGGTAAGTTTTTAGTAAAATATATGAAAGGAATCTTTTGTCGTTTTTCATACGAGGTACTTTTTGACTTCTCCGAAAAAAGTACGAGAAGAATGTTTTTTTAACTTATACGACATGAATGGATTTTTAAAACATTATTTTGAGGAAGTTTCCTTTACAAGTTTTCAAGTTTATTTTTAATCAACTTCTTTTAGTTTAAAATTGTATGACATGTTAATAAAGGAAATTTTTTTTGAAGTACTAAGGATATTTTTCCCAATAATGGAGTTCAAGTGTTTTATCAAAATTATTTTCCATCTAAGATAATAATGGGTTATGTTTCTATCCCTATTATTACATTGATTTGATTATGTTGTGATGGAATTATTTTTATGAATTCCTTTATCGTATATGAATTGTTTTATGATGTCATGATTTTTAAGATTCCCATTTTTATTACATGGGTTATGCAATGATGTATGATTTATGATTTTGTGGCACACATAAGAATGGTATCATTATAATATGGGTGGGATCTATATATCCCTCCAATTAATTGGGTAAAGATATTATATCTCATGAGATAGACATGGCTGGAACGGTAGGTTATACCGGTTCAGTGAAACAGGACTGAAACAAGGGTGACTCGGTTCAGAAAGGGACTTTGTCCACTAAGATATTCTTGGGAATGAGTCTTGACTAACAAGAAATGATTCTATATGATTATGTGTGTATGCCACAAAGTTTCATGTATTAAGTTATGATTATTGTGATTACATTTCACTGCCATGATTTATCCCATGTTATGAAATTATGCTCTCTTTTGTAGGTTAAGATTTCCAAAATGTTATGTTCTTATGAATATGATGTGATTGATATTTCTTTTGTTTACCCTTACTAAGCATTTGAGCTCACCCTTTTATGTTTTCTTTTCCCCAGGATATAAAGAAAGGTTTCAGGTAAAAAAAAGGAAGATCTTTTTGGGAGATGTTGAAGATCTTTCACCACGATTAGAAGATTATATTCCGAGTTTCCAAAGACACTAAACTATTACGATCCTTGTGTGTGTGTTTTTGTTATGTACTAAGTATTCCGCAAAAGTAATGTAATTTCCATGTACGTCAAGCTTCGGGTCTCTACAGTTGGTATCATAGGAAAGGTTTAGTCAACCTTTGGAAACTAGGATGCGAAAACATTAGTGAGATCCCTAGAGATATTTCTAAGGTATGTCTAGGGATGTCCCTAAGGTTAAGTAAACATATAGGTTATAATACTAGAACTATGCTAACGATCATAGAATTAAACCTAAGATGTTAGATATTGAAGGTACTCCCCCTTTATTATGTTGTTTTCCCTAGCATTATTTTTTCCTCTCACACTATTATTTTGGGTTTTAGACGATGGCTGGAACCCGAAGGAACCGTGTTGATCAATGCAATGGACAATGCAATGATTTTCCTCCTGAACAAACAAATGTTATGGGAGATGGAGTGCAAAATCTTTTTGCTATCCTTACACAAGCTATGAATCATTCTGGACTTCCAAATGAGCAGAGAAAGGAACAATATTCTATTGAGTCCTTCATGAGGCAACGTACACCTTCTTTCAGTGGGACTTCCGATCCACTTGTTGCTGAACAATGGATCAGTACCACTGAAAAGATATTTTAAGTTCTTCAATGTTCTGAACATGATAAAGTCATCTTAGCAGTATATCGTTTGGAAGGTGAAGTTGATCAATGGTGGAATCTTACCAAGAATACGAGGCAAAGGGATGAAATTGAGTCCATGGAATGGGACGAGTTCAAGAACTTGTTTTTCAGTAAGTACTTCCCTCGTATTCTTCGAACAAAGATGGAAAAGGAGTTTCTTGAGCTGAAGCAGAAGGATTACGAATCTGTTGGTATATACGAAGCAAATTTTACAAGACATGCAAGGTATGCATCTGGCATTATCATCCAACCTGAAAGTAAAGTTGATCGATTTTTCAGTGGCTTAAAACCAAGTCTTCGAAGGGCATTAGCTATAAGAGACTTTAGTAGCTATGAATAAATTGTGCATTGTTCTATCAAGGTAGAAATGGAAGTTGGTGTTACATATCCATCTCAGGATTTTGACAAGAAACGAAAGATGGAGTTCATGGATAAATTTTAGAATAATGGTGAAAAGAAGATGAATGTTTCCTTATGAACAAAGTGTGGAAAGAAGCATGGTGGAGATTGTCTTAAAGGGACTAGAAAATGTTTTAAGTGTGGAAAAGAAGGTCATCGAACTGCTGAGTTTCGAAGTAATGGAAAAAGGGATTCTAATGATGTGAAGAAATCAAACACTGAAGAGAACGCACCACCAACACTTCAATGCTTCAAGTGCAAGGAAATGGGTCATTATGCTAATAAATGACCTAATCCAAGGGTTAGTGACGATCAACATGAGCAACCACTTAAGGCAAAGGACAAAGGGAAGTCACATGCGATCACTATTGGCGATGTTGAATATGACAACGATGTGGTGGAATGATTAAGTGTTTATGTAATGGGATTCCAAAATAATGTTGTATCAAAAAGTTATGGAATATTTATGTATTGGTCTAATGTGGTATTCAAAGTGATTGAGATATTTTTGGAAATAAGATGATATGCGCATAATGAATGGAAAATGAGAAAACTAAATGTTTAACAGTATTCATGAGCGGATGATTGATATAAGGAATAAGTGATATCATGGTTTGAGTATAAATAATTTTGAGGATTTTGGTATGTGGAAAGTGTTAACATTTAACTGAATTCAAGTTTTCACTAAGGTTCAATGGTTATTCAAGAGAATACATGATTAAGGACTTTGAATGTTTGGAATGTGACCAACCAAACATATCTTATGATATATGGGGTTCAATGATGGTATTAAATCACTGGTAATCGTTTTCACTATGTTATGTGAGTGGACTGCAGTATTATGGATAACCCTAAAGATTGGAATGGATTATATTGGACATAAGTTAGTATTGTTTAAGGATAGAAGTTTTTTTCGATATTATTGATGGGATGTTATAGTAAAATAGTTTTAGAATAAGGACAACCTGCAGAACGGGCAACATCCCATCGCGTCGGACAAGGCTGTGGGAATCGAACCCACAACTGAAGTGCGACTGGCCTTTATCGCCTACCACTAGCCTACAGGAAGTCCCTGGTTAGTATAAACTAGTTTTATTTTATTATGTAGTATGATATATGAAGTATAAGTTCATTTTTGGAACTATATACGATTAATCTAACCATAAGATGGACTTATAACTTTTGCTAACCTTTTGTTTGAAAGAAATGGAATGACCCATCATTCTATCACATGATCTTCTAACACATCACAAATAACAAATTCAACTTCATTTCTTTAAGGGATGAAGTGGAAATTGTTCAATTCACGAACAACTGTGAGATTGTACCAAAATCAAGTAAGTATTTCTTCTAATTCAAAATTTTCAACTTTAGGGAAATGATATTGAAAACCAAAAATGTTGTCCTAGTGATCGTATATCTGATTAATCGGATGGTACCATAGATCATCACAAATCAATAGCTTTGTGATTGTTGGATTTTTCATAACCATGTTCTCTACCACTCTCCATCAGAACATGATGGTTCGATTTTTCGTCCATATCCATATTTTCACCTATGTTATCCTATGTGGAAACCTAGTGATGAGTTAATTTGGGTAACCGTTACATTTCATACTTTAGTTTTTAAATCCATGTTTTGGTACTCCTTTTTATGATGTGGGTTTCTATTAAACAAACTTTTGAGTAGTAAACCATTTATAACCCCGACGAATTTCGAGGGCGAAATTGATTTTAAGGGGGGTAGAATGTATCAACCGAGATTTTTATGACTAATATTTTGTTTTTTATATATCATCAAAGGAATATTTCACTACATACTAGCTTGGCTTAATTTACACGCAATTGCGACCTTCCTCGATAGCTTGCGTCGTACGCAATACTGAGTTTCACTAATCAACGATATACTATTAAACTATTATTAAAAGTAGCCGTTATGAATAGTAATAACAACTTTTTGAAATTTTATAAATTTTATTTTTCAAAATGGACTTCATTTTTGGATTCGGAATTCCGAAATTAGCCTAGGGTGAAATTTTGGTATTTTTCTGAAAACATTCAATTTTTGATGAATAGTGAAACCACTAAGTGGTAGGTTAAAAACTGAATTTTGCATAAAACATAATTTTACCACTTCTGTGAATGGAATTTTGAAAATCCGACAGACACGGTTGATATCAGTAAGTAAACTGTGGTTCAATGAGTTAAAAATAATTTTTTTGGTGAATAGCAACTTTTTATTTTTTTACCGCAGTTAATAGTAAATAGGGTAACTAAGGGTAAATATGATATTACTATTACCATAACACATGTCCTAATTCTATTGGATAAGTTTAATTCGACCAAAAACAAACTTAGGAATAAAATATGACCATTTAGGCCCACTTGGATTATATTAGGACATTTATTATTAATTTATTTAAAGAAGGGTTAAAATAGATATAATCAAAGTTTAATAAGTAAATAATTTTTAATATGGGGTTATACATAAGATAAATTCGGCTATAAATATTAATTAGAAATATAAAAATATTTCCTACATAATGGTATTTTATTTATAATTTTTAGACATTAAATAATTTAATTTATTTATGACACAATGATGATGCAGTAATTATCTTATTAATGAAATATTGACATAATTGATGTTATAAACACCAAAAAAAATTTAATTTGAGACTTTTTATGAATCCTACTAATTTTATAGGTTACTATGATATATTATTGTTGATTTAATCAACTTGGTTCGAACATATAATTCTGTTATGACTTTCACAAAAATCATATATCAAATATTGTCAAAATTGACACAAAATAGTTTTTAAATCAAATATTATATTATTAATTGTTATTTTATTCCTAAAAATCTAAGGTTTGGCCAAATGACTTAGTTAAGGATATATATATTAATAATAAACAATTTTTGGTTCTTTTGGCATGTTATAGTAAGTGTATTAACCATATAGTGTAAGAAAACAAAAAGACATGGTAAAAGTTAAATTATTTAACTTAGAGTTAAATCTAATTGATAAGGTTAAATTAATAACCTAAACATGTCTAAATCCTATTGGTTGATAGGATTTCGACCCATCCCCCCTTTATCTTCGAAATAAGACCCTTTGGAACCATTATAAACCGATTTTGACTTCAATATAAAATAATATTTTGAGATATTCCTTAGGTGCCCCTCTCCTCCCTTATAAAAGGGCACCTCCTTCCCCTCCTCCTCACACCAATTTGATCAGTCAAGCTCGGCCAACCCCTGCCAAAATACCTTCTCCACTTCCCTAAAATAATTCTAGAGGTCCTGGTCTTCTTCACATACCAATATTAGTTTCCTAAGTGGAGGATTCAAAGAGGCGTTCCGAAGAAGACGTAATATCCATTACCGATCCTTTCAACTTCTTTCTTCTTAAACATGTTCTTCTTTAGTTGTTTCATGATAAAGTAATAACATCAGTATTACTTACATACTTATATGTTGTTATAAATATGAAACAACCCTAATTCACCTTCTATCCATCCTACGGAAAAATGAAATCACCGCGCGTGCGTACGTACGGAATACCATCTCCACGCCGTGGTGTAATCTATTTTCCACCATTACCTTACAAGGATGGGTATAATGGTGTAATGAGTAACTATATATGATTATTATCAAGTGATATTGATACTGGAATAGTATACATACACTTCAACACAAATCCACGATCATGAGAACGATATCATCGCTCGTGCGTACGTACGGACTACCGTCTCCACGACGCGATGAGATTCATTCTCCACTTTAACCATTAATGAATGATTATAAAGTATATATAATATTTAATCATGAAATATATGACATTATAAAGCTACTGTACTTATGTGTATATATATGTATGTCATCTACTTAATTCCACTCAATTCAATAACGAAAAGAAAACGGCATTCATGCGTACGTACGGCCTACTGTCTCCATGAACGGTGTATTTCTTTCCATTTATCGATCCATTATATATATGTATATTCGGAATATATATTATATATAAATAATGTTTTATATTCTATAATTAATTAATAATGACTTAAGTAATCATATGAATAATTACAAGTTAAAACACGAACGACATATGAGACGATTTTACCCAAAACGCTACTTTAACATGAATTTATAAAAGAACGGGTAATATAAAGTCATAAGTGACCCATATATGATATAATAAAAATGAATATGATTCTGTAATAAGTCAATGACACTATTTAAATCATTATACAGGAGGTTCGGACACATATGAAGCAAATCGGACCTAAGGTAAGGGAAATATCACAATCTCATTTTTATCCGAGATTGTTTATACATTGGCATTTACTGGAGTGTATTTTATCATCCCCATCCATGTTTCCTCGATATGTAATATTATTTCCATCCACCTATAAATTTTTAAATCCAATTTTACCCTTCGGTAAGTTTTTAGTAAAATAGATGAAAGGAATCTTTTGTCGTTTTTCATACGAGGTACTTTTTGACTTCTCCGACAAAAGTACTAGAAGAATGTTTTTTTAACTTATACGACATGAATGGATTTTTAAAATATTATTTCCAGGAAGTTTCCTTTACAAGTTTTCAAGTTTATTTTTAATCAACTTCTTTTAGTTTAAAATTGTATGATATGTTAATAAAGGAAAAAAAATTTGAAGTAGAAAGGATATTTTTCTCAATAATGGAGTTCAAGTGTTTTATCAAAATTATTTTCCATCTAAGATAATAAAGGGTTATGTTTATATCCCTATTATTACATTGATTTGATTATGTTGTGATGGAATTATTTTTATGAATTCCTTTATCGTATATGAATTGTTTTATGATGTCATGATTTTTAAGATTCCCATTTTTATTACATGGGTTATGCAATGATGTATGATTTATGATTTTGTGGCACACATAAGAATGGTATCATTATAATATGGGTGGGATCAATATATCCCTCCAATTCATTGGGTAAAGATTTTATATCTCATGAGATAGATATGGCTGGAACGGTAGGTTATACCGGTTCAGTGAAACAGGACTGAAACGAGGGTGACTCGGTTCATAAAGGGACTTTGTCCACTAAGATAGTATTGAAAATGAGTCTTGACTAACAAGAAATGATTCTCTATGATTATGTGTGTATGCCACAAAGTTTCATGTTTTATTTTATGATTATTGTGATTACATTTCACTGCCATGATTTATCCCATGTTATGAAATTATGCTCTCTTTTGCAGGTTAAGATTTCCAAAATGTTATGTTCTTATGAATATGATGTGGTTGATATTTCTTTTGTTTACCCTTACTGAGCATTTGAGCTCACCCTTTTATGTTTTCTTTTCCCCAGGATATAAAGAAAGGTTTTAGGTAAAAAAGGAAGATCTTTATGGGAGATGTTGAAGATCTTTCACCATGATTAGAAGATTATATTCCGAGTTTTCAAAGACACTACTAATCTCTTATCATGAATTTAATATGATGAGGTATGAATTAGTGAGTTGGTATATGATCACATAGTTGGTTTCATCTACCCCATACATACATTATAATCTCATAATGATTTCCGAAGATATCCCACCACACTTCCACTCTAAAACCTCAAGGGGTTGAGGTAATTTCTTTGGAACCTGGTGATTAGCCATCAATTTCAAATATGTAAGGAATCAAGAGAAAAAATATGAAATTCCGTTCTACATCCCTAACCACCAAAACTGATGTCAGAGTTCATCACACATAATTTCCACACATGGATGTACCTCCAAAAATGATGTACGATACATTCTTTAAACCTCCCAAAACAACATCACCAGTACAATCTTCCGATAATAAAAATAATGACAATCTCCCACAATTCCTAAAATCCATCAGGAGCATGTTCAACAGATATATTTGTTTATAGGGTATTATAGTCATTATATCAATGTTGGGACACCTTAAATTTAAATAAAAACAAATGGGTAAAACCAACTACTATAGTTAACCTTCTCAATATACATAAACTAATTATAACTATAAAGAGGTAAACTACTATGTTACCATGATCAGCCACTGAAAATATAATATCCTAATGAAATCATCTACTACCACATTACCCTTTCAAAGAGTAAAAACAAATATCATATTAATAATCAAGGATAAAATATATCTGTAGACGTTGTGTTAATATAGTATCCATTTGGGAGAATATATTCTATACACTATTATGGTCATAATAGATGATAAACTACCCTCCCATTAGGTAGTGTCTCCCAATCATTAGTGGGATGACTACAGATTCAATGTTAAGATCATGGGTCGTGTAGTTCTACTCCTATGATCTCAAATGGTGTAAACTATATGAAATCAACACATGCCTCTATGTTATAACACAACCAAGCATAGTTTCTGATTCTTTATAAATCAGAATGTACTATTCACCGACCTATGGAAATCAAAATATGAGAGCAACCATCAATCTCTGCCTTAACTACAAGAATGCCTACTAGAATCTATATATAAAAAATAATATATTCCCATTTTGAGAAAAATATTTCAAGGGAGATGATATCGTAGATAAATCATGTAAAAATATATAATAGTAGCAAACTAACTAAAGGAATATATGAACCTTCTTCATCCACATTGGTGTCTCACAATCTAACATTTCCTAACAATTTTCTATGTTCACCAGTACTCCATTTACTAAGATAAAATTTCATAGAAATTTTACCTCTCGAATCTAGATCTAGAACATCAATAGATTCATATAAGTCTTGTTCTCAATAAGTACATACAGAACAATCATAATGTGTACCACATGATCCTACTCATATTATGAGTACACTATGAAATCATTGATGAATACTTCCAGGAACTGTTCTATTAATGGGTAAAAGATCTAGCTCATGATTCTGATGAACACATCATGGGCGTTCTTCATGAAAATGTTTATCACCATGACTCAGAGTTACTATAGAAACATGAAAATGTAATCCCTAATATATCATCATCATGCACTCTCAACTAGAGATATCCTGATTTGAGGTCATTCTTTGAGAACCATCACACCCCTATCAACTAATCATAGAGTAATAGATACTTGTTAGTGGATACTTATTCTTTATGGTGAGCTATTTTTGTGATGGTAGTCCCCACATACATTCAATCTCCTTTCCCCATTCTTTTAAAACAACATTGGGGATTACTAGGGTACAAAATTGAGTATGAAAAAGACATTACATAGTACTGCCTCTAACTACACCCTAATATTTTGATGTTATTATTGTTCCATATGATTTTCTAGCATATATATCTGGGCTATCTCGGGGTGTAAAAAATGAATAAGTCTATCTTCTAGTGGGGTGGTAATACAATATCATCCCCATGAATGTGTTCCTCATAGGGCACCAATACTTAAAAAATAACACTCCTAGAATCTACAACATAATGGGTCATGATAGACAATTGATGGTTAATCTACTATACTCTCTTATGCATGATTTCATCATGCACTGCCTGGGTTTCTTTTTCACCCATGATGGAAAACCAATAACCCTTCTTATGGACATGCCACATCCTCTTCCTCTAATATTCTAACTTTAGATGAGTTGAATATAACTACTCCATACCTATGATGACCTAATAAGGATTCATCACTACTACAATGATATTGAAAGTGAAACACTAACCTACACGAGTATGTTCAAATCATTAGAAAAAGTGCGTGGTCACTGAGTCACCTTGTGAATGAATCTTTAAGGATATGGGTAGAGTCAGGTGATCAACAGAATTATATATTTTATGAACCAAATATGTGGAAATAATGGAATTACTCAGAACTATGTCAATCAGCACTATGTATAAGGTAGAAAACACATATATAACACATCGTATCATCCATAGAGCCTCAAGGTCATATGACTTGACCTCCTGGTACTTCCCTCACCCATGTCCCCCGAATAATTGATGCTAGAGTTGACCAGTTGGGGGTGGTGGTTGTAAAAGATTAAAACCTATACCACCTCCAGATTCTATCTGAGCTTCTCTTCCACATCATAAATACTATGTACTTTCTTGATTCTCTTACTGCCTCTTCACAGTCTTGCCATCCATCATCACTATATAATCTGTATGGTGGATTGTACAATCTTATGTGACATTTACACTTCCATCACACGAATATCAACTCCTCTTTCAAGACTAACTAGATCCATCATGTGATCCCTGAACATTGTGACCACAATCCTAGGATCACCTCTAGAAACATGACGAATGCCTTGGTTTCTATGTCTGTTTTCAGTTACCTACTACAAATGAATTTTCATTCATCTGCCCATTACTGATAACAACTATCTGTATGTGCTCTTCCAAAAACTAATAACTTCCATGTCATGTTCTAGAACCCCCAGATTAGTATGAAGGTATTGAGATATAATGTTATATTGGATTTCAATGTATTGACTTTTCTCAATATTCTGATCATTAAATAACTAATCATAATCCGTATCCATATATTACCAAGAGAGGTAGGTGAACATCGATAAATACTCATCTATAGTTTTACACCACTATAGACATTATAGAATCTCCAGGATACACACAACCCTAAATGTATCTAGTTAAAACTCTTTTTTGAATAAGTTATTGAACTATGGCCATGAAAGGGATTCCTCATCATATGATTAGTTCACTATTCCAATTCCATCATCCTATAGATCCACAAAGAAGGATCACTTTCAAAACCACCATTTGATCAACTAATGTCCTGACAAGAGGAAAAACTCCGGCCAATACCTTAATCTATTCCTCATCCACTTATTGGTTAAGCTCACTTAAGATCTTCAGGTGTTGATGTCACTAAAACTAATGAAGTTCACTAAACACATGCATCTCATTTATTAGTATGAACAATACTATTGGATACTCAATTGGTAGTGGTATAACTGGTGAAAAGTATGTAGGTACCACTTCTTATACAAGTCTCGGTATTGAGGCCTCATCACATAGGGGGTCAAACTAAAGATCACGATGTTGAATCATTGATAGTATACATCACGGGGGAATCCTGAAATAGATAATATATACCATGTTCAATGTGTATATATACATAGTTGACAGAAAAAGGAAATGGAAACCCCAACCCATTCCTATATGATTCATGTACTAATTTTTATCCAAAAACCAATGTGATTTTTGTACCGAGTTGAAATTCAGGTTATCAAAGTCATTGTGCATGGATATATTGGTTTCCACAACTACACTAGTGTCGTTCGCCTAATATACGAACACGAAACACTTAACACTACATCCCCAAAACCAATATCATAGAATCAGAACCTACAACGAAACATACTCCTCTGATACCACTCTTCCGTGACCCATTCCAATGTTTTTCATGTTTTGTTTACACCAATCCATCTTTTAATAGGTCAAGGGCTAGAGACCAATGTCGAGTATGTGTATCACACATAAGGGATGCCTTAGACTAATGTGCCTTTACACACACTCACACTCCTCTCCAATCACATTCAATTATGAAAACTAAAAAAGCTAGTAAACAAGCATGACTATAATATAAATCCAAACATAATTGAATGAAAAAAGTAATGGGAAGAAAAAGGGACAAATACAATCCCACCATGAATAAACTAAAAACATGTCCAACCGAAAAGATTAGAAGGGGACTATTGAAAATAAAACTATATGAACACACATCAGTTTTTCCATCTCAAAAATCTCCACCTTATTTTTGTACCTCAAGCAAAATTTCAAAGGTTTGATCATAATTATAAAAAAAGTAAATTTCTTAAAATATCATGAAGGGGTGAGACTTATAATTCCTAGTAGAACATCAAAAAATAACTAATGATATAACATCAATAATAATAGTGATCTCATCACATTATATGTCTACATCATATATAACAAGAATATCTTGATATACTCAACATAGAAACATAGTATATTGGTAAAGTGACAACTAAAATTACAACCTGTGATTCTATCCTACGGTTTTGAGACATACTTTATTTAGGATAACCTAGTCTATGAGTCACTACAACTGATGGAATCCATCCAGGATGTCATACTCATCGGGACTCGCCATCAAGATTACACATGGGATGTCTGATGAGAATGATAAATAGACAAGGACCACACCAAGTCCATAGGTTATACTAATGAATCATTATATAATAACATTATAGGTAGAGGATCAACTTATGCATAGTTTTAGTAATGATGATACCATGAACTCGACAAAAATAAAATATGATGATCGAGGATATCAATCTAAAATTCACAGAAAGATTCCCAAAACTCCATCAAAGACTAATGTCCCTATATTGGGATCACTATCCAATGTATATGATGTTATTACATACTAAACCCTCATGGAATTTATCAAGGTAATGAACCCTATGAGAACTAGTCCATACTGGAGATGAAAAGGGCTCCAATCCATTTTTGAATCAGTATACAGTCTGTACTAGAACAACATGAGGTGTACCTTAATAACCTAGTCTTTTATGTATATTGAGGAGTGTTCCCATGTCTGTACCTACATACTTGGAGTGTCTGGGCCATTGTATTGTAGACTGTGAATGTACTTGAGAGCATGGAATTAGTGATCTCGTGAATTAGTGTCCATGTATCATAACCCAATGATGTAGATACCATGCCACTAGGTAGCTGTCACACTAAATTAAATAGTTTTCAAACTCCATGCGATATTTATATTCTCCACAAAACCCTAGCACCACACATGGGGTACCATATATTGTTTGATCCCAAATTTCATGTTGTGTATCCTGGAATTTTTTAGAATTCCAAATTATTCCTCTATATAATTTTATACTAATCCGACATTCAATCCATCCATGAGTCTTTCTAGAATGTATGGATCTACTATGGTCGAGCTTCTCCTTCATTGTTCACTATTCGTTGTCCATCATATTCACAAGTGAAATGATCATTGTCATGCCCTGTTATCATCACACAACCAAATGGGAATCATGGGATTCTATGAACTGATCTCAATCTACTATCGTTATTGAACATATCCATCTCATGACATAAACCATCCCAACCACATAGTAATTATCCTTTGGGAAACTAATCATGTGAAAATGTATGATTTATCATGTATCCATTGAAACACTAGTAAAAATAATTCCCATTTAAGAACATACAAAGGGTAGGGGAGGAAACAAAAAAATACATAAAAGAGGAACAAGACTCGGCTGAGTTCTGTTTCCCTTGATCTATTTTAGTTTGAATGATGAATGAATATAAATATTAATATAAACAATTCATCTCAACAATCCACACAGATAAACATTACCATAAATATGATTGATCCTTTAACCAATATATTTTTTGATTGACTCAAAATCATCATAGGAATATTCAAGCTAGGAAAAATCCATAAAATACAAAAATCCATCCTTAATTTGGATCAATCACTGGGGAATATTTTTTTATATTTTTTATTGGTGGTATCCTTTTTTTTATCCCACACTGATTCATAATCCATAATCTGTCATCGTTATCTAATGGAAGCTCCACTAAAACCATCCAATAGATCTTTCCAATTAATAGGGGTATCTAACAAAAAATAAAAATTAGCAATTGAAAATTTTATATATGGAATTATAGGATTTGTATTTTAATGAAATAATTAAATATATTTAGTTATATATAATTAATTATTCCCCCATGAAGGTACTCATTCAAAAATCCTAATTCCAATAAATATTATACTACACCAAAGGAAAAATGCACATTAATGAATCAACAAGAAGCCTCATATTTCAGAAATAACAATTCACTTAGAATTTACTCCTATTTATAGGAAAACCCTATAAGTGTGATATTTAATATTATTGAAATATTTCAACAATTAATTCTAGGAACATTGGCCCTCGAAATGATATGACATATTATTCCTTTGAAAATAATCCATGTAATATTCTGAATCAATACATTGAAAAATAAGGGTCATTGAAAAATGGTTATTATTACTATATATTTTTTTAATGATAGATATTGATAAATGGAAGTTATTGATTCCAAATTTTATGGAGGTATAGAAGATTGTGATATTGTAATGGAATACCATTAAGTAGATATTTTTTTTGAAATAGTTTACTTGGGAAGAACAAGTTGATATGGAATTGATATTCATTAATTAAATTCAATTGGAAGAGAAAAATTATTCTAACTATGATAAACCATTACAATATTTTTTAGGAATACTAAATACAATGTATGAAACTTGAAATGTAATATTGATTATTTTTAATGGACTAAAGTCATGCGTTCGATGTGAAATATTACCTAAAAAATAATTATTATAAGATGATATATTATATAGTTCCCTCATCATAGTAAATTAATTATTGAAGTCATTTATCATCAAAGGAATCAAGGAGATGAAAATAAACTAACATCCGATGAAAAAAGTGATGTGGAAAAGGAGAAGAAGGGAAGGATATTGCATCAACCATGTGATAATAGTTGAAAGAAATATCCTGGAATATTTTTAAATAGAGAAGGAGTTTGTTACAAGTGAAAAGATAATTTAAATTTATCTACATAATTTATATGAAAAAAATGAGTAATTGATATTCAGTGTTTCAACTTGCTGAAGATTTGGAACTATTCAAACCAATGATTAATGTTTCAAGGATTACATTAAAAATATTGATGTGAAATTTATTGATGACATATTAGTATAATATAATCATAATTAAGATCATGATAATTTATTTTGAATGATTCGTGGTTCTCTCATAAGAATGTAGTTATTTTATAAATTTAGCATGTGTGAATATTAACATTATAATGTTACTTTTCTAGGAAATATTATTATTAATAATTGAATATTAGTTGATTTTTAATGAAAAGTAATACCCGTACCATATTTTATAAAAATTAGGAGGAGTAGGAGTTTTAAAGTATGGTTAATTATAGTAAATGTGTGTGAATAAGTGATTATGACATATTCAAAATTAATTTCATATATTCGAAAAGGTATTATGTTTTAATGATTAATGATAAACTATGGGTGTTATTATTGATATTTTGGATATTATCACTTCATTTTATTATATAAATTATTTCATATTATTGTTTATTTTTTTTAAAAAAAAATTAAATGGATTGAAACGAGAGCAATCAATGGTTATAAAATCATTCATACAATGAAGAACACTAAACATTGTTGTTTCTCACGATCCATTAAAAGATTATTTTAGTGATTAAATCATGAAAAATTCATCATGATCATATTGATGTTCATAAATAGATGATATCATTCTTATTAAATGAGATGAAATTAAATAAGTAAATTTTATCATTTTCTTTATCCCAAATTTTATTGAATTTTTCAAACCAAAGGAAAATGAATTTAAAATTAACATGTATAATTTGCAATTTTAAACTCATATACCAATGTTCATTTTAAAAAAATTCATTCGAAATTATGATTTTTATTATTGTAAATACACGACAAGTATCTTGGTCATAACATATATATATTAATTTTAATTAAAATTCTATATCCAATTTTATTACTATGTTGTGATATTTTCAGTACAAAAGTATATAGTTGAAATTTTGTGGATAAAGTTTATTAATGATGTAAAAAATATTATACCATGATTTTTATTTTGTATTTTCTTTTTAATGAACAGTATGATTGGTATAATGATCCACACGTAACCCTGACCTTAATCAAAGAGTGAAATATTATTATTTAAAAATGATTGTTACAACATAAATATTGGTTTCTTGGGAATTAATAATAATAAATTTATTATTAAAAATAATTGGATCATATCCCTTAATAAAATGAATAATCAACAATATATTTATCATTATATTCTTTGAAATTAATGTAAATGTTTAGTAGGTAAAAAGATATTCTTCATTAAACATCTTTTATTTGGGAAATTCATTTTTATTACTTTTGATATGTGATTATAATGAAATAAGTAGATTATTAATTCATAACTAAATTAAATATAATTAATTTAATTATGATTAATAGGCCAACATTGAGAATAATTCCATTTTATAATTTAAAAATACATTTTTTTCAAAAAAATGGATTTATTTTATTTTTTACATTGATGTTATAATTAGTTAATGAAATATTTATAAATTTTATTTGAAAATATGGATTTAATTATTGAAATAATAATATATTAATTGTACTAGGATGGTTTTCATATATTTTTTTGAAAAATATTAATTAATAATAATGAATGTAGATTTTAGTAAAACTGTAATTTCTTTTATTTAAATCAAATAATTTTAATGTATAATGTTGATTTGAATTTTATAAAGAAAAATGAGACCCAATTTATTTAAAATATTATAATATTTTTTATTGTAATCAACATTATATTATATTATTTTATAAGAATATTTTATACTACAAAACACATTATTTTAAAAACTGTATTCAAAACATTTTTCATAAATACATTAAAATCAATTCCCTTATATTATAGTAATTTAATCATAAAAACATATTTCATATTTATAATAATATAGTATTATTTTTTAAAATAGTTTTATTTCTTATTTATTCAAAATTAATAGTACAATAGTAAATTTTTATCTCCATAGTAATGGGTATAAGATTTTATTATCATTATAAAAATTGAATAACATCTCAAAATCATACAAACACATTATTTAATTTTATTAACTTATTTAAATTATAACATAATCATAATAATATTGAAAATAATAAATTTTTGTGCTAAAATATTTGTATTAAAACCATTATATTATTTTTAGATAATGATATCTGAAAAATGCTAATTTCAATCACTTCATATGCTTTTATAATATAGAAATTGATATAAATGAAATTTTAATGGTTATATATGATAAAATTGATATCTATATAACTATATTTTTTATAATAATTTATTTTTAATTTATAGATATTGAATATTTTCCTTGAACTCTTACGTAATGTCAATTCAGTGCATGAGAAAGAAGTTGAAAAATCTAAAAAATGAAATTAAATACAATATATGTAATATATTTTTGATGAAATATTGTTACCCAATAACATTTTGGATAATTATAGTGTATAATTATTTTTTAAATATTTTATATTCAAATTCCATTATTATGTTTATTCCATTAAAATCAAGATATGTGAATAGTTCTAAAAATAACCATAAATTGTATTTACTGTTTAAAACATATTTTCAAATCAATATAAAATAAAAAAAATTTATATTAAATGAATATTTTTTTCATTTTTAAATAAAATCCTTCATGAATAATTTTTTTCCACTCATAATTTTCAAAATTACACTAATGATTCATAACGAGGGAATGATTTGTTAAAATGAATAATATTAATCAGGGTTAATGAAGATGTTAAAAAGAAATATAATGATCAAACCCAGAACTAAACATTTCTAAAATCTATTTTACTATTATATGTTAATTTTATAATACATATATTCTAATATAATGAAGTTTTGATCCATATTATGTGAGTCATAAACATATTATATAATAATATTTCACGTAATTACATGTTCTCCACCCACATCACTTATAAAAGGGAACCATATATTCTCTCATAATCACACATTATAAGAAATTTATTTTGTGATATATAAAAAAAATACATTCCAAGATTCATTATCAACATCATAGACTCTTTTTACATCTTTTAGGACAATCCAAATAAGTAATATGTTTTATGAGAGATGAGGATTTCTGAAGAAGACGTATAACTCTTATCCAAGTTCTTTCATATTATTTCTTCATATACGAAAATAAATTATATCATAACCAAAATAATATAAAAAAATAATATAATATTTGTCTATATATAATTTTTATTATGTTTTTGGGGAAACCATTACTCACCTTATTTCATTTTATCACTAAATCACTGGTCATGTTGTTATAAAAAATGAAATTAATATATATGATATTAATGAATAAATTATTATTTTGAATATAAAATACATTTTATCTATTTTTTAATTCCAAATACTTAGAATATTTTAGTGTTTATCATGTGTATGTGTGTATTACTACCTCCATGAAGCAATGTGATTCATTATTCATGTGTTTTTATATAGTTGGTAATAAGGATTAATAAAATTAATATATATTAAATATATGATATATTGATGATTATTTAAAGTTTAATTGTTATTTAAATATCATTTCCTCCATTCATTAGAAACATTAAACAACATTCATGTGTATGTTTGAACTACAGTCACCACGAAGTGATGCAATTCATTTTTGATCACCTATTTATAGGGATGGTTAAAAAAGTTAATATAATGAATAACCTTGATAATTATTACATGATATTAATATTGAAGTAATTAATCCATGAATAATTTGAAAAAACTAGAAACATCAAACTGAAATGGGCATTGGAAATAGATATGTTTTCACATGAATGATAATTTTAATGAAGAATTTTTCATTAATTGGTGATGTGATTTTGTAATTAAACAGTATATTTTATGATAATATTAACATTGTTCATGTATAGACATATAATAAATATAAATTTATTATTAATGACTATAATATAATATACAAAACCTGTGGGTCTTGAGTTTACATATTGATATTAAAATATAATGTTTTTTGTGATTTTTTCTTTTGGGATTTCCTTTAGGAAAATTATATGATCATAATATCATTAATAAAATTATTTTCTTCTCTATTGGTGATTTATAGGATTTAAATTGTTATATTACATTTCTAATATTTTTGGATCATGAATCAACAAGTATCTAACAAGTATATGAAAATAACCTTTTTTCATATTTTAGGTAGAGAATCATCATTTTCCATATCCATTTTCTGAAGATTATTTTTTGAATTTTTTCTATGATACTATAAATGTTTCAAAAATTTCACATTAAATTCCTATTACTTAATTTACAATTTTCAAAATGGATATTTTTACAATGTATTTGAAATAAGAAATTTTCCTGGCATTTTAAATAAGTGCCAAAAGAATGTTATTTATTAATTTATATAGAATGGATTGCTTTTCTAAAAATCATGATTGTCTCTTACTTCAATGATTACTTTCCACATATTCATTGTAATTTTAAGATAATATATATTTGTCAATGTTGAATAAATTTTCATTTAAATTAATTTAAAAATAAAATTTTATTATTTTCATTGTGGAATCAAAATAAATTTGAATGTATGGTATAACATCATTATTACAAAAATATTCAAGGATGTTATTTTAATTTTTTTTCAATTTATTTTATTTTCTATTTTAAAATGAAATGGTATTTCTATAAAACCATAACTTGTATTTAATTTATGGTCTTCTTTCATCCTTAACTAATTTATTGTTTTTTTCATTAACACTCTCATGATTACATTCCCTAGAACTCACAATAATTTAATTAGACCCTATTTTATTTTACAATTTGAAGATTCAATTATCAATTATATTAAATGAATATTTCCACTATATTAATTGTTTTTACCATATCCTATTTCTATATACAATATAAATTGAAGGAAGATTACTAATAAATTTATTTCCTTGATTGGGTAAATATTTTGTATTCTTTATTCAAAACAAATATGTTTTGATTTGTAACTATGTAAGATAATGAACTATATTATCCTTTAAATATATTACGAATTAATATGAAGTTGAACTGAATGATGGGTCCTATTTATATATATCCCCTCAATGCATTGTCATATCCCATGAGTAAAAATAAGTTATCATTATGTATTTGTTTTTCTTGTAAGATAATTCCATAAGAGTTTTGTATTTGGTGTATTTCTTACATACTTACATAATATGTCATGGTTTAGAGGCCTTTATATTATATTCTAATGTCTAATGTTATGAATTTATGGTATTTTTTAGATATCTCAGTATAGGCCTTGTTGGTGTGAACATGAATACACATAATATTCATTTCATTTATTTAGAATAAAATTTCTATTATCTATTTCATAACAATGTTGATATTATCTATAAATTTACATTAAAATCCAGTTATTGATTGAATATATCATCATCTTCTTATCTACTATGGTATATTAATTATTCATAATTTACCCATGATAACCTCCACAGTATATAACCCTTCCTGGGAATTTAATCTCACCCTTTTGTTGTTCTTATAAGATCTAATATTTTCCAGGTACACCCTTATTTTTATTTTTATTCAAATTTACATGATTTTGGGTTTTACTTTATTTTATCATACATATCAATCCTTAAGATATATAGTATTGTTTTTTAAGGAATCATAAAAGTTAGATGGAGTATGGATAAAAAATTAATTCATTCCATAATTTATGAATTCATGTTATGAATTAATTTTTGAATATCCCATGAAACCCCATAAAATAGGATAATAAAATTTGGAAGACCCCATGGCCTTAATTAATGAACTAAATATATCTAGGAAGACCCATTGAACATATAATTGTTTCATGATATATATTTATATTGTGAAATTAATTTTCAAGGTTTCAACTAATATAAATCATAATTCTAAGCATAGTTGGAATACATACACATTCATAATGTCAATCCCATATTAATATAGTGAACTTGGCACACCTGGATCTCCTCTTAAATATCTAGAGTCGTGTATTTCTCAAATAAGGCACCATTTATATTAAATTGTATCCCTTCCATCAATGAACATTATTAATCCACATCAAACCAAAATCACATCCCCATTGGATCATGGACTTCTAGACAATAAAATCGAATGTGTGTAAGGTGAAAGCTAATAGTTTCATCATAAATTGATGAATTTTCTACATATTCTATAATGTTGAGGTGTGTTGTCTTGAAAAACTCCATAATGTCTATTTTATTTCCTCTTGTATATTTTATATTACATATATCAAAATAACATCATGTAAAAGACCTAACTAAATCATAAATCCTTTTTTATACAAACTGGATTGATAGGAATCCCATAAATCATATTGAGTATGATGTGGTTAAGATAGAAACATGTGACAACTTGATATGTGTGACCACCATTTACCCTAGTTTGAATCATGGTTGGGTTGAACAATGATCCCTTTGTGAAAATGAAAATTCATTATAATTTTCTTAACCTGGTGAAATTGGAATAACATGTGGATTGTGAATATTTGTAACATGGAATTATTTAACATTAATAGAATCAACCAATTGGAAATAAATGGATTGTAAAATGGAAATTGGTTGGATTGACTGATATGGCTAGTGGAAATTTATTTTACATTATTAGTACAAACCAATGATAATTTTTCCTATATAAGATAATACACCGATTTACAGAGATATAATATTTTTTCCTTGTCTTTGATGGTTGGTTATGTGATGCGTGAAAGAGGTGATTCATACCATTAAATATAATCTTCAAATTTATATGGATACTTTTCCATTGCTTTTTATTTTACAACGGGAACATGTAAGTGACTCCAACACGGGTAATTAAACCTAGTATGAATACTTTTCCCGCATATGTTATTATTTCATCGAAACACATAAGTGACTCTACCTTTGGTAATTCACACGGAATCCAATATGGATATTGTTCCATTATATGGTATGTATCATAGGGAAAAGGTAACTTACTATAGCATGCATAATTCATATGAACACCAGTATGGTTACTTTTCTCTAGTATGGTATTGATCCATGGGAAAATTAAAATAATTCTTTTATGGGTAATTATCATGGATAATAATACGATTACATTACCGTTTTCATGGACTCATGCTTTAGGAAGACCTAAATGACACAATCATGGGTAATTTAAATAGAGCGCACTGTAGTTCATTTACGTGAGAAAATATATTGATGATTCATCCATGTTAGTATAATAATCCAAAATAACTGTTAATCATTCCAATGAATTCAGATCCACCACCTGATAGAGATTTCTATCATGGTGTTGAACTAGGATTGGCTGACCCCAAGTTTTAACCTAGAGCCGAATGGTAATCTCATTTATTTCATGTTTTTACTAATTAGTTAATTTATAAATCAATTTTAATATTATTTCATGCAATATATACATATACTTAAATTTTCATGATCCATCTTTTTTAGACTATTGATTTGTACTCACGCCATATTCAGGCCTCTCTTTAGTACTCAATAGCCTTCATGGTTGCATGTATGGACAATTGGATGGGACACTATAATTGACTGTTTGGTTTCTAGACGGGTTGGGTCCTCAATATGAGCCTGACATGTGGTTCAAGACTAGGGATTTTGGTGCATTATTTTTTGTGACTATTTATTCCTTAACTTTTATAACTTCCATCAAATCATTTAGATGTATTTTGCGTATCATTTCATGGTGTTTATTGTTATTTATATTTTCCACCCTTATTCATCAAAAATACATGCATGATTATTTATAGTATTTATGCTATTAATGTAACTATTTGTCTTATGTTATAGTATCCTAAATATATTCTTTAAAATTATTCCAGCAGTAGGTAGCCTCTAGAATATATGTAGGTGTTCCTAACATCATTTAACTACTTATCTCAGTTAACTGTGGGAGTACTGGGATGATGGTGTTGCATATTATTATTAGAGGATGTCCTTTATATTTCATTACTATTTGGTAATGTTACATGTGAGACTATGTTGTTTTAGGTCGTATTAAATGGATCTTTCTTTGCTGTATCTAACACATGTTCAAGGAAAACATATAGTTCCTATATATGGTATTTCGGTTCTTATAATTAAATTGTTATCTTTTTTATATTACTTGAACTTGTTTGATTTACTTGTTGTTTTATGTTACTACATATTATGATTTTACTCATGGACTATCTTATCATGAGATGAGTACTCATGCATTATGATAGCCACATAGGGATATATGTTGACATGCTTTGTTCATGATATGGATATATCAATTTCATGTGACATATATGCCTATTGAAACTATGAAAACCAAATCCTTTTACATGATAGAAAAAAATAATGAAACTATTATGATATGCCTATTTTTCTATTAAGAAAAGTGAATGTAATCATTGAGTCAATGCTCCTCTATAGCTTCACCTTTTATGATAGATCAAGTTATGTATCTTATTTTATATCAAATTTGTTGACCCTTGTAGACAAAATTCCTCCACATCAACTTTTAGATTATATTTAGTTGAGTGGTATATGAAAACATCGAAAATAGTTGATTTTAATCTGTCTGTGGATCTAGGGAACTATATGGATGATCATATTGGAGAATTATATCTTTGAATCAAGTGATCCGTTGAGTAATAGATCGATTCTTTTCAGATGATTCTTAAGAACCTTGAGACACGTGGATATAAGAGGTGTATCTAACTGCATACATTTCATAAGGACCATCAAAGAATTGGTGGGATATTTTAGGGAATGTAATTCAGTATGTGGACCTCACCAGAATGTACTTTTTGAAGTTATTCATGATTCAAATATATCAATAGATTGATATGTTTGACTGTTCTTGGGAGTGAATGAACCTGACATAGGGGAGTATGTCAGTTATGGAACATGTTGGAGGTCTCACTAACCCACAATGTTTTTCTCCATCTTTTGTGGCTAATGTGATTTCCCATGTGAATGGTTTCATAGATAGAATTTTTTATGAGGTAATGCCACATGTGATTTTCTTATACCTAAGAAACATCATGAACCCAGTGATTCATGATCTCATAATGGATAGGAACTTGGGAGAGGCCTCATGTCTTGAAAAGGTAGACTTAGTGAGATAAATTGAATGATATTCAACTAGTAGAATGAAGTGATGATATGGTAGTTACTGACTGAAAAATCTAAGGTATAGTATCCATGGATGTGGGAATATATCTCAGGATATCATCCCATTATAGTTCTTTTAGGGAGATTGGGATGGCCACATGTGTCCTCTTTTCCTATCCCACAGGGGATAGTCATGTTTGTGAGAGGATAAGAAATCATCATTTGTATTTTAAGACCCCATAGTTACACAGAACTTTTATGTAATCAGGACATGAAACAGAATTTGGTAAGGACTCAATTACCTCTCTAGGTACTAGTACATAGAGTTCAACCAAATGTTTTAGTAGAGTAAGGCCATGTGGTACCTCGATATTGGAGTATAAATACAATTTAAAGTGATAATAACATAGGATTCAGATTAGAGCCTCGGGTAGAGGGGCATGTTAGATGCACACAACACAATTTACTCCGACTAGTCTAGATTTATGACCTTCTTCCATCAGAGGTTTTACTCTTATCACATCTACCATTGATTTTATTGATATATTTTCATTACATTCTTTTATATCCACTCAATATTAAAATGATTTGGGTTTTTTTACATGAAATATTGAATATAGTTTTTACTATTGACACTGTGTTGGGGGTGTGGTTAGAGGGTGTCAAATGTTTCAAGGAATTTTATCATAATTTCGGTGAAAACTAATTAATTTTGGAGTTTTTCATGATGAAAATTTTAGGATTCAATTTTATTTTGGGTATGGATTGTCTTTTTCTAAACCACGATCAAATAATGTATTATCATAGGTGTGTATCTTTTCAGTCTGAAAAATTGGAATATTTTTCCATTAACATGATTGGGTTATTCATGCTAGTATTATGGGTCCAATTTATTGTATACTATATTATCTCATGAATAATATATTATGACTTTTTCATTGTGATGGAAATATATTTAATTGTATGTTTCCTATAGTGTTATACAATTTTCAAGACAACTTTAATGAAGAGTTCTCCAACATACCACCCAATCGTCTGATTTGTTCATGACCAAGTTAGTTTTAGGGGATCCGAAAATTTATATTCATAAATAAAATGTAAAACCAAAAAAGCACTATTAGATTAATTTTCAGTTGGATTATCTAAAATATATGGTTTTATATGACCTAGTACATTACCACAGGGTTCTTCCACACACTTATCCTAGAAGGATGGAAGACATTTTCACTTATGGGTGGATTATTTCTGGGTAAACCAGATGATGGTAAAGAACTAGTATCCCCTTATATAGATTGATGATATTATAGATTAACATGTAGGTTTATAGATCATAGAAATGAATGAATTGGTTTTAGTGTAACATCTATTAAGGTTGAGACCCTCTGACAAACCCAAGACTCCATTTACAATAATTTATTCCTTGAATGAGTTTATGGTGATGTAGTTTGTCATGACGAATGCACTGATGGTATTCATAACTAAGAAAAATTGTCTATTTTATTTATTTGTAGATTAGTTTTTATGAATTTAATTGAAGACATCATATTTGTATTCCTAGGCTACTGATGGTTACACCCAACATCGAGACTCATTTCTATTTACATTTAGAGAGAATATTCTTTACACCCATCTATCAAAATGTAATTTATTTATTAATAGAGTGAAATTAGTAGGTCATGTTATCTTAGATGATGGGGTTTTGGTTGATGTAGGGATATTTATATATATGATATCTTGTTAGTGGCCCAATAATGAAGAAGATATTCTAAGATTTCTAAGTCATGTAGTCTATTACTAATGTTTCATCTAAGTAATATCCTATTTGGAAGGGATGACATCCAAGATAAATAAAAAATGATTTAATTTTACTTTCCCAATTCTTGTGAGAGAGAATTATTATATTTTAAGGGTATACTAACATATGAAAAAATTCTTACCTTACTTCTGATGAGTAATGATTATACTATGTATTGTCATGCATCCATATTTAGACTCAAATAAGTTATAATGTGAAAGGATTGAGTTTTTATGATTGAATCAAGGTAGTTGAGACCACATGAGATGAATTTCCATACTAATGATCTTTAGTTGGTTCTAGTTATATAAACCGGGAGGTTTTATAAAAAAAATTGGGAAAGGGGTCTGTAATGTACAGTGACCAAAACATCATCTAGTACACTATTTCCAATCATAAAACAAACCTTAGATAGAGGCGTTGTTTAACTCAATGTAGTGTTTTTCTATTCTAACATGATAACACACCAATAAAACGAAATTTTATTAATAACTAGTTAATCTGGAAGAAATTACAAATCTAGTATAGGTGTCACACAATGAGTGGATGACGAGAAAACTAATTGAAGATATTTTTCCTGATGTTCCTATGTCGACAACATATATAGCTCTAATTTTTGACATCATTCATGATTCTGAACCCAATCAATAGAGGGTTTTTATATAATCTCAAGGGCTTAGATCTAAATGATATAATTTATGGTGGGGAACGAGAATATGGATTTCATCTTAGTGGTGAAATTTTTCTTTTTATACATGAACATGTATGCGAACAAATTTCATTACACATGGTTTGATAAAGGAGTTTCATGAATGTAAATGTTCCGAATATAGAGGTCCGATAAATATCCATCATGATCCTTATAGAAAATTTTTCTATCTGGGGATGAAGAAAGTGAATCCAAGATCAATTGTAGGATATTTCATCAGTCTGCATGTGATGGTAGAGAATCAAAGGCATGGTGGGTTATTGAAGCCCTTTCCCATTTTTAAATGAAAGTGGGATGATGTCACTATAGATAATGTGACGGGATTTCCCAAGACACATAAAAATATTGGTACTGTATGGGAGATCATAGATCTATTGATCGTGTTATCCCAAGTATTTCCTATAGGGGATATGTTTAACATTTAATGTCTAGGTTGTCCTTCCATTTAATAAATGGTTCAATTTCATTGTGTTATAAGGAGTATTATTTCTGATTAGAATCCACATTTCATATCACAATTCTGGAGAGGACTTTAAAAGGAACTACAATCAGAAGTACTTCTATGTATAACTTATCATCATTAGCCTAACAACTAATAGAAATTAATGATTCAAACTCCTGAGTATATATTGCGATCATATGATTGGTTTTCAATGTTTCATGGAACTATCATCTTGAACTTATGTAGTTTTCTTCCAATATCAGTTTCCAAAAATCAATCATAATGGATCCTTTAGAGTCTATGTAACGGAGTACCTTTTGTTCACCTCTTTTTTGCTTTCAGTTAGTAGAGAATGAACAAAATGGACCTAGTCTCATGTAGGACAAATAAATGTTAGTCTAGTAGATCAATAAAATGTTTGTTATTACAATTATCCTAAATAAATCATATAATTACGATTAGATAAAACATATAAATTTTTAGATTGGCTATCCGGTTATTCTTCCAATGTCATCAATTCTGAGTCACAACTATATCTAGAAGTAAGGGAATCTATCACTTAGGGTTTTTAGGAATATTGTGATATATGTGATGGTCATTCCACTGGAATATCAATTTTCATCTCACATTACTACAATGTTATGTGTGCCATTTTTCCTCCCACATTGCTAAAATGATATGCATGATTTGATACATGTATCATAACTTCAATAATATCATCTTGGACCTTATCACATGATATACATTTATTAAATTGAGATAGATGTTAATATGCACATTTAGAAGCATATGATCTACATCACGTACTATAGTGAGAAGAATATCAAAGTTAAGTCAATGCATCTAGTACCAATAAAGTGGAAACATGGTTGTCTCCAGTAAATTATTTGGGAGCATGAATCTAATTTCAGAAAAAGTGGATAGATAGGTACACTGAAAAACTAGAGTGATTCTATATAATATATTATGGACGAGTTTTTAAATTGTGGGGAGTTTTTAATATGCCATATTTTCCATGAATGCACATAATTATGTTTTGTTTTAACATACTTTATTTTAGTTATTTCCATTTTAGACCATAGAAATAAAACATTATTCCAGATATCATAATTGTTCAGATGACGCAGAAAGTGGAAACGAATTATAGCTATGACATTAATTCTCATTATATATTTCCAATTAACGATATGAAATAATGAGGGAAGTTCCCATGAAATTGTATAAAATATGTGCATGGTTCTAAGGAGACCTCTTGAACTAGATTCATTACATCAGTATATCTCGGAAGTCTTATGAAATTTAAAATGACACCGTGAGATGGATTAATGATTTTCAACATCTTTTCTAGGTTGTAAATTAGATATGAAATATTTGTTTGTATGACTTGAATACAGAAGTATTCACAAAATGAAACTATTATTCACATCATGAATATGGCAGGGCCACTGCTCCAATAGAATCTATAGTGCATTGTGTAATATCCCATTACTGATCTCTCAAGTACGCCTTAATCTTCATTTTAGTTTTCCTTTTATCATTTTCATAATATGTCTGAGAATTAATTGGGATGATAGCCATGATGGTAAAGTAAGTTATTTGTTGGCCTTGTAGCATTGATCAATTTTTTCTATGGCTAAAGGGGTATTTCAAATCGTCTAACTGGGTTACACATCATGTAATGGTTGTTGGGTACAAGTAATCAGAGGGATCATGATGTGAAACGAGACATGTTGTGAATGGTGGTTTCACATCATGAATGGTTTAAATAATTTATTTTTAATACAAGGGGATTGGATTTTCAGTGTATGTAGGACGTAGTAGTTACATGTTTGAAAACTGGGAAACACATCATGTAATGCCCCAGATACAAGTTTTAAAAATACCCTGCATTTAATTTGTTTTGATCCCTTCTCCAATTCATTATGGATCTCGACCTAAGGTAGTCCCATTGCATTTTTGAGAGTCTCTTCCCAATCAAGAATAATCAATTCGGTGTCTAATCTCTATTGAGACTATGGTTCATCTCTCTGAGTAGATGACCTTTATAATTCTTCATTCTTTTTTATCGTGGTAACACCCTACCATTGTGGTATCAGATCCATTGGTCGATGTTATATATTACATCTTCTCTTATTCTAGATACATTATCAAAACATGTTCGATGGGACATTTTCTCAGTTATTTAAGGTGTTGTAGACATCCATTCTTAAGGTGTGTGGTGTTTTCCATTGCGACCAAACCCATGTTTTCTTAATTGGATCTATACTAAGATGCGAGGATTGGATTGTAGGGCCTTCATTATCATTGATGAGTTTTCATTATTAGTGGATTCCAGTGTGGGTCTGTGTGACCTGAGTTTTGAGATATGTGGTTCTGTCTCTAGCCTATGATATTAATCTTTCTTGTTCTATTATAAAAACGGATTCATAATGAATGATTATAATGTAACTTTTGTAGGTATTGAGAATATTTTTCATTGAGAAATGTCTTTTCCTGGGTTATTGAAAAATTTAATGGAAAATGGGTATTTTCAAATCATTTAAAAGAAAATTGAAATGTTTTTGAAATGGATTCCAATGTCTTGAAATGAATTGTGAAAATGAGAACATGGGTTACCATGGGTATGTTGGTTTAATTTTTATCAGGAGGCCATTATCCATTGTTTTATGATTTTCAAGGGATTTTACTCAAGGAGCATTCCTCTATTTCAGAGGCCTGTTGTTATTGTGGACATATATTGATATATTTTGGGGGTTTAATCATGGTGTATTCCCATGCTTCTTAGGCCAGTGATATATGATTAGAATTTTTCCCATGATTGATTTTGGTATGAGTAGTATACAGCATGGACCTATATTATTCCTTCGTGTTATGATACCTATTAATCTATTTGGTATTTCGTGGGTTTCTGAGTTAGCCTTGATAAGCTATTTTAGGCTTGTGAAAATGAAATATAAAATGTACTTTGAAATTTATATACCGTATTTTGTCTAGAATTGAAGAAAAGGGAATGGTTTACCATGTTGACAATATTTTTTTTAATTTTTTATCATTCCATGTATTATTTAAAATAATTATAAATGATTATTTATAAAAACACTTGTTATGTAATAGCTAGGTGGGATCCTACTTATCATGTTATCTCACAACCTAGAACCTCTTTCACATAGCATGGTACATTTTTGATATTCTAGTGCAAGGAAGGTAAAGGTGGTGTAGTGTGGAGGTGACGTTCATGTCAGCTGGATGGGTAGCTAGTGGTGATATAATAGGATTCCCTTCACACCATTGTTTGTAGTAGTTGTTTGGTTTGTGATATTTGTTGTTCGACTTATCATTTGGTGTTTTATCAACATTCTTGTTTTTGTTGCCACTATTTTTATACATTTATGTAGTATAAATATGTTATTATTTCACTCATTCCCTATTGACTTATATATGTTTTATATTTGGTAGTTTAGTTTGGGATAAATATTTCCCTATGATTTTTCTTTTGCTACTCGGGTGCTTGTCACGAGACCATGGAGGTCAGTAACTCCCCTCGAGTATGTGACATATTGGGTCGGGTGCTAGGTTTTTGGAAAATCTGGGTCGGTCTATTATAGTTTGGTATCAAAAGATTTTTGTCCTCATGATTCCAAATATTGGGACATCTGTTAGACAAGAGATATGATTTTCGGGACATCAAAGGTATGTATCGATGAGTGTCTTGAATGATCTTATCCGGGAGAGAATCATTTTTTTCTAGGTTGTTGGGACATGTGTCTCTAGTGGTGAGTTTTTATTTTTAATTCTCAGTTTTTTCTTTTGGGTTTTCTAATTTGAACTGAGATTTATTCTATTGTTCATCATTCTTATGCTTCGGTGTGCAGAAGTATGCCTATGATACGTCTTCCATGAGTTCCTCAAGAATTTGAGGATGATGCGCCTCAAGGGAACCCAAATATAAATTAGACTCTCAATAAGACTATCATACGTAAAATTTGTTATGTTGATCAGGGTGCACCATGAGTTCATAATGCAGGGGTTGAGGTATATCTATGAGTTAGAGGATATAGAGGTTGCTTATATGTGTTCCTACTAGAGACACCACCATCAAAAAATGGGATGATAGAACCTCAAGGGTTAGGTAACTGGCTGAATAGGATCGATAAAATCATTAACATTATTATGTCACCTGAGAATATCAAGGTGAAGTGTTTATAATTCATGATCAATGGGTCCATAAACTGATGGTGGGGTCATATGGTTCAGGTTGTCAAACACGTGTTTTTGGATTGTAAGGTTTTGAAAACCTTTTTCTTCTAGTATTTTTTATAGATTTTATGATGATGGTGATCTGTAGTGTACATTTCCTTGAAATATGGAGAGAATTCGGTTTCGGTATACAAGAATTGATTTTCCAATCATGTTTGTTTTACTCCTGACATTGTGAAGAATGACCAGTTGAAGGCATAGAATTATCTATAAGTTTCATGACTAGATATCATATCGAATGTGTTAATGATGAATATTTAAACCTATGCAGAGATAATGGGTAGAGCTATGATTATAGAGACCTTAACATTTTACACATAACATTTCAAGATTTTAAACATAATTTATCATCAGTGTACAAGACAAGGATCGTTAAGTCTAGTGTCTTGGAAGACTAGGTACATATATCACAAAACATGAGGCTAAAAAAACTTCTTTATTTAATATCCATAATTAATGTATTTTTATTATTTTGTGAATTATCGTATTTCACTATTCATCAAAATTTCAAATATTTCAGAAAAATCCCAAAAAATCACCCGAACCATTTTTCAACGTGTTGAATCCAAAAATGAAGTCCATTTTTCAAAAATAATTTTCAAAATATGAATATTTTAATATTTAATTAAAATAATAATTTATTATCAAAACTAGTTTTAAAACATTCATTAATTCATTCTAAAATATAGGTATATCATACTTCCAACTGGAATATTATTTTTATACCACTATAGGTGAGGTTACTATTCATTAGGGTATATCATTATTCATAAGGGTATGTTACTATTCATTAGGGTTGTTTACTATTCACCAAAAAATAATTTTGTTTTATTAGACTTCAAAAAACATCTTGAACACAACCGTGTATGCCGGATATTTGAAATTCCAGACAAAGAAGTAAAAAAATTGTGTTTAAAGGTCACTTATCAATTAGTAGTTCATTATGTTATGCATTCATGAGATTTTATGAAATAATTACAAGAACAGAATTTCCAATTAAAAACTTTGGGTCATTACATTATTCCCACCTTATGAAATTTTTCCCTTGCAATTTTGTTTTACATAATAATCCAAAAACATGTGTGGGTACTTTTCCATCATTAATTCCTCCAATTCCCATGTTTCTTCCTCAAACTTATGGTTCCTCCACAACACTTTGACAATATGGTTTGTCTTGTTGCGTAGAACCTTATCTCTCTAATCCAGAATCTTTACTGGTTTCTCCTCATAGGAGAGGTCATCATCTAGCTACACCACCATTGAGTTTAGTACATGTGAGCGATCATGTATGTACTTCCTCAAAAGTGATACATGAAAAACATCACGAACTCGAGCTATATCTGGTGGAATTTAAAGCTGATAGGCCACAACTCCTATGCTGTCAAGGATCTCAAAGGGGCCAATATACCTTGGGATTAGATTCCCATTCTTCCTGAATTGCATTACTCTCTTCTATAGAGATATTCAAGGGATGACATTATCTCCAACGTCGAACTCCATGTCCCTTCGATGGTTGTCAGCATAGCTGTTTTTCTAAATTTTAGCGGCTTTGATTTGTTTCTGGATGACTTGAACCTTTTCTGTCCTCTTTTGAACAACATCGGGACCAAGTAGAATTATTTCTCCAACTTCATCCCAATAGTTTGGAGTTCTACATCACTTTCCATACAAGGCTTCATATGGAGCCATTTGAATACTGGAGTGGAAGCTATTTTTGTATGAGAACTCAGCCAATGAGAGATGCTGATCCCATCAACCATTAAATTCTAGAGAGCATGCTCTAAGAATATCTTTAATCGTCTTAATAGTTCTTTCGGAATGGCCATCAGTTTGGGGGTGATAGGTCGTGCTAAAATTTAATTCAGTACTCAAACAATGTTGAAGGCTCCTCTAGAATTAGTTGTGAACCTTAGATCAGGGTCAGAGACAATTGAGAGTGGAAAACTGTGCAGTATTACCACTTCCTTTAAATATAACTTTGCAAGCTGTTTAAGAGAAAGATCTTCCTAAATAGCACTGAAATGGGATGTCTTGGTGAGTCGGTCAACCACAACCCATATTGCATTATTTCCCTTTGACGTCTTCGGAAGACTCGTGACAATGTCTGTAGTAACATTTTCCCATTTCCACATGGGTATAAGCAATGGTTGCATCATACCTTTGGACTTTTGTCTCTCATCTTTAACTTTATAACATACCATGCACCTTGATATATATTCCACAATCTCCTTCTTCATGTTATCCACCAGAAGTGTTTTTGGAGATCACAGTACATTTTTTCACTCCTAGGATGGATAGAGAAGGTCGAGCTATGTGCATCATTCCATATCTCATTCTTTATGTTTGGATCATATGGTAAAATAATCTTGTCCCAAATCGTACAAATCCTTCCTCATCAAAACGATAGAATGCCAGTACAACTTTCTCTTCTTCTGAGCACTAGAGGACAAAGAAAATATTTTAAATGGAATTGATCCATTGTTCTGCGAGGATGGGATCAGAAGACCCACTAAAAACGTGATGCCTTTCCCGCATGAAGGATTCCACGGAAACCCGCTCATTCCCTAGAGGAGGGGGGTGTTCCACCTGAATCAAGTTTTTATTCATAACTCATGCCAGGTGAGCATGTACTGCCATGATGTTTTGAGCACCTACTTCCATCACATCAGGCATGTCATTAGGGAAATCATCATATTGCCTATCACATTGTTTGTTGGAACAAGTTCTTCTATATCCCGCCATTATCTAAGAAAAAGAACGTATAATTAAAGGTCATGAATACATAGCTATTGAGAATATAATGGAAACTTTTAACATTAAATGATAAACATATAATGAAGAAGTAAATCCTAACTTGTGATTCCTTAGGTTTATATCTAGGTAATCCTCATTCTATTTCCCAACTCATATTCTTTTGGTCTTCTTCCCTTAATAATGGTTTGTACTAAACTCATGAATCTACCAAAGCATATCCCTTGGGAGTGTCCTAACCAAGAGTGTAGCAAGACCTGTTTTCATGCACCATTTTTTGTTTGAGTCAATCTCCTAGCGGTGTTTTCGGTTTTTACCACTAAGATAATATGTGCTAGAGCTGCCTTTACCTGCTCTTATGCAGACATGGATGTATATGCTTGACAAACCACTTACTCAGTACACACCAAAATTTGGGAATGTTTCCTAATACTTAGTCTCATCCTTAAGGTTCTCACTAAGGTGCTCTATTCATAATCTCCAAAAATGACTAGACCATCCTCTTATACCAACTTTAGCGACCCTAACCTTTTACTCATAACAGTTCATGATTTTAAACCTAATTCATCATTAGAGTACATGCCAAGGATTGTTGAGTCTGGTGTCTTGGAAGACTAGGTACATATATCAAAAAATATGAATTGAAAAACAATTATTTCTTTAATATTCATAATTAATGTATTTTTCTTATTTTGTGAATAATCATACTTCACTATTCATCAAAATTTCTAGTATTTCTGAAAAATCCCAAAAATTCATCCTAACAAATTTTCGACTTGTAGAATCCAAAAATAACGTCCATTTTTCAAAAATAATTTTCTAAATATAATTTTTTTATTATTTATTAAAAATAATAATTTATTATCAAAACCAGTTTTAAAACATTCATTAACTCATTCTAAAATATAGGTATATCATACATCCAACTTGAATATTATTTTTATACCACCATAGTTGAGGTTACTATACATTAGGATATATCACTATTCATAAGGGTATGTTACTATTCATTAGGGTTGGTTACTATTCACCAAAAATTATTTTTGTTTTATTAGACTCCATAAAACATCTTGAACACAACCGTGTATGCCGGATTTTCGAAATCCCAAACAAATAAGTGAAAAAATTATGATTAAAGGTCAGTTATCATTTATTAGTTCATTATGTTGTGAATTTTGAGATTTTATGACATAAATAAATGTAAGTAATTTCCATTTAAAAACATTGGGTCGTTACAATGATGACATAGATGAATATGTAAGGTAAGGTCAGAATTACCACCTCTTGTATTCCATCTATTGAAAACATCAGTATAGTTCATGGGAAGAAGAATAAGAGGTATGATCACCGTAGATGTTATGTAGGTGGGTCTTAGAAGCAAGCCTTCTCTACACAGTCTATTGTAACTAATAGTGTTCCTTTGACATGCTACATGTGTGGAAAGGGAAGACACACCAGACATAATTTTCCTTTTCCCACAATGATGTGAAAATTATATGGATATTGTTGTCACATATATTGATTATTACAGTATATGTTTAGAACGTGTCATAGTTAGTGTTTTTTAGATCCCATGGCTAATGTGGTGTAGTTCTATGATTCAGTGACTAAAGGTATCCAGTTTTAGGACTGAGGAGTGAAGCATTTACATACAATAGATGAGTGTCAAATAGTAGTTGGTGCAAGTATGACAATAGTTTAGGGTATTATACTTATTGAATCTTTAGTATAAATTACATTGTTGGATATTGGTTCCTCCCACACATTCATATATTCACCTTTTTTAATGCCTAAACATAAAAAAAACTTATGTCTTTTATATTGGAGTTAGTGGAACCTCATGGTAAGTGGATAGAGATGGGGTGTCGATGTCCTTCTTATTCATTAAAAATAGACAATACAGTGTTGGTCTAGGATTTTCACACTCTTGATATTTATCTATTTTATGTCATCATCTATATGTATTGTCTTGTCACTCATCGTGTTGAGGTTTATTGATATCATTGGGATGTTTCATTTATTGTTGTTTATGGGAGATCTTCTATGTTTTAGGGGTAGTGGGACTCATGTTTAGGTCGTGCAAGACCTTCTTTCATGATTTATATAGTCTACTAGATACTTTTTTTGATCCTGATGATTATTCTTCTTTTGATGACTTTACTGTAATTCTTTGATCCATTCCTGACGTTCTCTCAAATGAATTCTTCTGTCTTCCTTCATAGCGATAGGTAGAGTTTATGATTGACCTGGTTTCTGGAACACAATCGATATCAATTCCTTTATAACATATAGCACCAGTTGAGATGATGGATCTCAAGATTCGATTGGATGGCCTATTAGATAAGGGGTTTTTTCCCCCTATTAATTCATCTTGTTCATCCCCTATGATCACTCTAGGAAAGTAGATGGTTCACTTCGGTTGTGTGTGGACTACCAAAATTTTAACCATGTGATGGTTAAGAATAAAAATCATTTACCTAATGTGGATGGTTTCTTTGATTATTTTAAGGGGGTAATTTGGTTCTTGAATATCGATATTCATTTGGGATATCGTCAACTCAATGTTCGGGAGTCGGATGGATTGAAGACCTCTTTCATGAGTACGTATGACCACTATGAATATCTTATGATACCTTCTGGTATGTCCAATTTTACTATGGTTTTCATGGATATGATGAATCTGAAATTTCAATAGTATCAAGAAAAATTTGTGGTTGTTATCATGGACAATATCTTAGTTTATTTTAAATATGATCATGAGTATAAAATCCATTTCATTTTTTTACAAAAAATTCTAACCAATCGCCATTTGTATAAAATTATTTCAAAATTTAGTTTCTAGGTTCATGAAATGATGTTCATGTGTCATATAATTTCTATGCTTGTCATATCAATTGTTCTAGAGAAGGTAATGGTTGTTTTCTCATGGAAGGATCCATGGAATGTCTTTGAGATATGCAGCTTTCTAGGTATTCCTAAATACTACTAACAGTTCATCAAGAACTCCTCTAAAATGGCATCGACATTGAATAATCTAACAAGGTTGGATGTGAAATTCATATGGGTTGTGATGTTTTAGTCTTCTTTTGATGAACTAAAACGACTTATGAAATTGGGTACAATTCTGATCTAACTTGAGCCGAGTAAGTGGTACATGGTGTTTAGTGATGCTTTGAGTTCTTTTTGGGGATGCATTCTTATAAAGGATAATCATGTGGCAGCTTACAACTCTTGTAAACTCCATCATCATGAATATAATAACCCCACTCACGATTTAGAGCTAGTTGGAGTTGTACATGTGATTAGATATTGCTGGAATTAGATATTTCCAAAGAATATCTTGGTATTCTTTGGTCATAAGATTCTGAGTTATATCTTTTATCATAAGGACTTCAGTCTCAGTCAAATATGATGGGTAGAATGTCTTCATAAGTTTAACTTAGATATTGCTCACACCCTATAAATGTGAAATTTAGTTGCATATATTCTTAATAGGAAGGTACCAACGTAGGCTTTTTTGGAATTCATAGAAGAGTAGAACCTTATGGGCTTTTTGCTCAGTTTCACTTTGATGCTTAGAAAGATTTTTCATGTATGGTTCTGACCAATGTTCAGTAGCCATCATCTCTCCTTGAGTCTATATTTCAGTTTCATCTCTGGGATGATGAGTTTATTAATGTTTGATAATGCCTTTATGGTAGGGAGACCTTTTCCAATTAGTCTCTTTATTCAAATTGTATGATCCACTTTTGGATGTTGGTTGTCTTCCCATCATTTGTATGAAGTTTAGTCTTGTTTGATTTTGATATCTCATTGTGATCTATTCTTCCAGGTGCTGTGAAAATTTATTATGACATGAGATGGAGATTTTGGGGGCTAGGTATGAAGCGTAACATTATATATTATTTGTATTATTATTACACCTTCCAATAGGTAAAGGCAATTCACATGAAACCATCTGGATTTATTCAAACTCTTCCAGTGTTGATATGGAAATTGGACGAGACATCCATTTCTATTTTTTTTGGGAATACCATGGACTCCCTAAGGTAAGAATGCTATCTGCGTGGTTTTTAATTGTTTGTTGAATTCCACAAATTTCCTCATGATCAAACATACCTTTAATGTTTAAGAAATGGGTGTGTTGTATGTGTAGATTATTTATACGTTACATGGAATCCTTCTGTCATTGTTTCAGATTGAGATCCATGGTTTATCTCAAGGTTCTTGAGTAGTCTTTAAGAGATAATGGGAACATAGGTTATGTTGAGAACATCATAAAATCCACAGATAGATTGTCATTCAGAGTGTGTAATTCAGATCATAGAGGACATGCCTTGTGTCTGGATCTTGGATTTAAACGGATAATGGGAGAACCATTTGATGATGGATGAGTTTCATTATGCCAATAGTAATCTGTCATAAATAAAAATGGATCCCTTTGGGGCATTTTATAGTCTACCATTAGGATCATCACTTTGTTGGGTTAAGGTGATGGATATATCTATGGTTGTACCATGTTTGGCTACGGAGACTTTAGCGATGATTTCAGACATACAAAGATATCTGTGTATAACCTAGAATTGATAGAAATAATATGCAGATCAGCGATGTAGACCATCAGAATTTTTTGTAAGTTATTGGGTTTTCTTAAAAGTATCTCCTTGTTTGGGTCACCATGGACTTGGAATACAGGGAATGTTGTCTCCTAGATATGATGGAATTTTTGAGGTCACTGAGAGGCTTAGAAAAATTGTGCATCAGTTTGCATTGAAAATTTAGTTGACATGTATTCTTTATGTTTTTCATGTATCTCAGCTTTGAAAGTGTCACAGTGATCTGACTCATCTTATGAGTTGGGATGAAATTGAGATAGAATTGAATGTTTCTATTATAGAGAAACCGGTTGAGATAATTGACTGTAAAGAAAAAGCCTCGTATAGGAAATCAATTTTATTGGTTATAGTACTATTTAAAAAAGAATCATATTTTAAGGAGAATTGGGAACAAAATTCATTAATGATGGAGAAATGGCCTCATCATTTTTTAGGGATTAAATATTCCACATGAATTCCCGTGGAGATAATGTATTTATTGTCAAGAGTTTTTAACATCTAGTTATTGATCCATCTGGGACTCCTTTATCTTCATTTTAGTTTTACTTTTATAATTGTCTAATTCGGGATTGAATGGAACTTGGAAGATACCCATAATGGTGAGGATAGAGATTCAGTGTAATTTTATCCTTAAACATTTTTTTATAGGTTGAAGGGGTATTTCACATCATGTAACATGGTTACACGTCGTGTAATTATTGCTGGTCACAAGTCGTGAGAGGGATCACATTGTGAAAGGATACACATCATGAATCAAGGTTTCACTTCATGAATGGTTTATATAATTAGTTTTTTAATCCATGGAAAAGGATTTTTCAGTGTATGTGGGATGTTGTTGTTAGACATCTTGAACCCATGTTACACATCATGTAACGACCTGCATACAGTTTTTAAAATCGTTGTGTGACTATTTGATTTTGGTTCATCCACCCCATCTTCTTAGATCTTGACCTAAGGCAATCCTGATGCATTTTTGAGAGACTCTAATCCATGTAAATTGATTTATTCATAATTAACTCTCCATTGAAGCTATGGTGCATCTATCCGGTTAAGCGTCCTTTCCAATTCTTAATTGATTTTGATCATTGTGGCGCCTTATAATTATGGAATCAAGTCTGTTGATGTTTTTTGAATGTTCATTCTTTTTTTATTATGCATTCATTTTGAAATCATGTCATCTAGGTCGTTTCTCGGTTAGTTGTGGTGCGGTACACAATCGTTCTTAAGGTATGTGGTTTATTCAATTTCCTCTGACCCCATTTTTTAAAATTTGATAAATCCTAATATGTGGGGATTAGATTCTAGGGACTTCATTGTAATCATATGATTTTATTTGTTACTGGATCCATTTGTGGGCATGTGAGACATGATAATTGTTGTTGGTTATTCCATCTCTAGCCTATGATAATAAAACTGGTTGTTTTTCTTTAAAAAATAATTCATAATGAAATATTGGAATGATTTTTTAGTGTGTGTGGAGATAAGTTTTCCACAAGAAATGTTTTCACCTAATTATTGAAAATGGAAGTGAAAATGGATATTTTTCAATAATTGAAATGAAATTTTAAATGTTTTTTAAATAGAATCCAATGAATTGAAATGAATTGTGGAAAATAGCTCATGGGTTAAATTGGGTACTTCGCTGGAAGGTTTATCTTGAGTCTATCTTCCATTATTTTGTGATTATCAAGGGGTTTTGGTCATGTTTCTTTCCTCTGTTTCCACGACTCATTGTTATAGGGTTCCAGTATTGAAATTTGGGGGGGATTACTCATGGGGTATTCCTCTGATTCATAGGCACTTGTTATAGGATCAGAATTGTTCACTTGATTGATTTTGGTGTGTGTAGTCTATAGCCTGGTCCTATAGTGTTCATTGGTGATCTGATACATGTGCTTCTATTTTGTAATTCAAGCCTTTCTAGGTTATCCATGATATGTAAATTTATACTTTTGAAAATGATATTGAAAATATTCTTTGAAATTGATATACATGATATTGATTAGAACTGTGGAAAAGGAAATAGTTTACTATGTTTTCTATAAAACTATTTTAATGATTATCATTCAATGTTTTTTTTAAAATAAGAATAAAATATTTATTATATAGATACTTATTATGGAACACCAATCTGGGATCCTATATAGCCTATTAGCTCACACCATATGCGCTTCTTTGGTGGTGCATAGTCCTTTGTTTTTCCTCTAGTGCGGGGTAGGGAAAGGTGCCACATTGTGGGGGCATGGTTTGTGCCAGCTGGATGGGTAGCATGTGGTGATATGGTGGGGGTTCTTCCAGTATATAATTTGGAGTAACTGTTCAGTTTGGGTCCTTTGCAGTTCGACTTTTCCATTAGATTTTTAGCTGCTTCTGTTGTTTCCTTTTTATGCTTTTTCCATTAAGTTAAAAAAGATACATTCATTAGAATTATATTGTTTCACTCTTCCTTTATATATGTATTCTATTTATTTGTGTATGTTGGTTGAAATAATTCCCTTTACTTTTTTGTTTGATGCTTTGGGTGATTGTTGCCAACTTGTGGGGATCAGGAACACCCCTCAGGTATGTGACAGATCGGGTTGGGTGCTGTGTTTGAGGGTTACCAGAGTCGGTTCCTCACATGATGTGTTTCATAAAATGTACACATTTACTCTTGAATGATATCCACTATATCAGTGACTACTAGTAATAATATTCAAACTATAAGAAAAAATGTATTAGATCTTGGTGTTCCAGACATAGAGATTGTTGAGAAGGAATGAAGAACATAATCACAATGTTAGACACTAATTATTTTTCAATGTCTTCTCAACTTTTGTTGTGGGTGGTCTAGAAAAACACCGTAATGTCAATTTCATTTTATATAGTATCTGAAATAAGAGTGATCACATTGTCACATCCTGATCATGGAATGTATAAGTCATAAATAATATTTGTATAATAATCACAATCATAATTGGCCCATGAATCTCATTTGGTCTGATGTCATTTTGAAAAGGAGATATTTCATCACAAGATTTGTACCAACTATCGATCCTTCATTGAATAATTTATTAGTTGTACTGAGATTCCTTTTGTTGAAACGAAACACGATATGATATGGATTAACCGAGTTAAATTTGAGTAACATGTTAATTATTTTAATTGTTATCTTATAATGCTGTGAGTTTGGTGATTTTTCCTATATATGAGAATCCACCAATTGATTAAAAATTGATCATTAAATGGTAATTTGACGGATTAAAGAATATGGACTGTAATAATTTTTTGACATGACTGATTCATACCATCATTGATTCAACATTTATTGTATAATCTAAAAATATAAATAGAGATTCAATTTTATTTTAAGAAGTTGATGTTTCGTTACATGATGCATAAAATTAGTTTTTCATTCTTGTTAGAATAATCTAAAAAATAATATGGAAACATTTCCCTAGTGTAGTCTTTTTCCATGGGTGCATGTATATGACTTTGTCATAGGTATTTCTCATTTATCAAATTGTGGTTAAATTTCTATGGGATGGTATTATGAAATGGGAACAAATAAATGAATGGAAACATGGTAATTCACAAGAAATATAGTATGGTTGCTTTTTCTGTGTATGTAATTACGCTATAGAAATATGTTAATCTCTCTAGAATATGTAATTTTTAAGGATCCATGCATCTTTACTATTATCGGGTATGGTATTCTATATTGTGAACAAATAAGTGACTAATGCATGTGTATTTTACATGGATAACAATTAAGTTTTGTTTACCTTATCATGGTATTTCTCTTTTGGAAGATGTAAGTTGATCTTGAATTGCTATTTTATATAGAACCAACAGTGGTTTAGTTACATGAAATATTTAATGGGTGAATCAAAATATGTGATATAATCATAAAAATTATGAGTGATTCATCCTATAATGGAGGATCAACTGCATGATAGAGATTTCTACAATGGTTTCAAATTAAGTTTGGCTGAGAATGCAGGTTGAACTTATGCTCAAGGGTTGGGAGGATTATTTCTTATTATATATTAATTTATAAATTTATATATAGGTTTATTAAATTATTTAATGTATTATATATTTATACAAGATTTTATAGACAGTATGAATTTTAGTCTATAGAGTTATACCAACAACTTATTCTTGTTGTCATTTGGTTCCCGGGAAAACATCGTCGTTGTAGTTATGGACACATTCAAGAAACCATGTACACTTTTTTTCTTGCGTGATGGGTTGGAGAATAAAGACAGGACATGATTGGGGTTTGAGACCACGAATATTGGAGTCTTATTTAATATTTCTATTTAGTCATTTATAAGCAGATCATCTATTAGTTCATTAAATTTTGTACATCTTGTCACCATATTCTGCATGTTATTTTTTAGAATGTTTATAATTTCAATCTATTTTTATTGGTTAAATTCTTGATTATTTAAATTATATTCACTATTATTGTAACTATGTTTTAGAGATTATTCTCTCCACACTATAATCCTTACTCCTTAAATGGTATTCTACAGTCTAGGGAAAATGGAAATACTCCCCTGAGGTCATGTATCTACCTATCTCTGGCATTTGAGTTATTACTGGGTTGAACAAAATATATTTTTTCCTTCTACAGGATATGAAGAAGGAATATGTGAAATATTTTAAAGGATAAATGAAATTATTTCATTTAATATATTTAACGTCCAATATACTATTGTATCAATGTATGTAGCTAGTCTCCCATTATGGATAAAGTAATCACCATATCTTGGTTACTAGGTTGTGGGATATTATTATTGGTGTCATATTAATATTAACAGATCCCTTGGGAAGTACATCTTATAATAACGTAGATAGAATGAGAAAAAAGATAGATGAATTTAATTTTTATGAACATCTTGTGGTTTTATATTAAAAAAGAATATTCAATATTTTATTAGATAATTATTTCTTTCCCATTGATTATATAAAAAAACTAGTGTAATAATGTGAAATCATGCTAATACTTTTAGTATGTGTATGGATTTTCCTTATGGGTATGTAAATACAAAGGATGTTGGATTTGAGATAATAATGGAAATATTTGAAAAATTATCCCAATTATTGAGAAATATCCTTGAATGTGTGGAGATACATAATGTTACATATCTCAACACACCTATGTTGGGTCACATTATGTTGTAGAAGCCTCTATTCCATAATTGAACTACTAATCCATTAGTATCTAGGAAATGGATTAAGTTATTTGAAATCATATTTCATTCTTTGAGAATTCAAAAAATGAAAAGGATTTTCTTGAAGTCTATTTTTAGGGGAGATACATATCAATAATGGTCAATGATTGAAAATAATAAATTATATGAGGAGAAAGAGGGAATGAAATGGAAAACCATTAGAATATTTTTGTTGGGAATTATATTCCTTGATAAGAACAAATTAATGTAGAAATAAAATTCTATAATTTACGATGGAGGGAATAAGAATTTGTGGCTGTGTATAAGGAAAAATTTATAACATAATAAATCCATTCAATAGACAACATATGTAATCCATAATGTAATACTAATATTTTCATTGATTGACATAATCTGAAAAATCAAAGAGAAATAGTATCTCAATCATTTTTATCATATTATGATTTAACACAAACTAACAACAAGAGAG
This sequence comes from Viscum album, assembly GCA_963277665.1. NCBI lineage: Eukaryota > Viridiplantae > Streptophyta > Magnoliopsida > Santalales > Viscaceae > Viscum > Viscum album. Next base: position 924,135,926 of record OY728146.1, on the reverse strand, counting down.
AGAATAGATTATAAAATTCATATATCATCAAATGAAATTGAGAAAAAATGGATGATTAATAACCATGGTAAAATACATTTGGTGAATGATAATAAGTGAATGGTGGAATATTAAACATGTGACCATTTTGGAAATAAAAACCTATTAAAGGCTTAAAATTGTAGTTTTTCACATCTGTTGAGATAATGAACTTAGAGGTCATTAATTAAAGGGAACGAAAAGAATCATTTATTTAAATTCATTCAGCTACAAGTGTTTATACCCCTATTCAAACCAATGATCCAGGAATCACGGATTACGTTGAACATTTCATTGTGAAATTAGTTGATTTTTTATTCGTATACTATAAAAGATACTAATAGAATGCGAATCAATTGTGAATCATTCATGGAAATTTTATAGAGGAGATTCCATTTGAGATATTTATTATGCATCAACATTTTCTTCTAAATGTTTCTTTTAATAGAAACATTATTTCTAATGGATGAATTGTTAGTGATACTTTTAATATAATTTTGACCCACTTTATTATATGTAGATATTAGGGTATGTATTAGTTATTAAGAAAGGGATATTATATGAAAGTTTTATGAATATATGATTGTGATGTGTTTAAATTTAGCCTACAATATTATTATTTGTTTTATGGAATGATGATGATTATTGAACCTTGTGACTTAATATTGATAATTTGATGATATCATGTTCATTTTATGGTTTAATTTATTGAATAATATTTTTAGTTATGTTTACTATTTTTCCCTTTAGTAAATAGATATAAATGAGGGGGATTTGTGGATAGAAATTTTTTCATTAAATAAAGTTAACTATACATTAATGGATATCAATATCTATTAAATGTTGAATATAGTGCTTAAGGCCAATTAATTTCCACATGATGATCATTAAAACATTAATGGATGAAATAATTATTATATAATTGGATGAAATCAAGTAAGTAAATGTTATCACATTTTCTACCATAATGTTGAAGGAATTTCTAAAACTCAATAAAACTAATAATAAATCTATTGAGTACTATGTGGAAGGAAACAGTCTTTAAAAAGATACTATTTTTATGAAAATAAATATCTACAATGAGTCCTATATCGGAATATTCATAATATGTTCCTTTGTTATAACATATAAATTTATGTTCATAATAAAATATATATCTAATAATATTACTATGTAATTATATTTTATATTTAGAAAAGAATAATTAAAATAGTGGGGATTCAATTTCAATAAGGTTGGGTGAATTTAATACCTTAATATTTTTCTTCATTTAATAGAACACCATATTCAATAACATACACCAAAGACAACTTCATGCTAAAATGATCCAAAAAATAAAATTAATTTCAATAACATCAATAACGTATCAATTTTTTTGATGGGTATGAGTTCTTATAAATTTATTTTTATACATAAAATATGATATTATACTATTAATAAAATTAATAAAAAATCATGAATTAATTATAAATTGGTTAGAGATAGTGACATAATCTTTTGTTGGTTGAAGGTATATTTATTATAAAACATTTTTTGTGTGTGGAATGAATTTTAATTGCAATTGAAGAATTGTTTTGATGAAATAATTTTAATTTTTGGCTATATTTATATAATTAAATAATATTTATTTAAATTTTATAAAAATTAAATTAATTAGAAAAATAATAAAATAAAGATTCAAAAATGATTTTAATTGTATTTTGTGCAAGGATTTTATAATTAATTTCTATATATTTTATACATTTTATTTTTTAAAATAGTATAGTTTTTTAAATAATATTTTCATAATATTATATGGATTAATTTTTTATGTAATTATTAATATATATATTTTTGAGTAAATAGTGAAAAATACAGAATTTTTAAAAACTATCATTTCTTTCTTTCAAATCATGTAATTTAAAAGCCTCATAGAAATTTGAAATTATTTATAATATATTATAATATACAATTTTTTAAACATGATTTAATTAATTACATAGTAATTATTGTTATATGATATTTAAGAGGAAGTTTATTTTTATGCTTGAAGACAATTTTTCGAGATATTTTTTTCGATGCGTTTTCCCAACATATATTAAAAAATTTATGAAAATTATATAATTTTAGTAATTAAACATGGATTTATTATTTAGAATTAGTATATTCAAATACGTTTAATAATTCAATTTTTTCATTTTTATAACAACAAGAAACTATAGAAAATGATATTCACCAATATAATGGGTAAGACAAGTTTATTAAGGTTAATAAAATGTTATATAATATCAAAATAATCCCAAAACATGATTATATTTTATTGGATGAGTTTAGTGCAACCATAAAAATACTATATTTGAATATATAGAATTTTAGTTCAACATTAATTTTATTATTTAATTTATATTATTTTAGGTAAATGGTAATTACAAAATGTCACTTTCTCACACTTATTATATTATCATAATATGGATATAGACAAAATTCAATTATGAATGAATATAGTTGATAGAATTTTTAATGATTAAAAATTATATATAATTATTATTTAATTATAAATTATATTTACAATATAATTTCTTTTAACAACTAGTCAATATCAGCAAAACCCATCTACAAGTAGCTGTAGAAATAAATAAATGATATTAAAAAAATAAAAAGAAATATATATTGGATGAATTATGGAATCCCATTAATTAAATTTGTAATTTAAATTTAAATTTGTGGTGAAATATTTTATATTTTAATTCAATGGTTATTCAAAACCCTTTAATGTTCTGACATCAAAATAGTCCAATAAATGACAAAAAAAATTTATCTATTATTTAATATTTATTTTTAAAACATTATAAAATTATAAAAAAATAATATATGACTCATTGTGATGGTAAATAGTTGATAATATCATATATGGTTCATTTATTTTCCTCTTATTTTTTAATATTTATTTCATGAAACATAGAAAGTGAAAATAAATTACAATGGTTACTATTAAAAAAGGAAAATAAATGTGTTAAATAAAAGGATAGAGTTTAAAATGAAAAATAAATTAAGAAAAATATTATTGGCCAGTTAAATTGTTACCTTTTACTCATTATAATCTTATAAAATTATATTTTCTTCAATTTTGCATGAGTTATAAACATATGATATATTAATACTTAATGTATTTAGATGTTTTTCAACAAAATCAATAACACAAGGGAACCACGTCAACTCTTTTCCTAAAAATTCATTAGCTATTAATTTCATGAAAACGTTAAAAAAATAACTTCATGTATAACTTATCCACATGAAATATCTTATTTTATTTCCCTAATATTATCCAATAACGGATTAATGCATAAGGAAAATGAGTATTTCTAAAGAAGAGACATAACTCTTAACTGGGATCGCTAATTCTATTACTTCTTCCCTACCATTAATATTTTTTGATGACCATGATAATATTAAAAAATAAGATCCTAATATATTATTATATTTTTTTTTGATGGATCAAACATTATCTACTTACTTTTTATCAAATGTGAAATGAAAACATTTCCTATGTGTAAGAGTGTACTACCACTTCAACCATGTGATGTTTTGTTTTCATCGCTGCATCACCTGGTTGGTTATTATGATGAATTTAATAAATATATATGATAGTTATGTCATAATAATACATATCTAAATGTAATATATTATCTAATTATTTACCTTTTCTTCTATTGGAATATGATAACATCTCTCTTGTGTATCTGTAGACTACCACTACCATGATGTAATGTCATTTTTTAATTTCCATTTTACACCAATGATAAAATGATTTATTTAATTAATATATATGATATATATTATATAATAAAATTTATTTAAATTGTTAGTTTTATTTTACTATATTTTTTTACCATCCATCAAGAGGTGGAAACATCATTCAAGTGTATGAATAAACTTCAACACCACAAAGTGATGTAATTTATTTTCATCACCATGTTATAGGAGGTTAATAAATATTTATATAATTAATAAATATCAAAATTATGACTTGATTTATATTTTAGAGATAGTTAAACCATGACCAATGTTCATATACTTGAATCATCAAACTGAAATTTTCATGGGAAACTGAAATGTCTTCTCATTATTGATAATTTCAATAAATAATTATTAAATAATGGTTTATGAGATGGTATAAGTTAATAATATAATGCTTGATATGAATTAATATGGTTATATTATAACTTTTTAATAGATATATAATTTTCTCATAGTATTAAAATATCCATGTAAAGAAAGTTGGACCAGAGGTAAGGGATGTATATTACGATCATATGTTATTTCAAGAATGCTTATGTTTAATTTTACATTGGGAAATTTATATAATCATAAAACATTCAAACAAATATAAATTCATAAACATTTTTTATGTGAAGGGAATAAATTTTTAAATTCCATTTATCATATTATTTTATCATGAATCAAAAATAATATTACATGAAAGGGACACCGAACATATTTATTCCTTTCAGCAAGGAATGTTTGTTATCTATATCCATATTCGAAAAAAATTATTGAGGGTTTTTACTATTTTTGAAAATATTTTAAAGAGAATATTTTCATGAACCATGAATTTATATTAAAATGGTAATATGGGAACTTTTAAATGATTTACATAGAAGCTGTTTTATTGACCATTAAAAAAATTGTGAAATAAATGTTATGTTTAAACGTATACAACATGAGAAAATTTTCATGTTATGATGATTTTTCTTTTTAGGGAATATTATTTTACATATTTAAATGTTTATTTTCAAAAAAAATATTTTTTGAAATATTCAGTGAATTTTTATTTAAAATTATTTTTATAGAAAAGTGATTTATTTTCTTCATGAAACAAAAAAATAAAGGTACATTGTATGTTTATTCTTACACAAAGTTACAAATATGTTTTTTTTAAATTTTATGAATATATTTTATTTTCCCTTTCAAAATGTGTTCATTAAAAAAATACACTTCAAATGAATTAATTTTCCTTTTCACCAATTAATGATTTATAGTTTTGTTGTCATTACCATTCTTATGATCAAAATCCTTATCAACCCCCATAAATTCATTAAAACATAATTTACCCTCCTTGTTCATATTTCAAGTTTCAGTGAATAATATTACATCATTTCTGTACATCAATGTTATCTCAACTATATACTATTTATATATACGATATTAGTTAAAACAATTTTTTTAAGAATATTATTTCATCAACTGATGAGATATTACATATTTTTTATTCAATATGGATATGTTTTTATTGACTAGATATGTTGACAATGAATTTTATTTATCTTTAAATATATTAGTAATCCCTAAAAAAGGCATGTGATGTGTGGGACACATATATTGATAACTCATTGATGTATCGACAAGTCCCATGAGGAAACAAATAGTATGATTTATTTGTAGATGTAGTGAGATCATTTTTTAATAGATGGGGTTTGGGTATATTCCATTCATATATATGTATGATGTCTTTATTACGGGACCCTGTAAATTTCGAAGAATAACATGGTTAAGACCTTTACTATAATATTCATGAAATCATGGTGGGAGATTTAAAGGTAAAAATTGATTGTCCAAAATTATGAATTTTCTTTAATGAGAATTCAAATTCTATTATCCAAGTAATTATTATTTATATTTTAGATAATAATATACATTGAAATAATTTTACTAATAAAATTACAAGTGTTTTTATAATACATTCTTCCATATTTTTTATGTATTATTTTGCAATTTTAGATTCTGTCATATGTAGCCTTTACTATTCATCTGATCTCACCCTATATTTGTTTTCAGTTCTCGTGACTTAAAAAAGAAATCACGGGATAATTTTCAAGGATGAAAGAATAGTATTCAATATATATTTTTATCATCTACTGTAATATGTAAGTTATGTATGTGTTTAGTATCCTATATTGGATAAAATGATCATTAATTCATGGTTGGTTCTTTGTATTTATATTAATGTTATGAAGTAATCAATATCACATGATCCTCATCCGGGTTGTTAAGGACTCTATAAGTGCATCCGGGAGACACGGGATCAAATCAATGCTGAGACATTATTTCTGGGGTTACCGTAGCATTACTATAGCAGATACTGTAGCATGTACGGTAGCGGGCACTGTAGCAAGTACTGATTGGGATAGTAGAAACTGGGAATATGCCCCTGTTTGGGCCTTCGGGTCACCCATTTGGTCCCCGAGTACTTTAAGGCCTTCGGGCCACCCATGCCATCGGGTCAGTAAGGCCTTCGGACCACCTCAAGGCCTTCAGGACTACTTATTTGTAGATGCAAACCAGACGACCTATGAGGAACAGGATCTACAAGGAGGATGAGAAAGTATATTTAACCACGGCATAAGCTATAGGGATTGCAAGAATGAGAGGGTATGGAACCTGCCATCGGAAAAAGCATGTGCATGAATGGGGATGCCTAGCCGAACATCAATGAGAAGGTGGTGAGCTGATTTAATGATGAAAATGCTGGGGAGGAGTAGTTCCAAGTAGTTAGTCTTTGTTGAATGTAATGTTTGAAGCCTACTGGAAAATGAATTCTTATAAGGCCTAAGAGCCATGTAAAAATTATGCCTATGGGCCTTGTAATGGTCCACCTCACCCCTTGAAAGGTTGATTGTCAATTTCAATAAAAAAATAAAGGCCTTCAGGCCATATGATGTTATGGTGTAATAAATAACTCTATGTTACTGGAGTTAGTGATATAGTAGTTTATATATGTTAAACATTAGTAAAACCCTTTAGTACAAAATTATAGATGAAAATAACTAGAACGATCATTAAGATAAACCCCTGGAATATTTAATAACATTTAGATCTTTTTTTGTTATGAATCAACATTCATGATGTTATGGGATAATTATATATGTTGGAAGATTTAGAATTGGAATCTAGGGGGTGAAATGGAAATAAGGTCAACACATGTAGTCAATATATAAATTTCCTTTATGGGAGAATAAATATAGTGCGTTTTTGATATGATCATATCATATCCATATTTGGAAAACTAACCTATATTATTAAAAATAAGCTTTCATTAATTGAATATCCCATTATTCCACAATGCAAGAAAACTATATAGGATTTTTTTACATTCAAAATCATCCATCATTTGTTGAAATGACTTATTGATTTAAATAGAGTACTAGATCAAGTCTCTTGAAATGTTATTAATATAATTGGGAAGTAGTAAAATAGATGAGTTTATTATGGTAATATTTTTTAAAAAAGGAGATAGAAATCAATGGAAACCATCAATTAAAAATACTTAGAAGGTAGATGGGATATATAGAATAGAATGTAAAAAATATTAATTTTATTTTCATTAAGAAATGTGTTTCTAATGAAGAACAAGTTTTTATGTAAGTAAATTTCATAATTTATGACTAAAGGAAGAGGAAAGTGTAGATATGTTTAAGTAAATATCTAAAATATTAGTATACCATGTTATAGAATTTGTATGTAATCAAAAAATTAAATGTCATAATTTTATTGTTTATATAATATGGGAATACATAGGTCACTAGTCTCTCAAAATGTGTCACCATATGTTGATATTATATAATTTTCCATTACGACATAGAAAATGTCCCCTATGTCGTATATCTTAAAAGTAAATAAAGAGACCAACTATTTCAAAAATCCCCTATAAAAAAAAGAAATACGAAAAATGAGATTAAGGTAAGGAAAAGACACACATCTTTTGATAACTGTGGATGGAATAATATCAGTAAATACATAATGGGAATGAGATATTGATACAAATATTAATATAATCTCAATCAGGATCTTTAATTCAAGGGAATGAAAGGTGTCACTAGTATTCATGGTTTTAAATTTAAGAAGATTGGGAATTATTCGGACTAATGATCCAAAGGCTAAGGATAACCATGAAAATATCATTTATAATATTTTTTATGTAGCACATGTATACAATAAAAGATATAATTTGAATGAGAATAGCTTTACAATATTTCATGGGAAACATTGTTGAATGATGTTTTTAGACATATATCATTTGTGAATCTTGGCATAAATAATTTTCCATTTGTAGAAATATTGTCTCTAAGGAGAGAATATTATGTGATGATTCACAAAACACAGACCACCAAATAATATAAAAATTTAATGGTATGAATATGATTTTATGTTAGGTAAAATATAGTTAGTTTGTATGAATATCTGATTACTATGTATTCAAATTTTTCTTATAATATTCTAAAGTGGTCTACAGTTTATTATTTAATGTTGAAACCTCAATTTTATTATATATATATTCTATATTTATCCTTCACATTTTTTAAATTACTGAATATTAATTTTACTTCTGAGAACCAATTTTTTATTTTAGTAAATTGCTCAAAATGGGTGGAATCAAAGGTAAAAAAATATTTCATTCAAGGAAGAATGCTAAACATTAATAGATATCGAGATCCCATCAATATAAATTTTATTTCTTGATGATTAACAAATTCTTCATGATCATGATTATGAAGTTTAATTGAGGAAATCATAAATATATAATTGGAGGATATCATGTAAATACGTTTTATCATATTTTATATCCTAGTGGTAAATGAATTTCTGAGACTCATGAAAAGAGATTATAAATATATCAAGTCCTATTTCTAAGGAAACAATAATAAACCATGTAATATTTTTAGAAAAAGATTTTCCATCTATGAGACATATAGTGGTACATGATAATATATTTGCTAGTCATAACTGAGATATTGATGTTCATAATAATATATGTATCTAAATTTATTATTTTATAATTACATTATTTAATATGAAAATGAAGTATAAAAATTGTGAGGATAAAATATCTATAATGAAGGAAGAATTTATTACTGTAATGTTTTATTTTATATTTTTTTTAAATAAAATTACGTTTGATAGAATTCAACATGTAAATCATCAATATAAAAAGAAATAAAAAATAATATAAATTAAATTTCATTGTTATAACCAAGACATTGGTTTGTATTGTATGAATAGAAATATCATTATTAAGAAATATGAGTTGAATTTTTTTCTAAAAAAAATTGAAGAATAAACCATAAATTTGTTACAAATATTTTATAAAAGTCGTAACACCCCAAGCTTCCATGGTATATTTCCCTTTGTATAATGTAATATCTTGTGTTTTGCGCAACATGGAGTTTTAACACACCACGAAAAATCATACTAGCATTATGAATTTAAATAACCACTTTTTTAAATTTTATAAATATTATTTTTCAAAATGGACCGAATTATTTTGTTTGAAATATCAAAATTAGCTGAGGATGATTTTTTTGTATTTTATATAAAACATTAAATTTTTGATGAATTGTGAAAAAAATGTGTTATTGTTTAATACCAAATTTTAATTTAAATAATTAGTTATATTCTATAAATTTATTTTGGTAAAAATAGATATATAATACCTATATATTTTCAATGTAATTCATTGGAGTCATTTTATAATAATATTGGATATATAAAATTTTATTAAACATTTTACCATCTTTTACCCACCTTTTAGATGCATTTGAAAATATGCATAAAATGTAAGTTTACTACTTATGTGAATTGAATTTCAAAAATCTGAGAGAGATTGATGATATTAGTATGTAATATGTCGTTCAATAAGATATTTTTGAATGAATAGTAACTTTTGACATTAATTTACCATAGTTAATAGTAAACTGTATAATTAAAGGTAAAAATGATATTATAATTACCCTAACACATGTTATAATTCTATTGAATAAGTTTATTTTGACCAAAAAACAGCCTTTAGAACAAAATATTATCCTTTGGGTCCCATTTGTTTTAGATTAGAACATTTAGTTTTATTTTATTTAAAAAAGAGTTAAAAGTGTTGAATTCAATTTTTCATAACAAAAACTTTTTTAATATAGGGTTACACATAAGATAAATTTGACTATAAATATTCATTAAAAATATAAAAATATTTCCTAAATAATGGAATTTTATTTATAATTTTTAGACATTAAATAATTAAATTAATTGACGAGATAATAGTGATGCAATAATTACCTTATTAATTAATGATTAAAATAATTGATTTTATAAATATTCAAATAAATTTAATATGATACTTTTAATTAATTCATGGAATTTTATAGGTTAATATGACATGTTAGTTATGATTAATTGAATTTTATTTGAGGTAAATTAATTTTCAGGACTTTAATGAAAAAAATACTAAATATTGTCAAAATTGACATAAATTGGATTTTAGAACAAATACTATATTTTTAATTGATATAGTATTCATAAAAATATAAGGTTAGGGAAAAGAACTTTTATATGGTTATATATATCAATAATTAAGCACTAGGGGTCCTTTTAGTAGTTTATAGTATGTTCATTAACCATATAATATAAAAATAAAAGGAGACATGGTAAATGTCAAAATATTTAACTAAGAGTTAAATCTAAATGATATGGTGAATATAGCGACCTAATCCTTTATAAAACCTAATTATTGATATATTTTAGACCCATCCCAATATTATCTTCTAAAAAAATCCTTTTGGAGATATTATAAACTGAAAATTATTTTTTATAAAAGAATATTTCAATCTTTTCCAAAAGCGACCCTCTTCTCCCTAATAATAGGGTAATTCCATTAATCTCAAAATAACATTTAAAAATTCATTTGTCTCTACACACCCCAACTAAAATATCCTCCCAACTACCCATAAATAATCATAGATTCCTTCATTTGATTATAAATCCCACCAATGGAGACATTTTGACAAAATTAAATGGAAGCACCCGATGAATACGTAATTATTTCACCACCTTTTTCAAGTTGTTGTCTTATTCCACATCCTATTAACTTGTTAATCCCATACCAAAATAATTATTCTAGTAACGTATTCATATTTTAATGTTATTATTATTTCGGTACAAACATGTTCATTATTTTTTCTATCCTATAAATGACAAAGTCACCATATGTGTGTATATACAGCTTATCGTCTCCACGTCAATGTGTAGTTCATTATTCATTCACATAATTATTTGGATGGGTATAATAATGAGTATTACTGATGTAAAAAATAGTTATAACTTGTTAATAACTCTGTATATTTGATAAACTATCCATTTAAAGATGATTTCACCATCAATAGAATGGTATTGTAGATCGTGCGTATGTACGGATTACCGTCTCCATGAATGCGATGAGATTCATTCCCCATAATTACCATTCAATAATAAATTTAATTTTATGACTAAATTTTTTTTTAAGAACATAACATCATTATGGATATGAGTCAAATACATATTATCAATAACAGACATGACTAACGTAGAAAAACATATAATGGAAAATGAATCAGTTAACACCCGAAATGATTATACTACTGAAACATCATTAACAAAGAAATATTAAAAGATCATATATGATATAGTATTTATGTATGTGGTTCTTGTATAATTTATTAACAAAAATTTAACTATTATATCTGATTTTAATGTACACTCGACCATGGAACGAACAAGGTAAGGGTTAATTCTACAATCTCTACATTATCTGGGGTTGTTTATTTGTGAGTATCTAAATGGACCACTTTATCATCCACATCTGTGACTCTTAAAAAATTATTTCAAAAAAATTAATATTTCGTAGATTATGTGTTATATTCATTTATACCTTTGTTTGAATTTGTATAAAATCATTATAACAGAATCTTTCTGTCATTTTACAAACAAGGTCCTTTACGAATTTTGTGTCAACATTAATGAAAGAATGTTTTTAACTTATACAGTATGTGCGACTACTTTTCTACCGTTATAACACCTTCAATGATTCCCTTATAATATTAGACGAATGTTTTCAATATAAATGTTCCATTTTATAATTTTGTGACATTTAAATTATATCAAAATAGAACGAGATATTTCTCTCAAACATTTTTGATTTCATCAATGTCAATATACTTTGAAGGATTTTCCACGAGTTTTAATTTGACATATTATGATACAATCTTCCATATAATATTAATGGTTTTGTGATATATTTTATACTATGGATGTGTTATTTTTATACCATTCATTGTTAATGGTTATGGTATATACAATTTCTATACTATTTTTAATATGATTGTTTATGTTATGTTTCAACCTTTTCATACGAGGGATGTATTGGACATTATAAGTGATAGGCGGAGATAGCTATTTCTCCTCGATGCATCAATAGATCTCATTAGACAAACTATTATCATGGAATAGGGCCTTGGAAAAATTGTATTTTTAATCTTGGAATGAGGCCTTGACTATGTGGTTATTAAGTCTGAATTATGCATACCATCATTATGGAATTGGATATTGATAGTGCATGTGATTATTCAACAAGTTGAATATCCATGTGATTAAGTAAATGGAATTAATTGATTTATATTTTCTATAATATTTTAATGTTTAAGTTTAAAAGTCTTGTGTTTTTTTCTTATAAATTTCATTAAATGTTTATATATATTTATGAATGTTTCCGCTATATTGTTATCCTTAGGGAGCATATGATCTCACCTATTTTTATTTTTTATTTTTACCTAGATATGAAAAAGTATTTTATGATTCACCTATAGGGATAAGATACCAGATATGTGTGTGTTCAAAGGGGAGACAATGTTTTTTTTATTTCTTGATGTAATGTAAAACATATTTCTGTATCAAGTAATTCCAAGGATACTAAACGGATCGGTCTTTCGGGGAAACATACTTTTTTATCAAGCCAATGTTATGTAATAATGAACCATATTAAGGTATCTAGGTTCGGGGTGTTACAGTTTTTATCAGAGCATTTTTAATACAAACCTTGGAAACTATATTTAGAAAAACACTAATTAGAAAACATTACCCTAAGATAGACTTCGAGGATTAGTATAGAAGAACTTCGCATAATTTTGGTAATGTAGAGATTTTTTGAGTTTTCCAAGAAATGCATCCATGTATGGATATTAGAAGGTAGAGGTGGCTCTGGAACAGATATACCTAGGAGTGAAAACTCCGACAAAGAGTTTCAAGCTTAATCAAGGGTATCATGGTATTGGAAAATGGGCATTGCTGCACTCTGGGTTAGGAAAGGCATGGGGGATATGCTTAAGAGAATTCACTTTTTCTTTAAAAACCATAATTAAGAATTTATGAGTATATATCTCCTCAATGAAAACATTTTTAGGATTATGGATTATTTTCCTAAACTATTCAAGTTATGTTAAGTGTTTTATAACTTTGGAATTCTGTATTTCTATTCATAAACTAATATAGTCTATGGCATTGTTTTGAAATGGAACCTAATGGAAGGAATGAAAACCATATCAACACATTTAATCGATTTAGGTATTTCCCTCATACTCAAGATAATTATAGTGGAGTTTGTGATGCAATCCGTGTTGATCATATTATCACCATACTATGACATATCACTCAAGATATGAATAATAACATTACCGGTATGGAGATCCCTGATCCATAAAACAGAGGATCAATTTTAGACTACATTATGAGGAAATAACCACCAACATTAAATGAGACTAAAAATCCATTTGTAGCTGAGAAATGGACAATTTTCTTAGAGATAATATTTCTTGCTCTCAGGTGTAACAAAAGGGAAAAAGATGTCATGGCTGTTTATCGCCTAATGGGAGATTCCGATCAATGGTTGTCATTAATTCAAAACAAAAATGAGGATTAAAAAGTATAAAATATGGAAAAGAGAGAGTTTAAAGATCTTTTATTATAAAAATAATTTCCTCGTGACTATCGACTGTATATGGATAGGAAATTTATGAGTATGAGGAAAAAAGGAGGATGAAAATGTCACAATGTATGAGGCTAACATTACAAGTTTAGCAAGGCATGCATTAAATTATATACATGAACCAAGGACTAGGATTGATTGATATGAAGATAATTTTAAACAATTTATCAATTATAAATTAGTATAACAATCCTTCACATTGTGTGAAAATATTGTCTTATGTGCTATCAAGACAGAAAAGTAATTCTCTATGTCTTATGAATTTAATGAAATGAAAGAAAATAAGAGATCATGTGAACATTCTGGAAATAGAAATAAGGGGAAGAAGGAAAAATTTAAATATTCATCCTGTAATATATGTGGGAAGAAACACCAAATTACTTTTCTAATGGGAATGAGAGTCTATTACATGTGAGGTGAAAAAGTCCACCAAGATCATGATTCTAAAGGAAAGAAAGAGGTAGTCAAGGTTCAATGCTACAATTGTAGAGAAAAGTGGAACAATGAAAAATAATGTCATAGGTGCCATGGAAACATACCTCAAAAAGTCCAATGGATCAATGCCAACCTTATATGATCACTACTACTAAGGTGAATGCTCCAAAAGATATGATGGCATGTAATTTAATGGGTTTATCAAGTTTAACCAACGCTCTATTTGATTCTAAATCGTCGCATTATTTGATATCATCCCAGTTCTCTAAGAAAATTATATATTTCCAATTTTATTTAACAAGGGAGTTATCTGTAAAAAATCTTAAGGGATGTATCATTGCAATAATTCTTGTGAATCAGTCCCCATTAACGAATATAAATTTTTTTTATCCACTAATATCATTATCATAACCACGATTGAATTTTTTATTATCCTAGGTATGGATTGTATTTCAGGACATGATGAAAAAATTTATTGTAAGAAGAAAGAGGTTATAATTTTTGATGATTACAAATAGTACCTTATATTTAGAGTAGAAGCATCACCACCTGAATCTTATCTAGATCCACCCATAATAGATCTACTATATACAATTTTTTGGGGAGGAATATAATGAAATAAATATGGGTGAGGAAAGGAAGTTTTAAAAATAGAATATACCTATTGCGAATGAATATTTTGATCGTTTTCTAGGGGATTTACCTGGACATCCTTCAGAATGTGAAATTGAGTTTCTATTGATTTAATTCATGGTTCAAGGCCCTTATCAAAGACCCCATATAGAATGGCCACTATGGAATTAGTGGAACAAAATTAAAAACTACATGAATTGATTAGTAAGGTATTTATTCTCCCTAGTGTTTCTCAATGGAGTCACCATGTTCATTTTTAATACGAATGATGGATCTATGATGTTGTAAATTGACTACACGGAGATCAAGGATATAACAATAAAGAACAAGTATCTCATACCATGAATTGATGACTTATTCGTTCATCTTTATGCAGCTCAATATTTTTCAATGACTGAACTTCGATCTGGATATCATCAACTGTGTGTGAAGAATGAAGTCATTCAGAAAACATCATTTTAAACCAAGTATGAGCATTATGGGTTTACAGTAATGTCTTTTGGACTTACTAATGAACTCTTTATGTTTAGGGATATAATGAATAGAGTTTACAACAAAAATTATTGAAGAATTTGTATTTGTGTTTATTGATGATATCTTATTATACTAAAAAATCTCCAAATATCATGAAAATTAGTTGCGCACTATTATGAAATCACTCAGACGAAATGAATTATATGGGATGTTTAGCATGTGTGAATTCTAGAATCAGGAGATTTTTTTTCATGGACATATTTTTGATATGGATTGAATATTTTTTTATCCTTCAAAGACCAAGGAAATCCATGAACGACCAGCACCGACAAGTATAACTGAGGTAAGCCATTTTATTAGATTATCTGGTTATTATCAATGTTTCATCTATAATTTTTCATGGTTGGAAATCTGTTAACCAATATCACTCGTAAAGGGGTGAAAGTTGTATGGACAAAAGAGTGAGATTTTTTTTGAAGAACTGAAGAGAGAATTAGTAAGTGCTCTTATCTAGACTCTACCATCATTGAATGATGGGTTTGTTATATATATATATATATTCTTCAATGAAAAGACTTGGTTATATATTTATTCAAAATGATAGTGTCATTTCCTTTACTTCACGATAGCTAAAATTCATGAACAAATCTATCACACTCATGATCTTGAGTTAGAAGATGTCATCTTTTCTTTGAAGATTTATAGACAATTTCTCTATGGTGAAAAATGTGAGATATATACCGATCACAAGATCTTGAAGTATATTTTTTCAAAAAAAATGAACTCCACAAGAGTCAAAGGTGATGGCTCAAGCTACTCAAGGATTATGATTCCACTATACGCTACCACCTAGGGAAGGAAAATAAGGTGGCAGATGCTTAGAGTAGAGAGGATCATAAGGTTTTGAGAATTATGAGTGTTGAAAGGGATCCTATGTTCATGGATATAGTAAATATGGATATGGGAATAATCATGGAAGGTGAAACATCAATAATTTCTCAAATGGATTACAAACCATCATTACTAAAAAGGATAAAAAGATCTCCGACTGATGATGATGAGTTTACAATAATAAATAAAACTATGACTGATGAGTGATTGATCGACATCATATATGAAGATGTAATTTTGAAATTTGGGAAGAGGTTTTGTGTTCTAAACATACCTGATCTAAAAGGGGAATTGATGGATGATGCTCATATCTGTATTTTCATTATACACCATGGTATCACTAAGATGTGTAAAATTATGAAGGAAAATTTTGGTGGGACAAAATGAAAAGGTAGATTGTTGTATATGTGTCAATATTTCTGGTTTTTCAATAGGTAATTTCTGAAAGACTACATCCTAGAGGAGTAATGGAACCAGTTCCCGTACCTGAGAGGAAAATGGATGATATTACCATGGATTTTTTTGATGGGGCTACCAAAGACTCGTAGATGGAATGATGAAATATGGTTCATTGTTCATCATCATAACAAGTTAGCACATTTACTTGTTATAAGAGATGATTTACAACATGAAAATTTAGCAAGACTATAAATTAATTAATTTAAAATACTTCATGGATTACCCCTATCGATAGTTTCTGATTGTGATCCCCATTTTACATCAATATTTTGGAAAATTCATCAGAATACCTTCGATGCTGAACATAATTTGAGGACTTCCTACCACCATCAAACCTACGAGAAACCAAAATGGACTATTCAAACATTAGAATACATGTTGAGATCTTTCGACATGACGTTCATGGAATGTTAGACCAATATTTACCTCTGGTAGAATTTTCCTACAACAATAGATTCCATTTAAGTATTCAGATGGCACTGTATGAATAATTATATATAGAGAGATGTCACCCTATAATTTGTTGGGATGATGTTAGTTAATGTAAACTCATAGGCCCATAACATGTTGAGGAAACAATGGAAAATGTGATGGTTATCCAAACCAACATCAAAGTAGTTTAAAGTAGGGAAAAGAGATATACTGATAACTAAAGAAATGATTTGTAATTTCAAGTAGGAGATCATTTTTTCTTGAAGGATTCTCCATGTAAGGGTATTATACATATCATTAAAAGGATAAATTATTTCCTAGTTTCATCGTACAATTTGAATTTAGAGAACTAAATAGAGTTGTAACTTATCATTTGGCAATTCTGCCGAGTCTCTGCAAAGTTTATGATCTATTCTACATATCACTATTAAGAAAATAATTGCATGACCCAACACATGTACTCACCTATGATGAAATATAAATGGAACATGACCTATTTTATTGAGAAGATCCTATCTAAATTATTGATACCAGACAAAAGTGTTGATAACCTAGATGACTAATCTGGTAAATGTTCTATGGAGAAACCATAAGATTGAAAAAGGAACGTGGGAACCCAATGAACATATAATGAAGAACCAAATGAAAATTTTTATGTATTAATATTCTAGAATATTTTAGGACTAAATAATTTTAATGAGAGAATATTGTAACACCCCAATCTTCCATTATACGTTTCCCTTTGAATAACAAAATAGCTTGTGTTGTACACAAGTTGGAGTTTTAGCACACCACAACAAATCAAACTAGCTATTATGAATAGAAATTCCCACTTCTTTAAAATTTATAATTTTTAGTTTTTTAAAATGGATATCATTTTTTTGTTCTGAATATCAAAATTAGCTTAGGGTGAATTTTTTGTATTTTTCATGAAAACGTTAAATTTTTGATGAATAGTGAAAACATTACGTTATTGTTTAAAACCATCTTTTTTTTATATAATTAATTATTTTATATTAATTTATATTATGTAAAAATAGATACAGAATAAAGATATATTTTCAATGTAATTCGTTGGAGTCATTTTATTATAATATTATATATAAAAAAATCAATTGAACTTTTTACGGACTTTTACCAACCCTCTAGGTGCATTTGAAATTTGAATAAAACTTAATTTTACCTCTCCTATAAATTTAATTTTGAAAATATGAGAGACATAATAAATATAATTGAGTAAAATTTAGTTAAAGAAGATGAAAATAATTTTTCATGAATAGTAACGTTGGACTTTTATTTACCACAGTTATAAGTAAATAGGGTAATTAAAGGTAAAAATTATATTATAATTACCCAAACAGATGTCTTAATTATATTGGATAAGTGTATTTAATCCAAATACAAACTTATAAAGAAAATATGATCCTTTGGGTCCACTTGTATTTGATTAGTACATTTATTATAAATTTATGTAAAGAAGAGTTAAAAGTGTTAAATTAAACGTTTCATACATAAACCATTTTTAATATCTGGTTTTACATAAGATAAATTATAATATAATTATTCATTAGAAATTGTAAAATATTTCTTACATAATGGTATTTTATTTATAATTTTTAGACATTATATAATTAAATTTATTAATGAGACAATGATGATGCAGTAATTACTTTATTAATGAATGATTAAAATAATTGATATTATAAGTATCCAAATAAACGTAAATTTCTTTTTATGATGAATTCCAAGAATTATATATGTTAATAAGACATGTAAGGGTTTATTAAATAATTTTTTCTCGATTTAATCAAGTTGTTTGGACCTCAACAGAAATCAAATACTAAATAGTTTCAAAACTGACAAAAATGAGTTTTTAAACCAAATTCTATATTATTAATTGATATAATATTCTTAATAATCGAAGTATCAGCCAAAATACATTGATAAAGATATATATATCAATAATATACAACATTGGGTTCATTTGTTAGTTTATTGTAGGTTTACTATCTATATAATATAAAAATACAAGGACACATGGTACATGTCAAACTATTTAACTAAGAGTTAAATACAAAAGATTGGGTTAATATGGTGAACTAAACCTATATAAAACATATTGGATGAGTGAATTAAGACCCACCCCACCTTATCCTCCATATAAATCTTTTCGGAGCCATTAGAAACTGAAAATTATTTTATTATAAAATAATATTTCAATCTTTTCCTAATGTGACCCTCACCTCCCTTATAAAATGGCACTTCCTCTTCTCCAAAACTCCCACCTAAAAAACAATTTTTCTTGGCCAAAACCTGCCCAAATATCCTCCCAACTACCATAAATTAATTATAGAGTCCTTCTATTGATCATAAATCCATCATATGGAGCCCTTTTTATTAAATTAAAATTAATCACCCGAAAAAGAGGAACTTATTTCCCCACCTCTTTCAATTTCTTTTATTCTTCCACTTCCTATTTCATTTTTATTCCCATAAGAAAATAATAACTCCATTGAATTATTTGTATATTAATGTTATTATAAATATTTTATAACCATATTCATTATTATATCCTTCCAATGAATGAAAAAATCACCATACATGTGTACGTACGGTCTACCATCTCCATGTCGTGGTGTAGTTTGTCATTCAAACACTTCATTATTTGGATGGGTATAATAACGAGTATAACTGATGTAAATATTAAATATAATATGTTAAGTATTATGTATATATTATATACCATCCATTTACATATTATTTCACCATTAATAAATTGGTATTTTCACTCGTGCGTATGTATGGATTTCCGTCTCCACGAACGTGATAGGATTCATTCCCCATCGTAACCATTCCATAATAAATTTCATTTTATGATTAGAAATAATTTTAAGAACATAATATCATTTTGGATAAGAATAAAATACATCTTATACATAAAAGACATTACTTATATAAGAAAACATATAATGGATAACGAAATAGTTAACACCTGAAATGCTGATACTACTGAAATATTATTAAAAATGAAATATTAAAATATCATATATGATATCATATTAATGAACACGGTTCTTATATAATTTTATAACAATTATTTAACTATTATAAAGGTCTTTAATGTACCCTATACTAAGAAAAATTACAAGGTAAGGGTTAATTCTACAATCTCTTCATTATCTGAGGTTGTTTATACGTGACTATCTATTGGGACCTCTTTATCATCCAAATACGTGTTTCTTAAGAATTCAATTTAAAAAAAATTTACAATTTACTATACTATGGTTTAATTTCATTTATACCCATATTTAACTTTTTAGAAATAGTTTATAAAGGAATATTTCTGTCATTTTCAAACAAGGTACTTTACGACCATTTTGACAAAATTAAGGAAATAATGTTTCTTAGCTTATATGGAGGGTGCATCTATTTTACACCGTTATAACAACTTTGAATCCTCACTTATAAGATTATAAAAATATTTTCATAATAAATATTTTCTTTTATAATTATGTGACATTTATATGATTTTAAAATAGAAAAAGATATTTCTATCAAATAGTTATGAGTTCATATATGCCCACATCTTATGATAGATTTTACACATGTTTGAAGTTGATTTATAATGATAAAACCATCCAAATTGTAATAATGGTTTTGTGAAATTTTATACTATGGATTTGTTATTTTTAAACCATTCATGGATTATGGTTAATGTATTAACATTTCATATACTAGTTTTCATAGTAATGGTTATGTTATTTTTTAACCTTTTCATATGAGAAATACATTGGATTTAGTAAGTGACAGGTGGATCCTACTATAGATCCTCGATGTATCGGTATGTCTAATGAGACAAACTAGTGTCTTGGTATAAGTCTTGGAAAAAATCATATTTTTAGTCTTGGAATGAGGCCTTGACTATGTGGTTATTATGTATGGATTTATGCATTCCATCATAATAAAAGTAGCTATTGATATTTCATGTGATTATTCGAATAGAAGAATATATATTAGAATAATTAAGTGGAATTATTTGATTTATATTTTCTATATTATTCTGAAATTTATTTTTAAAAGAATTGTATTTTAGACTTATATATTTCCTTAAGTGTTTGTGCTTATTTTTGAATGATTCCGCTATATTTAATCCTTACTGAGAATCTGTGATCTCCCCTTTCTATGTATTATTTTTCCTATGATGTGAAGAAGTATTTTAGGATTCTCCTATAGGGATAGAGTATGGGATTTGTGTGTGTTCAATGGGGACAAAATGTTGTTTTTTATTTCATGATGTAATGTAAAACTTATGTTTGTATCTTGTACTTCTAAGGCTACTGAACAGATCACTCTTTCGAGACTTGATCCGTTGTGATCAAGCAAATTTTATTTATTTATGCACCGGATCAGTGTAACTAGGGTTGGGGCATTACAAATGTATATAATATCATTTATAAGAAAAAAATAATATTTTCAATAATACTACTTTTATGTGAGAAATAAATTTTTATTACTATCAATAAATGATTTTAATGAAAAAAGAGTGTATATATATATATCAATTTTAATAAATTTAAATTCTTGTAATTAACGGTGTTAATAAAATAAGGACAAAATATTAATTTTATGCCTCAAAAAAATTTCATCAAAAAAATATTTTTCATCATTAGGTGAAATTATATTAAATTTAATTTCTTCCAAATTAATAAATTTTATTATAAAATGTATATAATTTTTCAAATCAACTTTTCATTATATTCCTAGGATGTATTCTATTTAATTTGTTGGTAAGATTTTTTTTGTGAATAGTTGAAAATTATGATTTTCTCAAAAATAACTCTTCTCTTCTTTAAATATAGTAATTTAATGGAATTTACTCTTCTAAATTATGTTTTAAATAATAATAGTATTCCCTTTATTAAAAAAATATAATTAATTCAACAGTTATTATTATTATATTATTTTTCTATAAGATCATTTTTATCCATAAAACCCATTTTTATGAAAATTATTTCATTGTGTTTCATATAATTATACTAATATTAGTTTCTTTATATTCTAGTAATTGACTAATAAATATGGATTTAATAGAAATAATAATGTGTTTTACATTTTTTGAAAAGTAGAATTTCATTTTTAGTTATAATTAGTAGTAATAATGGTAACAACTTATCACTAATGTAATGGGTAAAATAGGATAATTAGTGCCAAAGCATTGTCTGAGGGCAAAAAATACACTAAAAAATTAAAATTACATTTTTTTTATTTTGTGTCACATGAACATACCTTTCATACATTGGAAAATATTTTATTTTTATTCTACTTGGGTTTTATTACAACTTATATAATCCTATAATTTTTGGATTGTTACTAAAACACTAATTCTCTCAATAAATAACATTATATAAACTATATATATATATGGAATATTAATAAATATATATGATACAATATATAATTATTAAACAATATTTATTAACTTAATTTTTATTTATTTTTAATTAGTAGTTTAATTTCTGGGAATGCTTAAGAGACACCAGAGTAGTGCTTATAGAAGTTGTTGGAAAATAAAATAAAAGATCTTAGAAACATTAAATGTAACATATTTTGAATAAATTATGGTTAAACATTAATTTATTTTATAAAAATAATTTATAATTACTTGTTAATCATTTTTTAATCTTATTAAATTATTTTTATGCCGTTAAAGTCATTGGATATGAATAGTCTCAATAATGACCTTAAATGGAATTTAATGTTTAATTATATATAATCATTATAAAATAATAAAAAACTATCATGAGTTTGGTAGATGGTAAATTTTTTATCCTATATTGAATGGTTATCGTACATTGCTGGTCAAATTTGTAAAATTACATTTACGACTCTAAATGATCGAAACAATTATATCATAGGTTATGATTGAATACTGTTAACAAATGTGTTCAAAAAATATAAGATTTATGATGATAGGTTAACATGTCTAAAAAGTTATTTATTTATTATATTGATAACTTATCCTATTAAAATTGTAATATTATATAGCTTTTTTTCAAATTTATAGTAGATAGACACATATCATATATTAATATTTCGTGTATTTAGATGTTATAAAAGGGAAATTTCTCTCCTCTCTTACCCCTACTACTTGATCCATTTATTTTATTAGGTAATATATAACCAAATAACATCATATATTTATTATCAACTTGATAGATTTAATTTCAATCACATGATACTATCATTAATAAGTCTTATGGTTTTATAGAAAGGGATATTTTTAAATAAGGGGTATAACTCGTAATCGAGTACTTTCACTTTATAACCTCTTCCACCATCATAAATTATTTCTTATTATTCCTAATATAATAACATAATTTTATAATATATAAATAAATTTTATTATTTTCATGGAAAAGACATTATCCAACTCATTCCTGTTAAATGAAAAATGAAATCATAGCTCATAGGTACGTTTGTACTACCACCTCCGAAAAACAGATGAGTTTTTTCTTTCATTACAAAGTATCAATATTAGTTATTATGACAGATTTCAGTATTAAATATATTAAATTAAAAACATAGTTGTTCATCCCCATATATAATATATTATATACTTTCTTTTCCATCCTATATAATATGATAACATCGTTTGTGTGTATGTTGTGCACTACTACCTCCATTATGCTCTGTGATTCGTTTTTCATTTCCTACTTACATGGATGGTAAAATAAATAGAATAAATTAAAAAAAATTTGTATAATAATGAATATATATGGGTAAATTATAATATCACTATATTTTTTACATCTATTTCAAATCAGAAACATCATTTGTGTGCACGTACGAACCACCCTCTACACATAATGATGTAATTAAATTTTATACCACCACATTATAGGGATGTTTATAAAAGTTTATATACCCAATAAATATGATAATAATGAATTTATTAAGATTATATAGATAATTAATCCAAAAAATAAAATCAATGTTTTGGTCCATCAAACAAAAACATGCATAGGAAATAGACCAGTTTTCACTAGAAAGAAAAATTTATGATAAAATTTAAATTTTTGGATAATGCGATGATAGAATTGAATCATATATGGTATAATAAGTATGTGTATTGTAATTTATTATATGTAAAATGAATAGAAATTATTTTATATGAGGAGAGGTGTACTAGTAATGAATTTTTTTCTTTTGGTATGATATTTCTATTCCAATTCCAATTTCATTCAGTATTTTCTATGTTCTTATTTTTTATAATAAAATTATATGATATTAATATCTTAAAACAAATATATTTTATTATTATTGGGTTGTGTTCAGGTATTACATGCGCATATTCTATTTTATATTTTTTGGTATCATGAATCTATTAGTGAGTTATATATAATGGATATCAATACTATTTCTTTTTATTTCTGTCGAGAAGCATTTTAGTCCATTTCAGTTATCTTAAAATAATTTAACAGATGTTATTAATATTAAATGAAGTTTTTTTGAAATTCATTTTTCATGACCATTGAATTTTTTTAACAAATATTAATTTAATCACATTAACTGTTTCCAAAACATGATGTTTTATGGACTTTTTTAAAATGTGAGAAAATAATGATCTATTTTAATGTATACAACATGAATTATTATTTCAACAACCCAATGATTTATTTTCTTTTTTAATTACTTTAAAATTTATAATTTCTTAATATTAATAAAAATATTTTTATCAATATTCCTTGTATATTTATTTAAAAATAATATGAAAATTATAGAATATTGTTCTGTTAAAGGAATTTAAATATTTTTTAAATAAATTTCTAAATTAATTATTACAAAATGATACAATGATGTTTTTTATGTTTTTTCTTTTCATTTTTTATATTTCCAATAGTCTCAGTTTTACTACAAAACCATCATTTATAATGAATTTTTTTTCATATTTATCTTTTATTTATTTATCATTTTATAGTTATTATATTTATCATAATCATATTCCATATCAATATCCATAATTTAATTGGACATTAGTTTCTCCTCCATATCCAAATTTAACATATCATGGATTTATATGAAATAATTTACACGATATTTTAATTTTATCAACTATATATAATATCTATACATGATTGGTAGAAGGAATTTTATTAATAATTTTATTTCATTGAAACGAAAAATATTTTTTTAGATTAAAAATAATTCGTGCAGATTAATAATTATGTTTTTGATCTAATTTTATTTATAATTATATATATATATATATATATATATCATTAGATTAAAACTAATAGGCAGGGCCAAGTTATAGATATCCCCTTTATGCATCAAAATGTATCATGAGAAAAAATGTTGTCTTCATGTATAGGTTTTTGATGTATGATAATTCAATGATATTTGGGTATTTGGTATAGATATTACTTATCTATGTAATATTGGTAGTTAAAAGTCCTTGAAAATATGTAGTAATGTCACGGACATGGTCTTTATGGTATGATTCATGATATCATATCATAGAACTATATGGATAGATTAAGAATTTCCATAATTATGAATTTAATTTATTCAGAATTCTAATTACATAATCCATGTAAATTATATGTTGATATTATCCATAAATGTACATTGAAATAATTTATATGATTGAATGGAATGTGTTTCGATTATCCACTTTATTCTTTATTAAATAATTACAACATCCACTGTATGTACACAGTATTAAGAATCTAAGCTGCCCCTTTTCAGGTTTTCTTTTCGTTGTGAAATAAATAAAGAATATTATCATAATTTAAAATTATAAAAGAAATTTCCTAATGATATTAATTAAATTTCTAATAAAATATGGAATCCATTTATGTATCTAGTCCCCCAAAGATGATAAAATGATAAATCAATCATTATGTGATAAAGAGGGGACATTAGGCAATCATGTCACTACTTACTTTAGAAACCTCTTTAATGGGTCATCTCGGGATAAGGATATCAAGACTGATAGCATTCCTCTCTTGGTTGGTAGAAACGATAATAACATATTGAATAACATTCAAATTTATCATGAAATTATGGAAGTGTTGTTTAGATTAAAACTGGATTGTGCCCATTGCCTTGATGGGTTCCCTAATGCCTTTTTCCGCATCATTGGGACATTGTTTTCAATGATGTTTGTCTCCGGATTAAATATTTTTTTCTGCAATGGTTATCTATCTTATGGTATCAATTCTCAATTTATTACACTCATTCCAAAAGTGGACTATACTTCAGAAATTCACCTTTTTAGACACATTTCTCTTATGAACAATGTTTATAAAATTATATCTAAACATTAATATAAGAGAATGAAACCTATTTCCAACAAGATTATATCCAAGAATGAAATTGGATACCTAAAAGGAGAAATATAAATGATTTTATATACCTTGCATTTGGAATTACTAACTTGTTAAAAATAATCAAAGAGGGGGGATTGTTTCCATTAAATTAGATATTTGGAACGATTTTGATGCCATTTATTAGAGTTTCATCTAAAAACTTTTATGTAGTTTTTCTTTAATGATAAGGTTGTATTCAAAATAAAAACCATTTTTATCTATTCTCACAATTATATTATAATCAATGGTTCCTCGAAGAGTTTTTTCCACTATAAAAAGGGTTCTAGATAGCGCGCCCTCTTTCTGCCATAGTTTTTGTTATTTTTTAGGGCTACCCCAGTAGGGTTATTGTGGATTCTATTAATCGAGGTATTATAAAGAACATATTTTCCCATTGAACTCTATCTGTTCCCTCTCTTATTTTATACGCCGATGATATAATTTTATTTCTTCATTGAGTTAAAAACATAAAGAAGATTAAATATATCTTATCCCATTATGATTATGGCTCTGGTCAATCCATAAATTGGAGAAAATATTTTATTTTCATTTAAAACTATTTCACCACCCCTAGATAAATTTATATTATAAATAAACAAGGGATAAAGGAGGTATTTTTTTATTTAACTCTCTTGGAGACCCTATCTTCTAGGGGAACCAGAAAAACACTTACGTCTCAAACATTTTTTACCAGATCAATAACCAACTCTCCCCCTAGAGTGGAAAAACATTAACAATGTTAGTACAAGTTTTTCTTTTCAAGAAAACTATTGTTTCTAAAATGTTATACTCTATTATGGTGTACAAATGGCCCTCTGACATAATAAAAATGATCAATAGAAGCATAAAGAATTTTTTCTACTCTTGAAAGTAAACAAGTCATTGTTCCTTGGAAAACATGTTGCACACTCATTTGTAATGAGGGGATAGGTATTAAAAACCATAATCATTTTAGTGAGGACTTTCAATACAAAACTACTTGAAATATTATGTTAAAAAACTCATGGACTTATGATTTTATTTGTGATAGATTCTACACCAATCGTAGAAATCGAAAAAACTATTATATGGACACATTGATCTATCCTTCAATAAAACATAGTTTTTATAAAATCATGTATTACTCTTAACTGGTAGTCAACATGAATTATAAATTTATTTCTTGTTTAGTTCACTAGAATTTCATTTCTTCCTATAATATGGTTGATCTCATGCCTTTTTCCATAAATTTAACCAACACCATAAATGATTTTTTCAGTTCTCTTGATGTTGATTTACCTGATGATGTTTCTTCTATTATAAATAACTATAACAAAGTCAAGACAAGTGATATAATACATTGGGAACCCACTCATAATGTCTTCCTAAATTCCATGTTTTATTATAGGCATAATGTCACTGACAACACCGATATTTTTTCTTCGCCATGGAATTTTTACACAAGTGGGTTAGCCCTTCACATCACACTCTAGATTGGAGGACTTTTTCATAATAGAATTCTGACTGAAAGCAATTTTAAAATGATTGGTATACAACACTGTTCAAAAATATTCATGAGTAACCAACATAGATAGGACACTAATCACTAGTATCTATATTGTTTTACAATTTTTTCTAAATAGGGTTATATTTTTTCAATTTTTTATTTTAGATACACAGGTTTGGATTCTATTGGATTGCAGTATCAAAATGCACTGCCCTGGATACCAACCCTCAAATTCACCAACTTTCAACTGTAGATGTTGAAAAATTGATGCATCTATTTTGGTATGAATGAAATTTAATTATGCTAAAAAATAATACTTTCAATTTTCATGCAACTTAGTTAAAAATCTGCAATGCGGTTATGGAGGGATGAATCATGGAAGTATGTTCATGCCCCAACTAAATTAAGGATTTATTTTAGCTGAGATAGCATGGGATGAAAGGAATATACAACCAATTGAATGTTCTGATGGGGGTTTTCTGGATACCACCTACACCTGGACAGATAATGATTAATGACAATGGGGCCTCAAAAAAACCCTAGACCTACTGGCTATGCAATTATATCTATAATTCACAACTGAGACATTCATGGATACTTCTATGGTACATGTGGTAATATCTCCTACCTTCGACCAGATATGGTTTTCATCATTAATTCAATTGATTTGATAAGTAAAAAAGGATGGAATTTTTTTTTATTGAATACGATTCAACCACTATTGTTCATGCTCTTAGACATGGAGCAATTTACCTGGTATTGGCAATCCGTACAAAATGGATCATCTTCCTACATCATCTGTCAAGACTTAATCATATTATCACTCACACCTACAGTGAGTTGAATGAAGTGGTGGATTATCTTGCTAATAAGGGTGTTGATAGAAATCACAAGTGTTTTGAAATTCTTCTGGATGAATTCACCACTCTTTACCTGAATGATTATAATAAAATCCCTTCATTTCGACTTGTGTATGCCTTATTTTTATTTTTCTTTATGCTCTGGAATTTTGAAGAGGGAATCATCTTTAAAAAAAGGAAATCAAACACAATATATAATGGAAACATGTGTGTAATTAAAAATATCTCTTTGAAGGTGAATTTTGAGATAAGAAACACCTACTATGATATTAATATGTTATGTAATACTATTTAAATGAAATGATTTTTTTAAATAATTAAATATCCACATAAATAGTGGAAATGAAACAGACTAAATTAGTGTTCATAAAATAAAAAATATGGATTAACATATTCAATGAAGAAGTTATATAACCTATATAATGGATATTGAGTTATGAATCCCCTTTCGTCAGGTCACTACTTTCTTAATATATGCATCTGACATTAGAAAAAACCAAATTAAGATATTTAAATTCATTATTTATATAATAATTCATATATAATATATTTTTTATGGCTTAATTATATTCATATTCCATTCATTTATTCTATATTTTTTTACGTTGACCACTTGAGGATTCTGGGTCAATTATTCTAAAATTGATTCAGTTTGTTGACCATGGTTAAAGGTGTTATGAAATATTTTTATAATATAAATAATTTTGAAAATAATTTAGAGTATGTGGTCAATATAGTAATTTTGTTTTTTGGTTACTTTTTGTAACTCATGGTTATGATTCTATGATAAATATAAGAAATAATGTACTTTAAAAAAACTTATTCCATGAATAGGATTTTTTTTATAAACATATGTATAAAACTAGTACATGACCTTAATAATGACTGAAATATCATAATTATATCGTAAATATTTCATCATAACCATTATTTTTATATGGTCTTGGAAAATTTAATATATCATTTGTGTAGGTTTTATTTCCTATATATACTCAAAGATAATTTTATTTTCAAATAAATGATATTGAAATAATATATATAAAAATTTATCATTGAAAAATAAAATTTATACAAAAAATGATGGATCTATTTTTATATACTTCATTTATAAATATACATTTATCTTGATAATGAAAAATGATGTTATCCTAGTCCAACTACTCCTTATTGTAATGATCCCAATTCATTATTATTCTATTACTAAAGAATTATATGTAATTTTCTTGAAAAGTGTGTGTATAATGAATTTTATAAATTATTATATGTATATAATGATCTTATATATAAATAATCTTCTTACATGTGATAAATTTATCTTCCATGAAGAAAATTTCTATGCGACTGTGAGTATATATCCTCTATGAATGATCAACCATAAGTCTAAAAATGTTTATATATAGACATGTTTCCATGGAAACAATGTCATTTTTTTCTACGAGTTTTATCATCTATGAAATTAATTATACCAACCATGTGTTGTACAGATTGACACTGAATTCAATTTGATAATCTATATGATGAATCGTTCAATAGTGTGTGGTAGACTCAAGATTTCAGAAATTATGAATCTACAATATCCTATAGTCAAGAGACAATTCATACTAATTGATCCTCTATTCTTATGAGTCAACACCTATTTATCAATGTGAAGACCCAAATTTTTTATGAATGATTTGACCTTTAGAAGAAAATATCATTTGATCAATGGTACTAAATCATCAACATGAAGGAAATATCATTTGTAAGTAGTAATTAGATATTCTTTGAAAATTATGGATTATTCCTAATGATTTCTCAATTTTATTTCATTTTTGATAAATTTTACATGGAAGAACATCCCTCCCATTGTAATACTTTGATGCTAATATTTCATGAAATCATTCTTGTAATGTCAATGTTAGGACTGGTTATTTCTATAATGATTCCAAGAAAAAAAATTATTTATCTAAATGACTATTTTTTTAAAATTAATTTCATGTTAGATCATTTATGAATTTCAAAAAGGAGTATTAGTTTGAGGAATTAATTTTAATTATTCTAAAATTAATAATTAAAGCGTTATTGAGTTTAAATATAATATATTATCAAATAAATCAATTTGATAAAATCAGGTAGAATATACGAGTATAATTTGTTACATACTACTCCTTGACATATGTTATTTTTATATCTTATATGATATATTTGATTAAAATATTATAGAGAAAATTTATTCTACTTTAAATCAAATATTTAATGACCACTCATCAATCGAAGAAGATGATATATTGATATGTATCAAAATCTTCTACTAACTCTTTGGGTCCTCAATGTTCTTTTTTCTATTGAAATTGAAATTATGTTTCTTGTTCCATTTGTAATTCCACAAAATTACATGTAAATTTTTAGAAAATTAAATTGGATACTTTCAATACTAGGATCTGAGATGGTATGTGATCTTGCGGCCTATAGTGGTAGGAATTTATTTGCAATATATAATAAAAATTCCTTAAATAATCATCCGAGTGGGGTTTTCTATCTTTTAAGCAGGTGCCTAGATCAAAATTACGAGGTAATAATTGAAAAAAATGCATCCGTATTCACATAGGAAGGGCCTAAAATCAATTGGAATTGGTCTACCGAGGATGATAGTTTTCAGATCATTGGGAAGAAAATTAAAATAACATAAAAAATATATTTTATTATTTCTCTTCATCTTCACAAAATGACTAGTAACTGCTACGGTGCAGTGACAAGAAGATGAAAAATATATTTAAAAACCTCATGAATGAATTATCATGGAGATGCTACAAAGTGAATTGAATCTTTCTTCTTTAATAAAACATGAATTTATGGTTGACAAAAAGTATTGGAATTCCTCTGACGAATGGCGTAGGAAACCTCTGCAACGAGGAATGCTGGTGATTTTGAAAGCAGTGACGACAACCATGGAGAGTAGATATGGGATTGAAGGTCAACCAATGATGATGGAATATCATCCTCAAACAATTTTTTTTTTCTAAAAATGGTTTTAAATTTGAGGTATTGTTTTCCCTAGTTAATCCCTTCTTATTGAAGTACACGGATCAACTCACAAACTAATTGATCTAAAGATGAAACCTTCTTGGGGTATTGGGAAATATTATTGTGGGCTTGATATCAGGAATTAAATCATTGTGATATGAATTAGGATTTGTGATCCAGATATCATGATGAATATTTGGCCATCATTAACAACGGCTGGTTAGTTAATTGGTTATTATTCGTGATCCCCCCTCTCTCTCATTGTTTTTCGTCGATGGACCTAGGAAGTCACATCAGATATTTTTTGGGGGATTCCAAATGAGGTTGGACACCCGAAGGGATGTAAAAATATCATGGAGTATGCAGTAGTGATTGTGG
This sequence comes from Viscum album, assembly GCA_963277665.1. Taxonomy (NCBI): domain Eukaryota; kingdom Viridiplantae; phylum Streptophyta; class Magnoliopsida; order Santalales; family Viscaceae; genus Viscum; species Viscum album. The sequence continues at coordinate 924,103,667 of OY728146.1, read as the reverse complement.
GGCCCCATAAAACCGAAAAGCGTAGATGGATCAAAAAACGAACCACTAGAGCAAGTTCAGTGGCTTACAGAGGAGACTGCTGGTGCAACGGTCCCTACGATGATAGCCTGCAACAGTATACATGAGTGGGAGGAAGTGGAGGCCATGACCAGTATGAGTCTTGGTGGCGCATGGGGTGCTATTCAGGTGCCACATCAGTTCGAACGGCCTAAGGGGTGGTTCGTGATGTGCATTGGCACAATGTCTATACTAGATCTTGTGCAGAGTCAGGAATAAGACCTCACCCATCTGTGTGTTTGTGTGAATAAGATTCCATTGGGTGATAGGGTTGAACCCATGTCGGCCCACTAATGTGGGTTGGACTGATTGAGTGAACCAAGCCACTGTGTATCCTGAGCTGTAGGAGAACCGGCCCGCCATGGGGGCCGGTCTGGATAAGAAACCAGACCGTTTCATAGCTCTGATGGATATAATATTGTCTAACTAATTCATATCAGATAACAGAATGTGGAATGGGGCACTGGGAAACATGGACGAGCTTGACCCGTGGCTAAATTGGGATGGGTCCTGCAAGGCCTGTTGATCCTGAACACTGGGCCATGCCATACCAAATTACGTCAGATGAACTATGTCAAGTCATGTAGGATCCCTGGATTCGGTTGCCTAGGTCGGTTCGGCCAAGTTAGAACAGGCCCAGACGCAACCCGCCCCTATTTTCAAAAATTCCAATATCAATCAAATTTATCATTTGATTGGCATGTCGTCTATGGAGTTAAGATCCTTCTGATGAGAAGGTACTTTGGATATAATCTAAGAAAGTTTATGTGGAAATCAAGATATGACCTATGGCTTTAAGAGTTGATTCACTATGAATCATGTGCACTATAGAGTTGGAATCCTATGACTGGATGTGACATGAAGGATTAAATAGCGAGACCTCAGTGGCCTAGTAACAGAGTACAAATTAGTGGTTTAGTAGCTAAGTTGACCTGAGAAGTCCAGTTGTTTTGTTTATTTTATATGTACATTATCTTAGAGGACCTCAGTGGTCCAGTAGCTGAGCAGACCTCAATGGTCTAGTAGCCCAGCGAACCTCATTGGTCCAGTTGCATGGTAGACCTTATTTTTCTATTTTCCCAGTGAATGTCATTGTTCGAGTAGCTAAGATGACCATAGTGGTCTAGAAACCGAGAAAACTGCAGTAACTCATTAGGTACAAGTCACTCAGTAGTAAAAGATTATTCTTCTTTACGTATGATAATATTACATTCTATACATTGGTATTTAAATGGTTTGATCTTTCTTTGCTTTGTGGTATTGCATTGCGGTCTTCCCATTGTGGTTCAGGGTCACTATTAAGAATTATGTTGCTCACCCCTACAAGGGATTATCCCACATGTGTCTTGTATTTTGCAGGTAATCAACACTTAGATATAGTCCTTGGTGGTCTGAGGACCTTGTTATGCTCAATGAGATTGGAAAAATGGGCATTATTATATGGATATAGGTAGTTACCCTTCTCATACCCATCTAGTAGGGTCTTGAGTAGACAGACCATGGCTGTTGTAATTTCATTTGGGGTTTTGGTCTTGTATTTTGGCCCCTTTTTATTTTAATTTTACATTATACTCTTGGTAGTTGTATCAGTGGTAGTTGTGGTTATCTTTGTTTTTACTTCTTGCAGTTTATGTTTCTGCATGTGTACAGGTTTAATGTAAATGCCTTCTCTTCTTGGTATATTCCTACACAATGCTAGTTTCCAACCGCAATGCCATGGAAGAGGGGCTTGGGGTAGTCATGACACGGGCCCGGGAGAGGGGGGGATGGGTCATGACAAAGTGGTATAAAAGGGCGGTCAGTTATACCAAAAGTACTATGAGTCTTTATATTTTAATGTGTTAATAGCATTATTTATTTTTAGTATAGATTTCAACATAGGTATTTCAGTGTTGGTGTGAAGACCAACGTATCCACACACTTGGACCCATAATTCTACTTTCCAACTGTGTAAATGAAAACATTGTTTTCTTGCATAATTGATTTTTTTCTCGTGATCTTTATGAGTTAGATTCACCTCACTAGGAATAATCTATTAATCATGAATCATCATTATCTCTTTCTGGATTCCTTTTTGCAAACATACTTATTGGATTCTTTTATCGGACCCTGAGTATGGTCCACAAAGAGACGAGGAATCAGAATAGGGACCGTTTCTTGAGATGGAACCATCGGGTGGTGTCCCAACATTACCATCAACCATTGGTCAGATGTTACTACCAGTGCTACCAGTAGAGTACGAACGTAGGCTCAGTGCCTTACAATAGTTCCATAGATAGAGACCTCCCATGTTCATGAGAGATATAGATCCTCAGGTGTCTGAGGATTTTCGGGAGGTGGTGACTTGAGTGTTCCTCTTGGTGAAGATGACAATTGACTATATGGAAGTGATTGTTGTGAGCCTTTTATAGGGCTTGATAGGGAGATGGGGGAGTTTAATTGTCTAGATTCATGAGGAGGCAACCCTCATGTAGTCTGACTTTGAGTGACTTTTCAAGGAGGAGTTCTACCCCAACAACATTTCACTCAGTGGACATACATGAGCCGCTTCACCTACAATAGGGAATCTAGACAGTCGTTGTGTACTCTTCAAGGATAGAAGAAATATCCCATTACTCTATGGATATGGTATGTGACCCTTTCTTTAGGGATAAAACTATTGAGTAGGGACTCAAACAGGATATAAGGGAATCAATAATTTCTTTCAACATCTCTACATAGGCTGGGATGCTAGAGAGAGCTCTACTAGATGATGTCATCATCAAAGAGCAGGCACCAATGGTGGGAGCTACCACTGAGGGACAGGTGGCCATGTGATTTGTTGTGGGTACCTGACAGATGAAGCAAAAGCCTAAATGGGAAAGAAAACTCGTGGGATGACCCCAGGACACATGGTCAATGATACGAGGCTCCAAAAATTGGGGGATTCATCTGAAGATCAGAGTATGTTATAAATGCAGTGGGTTGGGGAACATAGCTTGGGATTTCCCAACTCACTATGCAGAGGACCACTAGATGGTCAAGGGACTGCCGAGATAGTAGTATATACAGGAACAATGTAGTAATCTAGGAGGAATATGTGGAGGAAGAGTTGGTTATGGGGTAGCAATTGGGTGTGGGTATGAGGTACTACCACGACCACCACCACCTAGTGGGATACCACGGGCTCACGGAGGACATGGAGAGGGGAAGGTTTGGCTTTATGTAATCAAGGCCCATAAACCAGAAGTCCCAAAGATGATATGAGGTACAATCTATGTTGTATCCACTCCATCTGTAGTTACTATAGATACAACTATCAGTTAATATTTATTTTCTGCAGAACTTATTCAATACTTATAGATTCCGATTGAGCTATTTTATCGATCATTATGATTAGATCCTCATACAAGAGGAGATTAAATGACCGCACATTGGTTCCGACAATGTGATATTACTCTTAGATTCAAGATATTTGGCTGGGATCTCTTACTTTCAGCATTGATGTCTTACAACATCATTTTAGGTATATAATGGCTATCATCAGTTCATTCTTATATCGACTATTTCAGATTCATAGTATGGTTTATCCGTGGAGATGTGAACCGGTTTTCCATTATAGGTGAGAAGGAAATTAGAGTATCTTGGGATGGACTGACACATTGGAGGGTGTATCATATCACCCATCAATTGGCTAGCATGACCCTTGGTGTAGTGGATGCGATATTTCCACACTTTCACAAAGTTGTAGAAGAGTATGATCATGTCGTTCAATAGAATGTTCTAAGACGACATCCTTGTAGATAGGTTGACTTTTTCATTGATTTGTAACTCATGATGACACTGATACCTACACATGCATATCGGATGGCTTCCTTTGAGCTCTAGGAGTAGTGGGTTTAGTTGGAGGAATTATTGATAAATGGTTTTGTAATGACCAGTGTTTCACCATGGGAATCCCTAGTATTGTTTTCCATGAAGGAAGGTAGATTCTTGAGGATATGGGTGGACTTCTGATGCCTGAACAATGTGACAATAAATAAAAAGTATCCTCTACCAAGGATTCATGACATCTTCAATTAGATGAAGGGAACCTGATGGTTCTTCAAGATAGACCTCATATCCAGCTATTAGAAGTTTCAAGTATGAGAGGATGAAATTGCCATGATTGAATTGATATATCGTTACGGCTACTACGATTACATAGTGAGGTTGTTTGGAATGAAGAACACCCTAGAAGTATTCATGGGACTCATGAATCGGATATTCCAGCTGTACATAAACCAGTTTTGAGTTGCCTACATTGATTACATCTTAAAGTATTCTGCATCTAAGGAGGATCACATGATACTCTTGAGGATGGTTCGAGACACACTCTGAGAGACCATCAATATGAAAATAAACAGATTTGTGGGTTCAGGATATTAAATGTATACTTCCGGGGACATGTAATATTAGAGGTGGAGTTTCAGTGGATCCACCAATGATCTAGGTGGTGGTTAGTTTGGAACCACCCCATAGTGTTACTAGGTTGGAGAGATTCCTAATGTTGGTTGGGTCCTATCAAAGGATTGTACATAACTTCTCCAGAGTGGCAGCACCCATGCTGATATTGAAGAAGAATGGAAAATCCTTCGTGTGGATAGAATGTTTCTTATAGAGATTTTAGTAGCTAAGGAAAAGTATGATGAGTTCTCCATCTTGATTCTGCTAGAGGAAGACACAAACTACGTGGTGTTCTCTGACACATCAGAAACTGGGATTTGTTGTGTCACGGTGTAGTGACAAGAAGTAATTTTTTATGTATCACAAAAATTGAGACCACATGAGTAGAACTATGTGACTCATGACCTTTATTAGGTAGTGGTAGTATTCACACTATAGATGTGGTGAGACTACCATATGGGAGAATGATTCATCATCTAAATTTACCAGAAAAGTCTCAAGAATTTCATTTAACAGACTGTCAAATAATATTAAAATTTAATGGTCTGTATGTGATTTTATGTTAGGTAAAATATAGTTAATTTAAATGAATATATGATTATTATGTATGTAATTTTTCCCTAGAATATTATAAAGTGTTCTATAGTTTAATAATTAATGTTGAAACTTCAGTGTTATAATACATATATTCTATATTTATCCTTTCTTTTTTGTTTAAATTATTGAATATCAATTTTAATTTTTAGAACCAATATTTTCTTTTATTAAATGGCTCAAAATGGGTGGAATCAAATGTCAAAAAAATTATTTCCTTCAATGAAGAAAACTAATAATTAATAGATCTCATGATCCCTTAAATATTAATTTTATATCTTTAATATTAAAAAATTCATCATAATCAAGAATGTGAACATAAATGGAAGAAATCATTCATATATAATTGGAGGATATCATGTAAATATGATTTATCTAATTTTATATCGCAGTGGTAAATGAATTTCTGAATCTCATGAAAAGAGATTATAAATCTATCAAGTCATATTTGTAATGTAATAATAATAAAACAAGTTATATTTTTTGAAAATTAATTTCCATCAATGAGACTTATATTGGTACATGATAATATATTTTATGGTCATAAATGAGATACTAATGGTCATAATAAAATATATATCTATCGTTATTATATTATAATGAAATTTTTATATTTGAAAAAGAAGAACAAAAATTTTGAGGACACAATTTCTAAAAGGATGGAAGAACTTATTACTCTAATATTTTATTATAGATTTTCTTTTAAAATAACAATATGTTAGATAGTGTTCAACACATGAAACATCAATATTAAAATAAAAATAATAATATATATTAAATTTGGATGTTATAACCAAGACATTGGTTTGGGTGGTATGAATAGAAATAACATTATAATAAAACTTGAGTTGAATTTATTTCTAAAATAAATTGAATAATAAATCATACATTTATTACAAATTTTTTATAAATGTTGTAACCCCCAAACATCCACAGTATGTTACCCTTTGAATAATGCAATAGCTTGTGTTGTATGCAATATAGAGCTTTTGCACACCACGACAAATCAAACTACCTGTTACAAATATTAATAACCAGTTTTTGAAATTTTATAATTTTTTTTTCAAAATAGACATCATTTTTTGGATCATAATATCAAAATAATCATAGGGTGAATTTTGGATATTTTTCTAAATGCATTCAAATTTTTATGAATAGTAAATCAAAATAAGTTATTATTTAAAACCGAGTTTTTATTTCAATAATTATATATTTTATTTAAATTTATTTTACGTAAAAATAGATACATAATAACTATATATTTTCAATGTAATTCATTGGAGTCCTTTTATAATAATATTAAATATATAAAATTTTATTGAACTTTTTACCATCTTTTACCCACCTTCTAGGCACATTTGAAAATTTCTATATAATGTTATTTAACTGCTTATGTGGAATGAATTTATAAAATCAAAGAGACATGATTGATATCAGTATGTAAAATGTAGTTCAATAAGATGAAAATAATTTTTGGTGAATAATAACATTTGACTTTTATTTACCACCGTTAAAAATAAATAGGGTAATTAAAGGTAAATATGATATTATAATTACCCTAAAAAATGTTCTAATTCTATTTTATAAGTGTAATTCGAACAAAATCAATTTTGGGAACCAAAAATGATCCATTGGGTTAACTTGAATTATATTAAAACATTTATTTTTATTTTATCTAAAGAAGAGTTAAAAGTGTTAAATTCAAAATTTAATAACTAAAAAAGTTTTAATATCAGGTTAAAACATAGGATAAATTAGACAATAAAAATTAATTAAGAATATAAAATTATTTACAACATAATGGTATTTTATTTATAATTTTTAGACATTAAATAATTAAATTTATTTATGAGACAATGATGTTGTATTTATTACCTTATTAACGAAAGATTAAAATAATTGAAATTATAAATATACAAATAAATTCCAAGTGAGAGTTTTGATTAATAAAAATAATTTAATATGTTAATATGACATGTTAGGGTTGATTAAATTATTTTATTTCAAAGTAATCATGTTTTTAGGACTTTATCAAAAATAAAATACTAAATAGTGTCAAAATTGAAAGAAATGAGTTTTAAAAAAAATACTATATTATTAATTGATATAATATTCCTAAAAATATAAGGATAGTCCAAATGACTTTTAAGAGTTTATATAAATCAATAATGATCCAACTGGGTTCTCTAGGTAGTTTATAGTATGTTTATTAACCATATAATATAAAAATAAAAGGAGACATGGTAAATGTCAAACTATTTAACTAACAGAAAAATCAAAAATATATGGTTAATATGGTTAACTAAACCTATATAAAACCAATTAATTGAAATATTTTAGACCCACCCCACCATATCCTCTAAATAAATTCTTTTGGAGTCATTAGAAACCGAAAAATAAATTATTATCAAATAATATTTCAAGATTTTCCTAAAGAAACCCTCACCTCTCTTATAAAAGGGTACTTCCCCTTCTCTCAAAATCACTCCTCCAAATTCGATTTGCTCATCCCAGCATAACCAAAGTGTCCTCCCAACTACCCTCAATTAATCATATATTCCTTAATTTTATCATTAATATAACCTATAAAGACCTTTTTATCTAATCAATATGATGCACCCGAAGAAAAGGTAATTATTTCCCCACCTGTTTGAAGTTCTCTTCATCTTCCACATCCTCTTTATTTGTTATTCCCATTCCAAAATAATATATCTACTACGTTATTCATACTATTATTATATTATAATTTTGGTACTAGCATATAAATTAATCTCCACATCCTATAAATGACATATTCACCATATGCGCGTACGTACGACTTATCGTTTGCATGTCATGGGGTAGTTTATTATTCAAAAATTTCATTATTTTAACGTGATTAATAATGAGTATAAGTGATGTAAATAATAATAATAACATGTTTAGGATTATATATATATGATATACCATCCATTTAAATATGATTTCACCATCAATAGAATGGTATTGTCGATCGTACGTACATAAGGATTACTGTATCCCCAAACGCATTCAGTCTCATTCTATATCGTAACCATTCAATAATAAATTTGATTTTATGAATAAAAAATAATTTTTAAGATATTAATATCATTATAGATAAGAATAAGATACATATTATCCATAAAAAACATTACTTACATATGAAAAAATATAATTAAAAACGGATTCATTAACACGCAAAATGATGCTACAACAGAAATATTATTAACAACGCAATATTATAAGATAATATATGATATAATATTTATGTACGAGGTTCTTGAATAATTTAATAAAAATTATTCAACTACTATACATGAGTTTAATGTACTCACGACCAAGTAAATAAAAAGTTAAGGGTTAATTATAGAATCTCTTAATTATCCGAGGTTTTTTATATATGAGTATCTATTAGGACCACCTAATCATCCACATCTGTTATTCATAAAAATGTATTTCAAAATATTTCTATAATTTATTATATTATGTGTTAAACTCATTTATACACTTTTTTTAATTTTTAAAAAATCGTTATAGATGAATCTTTTTGTCGTTTTCCGAACAAGGTACTTTACGAATTTTTCGACAAAATTAAAGAAAGAAAGATTTTTAACTTATACGGTGGGTGCATCTATTTTATGTAGTTATAACACCTTCAAAGCTTACCTTAAAATATTATAAAAATATTTTCATAATAAATGATTTCTTTTCAAATTATGTGACTTTTAAAATATTTCTAAATAGAAAGATATATTTCTCTCAAATAGATTTGATCTCATCTATTTCAACATCCTTTGATGGATTTTACACTTGTTTGAAGTTTATTTATTATGATAAAATCTTTCATATCGTATTAAAGGTTTTATGACATGTTGGATAGTGGATGTGTTATTTTTATACCATTCATGGTTTATGCTTAATGTATTAACATCTTGTATGCTATTTTTAATACATATGATTATGTTATGTTTCATCCTATTCATATAAGGAATGCATCGGACATCGTAAGTGACATGTGAAGATCACTATAGATTCTCGATGCATGGTAGGTCTCATGAGACAAACTAGTGTCTTGGAACATGACCTCGACAAAATTATATTTTTCGTACTGGCATGAAACCTTCACTAAGTGGTTACGATGTCTTACATTATGCATTCTAATATTAGTAAATTTGTTATTATATTTCATGTGATTATTCGACTGGATGAATATCCATGTGAATATGAAAATGGAATTATTTTATATATATTTTCTATATTATAAAGAACTTTTAGTTTAAAATGATTCTATTTTAGTCTTATACATTTCCTTAAATATTTATGCTTATTTATGAAAGTTTCAGCTATATTGTTATCCTTGATGATCATTTGAGCTCACCCCTTTCTATGTTTTATTTTTTCCAGGATGTGAATAACTATTTTAGGATTGACCATCAGGGATAGTCTATATGATATATGTGTGTTCAAAGGGGACATGATGTTGTTTTGTATTACATGATGTAATGTTAAACTTATATTTGTATCTAGTACTTCCAACGCTACTAAACTGATCGATCATTCAGGGCATGATCCTTTGTGATCATGTAAATGTTAGGTAATAATGAACCATCTATGGATAACTAGGGTTAGGGTGTTATAGTTTTTATAATATCAATTTTAGTACAAACCATGGAAATTATATTTAGAAAAACTCGAATTAGAGAACATTACACTAAGATAGACTTTGAGGATTAGTATAGAAAAACTTCCTAGAATCTGGGTAATGTTGAAATTTGTTTAGTTTTCCAAGAAATACATCCCTTCCTGGATACATGTAGGTAGATGTGGATCTGGCATAGATGTACCTAGGAGTGAAAACTTCAAAAGGGATTTTCGGGCTAAAACCAGGGAATCCTAGTACAAGACAATGGTCCTTGCTACACTCTGGGAGAAGAAAATCCAAATGGATATGCATAGGATAATACATGTTTTTTTACAAATAATAATTATGTATTTATGAGTATATACATCCTCCAAGAAAACATTGTAATGATTATGGATTATATCCATAAACTGTTCATTTTATGTTAAGTGTCTTATAAGTTTGGAAAATTGTACTGCTATTTATAAACTAATATAGTTTATATCCTAGTTTAGAAAAGGATCATAATTTATGGATTGAAATAATATCAACACATGTAATCAATGTAGGGATTTCCTTCATATTCAATATAATTATAGTGGAGCTGGTGATGAAACTAGTGTTGATCATCTTATCACCATAATCGGACAACTCACTTATGTTATGATTAATAACTTTACCTGTATGGAGAACCCTAATGCACAATATAGAGGATAAATGTTAGAAAACTTCATGAGGAATCAACCACCAAAATTCAGTGGGACTACAAAATCCATTTGTAGATGAGAAATGGATATGTTCCGTAGGGAAAATATATCATGCCCTAGGGAGTAGCAAAAGAGAAAAAGATGTCATGGCAGTTTATCACCTCACGAGAGATGCAGTTCATTGGTGGTCATTAATTCAAAAAACAAAAGAGGATGAAGAAGTATTAAATATGTAATGGAGGGAGTTTAAAGTGCTTTTATTATAAAAATAACATCCTTGTGACCATTGACTGGATATGGAAAGGTAATTTCAAGGATTGAGGCAAATATTTTATAGGTAAAGTGAATATTTTCAGTAAAACTATTTTTATGCATGAAATGTATTTTTATGACCATTGAAAATTTATTTTGATGAAAAAAAGTGTGTGTATATTTATATATATATCAATTTTAATTTATTTCAATTCATGTAATTAATGGTGTGAGGAAAATAATGATAAAAGATTAATTTTATTCTTCAATAAATAAATTTTCTTCAAAATTATATTTTACTTCATTTTGTGAAATTATATTATACTTACATTCTATCAAATTTATAAATTTTATTATAAAATGTGTATATTTTTTGAATTCAACATTTCATAATATTCCAAGTATGAAATTTTTTTTTTGAGAAGATTTTTTTGAGTGAATTGTGAAAAATTATGATTTTTTCAAGAATAACATATCTCTTATTTAAATAATGTAATTTTATAGTCATTACCCTTCCGAATTTTGTTTTAAATTAAAATATTATTCCACTTATTAAAATAAATATAATTATTTCAATAGTAATTATTATTATATTATTTTTTATTAGTTCACTTTTATATATAACTTTTTTAGAAAATGATTTCAATTTGTTTCATCTAATTATACTAAAATCAGTTTAATTATATTCTAGTAACTGACTATTAGAAATGGATATAATTGAAACAATCTAGTGTTTTAAATTTTTAAAAAATTTCAATTTCGTTTTTAGTTATAATTAATATTAATAATTGTAAGATCTTATCACTAAAGTAATGGGTAAAATAGGATAATTAAGGGTAAATAATTTGTATAAGGTCAAACAATAATCCAAAATATTAAAATTACTTTTTTTATATTTTGAAATTTTAACATAACATTCATGCATTTGAAAATATTTTATTTTCCTACCACATGAGTTTTATTACAATTTATATATTCCTATAAGTTTTGGACGATTACAAAAATACAAGTTCTCTCAATAAATATGAATATATAATATTAATATTATTATATATGGAATATTAATAAATATATAGAATAAAATATATAATTATTAAAAAAATATTACCTAAATTTATATTTAATTTTAATTGATATTTTAATTTCCTTGAATTCTTATGCAACATTGGTGTAGTGCTTATAGAAGTAGTATGAAAATAAAATAAAATATTTTTGAAATATTAAATGTAACATATTTAGGATAAATTATGTTTACACATGAATTTATGGTATAAAAATAATATCTAATTAATGGTTATACATTTTATATTCATACTAAATTATTTTTTATGCCATTAAAGTCATGGTATATGAATAGTCTCAAAAATCACCATAAATAGAAATATTTTTTTTAAATAAATATAAAATTATAAAAATACTATCATGATTTATATAGGTATTAAATTTTTAAGCCTATAATTAAGGGTTAACCAATGTTCCAGGTCACACTTTTAAAATTACTTTTACGATTATATATGATCCAAACAATTATTACATCGGTTATGATTAAAAATAGTTAACGAATGTGTTAAAAAATATAAGATTTATAATGACAAGTTTTCATGACTTAAAAGATATTTATTTATTATATTGATAAATTATCAAATTTAAATTTTAATATTATCTATTTTTTAAATTTTATAAGAGATAGATACATATCATATATTAATATTTCAAGTCTTTAGATGTTATAAAATGGAACTACCTCTCTTATCTTACTCTCAATACATTATCCAAATATTTTGGTTAATCTATACCCAATTAACATCATATATTCTTTATCTACTTACTATATCTAATTTCCATTCCCTAATACTATCATTAGAGAGTCTTAAGGTTTAATCCAATGTGTTATTTCTTTATGAAGGGTATAACTCTTAACTGAGTACATTCACATTATCACCTCTTCTACCATCGTAAATTATTTCATATTTATCCCCATATAATAACATCAGTTTCTACTATATAAATAAATATTATTAATATCCTAGAAAAGACTTTATCCAATGCTTTCTTTTTAAATGTGAAATGAAATCATAGCTCATATGTATGCTTGTACTACCACCTCCGAAAAACCGATGAGTTTTGTTTTTCATTAAAAATTGAAAATATTAGTTATTATGATGAATTGTATGTTTACATAAATAAAATTAATAAAATAGTTTTTCATACCTAAATATAATATATTATATACTTTCCTTTCCACCCCTTGTAATACGATAACATAGTTTGTTTGTATGTTGTGGACTACTACCTCCAAGAAGTTATGTGATTCATTTTTCATTTCCTACTTATATTAATGGTAAAAAGCATAGATTAAATTAATATTTATGGTATAATAATGATTATATATTGGTAAATTATAATATCCCTATATTTTCTTCCATCCATTAAAAATTGGAAACATTATTAATGTCTACGTACAAAATACCCACTTCATAAAGTTATGTAATTAAATTTTATACCACCAAATTATAGGGATATTTATAAAAGTTTCTATAAAAAATAAATATTAAAATTATGAATTTATTAAGATAATATAGATAATTAACCCCAAAAATAATATCAATGATTTAGTCCATCAAACTAAAACATTCATGGGAAATAGACCTGTTTTCACTAGAATGATATTCTCATTAAAATTTTAAAATTAATTGATTATCAGCTATTATAATTGAATCATATATGGTTTTATAAGTAATTAAATAGTTATTTTTAAAATTTAAAATAAATATAAAATATTATATATGGGGATAAGTGTACACATAAAGAAATTTCTACTACTGGTATGAGAATTCTATTCCAATTCCAATTTATTTTTCTATTATTTATGTTCTTATTTATGATAAAAAATTTATATGATATTAAACTCTTTAAACACATATATTTTATTCTTATTTAGTTTTATTCGTTTATAACATGTTCATATTCAATTTTATTTCATTTCGTGTCAAGAATAAATATGTGAGTTATATATAATGGATTTAAACGCTATGTATTTTTTCATCATTAATCATTTTCTTCCATATCCATGTTCATTATATAATTTAATCGTTGTTTTAAACATTAAAGGAATTTTTTTAAAAAGTCATTTTTCATGACCATTTAATTTTTATAAAAAATATTAAATAAATATTTTTAATTGTTTCCAAAAAATGTTTTTTTCTTTAATTTTTACAAATGTGATAAACTTATGTTCTATTTTAATGAATACAACATGAATTATTATTACATCCACCTAATGAATTATTTTAATTATTGATTCCTTTAAAATTTTAATTTCATAATTTCAATGAAAATATTTTTATCAATATTCTTCATTTTTTTATTTAAAAACTATATAAAAATTAAAGCTTATTGTTCTGTTAAATAAATTAAAATATTTTTGATAGAAATTTATAAATTCATTATTACATAATGATACAATTATGTTTTTTATGTATTTTCATTTCATTTATTTTTTCCAAATGTCATGGTTTAACTACAAAAACATTATTTATTATAAATATTCATTCTTATTTACCCTTTATTTATTAATCCTTTTATAATTATTACATTTATCATAATCATATTCCCTATCACTATCCACAATTTAACTGGACATTATTTTCTCCTCACTGTCCATACATAACATATCATGGATTTATATCATATAATTTAAATAATACTTGTATTTTATCAACTATTTATAATATGTATACATTATTGGTTGATGGAATTTTATTAATAATGGAATTTCATTGATAGGGGAAATATTTATTATTCTAGATTAAATATAATAAGTTCTTATTTATATGTTATTTTAGATTTATTTGTATTTATCATTATATATATATATAATTCATTGTATTAAACTAATATGCGGGGCTTAGTTATAAATAGCCCCTCTATGCATCAAAAGGTATCATGAGAAAAAAATGTTGTCTCGATGTATAGGTTGTTGATGTAAGATAATTCCATTATATTTGGGTATTTGGTGTATATATTACTTATCTATATAATATTTGTATTTGAAAGTCCTTGAAAATATGTTTTAATGTATATGTAAAGGTCTTGATGGTATAATTCATGATAACTTATCATAAAACTATATAAGTGTAATATGAATGGCAATAATTATGAATTTAATTTATTGAGAATCTTATTTACATCATCCATGTAAATTATATTTTGATATTTTCCTAAAATGTACATTGAAATAATGTTTATGATTTAATGGAATGTGTTTTGATTATCCACTCTTATTCTTTATTTACTAATTACAACATCCACTATATATAAACCGTATTAAGAATCTAAGCTCCCCATTATCTTATTTTCCATTCCTTGTGAAATAAATAAGGAATCTCGGTATTATTTTAAATTATGAACGAATTTTTTTAATGATATTATTTATATTTCCAATGTAATATGGAATCCATTTATGTATCTAGCCTCCGAAGTATGATAAATGGATAAATCATTAATTTTGTGATAATGAGGGGACATTAGAAAATCATGTAACTACATACTTTTGTAACCTCTTTAATGTGCCATATTTGGATAAGGGTATAATCCCTGATATTAATCATCTCTTGGTTTGGGGAAACGATAATGACATTTTGAATAATATTCCAATTGATCATGAAATTATTGACGTGGTCATTAGTTTAAAAACTGATTGTGGCCCGGTCCCTAATGGGTCCTCTAATGGCTTTTTTAGCATCATCGGGACATTTTTTAAAGATGTTTTTCTCTTGGATAAGTATTTTTTCAATAATGGATATCTATCTTATGGTATCAAGTCTCAGTTTATTATCCTCATTCCAAAAGTGGATAATGATTCAGAAATTCACCTTTTTGGACCCATTTCTCTAATTAACACTATTTATAAAATTACATCCAATAACTTATCTAAAAGACTGGAACCTATTTCGAAAAAGATAATATCAAAGAATAAATTTAGTTTCCTAAAAAGGATAAATATACATGGATGTATATTCCTTGCATGTTTATGTACTAACTTGATAAAAATAAACAAAGAGGGGGGAGTATTTCGCTTAAATTAGATATTTTGAAGTATTTTGAAACCATTTATTAGAGTTCTATCTACAAAATCTTATATCGTTTTGGATTTAATGATAACCTTGTTTGAAAAATAAAAACCCTTTCTATCCTTTCCCACATTTCTTTTCTAATCAATGGTTCCCCTAAGTGGGTTTTCACCTGTACAAATGGTTTTAGAAAGGGTGACCCTCTTTTAACCCTCCTATTTGTTATTGTCGAGGACAATCCTAGCCTGATTATCATGGATTCTATTAATCAAGGAAATATAAAGCCCATATTTTCCTCATGAACTCTAACTATTACCTCTCATATTTTATACACCAGTGATAT
Organism: Viscum album; assembly: GCA_963277665.1. NCBI lineage: Eukaryota > Viridiplantae > Streptophyta > Magnoliopsida > Santalales > Viscaceae > Viscum > Viscum album. The sequence continues at coordinate 924,087,596 of OY728146.1, read as the reverse complement.
AATTGTATTTCTTCATGGAGATAAAAACATAAAAAAGATTAAATATATCATCACTTATTATGAGGATGTCTATGGTCAAACCATAAATTGGAGAAAATATTTTATTTTATAGAGAATCCATTTCCCTGCCCCTAGAAAATTTTATATAATAAATAAACATGGGATAAATGAGGGATTATTCCCATGTAACACTATTGGAGTCCTCATATTCTAAGGGAACCCCAAAAACACTTACTTATCAAACATTTTGGGCCAGATCAATAAACAAATCTCTTCTTGGAAGGGAAAAATGTTATCAATGGTAGGACAAATTTCACTTTTCAAGAACACTATTGTTCTAAAATGGTATACTCTATTATGGTGTACAACTGGCTAGCTAATTTAATAAATAAATATCCATAGAAGAATACTGAAATTTTTCTATAGAGGAATCACTCTTGAGAGTAAATATGTCATTATTCCGTGGAAAACTTTTTGCACTCTGATTTGTAAAGGGGTCTAGGTATTACAATCCATAATCATTTCAATGAGCCCTTAAATATATAACCAAATTGGAATATTATGAACAACAACTCACGGACCTATGATTTCCTTTGTGATCGATTCTACAACAATGTTAGAAAATGAAAACATTCTTATATGGACACATCGGTACGACCTTCAATCAAGCATATTTTTTCCAAAATCATGTCTAACTATAGATGAGATGTCAACAAGAATTCTTACCTTATTTTTTGTTTAGATAATTAGAAGTGAATTTCTATAGGTAATATGGTTGATCCAATCCCTTTTTACAAAAACATAAACATCACCATAAATGTTTTTATGAGTTATCTTGATGTTGATATACATGATGAAGTCTCTTCTGTTATAAATAACTATACATTTATTAAATCCAATGATATCTTAGTTTGGGAACCAGCTCATATGGTGTTCTAAATTCAATGCTTTATTATAGGAATAATGTTACTAACAACACGAATATTTTTTCTTGGTAATGGAATTTTAATAAAAATTGGGTTAGACCCTCCCGACACACTCTAGTTTGGAGGGTTTGATCATAATTTAATTCCCACTAATTAAAATCTTCATATTTTTGGTATATAACTTTGTTCCAAATCTTTCATGTGTATCCAACACATAAAAACACTAATCAATTTTTTCTATCTTGTTTTACTACTTTTTCTTTAGGGGATTATATTTTTAATATTATTTATTTGAGATACACAGGTTTCGATTCTTTTGGATTGCAGCTGAAAAAATACAATGCCATGGATACCTCCCCTAAAATTCACCAACATTATATTGTATCTATGGCCGAACTCATGCATCTTTGTTGCTATGAATTAAATTAAATTATACACAAAAAATAATACTTTCAAATTTTTTACATCTTATAAAAAAATCTTCACGGGGATCATGGAGGTAGGAATCAGGAATGTAGGGACATTTCACAACTCAATTAAGGATTTATTTATCCCGATATGTCTTGCGATGAAGGAATGATACAACCCTTTGAAAGGTCTGATTGCTTTTTTCTCGAAGCTGTCTACCCCTGGATGGATAAATCTTAATGTGGATGGGGCCTCAAAAGGAAACCCTGAACCTGTTGGCTATGCAATCGTTTCTAGAATTCACAATGGAGACATTCTTGGATTCTTCTATGATTCATGTTGAAATGTCTCCTCCCTTGAATCAGAGATTTTCAACACCATCAATGATGTTGATTTGATAAGGAAAAAGTATGGGAATATTTTTGGATTGAATGTTATTCAACGACTGTTGTTCATGCTCTATGAAATCGAAAAATTCAGCTTGTGTGGGCCTTTACTACTAAATGGATCATCTTCCTACATTATCTATTAGGGATCAATCATATTATCACCCACATCTATGGAGATATGAATAATGTGGTGGATGGTCTTACTAAAAATGGTGTTGAATAAATCACATGTGTATGGCGATTCTTCCAGATGAATTCACCACTCTTCTCCAGAATGAGTGTAATAAAATCCCATACTTTCAACTCATGTATGATTTATTTTTATTTATCTTAGTGCTCTAACCTTTTGACTGGGGCATCATCTTTTTTTAAAAAAATGGGAATCATATACATCATATAATGGAAAAAATTTTGTAATTCAAAACAACTCTTAGATAATGAATTTTGAGATGAGACACACCTACCGAGAGATTAATAAGTTATGTAATACAATTTAAATGAAAATCTATTGTCAAATAATTAAATATACTCATAGAAAGTGGAAATGAAACATACCAAATTAGTGTTCATAAACTAAATAACGTAGATTAAAGTAGTTAATAAAGATGTTATATAACCTAAATAATGGATATTAAATTCAGAATCCCCTATCATCAAGTCACTACATTCTGGATGTATGCATTTGACATCATAAAAACCCAATTTTAGATAATAAAATAAATTATTTATATAATTATTCCTATATTTTTTTATTGTTTAATTATTATCGTATTACATTTCTTTATTTGATAGTTTTTTTAACATTGACCACTTGAGGATTCTTGGTCAATTATTCTAAAATTGATTCGGTTTGTTGACCCTGGATAAAAGTGTTATGAATAATTTATTTAATTTTAATATTTTTAATTATAATTTATTGTATGTGTTTAATATAGTAATGAGGTTTTTTGGTTACTTTATTATAATTCATGGTGATGATTCTCAGATAAATATTAAAAAAACATATATTTTTAAAAAACATATTCCATGAATATGATTTTTTTTGTGAATAAAAATATGTATAAAACCATTACATGACATTAAAAATGATAGAAATATCATAATTATATATTAAATATATTTTTATAACCATTGTTTGTATATGGTATTAGAAAATGTAATATATCATTCGTGAAGATGGTATTTCATACATATACACGATGATATTTTTATTTTTTAATAAATGATATTGAAATAATTTATATAACAATTTATCTTTGATAAATAAAATTTATACAAAAAATGTTGTCTCTATTTATTAAAAACATCTTTTATAAATAGACACGTCAGGTGTTAATTAAAAATGATGTTATCTTAGTCCAACTACTCATTATTATATCGATCCCAATTTATTGTTATTCTATTACTAGAGAATTATATGTAATTTTTTAGAAAATTATCTATATAAAGAATTTCAGAAATTATGTTAAGTATATAATCCTCTTATATATAAATAATTTTCATCCATGTGATAAATTAATCTTCCATGAAGCAAATTTCAATGTGACTGTGAGTAGACATCCTCTATAAATTATCAACTGTAAGACTATGAATTTTTATATATAGTCCTGATTCCATGGAAACAAACTCATATTTTTCTATAAGTTTCATTATCTATGAAATTAAGTATATCACCATGTGTTGTATAGATTGACCATGAATTCAATCCAATAATCATTTTGAAGTATCGTTCGATATTGTGTAGCAGACTCATTTTTTCACAAATTATAAATCGACAATATGTAGTAGTGAAGAGACAATCCATACTAATTGATCGTTTATTATATTGAGTTAATTACTATGTATCAATGTGAAGACCAAATGTTTTTATGCCTGATGTGACCGTGATAAGAAAATTACATTTGTTCAATGATACCAAATCATCAAAAAGAAGGAAATATAATTTGTAAAAAGGAATTAGATATTCTATGAAAAATATGGATTATTCCTAAGGATGTCTCTTTTTTATATGTAATTTTTGATAAATTTTAAATAGAACAACTTCCATCCCATGGTAAGACATTGATGCTAATACTTCCTGAAATTATTCCTGTCATGCCTAAGTAAGGACATGTTATTTCCATAACGATTCAAGAAAAAAATATTTTTTTTTTAATGTCTGGTTTTTTAAAATTAATTTCATGTTAGATCATTTATGAATTTAAAAATTGATGATCAGTATGAGGAATTAATTTCTATTATTCCAAAATGAATCATTAAAGAGGTATTGAGTGTAAATCCGTTATAGTAACACACAAAATAATGGGTGAAAATCTGGTAGAGGATATGAAGATACTATTTTACATACTTATCTTTAACATATGTTATTTTTATACTTTATATGATACATTTGATTAAACTATTTGTGAGATTGTAAATTCTACTTTAAATGAAATATTTAATGAATGTTGATTAACTAGAGAAGATGATATATTGATTTGTATCAAAATCCTCTAATAACTGTTTGCGTCCTCATTGTTCATTTTTTCTATTGAAATTGAAATTATGTTTCATGTATCATTTGTAAGGCCACATAATTTCATGTAAATTTTTACAAAATTAAATGGGATTATTTTGAGACTATCTATGAGATGGTATACGATTCTAATGCATAGAGTGAAAGGAATTTATTTGGGAACTATATTAAAAATTCATTAAATAATCTTGTGAGTGAGGTTTTCATACTTTTAAACTGAATACTAGATAAAAAATAATAGGGTATCGTTGAACTTGGAGCTTCGGTATTCACATAATTAGGGCCAAACATTCATCAGCTTATGTCTACTGAAAAAATGTAGTTTTCATATAATTGGGAAGTAAAATAAAATAACATAAAAATATATTTTATTATTTCTCTTCATCATTAATCAATGACTCGTCAGTTATTTGGTTCATCGACAAGGTGATGCTAATTACATTAATGATCCCCATGAGTAAATCAGTATGGTGATGCAGCAATGTACAATGCAACTTTCTTCATTAATTAAACAAGAATATAGGGTTGACAACAAAACTTTGAATTCCTATAACGAATGATGTTGGAAACCACTCCAACGATGAATGCTGGTGATTTGGAAAGAAGTGAAGAAACCCTTAGAGAGTTGATTTGGGATTGAAGATCGAATGATGATGATGGTAGATCATCCTCGAACAATCTATTTTTTACCAAGTGGGGGATTAAATCCGGGTCATTGTTTTAACCGGTTATTCCCCTTTAATCGAAGAACATAGATCAACTCAGAAACTAGTTGATTTGCAGATGAATCCTTCTTGTGTTATTGGGAAATATTATTGTGGTCTTGATATCGGGAATAAAATCTTGGATAAATGAATTATGATTTGTGATCCCACTGACAAAATGAATATTGGGCCAACATGAACAAAGAAAGGTTAGTTTATTGGGTGTTCTCTCTGATCCCCTCTCTCTCTCATTGTACTTCACTGATTGACCTACGTGGTCACGTCATATATTTTTTGGGGGATTCCAAATGATGTTGGACCCCACATATAATGGAAATATAGTGAGGAGTATGGGGTAGTGACAGTGGTACCGCTTGAGACGCAAAAGCGCAGATGGATCCAAAAACGTGCCACCGAAGAATGTTTAGTGGAATGCAGATGAGACAACCGGCACAACAACACTGGCGGCAATGGACCACGGTGGTATCCATGGGTGGGAGGCGGTGGAGGCCATGACTAGTAGGGTCCGTTCCGGGGTAGGTGGTGTTAGTCGGGGTGCCGCATAAGTTTGTGCGGCTTATAGGGTGGGTCGCGACGTGTGCTAGGACGATGTCCATGCTAGACAGTGTGCAGAGTGAGGTTGATAGCCTCACCCAGCCGCGTTTTTGCATGAATCAAATGCCAGTGTGTGACAGGGATGAACCCATTTTGTCCCAATGATATGGGTTAGGCTGATGGAATGAACCAGGAAACTGGGTATCCCTGGATTCAGGATAAAGGTCCACCATGCGGGCCGGTCTGGATAGGAAACTCGGTCGTTGTGCAACTCTGATAGAAATAAATTTGTCTAAATAAGTCGTATCAGGCTGGATAATGTGGACTGGGAAACTGGGTGACCTGGAGGGCTAGACCCATGGCCGAATAGGGCAGCGTCCTGCAAAACCTAATCGGCATGGGCAATGTGCCATACCAGACCAGGTTGGGTCAACCGAACCATGTCGTCTCATGCAGGAACCTTGGACAGGGTTTTCTAGGTCGGTCCAACCATGTCCAACTTGGCCCAGATGCAAGCAACCCCAATTTACATAAATTCCAATATCTTCCAGATCGAGCATTTGATTGGCATGCAGTCTATGGAATTATGACCATTTTGAAGAGAAGGTAAATTGGACATAATCTATGTGTGTTTTCGGGGATGTCAAGATACATCCAATGGATTTATGAGAAGATTTACTACGAATATAGTGCAATAGAGAGTGGGAAAACTACGACCGGATGTGAAACGAAGGCTTGAAAAGTAGGACCTCAGTGTCCTAGTAATAGAGCAGACATTAGTGGTTTGTTGGCTTAGTTGAACAGAGTTTCCCAGTAGCCATGTGTATTTTAGTGGTCCAGTAGATCAACGGACCTCAATTTTCCCATAGTTGAGCCAACCTTTGTGGTCCAGTAGCCGAGCGGACCTCAGTGGTCTAGTTTGTTGGAAGAACTTATTGTTCTATTAGCCCATCAGACGTCATTGGTCCTGTAGTTGAGATGATCTTAGTGGTCCAGTAACCGAGAAAACTGTTATGAGTCTACAAGGATGATTCCCTAAGTGGTACAAGATGATTCATCTCTACGATGGATAATTTTACTTTCAATACATTGATTTATACCTTGTGTGATATTTCTTTTCTTTTTGTTCATTCTTTGTTGTATTTCTTTGTGGTATTCCCTTTTTTGTTTGGGATCACTATTAATTATTATGTTACTCACCCCTACATGGTATTTGCTCACACGTGTCATGTCTTGTATAGGAGATCGACTCTTAGGAAGAGTCCTTGGTGGTCTGGGACTAGGTGATTCTCAATGAGATGGGATGTATGGAAATTCTTCTATGGCTATAGGTATCTACCCTTCACCTACCCATTTGGTAGGGTCTCGAGAAGATACACCATGGAAGCTGTACTATCAGTTTTTTTGGTCTTGTATTATGGCTCCTTTGTACTTTCATTTTATACTATATTCTCAGTTCTATAAGTGGAAGTTGTGGTTTACATTGTGATTACTTTTCAATTTTTAAGCATTGTGCATTTGTACGGGTTTAAATTAAATGTGTTATCTTTTTGGGATATGCCTACTTAGTGCAAGTCGCTAACGCATGGGCTACAAAAGGTGGGAGTGGGGTAGTCACAGCATGGGTCTGAGGGGGGGGGCATGAAAAAGTGTTATTAGAGAGTTTTCAATTCAAGAAAAAGAACGAAGAATCTGTAAATTTGTTTTGGGTAAATAGTGTTAATTTATTTGAGTACGGATTTCAATATAGGGAGTCTAATGTTACTGAAGAGGCCGATGTATCCATACACTAGGACCCTGAATTCTTCTTTCCGACTATTTACATTAAAACATTGGTTGAATGCATCATTAATTTTTTTTCTCATGATATTTATGATTTAGAGTCATCTCACTAGGTATAATCTATTAATCAGGAATAATATTTATCACTTTCAGAATTCCTTTTTATAGAAATCCTTCTAGGATTCTAGTGTGTGACCATAAGGATAGTCCACCAAGTGATGAGGCTTCAGTAAAGGTACCGTTGCGGGATATTGAACCATCGGGCAGTGTCCTAGCTTCTCAAAAACCCATTGGTAAGCATTTACTACTGGCTCTACTGATAGAGGAAGAGCGTAGGCTCAGTGCCTTACAAGTGATCAAAGACATAGACCTCCCAGGATCAAGGGAGATATAAGTCCTCAGGTCTCTGAGGATTGTCTTGAGGTAGTGACTTGAGTCTTTCTCTTAGTGAGGATGAAAATTGACCAGATGGATGTGATAGATTCGAGCCTTTTGCAGGGGTAGATTGGGAGATGAGGGAGTTTAATGGCGCAGATTCAGGAGGAGGCGACCCTCACCTGGTCTGAATTTGAGTGACTTTTCAAGGAGGGTTTCTTCTCCACAACATTGAACTTAGTGGGTATAAATGAGCTGCTTCACCTACAACAGGGCATCCTGACATTGGCTGAGTACTCATCAAGGATAACAGAACTCTTCCATTACCCTATGGATATGTTACATGACCCTTTCTTTTGGGCTCAAACCATTGATAATGGACTCAAACAAGATACCAGGGCATCAATAATTTCCCTCTGCAACCCTACCAAGACTGGGGTTCTAGAATGAGATCTACCAGTCGATATCTTCCTTTAGACCAAGCACTGTTGGCGGTAGCTACCACCGAGTTTTAGGTGGCCATGTTATCTATGGAGGGTGGACGACAGATGAAGCAGAGGCCCAAACGGGCTAGACCATTCGTAGGAAGACCCCAAGACTCCGGGTCAATGGTAAGAGGATCTCAAAATAGGGGGATTCATTAGAGGATCACAGTATATTGCTAATGCAGCGTGTAGGGGCACATGGCTTGGTATTTCCTGGCTCAACACACAAGAAGACCAACATATGGTCAAGGGACCACTGAGACAGTAGTAGATACTAGAAGATTTTGGTCTTCTAGGTGGAATATGTGGAAGAAGAGTGGGATAAGAAGCAGTGGGTGGGTATAGGTATGAGGTACTACCACCACCACCATCACTCGGTTGTCCACCATGGTCTCCCAGAGCATGTGGATAGGGGAAGGATCAGCTTTTGGAAATCAAGGACTATGGTCCTGATGTCCTAATAATGATATGTGGTAAGAGCTTTGTCTTATCAAATCTAGCTATAGTTTTTATAGACGCAGGTGTCAGTCAATACTTCTTGAAGCATACATTGTTCAAATCTCTGAGATTTCGATTGTGCTCTTTTCTCAATCATTATTATAGTGACTCATATGGGAGGGGATTCGATGATCGCAACTTGGTTCCGACTAGGTGACATTACTCTTGGAGGTAAGAGATTTGGCTGGGATCTCCTAGTAGTGGCATTGAGGTCTTACAACATCATTTTAGTTATAGAATGGATATCATCAGTTTGTGCTTAGATACACTAATTTAGAAACATAGTGTGGTGTGTCCGCGGATATGGGAAGTAGTTTTCAATTGTATGTGAGAAGGAAAATATTGAATATAGGTATAGACTCACACATAGAAGGGTGTAACCGATAACATATCAGTTGGCATGCATGCCTCTCGATGTAGTGGACGAGAGGATTCCCCAATTTCATAATGTGGTGGACGAGTATGATGTTGTATTTCCAAAGAATGTTCTAGTACTACATCCTTCATGATAGGTAGACTTTTTCATTGATTTGTAACTCATAACAACACTGATAACAACACCTGCATATCAGATGGATTCCTCAGAGCTCATGGGGTAGTGGGTATAGTTGGAGGAATTGCAGAGGTAAGGGTTACTAATTCCCAGTTTCTCACCATGGGAATCCCTAGTTTTGTTTTCCATGATGGAAGGTGGAGTCTTGATCCAATGTGTGGAATTTTGGCTACCGAACCTGGTGACAATGAAGAACAAGTATCATCTACTGAGGATTCATGAAATCGTCAATGAGATGAAGGGAACGAGATGTTTCATGAAGATAACCCAAAAATCAGGCTATCACCAGTTATGAGTATGAGATGATGAAATATCCAAGATGGATTTCATGTGTTGGTATGACTACTATGATTACTTAGTGATGTTGTTTGGAATGAAGAACTCCGTAGTAGTGTTTACGGGACTCTTGAATAAGATCTTCCAGCTGTACATTGACTGGTTTGTAGTTGTTCACATTGAATACATCTTAATGAATTCTGCATCTATGGACGAGCACACAATACACTTGAGGATGGTTCTGGACACACTTCGAGAGACAAACAATATTAAAATTAATCATTGTGTGAGTTCTGGATAAGAAACATCCATTTTACAGGACATGTAATCTCAGAGGTTGGAGTTGCAGTGGATCATGCAATGATCGAGTTGATTCATACATGGGAACCACCCCATTGTATTACCAAAGTGTGGAGACGCATAAATTTGGTTGGGTAATATCATATTATTTTACTTGACTTCTCCAGAGTGGTAGAACCCATGATGGTGTTTAAAAAGAATGAAAAACCCATCCCATGGAAATAAAGATTCCTATTGAGATTTTAGTAGTTGAGGTAGAGCATGATGAGTTATCATATCATGAGTCTTCTAAAGGAGGAACCCAACAATGTGGTGTTTTGTGACCCATCATAAACTGGTATTGGTTGTGTCATGATGCAATGGCTACATGTGATTTCTTATGTATCACAAAAATGGAGACTGCATTAGCAGAACTATGTGACTCAGGACCTTGATTTGGAAGTAGTAGTATCTGCATTATTGATATAGAGACACTACCATATGGTAAAATGATTCATCATCTGATCTAAGAAAAAAGGGTCTCAAGTATATATTTTAACATCATGATTTGAATATTAGACATTGACGTTGGTTTGAGTTCCTCTTGGACTATGACTTAGAGATATTTTAAACTTTTGGGAAGGGAAACGTGGTGGAAACTTCTCTCACGAGACGATCGAGTTTACTTCTACGAAATGATTCCACATAGCAGTTTTCCTTGCTTAATATATCCCTCATGGATAGAGAGGAGATAACTTTTCTTCATTCGATGATAGTTTCCCCTCAATACTTATAGTGATTCAGGGAGGTGCAACTCAATTATGCCAGCTATGAGATGACACGTGGCCAGATGTCAAGAGGGCATGCCCCTAATAGATATTCAAATGGTGGGGATCACATAATCCTTTTGAGAGGATGAACTATTTTACTGGTGGAATTGCATGAGGAGGTGTTGTGGGAGTTCCATACATCCTATTTGGGTGTACATCAGGGTGTGGTGAAGATGTACCTTGACCTCCAATGTTATTACTATTGGTCGGGGAAGAAGAAGGCAATGAAAGAGTTTGACTCAAGATGCCTCATTTGTCAGCAAGTGAAGGACACACACCATTTTCTAGTTGGTTTTCACAACCCCTTGAGGTACTGGAGTTGATGTTGGATGGGTTATCGATGGAGTTCGTGATGGGCTAACCGCAAACGTCCTTGGGGCACAATACCATCTAGGATATAATAGACCAACTCACCATGTCATCCAAATTACTACCCATTCAAGAGAAGGGTTCTGTATAGATCCTAGTATTCCTATACATGTAAGATATTGTTCGACTCCATGGTGTCCCATCTATGATAGTCTCAGATCGTGATGCACACTTTACATCCTAGTTGTGTAAGGGATTGAAGGAGCTATTTGGGACTCAACTACATTTGAGAAAATCCTTTAACCAACAATAATATGGTCATAAGGCGCATATCCTAAATATGTTGGAGGACATTATTTGTTCTTTAATTATTTATTTTGGTCTCATTTTGGAGGACCACCTACCACTGTTGGAGTTTGAGTACAAAAACTACTACCACTCGACCATCGGTATGGAACTGTGCGAGGAAATTTCTAGATGAACATGTATGTCATCAATATGTTGGATAGACCTAGAGGATTCATCACTCATGGGTCTGATGTTTGTATAGGTTACAACTAAGAGTGTATAAATGATCTGAGGGCTGATGAAGACTATATAGATCTGACAGAAGTCCTATGATAGTAGGAGATGAATAACCTTGGAGTCCACGGAGGGGGCCACATATTCCTAAAAATCTCTCATCAATGAGGGATATATAGATTTTTATGGGGAGGTAATTTATCTCATAGGTTCATTAGTCATTTTTAGATACTACATTGAGTGGGTGAGGTGGTGTACTACATTGCTCTACCACCATAGTTAGAGACGATGCAAGACATCTTCCTCGTATCTATGATGAGGAGATACATGCACGACCCTTCTCACATCATCGACCATGATTAGAAAGAAATTGTTGACGGTGTGGAATTCCGGGAGGACCTATAAGAGAAAGAGGATAAATGTGAGATTATCCTTCATGGATGGTCGATTCCTTTGGTGCGCATTCATTGGAAGCATGGATAGATCTAGTAGAGCACCTGGAAGAGGTAATCTCCAATTCATTCTTAGTACTCCAATTTTATTAATTAACCATTGTTTGGAGTTTGGGGATTTAAATCCCTAAGGTGAGGAGAATGTAATAACCTAAAATTCAATGAATTTTTTCTGAAAATTAAATGGGATTATTTTGAGACTAGGCTCTAAGGCGGAACATGATTCTGAGGCTTGGAGTGGCAGAAATGTGCTTTTTATCTTTTGTTAATGTTAATTTAATAATCGTGTGAGGGGGTTATTATTAATTTTAAACTAGTGCCCAAATCAAGAAAATCCTTGAGGACCGTTGAACTAAACACATTGAGATTCTCTTAGGAAGGGTCGGACATCGACTGACACGAGTCAATTGAAAATGATAGTTTTTGGGACTTGGATAAAACAATAAAATATCTCAAAAATGTTATTTTTTTATTTCTCCTCATCATTACACAACAACTCAGTAGCACTTTAGTGCAACGAAGAGGCATCACTGAATCCATTAAATAACTGTATCAATAAATCTGCATGGGGATTCTACAACATGCAATGTATCTTCCTATTTTAATTAAATATGAATTAAGGGCTAAAAAACAATCATGTAATACTTCTGACGAATAATAATGGAAACCTCTCCAATAATAAAACCTCATATAATCAGATAGTAGCGAAGACACCCTTAGAGAATAGATGTAGGACTATAGATTTAAGGATGATGACGAACAATCATCCTCGACCAATCTCATTTTTCCCAAGTAGGGTTTTTAATCTGAGTGATTATTTTACCCATGTTCATCCTTTTTAATAGATGAACGCAGATCTACTCACTAACCAGTTCCTCCAGGGATAAATATTTTTAGCGGTTGGGAAATATTATTTTAGGTTTAATATAGAGAATTAATTATTAGTAATTTTACTTATGCTTAATGATCCCATCGAAATCAACTATTCTGAACCGACATGAACAAAAGATGGTTTGTTCATTAGGTGTTGTATGGGATCTCCTCGCACTCTCTCTTTGTTCATCCCCGAGAGACCCACGAGGTCGCATCAGATCATTGTTAGGTGATTACAAATGATGTTTGACCCTTGGAGATAGGAAACAATATTGAGGAGTATGTGTTAGTGAAAGTGGGGACCTAAAAAACCTGGATGCATAGAGGGATCAGAAAATGGACTATTGGAGTGATTCTGGTGGCCCGCAGAGGAGACTATCAATGGGGGTGTCCCGTAGCAGCGGTCATGGGTGGGAGATAACGTGCCTATGTGGTGCAACGAGGTGGCACAGTTCACAGCTAGCAGGGGCCACGATGGTGGAACGGGTGTGCCGGTGGGGCATCGGTAGATGGTTTCACCGGTTCTAGTGGACCATAGGGTGGGGCACACCATTCGCTGAACACGGTTCTCAATAGACCACATATCGAGTGATGGTTTCGGCCACAACCATCAATGTGGCTGTATGAACTAGACGACAATGGGAATCCGAGATCGACCGAAGTCTGCCCATAATGCGGGCTGGGCCGGATCAAAAATTGGGCCGATGTGTGGCCTGAATTGAAAGATACTAATCCAACAAAGTCGGACCGGGCATGGGAATGTGGACCAGGTCGCTGGGTGACCAAGCATGCTAGACGCACGACCGAACTGGGCCATATCTAGCAAGAACCAATGGGTCTGGCCACTAGGTCAGCCAGACCTCTTTTTCCCCGATCTAATTGGGTCAGTTCGATCGGACCAATAGGGTAGGGCCATGTAGGACCCCCAAGTCAGGTTGGTCAGGTCAGTCTGACCAAATCAGACACAGCCCGGATGAAACTGGCCACTATTTATAGAAACACCAATTTCATTCAAACTGAGCATCTCATTGACGCACCATATGCAGTGTTGGAACCCTTGTCAAGAGTCAGTACTTTGGGTCTACTCTAAGTGTGTTTTCATTCCAGTCAAGATATGATTGATTCCTTGAAGAGTATATTCTCCTAGATTGAAGTGCAATATAGTATGGGAATCCTAAAGTTGGATGAGAAATGAAGGATATTACTAGCAAGACCTTGGTGGCCGAGTAAGAGAGAATACTTGAGTGGTATAGTAGCTGAGAAGACCTCTGTTGTCCTATATCCAAGCAGACCTCAGTGGTCTAGTAGTTGAGCAGACCTCAGTGGTCTTGTAGCGTAGCGAACCTCAGTGGTCCAGTAGCTAAGAATACCTTATTGGTCCAGTAGTGGAGCAGACCTCAGTGGTCAAGTAGTTGAGGGGACGTCAGTGGTCCAGTAGCACAATGGAACATAGTTGTCCAGTAGCTGAGCAGACCTTAGTGGTCCATAAACTGAGAGATCTTCATTGAATCATCATGGATGAGTCCCTTAGTAGTACAAGATGATTCATCTTTACGACTAAAAATCTTACTTTATATACTTTGAGTTATACCTGGTGTGAGTTGTCTTTTTTTTTTGTGGTCTCTCTTTGTGGTCTTTCTTGTGTGGTTTGGGGTACCTATTGAGTATTTTGTTACTAACCCCTGCATAGGCTTCCCCCACACATGTTGTTTCTCGTGCAAGTGATTAATGCTTCATTAGAGGGATTTGTGGTATGGGACCAGGTGGTGATCTATGAGAACGGATGGACGGGTGTACCTCTAAGGATATAGGCAGTTACCATTCTTTTATCATTTAGGTAGGGTCTAGAGTAGACATACCATGGATTTTTTACATTCCGTTGTGGTTTTGGGCTGGTATTCTGGACCCTTTTTACTATAATTTTGTAATGTACTCTCAGTAGTTTTCTCAATGACACTTGTGATTTACTTTGTGTTTACTTTCCACATTTTGAGCGTTGTGCATGTGTGATGGTTTTAAGCCAATGTCTTCCCATCCTGGGATATGCCTACTCAGTGCAAGTCAGCAGCCCCCTTACTATGGAAGGCTAGCAAGGGGTAGTCAGGGCACGGGCCCTAGGGTATGAGTTGTGACATCATTACATATCACTACTCATATACTATAAATAGGATCAATTTGATACTCTTTCTTATTTCTAGAATATTTACCTCATTTACAACATTGGAATATGTGACTTGTTTCATGTACTGACATGTGTGTATTTTTTACTTGTAAAAACTTATTCTTCTTATGGAACATTTTCATTGTTATAATAATCATTTTGGACAATATGTTACTTCCATGTGGACATGATTTGGATCAAGCTTGCAAATGAACATCATATTTTAAAAATAAAATCTGGTTTCATTTTATATTTCTATGAATATCTAAAACCATTTTTCATTTAATTTTACTATTGATAACTCTAGTTTTCAAAATATATCATTTTATTTTGAAAAGTATAATATGATATTTAAAACATACTATTGATATATATTTTTTGGACCATGATTTTTGGATGTGTTTTGTAAAATTTATGAAAGTTTCTATGATAGTTGTTAAACAAGTTTTATCCCACTTTGTTCGAATATAAATAATCAACATTTTTTATTATTTCCTACAATAAGTAAATGAAGACCTTTTTAGGAAACATTCCATCAGAAGGAATATTCCACAAAACAATTACCTTGCATATGAAATGTAAAAAATTACTACTTATTGTTACAAAATAATTTGAATATGATTTCTAGAGAAAATCAAATATGGAAGAAGTTTCCTAATCATATGTTCCTAATTTGATAATTTCAAAAAAAAAATAATGTCACTAGCTTTAGTAAATGGAATAAAATTTCTCTTGGGATGAAAACCAAAGACCTTTATTAGTTGTAATGTGGGGGAAAATTATTTTTATAAACAAATATATATTCAATAAAATTTTGAAGTTGCATTTTTTTGATGTCTTTTTTGGTGAGTTGAAAGAGGAAGAAATTTGTTTGTATGAACACCATTAATACTCAAATGTTCTATTAATACAATGAAATGATTTTTTTGTTATGAGTTTATAATGTTTTTTTTAATTATGGTTTGTAATGTTGAAAGTTAAGTCACAAATATTTATCATGAAACGAATTCCAAATTGGAAAAATTCCTATCATAAATATGTTTCTATATGAAATGACTGAAAAATATTTATTTATATAGTCCACCAATTAATGGACATAACATTAAATAAATGATTCAATTTTTCTGATGTATGTAATCAAATAAAGTTGCGTCATATGGAAGAAAATTAATGATGTTATATAGGACAAACCATTTTATAATGTTCTACCAAATGAACATATAGTATAATTATACATGTGAAATAATGGTTCTCTTGTCTAACATTCTTCATGATGTTTTCATGAATATATAAAAATTAATAGTTTTAATATAGTTATTTAATTTTGAAATTATCAATGAATAAAATTGTTATACAATCGTGTTTTAATAAAATTTAATGAAGGGTGATGTTGTGGAAGGTTCATGTAAGAATTGATTTGTTTATAATAATTATTGAGAGGATTATGTTGAATTTTTTGAGTGGGGGTTTTTAATATAATATTTTATTGATAAAAAATTCAAAATAAATTTCCCTACTATAATCCCTCAAATTTTCAAAACTAAAAGGTTTATGTACGAGTATAGTTGGTACTAGTGTTCTCGTGTGAAAAACTGATGCATTATATAAATAATTTTGAATTGACCCATCATATGAACATACTGGATAAATATATGAATTCTAAAAAGTTTAAGCATGGATATTTCATACCAAGTAATATCTTGGATGATTATGAAGTTATAATTTGAAAATTTGTGTTTAAGGAAGCTGAACTGGTCTTTATAAGGCACCAGATAGACTTTTAGATCAAACATTCTGAATTACTATCTATTACAAAATATTATAGAAATATCTAGATCATTAAATATTTTCATACTTTTTATCATGTAATAATGTGTAGAATATATTTTTTTAAATCAGAAAAAATTTGATGAAGTACATGAATCTGAATGAAAAAATTATGGTCCTAGTAGTGATGGTTTCTAAAATTTGTTACAAAATCATTATTATATCTTATCAGTGTATAAATCACATGAACTATAGTTTTGATCATATTTAAATGAATATGTAAGGATATTATCATATTTCTATAAACACAGAAAGATGACTTTTCCTTGTGTATTTTCTGGTAATGGAGTATTTGTAAACCATGATAAGGACTAGCTACAACTGTTGAGGAATGAACCCTATAAATACTTGTGTTTGTATGGTTGTGTATTGATTCTTGTTTTTCAAGAAATATGAAACTCTTTAAACTGATGATAAAGATGATTTATAATAAATAATTATTTACATAATGAAAAAATAAATGATTCACCCATACCCCTCTCAGTGATAATAATTTTCATTCCGATTAGGTTTCGATGGAGGATATCATTATTAATTCTTTTATAATGGTTTGTGAGAATAAAATTTTCTATCGATGATTAGAATTATATAAACTGTATAGGGATTGCAGTTATCTTTAAAAATAACTATTTTATATAGTATTATAGAATGATTTTGGATCATATATGTTTTTCTTATAATTTTCATTAAGTTGTGATATATGGTTTCCCACCACAAGTTCAATATAATATCCTTATATATATTGATATGAAAAATTTATAAAATGATTAGTAAGACAAAAATCTTTTATATTCACTAATTATTGGTGTATCTATGCAGATGTGTCAAAAACAGGGAGTTCCGTGCCTCCTCTTACAAAATTTTCTAATCTCACTAAGCCCTCCCATTTCGACATCTAGTTCTACTCTCCCTCAATCATTCATCAACATTAGTTTTCCTTTCCATAATCTTCATTTGACCACTTATATCTGCCTATTATACCCCACTATCCCACAATTAACTAGAAATTATAGTTCTTTTCTCCTCTGATCTTTCATTGACATTAGGTTTCATCACTTCTTCTACAACCATTCCTTTCCTGCATCTGCATCTGCAGCATTGATCTCCAACTTCTACCCTACCATCCAACTGTTTTCACACATCATCTACCTACAACCATACCCCTCTATAAAATTATCTAACCGACCCCCATAATTTAGTATGTCTGAAAATTACATATATTTTATTTCATCGACTACTCCGCCGACTACCAAGAGAATTTACGTTCCAAGCCTCCACTATTTTATGAAAATATTTAACTTCCTACAGGTCATTGTGGTCATCACTCAGAATATGCTCCAAGAAAACCTAACTACCATAACATTGTCTTCCACATTTGGGAACCCTACTCATGTGACTAAATGTGGTGAAATGGTGCTAAAGACTCATGCACTATATTCCATTCTATTGTAAGAATGTTCAGCTACATACTAGCATTGGGTCATGTCTCTGTAACAGTAACATTTATTTTACTATCAATAAAACTTTTCATGACACAATAGTCAACTAAATCTACATATAATAGTTACCAGGATCTGCATGACCCATTTCTCTTAGAAAGGGATCATCTTCTTCTCTGGGACAACTGCTGCTCATGGAATACAAGCTCCACTATTCATTCGATTATATTTGAAGAAATAAAAGATTTATGTATTGAGGTAGTCTAATTTATCATATTTAATTAGATGGGTTTTTAAAAAATATATTATTCATCATCAAAAGGTATTTCATTTCATATTACCATATAGGTGATACTAAATTGACACTACTTTGACTCAATAAACCTCATTGAACTCTAATCCGACTGCTTACATAACTACTTGTAGTTACATAACCGTCAGGTTTCTAATAGAATATATCATATCATACAACCCAGATATCCCTATCTTATTTTATTCCATAAATAACATCCACTATTTCTTAGTGAAATATTCCATAGTTTATTAGATTTATATTTGATGTATCGATTTATTAAAGTATTATAAAGCTTTTTCGTTATATATTTATCCACTTTTAGGTTTTCCTTTACAATGTTTATTACATTTCCTTTCCTGTCCACTTTTCATAAAATTGTTTCATTCCACACCGTTAAAATTATATTTAAATAAAACCACTCCAAACTTGAATTTTCTTGTCAACTTCTTGAGATGCATGTTTTCAATTGTGAATACTAATGATCGAATGACAAAACAATTATGAGTTTACTATTATGTTCAATTAATAATGTTTTAGTTGTTAAAATTATTTCATTAATTTTATAACATATTACTATGATTAAAATAGTGCCAATATCTATTGGAAATTCATTAATAACATCTAAAAATATGTCTAAGACTCCAATAAGTGAACCATTGTATAGAAATGGAAGACCATATGTAGTTACATTAATGACATAAACACCATTATCTATGAATGGAATATTCTTTTTAAATTTGTATTTCTAAATCAATATACATCAAACTACATGATAGAATAACACAAAAAAGTCATTTTAAATACTTAGTATACAATTCATCAACCATCATCAACTCGGACAACATTTTCTATATGTGAAAACAAGAGAATGCAAGGACCATATGCCTTTAGAAATTCATTTATATATTTTTGTAACTATGATGTCATTATTCAAATTGGAATAAAATCTAGGCCACACAACTGAGATCATCATCATCTAAAAATTTCATTTATTGTTTCGATAGCTCAAATGAATGATGAAAAAGATATATATGATTCAACACATTCTAATTCGACAATGTAATCACAACTCAAGCTTTTAAATATTTTTTTGGCCGTTAATAAATTTTCATTTCATATAAATTCCTCTACCAACTAAGACAAATTAAATAATTCTATTCAAGGGGGATATTGCACTTTATCATGTATATGTATAAAGTCAAACTCAACACAAGTATATGAAATCACAAAAAACATTAAAATATTTATATATATATATGTATATATATAATATAATATAAAACAATTAGCTATTTTACACAAATACTTACATATTCTAGATAATATTAATTTCCTCATGAAACATCAAGTTTTGAGAATTCTAAAACACATGGGTACATAAATGGTTTCATAAATCACATAGAGAACTATGTAGGTATATTGATGTAGACATTTAAATACAAATGTTAATCACTTCTATATTATTTATAGGACTATAATGTAACATTCAGTTAGATACTATAGGAAACTATGTACAATAAAAAATTACATATAAGATAAGTTAGTGTAGTTATTGAATCTGTATTAATGCTACCACAAAACGGAAACAAATACACACTACTAACAGTGGTAATTTAATAACAGCTTCAAAAAAAATTTAATGTTCACTCAGGATGATTAAATATCGGAGACCCTATTATCATCTATCAATATTTTCAAGCATTAATGTGGATCGATGTGAGAAAATGAAAATGTAGCAACATATAAAATCCACATTTTCCTATATGCATCTCAATGGGAATGATTTCTTTGAACTTACTACCATTGTGTTACAGGTACCTTAAAATGATTCTCTTTAATCCAACCACTTCAGAGGCCATAACATACCAAGAACACATTCGTATTTATGTTTTTATGTTTACTTTCACATCAATGGATGAGAAGGTCGATAGGTTGTTCAATAAGGGTCAAGCACCATGTATACTCATATTTAATGGAAAAAACTACCATCACATAGGTTATTTGTGTCTACCGGATTGAAAACCTCCCAGGTTCACACAAATATATGTGAATAACACTACACATGAGTAACATAATAGGGTGTGTATGTTTAGGTATCTCAAAAGATAATTTCTATGGGATTTATTTTCCATCCATTAGTAAATTTGAATTCAAATAACAACTAAATGTATCTCAAATGACCAAAATGTGAAATAAAATATTGAAAACAAAATAGCTGAGAAACAAACAAAAATGCATCCTGAAAACATTTATTTATCATGACAATTCATAATTAAAAGGGATGTTATTGATTTTCAAAAATTTAAAAATATAAAACTATATCTTCTTAAATGAATAGACAAAATATCACTTTATTTAACATAACTAATAATTATAATATTGAAATGAATATTTTCCTCGAAATTGAATATCTCAACCAAGAGCGGTATATAAATTTTGAAACCAAAATTGGTGATCTGCAATCATTTTATGAGTGGAACCCATTTTATTTTCCATTAAAATATCCCCCGGTTTTCATAACTGGTTGTGATGGATATGTTGACAACATCTTGAATAACTCAACTCCTTTCACAATAAGATCTAAAATGATGATAGTTACAATGAGATAGTAGTTCTCTTTTCACCTTAAATTCCATGAAAAATATTCCTCAACGTTACTACAATCAAGAATACTTTTGAAATAGTTTATTGTTGATGCTTATACTATGATTGAGTCTCTAAGACTATCAATCACTCACTTCAATAAAATCTGAATGAGAGTAGATCTATATAATAGATTGCAAGATTCATTTATTTGAGGAGATCTGTAAGGGTATTCATTTGAGAAGAATAACATTTTTTCTTCATCGTTTATTGGCTGTCCAAGGAATATTATCTACAATTACCATGATAAAATATATATTTGTAAATTGGTAGGGTATCCAGATTTTTATTACTATTAAATGTGACCCTATGTGGCCTGAGATTACTCATACCTTAGAAATAATAATCATTTTCCAGTAGTCTCCTCTCAAATATTATCTCTTGTTTTCAATATTAACTTTGAACATATAATTATTTATTTAAGAGAAGGTTGTTACTTTAGAGTTTTATTGTAAGGTAATAATATTTTTAGTCCCTACTATTATTATTTACCATCTTCATTCGAATTATATCATAATTTTCACACTAAAACCATTTTTTTCCAATGTAGTTTTTTGAACCGTTGAGTTTCAAAAACCCGGTTTGCTTCATTTTCAAATACAATTATTTATATATCTTGAAAACAATGTTAACACTCAAACTAATTCTAAAAATAATGTTTGTGTTGAAATTCCAAATAATGTTGAATACCTAAGACTACTTAATGTTTTCAAAATTTTTATGATCCACGACCCTTGTGGTGCTGGAAACCGATCTTATCCTTGTATGAGAAATTGAATATATAAAAAATATTTTCCATCAAATTGTACAAAATACAAAAGTGGATGATTAGGGTTATTTAACCTATTATAAAGAGAATGACAGAGAAATTGTTTCACAAAATAACATGGCTTTGGATAATGGCTTGGTGGTACTATACAGTCTAGATTCTCTCTGAAAATATAAAGAACATCCCAATATTGAAGGTTGAAATCAGTGATATTCAATCAAATACATATTTATGTATATTAGAATGGGAAATGATAATGTAATAACATAACTCTATGATAGAAGAAACATACACTTGTTAGACTACAATATAGATGATATAAAGATGTATTATGATTTTCGGTACATATCTCCTTGAGAGGCATATTGGAGAATTTTTTTTATATGACATCAATAATTGATATACACTATTTTAGAGGTTACATATCCAAATACCGTGTGAGAATTGTGTGACAAACTCTGTAAATGATATCATTGAATATGTTTTAAATCACAGAAATAATTATGAAACAATGTTGACCTCATGCTTTGAAGAAAATATAATATAACAAGAAGGCATAGTTTTAACTTTTGAAGAGTACACAACATGATTTGTCTTCCACTATCAATAAATGAAATGATAACCTCAGAAGCATGGATTTTTTATTGGAAGACTACACTATATGCCTCGAACCAATGGTGAGCTCAATTACATGAGGATATTTCTAACAAAAATAGAAGGTTCAACTTCGTATGATAATATTATGATAGAAAATAACATCACTCATTGTAAATTTCGAGAGACATGTTCTGTTATGGGGAAATTGAAATATGAAAAAGAATTCATTAATGATATAAATGAAGTCTCATCATGGAGAATGGGACAACATGTATGCAGGCTTTTCATAGTCATTTTAATCTCTGATAACCTTTATAGCCAAAACATTGTCTGGGATGAAACCAAATATATACTATGAGTAGACATTTTATATGCCCAAAAAAGACCCTACAAAAACCAGGTCCACACTTTATTTTGTAATTTCTCAATTCCTCAAAATTCATATAATTACTGTTTTTTATTTATACCTAGTGGTATTTAGTATATTTTAGTAAAAAAATATCTATTCAGTCTACAAAAAATTAATATTTCCAATGATATCAGTTGCTGCTCCAGAAATTATAATTTTCAAATAATGTTGTTATAGACAAGTATATATTCCACTACCTAAAAATTTACTATTGGGTTCTATCTAACATGATAGTTTTCTACCTTAAATCATATCTTTTCATTAATGTATGTTATTGATGTGGATTCATTTATTTTATTTTGTAATCCTCTATAACATTATTCCACAGTTTTATAGATCTATTAGTCACATAACACTTTAATATGGACTTTACATACTATAATTTGGACTTACTATAATATATTTATCTACAGTGATATTTATTATATTGTAGTTAAAAATGTCCCACCAATTCTGTTCACTTATTAATATTAATATCAAATTAATTTTTTCTTATTTGTAAAACATCATGAACCAAAACACTAGAAATAGATGCTACTCTTATAATGATATTCATTAACTAATGTCACTACAATGTTTTATATAAAAAAATCACATTATATATTTTTTCTGCAATAGAACTGACATCTGGTTAAAAAACATACAATGTTGACTAAAAAAACATAATTTTTAATGGGTTCAATCTATTTTTTTCATTATCCACTATAGTTTCCATAATTAAATTACTCTAAACTATTTTTATGACTATGTTTCATTTATTTTTTACTACTGTGTTTCAATATTCCACAACATTCTAGATTTGACACTCATAGATCACTAGAGACATATGTATGCATTTATAGAAATAGACAACATTTTACAGAGTAATGGAATAAAACATCAGTTATATCCTCCAATGAAAATTCTGTATTATGTATTTGATACTCATCCAAATCTTTTAGTGTCATGAGAACTAAAATAGAATAAATAATCACTTATCAATGTGTACACCAGTTTACATAGTATACTTCCAGTTGAACAAAAAAGAGGTGATGGTTTTCATTCTATCTGCATTTTCTACCGATTTGAGGGGGATATTCTTCTATCATGCATATAGGGGCATAAGTAAAACCATTATTTGGAGATTAATAACATCATTGGTTTTGGAAAATGGTAATATTTTACTTGAAGTTGCTTTGAGTTGAATAGCATCACAACTGCTTCTTGGTAGCTGAATAACACATTCTAAATTCTGTATTCCAATCTCCAATATTGAACATTCAGTTTTCAATATTCAGAAAGGGAGTGATGTTGCATAACTATAACGCTTCAAAAAGATCATTATTTTGGATAAATAATCAATGATTCACAATAACATCTTTAAGGCTCTAGATCATACTCTATGGTACATTATGATAATTAAAAATGATAATATACCAAATTTACCATCCAATTTTGTAATATTAGTATTGAAAAGAGATTTTAGGAAAATACTATATATTATACCAGGTGGTAACAGAAATTTCATTATATTTGAAAGTGTTATGTCATCCTATTTGTGGAAACACAATCGGGTTTTATCTCTTACAAGGAACGTGGGATTGTATTCTTCTTATTACAGCTATGATGGCACTGTAGTACACAAGTTTTCAAAATGGACTTTAGATATCGGAGAAGGTCAAAATGGAGAGCCTTATGATGGTGAAGAACTCATTCAAGGTATATAATCATATATTTTTACAAAAAAAAGTAATTTTATGGCTTTTATTGTTAACCATATATATTTAGGTTTTACTGACTAACATGGAGTCCTTAGCAATATAAAAGAGAGTGCATTTTACTCCAACTAATGATATAGGTCAAGAAGTAATTGAATATATGTTGTCTCTCATAGGATTTGAAAATATAGATTAATTCACCTTAGAATCTATTAGAAATGAATTATATGATATAAAAAAGTGATAATTATTTACACAGTTGACCTATTAAATGGTATCAATGTCACTAGGTTAGCTTCCCACAAAATTACTCAACATCATGGTGTTTCGATTATGTTACTACGAAATCTAGATCAATCTGTTTGTTTCTATAACATGACTCATATGATAGTAACATATGTGGGTGAACATTTCATTGAAGAACTAGTTATAAGTATCTGTCATTCAAGGTATTATGTGTTCATTCCAAGACTAACTATGACACACTCTAATGTTATATGGCCATTCAAATTATAATAAAGACAACAGCCATTGACAGATTCTTATGTAATGACTCTGAATATATGTCATGGCCACTCATCTTCATCATTTTGGTTATATCTTCACAAACATGTGTTCTCTCATGGTCAATTATATGTAGAAGTATCTATGGTCACATCAAAAAATGGTCTGAATTGTTTTGTTGATGGTAAAAACAACACAACCTCTTATTACACAGCGAATATTGTGTAAATGGAAATATTTTTTCTTATGTGTTAGGTATTATTTAAATTGAATTTTTAATAATATAATGTGCTATTTATTCCTAATATGTTTAATTTCATGACTTATTTACCTTCTCAATATGTTTTCATTGTCAAATAATTGAATACGTAGAGTAAAAATATGTCACGCTCAATAACCTTGTTCAATGAGAATACCTTAGAGGATGATGAATCACTAAGGATATAGGTTCATCTCTTGAACATATTATTAAATTTTTCTTCCAAATACATTAATGAAGTTGATGTTGTTTACCACATACAATGCGATATTAAGATGAGTTTATGTTATAACAACTATTTCTAAATAATTTTTTCATTGTTTCTCAACTATGGTCTATACATCTTAGTATATATATACATATATTTTCTACATCTTTTGTGATCTATTTTTTCATAATATAAAAAATTTAAAGATAAAATCTACCTGGGAAATTTTTTGACTATTTTTTTCCTTTAAGGATCAACTATTTTTTATACATGTTACTGTATATATATAATTTCTACATTGATTGTTTCCTGTTTTATTTGAATATAATACAATATTCTAACATAAAATCTCTAGGGATCAAATTATCAGTGTTTTTTTCATTATTTCTCAAATATGTATTGTACGTGTAACAATATATATATACATATATATATATATATTGTCAATGTCATCTATCATCTGTCATCTGTATTCTTTGAATATTATCAATCATTTTAACATACTATCTCTAGGGATATAATTATGCGTTTTTTCATTATTACTCAAATTTATTTTATACATTATACAATATATATTTATAAATATATTTTCTACGTCATATGTCATTTTTTTAGTGGTCTATTTTCCATCATTTTAACATACTATCTTCAAGGAACAAATTATGAATGTTTTATTTCGTTAATGTTTAAATATTTTGTGTACAAGTTGTAGTATATATATATATATATATATATTGTCTTCATTGTCTACCATCAATCTTCTTTTCATATTAACAATCATGTTAACACAGTATCTGCAGGTAACAAAGATTCAATGTACGATTACGAACCATCATCTTATCTCCAAGTACAAATAGATCTTTGGTGAATGACTCTTCTATCGTATGAAAAACATCTAAATAGCATCAAATCATGGATGTTACCTGGAAACTAGACATACATGTCAAATCATGTTCATATAAAAGACGTTTGTTCATCCATTTTTAGTACAACTACCTTTTTTTAGTTTTTATTTTACACTATTTGATGAAATATTTTAAAAAAACGTTTCAGAAGAACATCTAATTAGTACATATGAATAATGTTACAGTTATGTGTACGAAATTGTAGAAAATTCATATGTACAATGTATTTTAATTTATCATTATTTATGTTAAATTAACATTGTTTATTTCTTATATGTTTTAGAAATAATTTTAGTTCTACATTACCCACATCCACTACAATATATATGGGAAATTTCAAACACATGATACATATTATTCTAAAAGATGACAGTTCATTAATGTTGTCTTATAACATTACATGACAGTAAAAAATCAATTACCTATAGTCATTTTTTATTTCCTTATAGTGGGTTGCAAGTAACCTACAATTTATGTGGTGACATTGCATATGAATTATCACATTACATGGAAAATTACAAAGACACATCTACCGTTTTGATATTACAACTCTTCCGAGTGAAGAGACTGACTAGTATGATTTCTATCTACATTTAACAATTTTATCAATCTACTATGTTATTTGTATTTTTTTCTTCAATAGTACACTATCTAATAATTAATTGAATCTCATTTCAGCCTATGTAATTTTTAGAACAAATTTTTATGTAATTAAATTTCATTATATCCATGATATTCCAGTAGTTGAACACTTTAGAAGCATGTGTCATTTTAACTACTAATACAAGTGTAGTTATACAATAAATTAAATATATGTCAATAATTTACTATCTACATGTTGATACTATATATTTCCATGTATGTTATTCTTCATTTATTAGTGTCTGGTCGATAATAGCACAAAAATTATATACTCTATCACCTACAAATCCAAATGCCTCAACAAAAATACTATATTTTAATGAAAAAAATATATTTCTGATGTAAAATACTTTCAATTGGTTGGAAATATATCCATATTTTTTAGATGTCATTATGCAATGTTATTTACTATTCACATCAATACTGTAATAATTTATATATTAGTGTTTAATCAATCTATTACAGCCTACAAGGTTCATAATTGCAGCTATAGTTTAGAAAATTCAAGGCAGCCACACCTGGTTCTATAAATCATCCAACTAGTGCATGAAGAAAGTGAATATTTTAGATAGAGGCATTTGGTGCCAATCCAGCAATTTTTATCCAAATAGTATTACTCTGATGTGAAAATATATTTGTTTCTTTTTAAATTAGTTATTATCACTCTGCTACTTCATCACAATTGATTTAAAATAGACTATAAAATATATAGAGTGATCATAATATTAATTCCAATATATTTAGAGTTCATATAATGGTTACTAACAAGATAGACTCATTTTTAGTTGTCTTATTTGAAAAATAAGTCATGCAACATATACATAAAATAGATGCACAACTAATATATTTTTTGATGAACGTAAACCCAAAATCATATATAATTTAAATATATATATTTTAGAAAGATTATATTTATCAATGCTCATCAATTTTTCATTAGGATGATGACGTGTATGATTTCCATCCAGAATAAAACTACTATATATCATGGAAATTTCTGTTAGCAATTGATGTACAATATTACTATATTATGAACTACCATCGTTCTTCTAAAAAAATAGCTATAAAGTGGTTTTTTATTGATAATGAAAATTTATTAAGCATATTTACTGAAACCATAGAATAAAATAAGGTCACTATTTAATTATTACTTATTTTCTCTGAAAAAATGAGAAAACATTATAGTTTTCTTCATTACTATACAAGCAGATCAAAGTAGTGGGTCTTCTAGAGAATGTTGTGGAACTGATTATATCTAGGTACAATATCATTCAAAATTTTCAACATATTTTTCTATGTAATGAATATCACATTACTGATATATTCAATTTAACATTTAATGATTGGACCATCAATTTGTTAGGTTTTCTCATAGTAATTTAAAAATAAGTACCATATTTGAAACATTAACCACGATCAAGTGTTTTACTTGGGGGTATGTAGCTGTTACCTATATTGCCTTCAAAATTATTTCCATTATTATTAGAACAAATTATATGATTACAAAGATAATGTGTATTTAGAATATTTCAAAAAAATCGTTCTTTAAATATTAAACTGTGAAATATTAAATAACTATAAACTAAAAATATATGATTTGTGTTTCATTGATTTGAACTGCTGTAGTTTCTTGCTTCATATTATTCTAACAATAATATCAATGTAAAAAAATATATCCCATTATTTTGGATATGAGGATTTTCTACAAGATAATGTCCATAAATGTGTTGGCAGCGTTACTACAATGAGTCAATATACTATATTACATAGTACAGTGAAGGGAATTATTAACACGAAATCTGAAAAAACAGAACGAAATATGATGCTGCAAACACATGGTAAACATAAATGTTCACTTTCTAATATGTTTTCATTACTGTTTTTTTAATTAAACTTTTTAGTGAAATGTTTATTACATTATATACCACATATACACTTTATTTGAAATTTATTTTTTTCTTCAGTGTGTTTTTTGATATTTTTACTATATCCTTTTCGTTATAGAAACCATTTACACATATATATGTCTTTTTTATACATGTTCATTTTACATTGCCTAATTTTGTATAAAATACAAAAATAAAATGTTTTCTACCTCATTTAATTTCTATTTCTTATTTGTATACTATAAAAAAATCCCATATTTCATGTAATATTGAAACCCCATATTAATCACATGTATTAAACGACAATGTTTTAATTTTAATTGTTTTAAAATGACGCAGTGATGAAATAGGTCGCAATATCATGCTATACAATGTTCGGTGGACTTTGAAAATACAAAAGAGTCAATTTTAGTAGACATACACTGTTTGTGGTTCATTGTTAGCATGTATCAAATCAAGGGTCAATGTTCTGTTTAACAGTTGGGATATTTCAAATATTTTATAAATGACATATTCTAGTTTTCTGTTTTAGTGACAGGATGTATCAAATTGGTGAAATTTTTATTTCATGTTATCTACCAATACTTTTTATATTGCCTATATTTTCTATACTATAAAACCCCCATTTTTTATACATATTTTAGTTTATGTTTCAGGTCTGTATAGTTTACAAAAATTTCATATTTGTATAATGTACAAAAACACTATAATAGTCTGTAATATTAAACCACAATGAATGAATTTTTTAGAGTTTGTTATACAATCCAGTGGTGAAATAGGTCACAATATATTAAATTAATACAATTTTTATATTGTAAATTTCCATAAATGTCATTTTTATTACTACTATTATGTTATGTTTAATTGTTAGATTGAAATTTCATATAAAATATTCATTATTATTTGTTAATCTATAAAATTTTATTTTCATCTGTAGGATGCATTTCCTAAATGATGATGATGTTGAATACATAATGCAACCAAAATTTGTTCCTACAAACATTGCAACTTCATTTAGATGAAACACTTCTACAAACATGAACATCATAAAATATTTTGCGATTATTGATTTTTTTTCATTGGTTATTCAAATTAATCATTTTCCCGGTTCACATTTATTATTACTAAAACCCCTCCTATAATAATTATTTATTTTAGTTTTAATTACACTACATGCGTATCTATTTTTTTGATCATGTTAGCATTTCTGGATGAATGAATCCTCTAATGGCATGTAGTTTATTCTTCTGTCCCACTATGGCTAACAAGCATAACATGAATTATTGTGAAAATAATTTTTAATCTCTCTCCAAAATCAAGAAAATGATTTTTATATTTTGTTCTTTATTCAAGTATATTTTTGTCGTGTCCATAATTTATCCACTCTAATTCATTTTTAATATACATATAAATTGTCTTTAGAAATTTATATACATTACTATAACTGGGTAAATTCAACAAATAACATTATTTTTTAAAATAAAAACCATTAAAAAATAAGTTTTGTGGACGCACAGGTGAGTAATGGTTATATATATCTCTCACTCAAAAAATGTAAGACTATCAATGATTATGAACATTAAACTACCAGAGTGTTTTTGGAAATTTTGAAAATCATCTATGATGGAAATATGAAACAAAAAATGAAATGTTACATATCTGGAGGCTAAATTTTGAAGATATTTATATGGGTGATTATGAATCTTTTGTGGGATTCTATACAAGGGCTGATGAATTTTTATGCACTATAAGATATGATGGTAATAAGTGTGACGATTCAACCATAATTGGAAATATTTTATTAATTATTATGGATAAGTTTTATGTTAATGTTCCATCACCGGAAGAGAGATAATGAAAATCTATATCAAGATTATCTATACAAAACTCTCATCACATACTAAATGATAAGGGAAAATGCTATAAATTGAAAATAAAATTATCATTGAGAAATTTCCTCCAAATCGAACAAAAAAATAAAATCCATGAATGTTATTGAATAGGGATAAGTTTGTGACTCCAACACTAAAGAAAAGGGTACTAAAAATATCGATGAATTTTTTTACAAGAAATGTAAAATTTTTATAAGGTGCACTGGATGATACAAGGGGAATGTTACCACTGAAATATTTTGGATATATATATTTTGGAAACTCTGCTAAAAATTTCTCCAGGAATATGAACAATTAATAAAGTGATGGTGATGCTATGAGATCAATAATATCCTAGATAAAACTTTCAGGCAATTACAAATCGTATTTAAAGGAAATGGATAAAATCAATTCTAAATCGAAAAGGACATAATTTTTCTCTAAATATAAGAAATATGGAAACATTAAATAAGAAGCTTGAAACATTAGTAAAAAATCCAATGAAAATAATTTTATTAGAAAATTTAATGATGAAATGTTCACTAATTATAGAAGAATTCATATTGTTGAAGAAGATACTTAGATGGAGTTTATGCTAAAAATATAGTAAAAATAAATCATTTTAATTATTTTAATACTATATATAGGAAAAAATAATTTAATTAAATAATACCACCCTATAATAAACGAAGATTATTTTCGTGAAGAATAATATATGTGGTCAATAGAAATTGATAATATGAAAAATTTGGATGATGATAAGAAGAACCCCGACATTGAGGATGAATGAAATTTTAAGGTGAAAGAGAAATATTTAAAACATGTTCAATAAAAAGTATTAAATTATTGAAAATACATACAAATTTATAAATCTTAGTTACAAATGTTGGTTAAATATCTGAAAAAATTTAACCGAACAAGATAAAAAAGTTATCTTTTAAGGTTTATATAAAAAATGTAGATTCTCATATGGAATGGAATATATGAAAAAAAATTATATAGATACAACAAAAGGATCTTATGATCATTACATTTCTATGGTTATATAATATGAAACATAATATTCTACTACAAGTGATTCTAATATGGTTATGTAGAAAATATGAAGAAGTTACCAAAGCCTTGGTGTGTGATGAAATTCCAAAGTAAATGTCATTAAAATTCATTAAAAGCATAATCAGAACAAAAAAAATATAAAATATAAAAATGGAGATATGATTCACAGGTTCAATAATAGAATTTCGGATGATTTTGGAATAGCTCATATATTTTTTGGTTTAACCATTAACATTATACTATCCCAAGATGAATATGGAGGATGTTTTTGGGGGGGACTCAACCCACTCAAAAGAAACATACTAAGAAAGTTGATATGATGATTGAAAATAGAATCCATCCATTGAAATCTATATGTAAATGATTTCATCCACCTTTAAATGATGAAAATGATGTCTAATTATGATACTATAACAAAAACTTGTATATATCAATGCTCAATATATTTTTGGGAAGAAAAGAAAAGAAAAATTAAAAATTAAAAAACAAAAAAAAATGATTTCAAAGCTACAAAAGATGAATACCCCTGCAAATGGGATAATGGATTCCCTTGAAATATGATAGTATATTTTAGGATTTTGATTAATTTGAATTATTTTAATGAAGGTGAAATTAATTTTTGAAACAAAGAGTCACTAATAATCAAATGTTTTGGATCTTTAATCATTGGGGAAGAAATGTTGAAATAACAAATTTCCTTTTCTATTGATGGGATAAAATAAATTGTGATTCAAAACATTATGATGAAGGTATTAAATGGTTTTCCTAAATATTTTTTTAAAATGCAGTGAAAAATTGGAATGTTTTAATAAAAATACAATAAAAGATATTTTTTTAATGTTGGTGGTGTAGAATGTATATTCTATATTAGCCTGATGAAATAAAATCATATATGAAATAAGAGGCTAGGGAATTTTTCCTGAGGAATATGCAAAATTTAAAATATAGAAAAAATATCCCTGATATTCCTGATATGATTAGAGGAATAGATTGGAATTGTTTCATTTAATAAAAAGTCAATATTAAAAATTCTATTTGATATAAAGATGAAATATATTCAAATCATACCTTCATGCTGAATTAGTATGATATATGATGGAAAATGTGTAAATATTCAAAAAACTCAGATAATTACTTTATTTAATGTGTTAATTTATTTCTCTTGCATTACAATTATTATTCTACTAAAACATAAATTTTTGTATCTCAAGATGTTTAATAGTTTTAAGAGAAGAGCTACAGAATAATTTCATTATTATATGAAGAAGTAATGAACTCATAATGGTTCCGAATTTAAATATAAGGCTTTAAAATATTACATTAATAAACATGTTATTCATCATGATAATAGTTTATTGTACATTCCACTGTAAAATAGTGATGTTGAAATAAGAAACAATATTTTGGTGCAAATGGTGCAAATAATGTATATAATACATGGTACTTATCATTATTTTTTGAGGTAAGATATTATTGAATAATTTTATATTCAAAATCAATGTTTATATGGAAAAAAACTATGATATGGATTGTTTTGAAATAATTTATCATTAAACCACATTTTTGAAGCACCCAATTGTTTTTAGAATTCATTTCTTTATATGTGTCAATAATGGAAATCATGGGAAGAATGATTTGTTTGGAATTTATGGAATCCTTCATGTCTATGATCATAATGGTAGAGGATAAACATCCAATGATAAAGAAAAAATGATATTTTATTCTACATATGAAAATGTTCATGAAAAAAATGATATGATATTTTTAGAAAAAGATTCAAATGTGAAAGATAATGAAGATAAGGTGATTGATGATTAGAAATGTAAAAATGTTCTTAATGATAATAATATATTTGAACATTTTCAAGATGTAGATTAAAATTAACAATCTCAAGTGATGAGTAAAAAATAAATCCATATAGTCCTTTTCTAAGGAATCATGTGGACGATCATAACATCACTAGAGATAAAAAAATAGGTTCAAACTGAATGATCTTAAAAGTTAGTATCACATACTTCCTTATATTCTCAGTTTGAGACAAAATATGTTAATCAATCTTTGATGATTCATGATTGGATAGATGTTGTGATAGAATATAGTGATCAATTAGATAAGAATGATATTCTTGGTAAATTGTATTTAAACAAGAAAATAAAATTTTTATTTCTACAAATTAGGAGTTTTGAAACACGTTGAATGAAGATGTTAATGTTTTATGGAATAATACATCTTTGGTTTGATAAAGTTACTCACAAATTGAAAGAATATAATTTTATGATATTTTTTCTCCATTAAATTGATTTGAAACTATCAAGGTATTTCATTCTATCACTGCTCAACAATGACATAAAATTTGATAGTGGGATATCAAGTATGTTTTTATTATTAGGGAACTTCATGAAAATTTTATATTGAAAACTCATGTGGTTTAGTGATTGGGAATGTTAAAAGTATTATTGGTAATAAGAAGAATTATTTATATGGGTTAATGTAATATTTGAAAACTTGGTATTCAAAATTGTATACCTACTTAAGGAATTTAATCATTAAGAAAGGAGGAGTTGATTGCAACCTATACATAAATGAAAATCAAGTGGTTTCAGTCATTGTGATTTTTTATATTGAAGTCATTATCTTTACTAGAAATCATTAATATTATTTTGAATTTATTTATAATATAAAGAAATTATTTGGAATGTAAATTGTTAGAGAATTGTATTATTTTCATGTCAATCAAATCCAACAGTAAAAGACATATATTTTCCTACCACTAGAGAAGTATGATACTGAACATATTAGGAAGACTATCAAGGCTGATTCAACTCTAGTTTCCACAACAATCTCATTTTGAACCAAGATTACATAATATTATGAAATAAAGGGTGTGTATCCAAAACAATATACAATGTTTATTGGATGTTTTTATCTAATGGATTAATGACTATATATTTTTTACAATGTATAAATATGTTTTAAGCACCAAATTTCTCTAAAATAATTACATATTATGATAGGAAAAATAATTCATAAATATATTAAAAGGACAAATAATTTTTTATAAGATATTATATCTCAGAAAATATATAATTTATTTATATATATGATTATTGTGAAATAAGAGTTGATGATATGAGATCCACATCTATTTTTAATATAGTGGGAGATTTTTTGAGTTGGCACACAAATAATAAAAATTATTCTACTATAAATATGGATTAAAATGACTATGTTGATTCCTCAAAAGGCGCAACACAATTTATATGGATGAATACATATTGGAATATTTATTGGTGAAATTGAACTTACCCATACTCTTGGGCTGTTGTTATAAAAGTGATATAAATATCCCTAAATTTAAATTACAAAATTCTTAATCAAATAACACTGATATCAATTATCACTTCATCAAATAGCTTGTGGATAATAATTACAGAAACCTTAAGTGTGTTAATTTATTGTAAAATATTGTTGTAATGTTCACTAAACCATTTCCGAAGGGAACATTTTATATGATGAGGTTAAAATTGGATGGATAAACTATCTATATCTAAGGATATGTTATGGGTTTCTATCCCAACTCTATATTATCATTGTTTAATTGTATAAAGGGGGATTAAAATATTTGAAAAATAAATATATCCATTGGTGTGTGCTTATACTTTTATGGAATTCATATATTTTGGGGGATTTTTTAAATGGGTTGAAAAATGATTTCAGATTGAATGTGTGTATAATTTATAGTTTATTTAAGTCGAATATTTTTTTTTCTTTATAGGTGGAGATTTTTTAATGATGAATGTTTGTAGTTTATGAATATTTTTTCTGAAATGGTTTCATAGCTAAATATTTATTGATAACATGGTATTTTAATTTATTTATTCTTGTCTCTGACACTGAGTCTTCTCATGTAGGTAAATATTTTTGGATATGTAATCATTTATTGGAGTTACATAGATTCTATCATTTATGTTCCATTGCTGAAAAAATCCAAAGGGAGATATTGTTTGATCCTTTATGATGGGATGTGATTTTAAAGATGATAGTTGTATCTATGAATTTTGTTATGATATTCATATCATTTTTTCAAACATAAATTTTATTTTTCTTAATATTTCTAATAATACTGAATGGAAAAGCAATCAAAAAAATTCCATTTGACTTTATATTCTAGATGATGATTTATTGGAATAGAAAATTTCTGAATGTATCTCTTAATGTTATAAAATAATAACAATAAATTTTGAAAGAAATTAAATTTGTAAATGATTCACAATTGTTATGTTCAAACATTCATTAGTTCTAAAAATCTCATGTTACTAGATTTCAAAAAGGAGGGTAATTGGTCATGAGATGAAAATAGAAATGTTTTTCTTAAGTAGAATGGTGTAGCATAATTCATTTAGGAACAAAGACATATTCAATGGTATTTTAAAAAATTTATGGATAAAAGTGTTTTCAATGAGTTAAAATGGGAAAATTGTATTCACAAATATCAAAATCAATATTTCTAAGGATACAATTAGACGAGGATTATGTTTTGAGTATATAATTTTTTTTGTGAAAAGGAATGTCATTGAAGTGAAAAATTAATTTAACTAATATTTTTCAATGAAAAATGTATATCCCAAATGAATTTCCATTTGATGGATATTTCTATTTGAAATCATAGAAAAATCAAAATATAAAAATTTAATCCATCAGAAGAAGGAACATGAATTTTTTTTATGTGTTCTGATGCAAAGCATCGAATAAATAATCATTAAATCGAAGAAAAGAATTTATTTTCCACCAAACAAACAAATGATATGATGTTTTGCTGGAAAAACATGTATTATAACGTTTCATGTGAAAGGAGGGTTTACTGGTTTGAGGATCATTAAAAATTTTTCATAATGATATCAAAAGTGATGGTGTTGTGTTTCTATATTAATGTTGTAAAAAATATAGGGTAGAATCATGATACTCACAAAGGATACTCGAAATGTGATGATGGATGATGTAGTTGAAGGTTATTGTATGTGTTCTAGAATTTTATATAATTATTAAAATGTTTTGTTGAAAATTTTTAGCAATATATTTTATATTTATGTTTTAATTTATTGGTAAATGAAAATAGAATTACTTCTTATACTCTTTCAAATGTATATAGGTGAATGAATGAGTGTGGTTGGTAATATGTTTTATGAAAATGATGAAGTGATACATAAATATTTTTAGATGAATCCATATAATAAACATTCCATTAGAAGTTCTAAAATCCAAAAAAATGCAATATGTAATTTTCTAACCAAGGAATCTTTTATTTAGAAAAGAAGATGGAGTCAGAAGAAACGGGAACAAGGAAGATAAGGCATTTTTAAATAGTCTTAAGATGAATATTAAATAATCAAATTTAGGTGAATCTTTTTGAAAAACACATTGGATGGGAAACCAAGTGACTATGAATGTTCTTTCATGTTGTTGGGTAATAATGTATTTAATAAGTTTTCGGATGAAAGAGAAAAAGTGTATATGTATAAGTAGCATAATGATAACATTAGGATCCTATTGCTATCAATTTCTAAAAGATGTCACAAAATAATTATTACATATTATCTGTATGGAAAGAACATACAATATTGTTTTAATAATAGTTGAATCTATGTATAAGAATATTACCTTTTTTTGAAACAGCATAAAATTATTTTTTATAGTGGATTGTGTGGTATTTTATTGTTTCTATACCAATACAATGACAACCTACTATTATTGAGTTGTGAAATCTGTAATTACGTATGTTCCTGAGGTTGTGTTTGGATAAATTTAAAAAAAATGTTATAAATCATTAACAAAGGATAACTTTGTTTCATATGGAAGAAGAAATT
The DNA here is from genome assembly GCA_963277665.1 of Viscum album. Lineage (NCBI taxonomy): Eukaryota > Viridiplantae > Streptophyta > Magnoliopsida > Santalales > Viscaceae > Viscum > Viscum album. The sequence goes on along the minus strand of OY728146.1, from coordinate 924,049,833 downwards.
GTAGAAATAAGAAGATCATTTATCCACTTAATCCCCCATTTAGTGATTATTTAGATCCTTTTAATGTATACTGTGTTTTTTATTAGTAAATTTTTTCAAATGTTAGAGTTATTTTAAGATGATTTAGCTAGATTTTGATAAATCCCATGAGAAAATATTTATTAATAAAAAATTATAAATTTGTAGTATATTAGTTAACAAGAATTTTTTAAATTAATGGATATTAAATGGTAGTTTTTTTATATTTATTTTTGTATTCTCAGTTAAACCCGTATATATTAGAAACACTGGTCTAACCAACCTTTGGTATATAATGAAAATATTTCCAAATTTTTTATTTTTTTTACATTTATCATTTCTTGAGAATTATATTTCAATCTCATCTTATTCATGTACTGTGTTGTTATGGATACATATTGACCTAATGGAAACTAAGTTAGTATACAACCTTAATTTAATTTCTAGAACTTTTCTCAATGCAATTTAAAAATGAGAATACATCTTTAGATAATGTTTTTTGAATTTTGGAATCTTATAGAAGATGGACATTGAAAAAATTCTACTCGACATGATTTTAATGATGTTAATGAGGATTCATATGCTTTTAACTATAAATCTATGAATTCTTTGTAATTTTCCATATAAATAGACTATTTAAATAGATATAATGCTTGAGATACTACAATCGTATTTAGGATACTTCTGTTATTTATCATGAAGGATAATATAATGTTAATGAAATATTATTAAATTCATATACTATAAAATATGATATATTCAAGATAAATCCTGAAAATATATATTTTTAAAATGTTTCCTTTAAATGAAATACAAATTCTATGTAATCTCCTAGAATGAGAATGGAAGAAAAAAAAAGGATAGAGGATCCTGAGATGTTTACCTGGATGGTAGATATGTAACGATGTTTATATACAATAGACATGTGATTGTTGTATGATTCCATTGAATGAAATACTTGGAAAATTTATGATATATAAGGAGTAACCCCTTTTTATCATTGAGGACATTGAACATTAAGAGTCAGGTTTCTTTAAATAAATAATACCAAAGTGAAAATAATTTATTAAGAATGAGAGAACCCATAAAAGTGATGGTATCACTGAATGTGTTGAGAGAATGGCGTAATTAGACCAATGATTTAATATGTATTGTAGGAAATTGATTATTATAAAATGTTAATTTATATTGGAATATATGATAGATTGGGAAATCAGAATAAGGATTATTCATTTCGAATGGTTACATGTAATGAGTACAAAAGAATTAAACACATTAAAGTAGACTATCCAATGCATAAATATAAAACAATATATGATGATATAGGAAAAAATCAATAAATATATTAAATAAACATGGAGTGCATGAGTAGATATATCTAGTGACTCTATCGCAAGAAAAAAAATTCATTTGAAATGGCCAATCCCCATTTTATGGATACTACACTTGAAATATTAAATTCTATCTTTAATTTATCTCATAAATAATTTTAGGATGATTCTTATATGAATAATGGTGAACTACATTATTTTTTCAAAATTCATTAATATACTATTAATTTTCTGAAATATATATACATGAATATAAAGAAACTACATGATTTAAATGTTTCTAAAAAATTTGAATATAGTATTGATAAATAATATACTGTTTGTTCAATAAAAAGAAAATAATAATTAATTATTCATTAATTAATATTATAAAAATGATATTTACAATTCCACTAAAAGAACCAAAAAACTTAGTAGATTTTTGGTTATTCAAGATGTTCCAAATCATGTGAGTTGTCTTGTTTATCAACTATGAAATAGAATAAAACTGTATATAAATTATTTTCATCCTTTTTGAAATCTGATAATAAAACATATCATATGAAACACTGTAAGAACTTCTATGTATGGTTTAATCCATCCATGAACATAAAGGGTCTATTTTTTTAAATATTTTTATTATATTAATAAATATGTTAATTTGTGTGATAAAATAAATATTATTCAAAAGGAATGTCATGAGATTTTTTCACAACGTAAGGTCATATGTGTACGAAAATCATCCTCTATATGACTAATGATATGAAACATTGATAATGATATTATGTAACGACTTATTATATCATAATAGTGGATTTCCAAGAAAAAATTTTATAGACATCCAAATCGTCACGAATATAATGAATATTGATTATGGGAATGTCATGTTTGGTGACAATCCTAATGGAATGATTATTTTCATTGGTAAAATTGTTCACTCTTGAACTCATTTCATTTCCAAATTCTAATTTTTTAATGGTTTAACATATATTATTGTATGAATTTATCAATTGTGTGAGGATAATTTCGATTTAAATTGGAAAATAATACTTATAAGATATATGATCCTAACAATAATGTTGTTTTATGGATTTTATAAATGATAGTGTCTACATTATTAGTTTAAATATTTTATTTTCAAAAAACATTTCTTATTTAAACACCATTCATCAAGAATATTGGATGTGAAATAGGAGACTAGTACACTATAATGTATACTCACATATGAAGCTAGTTATGAATTTTTTTGTCCTAGATCTATACAATATAAAATTCAAAAAAGATAAATTGTGATGACCTTGTAAAAATTAGATTCAACAAATATTTTCTATTATATTGAAAAAGATGTGTCATCCACTAAACTCCTAGAGTTGTTCAGTATGTACTTAATTATAAAATCCAGAGTTTCTTGTTTTTTAGTAACCAATTATTCTTATGTGATTTTATATGGTTTTTCATGATTACCATGGGAATATTTTCACGCACATAATTGGGAAATTATTAAATTTTTTAAGAAATATGATGAATATTTAATGATTCATGGTGGTCTTACTACTAAAAATATAAAATGAAATTGTGGTCAAGTGTTTTAAAATAATGATTGTAAGACATTATGCACACAACGATGATATAATCACAACATTCCTACTGCTATAAATCATCAGAAAATTTTAATAGATGAAATAATAAAAAATACCCTTCAATACATTTCTCCATACCGGCATCAACTATATAACCCACTTTTCTATTTTTGGTCTATATATGTTCATAAATCTTTATATATGATTAATAGTCTTAATAACACAATTTTTGATGAAAATATTCTATTTTTATGGAATGTATGAATGAATAATGTGAATTACTTAAATGTTATTAGTTTTATTGTATTTATTCTTAATAAAAAATATAATATTTAAACAAATTCAAACAAGATAGATGAATTAATTTTCCCAGGTTATCAAAAATTTAGTAAATCATGTTGAGTGTAAAATAACAGAACTGTACTAGTGGAATAATTTTTTCATGTAACTACTAATTAATAAGATCTAGGAGAACCTAATTTTTCAATATAAAATATAAAGGTTAATAAATCTAATTTTAATATAAACATTATATCCATAACTTGTTACTATACTATTGATATAACTAAAATATAACCTTGTGTAGTTGTAATTGGAAAACCAATCCGAGAGGAATATGTAGACGAATGAAGTAATATATTTCATTGAACCATTATAACACATAAATATTTCCATAGATATGATTATATAGGTAACCTAAAAAATGGAATCATACCCATGATTAACTAAGTATCATGATTAAAACTAATGAATTCTTCTCTGATTCAAAACCAAATGACATCAATGAAGTAATCAATGAAGAATAATGGGTAATTTTTATACCTTATGAGTAGAATCAATTTAAAATTAATGGACTGTGGAAACTAGTTGATAATCCCAAAGACATCCTGAATTTTGGAACAAATTTGAATACAATAATAAATTTAAATAATCTACATGAATAGTTATAATTAAGGTTATTCTGTTTGAACGTGGGTATAGTCAATTAAAAGGAATTGATTATAATGATTCAATGTAAATTGTTACTACACATGGATCCTGTAACTGCCCGAGATTTTATGGGAATTATTATTTTTAATTTATTTTATGTCTTTTGTTGTATGATACACCATTTTTATCTTTCGATATACACAACACCGTATTAGCTTGTAGTGTACGCAACACTATTCGTGGATTGTGTTACACAAAATATCAACTTCTTTTTATAGAATTAATTCTATGAAACATTGAGTATATATATATATATATTCAATGTATAAATGTAATATGGTTGGATACTATTATACACAAAAACAAAGGAATCTTGCACTACACGCAACCCTTGTTTGGCTTTCTTTACATGCAATCGCGACCTTCCATGATAGCGTGTATTGTATGCAATACCGATTTTCACTAAACAACGATATGTTATTAAAATATTTTATAAACTAGCTATTATAAATAGTACTACACACTTTTTGAAATTTTATAAATTTTATCTTTCAAAATGGACTTAATTTTTTGGATTCGCAATATCGAAATTATCCTAGGGTGAATTTTTTTTATTTTTATGAAAACTTTCAATTTTTGATAAATTGTGAATGCACTCTATTAATATTTAAAAACCAAATTTTTATTTAAATAATTATTTTATTTAAATTTATTTTAGGTCAAAATTGATACATAATACCTATATAAGTTCAATGTAAATTATTGGTGTCATTTTATAAAAATTATAGAAATATAAAATTTTTATAGAACTTTTCACCATCTTTTACTCACCTCCAAGGAGAATTTGAAAATTTACATAAAACATACTTTTACTCCTTCTATGAGTAGAATTTTGAACATCCGAGAGACACGGTTAATATCAAGGAGTAAAATGTGGTTCAATAATATAAAAATAATTTTTGTTGAATAGTAACTTTTTCTTTTATTTACCACGGTTAAAAGTAAATAGGGTAATTAAGGGTAAAAATGATATTATTATTATCCTACAACTTGTCCTAATTCTATTTAATAAGAGTAATTAGACCAAAAACCACCTTATGAATAAAATATTACCCTTGAGGTCCACATGGATTAGATTAGGACACTTATTATTATTTTCTTTAAAGAAGAGTTAAAAGAGTTAAAATAAAAGATTAATAACTAAAACATTTTAATATAGGGTTATAAATAAGATAAATTCAACAATAAATATTAATTATAAAGATAAAATGATTTCCTACCTAATGGAAGTTTATTTATAGTTTTTAGACATTAAATGATTAAATTTATTTATGACACAACGATGATTCAGTAATTACCTTATTAATTAAATATTAACATAATTGATGTTATAAATACCAAATAGAGGTAATTTGAGACATTTTATGAATTACTCTAATTTTTTAGGTTAATATGACATGTTATTATTGATTAAATTAATTTTTTAGAACTAATCATGCTTTTATGATTTAAAAAAAATCAATTACCATATAGTGTCAAAATTGACATAAAATTGTTTTAAAACAAATAATATATTATTAATTGTAATTATATTCCTAAAAATATAAGGTTCGGCCAAATGATGTAGATAATGTTATATATATTAATAATTAAAAACATGGGGTTCTTTTGTCTTGTATAGTATGTTTATTAACCATAGAGTGTATGAAAACAAGAAGACACAGTAAAAGTTAAATTATTTAACATAGAGTTAAATCTAAATGATAAGGTTAAAATAGTTACCTAAACTTGTCTAAAACACATTTGATGAGATTATTTAGACCCATACCCACTTTATCTTCTAAATAAATAAATTTGGAGCTTTTATAAACCGAATATGACTTTATTATAAAATAATATTTTAGGTTTTTCCTAACGTGCCCCTCCCCTCCCTTATAAAAGGGCACCTCCTCCCTCTCCTCCTCAAAAAATTTTGATCCTTAATGCTCTGCCAAACCCTGCCCATTTCCATTCTATACTTTCCTAGAATCATTATAAATGTTCTGGTCTCCTCAAAAGACCAACTATAGTGCCTTAAGAGAAATCTTAAAAGAGGTGCATCGAAGAAGAGGTAATATCTTCTACCAATTATTTGATGTTTGTTAATTCTTCAAAATATTCTTCTTTAGTTGTTTAAATATAAATTAATAACATCAGTATCACTAATATACTGATATGTTATTATAAATATTAAACAACCCCATTTCACATTCAATCCATCCTACGGAAAATGAAATCACTACGCGTGCGTACGTATGGAATATCATCTCCACACCGTGGTGCAATCTGATTTTCCACCACTACCTTACATGGATGGGTATAATGGTGTAAAGAAAAATTATATATAGTTATTATAAAATCAAAATTATTCTGAGATATTATATCTTCCACTCCAATTCAATTCAATAATTATGGGAATGATATCATCACTCATGCATACGTACAGATTACAATCTCCATGATGCGATGAAATTCATTTTCCATGTTAACCATTCTTGAATGATTATAAAGTATATATAATGAATAATAATAAAATATATGACATTATAAATCTACTGTATTTATGTATATATAAATGTCATCTACTTACTTCCATTCAAATCAATATGGAAAGGAAAATAGTGTTCATGCGTATGTACGACCTACCGTCTACATGAACGATGTATTTCATTTCATTTATCTATCTATTTTATAAATATATATACTGAATATATATGATATAGAATTCATGATTTAAATTCTGGATGTAATATAATCATGATATAATTAATAATGATATCAAGAACCACAAGTCTAAACACGTATGATAAATAAAACTATTCTACCCAAAACATTGCTTTAACATGGAATTTACAAATGAACATGTAATATAAAGTGATAAGTCAAACATATATGATATCATAAAAATGAATAATATTCTTTAATAAGTCAATGAAATTATTTATATTATTATACAGGAGGTTTGCATACGTACGAATCATATCAGACCTAAGGTATGGAATAATTATTCCAATCTCATACTTATCTGAGATTGTTTATTCGTAACTATTTACTTGGGTAATATTTATCATCCATGTCCCAATTTTCTTAAAATGGGTTCATATATTATTAATGTCCTTTTTACTCCTTTTTTCCTTTTACTATATTGTATGTAAGTAATCTTTCTTTTTTTAACCATACGAGGTACATTTTGACTTTTCTGGCAAAAGTATGAGAAAAATAATTTTTAACTTATATGGAATGAACGGATTTTTTCAATTTCATAAGGCCTTATTTTCATGATGTTTCCTTTACAATATTTCATGGTTATTTTCAATAAAATCCTTTTATTTTAAAATTTCATGGAATTTAGTGAAAAGAAAATTATTTTTAAGAAGAAAGGTTATTTTCCTCAAGAATTCATTTCATGTGTTTTATCAAAAACATTGTACATCTAAGATGAAATTATTTATTATGTGTATGTTTCAAGTATTATATCTCAATTATTTACATTGTTACAATTTTATTATGATGAAATGATATCCATTTGTTTTATATAGATTATGTTATGATGGGATGATTTTTATGAAACCCATTTTTATTCTATGGATTACGATGAATGATTTCTGTTTATGTTGTGGCAGAAGTAAGAATGATTTCATTATAAGATGGGTGGGACCTATAACTCCCTCCAATGCATTGGGTAAATATTTATATCTAATGAGATAGATATGTATGGAAGGTAAGTTGATCGGGTTCAGTGATACAAGACTGGAACAAGGAGTGAACTCGATTCTGAATGGGACTTTGTCCACTAAGATGGTCTTGGTAGCAATACCTTGGCTACTATGGACATCATATACTGTGCTAAATGGTTTTCCACAATTAAATGTTTTATTCCCATGCAATTTTATCATTAGTGATGTTCCTTTATGACTTATACCTTACGTACTTCCATGATTTATTTCACAACTCAAGATTTTGATATTTAAACTTTATGTTCATTTTTTATAGTGCAAATGTAAATGATTTGTTTTATTTTTTCCATGATTACCCTTACTGATCATTTTATCTCACCCTTTATATGTTTTATTTTCCCCAGGATATAATGAATGGTTTAAGGTATGAAAAAACGAAAATCTTTATGGGAGATGGTGAAGATTTTTCACCAAGATTAGAAGATTATATTTTGAGTTTCCAAAGAAACTAAACTATTACGGTCCTTTGGTGTCTGTTTTTTTGTTATGTATTAGATATTTCCAAAAGTAATGTAGTGTCTATGTATGTCAAGCTTTGGGTCTCTAAAGTTGGTATCAGAGTAAAGGTTTAGTTAACCTTGGGAAATTATGATGCGAAAACATTAGTGAAATCCCGAGAGATATTTCTAAGTAATGCCTAGGGATGTCCAAAAGGATAAGTATACGTATAGGTTATTATACTAGAATTATGGTAATTATCTTAGAATTAAACATATTATTTTATATATTTAATGTAATTCCCCTTTATTATGTTGTTTTCCTAACATGATTTTTGCCTCTCACATTATTCCTTTTGGGTTTTAGACGATGGCTGGAACCCGAATGAACCATGTTGATCAATGTAATAGACAATGCAATGATTGTCCTCCTGAACAACCCAATGTTATGGGATATGGAGTGAAATATATTATTGATATACTTACACAATCTATGAATCATTCTGGAATTCCATATGTACAGAGAATGGAACAATATTCTATTGAGTCCTTTATGAGGCAACGCCCACATTCTTTCAATGGGTATTTTGATCCACTTGTTGCTAAAAAATTGATCAGTTCCATTGAAAAGATATTTTCCATACTTCTCTGATTAGAACATGAAAAGGTAAATTTAGCAGGTTACCATTTAGATAGTGAAGCAAACCAGTGGTAGACTTAATTAAGAATGCAAGTCCCCAAGATGAAATTGAATACACGGAATTGAATGAGTTCAAGAACTTTTTTTCAATATGTATTACCCTTGTATTATTCTCACAAAAATGGAAAACGAATTCCTTGAGCTTATGAAAAATGATGATGAATCTTTTGGTATATAAGAAGTGAATTTTATAAGGCTTGTACGATATTCATCTGGCTTTATCATTATACCTGAAAGTAAAGTTTATCAATTCTTTAGTGGCTTAAAACCACATCTTCGAAGGGAATTAGCTATAAGAGACTTTAGTAGCTATGATGAAATTGTGCGTTGTTATATCAAGGTATAACTGTAAGTTGGTGTAACATATCCATCTCATAGTTTTGACAAGAAACGAAAGGCGGAGTTCAAGGAAAAACCACGAAATAATAGTGAAAAGAAGGTGAATGTTTCTTTATGATCAAAGTGTTGAAAGTGTGGTGGATATTGTTTAAATGGTACTAGAAAATGTGTCAAGTGTGGAAAAGAAGGTTATCAAGCAGCTAAGTGCTGAAGTAATGGGAAAAAAGGTTTCTAATGATGTAAATAGAAAGTAGACTATAGAGAATGGTCCATCAAAACAACAATGCTTTAATTGCAAGGAAATGAGAAATTATGCTAATCAATGCCCTAATACATGGGTTAATGATGATAGATGTGAGAAACCTATTATGGAAAAGGAAAAAGTAAAGTCGGATGCGATCACTATTAGAGATGATGAGTATTAAAATGATGTAGTGGAATGATTATGTGTTTATGTAACGTGATTCCAAAATAATGTTGTGGAATCTAATTTATAGTACTGGAATATCTATTTATTGGATTATTATGGTTTCAATAATTATATGGTACCGATAACCATGAAAATCAATTCAATTATTTTGGAAATTAGATGATATGCACATAATGAAGGGATAAGGAGAAAATAATATTAATGAAATCATGACTGATTTAAGGACAAAGTGATATCATCGTTTGTGTATATTGAAATTTTTAGGATTTTGGTATGTGGAAAGAGTTAACATTTGACATCACTCATGTTTTCACTACGGTTCTATGGTGATTCATGTTTCAAAAGAATTCATGATTAAGGTATTAACATGTTTGGAATGTGAACAACAAGATATATCTTATGATAACTGGGGGATAAATTATGGTATTCACGTGCTTGTTATGTGACCTTTCATGTAATAGTTTTATTTATACTATGAGATTAGACAGATATATTTTGGATAAGCCTAAATATTGGAATGGATTTTTTTGGACATCAGATATTATTATTTAAGGATTGAACTTGTTTTTCGATATTATTTCTGGAATGTTATAATAGTTTAGTTTTAGAAAATGGAGAACCCATAGGACGAGCGACAACCCATCGTGTCGGACAAGGATGTGGTAATCGAACCCATAACTGAAGTGTGATAGACCTTTATCGCATACCACTAGCCTACTAGAAGTCCCTGGTTAGTATAAATTAGTTTTAATTTATTAAGTGGTATGATATATGAAGTATATGTCCATTTTAGGAACTATATATGATTAATCTCACTATAGATGGACTTATATATATTAAATAACTTTTGCTAACCTTTTGTTTGAGACAAATGGAATGACCTATCATTCTATAGCATGATCTGCTAACACTTCATGAAGGACAAATTCAACTTCATTTCATTAAGAGAGGAAGTGGAAATTGTTCACAGAACGAACAACGGTGATATTGTACCAAAATCAAGAAAATATTTTTTCTAATTCCAATTTTTTCAACTTTAGGGAAATGATCTTGAAAACCTAAATTGTTGTCTTATTTCCCTCATATCTGATGAATCTGATTGTAACATAGATCATAACCAATTTATGGCTTTGTGATTGTTGGATTTTTCATATACATGTTCTTTACCACTCTCTATCATAACATGATGGTTAGATTTCTCTTCCATATATATATTTTCACTTATGTTATTCTATGTGGAAACCCAATGATTACTTAATTTGGGTAACCATTAGGTTTCATAATTTAGTTTTCAAAGTTATGTTTTGGAAGCCATTTTAATGATGTGGGTTTCTATTAATGAAACTTTCATGTAGAAAACCATTTATAACCTCGGTGAATTTTGAGGGCGAAATTTATTTTAAGGGTGTAGAATGTAACACCCCGAGATTTTATGGGAAGTATTCTTTTAAATTTATTTGATTTCGGGTGTTTTATGCTACACCAAGATTATCTTGCGCTATACGCAACACCGTATTAGCTTGCAGTATACACAAAACTATTCTTGTATTGTTACAAAAAATTTCATGTTCGTTTGATAGATGTTATACTACACAACATTGAGTGTATATATATTTATATATTCAATGTATATATGAAATATGGTTAGATTCTATTCTTCACAACAAAAAAGTATATTTCATTACCCGCAAACCTGACTTGGATTTCTTTACATGCAATCATGACCTTCCACGATAGCGTGTGTTGTACCCAATACCGATTTTCACTAAACAATGATATGTTATTAACATATTATATAAAATATCTGTTATGAATTGTAATGCCCACTTTTGAAATTATATAGATTTTATCTTTAAAAATGGATTTCCTTTTTGGATTAGGAATATCTAAATTATCCTAGGGTGAGATTTTGGTATTTTTCTGAAAACATTCAATTTTTTATGAATAGTGCAAACAATGGGTTACTATGTAAAAATGGACTTTTAATTTAAATAATTATTTTATTTGAATTTATTTTATGTCAAAATTGATACATAATACCTATATAAGTTCAATGTAATTAATTGGACTCATTTTATAATAATTTTAGATATATAAAAATTTTATTGAACTTTTCACCATCTTTTACCGACCTCCTTGGAAAATCTGAAAATTTACATAAAACATAATTTTACCGCTTCTGTGAGTGGAATTTTGAAAATCAAAGAGGCAAAGTAATATCAAGGTGTAAAATCTGTTTCAATATGATAAAAATAATTTTTTGTGAATAGTAATTTTTACTTTTATTTACCACAGTTAAAAGTAAATAGGGGAATTAAGTGTAAAATTGATATTATTTTTACCCTAAATCATGTTCTAATTATATTGGATAAGTTTAATTCGACCAAAAAAACCTTATGAATAAAATATTACCCTATAGTCCCACCTAGATTAGATTAGGACACTTATTATTATTTTATTTAAAAAATAGTTAAAAGAGTTAAAATCAAACTATAATAACTAAAACATTTTAATATAGGGCTATGCATAAGATAAAATCAACTATAAATATTCATTAGAAAGATCAGAATATTTTCTAAATAATGGTATCTTATTTATAATTTTTATACATTAAATGATTTAATTTATTTATGACACAATGATGATGCAGTAATTACCTTATTAATGAAATATTAACATAATTGATGTTATAAATACCCAAATAAATGTATTTGATACTTTTATTGAATTCCACTAATTTTCTAGGTCAATATGACATGTTATTATTTATTTAATTGATATTTTAGAACAAATCATGATGTTATGATTTTCACAAAAATCAATTATCAAATAGTGTCAAAATGGACATAAAAATGATTATATAACAAATGTTATATTATTAATTTTTATTCTATTCCCAGAAATCCTTGTTTTAAAAAAATGACATTGATAAGATTATATATATTAATAATTAACCACTTGGGTTTTTTTGTCTTGTTATAGTATGTTTATTAACCATATAGTGTAAGAAAAAAAGAAGACACGGTATAAGTTAAATTATTTAACATAGAGTTAAACCTAAATGATAAGGTTAAAATAGTAACATAAACTTGTCTAAAACCTATTGGTTGAGAGGTTTTAAACCCATCCCCACTTTATATTTTAAATAAATCAATTTGGAGCTATTATAAACCAAATATGACTTTATTATAATATAATATTTTCTGTTTTTTTCCAAAGTGCCCATCTCCTCCCTTATAAAAGGGAAGCACCTCCCTCTCCTCCTAACAAAATTTTGAGTCTTAAAGATCAGAGAAACCCTGCCCATTTCCATTATAAACTTTTCTAGAAACATTATAGATGTTCTGGTCTCCTCAAAAGACCAACTCTAGTGCCTTAAGAGGAAGCTTAAAAGAGGTGCGTCGAAGAAGAGGTAATCTCTTCTACCAATTATTTCACGTTTTCTTTCTTCTTAAACTTCTTCTTCTTTAGTAGTATAATTATAAATTAATAACTTAAGTAAGACTAATATACTTATTTTTTATTATAAATATTAAAAAACCCCATTTCACCTTCAATCCATCCTACAGAAAATGAAATCATCGTGCGTGGGTATGTATGGAATACCGTCTCCATGCCGTGGGGTATTATGTTTTTCCACCACCACCTTACTTGGATGTGTATAATGATGTAATTAATAACTATATATAGTTATTATAACATCATACTAATTTTGAGATATTATATCATTCACTCCAATTCATTTCAATAATTCTAGGAACGATATCATCGCTCGTGCGTACGTATGGATTACCGTATCTACAATGTGATGAGATTCATTATCCATATTAACCATTCAAGAATGTTTATAAATTATATATAATTAATAAAAATGAAATATATGACATGATAAATATATTGTATTTATGTGTATATATATGTGATCTACTTACTTCCATTCAAGTCAATAAGGAAAGGAAAACATCATTCATGCATATATACGGCCTACCGTCTCCATGAAAGGTGATTTTCATTTCATTTATCTGTCTATTATATATATATACTAAATATATATGATATATAATTCATGAGTTACATTCGTGATGTAATTAAATCATGATATATGTAGTAATAATATCAATAACAACAATTCCAAACTCGTACGATAAATAAAATGGTTTTACACAAAACACTTCTTTAACATGCAATTTAAAAATGAACGGGTAATATAAAGTCATAAGTGAACCATATTTTTGAGTAAATAAGATTTTCCTTATGAATTTTCCATTTTTCCTATTTTGAAAATCAATAACTCCTAATACATAGGTAAATCTATATTTCACTTCTATAAAGAAATTTTCCTTTCCAAAGGAATTTACCCCTACCATATTTTCATTGATCATATCAATATTTCTCTTAAGTATAAAAATCAGATTCATACCTGAAAACCTTAGAATCATATAAAACATAGATATGAATCATTCTGTTTTAGGATCCAAATTCTGGATATGAACTCTAATGAAGTTACATTCCAAATTCTGGATACGAACTCTAATGAAGTTGCATTCCGAATTCTGGATACAAACTCTCATGAAGTTCCACTCCGAATTCTAGATACAAACAGAAATGAAGTTCCATTCCAAATTCTGGATATGAACACTCATGTAGTTCCACTCTAAATTCTGGATACGAACTCTCATGAATTTCCACTACGAATTATGGATATGAACACTCATGTAGTTCCACTTAGAATTTTGGATATGAACTCTCATGTAGTTCGACTACGAATTATGATTACGAACGTCAACTAGTTAGAATCCGATCTTCTATGAGTTAGACTCTAAAATTCTACTAGTTCGACTCCAAACTTCTTTGAGAACAACTCCAAACTTCTACTACTTCGACTCTCAACTTCTATGAGTTCAACTCCGAACTCTTTATGTTTAGGTTCTGAATACTGGTGAAACTAGACATCGAATTTCTTAGAAATTCAGACTCCAGATTTCTACAGAATTCAGGTTCTGAATTCCTACAAAATAGAATCTATATATCACTTTATTATAAACTATGAATTCCATTTTGGTTAGAATCTAATATTTTATATTCTTACATTCCAAACTTCAGTTTTACTTATTCTTACAATCATTTCATTACAAGATTATGTTGTTCTTTCAGTTATTGACTAATCGTAGGTTGAGTGACAGATGTATAGGTCCCTCTGAGATTCAAGGAGAAATATGACCGTTGGAGGAGGGAGCCGACCGTTGTAGATTCATATATAAATAATAGCTCATTTGAAAGTCGACAAATACTTTGAAAACATTGAAATATGTTCTTACATGCTGTTGAAGTTCCTTATAGAGAGAGAGGGGCTCTTATCAACTCTCAAGGCATCATGCAGAAAGTTTAAATAGCATGTTCAAACATTTACTTGTTTAGAATTGCTTCGTGCGACTCTGATTGTTTCTGTGTACAATCGAGGGATTCCGGGGACAAGAAGACAAGGGTTCCAACACCTTGATGTTGAGGGCTTCCTTTCTGAGGAAGAAATATGTTCCAACTACCTGGTAGTTTAGGGCTTTTGGGGATAGCAAGACAGACATCGATCTTAGTATCGTGGGCTTACCCTGGTGTGGGTAAGATATACTTTCGTGAAAGTATAATTCTAGGGACCTTTATCCAAGGTTGTTGGTTACCCTTCTCTTTGGGTTAAAAGAGTAATTGTTGTTACTTGTTTTTATTACAAGTTTTTCAATTGCATTTTTTATAGTTAAGGAAAGTATAACTTTCTTATACTTCCTTACATGTACTCTGATTTAGTTAGATTCTATACGCTTTAAGGTAGAATCTTAGCCGGTGTAATCATTTGTTAAGTTTTATTTTCGGAATCACTTTTCTGAAATCTAGCAAGTCCTTAGTACCCATTTAGGTCTTGCGAATTATCCTATTTAACCTTGTTAAACATAACCATCCTAAAATTTTACTAAGGGAATTTTTTAAATGTACAATTCACCCCCCTTATGTATCTGAGAATCTCATTCTTATTTCATTCATACGTTTGGTATCATAGAGTATATCATACTTAGAGTCATGCCATACAAACAATTGGTATCAGAGCATATGGTTCAATCTGAATTAATCTCACGATTAGATTCAGAAGATAATTCTCAGAGTTGCTTATCCAGATTCATATTTTTGGATTCATACTTTTTGGAATCTATTTTTTGGAATCATAGTTCGAATTTACATTTTTCTTAGAGATAAAATTTTTCTTTCATAGATTATTTTCTCTTGTTTACAGACATATACTTCTAATAAGTTTGTGTGACAAATATTTTCTTAAAGATGGAAGGTTTAAATGTTGGTTCTATCGAAAACATAAATCCTACTAGACCACCTATATTTGTTGGTAATGATTTTCAATATTGTAGAAATCATATGAAGACTTTCATTATCAATACCTAGGTAGATATCTTTTTCATGCTTACCGGAGGATACATAATTCATGACAAGGAAGTATGTGTTTTTACTAATCAAGAAAAGCAGGAATACCAACTCAACAATAATGTACACAATATTTTACATTGTTCAATGACTAGGAACATATATAGCCAAATTTATTCTTGATAAACAGCTAGCTGTATATGGAAGAAACATGAAGTTACACATGTTGGTACATCTAAAGTGATTGAGGCTAGAGGAGCCATGCTCAGAGCTATGTAACACTGTTTTGGTTTTCCCTATGGTGAACCCATATGCACGGTGCAACAGAGATTCATGAATAAAGTGAATATCTTACAATTAATGAGAGAGAAAGGTCTATATAATGAAGCTCTTATTTAAAAAATCATATATATCATGCCGAATGAGTGGGAATCAAAGAGAACTTCTATTGATGAAAATAGAAAGGTTAATCAATTTTCTCTTAATGAACTATTCGTAACTCTTATTCAACATGAATCTAGAATGAAGAGAGATGTTGACAACATAAAGAAGAAGAATTGAAATGTTAGTGTTTCATTCACTACATCTTAAAATCATATTAAAGCTAAGCCTCATGAAAGAGTTACTAGATCCATATCTAAGAAGGTTATTATTCAATCTGAATCTATGGAGAGTGAAGTCTCAGAAAATGAGTTATCTAATCTTTCTCTAAGGATGAACAAGATAGCTGGATAGGGAAATTTCCAATCCAAGTATAAGAAGAAATAAAGGAAAGATAAGAAAGATTCAGAGGTCGCATGCTATGAATGCAAGAGAGATGGACACATAAGACATGATTGCCCTATTTTCAAAAGAAAAGAGTGAAAAGAAAGAAATTCTGAAAGAAATAGAATGAAGTATGAAATTTCCAAAGCTAAGAAAGTTCTATAATCCAATGACACCTAGAGCGCCAGTGGTGGGGACTCTTCAGATTAATCATCAGATTATAAATCTTCTGGACAGAAGAATCTTGGTCTTATAACCTGGATACCTATTGATAATCATTTATTGATGGCTAAGGTACACAATGCTGAATCATTGACCAATTGTTCTTTAAATGATAAAGATAGTAAATATTATAACTCTTTTGAGGAAGAATATTCTTCTAATTAAGAAAATTCTTTACCTACCTATGAGGAAGTTTCTAGGTTTTCTGAACTTCTTGAGATTGAGAAATCAAAACTCATGAAAAATATTGATAAGGAAAACTCTAGGAATACAATTCTTACTAACGAAATATTAGATCTTTCAAAAGATCTTGATTAAAAAAATGATGATTTTAAAAGTACATAAAAAATTATTGAGGAAGTGTGTTCGGAGAGGAATAAACATTCAAAATATCCGGAAAATGTAATTTCTAATAAAAATGTTTTCGAGCCTAGCTCTAGTTCAAATGTTTGTGAATACAAGATCTTTTTTATAAAACTCAAATCCAAAAAATTCTATTGGATGAATAATTTTTCAATCTTTACCCTAGGTAAGGATAATTATGATAACATTTATTCACAAATTCGACCTCGAAGGAATACTTCTATTTTTGTTTACACAAGATCTAAACCGATTTTTAGTAACAACTACTTTGTTCCTCAAAGTGCCCCATTTTTTCCAAAGTTTCAATGTGGTGGTCACTAGGAAAATAATTGTTCATTAAACAAAAACAAATATTTAGGATTTTATAAGGCATATTTTTTTATGAAGATGTCGGTATTCAAAATTTATCTTTCTAATATTTCCAGATCCAAGAATATCTGGATTCCAAAAACCTAATTTTTTCTTATTTTCAAGAAAAAAGGGAAAGTACCAACAACAATACTTGGTACATATATTGTGGATTTTCTTGGAATATGAATATTAACAAAAGCTATTACTAAAATATTATCAAGACTAAATGAGGAAAAGTAACATTTAGAGATAATTCTCATCGAGAAATTTTTCTTATATGTAACATCGTTCTTCTTTTAAAAAACATTGATTTAATTTTTTTTTGTTAAAGGTATTAAGAACAACCTCATCAGTATAAGTAAATTATGTGATGAATGATACCTTTTGAATTTTAGGAATGATAAGTTCTTAGTACACAATTCCAACGAAGAATTTACTATTTCTGCCCATAGGCACGAAAATGTTTACACACTAAACATACAAGATATTAGGAGCCAAGAATTAACTTTCCTTAGTGAAATGGAATATAATTCTTGGTTATGGCATAGAAGGTTAGGACATTGTAACCAGAGGAACTTATTAAAACATTCTATGAAAGGTTTAGTTAAGGATCTAACGGAGCTAAGATTTTATTCTTCAAAAGTTTGTGTCCCTTGTAAATATGGCAAGCATCATAAATCAAGTATTAAATAAATTGGTGGAGTCTCAAAAACTGATGCACTATAGTTGGTACACATGGATATTTTTGGTCCTACAAAAATTGGAAGAATTGGAGGAAAGTATTATGTATTTGTCTAGGATGATTATTACACAAGATTTACATGGGCCTATTTTATAACAAAGTAGCCTAAAGATTTTTCATATTTGAAAAGTTTTAGATCCCATGTAATAAATGAGAAAAACATTCAATTGAAAACTATTCAGAGTGATCATGGAGGAGAAATTCAAACTTCTATTTTTGAATATTTTTGTAGTAGAAAAGGTATTAATCAAAACTTATCAGCACCCAGAACACCTCAACAAAATGGGGTTGTTGAATGAAGAAATAGAATTATTCAAGAGATTATAAGAACCATGTTGAGTGATTATTATATAGCTAAACATTTTTGGGATGAAGCTGTAAGTACTTCTTGTTATGCTATAAATCGAGTTTTGATTATACCTTTTCTTAATAAAAACAGTTATGAGTTATTTAATGGTAAAAATCCTAGACTTTCCTACTTTAAGGTTTATGGTTACAAGGTATTCATTCTGAATACTAAATATAACATACAAAAATTCGCACCAAAATCTGATAAAGGTATTTTCATAGGCTACTCCACAACCTCTAAGGATTAGAGTGTTTTCAACAAAAACAGTTGCACTATTGAAGAGACACTACCTGTCATATTTGATGAAACTGATCCTTTTGTCTTCAAACAACCCCAGTCTACATCTTCGATTGTGTTTTCAAAAACTGATTATCATCCTTTGATAGAAAATACTTCTGATAAGGAACATTTTGAAGAAGATAATTCTGAAACACTTATCGCAGATGATTTCCTACCCTGTGTTGATGAACCAGTTTTAAAAAACCCAAACTAGTCATTTATAAAGAATCATCCCAATGATAGTATCAATGGTGATGTGAATAAGTATGTAAAGACTATAAGTTCCTTAAGAAATGAAGTAGAACATCTAGCATTCCTTTCCCAATTAGAACCAAAAATCACTAATGAAGCTTTATGTGATAGTGATTGGATTAATTCTATGCATGATGAACTAAATGAATTCGAAAGGAATAAAGTATGGAACTTGGTTGAAATAACTAAGGAAACTTCTGTAATTGGAGTAAAATTGGTCTTCAGAAATAAATGTGATGAAAATGGAATCATCGTAATAAATAATGCAAGATTATTTGCTAAAGGCTATAATAAACAAGAAGAAATATACTATGATGAAAGCTATGCTCCAGTAGCTAGGATTGAATCTATTCGTATTCTACTTGCCTTTGCAACATTCTTCAATTTGAACCTTTTTCAAAGGGATGTGAAATGTTATTTCCATAATGGTTATGTTCAAGTGGAAGTTTTTGTTGAACAACCTCTTGGCATTGAAGATACAAAACATCATGATCATGTTTTAAGACATACCAAAGCTTTGTATGGCCTTAAACATGCCCCATGAGCATGGTATGATAGACTGAGAGGTTTTTTGCTTCAAAATAATTATGTTATAGGAAATGCATATCCAATCATTTTTATAAAGAATGATAAGAAAAATGTTTTTATTATTCAAATTTATGTTTATGAAATTATATTTGGTTCAACTCAGTAATTTTTAACTGATTCCTTTGCGGATCAAATGAAATCTGATTTTGAAATGAGTATGATGGGCGAGTTAACATTTTTCCTTGGGTTTCAAATTTCTCAACAACCAGAAGGAATCTACATATCCCAATATAAGTATATAAAATAATATTATAAAAAGTATGGGTATTAGAACAATATGAGTATAAGTACTTCTATTGGTATCTCAAACACACTTCATCTTGATGAAGCGGGGAAACAAGTAGATCAAAAATCTTTTAGAGGTATGATAGGAAGTCTAATTTACTTAATATCTAGTCAACAATACATGTTGTTTTGAGTATGATTATGTGAAAGATATCAATCCAATCCTAAATAATCTCATTTAAAATTAGTGAATAGAATTTTTCACTACATAAAGAAAACATTGGACCAAGGACTATTTTATACTTCTGGAAATGAATTTATTAAAGAGATTTTCAGATGCCGGCTTTTGTGGTTGTAGAATGGATAATAAATATACATCTAGAACTTTTCATTTCTTAGGATATTAATTAGTCTCTTGGTCTTGAATGAAGAAACATTCTTTAGCACTATCCTCTGTTGAAGCAGAATATGTTGCAGTTGGATGTTGTTGTGCTCAAGTGTTAAGGATGCAACACACACTCACAGATTATGGATTCATTTTTACTAAGACTCAAATTTTGTGTGATAACACACGTGACATTACCCTTAGTAAAAACCATACACACCACTCATGTGAAAAACACATAGATATTAGGCATCACTTTCTTAGGGATTACACACTTAAAGGAGATATCATTCTTCAATTTATTTGATTGAAAGATCAACTTTATGACATTTTCACAACATCCATACCCACCGATATATTTGAATACAATAAACAGATGTTAGTGATGATAACCATAAGGTAATTTTCCTTCATTAACATCTTGTTCAACCATTCTCCTTACAGTAATAAACTCCTTTTCATAGGGGGAGTACATCTTTTATGATGTTTTTCAAATTTTTCGTAATGAAGATATTTTGTGTGCCTTTTGTAGTGGTGTTTTTTATTTTTCTTGTAATAATTTTTTCCAAACCTTTCCTAATGAAATTTTTCAGGAATTTTAATTTTCGTATTAATGTTTTCTTACTGGGAATTTTCTTAATGATGTTTTCATACTAGAAATTTTCGTAATGAAATTTTCATACTGGAAATTTTTTTAATGATGTTTTCGTACGAGAAATATTCATAATAAAGTTTTCGTACTTGAAATTTTCGTAATGATGTTTTTAGACTAGAAATTTTTGTAATAAACTTTTCGTACTAAGAATTTTCGTAATGAGAATTTTTGTAATGAGAATTTTCGTAATGAGAATTTTCATAATGAGAATCCTTGTAATGAGAATTTTCGTAATGGGAATTTCCGTACTCATATTTTTCGTAGTATGTTTTTCGTAGTTAGTGTTTTTTCATTTTCATATATTATTCAAGAAGAATATTACCTATTACGAATAAAATTCTTAGCCAATCCGAAAGGTATGACCTCTTTACATGAGTTTTCATAATAGTTTTTACTTGCTGGAAGTTTCCTTTGTTATTAAAATTTTTTGGATTCATTTCTTCTTAAATACGAATGTTTTTAAAACATTAAAAGATCGGATTCATGATTTCCTTGTGGGTATGTTTTCGACTGTTAGATCAGATCAAGGCGTTTTTCAACCATTAGATTGTTTTTGGAAGGGGAAAGGTCACCACCTTTGCCTATAAAAAGGGGACCCCTAATGATGTTCCACATCGATTTTAATCTCTCGCATGATGAAACTCTGACTCAGTTCTTAATGACCGTTATGAATCTTTCAGTGCTCCTCCATTCCGAATGTCTGTAGAAGCCACTTCCCAAGATATGACTTCGATGAAGCCAATCTCAAAATGGTTAGTCTATAGTGAAAGGTTTGTCCATCCAAGCTTTTTCAGTGAGTATGAATCTCTAATTTCTAAGAATATCAAACTTAATGGATGGGAAGATTTTTGCATATTGAAACCAGGGGATCAAGATGTTGGTTATATAGATTTTCTTGTAGAATTTTATGAGACTGTTTCCTTCTATGAAGAAGATGGCAGAGAAAATTTATCTTTTAAGAGTTATGGAAAGACATACAAGCTTTCATACACCAAGGCTCAAAACATGGTGGGCTTATCATATGATGGTGAAGTAAAAAAAATTCACATATGTTACCAGATGTTCAAAGATGTTTCATCAATGTGAAAGAAATGGAATTCCTTGGACTTAATGATGAAAAAACAGAAATGATTTCTCAACTTTCCACCAAAAACGAGATTCTGTAGTTGTGGGTTCAAAGGTTTTTTGTTCCGAGAAGAGGTGATAAGGAAAACCTAAAGAAAATTGATATTTACATCTTGTATTTCCTAGAAAATCTAAGAAAGATCAATCGGATGAGGCATGTTTTTATTATAGTTCACAACATCAAGAATGGGGCTTTGAAAGAACAAATTATTATATATCCTGCTCTTATCTCCAAGCTTATTATTCAGTGTCTTGATTATTTCAAGGTTTCTTAAACCTCCATGATGAGAATTTTTAAGGAGATGCTGATATGTTATGATACCTTAAACAGGATGAAAGCTAGTTTTTCAAATGATTTAGGTGAGTTTTACGATCTGCCAGAGGAGGAGGCAGAAGCCATTTTAGAAAACGTGGAGAAAGCTATGCTAGTAGAGAAGGTTGGTAAGAAGAGGAAATTGAAACATGTGGTAGGTGAATGCAAGACCCCTTATGCAATGGAAACGCAATCCACACCTCCCAAGATGAAGAAACAGAAAGCATATCCCGATGTGATGGGTTCTAAATGGAGGGATGATAAAGAATAAAGGAAAGAAGGGGAACCTCAGTTCGGATTGGACCTTTCTTAAGCTAAATACTTAAGGTAGAAGACCGATGAATACCTTTAGAAGGTAGAAAAAGAGAAGAATATGGAGAAGAATATGTCTGAAGCTGAAGTCGTGCAATCCCTTTTGAGAGACACAGAGGCAGCTTCAGATAATATTCTTGTACCAGAAACTTTTGTTGTTCAATCATTACTGGAGACCCCTGGAATGAACTATTTCAATCCAGAAAAACCAAGAGAGAAAGAAGATGATGAAAGACTATAAGAAGAGGAGGAAGTAGAAGAAGAAGAAGTAGAAGAAGGTAGTGGTGATCTAGATGACATGATTAAACAGGTTGAGGATTATCAAGAGAAGGAAAACCTATCATAAAAACCACCACTCTGAACTTCTTAAATGCGAGTCCTCAATGTTTGTCACTCCGGGAAAGGGAGGCGAGGAAGAAGGTAAGGAAGATGAAGCCAAGGAGGAAGAGAAAGAGAATGAATTATATGAGAAGGAAAGCTGTGAGAAGCACTATCTTGATGAAGGAGAAAAGAAGGAGTAACATGATGATGACAATATAGTTCAACTATCTGAAAGTGAGGAAGAATCACCTGATGAGGAACCCATTATGGATGTTTATAAAGGTATGTAAGTGCTTATGAACACCCCAAAAAAAGATTTCATAAGGAATAAAGATGTTGGTGGCTCTTCATGAAAAAGATGGTGGAAATTGAAGAAGAACAATACCCATGAAAGGTTTCTGATTCAGAATAATCAACACTGGGTCATGATTGTGTTGTCGAATCTTTTTAGAAGTTTGTGGATTCAATTCCGATCTTTCCCACCATATACTCTTGATTCCAGATGCTTTAACACAACCTAAATCAAATATCAGAATCTGTATCCTTGTTAATGGATAAGTGAGTGAAGATTGAGGCTGAGCATCAAAACATTCTCATCAATTATGAGGTCCAAAAAAAGTCATGCAGCAAAACAACTCTATGGTCAATGAAAATTGATGATGACATGGCAGAGCATAATCAATTTCAGAATGATGTTAAAGAATATTTTGACACCGAGGATGCCAAGATGAATAATCTTCAGGATAAACTGTCCCTTTGGCAAAATACTTGGAATCAACTGGTGAGGGATCTGAATTGGAAGCTTAACATAGTTGCTCAAAATTAGAAAGGGGAAAAAGATATCCAGATTGAGATTGAAGAGATGCTTGTGAAGCAAGATGGAATTATTAAAGAACAGTTTGTGGCTCTAAAGACTCAAGATGAAAGGATTAAAGCCTTGTAAAAACAGGCTAAGGGGGACCAGAAAGACTTGAAGAATCTGAAAACCCTATTGAAGATGTTAATCCCCAAGGAAAAGGACGACAAATATACCAATCTGATTTTTTTAATGTATTTCCATGTAAAAATTCATTCAATTATAATGAAATATCTGGTTGTTTGTATCTTGTGTTATTATGTACTAATTTTTTAGGTACTTTATTTCAATTCCATTCCTATAAATTCTTTTTGAAAATCACAAAGGGGAGAAGGAAAAAAGAACTACTCAAAAGGGGTAGAAGCCAAAATGTAAAAGGGAGGAGAAAAATTTCTAAGTTAATAACCATCCTTAAGTAAGGGGAGTTTCTCATTACGAAGTTTTTCATTCATATGATAATGAAAACTCCATTATAGAAATCCAGAATAACATCCTTAGAGTTCATATGCCTAAGGGGGAGTTAGTTGTATTCACCATCAATTATGAACAAAGGGATATAAGTTTTAATTTCAATGTCTAAAGAAATATTTCTATGTCCATATATTTCATTTTCGAAATATTGCTTGTTCTTTCAAAAAATTGGGAGATTATTGAGTCAATAAGATTTTCCGTCTGACTTTTCCATTCGTTCTTGTTTTGAAAATCACAGACACCTTATACATAAGAAAATCAATATTTCACTTATATAAGAAAAATTTCATTTCCAAAGTAATTTACCCATACCTTATTTTCATTTCTCATATCAATATTTTTAATATGTATAAAAATCAAATTCATAACTAAAAACCACAGAATCATAAAATACATAGCTATGAAGCAATCTATTTTAGGATCCGAATTATGGATACGAACTCTAATGATGCTCTATTCCAAATTCTGGATATGAACTCTAATGGATTTCCTTTCCAAATTATGGATACAAACTCTCATGATGATCCACTCCAAATTCTGGATATGAACTCTATTGAAGTTCCATTCTGAATTCTAGATACAAACTCTCATGATATTCCTCTCTAAATTCTTGATAATAACTCTCATGTAGTTTTACTCCGAATTATGGATATGAACTCTCATGTTTTTCGAATCCAATTTATGGATAAGAACTCTCATGTTGTTCGACTCTGAATTCTGATTACGAGCTTCTACTACGTTGACTCTGAACTTCTATGAATTCGACTCTGAACATATAATAGTTCGACACTAAACTTCTATGAGTTTGACTCCAAACTTCTACTAGTTCGAATTCGAACTTCTATGAGTTCAACTCTGAACTCGTTCAGTTCATGTTCTGAATACTGGTGAAACAAGACTCCAAATTTCCTTGAAATTCAGACTCTGGATTTCTACAGAATTCAGGTTTCAAATTCCTACAAAACTGAATCCATATATATATTTATTATAAACTCCGAATTTTCTTTTGGATAGACTCGAAACATTTATAGGCTTACATTCCGAACTTCAGTTATACTTATTCTTACACTCATTTCATTAAAAACGATGTCGTGATTTCAGTTATTGACTAACCATTGGTTGAGCGACATGGGTACACATCCCTCCTAAATTCAATGAGAAATATGACTGTTGGAGGAGGGATCTGACTATTGGAGCTTCACCAATAAATAATAAATCATTTGAAAGTTGAGAAAAACTTTGAAAACCTTTAAATATGTGCTTACATGCTGTTGAAGTGTTTTCTAGAGAGTGAGGCTCTTATCAACACACAATTATTCGTGCAAAATGTTTGAACAACTTTTTAAAACTTTTCCTTGTACAGATTTGCTTCATGTGATTCGGATTGTTGCTTTGTACAATCGAGGGCTTCCGGGGATAGGAAGACAGGGGTTCCAACAACTTGAATTTGAGGGCTTCCTTGCTGAGGAAGACAGAGGTGCCGACTACCTGATAGTTGAGGGCTTGCGGGGATAGAAAGACAGACTCTGATCTTTATATCAAGGGCTTACCCTTGTGTAGGTAAGTCAGAATTTATTGAAAGTATAAATCAAGGGACCTTTATCCAATGTTATTTGATACCCTTTTCTTTGGGTTAAAAGAGTTATTATTGTTACTTGTTTCGTTACATGATTTTTTGCAGCATTTTGTATTTCTAAGGAAAGTATAACATTATTATACTTCCTTACTTGTACTCTGATTTAGTAAGATTCAATATTCCTTATGGTAGAATCTGAGCCGGTGTAAACTTTTGTTAAGTTTCATTTCTAGAATCACTTTTCCAAAATCTAGAAAGTCTTTAGTTCTCATAGAGGTCTTGTGAATTATCATATTTAACATTGTTAAATATAACCATCCTAAAAATTTCCTAAGGGAATTTTTAAAAGGTACAATTCACTCCCCCACCTTGTATCTGAGAATCTCATTCTTATTTCGATCCTACGTTTGGTGTCACATAGTATATCATACTCAGAGTCATACCATCCTAACACATATATGATATCATAACAATGAATATGACTCTGTAATAAGTCAATGACATTATTTAAATCATTATACATGAGGTTCTGATACATACAAAGAATATTAGACCTAAGGTAAGGGATAATTATTCCAATCTCATTCTTATCCGAGATTTTTTTTCGTAAGTATTTAATGGGGTTATATTTATCATCCATTCCCCTGTTTTCTAAAAATGGTTTCATGTATGAGTAATGTCCATTTTACCGATTTTGACTTTTAATACATGGTATGTGAGGAATCTTTCTTTTGATTACCATACGAGGTACTTTTTTGACTTTTCCTGCAAATGAATGAGAAAAATGTTTTTTTAACTTATATGGAATGAACGGATTTTTATGGTTTCATAACGCCATATTTTCATAAAGTATACTCTATAAGATTTCATGGTTATTTTCAATAAAATATTTTTCTTTTTAAATTTCATGGCAGTTTGTGAAAAGAAAAGTATTTTTAAGGAGAAAGGATATTATCCTCAACAATTCTTTTAATGTGTTTTATCGAAACCATTTTCCATCTATGATGACATTATTTCATATGTGTATGTTTTAAATATAATATCTCTATGATTTACATGGTTTCACTTTTCTTATGATGAAATGATATCCATTTGTTTTATATGGATTATGTTGTGATAGTATGATGTTTATGAAACCAATTTTAATTCTTTCCGTTATGATGAATGATTTATGTTTATGTTGTGGAAAAAGTAAGAATTATTTCATAATGAGATGGGTGGGACCTATAGCTCCCTCCAATTCATTGGGTAAATATATATATCTCATGAGATAGACATGGCTATAATGGTAAGTTAATCAGGTTCTGTGATACAGGACTGGAACGAGGAGAAAACTCGATTCAGAAAGGGACTTTGTCAACTGAGATGGTCTTGGCAGCAATTCTTTGGCTACTATGTTAATCACATCATGTGCTAAATAGTTTTCAATAATTAAATATTTTATTACCATGCTATTTTATCATGATTTATGTTCCCTTGTGATCTATAAATTTCGTACTTCCATGATTTATTTCACAACTCAAGATTTAGATTTTTAAACATTATTTTCATTTTTTGAAGTGAAAATGTATATTGTTTGTTTTATTTTCTCCATTCTTACCCCTTCTGAGAATTTGAGCTCACCCTTTATTTTTTTTATTTTTCCCATGATATAAATAAGGGTTTTAGGTTAGGAAAAAAAGGATGATCGGTACGGGAGATGTTTAAGATCTTTCACCATGATTATAAGATTATATTCCTAGTTTCCAAAGAAACTATACTATTACGGTCCTTTGGTGTCTATTTTTTTTGTGTATTAGATATTCCACAAAATTAATGTAATTTTCATGTAGATCATGCTTAAGGCCTCTAAACATCCTTCAAAATACTTCAACAAAAACTGCCCATAAAAATTTAAATTCTCTTATATTACTGTCAATTGTGATTTGCTCAATGTTATATTTTTGAAGATGTTTTGGTTGAAAAACATTTTCAGTTTTCAATCCCTCATTTCCCAAATATTGTTTTTCAAAATGTTGAAATACTTTTATAGTATAAAATGTGATCCAAGAACATGGTAAGATAGGCCATGCAATTTTTAATTAAAAATGAATTATATAATGGTTTAGTTGATTAAACATTGTTAATTAAAATAATTTAAACGGATATTTTAGTTTCTGAAATATATGTAGATGACATCATTTTTTATCTAAATATTAATTAGGTTATATAATTTTCTAAACATATAAAAAATGTATATCAATTGACCTTAATGGTAGTGTTTTAAAAAATTTCTAGGTTTTCAAATTTTTGAAAATAAGGCTATAAATATATTATATTAATGAATATAAGAAAATGGTATTGTGAATTGTTTTGTCATGGATATAACTAAAATCA
Source organism: Viscum album (assembly GCA_963277665.1). Taxonomy (NCBI): domain Eukaryota; kingdom Viridiplantae; phylum Streptophyta; class Magnoliopsida; order Santalales; family Viscaceae; genus Viscum; species Viscum album. The sequence goes on along the minus strand of OY728146.1, from coordinate 924,021,364 downwards.
TTTATATAATAATGACTATCACCAATAAAATATATAGGGATGAAATTAAGAATTTAATTGACCAAACTATATATATTTGTATTTTGGGGAGTTTATTATATTTTAGCACATTAAACCATGATATTATATTTATTATATACATGTAAAAATATTAATTAAATAAATTCACTGGTAATCATATCATAATGTTATTTAAAGTAATTTCATATTCTGTAATGGTATATCTAATTTAATAATGATTTAGTCTGTAGGGAAATCAATTTAATTATTATATTTTTCAGATCTTTAATTTGGTCGTTGTATGATCGATAAAAAATAACCTCTAGTACATTTCCAATTTTGGGAATGCTAGTAGTATCATGAGTTGATCCAAAAATTAAAAGCTTGTGTCCTAGTTCACCATGATGTGGGTTTAATAGTCCTACTTCTTGGGCGTAGGGTTTCACTACAGGACCATAAGGATATAATGCCTTGAACATCCTCTCTAGTCCCACATAAGTTGTGGCATGGGTTTGGGAAGGTATATAAGATATATATGATCCCATTCAATTCAACAAAGCATTTTTAAGGAGGAATCCTAACTGCAATTCCTGGAAGGACTACATCCTAAATATGGAAATATTATTAATGTTAGAGACTATTTCCATGGTATTATAAAGTGGTATGCTGGAGAGGGACAACCTTGGGGTTTAAAGAATGTTTGGATGGTGGGATTATGGGTCCCAACAGAATGCTATGTGTGCCCTAGGTGCCCATTACATGGGTTTAGAAACCCTATTTCATGGCAGCAAGGTTTCATGGGATGACCACTATAGTGTCATGTAATGACTCATCTTCCCCATTCCCACATCAAGTAACAGTGGTGTTTAGAAATAACATATACTACTCATATGATCCCCTCCTCATTAACTAGTCATTTTTAGGTATTAATCTTGAAAATATATATATATAGGTCTATATCTAAAATATGGAAATATTATTGATAGTAAGCACTGCTGCTTTGGTCCTATCATCATGCAGAATAAAAAATATCTTATAACTCTATCTAATTCTAATGATTAATACATAGCTATTTAACGTTTATGTGTATATATTATATGAATAATAATCACTCTTTTAGATTATGTACATCAATTCAAAACATATCCCTATATAATTTTACAATACCAGTTATTTTAAAATCTCAAGAAATATTTAATCGAATTCGATGAAAAATATTTTTGATATAATAAATCTAACTTTGAGAGATAATTTTCAAAACAATGATATTACTATTCCTTTCATTAAAATAGACCATCATATTACTGATATATTAACTAATCCATTTGGTGTATAGAGATTATGTTATATCATAAATTATTTAGGAATGATAAATCAATATTGATCTTTAGTTTTCTTATTTTAAAATTATAAAATAATTAAACACTAAAATTAACAAGAACATTATTACATTTAAAAAATATTTAAAGACTTGATTAATAATTTTCATGATTTAATATTTATAGTGCATTTGTTTTATACACAAGTCTTTTCAATCTATTTTATGAGTTGTAAGCTTTTATGGAACATAGCTTCAATGATGCAATAAATACTTTACAATTAACATCTGTAAAGGTTCAACTTCCATTAAACTTACTCCCAGAAAAATAACCCTATTGTAATTTATATACCATATATAATTTCATTATTTTATTATAACTAATTTTCATCAATTGAATTATTATTACTTATAGAAATTTATTTTAAAACACCTCGATTACAAATTTGAATTAGACATGCTAAATATATAATTAGTTTCATTACTCTTCTACTCTCTCTTACCTCTATTTTGATGAAATATTATATCCTTTCTAAAACAACTCTATTTTAATGTTGATAATTTTGATTCCTTTAGTTGTCAATTTATATTATGAATTTCAAAGTATAGACAAATCAAAATCCAACCTGAGAACTACCCTTAATCCATTAAGTTAGCATATATCAACACATTATGTCCTGTTAGAGAAGTAAATAGTTAGTAAATAGTTATTTATTTTTAGGTATCTAGATTAGAGAGTTGTTAATGAACATGAATATAGTGACTAGTTCATCATAAATGATAATCCATTTTATCCATGCAAAGTACAAAAATATTACTTAAATTTGGAGTTCTATATTAGGGAAACTAAATATTTTATTTGAATATATATTAATGGTGATTTTTTTTAATTTACTCGAACATGTGTGTGAGAATAGAGGTACCTATTTAAGGATATCATAAATATTGTAAATACTATTTTTTGATTGGTCATTCGTCATTTGATATTTGATGGTCCTTAAAGAGAAAAATGTTGATGAAAACCCAAGGAGGCCCAATTTCATTGAACTCATTAGTGAATTTAAGATACTACTAAAAATTTTATTGAACCTCATATCATATAGTAATGCGTAATTTAGTAAATTAATACCTGAAGATGTGTTCCTATTGATTCTTGTGATGAACATGGTGTAGGTATGTTTGTGTAGATATCTAATTAGGCATATTCATGAGTTATGAAATCATTTATAAATGATTAATTCAATACCATACCAATTTTTTCCTCTACATAATATTATTTCCAAAAATTTATTCGTAATGAGGATGATATGCATACCTCATCTAAAGTTAATTTTTATATTAAATTATCTTTTCAAAGTATGAATGTGAAATAAAATCCATGGATGAAATTATGGTATGCATATAATGAGAAAATATATTAAAAAATAAATCATGTTATGAACCCTATGAGATATAAAAATATAACTAACCTTGGTTTTAGACTAGCTTATGTTGTTAAGTAGTCATTTAAAGGATAACTAGTTGATAATTACAATGATGAAGAAGGTGTTTTTGAGGAAGATTCCAAGAGAGCCTATGAAATAGAGAAAAAATATCTTTGATGATTCATATGGATAAACCTTGAGTTGTTATGAAGATATAAATTGTATTTATAATTTCATTTCTATGAGAAGAACCCAAGATCAAGGATTATATTTTGGAGATCTAGACTCTACTAATTCAGTTATATATTATGAAAACGTTTTATGTTATAATGATTTTTTGACTCTAAGAGTTCACTTGATGAGGTTTATGAGGAATTAGATTTTGATTCTAATAATTATGATTCCAAATAATTCATGGATCTTTGTACTTAGTATGATTCAAAAAATTCAGTTGATTTATCTGTGAATCCATACATTAGGTCAGCTCTATGAACATAAGAAGGGGTAGAATCACAAAATGGGGAGAATTATTTTGGATCTTCTCTACTTGAAATTGTCTATTCTGGTAATGAGTAGAAGATGATGAAGTATAATTATCAGAATAATGAGGTAGACCCCCTAGAAGCTATTTTACATAATTTATCATGTTCAATATGGTTTCTTTCTTTAAGATTGATATGGAAATAATGATAAAACATACATCTCTCATTCCTATGTGTTATAGAGAAGAATCACAAAATATAACTGTTATGATAGGAATTGGTTTAGTAAAAATAGTTTATATCATGGTTTCTAGTGAATCTTGTAGTGGGAAGGATTATTTTTCATTAGTCAGTTCTTCATATCCATCCTCTACCGATATTACCTTAAGGGACTTGAAATATTTCCATGATATTTTTTTGAAATATAATGAAGAACCGTGTTTTAGAATATTTCCGTAGTTTTGATGCTTCTAAAGATGATGGTATTTGAATGTATGTGTCTTATATTATTGATAACCACGTAGGGAATCATTAGTTCCAGATGGTACTATACAAAAAAAATATAACCCTAAACTATGCTTCTAAAATAATTAAAATGTATTAGTGGTACGATTGAGGTCAAACCCACATAGACGATAAAATTACATTAATTATGTTTTTAATTGATTTTATTGAGGAAATATATGAGATAAGATGGGTTTTATTTGATTTTGGGAAAACTAATTAAGAATAAAATGGTTAGATGATTGTTGGGAAAAAATCTCTTAGGGTAACATTGCAGTATTTTTGGGTTGATTGTGTTTGTTGACAAAGTAGGTTTCCATGGAGAATTGTCATGTTCCCGAGAAGTTGTTGACAACCAATGTTGACAAAGAATGATGAAAAAGGATTGGACGATCTAGGGTGGTACAAAAGAGCAGTAAAAGGTGGCTCCATTTACCAGGAAGATCATATTTTTATATGCCAATGGCATGAGTTTCGCAAAGACTGGATGCATGGGTTGGATTTCGAGAAGACCAGAAAAATATAGGCAGTGATGCTTCACGATTGCGTCCAAGATTCGCGAAAGGCATAGGTTAAGTGCATCGCAGCGGTAAAGGGATTTGTGAGGGAGCTTCGTGGCAGTGGTGCGAAATAATGTTGACATTGATGCTCCGCGATTACAACGAGCTCTGCGATCCGGAAATTGCCGAGGTGCTTCGCGATTTGGACAGAATTCCGGCGGAAACTTTGGAGCTTCACGATTTGAGATGAGGTGGACTTGAATTCGGGTGGAAAGTTCGAGGGATGGTGGAATCTCTTATAAATAAAGGCCGACCCCCTCGAGAGAAAGTGAGAGAATTTTCAGAGAAAATCATTTGCTCTCGGTTTGCGAAGGTAGTTCGTGTAGCCTCTGTGCTTCGCGAAAGAAGAGCTTCACGACACCTATTGTAGCTCCGCGAAAGATGAGATTTCCGCGTTGGCTTAGTGAGCTTCGCGAGGGAAGTTTCTCTGCAACGACATGAGCTTCGCGGTAGTGCTTCGTGGTAGTGCTTCGCGAGAGTTCTTTATGAAAAGGCAGGAGCTTCACGAAGTCTTGTTTGAGCTTCGTGCAATTGGGAGCCTATCAAAGTAAGGTGATTTGCGAAGGTGATTCCAAAGTGAATTGCCCAGTGGTTAAGAGGAAAATTGGTATTAATCAGTGGATGAAAGTTGGACTATAACAGAGAATCGATCAACAGTTGAGGATGAATTTATTTATGAAAATGAAGAGACCTACAGGTCTATAAACTGTGAGTGGATTCCCTTCGAGAGCAGTGAGCTTAGGAAGAGAAAGAAGGCGATCCTCTCCACCGGCAGTGATCCAGAGAGAGATAGAAATAGAGAGTGACCCTTGGGAAAGTAGTGAGCTGACCCTAAACCTTGCAAAGGCAGTGAGCCTTGGACAGAGTGACTGTACCCGAACATTGTAATCCACATCTAGTGAAGTATAGTGAAATTTGGTATGACCGGAAACTTTTTGGATTTGCTTATTGTACGTATCCCTTAGCAGTGAACCAAGTAAAATTGATGTGTATTGTGCTTTCTTCCCATTATTGTTTATATAGTTCAACATGAAAGAGATAGATTAGTGTTTTTCTTAACAGCGAAAACAAGATCAGAACGGGCGTCAATTTTAAATTAGCCATACCCTAATTCACCCCCCCTGGGTATTCAGCCTTGTAGACCTAACAATGATTGATTGATTAGTAGAAAAAAATTAAGAAGCATGTAGAGTTTTTGAAATTTATAGGTTCAGGTGCAATTAGATTTAAGAAAATAGATTTTTTGATTCATGATTGGTGCAAGTGTAGAGATGACGTAGATCCAGCTATCATGGTATCTCCTCTTTAATAGGGAAATATCCCATTTCCCTTGGTCCGATAGTTTAGGGTTATTGTTGGATAATGTTTATATTGATTCCATATTTAATCATGATTTACCGTACTATAGAAAATGATCATTCATTCTTTAGGGTTATCATTTGTGCAATTTTTCTGTTCCATTTTGATTCGAATATCGATGGTTATGATGAAAGAAAATGAAAAGGATATGAAATTGATTGACGATATCATTCATAGAAAATACATGATCAATATAAATTATTATATTCAATACACATTCCCCATTCAGTCACATCACCATAAGACATGGAAGGATTCACCCCTCCCCCATCCTAGCGATGATAGGTTTAAAGAGAATGAAAAAATAAATCATAATGGGGAAAAACTCAAAAATGGAGTAGCATCATTTCATCATTTGTTGGTCATCAACTGAATCTTAAAACCCAAATGTAGATGCAGACACTTATATTTAACGGCTTCATTTGGGTTCTTCATGACCTCCATCATGAATTGTTCTTAGGATACATGTCACATCTTTGCGATCCACTTTTTGTGAATCTGTGTGACGCGTGGGCATATCTCAACTACGATTTTTTAAATTTGAACACTACATGATGTGTACATGGGATACACGTCCTGTACTCTTTATCTTTTTCTCCTCCACATCCACAAGAATATTTCCCAATTCTCGTTCATAAATTTGATTTTTGATTGTCGTAACATTATATATTGAAGGAACACGACATGAACTTGACATTCATAGAATGTATGCATGTCATGACCAGTCCAGCGGCATGTAATGAACTAAAACTACATGTCATGTACTCTAAATACAGGACATGTACTGGTTCTACATTAGAATTTCTAGCTTATTTCTCTCTCAAGAATATGGTATTGGGATGCTTCACTTTGCTCACCGCACGAAGTGTCTTTTAGCTCTTCTTTCCACCACTTTTCATTACATTTTCAAATATTCAATTTTTCCTATCATTGAACAGAAAAAAGTAAAAGAGATCAAAACCCAGCAAGATTAATCAATTAAGTACACAAATTAGTAGAATAAAACATTCAAAAATATATGCATGAATTACACTTATCAATTATTCATCACATATAATACCAATTTATAATGTGAGTTAATAATTAATAATTGAAAATGAATAGATATTAGATCATATTGGATTTTTTCCATAATATTTCAAGGACATGGAATTACACTTAACTCAAAGGGATCTTATCGTATTTTCTATACTCCCATCTATTGCATCCTCTTTTAGAGAATCATGTGTTGGTCATGCTCCAGCTATTTCTACTCATGTTTTATCTACATAGTTTTATAATTATTTTGTTAGATAGATTTTATAATGTGATAACTGTTTTATTTTTTACAAATATTCTAAAACGGGATAAATTGTTCCTGTTGGTTTTCAAAACAATATTTTTATGGGTATTTAGATAAACATAATGGATGTTAATAAATTAGTAGAGGATATAGAGTTTTTTAAAATTAATATTTATTATTATTCAAGAATGAATTTTAATAAATTTTATTTAAATATAATGCAGTGATAATTAGCCATATACCATCAAATTTATCTACAAACCCATGTTTTTAAATCTCATGTTGAAAATTTGAAGGTGTTATTACCTCACATGTAGTGATTTATAAATAATAATGATGAATTCAAATGATTATGTATCATGGATTTCAAGAAGTTTGTGATATCATTTATCTCACATAAACATATAACTACACAATAAATTATTGTGTTGTAGACCCTCTATGTCAACCAAAGACATCTATTCTTATACTTAACTCTACAACTCTAACTAAACATTTTTAATTATCTTTACATAGGATGATTTCATCATATAACAGTTTCAAGATATAATATTTTTCTCTGATTTTCTCATTTACCATAGTATTCATACATTCCTTCTAACTATAATAAATGTAACCCCCTAATCCAAATTCCATTAATTTAGATCAACCTAATTTATATTCAGATTAAGATATCCAATGGTTTTGGTGTTCACTTCAAATTTTGTATTAAACTCATTAACATTATTAAGAATTATTTTTCAACATTCATGTCTTTCTTATGTGATTTTTTATTTTAAATTTTATTCTAATCTTTTTTCCAATCCCTCAACATAGATAATAAATATAGAATGTAATATTTTTAATATTTTTTTACATATTTTATTATGAAGATTACCATGTCAGATTATAATCTAAAAACATTTATATTAATCAAATGTATTTTAATTATTTTCTTATTGTGATTTTAGATCATCAAAAATAGAATCATCTTCCTTATGACCAATACTCGTCTATATGAGTACCATATTTTAATTGAATAAAATTTTTATTAAACTATGAGTATAAATATTATATGAGGGATTGAATATATGAATAAGAAATAATCAGTTCTGGGAAGTTCTCATGCATAGTGGTTTCCATAAAGACAATTTTAATGTTTTCTAAATGATGGATCATCGATGTGGAGAATGTAAATCCACCATGTCATGTGCTGATTGATTATGCATTGATAGAATGATTCAACATAAAATATTGATAAAAAATAAATTAACATATATACTTTTTTTAAAGGATTACATCAACTTTAAGATAATGTCAATTTACCTTTTGTACCAATAGATATGAAATTTCCATGAGTCTTTTCCTATGAATCTATGTGAAGAATCAAAGTTGGATAAGTAATATGATAGTGTGATATGGAATGATATTATAGAAAATGATCAGAAATATTCCCCGAGAAATTAGGATCACTCAAAATACGGTGTCAAATGATATATGACAACTATAGAGTCTTTCATTTAAAGACTCATATTGACATACCTTGTCTGATTAGCATCCTATGAAACTACTTCAGTACCTCTAAAAATACCATGCTATGATGAATAACTAAGATCATTCCATTCATTCCAAAGTATGAACTGAATCCTTACATGAATATATAAGAATAAAATAATTTTTTTATTATTGACATGTTTTTCAAAATTATATGCCATTCATTGAGTTTAACACCATATTAAAGGTTGTTCAATATGAGTAATAATTTATGACTATTCATCAACGTATAATAAAATAATAGTTGAGTATAAATCAAAGTATTTATCAAATGTTATAGGGGTTCATAGTTTGTGAAACATAGGAGGATACAAAGTTACTTATTTTTTGTATCACCCTGAGATTTTATAAGATATATTCTTTTTAATTTCTTTCATATCTTCTGTTGTATTCTACACAAATATTATCTTGTTCTATACGTAACACCGTATTAGCTTGCAGTATACGCAACACTAATCTTGGATCGTGTTACACACAATTTCAAGTTTGTTTAATAGTAGTTATTCAACCTAACATTGAGTGTATATTTATATATATATGTATATTAAATGTATAAATGAACTATATTTTTATTTTTTTATACGCAACAATAAAGGAGTCATACACTACACGCAACCCTAACTTGTCTTTAATTACACGCAATCGCAACCTTCCTCGATAGCGTGTGTAGTACGCAATACCATGTTTCACTAAACAATGATATATTATTATAATATTATAAACAAGACGTTATGAATAGTATTAGATGAATTTTTAATTTGATAACATTTTTATTCATCTTACATATTTTCTAGAACATGGTATGAGAATAAAATAATTTTTTCGGGTAAAATAAATATTTTTAAAAAAATGTAGTTTTTCCACCTTTTGATGGCGCACCCACATTAAATATACTTTTTGACATATTTATAAGTTCAATTTGACAAAATAAAATTCTCCTTTATGACCAGGAAACAAAAATTTACTTTGGATAAAATTTTCATATTATTCTGATAACTTTTATATTTTAATGAATAGTAAAAACACACTATATTTTAATTAAAAACAATTTTTTTCATCGTAATAATTTATATGGATAAATTATAATATTGAATTGTATTAAAGTATAAATATAATAAATTTTTACCATTTAATATAATGTATGTCATTAACATTTATTTTACGTTGAATTCATAGGTAAAATCAATTCAATATTTTGCAATGCTTTAACTTTTAAAACACGTTTTCTTAATAGTTGGATTAATTTTAAATTAATTACTACAACTTATGTGTTATGAATTTTGAAAAATGGATTCCATATTTGAAATCAGTAGTTCCAAATTATGTTAATCGGCTAATATTTATTTTTGGGCACTATGAATAGTAACTACAGTAATTTTTATTTGCTTCTGTTAAAGATAAATCAGTTAATTAAGGGTAATCCTAAGATTATATAATTACAATAACACATGCCAAAAATATATTTGATGACTAAAAGTATACCCATATCACCTAAGGGTAGTATTAGATTCATTATATGGACTTTTGACCATGAATATTATTTAATTATTATTATTACCAAAGAAAGTGACAACATGTCACTCTCTTAAAACATATAAGTATAATAATTTTAATTTAGTGATAAACATCATGAAAATTCGAAAAATAAAATTCTCCAGAAATATAACAAAACTATATACATCATGAAAATTTATTTAGAATTTTTAGGGATTATATAATTGTCATTAATGGTGACACAATAGTGATGCAGAAATGGTTTATTTAGTGAGAAATAAATAATATAGTTTATATTAAAATAACAATACCTATAAAAATTACCAGAAACATGAACAAACATTATTGGTCGAGTATATATATACCCTAACCATCCATGGGTCTATTTGGGGACCATTTGGAGCCTTATAAAACCGATTATGACATTTATATTGTTTTATATTAAATGATGTCAAAGATGTCACCTTGATAATTTAATAACAATAACAATATAAATGTTTTGATTTTAAGATGATAAATTCAAGTAATAATATTATTATGAAAGGTATTATATTTATCTTCATAATAATATTTTATTATAAATTTTTATGAAAAAAATAAATATATTAAATAATTATAAAAAAATGATGTAGTAATTATTTTATTAAGAGATATACGAAATAAATGGTTTTAAAAATATTGGAATAAATATTATATGAACTATTTAATGTGATCCACTAATTATATAGATAAATATGACATGTTATGAATATATTAAAGATTGTAGTTCGAACATAACTTCTTTATATATTTTATTTAAATTCAAACAAATGCATAGTGTCAAAATTGACACTATTGTTTTTTATAAACATTACATATTATAAAATTGTTTAAAAATCAAATAAATATTAAATAATTATAAATTAAAATTTATAGAGTCTAGAATGTTATAAAGTATGCAATTATTTAAATTAACAACACATAAGTGATTATTTATAACCATTTATAATATATAATTTTACTACCACAAATAAAATTAAATAGATTAAATAAGGATAAATCCAAATGAAAAGGTTTAAATTAAGATAAAAACATGTCTAAATTTTATTGGATGATAATATTTCATCCATTTCTCATCTAATCTTAGAATTCAGTCATTTTTGGAGGTTTTTATGTGGGGTTTGAATTTATATTAAACTAATATTTTTTAGGATTCCAAAGGTGCCCCTCTCATCCCTTATAAAAGGGAACCTCCTCCATCTCCTACTCACACCATTTTGATCCTTGAATATCGGCCAAACATTACCCATTTCCCTTCCCCACTTTCCTAGGAACCTTATATAGGTACCGGTATTCTCAAAAGACCAACTGTAGTTCCCTAAGAGGAAGTTCAAATGAGGCACTTTGAGAAAGAGGTAATACCTTCTAACGATTCATTCAAGTTTCTTTCTTCTTATACATCCTCTTATTTAGTGGTTTCATTGTGATGTAATAACATCAGTAACCCTGATATACTGATATGTTTTTATAAATATGAAACAACCCCATTTCACCTTCTATCCATCCTACGGAAAACAAAGTCACCACACGTGCGTACGTATGAAATATCGTTTCCACGCCTTGGGGTAATATGTTTTTCCACCACCACCTTACATGGATGGGTATAATGGTGTAAAGAATAACTACATATGATTATTATAACATAATACTGATTCTAGGATATTATATCATTCACTCCAATTCCATTCAAAAAATATGGAAACGATATCATCGCTCGTGCGTACGTACGGATTACCGTCTCCATGACGTGATGAGATTCATTATCCATGTTAACCACTCAAGAGTGATTATTAAGTATATATAATGAATAGTAATGAAATATATTACATGATAATGCTATTGGATTTATATATATATATATATATATGTATTTCAACTACATAATTCCATTCAATTCAATAAGGAAACGAAAACAACGTTCATGCGTACGTACGGCCTACCGTCTCCATGAACGTTGTATTTATTTCTATTTATCTATCTATTATATATATGTATATTATGAATATATATTGTATATAACTAATGTTTTATATTATGGAATTAAGTAATCATGATCTATGTAATCATATGAATAATTACAAGTCAAAACACGGACGACAAATGAAATGATTTTACCCAAAACGCTCTTTAAAATGGAATTCACAAAAGAACGGGTAATATAATGTCATAAGTGAACCATATATAATATCATAAAAATGAATATGATTATTTAAATAATTATACAGGAGGATCGGATATGTATGAAAAATATTAGACCTAAGGTAAGGGATAATGTTGCAATATCAAATGTTTTCTATCCAAGATTGCCTATACGTTAGTATTTACTAGGGTTATATTTATCATCCATGTCCAAGTTTTATAAAACTGTTTTCATGTATGTTTAATGTTCTTTTACCCATTTTTGACTTTTACTACATGCTATGTAAGGACTCGTTTTTTTGTTTACCATATGAGGTACTTTTTGACTTTTCCGGCAAAAGTACGAGATGCATGTTTTAGTAACTTATACGACATGAATGGATTTTTAAGGTTTCATAACGCCCTATGTTCAAGAATCTTAATCTACAAGATTTCATGACTATTTTTAACAAAATAATTTTCTTTTAAAATTGAATGGCATTTTGTGAAAAGAAAATTATTTTCAATAAGAAAGGATATTTTCCTCAAGAATTCATATCAAATGCTTTATCAAAACCATTTTCCATCTAAGATGAAATTATTTAATATGTGAATGTTTCAAGTATAATGTCCCTATGATTTATATGATTTCACTTCTCTTATGATTAAATGACATCCATTTGTTTTATATATATTATTTTATGATGGAATTATGTTTATGGAACCCATTTTATTCGTTGGGTCATTATGAATGTGGTATGTTTATTTTGTGGCACATGAAAGAATGATTTCATTATGAGATGGGTGAGACCTATATCTCCCTACAGTGCATTGGGTAAAGATTTATATATCATGAGATAGACATGGATAGGATGGCGCATAATTCTGGTTCAGTAATACATAACTGGAATGGCAAGTAAACCCGCTTGAGTAAGGGACTTTGTCCACTAAGATGGTCTTAGCAGCAATGCCTTGCCTACAATGGAAAAAATATCATGTTTTTTATGTGTTTCCACAGTTAAATGTTGTATTCCCATGATATTTTATCATGATTGATTTCCCATTATGATCTATTCCTTACGTACTTCCATGTTTTATATCATTTTTCAAGGTTTTGATGTTTAAACATTTTGTTCATGTTTTTATGTTCAAATGTATATAGTTTTTTTAATTTTCTCCATTCATACCCGTACTGATCATTTGAGATCACTATTTATATGTTTTATTTTCCCCAAGATATAAAGAATGTTTTTAGGTAAGAAAACAGAAGTGGAAGATCTTTATGGGAGATGCTGAAGATCATTCACCATGATTAAAAGATTATGTTCTGAGTTTCCAAAGACACTAATCTATTACGGTCTTTGAGTGTCTGTTTTTGTTATGTATTAGGTATTCTGAAAAAGTAATGTAATGTCCATATAAGTCATGATTTGGGTCTTTACGGTTGGTATCAGAGGAAAGGTTTAGTTAACCTTTGGAAACTAAGATGAGAAAATATTAGTGAGATCCATAGATATATTTCTAAGGTATGACAAGGGATGTCCCTGAGGTTAAGTATAAGTATAGTTTGTAGTCCTAGAATTATGGTAACGATATAAGAAATAAACCTAAGATGTCATATATTGAAGTTAATCCCCCTTGATTATGATTTTGGCCTCTCACCCTATTTTTTTGGGTTTTAGGAAATGGCAGGAAATAGAAGTATTCAGGTTAATGGAGAATATGATGGACAATGGAATTATATTCTTGATGAGAAACCAAATGAAATGGGATGTGGATATCCAAACATAGTTATTATTCCTAATTAGAAATCTCATAATATGATCAATAATCTATAATTTGGTAAGATTCCTGACTCAACTAATAAGAGGAAGATGGAGTTTCATGATTATCATAGAGGAATGAAAGTTAAATTTCCCTCATGTAAGTCATATAGGAAGAGGCATCAATGAGAATGTTTCAAAGGAACTGGAAGATGCTTTGGGTGTGGAAAAGAAAGACACAAAGCCAGTAATTGTAATGGAAAAGGATCATTTAACACAATGGACAAGGATAATGGTATTGTTAATACATCTATAATGGTTAAATGATTTAAATGTGGAATGTACGGGCATTATTCAAATCGATGCCCTAAGGGAAAATCTCAAGAAGAGAATCGGCATGGTTGTATGGGTAGTATTTATGTTGACGATGATGAAGAGACTACAAATGATATTTGAGATGAAAGAAGTGTTGAGGAATAAAATTATGAAGCTTAGTCAATATTTTATGATGGTAGTGGAATGATTGTATGTTTATCAAGAGTTATGTTGTATAGGTAATTTAATGGTACTATGGAATAAAGAAACATCTAAGGATTGTTACAGTATTTTTTTTCTAATGTATTTGAAAGTATATGTTGAATGGTACTGGTAACCATGAAATGTTATTCAGATGTTTTTGGAAAGAAGAATATATGCACATGATGAAAGGATATAGAGAAAATAATATGTTTGATAGTATTCATGAGCTCATGACGAAAACAAGGACAAAGTGATATCATGGTTTGAGTTTATAGAATTTTTGGGATATTGGTATGTGGAAAGTGTTACCTTTTGACAACATTCAGGTTTTCACTAAGGATCCATGGTAATTTATTTTTCAAGAGAATACATGACTAAGTTATTCATGTGTTTGGAATGTGACCAACAAGTTATATATTATGATATATGTAGGATAAATGATTGTATTCACATTCTTGGTAGACCACCTTTACAGTAATTCTTTTATATATACTATGAGCTTGGAAAGATGTATTTTGGATAAGCCTAATGATTGGAATGGTTTATGTTGGACGTGAGATAGTATTGTTTATGGCTAGAACTTTTTCAATATTATTGATGGAATTTTATAATGAAGTAGTTTTAGAAAAAGGACAACCTAAATGACGGAAGACAACCCATCACGTTGGACAAGTTTGCAGGAATAGAACCCACAACTGAAGTGAGACAAGACTTTATCGCCAACCACTGGCCTACAAGAAGTCCCTGGTTAGTAGAAGCGAGTTTTATTATATTAAGCAGTATGATATATGAATTATAAGTCCATTTTAGGAACCATATACGATTAATCTCACTATATATGGACTTATGTATATTTAATAACTTTTACTATCCTTATGTTTGAGATAGATGGAATGAACTATCATTCTATAACATGATCTACTAATACTTCATGGACGACAAACTCAATTTCATTTCTTTATGAGATGATGTGGAAATTGTTCAAGGCACAAACAACAATAAGATTATACCACAATAAAGTTATTATTTATTTTAAGCAATTATTCAAAATTAATAAAATGATCTTTAGTAAAAAAATGTCATCCTAGTGTCCTTATAACCGATGAATCATATGGTACCTTAAATCATCACAAATTTTTGGCTTTGTGATTGTTGGCTTTTTCATAGCCATGTTCTCTAGAACTCTACATCAAAACATCATGATTACATTTTTCTATCATATCCATATATTCACCTATGTTCTCTTATATGAAAACCTAGTGAGGAGTTACATTGGGTAATCTTTATGTTTTGTACTTTAGTTTTAAAAATTGAGTTTTAGTATTCCTTTTTACGGTGTGGGTTTCTATGAATAGTAAACGATTTATAACCTCGAAGAATTTCGAGGGAAAAATTCATTTTAAGGGGGGTAGAATGTAACAACCCAAGATTTTATAAGATATATTCTCTTTATTTTCATTCGTATATTCTATTATACACTAAACCAATATTATCTTGCGATATATGCAACACCCTATTAGCTTGTAGTATACACAACACTAATCTGGAATCGTGTTACACAGAATTTCAAGTTTGTTTGATAGTAGTTATTCTACGAAAAATTGAGTGTATATATATATATATTAAATGTATAAATGAAATATGGTTGGATGTTGTTATACACAACAATAAATGAGTCTTTCACTACACGCAAACCTGATTTGGCTTGCATTACACGCAATCACAACCTTCCTCGATAGCGTGTGTAGTAGGCAATACTGAGTTTCACTAAACAACAACGTATTATTATAATATTATAAAATAGCCTTTATTTATAGTATTAGATGAATTTTTAATTTTATAAAATTTTTATTCATCTTACATATTTTCTAAAACATGATATGAGAACAAAATAAATTTTTCGGGTAAAATAAGTATTTTTAAAAAATTGCAGTTTTGCTGCATTTTGATGGAAAATCCACTTTAAATCTAGTTTTTGACTTGTTTATAAGTTCAATATGAAAAAATAGAATTTTCTTCTGTGATAAGGATTTAATAATTTACTTTGGATAAAATTTTCATTTTATTCTGATAACTTTCATATTTCAATGAATAGTAAAAACACACTATATTTTAATTAAAAAAAAACATTTTTCACCATAATAATTTATATGGATAGATTATAAAATTGAATGTTTTAAAGTATAAATAGAATATATTTTTACCATTTAATACAATTTATTTCATTATCATTTATTTTACATTGAATTCATAGGTAAAATCATTTCAATATTTTGCAATGTTTTAACATTTAAAACTCGTTTTTAATAGAGGGATTATTTTAAAATTAATTACTGCAACTTCGGTGTTTTGAATTTTGAAAAATAGATTCAATATTTGGAATCAGTAGGTCAAAATTATGTTAATAGGCTAATTTTTTTTTTGGGCACTATGAATAGTATCTACGGTATTTTTTATTTACTTCAGTTAAAGATAAATCATGTAATTAAGGGTAATAATAAGATTATAAAATAAAACTAACATATGCCAAAATTATATTGTATGACTAAAAGTCGACCCATATCACCTAAGGGTAGGATTATATTCATTATATGGACTTTTGACCATGAAAATAATTTAATTATTATTATTACCAAAGAAAGTGGCAACATGTCACTCTCTTAAAACTTATAAGCATAATAATTTTAATTTAGTGATAAACTCATGAATCTTAGAACATTAATATTATCCAGAAATATAAAAAAATTATCTACATCATGAGAATTTATTTAGAATTTTTCGGGATTAAATAATTGTAATTAATGGTTACACAATAGTGATGCAGAAATTCTTTATTTAGTGAAAAATCAATAATATAGTTTTTATTAAAATAACAATACCTATCAAAAGGACCAGAAACATTACCAAACATTTTTTTTGAGTATATATATACCCTAAGAATCCAACGGTAGATATATGGACTATTTGGAGCCTTATAAAACCTATTTTGACATTTATATTATTTTGTTTTAAATGATGTCAAAGATGTCACCATGATAATTTAATAAATTAACAATTTAAATGTTATGATTTTAAGATGATAAATTCATGTAATAATATTATTATTAAAGGTATTATATTTATATTTATTCTAGTATATTATTTTATGTTTTTATGCAACAAGTATGTATATTAAATAATTATACAAAAATGATGTAGTAATTATTTTATTAAGAGATATACCACATAAAAGGATTTAAAAATATTGATATAAATATTATATGAACTATTTAATGTGCTCCAATAATTTTCTAGATAAATATGACATGTTATAAATCTATTAAATCTTTTATTTCGAACATATATTGTTTATATATTTTATTTAAATTCAAACAAATTCATTGTGTCAAAATTGACAGTATTGTTATTTTATAAAAATTACATATTATAAAATTTTTTAAAAATAAAAGAAATATTTAAAAATTATATATTAAAATTTATATTATCTATAATGTCATAAAGTATCCAATTATGGAAATTAACAACACATAAGTGATTATTTATAAAAATTAAAATTTATAATTTTATTACCACGAATAAAATTAAATAGATTAAATAAGCATAAATCCAAATGATAAGGTTTAAAATAAGATCAAAACATGTCTAAATCTGATTGTTTGATTATTTTACAACCCTATATGTTTTAATATTCGATTTTAGTAATTTATGGTGGTTTTTATGTGGCGTTTGAATTTATATTAAACTTAAATTTGCGAGGATTCCAAAGGTGCCCCTCTCCACCCTTATAAAAGGGCACCTCCTCCCTCTCCTACCCACACCATTGTGAGATTTAAAGCTCGACCAAAATCTTCCAATTTCACTTCCCCACTTCCCTATAAACCTTATAGAGGTACTGGTCTTCTCAAAAGTCCAATTCTACCCCCCTAAGAGGATGTTCAAAGGAGGCACTTCGAGAAAGAGGTAATACCTTCTACCGAGTCATTCAAGGTCTTTCTTCTTATACATCCTCTTCTTTAGTGGTTTCATTGAGATGTAATAACATAAGTAACCCTAAAATAATTAAATGTAATTATAAATATTAAACAACCCCATTTCACCTTCTATCCATCCTATGGAAAACGAAGTTACCGTGCGCGTGTACGTACATAATACCATATCTACGTCGTGGTGTAATATGTTTTTCCACCACCACCTTACATGGATGGGTATAATGGTGTAAAGAATAACATAATATGATTATTATAACATCATAATGACTATATGATATTATATCATTCACTGCAATTCTATTCAATAAATATGGGAACGATATCATCGCTCGTGCATAGGTAAGAATTATCATCTCCACGACGCGATGAGATTCATTCTCCATGTTCACCACTCAAGAATGGTTATTAAGTATATATAATGAATAATAATGAAATATATGACATGATAAATCTCCTAGATTTATGTATATATATGTGTATTTCATCTACATAATTCCATTCAATTCAATAAGGAAACGAAAACAAAGTTCATGCGTACCTAAGGCCTACCGTCTCCATGAACGTTGTATTACTTTCAATTTATTAATCTATTATATATATGTATATTCTAAATATATATTATATATAAATCATGTTTTATATTATGGAATTAATTAATCATTATCTATGTAATCATATGAATAATTACAAGTCAAATCACGGACGACAAATAAAACGATTTTACCCAAAACGCTCTTTAAGATGGAATTCACAAAAGAACATGTAATATAATGTGATAAGTGAACGATATATGATATCATAACAATGCATATGACTCTGTAATAAGACAATGATATTATTTAAATTATTATACAGGAGGTTCGGATACGTACGAAGAATATCGGACCTAAGTTAAGGGATAATGTTGCAATATAATTTTTTTTTCTATCACAGATTGCCAATACGTAAGTATTTACTGGGGTTATATTTATCATTAGTGTACATGTTTTAAAAAAATGTTTTTATGTATGTTTAAAGTCCTTTTTAACCATTTTTGACTTTTACTACATGGAATGTAAGGAATCGTTTTTTGTTTACTGTACGAGGTACTTTTTGACATTTCCGGCAAAAGTACGAGAAGCATTTTTTTACTTATATGACATGAACGAATTTTTAAGGATTCATAACGCCCTATTTTCAAGAATAATAATCTACATGATTTCTTGAATATTTTCAAAAAAATATTTTTCTTTTAAAATTCAATGGAATTTTGTGAAAAGAAAATGATTTTCAAGAAGAAAGGATATTTTCCTCAAGAATTCATTTCAAGTGCTTTATCAAAACTATTTTCCATCTAAGATGACATTATTTAATATGTGTGTGTTTCAAGTATAATGTCTCCATGATTTACATGATTTCACTTCACTTATTATGAAATGATATCCATTTGTTTTATATGGATTATGTTATAATGGAATGATCATATGAAACCCATTTTATTCATTAGGTTCTTATGAATGATGTATATTTATTTTGTGGCACAAGAAAGAATTATTTCATTATGAGATTAGTGGGACCTATATATCCCTCCAATTAATTGCGTAATGATTTATATCTCATGAGATAGATATGGCTGGAATAGAAAGTAAATCTGTTTCAGTAATACATGGCTGGAATGGCAAGTAAACCCGGTTCAGTAAGGGACTTTTTCCACTAAGATGGTCTTGGCAGCAATGCCTTGGCTGCAGTGGAAATTGTATCATGTGCATTATTTTTTTCTATAATTAGATATTTTATTCCCATGCTATTTTATCATTTTTGATTTCCCATTATGATCTATGACTTACGTATTTCTATGTTTTATATCATTTCTCAAGGTTTTTATGTTTAAACATTATGTTCAGGTTTTTAAGTTCAAATGTATATGGTTTGTTTTATTTTCTCCATTCTTACCCTTACTGAGAATTTGAACTCACCCATTATATGTTTTCTTTTCCCCAGGATATAAAGAAAGGTTTTAGGTAAGAAAACAAAAGGGGAAGATCTTTATGGGAGATGTTGAAGATCTTTCACTATGATTAGAAGATTATGATCCGAGTTTCCAAAGACACTAAACTATTACGGTCCATGAGTGTCTGTTTTTGTTATGTATTAAGTATTCCAGAAAAGTAATGTAATGTCCATGTACGTCATGCTTTGGGAGTTTACATTTTTAATCTTAATACTCTATTTTTTTCCTGACTACCACATAAATGTAGAAGCTTGTTGGGATTGTTTCACCTACATTAAAGGATATATATATTGACAAAATATAAATTGAATATAATCAGATAATTAACTCTTATATTAATATCCTCCTTTCATTTGAACATACGTTCTCTGAAAGATAGGATTATGGTCCCATATGGGGCTTGGGAAGAAGTTATGGGAAGTATGATATGTGATTTTGGTGGAAATTTGAGAGAAAATGAAACACATACGTGTCATTATAAATGCTACATTGATCCCCATTTTATAGAAAATAAAATCAATAATTGCTTTGAAAATATTAAAGCATTAATGGTCAGCAATATAATTTTGAAAAATAAAAATTAATTATAAGAGGTCCATGTATGGTATTATCACCCATTTAACATCCTCTTAATCATGGTTTATATATTTACTGTGTTTTTTAAATACATTAATAAACTATTTTTTAACATTAAATACATTGGCATGTTATTTCTGAGGGCAATCACATAATTTTTCTGTAATGTCTAAAAGATAACCATAAAATTATAATATAATCATGAAATAAAATCTTACATATAATTTTTAACCCCTTTAATTTGCTAATGTATCTAAATCATCTGAACATTATGTCATTTAATAATTTTTTAAACCATTAACTTTGACATATATACTCATTAAACAAGGGTTGTGTTGAAATTGTATAAGATTTTTTGATAATTATAATAATTTATAAAAATAAATAATAAATTAACTACATTAATTTATTTTCATTAAAATATTATAATAATATACATTAGTTCATAACATATTTTTATACTTAGCAATATAATAATTACTCATATAAAATATTAAGTGAGTGAATGTTACATAATTGTGAATAATCTTAATATAAAATTATTTAAATAGAAATGTAAATGTAATGAATTAAAAATTGTAAATTTTCAAAGATAGGTTAAATTAGGTTTTATATACACTAATCCAATCCAATTTAGACAATATTTAGTGATGTTTTTGGTATTATATATTTATTAAACTATTTACCACATTTAACCTTACCCATGGTGACCAAATGTTTACCGAGATAAAATATTCTTTTGACTAAAAATAAACTAGACCTAATGGAATAATTTTAATATTATGTTTCAAATAAAGTAATCCATTTTAGAATTTAAAATTTATATAAGTTTTATAAATTTAAATTAACATAAATACACAAAATCCAATGAAATATTGTTTTTTCAATGTACATTAACCATAAAAATAGATTTACACTAAAATCATATATAGTATTTTTTATCTTGAAATTTTGGGGTTTATTATTAAAAGTTTATATTTTTATGGATTTAATAAAATATGATACAAAATGGATCCTTATAAATAAATAAATAATATAATATAATATAAAATACTTATTTTTTTAAATAATGAATCACTTATGTTCTAAAATGTCAAAAATAGGTTTCTAGAATATAAATAATATTTTTATGTATATTATAATAATCCTTAAGATCATATTTGGTTTAAAACTATTTCATAAACATTTTATTCATTCTTAAATCATGTTGTTTTCCTAAAAGTGATCATAATGGTAAAAATGTATTTTTCACTATTTAAGAAATAAATAACCCTGACCAAAAAATCCAAAAAACACACTCTACGTTATTTTTTTAAAACATAAATTCAAGAGAATATAAAATAATTAAATTAAAATTAAAAAAAATTATTATCATTTTTAAAAAATATATATATAATTAAAATATTCTTTAAAAGACATGTTTTGACAATATGTTTTCATAAAATTATTTTATATTAATTTAAAATTAAATAAATTTTAATATATTGAAATATTACCTTTATCATATTGATCATTTATTATATATATATATAAATATATTAAATTTATTATGATTAAATTCACAACACTTTTTAAAAAATATTTCTTTAAATGAAACATTATTACCATTAAATAATATTAATGTTATCTTATTAATAGATTACTGTCGTTTTATTAACCAGAGGATTTATTCATCACATACTATTCTTAATAATATTTATCTAATACGTCGTAGCTCATTTTTGATTGGTGATTCATGTGATACATTATATTCAACATAATAGTTATATAAATTAATATATGGTGATTCAAAAGTTCACAATATATGTTATTTCTTTTGTGAAAAAATATTATCCATATGGACATAAAAAAGGGTTTAGGGTTCTCAAGGCACTTTTTTATAGAAACAAAAGAAATACATGGATTAATCCTAGTGGATGGTTCTCTCTGCCAGATCACTTGACCATGAAATATTTTTATGAATCCTTATCTCATGTTGTATGAGTAATCATTCGGATCTTGAACATCCCATATTCATCTTCTTCATGAAAAAATTCATTATTCCACACATATTTTAATTGTGTTACTTAAGTGATGATGATATCATGATGTCTATGGAAATTTTCATTCTAATTTCTTTTATTCCAACAAAATTCCCACTCTCAAAATCCTATTTCATTGGGATGGAGAAAAAATAAATTATAAGTTAATATATGGTAATTCTATACATTACATAAATATTCGATAAGCCTCTAAAGAAGAACCGCTAATGAGATTATGGTCATAGTGTGGAGGATATCATGTCAATGATTTTTTTAGAAATATAATAATATCATATCAAGTTGTTTAGGTACCATGATGCTAATATTGATCCAATACATTAGTATTTTACAGAATACATTCTATACTCTTGTATTTTTTGAACCAGGAGGAGAATTTCATCATCAAATATTTGTCTTACAAGAAATAAATCATCATTTAATTAATTTGGTATCTTAGATTTGGATTAAATGTATAAAACCCAACCTGCTATCTTGATATAAAATATTAAGATGGATGGGTTAATGGAATGAAAGTGGAATTTACAGATGGACCCATGTAAAAAAATTATTATTTAGTAGTTGTTCTTAGTCGTGGTTTATTAAAACACTAGTCAAATTAATGAAAAGATTTCATGGATTTTTTTAAAAATTGTTTCTTAATTTTATGTTTTAATATAAAAAATACTTCTCCCATAACCCCTAACTCCCATGAGCTACCCTCACTCCCCATCCCCCCTTACATTGAGACATAGCCCCACCGTACTTCCCCCTTATCGACAATCTCATATCTCTAAAAACCTCTGAGGTCAAGCCCCCCTAATCCTTAATGGAACTACACTCACCCATAGATCGTCCGCCCACACTATTTCACTCTATCAATCCACTAACCTTGCTCAAACCCTCTCCCTCCATTAATCAATCACCTTTTCTCAATCCCATGTTGGACCTAGGGTCCACAATGATCCCCTAATCCATATCCAAAGTGTTAATCCCTCCCTTATTAGTATATTTCTTCTCCCTTATTCACTTTCCCCTATCTCAATTTTTCATACTACTACTAACTCCATGGAATCATTAATGATGTAGATTTTGGTTTCCTAGGTAGAGGATGTTGATTATTGGATCTATTGTGGAGTCACCTACTGGTATACATCACTTAGGTCTCAATGTATACGGTCAATCGTCATGTTTCAGTTTTTTATAATTATTGATGTGACTTAATTGTAAGTAAAATATGATATAAGGTTTTACTAGTATTAATTTATCATATTTGGGTCCTTATATATGTATTAGGTTATGGGGGTACAATTACATTCAAACAAAGACACATTCACATGAACTCAAGGAATAACCTAGTCCATAGCAACTTAATGGGTTCAATAGATAACACCTTACACTATATATATATATATATATCATTTTTCCATGGGTAAAATGCCTTTTTCAGCCGTATCATGCATCCCGCATGTCGCTCTCATTCTTCACCACCGGAAGAGTGTCATACCACACCACACCTACTTAATGCCTCCTAAATACCATCATGGATTCCTAAAACCACATTTCCCATGAATAACCTAGTCTCTACTATTATAACCTTCCAACTAGAGGCACACATTTGCTGAGGAATTCCACACCTCAGTGAATCCCCAGCGAGCACAGTCTCTCATGCGAAAAGTGATTAAAAGAGTGTTGATCGAAAGGTATATGTCTTTATTTGGGTAGAGTATAATCGTTTTGTTATCCAATGTTGGCCTTCTTCTCGATTATTTCGTTATGATCTACTTTCATAGATGATGTAGAAATTATCACACTTCTCTTCCATTATTTATTCACATCATATTCTATATCTTTACTAATATAAATTAGAAGTATATAAGCATAATATATATCATATAATGTGTTTATAAAAATAATATATAAAAAATAGTACATGAATCTTATCTATATCATGGTTCATAAATTCTATTCATGTAGTAGATTACCACCTAATGGAATGATCTGTATTATTCAATTTTCACATGTCATGTGGTTGTTAAAATTTCTTGTAGATTTTCTAATGGTAATTAATTTCTTGAAGGAGGCTTTCAACACTGTTTTTGTCTTCTAATTGTGTGGCTTTTTTTAGAGGCAAGGTTTAGGAATTGATGATATTTTTATTTTAATATTTTATTAATTTTTTTGAGACCATAAGTATCATGGAGTCCTAAATTTTTTTTAAATAGTGAATGTTTGGTTTTGAAAAATGGGAGCTTTATAGTAGTTAAATTCCATTAATGATGGGTTTCATTCCCTAAAAAATGATTGAATGAAAAATTTATATTTCAAAATTTCATATCAAATGTGTAGTTTGAAAAATTATTTTCAATGAGGATTTGAAATTTAGTTATTCAAATGGTGTGGCAATGTCATGGCTTATGAATCCCTTTACGAAAGTCTGATTTACCTATTAAGAGAAAAGTTTTTATAAATGTGTGGCACCAACTTGATACTCTTGTGACTATAGTTACATCAAAGGAATCTTTTGACCCCATGAGGGGATGATTATTTTTATAAATATATGTGTGTTTATTAATGATTGTATGCTTTTTATCTTTCATTTATTTTATGTAATACTATCGATGATTTATTTTGTTTTTTTACATTTACTATTTATAAAATATTTTATTCTTCCTATACATATTTGTGTTTTATTTTTTTCACTTCAATTTATCTATTTTTCTCATTATTAATACATATTTGTTTTATTTTTTTAAAATAATGTTTATCCACTTTGTGATTTATGTGGATAAAAGCAAGGTCACATTAATTAGGAACCAACCACATTATGATAATGTTTTAGAGTGGTTTTTAAAACTTCCAATTTATAATCAATTAGTTGATGAGAGTATAATATTTCCATGTCGAAAATTTAAGTTTAGAATACATTTGAAGAGATATTAATTTTATGACTAATTGATATTGAAGAAATTCTCTATGCAATATGTGTGTTAAATTTCACACAGATAATTGATCATTACATAATGTTTGTGCGTTGATATCAATTTAAAGAATGAGATCCCACCATCATAGAAGATGGAAAATGTAACACAAAAACTTATAAATGATTCATTTGGAATTATAGGACAACACGTCAAAAAACATATCAGAAAAACTAGTTGAGGATGCTAAAAATAACAAAATGAAAAGTAATTTTTTTAAGACTATAAGACAACATGATCAAGATTGTGACATATCACGGGATCCTCCTCTTGATTTTGTGGACAGTAATATATTATAGGACATAATTGAGAAAAAAATTCATTTCATGGTTTAATTAGGGATGGAAATCACGATTTGTATGGTCTATGTCAGAAATATTCAAAATATTCTTTTATGCTGATGTTATAACATATCAAATGCCTATGTAGAATTAAAAATACAGTGATGTCCATGATATTGGAATTATTTTTTGATGAATTTCAGGAAGCTAATATCACTCATTATCATTATGATATGCCAAAAAGGTTTTAACAAGATTGGTCTATGTTATACTAAAATACAAGTCTTTACCAATGATTATATGCTTCATTAGGGAGAGGATTCATGAAGAAATGATTTCAAAAAATGATTTCTCCTATGTGGAAGTAAATGGGTGATGTTTGAATTCTAAATCAACGTACTATTATAAAGAAGAAGAAAAAGAATACAGTAGGAATATTATTCCATTATATTCTATTAAATCCATGATTTCAAATATTATTCATTTACTCGAAAATAGTTCATCACATGGAGTGGCATTCATTAGATAATACCAAGGATGGGTTAATGTGACATCCAAGAGATTCAAAATAATTTATGTAATATGACGCATTATAAAAATAATATTATCTAATTATTTGAATGTGATATTTGGATACTATATCGATGGTTTCAATCCATTTTTGACTTTGAGTACTGGTTATAAAATTCGGCCAATTGTTTTCAACCCTTACAATTTTCCTCCTTGGATGTGTATGAAACAAGCATATTTTAACATTTTGATGATTATTAAAAGAAAATGAATTCCTAGAAATGATATTTATGTATAATTGAAGCCTATAATTGTATAATAATAGTTGTTATGGAGAAATAGTGTTGAGAAACATGTTGTATCTTCTAGAACAATATTCAAAATGAAAACATCTCTAATGTGGACCATTAATGACATCCCTGTAATTGGGAATTTATCTTGTTATAATACATAAAAGGTATTGGAT
Source organism: Viscum album (assembly GCA_963277665.1). NCBI lineage: Eukaryota > Viridiplantae > Streptophyta > Magnoliopsida > Santalales > Viscaceae > Viscum > Viscum album. The sequence goes on along the minus strand of OY728146.1, from coordinate 923,994,158 downwards.
TCTATTTTTTGTAACATTTATTTTGATCTTTAATGAGCACCTCTTAGTAAAAAATTTTCTTATTGATTCATCGATGATTTCTCATTGAAAATCATAGATTTCTGATTAACAAGACAAAATTCAATGGTTCTATTGATTGTAAACCATATACAAAGTTGTTTATAGGTTCTAAAATATTGGAACAGTGTGAAATTGTTGAATCAAAATTTATGAAGGTGAATTATATGAATAATAGTGGGAAATGAGTTTGAAGGTCATTGTCAAGTGAAATCAGAAAGAAGAAATGGTAGTAAAAATGCTATATTCCTCAAACGTATGTATTTTGAATATAATTTGTTGTGGAATAATATTGATCTTATGCATATAAAGAATAATGTTTTTCAGTAATTTAATCTTCATATTTCTTAATGAGAGTGGAAAATAGAAGGACTGTATCAATGCTCACAAGGGATTATATAAAATGAACATAAAGCATGATCTACGGTCAGAGTATAATGGAATGTATTCTCCAACAATTTTTTAAATAAAAAATAGGGATAAAGATACATTCCCTTGAATTTTAAAACATGTCAAGGTACCAGTTGGGTATGTTAGTAACATCTAAATATGTGTTGACTTAAAGCATCATATGTTACATGGATTGAAAAGTTATGATGGACATATTTTGTTATCGTTTTTACTAACATTGGAATTTTTTACATTATAACATGAAAAGGTTACTCATATTGTACTCCAATTTTTCACATTTTCAATCAATTATGTGAAAAAAAATCTATATCCATTTGAGATTAAAATCATTAAGGGTGTTTTTTTGAAACTTTGTTCAATTGAGAAAAACATTCCTCCATCGTTTTTTATTATCATCAATCATTTATCTGTGAATTGCATCGAGAATGCTAAATTATGAGGCCTTATACATTTTCGATGGATGTATCCAATTGAGAGGTACTTTAATATTTCATTTTTCATTTTATATATGAAATTCATGGAACTTCATTATATACACAATTATGTTTTATTAATTTTATTACATATATATTGAGGATTTGAAATCATTTATGAACAATAATGTTCATCCCAATGTATATTTTGAAGAGGATTATCTTGCATGTTGTTTTAGATAGTTAGATGTATTTGGGACAATATTTAATGGATATAGATGTGTTGATTACACATCTAATCAATCTCAAATACATAGAAAATGAAAACAATTCTCTTTCTATTGGCTAATCAGTTGGGAGGAGCTCAAATGATACCCTAATTGAAATGGAATTGTTACAGGTACATGGATATGTGCTTTAGAGTAGTGAAATTGTAAATCCATTTATTGAAGATGAGAGGAAACAAAAAAAGAGATGAATGAGAATCCGAACATGAAATAATAACGATTTAAGAAAATATTTTAATAATGAACTTTTGGAATGGTTTATAGGGCATGTAGGTTCATAAATATTAAAATAAATAAATATATTAGGATAAAACACATATTTTATAAATCTAATAATGTATATTTCTTTTTGTATATCATAAATATAGAAACTCTAGCTGATTAGTTAGGAGATTTAACGTTTTGGATTGAGGTCCTCTAAAAAAAGATTGAATGTTTGACCCATACACTGAAAATGGATTTTAATTTCATACATTCAGGTGGGAAGAGGCTTTGAAAACTTATAATAGTGTTATATTTACATTATATCAAGTGAAATACTATAGAAGGATGGATGATTTTATCACACCAAACTACGACAATGACTTTTCATTTGTTTTATTCAAATGAGAGTGGGTTGATTTTACCAGGGGTATTAAAATATAATCCTTCAAATTTAGTGTTGTGAACATCTATCACATATTCGATGTTAGTGACCATGAATTACACGATCCATATATCTTATCATCCAAAGTGAAAATTGTATATTATATAAGAGATGTCATGGATTATGGGTGGAGTGTTTTTGTTCATGTAAAACATAGATACATGTGTTATATGGGTGATAAAGTTGAATATTTGACCTCATATATTGAATCCCATCAATAGAAAGTAGAAAACATATTTTTCCATCACAGTATTGAAAATATTATCCTAGAAATGATGGATGAAGTAGATGAAGTAATTATGGAGCATGAAAAAAACATGATTAAAGAAAACAATGTCTGTATGTGTAGTAATCCATTAATTTATAAACAACTTATGTTATATGCATAGTCATTCATTATCATAGTTGTGTATATTTTGTTTTTTAATACTATGCATATGTTATCATTTATATTTTTTCTGCATGAATTTTTTGAAATATATATTCAGAAATTTATTTTATTTGATTAAATGATATGAATTTCAAAGAGAGAGTTTGTTTCCATAAAAAGCATAATTCAAAAATAGGGGATCATTTAATGATTTAAGATTTAAAGGTTATCAATCTATAGAATGTGTTTGTCAAATTATATCATAATATGACTAGATTTTTCCTTACTGATAGTGCAATGATTACTGAAAGTGAGAAGGTAAATCACAAAACATTAAAATAATTTTGTACAAATAAATTGGTTGGTTTTATGTTTAAATTGTTGTATAAAATAATGTTTAATTTTAAACATATTTGTCATGTAGGTGCCGATAGCAGGAAGTGGGGATGGAGAGGAAGAAAGTGTTTAGAAAAGTTCATTGGGTAGTGATTAGGGTTCGCCCGGGGGTTAAAGTTGACGTGAAACAAAACATATAGAGAATTATGTATAGTTATTTCCCATGTTACTATTATATCCTTATTGAGACCCATGATTATCTTTTTTTTCATGATCATGTGTATTGTGATATTATTAGATAATGAAGAGATTATTATATACATTAAATGGGATCATTGTTTATAGGTGTTGAAGGAGGAATGGATAAATTTTCTTATGATATATTGGTTTTTTCTTATTATTGTAAATTCTGAGGATGTAGTTTTTATAGATATATTTTTTTAAATCATTATTTACTAGTGGTTTAAACAACCACAAAAAATCCCATTTTTTCAGTGGTTGTTTAAACATAGGTACTATAATGTATTTTTTTTAAGAATCAATTTTTTTTGTTTTTAGTGGTGGTTTCCCCTCTCAAAAATATATTTTTAATATAGCGGTGGTTTAAACCACCTCTATATTCTCACCCTTTATTGTGTGGGAAAAGCACAAAAAACCAAAAACCACTTCCAGACAAATATTCTTTCATGGATCCTATAAAATTCTAAAAAATGTAATAAATTGATGATATTTTGCTGCTGACAGCAACATTAGATGTGTGTTTTGGAATATGTATCAAAAACATTGGGCTTCAGTTTAAACCACCAGTAATATTCGATTTTGTTGTGTTTATAAGAGATCAGGATTTCATTAACTATCTTATGAGAACAATAATCAAGACACATGTAGTTATTAATAGCTTTATTTTCAATAATTTATAAGATTATAACCAAAATAACATAAATTTAAATAACCTAGATTACAAATCAATGTTTTTTATGTAGTTTCGTTGTGTATGTGTAATAAAAAAATCTAAATTGAATAATAAGACCATAAAAATAATGAGTTTGGAAGAAAATCATAATTCTAGTTCGGTTTGGTATAAATGATCAAAGAATAACTATGTATTTTGAAATGAAAATAATGAATACATGTGTAGTTCATGGAAGAGAGTATATATGATGACCTATATCATGCATAAGAAATAATATTAATGGTTTTACCCTAATTTGGGGTTGTTTTCAAAAACCAGATGAAATTTTTTAAACATTTTCACTATAAACTATTACAGAAATACAGTTGTTATATATGTGAATTAGTTACTATAAAATATACCACTTAATTTAATTATTGGTCTTCTACAATGGACCATATAGTCGGGTAGTTATCATTCTGGTGAAGAGGACTATTTAACAAATAAGAATTGTCCACACATAAAATTTCAACAGAATTATTTTTTCTTTTCAAAACTATTATATCAAATAAATGAATTTGGGATTCTAAGAAGAGTATTTCAACATATAACATTTTTTCCATAGAAAATTCATATGATGATACGAAATAGTTCAAGGATAGGATGTAAAAATATTTAATTGAAAATGCATTAAATTAAAAAAGTGTAACATTTTATGTATTTGAATCAACATGAATAGTTGGGATAAATTTTTTTTAAACAAAAACATAATAAATTATGAACTAATAGTGATATTTGAAGTATGTTAACCACTAGAAATGGAAAGACTACCACAACCTAATTAAGAAATAGTGCATGGGTCTGGAGGATATTCTCCCCATTAAGATAACATGCATTTTGTTTACATACTAAATACACAATACATATTTCATTAACATGAACAATGGTATTTTTTGGAATTAGATACACTAATTACCGATTTCTATGAAAGGGGAAATTGGAAGGATAAGACTAATGTTTTGGGACTCTGAGAGGAGAATTTTGAATGAAGGATTTGTGTTGGGGATGATTCAAACATCTATGGAATGAAGTAGGTTTCTAGAAAAATAATATTCATGAAGAATTTGATCACAAAAAGTGTTTTACCAAATTTTATTGAACATATTATCATTGTTAATGGATATGAAATAAAATAATATGGGTACAAAATCATCAGAACGAGAATAAATTCATATTGTGAAAAGGTGAACTAATCTTGAATAAAGATGTACCCACGAAATAGTTTATAATTAAATGAATTTAATACATATAATCTATAAAATTATTTCACTAGATAGGGTCTAGTGACCATAGATTTATTTATTTTTTAACCATGATTAAACTCTAAAAAACATTGTGACTTTTCTATTTATGCCTTAACTTATTCCAAAACTATTATTGGTAAAAGGTTTGCTGGAAAAACACAATTATTTCTCAAGACTACCTCAATAACTAATTAACTTGAAATATGTTTCTCTTTTAATTTCATTTAAATTCTCTAATTTAAGAAATAATATGCAAGTTATATGCCGAGGGAAGAGAGAATGGAATTTTACAATGGATTCTATTTGTTGTTTTTCATCCTACTGATTGATTTACATACATGGGAAGAACCAATGTTTTCTTAAATAATATAATACAAAATATGTCAAAACAGAGTATGGGTTACTCTAAATAATGAATCTATAGTGAAAAATACTCCAACCTATTACTCTATTTTAATCTTTAAAAACATTATTATATTAATATATCCACTACATTAAATTAAATATGATGACTTGGAATTAAAAAAATACAAAATAAAATAAAATTACAATTAGTCATGCAGTTTTCTGCAGGGGAGAATCAAATATATCCCTATACTATACCTCCAATTGAAATTGATGCTCGATTTAGCACTTGGTTGTTGGGGTATTTTACTTCAAAATGGCATTTTAACGCCCTTTTGGGGATGGTCTTCCTTGGAAAACTATGCGACCCAAAACCCATCACCATTTATGATATTTTCAATCATTCTAATTGATTCCTTGCTAGATCCAACATCTCAGCTTCCCTCTTCTCTTGAGATCTCCGATCTGGTTCAGGATCTGCCACCAGTGTCAGCCTCCGCTCTAACTCCTGATACCAACATAGAGGATCTAGATGTGTGTTCTTTCAAATCTGTGCTCCTAGGACATATGAGATTTGTGTTGCAACCTCTCCTCCCACAGATCTCGAGGATCTAAATCATGTCATGCTGCTCAGATCAGGTGGAAGCCATCCCAATTATTTATTTATTTCCAACAAGGTTGAGATAAGCAATAACTATTCACTGCTATTCCCTATTGTAAATATTCATCTGGGAGTATCCTTAAATTTATTTCAACTAATCATTAATTGATTATGGGGCTTTGGACTTTCTAGTGGTGGTGTCTCATATCTCTCAGAGCTCATTTGGAATCCATCATTTATCCAGGACAACCTTTGTCAAGGTTATGTAAAGATTGGTATGTGTTTACGGGAGCTGGATATTTTCACTCATTCGGTTTTGTTTGTTTGTTCACAGGGGGATGGATCCATGTTCAACAGTAGTGTGGGTAGAATTACATTGACATACACTACCTAATATTGAAACATTCATCCTCCGATGTGTAGGTGATGAGAACAGTATGTTCTAACGTGCAGATGAGGAGACCCTTAGCCTTTAGTCTTCAACAGCACCCTGTATTTTCATAGAGGTGGACCTATTTTCTAGTCTCTACGAAACGGCGCGTAAAATCTATTTCCTAAGACCAGCAAATGAATTTTTTTCTAAAATTCATTAAGATATACAGTGAAAGGGTGAAATTATTTCCCATACATTTGTATTTTTTTCTTTCTTTGATTGTTTTCCTAGACTAGGGAGTCATGGGGCTTTCCCTAGGACAGGCCCTTAGGTCATGGGTGGATTTTATGAGGTAGAAACATATCTTCGTTCAGGATTATCCCCTATACTGTGAGTTTTGACATCTACAATGACATCATTACCTTGTGTGAAGATAAAATTTGAAGGTGAAAGGGAAGAACTTGTCAGCTTCAGATACCCCGACCAAGGATTCCTTAGTGGCTAGAATTGCACCTATGTCTACCCTATAGGAAACAATTATTTTTAAGGGGTTGTGTATAATCCAATGAGCTATGACTACACCGGTCCACATTCCATCTTAATGTAATTTTGAGACCAGACTTCATTCCCCAAGTCTCTCTTCAATTATTTCCCCCTCCTATAGGCTCAAATATTATATCTCTAAGGGACTGAGTCAGCCTACATCCTCCCATGAATCCTCATTTCATTGTCAGGTTGACCTCCCGAAGGTCCCTCCTCTAACGAAAAATCCACAGTCGAAGTCTGCAGGTGGATTGTGGAATAGTTCTTCTACTTCCCCTAATCTAGCAAGGCCACTTCAAATGTTCGGGATTGGGATTCCTCTAGTTTCCCCAATGCATGATGATGTGGGCTTCTGGAAGATTTTTCATAATCATTCTCCATCATTGGATACAACAAAGGGGGATGTGTCGTCTATAGCTACTATCCTAGGGGGATTCCTAAAGGGGACCTTTCCAAGATCCTCAAACCAAGCCTTGTACTAAGCCAATCACTTCATATCCCTTTATTCACCATATTTCAACATTGATACTCAGGCACCTCCTCTTCCTAGTTATTTTCAAAACATTAATAATTTTTTTTCCATCTCCTATGAAGGATGGATCACTCGATCCATGTCAAAATGGTGAATTAGTGAACGTTGTTCATCAAATCATTCCCTCTCAATTTTGGAGGTAGAATTTCCATCAAAGACACTGACAAAGGACTTATATCATCATTTAGATTTACATAGTACTAGGGGAATGATAAAAATGTTACTTCATTGAATCTGAAGATAAAAATCCTCAGGTATGAGTTCTAGTAATAATTGATCCTATGAAAAATTCTTATTATATATCTTCTTTTTATACTGGACTTGATTTTTCACATAGCCTACATTAGAGGGTAGGAAACTACCTTTTCTAGATATTTTGAAAATATATCAACCTTTTTTATCCACTAATGATAAAAAATGGGTGCATTATAGCCAAAGTCACCTCATTATGGTCTTCCTATTCTTTATCCTTCATCTATGAAAAATGTGATGTGGTGGAAGGATGATATATTTTTTTATGTTGGTTTCAATTCAAGGCCAAATGTCAGATAAATTGTTTTCATTCGAGTTGATATCCATGGAGAAGTGAAGGGGTTTTTAGATAATGGAAGGAGACAAAAACAGTATTTTTTCATTATTTCATGAGGTAATAGAGGATCATGGCCAGAATAAATTAATTTTTGGTAGATGTTTCAAAAAATGATGATGTTTATGTGGCACGAATAATGGTGGGAGACTACATTTGATAGATTATTACAGGAGTCCTACTCCAGAAGAGATAACACGCTGTATGTTTAGAGGCGAAGCAATCATTTTTAATGATCTGAGTTTTGCGGAGACCAATGATAATGTGGAAATGGTCATTATTCCTAGAAAAATAGAGAAAAATGAGGTAATGAATGATTTAAATACTAAATGTGTGTTGAGACAAGATAGTTTTCTAGGGACATTACACATCATTTCTTGGGATATCATTATATGTAAAGCCATCGTGGTTGTGTAAAAAATCTTCCACGATGGGGAGATTCTAAGGAAAACCAGTGCTTCCAAACTCATATTTATTTCGATGGTCAAGGATCTGGATTTTTTTATCCGATACAGACTCATATGCCTATGTAATTTATCTAAAAAAATCATCACCTGTCTCATTATTTAAAGGATTCCGAATGGTGATCCTGAATCAAATTTTAGTAGAGTAGAAAAGGTCCATGAAAGCCTGAAACATACAAGGTAAAGTCGACATTTCTAAGGAAATGATCAATGAAATTAATAAAAATTTCATGGATCCAACATCATGATAACATTGTACAAGAACAAAAACATGATTAGATGGAGTGGTATTACCTTATGATGTTAATTAGTAAAATGGACATATCAGAGTGGATTTGTGACATGGATTTTTGGTTCTTTAGTTCAATGTGGTTGTCTCTATAAATTATGGGGAATGTTTTGGCTTATTCAAATTGTTGGGAGGGCTTAGGAAAGGACATACCGTTTCCCCTAGTCTATTCATTATGTCTCAGTAAGAACTATCCACAAACATTAACCATGATATTGAGTGGTGAATATCTTTCCGTATAGGAACTGGTAAGGTAACATTATTTTCTCACATCTCCTATATGTGGATGATATACTTTTCATTATCATTGTAAGTTGTTCTTCAATTAATGGATTCAATCATTCATTGAATGTATATTTCATTCGGAGTGGAAAAATAATCCACTTTTAAAAAATAAATGTTTAAATCTTGAAAAGATGCTCATCTAGGAATGAAAAAATCTTGAAGTCTTGGTTGGTGTTGCAGAGGAGAGAGAATCCAATGGATTATTTTGTAGGGCCTATATTTAACAACAATGTTAGGAATGTTCTCATTTTGGGTCTAATCATTGGGATAAAAAGGAAAATATGTAATTGGAATAACGAACTACTCTCTTTCGGAGGAAGAATCACACATTTTACCAATTTCATTTCATCAATATTGATGCACATGATGGAATTCATTTAATAACCTAAATAAACCCCAATTGGAATTGTGAAAATTTAGAATTCATTCATAAATGATAATAAGTATTAGGGAAAATTCAAAGAGGATTCCTATAAAAGATTGATGAAACCCATTATTGAAGGAAGAGTGAACATGAGAAATGCATCTGATATGATGCAAGGCAAAGAATCCAAGATTCGATGTGATATTACATCTAGGAACAATCATTGGGAGATCTTTATGAAAGTCCATTAATGGAATACATGATTATTGGATTGGTGTAGCTCGATCTGGTTGAGACGAATGCTTGGGGCTCATACTATGCACTATCTCTCAAATTTAATGGTGTTGAGATTTGTGGTGATAATGTAGGGAGTTTTTAGGGGAAACAATCCACTGCTTATGGGGCATGGGTGTCAATGTCCCATGGCCCCAATTGGGGGGGGGGGGTGTAGCATCTCTGAAAACTGTAGCATAGATGACCGACCGACTCTGACAGAGCTCTGTAGAAGCACTCTTACAGTGTAGACATTGGATTCAACTTTACTGTAGCCTTTTGGAATTCCAGCCGGTAGGCACTGTTGCACTTTTGAAATAGGTTATCTCCTTTCACTATAGCAATGAAATCGTCCTGTGTAATTGGTGGAACAATGGATCTTCTTCACTATTTGTATCCGATTTCAGGATAGGGTTATTGATTGAAAAAAACTGTATATGTGCCCCCAAATTATAGTGAATATTCTGCCTCTATGTGGATGTAGGTATTATTAGCGAACCAAATAAATCTTCATTTTCATAATATTATTTTTTTCCCTTATCATCTATTGTGTTTCGTCGTTTATTTCACAATAACTCCCAACATTTCCATATCTTGGAGTTGATGGAAGGAGAAGAAAAACCAGAGCTCGAGTTTGGCCTGCTTCATGGTAGATGATTTTGACTTTCTAGAAGAAAATATCCAGTGGGTTGATTGGAGGGGAGAAAACATGTTTTTATAAGGATAACTAGGAATAAAAAATTCTCTATTTTTCATGATGTATGACACTGAAAATATTGTGCAAACAAGATTATTCCCAACCTAGTTTTATTAATACTATTCTCAAGGACGTGTAAAAAAACATTAATTCAATAATCCAACATGGTGAAACCCTTAATTGATGAATTTTCATGGTCACAGCCTCACGGATCTTTAAAAAAATAGGTTCTAAGCATTAATCAATCTAGAATGTGATAATGATGATTGGGCGAGCTGATTAGGGTGCAGGGAAATACCCACCATGATTAACATTACAGTCTGAAGAATTATAAATAAGGACCTCTAATCAGATGAAAATGTTCTAAGGAAAGGCATCAATCTAGCCTTGTGGTGCTTGTGTTGTGAGGGTTTTAACCTGGAGATGACCAGACACCTATTTTTTGAAGGAGGGTGGTCCCAGTTCTCTTTGTATCTCATCAGCCAGTGCATCAATATTCCCTTGCATGGAGTCCCTACATTGAACTTCATTGCCACATGGTTTTTTGAGGGAAGACAAGAAAGTTAATTAAGGTAAATAACGTTGATGTTGTGGGAGGCCATGCTTAAAAAATGAGTGGGAACTAATTTTATCTTATGCAAATCAAATTAGGTGTTCTATATCAGATTTTAGATCTATTTTGCATCCTTTCAGGTGGAAGCATCATGGATTCCAACCAAGGTATAATCCATGGGAGGTCAATCCGCTATGAAATTAATAGAAACACACTTTCTAAGGAAGATAGATCAAATTTTTCCGACCTTGTGTGGGTTAAAATTCAATTAAAATAGGTCTTCTATTCAAGGTGAGATGTGTAAAGGAGGTATAGTTCATAAATAAAGGGGATCAACTCTTCTTGGATTCAACACAAATTCTACAGAAGGCAAATCCAGGGTGGTTATAGTAAGTGATACACATAATAGCCTCTCCTTGTGTTGACTGTTCGACATAGTCATTAGGGTGGTGGAATTAGAATCTAAAATTCTTTGTGATACAGTCCAGAAAAAGTGAACGACTCCTTAGTATGTCACCTATATCATCAATAAATGAATGCACCTCCTTGAACATGGTACATAAGTCTTCCATACATGGAGGGAGGTATTCATGCATGCTAACATTGTGGATAGAAAATGGAAATACACTGATTCTATCATAATTTACAATGGTACTGGTGGTGTTTTTAATGACTGTTACATTGTTGTTAAGAAACATGGCTTATCCATCCACGATTTTTGGCCCATATGATTGCTCATCTATTTAACTAGTTATGCGTAAATGATTACTTTGTCTCATTGAATTTTCATTTTATAGTATTTCAATCTAGAATACTAAATCAAATTTTTATTGCCAAATATGTTTAAGAATGATTTTTTAGTTTTAATGTCATGCATGTTTGAAAGATGAATGCTGAAGTCTAAAAAATGAATTATATGATAACTAAATGTGAATTGAGGGATCAATGATAATTTACACAGCCTCAAAGAAAATTACTTGTTGTTTATGTTTATGATTCGTGAATTAATTATACCCGAGTTTTGGGATTATATTATTGAGACAATATGGGCATGTCGAATCAAAGCACCATGGTTAAAATTAGGATTGAATTGGATGATAATTTATTACCCAGAATGATAACATTTATTTAGATTAATATTTTATAAATGTGGATATTTTTAAATTATAATTTTCATGGAATTGAACACAACAAGCTATTTAACATCATGTTGGATGGTCCCCTTCCACCATCATAAACCATTGATTGGTGGACATTGTGTGCTATATTTTATGGTCATATAGCTAAGATGATTGTTTCCTAAAATTTAATGTCATACGAATAGGACCGTATGAATGTAGTTTTATGTCATGTGTGATATACATCTGATTCCGGTACTTTAATGCCATAATGGGTTTACTGATGATTCATACAATTTATTATTATGATACATAGATCCTAGAAAATATTTTTTGTAAATATTAAGGGAATAAAATATAGAATTATTTGTAATCCATTTATAGTTGTGTAATAATAAGAAGAAAATAACGTTTGGATATGTTTGAATATAAAATAATGGAATGTTGATGGGCGAATTTAGATTTACCATTATTAATTGGAAAATCATAACTACACCATTTGATCATAATGAATGGGGTTAGATGATTTCTTATTAGGATGAAGACATGTAACTCATCAAAAGGCAAGATATGTGACCCAAATATCATTATAAAGAAAAAGTTTACTTTTGTAATCAGATCCACTAATCAACAGTTTTTTATGTAATGGGGAACCGAGAGGATACGATTTTTGGGAAACAATAAATTTATTATCAAATCAAGGTTGTGGGTTTACAGGAGTATAATCTAAAATAAAGGAATTTCAGACCCCAAGAAAAGTATCTCATGTTATGAAATTTGGTTAATTTTAATTTAGACATTAAAATGATGGATATAAGTTGGGTGAAATGGGAGAACTAAAAAATGGGGGAGCAAAATATATAGTTATGAATCATGTGATAAAAAATATATACGGTAAAATGGAACAATCATTGATTCAAGGGGAGGGTAAAAAACTCTAAAAATTTAAGGTCTTATGATAATGATATCATGCTATAAAATATAGATTCATTTGATAAAGAATTATTCCATGTATTTTAATATAATGACTCAAGGACTTTATTCCATTATTTTTCTGTCCATATTTCAGGGAACATGCATTGGGTAGTTTATATTCATGATTAAATGATTTTTTATCTACTTGTTAACATCATTATACAAGTACATTATGTCTTGTCATTTATGGTATTTTGATGAGGATCTCATTTTTAATGTGAATTTCCCTCAGAAAAACATTTTTCCTATCTGATATTGACTTACTCAAATGTTATAAGAGTCTCATAATTCTAAAACACTAGTATGACATTTGATATCTACATATTTTTCTTATCATTAAAAAACATTCTTCAATAATATTACCCAATAGTGTATGGTGAGGAAAATAATTGGGATAATATTTCATAATCTCCTCCGAGAAATTATTATTCTCTAGAAGCTCAAGAAGGTTATTATCTAATTAATATGTAAAATACAGTAACATTTCTATGATATTGGAAAACCTGATACATTTTCAAACATTTATTTTCTCTATAGGGTTTCACAAAGAAAAGAAGAGATTTCTTATTTTATAACATAATTATCCCCATACTTATCAATTCCTTGATCCAATCCATAATGTTGAAACTTCACTCTATTTTAAAGAATAAACAATAATGGAATGGGATGTAATTTTAATGGGCTCCAAAATCAACCTCCTTAGGTCTCTAGATTCATCTGAGATCAATAAAATTATTCTCTAAGGAGGATTTGTACCAAGAAGAATAGCTTGAGGTTTAAGGAATATAACTAATTTCATCTACTACTTATTGGTTATAATAATTGTTTCCCAAGAATTTCACAAAGGCCTTTGTCAGTATTGGAACATGGGTGAATTTTACATATAGGTAATTGTTCCTTAACTTCAATCATTTTTAAGGAAGATGTAGGAGTTATAAAGGTGATGGGTATAATTTATATATATGTTCATCAATTATGTTATTTATTTTAATATAAATTATTACCATATTATTGTTGTGTTTTTAACATTAGTATATATGAATGTGTTAAATTATTTTTGATTATTTTCGGTGATTTTTTTTAGTAAACCACTATAATATATGGTCATGTTACTTTTCATGAGGAGTATAGATGGCTTTCTCCACCACCACAGATGCTGAATCATGAACTATGATAATGAGTATTTGTCAAATAAGTGTTCAGACCTGGGAAATGTGATAGGTCATGGGGAGTGTGGATATGTATGAGAAATTTATGGTTTAAATAGAGAAGTAGATACCACAATGGGGTTTACCATGATGTAGCATGATGCGGGAAATTTGCGAAGAGATGATATTCTTATTACGATGGGGGTAGTTGCATACATCGTAGTGTCCCCAGATCTCCCACATGTGTATGGATTTATTAATGAAGGATATGGTGTGGGAATTTACCTACATTGTTGGGATTCAATTTTTTGCAGTTTATGAAAATGTAGTCCTAGATGATTCTACATCGTCATTTTTGACCTTGCATTGTGGGATGATAGAGCTCAAGTTGATATAATTTAGGCAGAATAAATACATTATTTTTCTATAACTAATGATTTGTGATTTCTTTATAGCTACGCCATTTCACCATGGAGGAGATCACAAAATTAATATCATGGAGTATATTTTCAAGAAATTGGATTGGTGGTGGTTTATATTCCATATGTTATCCAGTCATTATATTTTTTTTAAAAATTGTTGATTCAATATTATAGGACTGTATTATGCGGGATATTGGCTCTATTTTTTTAGAGGGATATGGGTGGATGAGATTACACATGAGATAGAAATAAAATTAATTAAATAACAAAAACTCATCAATATATTGGAATGACACATTTTATGAAGGTGAAATGAGAATGGGATGACAAAAATAGATTCTATGTAGTTAGGTTTTGACTTCTATTTCTATTTTTTTTCATTGTGTAATTGTTGGATGAATATTTTGATTATGAACAACAATTATAGTAACTATATATCCATTTCAGAAAATGTTTCCTTTAGTTTTAAATTTTATTCCGTCATCAATGATTTCTAGATCGGTCATGGTCAATGAACCATTGATCATGAATGTATAATTTAATTGAAGAGGGTTCTTTATAATGATTGGGTTGTGAAAAACATGATTTTCATTCCCTGAAATTGATTAATTCATCAAACATAATTTCATTCTCATTTCACATAATTTTTATTCTGTCCTTTATTCTCCAATTGAGATTAAAATGATTAAGTAACGATACAGAATGCAATTAATATATGTGTATAGAGGGAGCTGACATAATCTCACTTTTTAATTGGAGATCGAACTAAATGCAGTTAGGTTAGCTAGATCAACTTGAGATAGGGTTCAAATTCCCAATTTAACCAATTATTTATAGAGATTTGTGACAATTCATTTCACAGAGTCTTATAATAATTAATTTGAATAAATCATAAATGATGTTGAATAATTTTATATTAAACATAATCATCCCATTATATGAGTTCCTCTTTAATATTCCTCTATAACTTAGGATACGTTTTGTATCGATTGTTTATTTTAATTTAAATAATTTATTTTATTTTAGATAATTTAATTCATAATATTATGGTAATATTAGTTATACTTCATGATAATATCAATGAATATCATGGGGATTTCTGTATCCTCATGGGATAAACACTAAACATTCCACTATTCTATGAATTTGTAGTTTATGTTGGTAGTCGAAAAATAAATTCATAACAATGATTGTCCATTAGAATAACATCAACATTGAAGTATATCACGTTATTGGTATCATTCCATAGAATTAAACAAAAACTATTAACAGTCTACGAAAAAATCGGTTACATCAACTATATTTTTACCTTATTTCTGTTTTATAATTTTATTTTTGTTTCAATTGTCCATTATTTTTTTGTTCATGGTGTTTTTATTGGTGTATAGGATTGGCTAAAAAATGTAAGTTTATGATTCCCCATTATAATATCAGTACATTGGATATAATAAGGACAAAATCCATGGGTGATACCAAATTTTTCACGATAGACACAAAAAGAAATAGGGTGGAACGATTCATACTCGGCTATGTATGATGAATTCCATCACCAATAGTGAATTTCCACAAACTAATACACACATTGTGAAGGATTTATCATAATTTAAAACATATAAAATTAATATAGTATTGATTGGAAAGATGAACTTCATGGTAGATAGGATCGAATTTCATAACAAGAGTTTATAGATAAACTCTTGTAGTAAATTATGATCAGTGATGCCATAATCATGGATTATAACTGTAAAATCAAGAATATTGATGAGATTATTGAAATAAGAAAAACATTATGAAAGAAAAATGTGTCACATTTACAGAATATATCATTTTTTTAATCATATAAAGTCACTAAATAAAAAGGGATGTTCATGGAATAAAAGGCGCTTGTAGTGGATGATGGAATATAGTGTTCAATGCTTAATGAAAATGATGAAATTTTTAAAGAAAAAATAGTAACCAATGAACAAACTAAAATATAAAATATAGATTCTGAAGTGTACTATGGGTCTGATTACTATGGATTAAACCTACATATTTTAAATGAACAATAAAATCCAGATGATGAGGATAAGTGTATGATAGAACTCATTAAAGAAAAGGTAGTTGGGAATAAGGAAAAGACTAAGGATCAGAGTAATATTATATTTTAAAAAATTATACCTTGAACATAATGAAATTTTCATGGAAGAAGAATACCATACTATAATAATAAAATAAAACTCATGGAACTTGAAGAGAGATAATTGAAAGTGAACATGATATGAATGGAAAAAGAGGATGATGATGATCAGATATGTTAGAATTTCACTGAGATTCTAAAAAATAATATAAAATCAGACAGAATCCTCTATAAAATAAATATATGAAAAAAGAAAAATAAATCTCATCATAGAAATGGATAATAAAAGTGAGAGGCAATCTTATGGTGAATCTACTCCATAAAGGTTCACCAAGGGGTTGAGGCTGTTGAAATTCCTCTGTTATACCTATTAGTCAAAGAGAAACAAATAGTTTATGACATAGAGGATGAGTACATAAAAATTAAAATACATATCTTAAAACCCCCCTAAAAACATGTGAGAAATAAAATTCTTATACACAATGTGGATAAATTGTCATAGACTAACTTTAATACTAATTAAAAGAAAATTTATAGAAATTCCCATCTCAACGAAAAATCATAGGGAAGTTATTTAGGATGGAGTGATGAAAGGAAATGATAATATGTTGTATATTGAAATTCTCATGGTTTAATAACAATAAATATAAAAATTATTACATAGATTTTGGACTTATCATGTTGGTTATAATCATCATTGATTAGGAATATCAAGTTTTTGTAGTGGAGGAAGGTACATGAGAGTGTGATGAAATTAAGCAGGATAAGCAAGAGAAAAATAATGATGTTGTGGAATAATATTTTATGGATAGTCTTAAAATCTAAGAAGAAATAGTTCCATCACAATGGGAGACTAAAAATACACTATAGACCTTGAAAAAAAATTTATATTAATATATTTTTCAATACAACAGGTTTTCATGTGGGTTTATTTTACTAAATTTGAAAAATAAGAGATTCTGAAAGGGGAGGATGATTGAACAAATTTCAAATTCCTGGAAAAATAGGTACCTCAAGTTCATGTTAATGTGAAACAAGTTTATGAAATTCCATTATTAGTTGTAGCATTCAAATAAAATGAGAAAAATAATTTTATAGATTATCAACGGTACAAAATATATTCCTATAGTTATAAATGTGTTAAATACTTTAATATAACCCACATATGGTGTCCACTGCATACTAGTGTGATAAGGCTTTCTTGAAATCTGAACATTACAATCAACCCAAATAATCAATATATCCATATATATCTTAGTCTAGAATATGTAATATTATTTCAAACTCCAATTATGTGACACCTATGGTAAGAGATCAAGCTTACATATCTATTAAAACTCTTTATGTGAGAAAACTCATGCTTTTCCTAATTTATACGATGTTGTTTTAAATTTAAATTTTGTATCATTTTTGAACATCAATGTAGATTTGAAAAATTTCTTGGTGTTTTATTTTCACCCTCAATTATTTTGGAACTTAAATGGAATATCTAGATATAATTTCACAATCTCAAAAAAAAATTCAAGGTCAATCGATGAAAAATAATAAAAGAGAATATAAGAGATAAAAATGATTGAGTGGGAAAACAATGCTAGAAGTTTGACTTTTAGCTTACTAATTCAATGAATCTATGAGAATAAGTTTCTTAACAAGGAATGTTGTCATTTATTTTACCACTTCCAATTATTTCTGTAAAAAATTAAACTCTAATAACCCAGTGAGAATGGTCTGTTTATTACAAAAGCATAGATATGACGGTTCATGTACCAAATAACAAATTAATTTAGTTGTCCTAATGATATAGATATATTCAATATATCCATTTTACATTATGAATAAGATATAAAAAATATCAATAGAAAGACAATCCACATCTGGGAACTCACTCAAATATTTGTTCTCCATATCACGGGGAAAGAATGAAAAATAAGGGTGGGATCAAATTCTGTTTAGTTGACATATAAAGGAAGCTATCAGGTGATAGTATTGAATAATTAATATGTATATGTAAATGAATAAAAAAAATTACATTTAATCAATGAACGAGCATACAATGCATCTTTGGATAATATTAATGAATAAAATCATTAATAAAAGTAACTAAATTCTAAATGAAATAAGTGCATGATATTGGACATCATGATCACAAACATCTTGATATCTATACAATCAATAACTTCCACAAAAAAATTATAACCATGGATAAAACTCATATAATTTGGCAATTTTATTTGTCTCATGGGATCCATCGATGCATATAGTGGATATATAGTTTCTTGTTCCATCTATCTATTTATATCCAACTCTGTCCTCATATATTGATTAATTGATTTTAATTCACAAATAACATGCCTTATCAGTAGATATCTGTATTGATAAAATAATATATATTTATCAATATTTTCCAAGTTGATCAACTAAAATACAATGTATGAATCACAAGTATATATAATATACAGTTTCTGAAACATTCATACAAATGATACAATAAATATTAATATTTAAGATAAATTTAATTTCTAGTGAAAAATAATCACAAGAATGGGATTTTATCATGAAAATGATAACAGTCAAAAAATTAATCATGATATTGGAGGTGACAGTCACTTCTTTCGAAATATAGTTTTTTACAATAATGTATTTGGAATATTAAACAGAATGTATGTGAAAAATTAAAAAAGGCATTCATATAATAGTTATATTTGTCAACCCATTTAAAACATATTATATAATATACATTTCATAAAATGGTTACGGTGTCATAGAAGTTTGATATCTCTATAAACGATAAAATACATTCCATTTCATATTTGTTTCAAAAACATCCATTCAGAAAACAGAATAATGACTTATTTCAAACCACATTTAAAATTAATATATATATTAAAATTTACATGAAATACCATTTAATTTAATAAAATTACTTTTTTGAAATATATTTTATATAATATTGACATGGAAGAAAAAAATTCTATTTTAAATTGAAATAAAATATTGTTTTCTTTTTAAAATTTTATTTATCTATTTAAGTACCTAAGAGTTGATAATTTGGTAGAAATGTTTGAATAAAAATTAAATATCCCTACGATAGGAAATATTTTTGAGAATATGATGTATAATTGGCAATACTCTTTCAAAGAGAATTAGAGTAATCCAAAATGAATCTGAGATTGAAACATAGATTCTTACATAGTAACATTCAAATTATAACCCCTTGATAGTGTAATCCTAAAATGAAAAAATGTCCATAATGATAAATAAGTATTCATTTTAAATTCATAATTTGTTTATTATGTATATGAAATTGATTATAATATAATAATATTGACAAATATTCCTAAATGGAATGGAAATTGAGATGATATCTCGTTCCTCGTGCTTTATTTTGTTTAAACAAACATTATCCTCAAATATAAATATTTTAAACAATTCATTAATTTATATCAGACTATATTCATGTTTATAATATCATATATTATCTTATTATTGAAATATGGCAGGGAATATGGATATGAGTATGTCTTATGATAGATTGGAATGATACGTCCATCGTTTCTTCATGACTAAAATGGGTTTCTACTCCAAATAGATTGATATGATCATGAATTCTGTTTCTTCTGTTTCTTTATGGGTCCCTGGTAATGAATAACTATCCCTAGGCTTCTTCCCTACCTCATTCATTCATCAGATAGACCCCGTCTCCCCATTATCATAATTTTAGAAGCTGATGGTTTTTCAAACTCATTTCTATGGCAGCTTCCTCTAACTCGATCCATGGGAAAATGTGTGTCAAATTAACACACCAATTTCACTCATCTTTTTAGTGTATTACTTCATACTCTTCTCTATATATACACACTATGAATTCCTTGTAAAATATTAATGTGATCAGCATCTCTGAAAAGGCCACTACATAGACAATTAACCAGACTAAATCATAATTTTCCTTGAGTTGTGGTGTTTAACCAAACAAGATAGTGGAGCTGTGTAGTATTCCATGTATTCAAAAGGATGAAAAACATAATAAATATCTTGGGATCCCCATGATGGTTTTATGATTTAAAAAATAAATCTTCACACCAATTGTGTATAGAATTGAGAAAAAAAAATTCAAGGATGGGCTTCGAAGATAATCTCTAAAGTGGGAAAAGAAACTCTCATCAAGGCATCTCTTAAAGCTATCCAAAGCTATATCATGTCATTGTTTATGATTCCTGGTGTAGTTGATGTCCAAATTCATTCCCGCAATGTCTACTTTTGGTGGGATCTTAATAATGGGGGAAACATAATTCATTGGATTTCCTGGAAATCACTTTTCACCCCTAGTATAAGTGGAAGAATGGGATTCTGGGATCTCTGCTTTTTTATTGATGCCCTTTTTGTGAAGTAGGGTTTGCGCATGTTAATTAAACCTTCAACTCATTGCATGCATATTCTCTGGAAAAAATAATTCCCCCACTCGAACTTTTGAAACTCCTCTCTTGGCCCAACGTCCCCACTTCATTTGGATATTTATCTAGGGTTCATGAAACTTTCTTGAGAAAGGTATTGGATGGAGGATATGGGAGGGAGTGAAAGTCAATATACGGTGAAATATTTGGTTGATTGATTAGGATGATATTTTTTCCACTTCACCAATCATCCTTGGATTAGAGGATGATAATGTCTGAAGCCTTTTTGATTACTCTAACAATGGTTGGTGTTTGGATAATGTAAACTCTTTTTTCAATGAACGAGATAAAAGAATTATCCCTAGAATAACCTATATTATTTATGTGGTTATAACTATCTATTTTGGAGCAATGACATCTCATGATCCTATTCATTGGAATCAGGGTAGAGATATCCTCTTGATGCTAATTTTGAGGTTGGGGAGGAGATCATGAAAAAATTATGGAAAATGGACATCCCCCAAAAGACCCACTACTTCTTGTTGTAGGTTTGTAATGGTAACCACCCCACTCTGGATTTCTTCTCATAGTTCCTTGTTACGGACAATCTATAATGTCCCTTTCCTTAGATGAAATATAATCCCGTATTGACACTATTGTTCATTATCATGGGGGTAAGATGGTTTGGATGGATGGGGGTTCTTGTAAAATGATTCTTCTAGATGTTGCAACAGATCTCCCATCGGTGCTAAAAATTTGTTCTTCCACATTCACTATCGATATAATTATATCACTTTTCGTTGTTCTTGGGTTTTCTAGGTCAGAGAGATTTGATTCATCTTTAACAATTCACCAATACAATATGGTTTCTAGATTGATCGTGCAACTTCCTCGATCGGGGGGTGGTGAAAGAACCCCGACCAAGATGGGACACCTGGTTCTCACTCAATTGATACCAGATGGATTCCCCCTGTAAATAGACCATAAAGGACAATATTGATTCTTCTCTCCCTAAGAATGATTCTTTTTCTCTTGGAATTATTATTCAAACCATTTTGGTGTCATCATTTCTTCCAAATAAGATTAGATATGCAACTTATGGGAATGCATTGTTGCTGAAGCCCCAACTTTCCTTGTCGATCTGACATTCGCAAATGACTGTGGATGGAATGTTATTCCCCTGGATTCTAATTGCATCATCATTATCAATGCCATCATCTCTAATGATTTTTTACCCAATACTTTGGCTTCCACATCTATAAAATCTAGGCCCTCAGTCCATGATTCATAGCTTTTTTTATTCTCCTTTATTGAAAGGGAGGGTAATGAAGCAACACATCATCTTTATAGTTGTTGTCCATTTGGAGAAAACCATAAGTAGATTAATTGTTTTACTTAGTGGTTACTAAATCTTGTTACTCATGATCTTGGTGATAAATATTTTTTCTCCATTGTCAAAAAATATTATGATCCTCTTATAGAATCTTAATAGCAATTCGTTGATAATCCTTTATTATTATTATTGTTTAGGGTGTTAATTTAATTATTTTATAATGTTAGTTTTATCCTAGAAGTTATGATACTTGTTTAATGGGTTTAGATCCATCATATCCATATTAGTATTAATATAAAAAACATTATATTTAACTATTATATAAATCAATATAATAATTATTTATGGTTTTACATTAAAAATTATTTGATTCACATTATTGAGATGGCAAGTATTTATATACACAATCAACAATATCATTATCTTAATGGGTTAAAGTGTAATTATTAGGATGCTATATTTATTTTATCGAAATTATATCATATCAGATTTATCATATATATTAATTATTTCCATCATTATGAATATGCATTTGATTCCATGTGGGCAAATAAATTACATCGGTTCGTGAGGTGGATGTACATTGTACACACAAGCGATGGTTTTGTTTCTCATTTGATGAAGAAGGAGATGGATAAATATTATCTCATTATCTTGATAACATATAATTATATCTGAGATAAATTTGATATTATATTGGTTGTGTTAAAATATAATTGACAGTGAAAAATAACAAATAAAAAAGAAATATCTTCCTTATGATAATTACCATCTCTAAGAGAATCCACTTTTGTATCTGCACCTATGGAAATTAGTGTTGGTCTTTTTTGAACACCAAAGACTTTATAATGAGGATAATAATGTTTCAGTGAATTTTTTAGGGTATTGGTTAAGGAATATGTATTTTTAGTAGTGATTAAGTGAGGTTCTTGTAGAGACCAGAAGCTTGACCTACATGGACATTGCATTACTTTTGCGGAATACTTATAACATAACAAAAAAACACACAAGGATCGTAATAGTTTAGTGTCTTTGGAAACTCGGAATATAATCTTCTAATCGGGGTGAAAGATATTCAACATCTCCCATAAAGATATTCCCTTTTTTTCTTACCTTAAACCTTTCTTTATATCCTGGGGAAAAGAAAACATAATAGGGTGAGCTCAAATGATCAGTAAGGGTAAACAAAAGAAAAATCAATTACATCATATTCATAAGGACATATCATTTTGGAAATCTTAACCTGCAAAAGAGATCATATTATCATAACATGGGATAAATCATAGTAGTGAAATGAAATCCCAATAATCATAACATAAAACATGAAACTTTGTGGCATACACACATAATCAGAGAGAATCATATCTTATTAGTCAAGACTCATTGCCAAGACTATCTTAGTGGACAAAGTCCATTTCTGAACCGAGTCACCCTCGTTTCAGTCCTGTTTTACTGAACCGGTATAACCTACCATTCCAACCATGTCTATCTCATGAGATATAAAATCTTTACCCAATGCATTGGAGGGAGATATCGGTCCCACCCATCTCATAATGATACCATTCTTATGTGTGCCACAAAATCATAAATCATACATCATTAAATAACACATGTAATAAAAATGGGAATCTTAAACATCGTGACATCATAAAAAATTCATATAAGAGAAAGTAATTCATAAAAATATAATTCCATCACAACATAATCAAATCAATGTAATAATAGGGATAAAAAACGAACCCTTTATTATCTTAGATGGAAAATAATTTTGATAAAACACTTGAACTCCATTCTTGAGGAAAATATCATTTCTGACTCAAAAACACTTTTCCTTTCTTAACATGTCGTAAAATTCTAAACTAAAAGATGTTTACTAAAAATAAACATGAAAACATTTAAATTAAGCTTCTTGTAAATAATTTTTTAAAAATTCATTCATGCTGTATAAGTTATAAAAACATTCTTCTCGTACTTTTGTCGGAAAAGTCAAAAAGTACCTCGTACGAAAAATGACAAAAGATTCCTTTCATATCATTTAATAAAAACTCACCGAAGGGTAAAATTGGATTTAAATAATTTTAGGTGGATTGAAATAATATTACATATTGAGGAAACATGGATGTGGATGATAAAATACAACCCAGTAAATTCCAAAGTAAAAACAATCTCGGATAAAAATGAGATTGTGATATTTTCCTTACCTTATGTCTGATATGCTTTATACGTATCTGAACCTCCTGTATAATGATTTAAATAATGTCATTAAATCATTACAGAATCATATTCATTGTTATGATATCATAGATGGTTCACTTATGACTTTATATTACCCGTTCTTTTGTAAATTCAATGTTAAAGAAGCGTTTTGGGTAAAATCGTTTCATTTATAGTAGGTGTTTGGACTTATTGTTCTTGACATTATTATTACTTATATCATGATTTAATTACTTCCAGAATATAAAACATCATTTATATATCATATATATTCAGTATATATATATATATAGATAAATGAAATGAAACACACCATTCATGGAGACGGTAGTCCGTACATACGCATGAACACTGTTTTCCTTTCCTTATTGTCTTGAATGGAAGTAAGTAGATGACATACATATATATACATAAATCCAGTAGATTTAAAATTTCATATATTTTATTATTATTCATTATATATACTTTATAATCATTCATGAATGGTTAATGTGGAGAATGAATCTCATCGCGTCGTGGAGACGGTAGTTCGTACGTACGCACGAGCGATGATATCGTTCCCATGGTCATGGAATTGTGTTGAAGTGTATAGATACTATTTGAGTATCAATATCACGTTATAATAATCATATATATTTACTCATTACACCATTATACCCTTCCAATTATGGTGGTGGCAGAAATAGATTACACCACGGTGTGGAGACGATATTCCGTACGTACGCACGCACAGTGATTTCCTTTTTCCGTAGGATGGATAGAAGGTTAATTAGAGTGGTTTCATATTTATAATAACATTTCAGTATATAAGAAATACTTATGTTATTACTTTATCATGAAACAACTAAAGAAGAAGAATTTGAAGAAGAATGAAATTGAAAAAGATCAGTAATGGATATTACCTCTTTTTGACGCGCCTTCACTTAACCTCAACTTAAAGAACTAAGGATGGTCTTTTAATAAGACCATGACCTCTAGGATGATATTAGGGAAGTGGAGAAGAGATTTTTTCAGGTGTTGGAGGAGCTTGAATGCTCAAATTGGTGTGAGGAGGAGAGGGAGGAGGTGCCCTTTTATAAGGGAGGAGAGGGGCACCTTAGGAAAATCTCAAAATATTATTTTATATTAAGGTCAAATTCGGTTTATAATGGTTCCAAAGGGACTTATTTCGAACCTAAAATGGGTATGGGTCGAAATAATGTCATCCAATAGGATTTAGACAAGTTTAGGTTATTATTTTAACCTTATCAATTAGATATAACTCTAAGTTAAATAATTTAACTTTTACCGTGTCTTTTGGTTTTCTTACACTATATGGTTAATAAAATTACAATAACAAGACAAAAAAACCCCAAGTTGTTTATTATTAATATATATATCCTTATATAAGTCATTTGGAAGATCCTTAGATTTTTAGGAATTAAATAACAATTAATAATATAATATTTGTTTAAAAAACTAATTTATGTCAATTTTGACAGTATTTGGTACATGATTTTTATGAAATTCATAACAGAATGATAAGTTCAAAACAAGTTACTTATATCAACAATAACATGTCATATTAATCAAAAAAATTAATTTATGTCATAAAAAGTCTCAAATTACATTTATTTGGGCATTTATAACATCAATTATGTCAATATTTCATTAATAAGGTAATTACTACATCATCGTTGTGTCATAAATAAATTAAATTATGTAATGTATAAAATTTAAAAATAAATTAACATTATGTAGGAAATCTTTTGAGCTTTCTAATTAATATTTATAGTCGAATTTATATTATGTATAACCCCATATTAAAAATGATTTATTTATTAAACTTTGATTTTAACTATTTTAACCCTTCTTTAAATAAATTAATAATAAATGTCCTAATCTAATCCAAGTGGGCCTAAATGGTCATATTTTATTCCTATGGTTGGTATTGGTCGAATTACACTTGTCCAATAGAATTAAGACATGTTTTAGGGTAATAATAATATCATTTTTACACTTAATTACCCTATTTACTTTTAACCGTGGTAAAAAAAAATAAAATGATACTATTCACTAAAAAATTATTTCCATCTCATTGAACAACATTTTACTTATTTACATCAAACGTGTCTCTCAGATTTTCGAAATTCCAGTCACAGAAGCGGTAAAATTAAGTTTTATGAAAAAATCAGTTTTATAACTACCACTTAGTGGTTTCACTATTCATCAAAAATTGAATGTTTCTAGAAAAATACCAAAAATTAGGCCTAAGATATATTTGATATTATGAATTAAAAAATGATTTCTATTTTATCAAATTAAAAACATATCAGTTACATTAATTAATTTAAAAATTAATTCCCGTCGTCAAAACAAATAGCTTGATCTTAAGGGATAATAACTATCAAAAGATTGACACTTGTTTATGACTGGTTTAAATGTGAAATTACATCCAACGACCAACATTGTATTAAATTGTAAAAATATATTCTAAATATACTTTATAACCACTAAAATTAATAATTTATCACTATTAATTATTTCAATTAAAAAAGTTGTTTTTAATTATAATTTAGTAATTTTCACTATTCATCAGAATATGAAAGTTATCCGAAATGTACCAAAATTTCACCCTAAGCTAATTTCAATATTCCGAATCCAAAAATGAAGTCCATTTTGAAAAATAAAATTTACAAAATTTCAAAAAGTGGTTATTACTATTCATAATGGCTAGTTTTAGTAATATTTTAATAGCATATCGTTGTTTAGTGAAACTCGGTATTGCGTACAACACAAGCTATCGAGGAAGGATGGGATTGCGTCAAGGATGCGTGTTGTGAAAGATCCTTTTGGTGTAGTGTAAAACACAAGACATTAATGAAATTAAAAAAGAATATTTTTTTATAAAATCTCGGGCTGTTACATTCTACCCCCCTTAAAATGAATTTCACCCTCGAAATTCGTCGGGGTTATAAATGGTTTACTACTCGAATGTTTCTTTAATAGAAACCCACATCGTAAAAAGGAATACCAAAACATGGCTTTAAAAACTAATGTATGAAATGAAACGATTACCCAAATAAACTAATAACTGGGTTTCCACATAGGTGAAAATATGGATATGGAAGAGAAATCTAACCATCATGTTCCGATGGAGAGTGGTAGAGAACATGGCTATGGAAAAGACAACAATCACAAAGCCATAAATTTGTGACGATATAAGGTACCATCTAATTCATCAGATATAAGAGCACTAGGACAACATTTTTGGTTTTCAAGATCGTTTCCCTAAAGTTGATGAAATTGGAATTAGAAGAAATTCTTTCATTATTTTGGTATAGTCTCAACATTTGTCATTCTTTGGACAATTTCCACTTCATCTCTTAAAGAAATGAAGTTGAATTTGTCATTCGTGATGTGTTAGCAGATCATGTGATAGAATGATGGGTCATTCCATCTGTCTCAAACAAAAGGTTACAAAATACATAAGACCATCTATAGTGAAGTTAATCTTATAGGATTCAAAAAATGAACTTATACTTCATATATCATACCGTGTAATAAAATAAAACTAGTTCCTACTAACCAGGGACTTCATGTAGGCCAGTTGTAGGCGATAAAGGCCAGTCGCACTTCGGTTGTGGGTTCGATTCCCACTGCCTTGTCTGACACGATGGGCTGTCACCCGTCCTGCAGGTTTTCCTTTTTCTAAAACTATATTACTATAACATCCCATCAATAATATCGAAAAAACTTCTATCCTTAAACAATACTAACTTATGTCCAACATAATCCATTCCAATCTTTAGCCTTATCCATAATACTTCAGTCCGCTCTCATAATATAGTGAAAACGATTACCAGACATTTAATACCATCGTTGATCCCCATATATCATAAGATATGTCCTGTTGGTCAAATTCTAAACATTCAAAGGCCTTAATAATGTATTATCTTGAATACCCATTGAACCTTAGTAAACAAATGAATGTAGTTAAACCTTAACACTTTCCACATACCAAAATCCTCAAAATTATATATACTTGAACCATGATATAACCTTCTCCTTATATCATTCATGAGGTCATGAATACTATCATACATTTAATTTTCTCCTTATCCCTTCATTATGCGCATATCATCTACATTCCAAAAATATCTGAAAAACCTTTCATGGATTCTGGTATCATTAATCATACACTTTCAAAACACAAGGAAAGACAACAGTGTAACAATCCTTAGATGTATCGTTATTCCATATTACCATGAGATTACTTATACAACATTACACATGATAAACATGTAATCATTCCACTACATTCTTAAACCATTGACCGAGCTTCAACAATTCATTCATCTCATATATCATTTGTAGTCTCTGCATCCTCATCCACATAAATACTACCCATACGACCATACTGATTCTCTTCATGAGACTTTCCCTTAGGGCATTGTTTTGCATAACGCCCGTAAATTCCACATTTAAAACATTTAACCATTGTTGATGTCGTAGCAATACCATTATCCTCATCCCTGGTGTTAACTGAACCTTTTCCTTTGCACTTACTAGATTTGTATCCTTCTTTTCTACACCCAAAGCATCTTCCAGTTCCTTTGAAACATTCTCCTTGATGCCTCTTCCCACATGATTTACATAGGGGAAATTGAACTTTCTTTCCTCTATGATCATCATGAAACTCCATCTTTCTCTTATTAGCTGAGTCAGGAAACTTACCAAATTTTACTTTATTGATCATATTATGAGATTGCTGATTTGGCATAATAATGATGTTTGGACTTCCAAATCCCATTTCATTTGGTTTCTCATGAAGAATATCATTCCATTGTCCATCATATCCTCCATTATCGTGAATCATCTTGTTTCCAGCCATTTCCTATACCCGAAAAGAATAGTCTGAGAGGAAAAAATCATAATAACGAGGGAGTAAATTCAATATCTAACATCTTTGGTCTAATCTAATATCGTTACCATAGTTCTAGGACTATATTTTATACGTATAATTATCCTTAGGGACATCCATAGACATACCTTAGAAATATCTCTCGGGATCTCACTAACGTTTTCGCATCCTAGTTTCCAAAGGTTGACTAAACATTTCCTCTGATACCAAATGTAGTGACCCGAAGCTTGACATACATGGAAATTACATTAATTTTGCAGAATAATTATTATATAACAAATAAACACACACAAGGATCGTAATAGTTTAGTTTCTTTGGAAACTCAGAATATAATCTTCTAATCGTGGTGAAAGATCTTCAACATCTCCCTTAAAGATATTCCCTTTTTTTTCTTACCTAAAACCTTTCTTTATATCCTGGGGAAAAGAAAACAGAAAAGGGTGAGCTTAAATGCTCAGTAAGGGTAAACAATAGAAAAATAAATTACATCATATTCATAAGGACATAACATTTTGGAAATCTTAACCTGCAAAAGAGATCATAATATCATAACACGGGATAAATCATAGTAGTGAAATGAAATCCCAATAATAATAACATAAAACATGAAACTTTGTGTCAAACGCACATAATCATAGAGAATCATATCTTATTAGTCCAGACTCATTGCCAAGACTATCTTAGTGGACAAAGTCCATTTCTGAACCAAGTCACCCTCGTTTCAGTCCTGTTTCACTGAACCGGTATAACCTACCATTCCAACCATGTCTATCTCATGAGATATAAAATCTTT
The DNA here is from genome assembly GCA_963277665.1 of Viscum album. Lineage (NCBI taxonomy): Eukaryota > Viridiplantae > Streptophyta > Magnoliopsida > Santalales > Viscaceae > Viscum > Viscum album. Next base: position 923,964,120 of record OY728146.1, on the reverse strand, counting down.
ACCCAATGCATTGGAGGGAGATATAGGTCCCACCCATCTCATAATGATACCATTCTTATGTGTGCCACAAAATCATAAATCATACATCATTACATAACACATGTAATAAAAATGGGAATCTTAAACATCATGACATCATAAAATAATTCATATAAGATAAAGGAATTCATAAAAATATAATTCCATCACAACATAACCGAATCAACGTAATAATAGGGATAAAAAACGAACCCTTTATTATCTTAGATGGCAAATAATTTTGATGAAACACTTGAACTCCATTCTTGAGGAAAATATCCTTTCTGACTCAAAAACACTTTTCCTTTCTTAACATGTCATAAAATTCTAAACTAAAAGAAGTTTATTAAAAATAAACTTGAAAACTTTTAAACTAAGATTCTTGTAAATAATTTTTTAAAAATCCATTCATGCCGTATAAGTTAAAAAAACATTCTTCTCGTACTTTTTTCAGAAAAGTCAAAAAGTACCTCGTACGAAAAATGACAAAAGATTCATTTCATATCTTTTACTAAAAACTCACCGAAGGGTAAAATTGGATTTAAACAATTTTAGGGGGATGGAAATAATATTAAATATTGAGGAAACATGGATGTGGATGATAAAATACACCCCAGTAAATTCCAAAGTAAAAACAATCTCGGATAAAAATGAGATTGTGATATTTCCCTTACCTTAGGTCTGATATGCTTTGTACGTATCCGAACCTCCTGTAAAATTATTTAAATAATGTCTTTAACTTATTACAGAATCATATTAATTTTTATGATATCATATATGGTTCACTTATGACTTTATATTACCCATACTTTTGTAAATTCCATGTTAAAGAAGCATTTTGGGTAAAATCGTTTCATTTATCGTAGGTGTTTGGACTTATTGTTCTTGACATTATTATTACTTATATAATGATTTACTTACTTCCAGAATATAAAACATGATTTATATATCATATATATTCAGTATATATAGATAGATAGATAAATGAAATGAAACACAACGTTCATGCAGACGGTAGTCCGTACGTACGCATGAACGCTGTTTTCCTTTCCTTATTGTCTTGAATGGAAGTAAGTAGATGACATAAATATATATATATATAAATCCAGTAGATTTAAAAAGTAATATATTTCATTATTATTCATTATATATACTTCTTAATCATTCATTAATGGTTAATGTGGAGAATGAATCTCATCGCGTCGTGGAGACGGTAGTCCGTACGTACGCACGAGCGATGATATCGTTCCCATGGTCGTGGAATTGTGTTGAAGTGTATGGATACTATTTCAGTATCAATATCAATTTATAATAATCATATATAGTAACTCATTACACCATTATACCAATCCAATTAAGGTGGTGGTAGAAAATAGATTACACCACGACGTGGAGACGGTATTCCGTACGTACGCACGCGCGGTGATTTCCTTTTTCCGTAGGATGGATAGAAGGTTAATTAGAGTTGTTTAATATTTATAATAACATATAAGTATATAATAAATACTGACTTTATTAATTTATCATGAAACAACTAAAGAAGAAGAAGTTGAAGAAGAATGAAATTGAAAAAGATCAGTAATGGATATTACCTCTTTTTGACGCGCCTTCACTTAACCTCCAATTAAAGAACTAAGGATGGCCTTTTAATAAGACCATGACCTCTAGTATGATACTATGGAAGTGGAGAAGATATTTTTTCAGGTTTTGGATGAGCTTTAATGCTCAAATTGGTGTCAGGAGGAGAGGGAGGAGGTGCCCTTTTATAAGGGAGGAGAGGGGCACCTTAGGAAAATCTCAAAATATTATTTTATATTAAGGTCAAATTCGGTTTATAATGGTTTCAAAGGGTCTTATATAGAATATAAAGAAAGGATGGGTCGAAATCCTCTCATACAATAGGATTTAGACAAGTTTAGGTTATTATTTTAACCTTATCAATTAGATTTAACTCTAAGTTAAATAATTTAACTTTTACCGTGTCTTTTGGTTTTCTTACACTATATGGTTAATAAACATACCATAACAAGCCAAAAAAACCCCAAGTTGTTTATTATTAATATATCTATCCTTATCTAAGTCATTTGGACGACCCTTAGATTTTTAGGAATTAAATAACAATTAATAATATAATATTTGTTTTAAAACCTAATTTATGTCAATTTTGACACTATTTGGTACATGATTTTTATGAAATTCATAACAGAATGATAAGTTCGAACCAAGTTACTTATATCAACAATAACATGTCATATTAACCAAAAAAATTAATTTATGTCATAAAAAATCTCAAATTACATTTATTTGGGAATTTATAACATCAATTATGTCAATATTTCATTAATAAGGTAATTACTGCATCATCGTTGTGTTATAAATAAATTAAATTATTTAATGTCTAAAATTTACAAATAAAATACCATTATGTAGAAAATATTTTTAGATTTCTAATGAATATTTATAGTCGAATTTATCTTATGTATAAACCCATATTAAAAATGATTTACTTATTAAACTTTGATTTTAACTATTTTAACCCTTCTTTAAATAAATTAATAATAAATGTCCTAATCTAATCCAAGTGGGCCTAAATGGTCATATTTTATTCCTAAGGTTGGTTTTGGTCGATTTACACTTGTCCAGTAGAATTAGGACATGTGTTAGGGTAATAATAATATCATTTTTACCCTTAATTACCCTATTTACTTTTAACCATGGAAAAAAAGAAAAATGTTACTATTCACTAAAAAATTATTTTCATCTCATTGAACCATATTTTACTTACTGACATCAACCGTGTCTCTCGGATATTCTAAATTCCACTCACAGAAGTGGTAAAATTATGTTTAATGAAAAATTCAGTTTTATAACTACCACTTAGTGGTTTCACTATTCATCAAAAATTGAAAGTTTCTAGAAAAATACCAAAAATTAGGCCTAAGATATGTTTGATATAATGAACTCAAAAATGATGTCTATTTTATCAAATTCAAAACATATCAGTTGCATTAATTAATTTAAAAATTAATTCCCGTCGTCAAAACAAATAGCGTGTTCTTAAGGGATAATAACTATCAAAAGATTGACACTTGTTTATGACTGCTTTAAATTTGAAATTACATCCAATGACCAAAATTGTATTAAATTGTAAAAATATATTCTAAATATACTTTAAAACCACTCAAATTAATAATTTATCACTATTAATTATTTCGATTAAAAAAGATGTTTTTAATTATAATTTAGTAATTTTCACTATTCATCAGAATATGAAAGTTATCCGAAAAGTACCAAAATTTCACCCTAAGCTAATTTCGATATTCCGCATCCCAAAATGAAGTCCATTTTGAAAAATAAAATTTACAATATTTCAAAAAGTGGTTATTACTATTCATAATGGCTAGTTTTAGTAATATTGTAATAGCATATCGTTGTTTCGTGAAACTCGGTATTGCGTACAATGCAAGCTATCGAGGAAGGACGCGATTGCATCAAGGATGCATGTTGTGAAAGATCCTTTTGGTGTAGCTTAAAACAGAAGACATTAATGAAATTAAAAAGTATAATTTTTTATAAAATCTCGGGCTATTACAGTACTGGTGTTCCGTTGTAAAATTGGGGAAGAGGGATATTCATTTAAATTACATAGAAATTTTCCAATATAATCTAAAATGGAAAATTAATTACAAATAAAATTTATTTCAAATAACAAATGATTCAATTGTATAGTTGGATAGAGTCAAAATACGGCCATATAATAAACTTTTGGCATGTTTAATTGGAAAACATTCCCTTATCATCTTAGTTTAACCTATAGTAATATCGTTTTTTCATTAAATGTAATAATTATTTCTTACTATTTTTAATATTCATAATGAATATATAGTAAGTTGACTGTATGATTTAGAGTTCACTATACTAATTAAAAATGATGAAATTATTTTACCCAATTCAATTCACTATGGTTCCAGAATTTTAATTAAAGTATAATCCTATAAATCTCTATTGAAAATGATTTTTCAAAAATGTAAATTTCAATCCTAGCTTGATCAAATAATAATTATATTAATTGTAATTAAAAATATACGTTTTTAAATTAAATAATATTTCAATATATTTTATAAATTTAATCAAAAATATTTACCATTAAATATAATTTTAATTAATTAAATTGGTCATATATTATGCCTTTTAAAATAAAATTAGGTTTCTAAAAAAACTCATTATTTGAAAAATATTCTATTTTACTTTTAAGGATATTATCATTATTTTTATCAAAATGATATTTAATAAATATTTAATTTCTCATAATATAATGTATTATAATAATAAAAAAATTAATTTTATAAAATCTACATTTTTAATTTTTTTAAAAAACTTATATCTTTCGGAATATTTCAAAAATTCATATTAGTCTTATTTTGATCAAGTATGTTAAAAATTGAATCTCATCCAAAAAAATTAGATTTTTTTTACATTGAAATTATAACAATATATTTTCTTATAGTTTTATTTAAATATATTGATTATTTATTATAAATGTGGCTTGAGGTTTCATGTATTGTAAGTTATCAATGAGCCTAGATTTATTTAAAAAAGTAATATAATGTAATGTATCGAGGTGTTAGATTCTTACTTTTGAAAAAAACTCATCCTCAAAAATTCATGGATATTACCTTCTAAACAAATGAGTGTAGTTATTCATCATAACATCCTATTGTTCCCATATTGTTTCCTCAATTTTATTATTTCTTTAAAGTACCATTACCATTTTTGTCGTCTTATTCCTAAAAAATATCTCTCTAGAATATAGAATTAGGATGGGCTCTAGACAGTATGATTTATCATGTTCAAATTATACTTCCTTATTCGTGAGAACTTGTGTTTCCTCTGGCATGAAATTCCTTAACAATGATATATGGGAAATATCAACTACATTGGAGAGACATTTTTCAAATAACAATCGATAAGCCATATCTCCAATTCTTTCACGAATTTTAAAGGGTATGATGTTTATGGGGCTTAGTTATCTTTTATTACCAGATCTTATGAGATCATTACTAGGAGAAACCTTAAATAAAACATGATCTCCCACTTGAAATTACAAATATTTGTTCTGATTTTCATTATAACTCTTTGCATTCATTGAACCTCTTTAGTATAGAAAAAAGGTTATTTATCTTAATTGATGTCACATCAATAGGTTTTTATCCTATATTTTCCATTACACTAAATTCATACCAAAAAGTTGGAGTAAGTTATCTCTTACCATATAATTCTTCCTATATTGCCATCTAAATATTTAAGACTCCTCTAAAATATGTCTGAACAAATGAAATACCCATAAATCTAAACAATATAATAAAATATTTATCCATTGAAAACATAACATTTTTCACATTTTCAATTTTCATAATTTTTAGTACCTTAAATATATATTCTCTAAAATAATAATAATTACCTAAATTACCATAAACCCGCAATGATAAATTGTATGCTTTGAAAAATTAACTATATGTTCATTCAATAAAGAAAATAATAATTTTTTTAATATATTCCAAAAATTCAAAAACCCTTTATACTCTATCGATGATAATATAAACAAATCATTCATCAATTCACTAATTAGTTATAATATCATCAATAATATCTCATTTACTGCATCAATTTCAATCTTCTATAAACATAATAACCATAATAATAGGAAAACTTTTAAGGCTAATATTTACTTTAGTTGTCTGTTATCAAATAATATCACCTAACAACTAAATCACATTTCTTGTTTATGAGTGGGATTCAACATACACTTTTATATTTTAATTGAAAAACTGCAATAGTAAAATCCTTATACTTTTCATAATTCTTATTATCAAAATATCATTATTAAAATACATTTTAAACCTATTTTATTAATTCAAATAAAATAATATTTTTACCCATCAAATTCAGTAGTAGTAAAAATATCATAACATAGATCTCTTAGCTTTGTCAAATGTATATTCTATTGACACATGTGAAATTATTTTTCATATATATTCATCAATATAAAGATGAATCACTGAATTGTAAGGAACTATTTCATATCATTTCATTCATGCACCAAAGGTTATTTCTCTCCACACTAGATTCAAACAATCATTCCATTTAAGAATTTATCTCAGTACTTCATTCCTTCATTTTCACATGCAGAAAATTATTTCGTTTTCCTCATACCACATATCCATTTTATGACATTTTATCATGTTTATTCTCTTGATAACATATGATTATATAGTATCTATAATGTTCAATCTCTTTTATAATAGATCATAACTTATTTCATTATATAATGAAAATTTTTCTTCAACAATCACCTTCTAAATATCTTGCAGAAGCCCTTCAAAAAATGGTTAATCATGCATTACAGATTGTGTAGCTAATCTGTAGAATTCTAGGATAGTCTTGTTTAACTAAATTCATATTAAGAAACACATTATACTTTATTTTAATTTATGCTATCAAATGTTATATTCATTTAAGTTCATTTCTCATGAGTAAAATATTTATCAACGAATGTTTCTTTATGTTATTTGGATTTCATCTGTTCTATTTCCTCTTCCTTCCTAGTATTCATGATCAATGTCCACTATTTATAACAATCTCATTTATGACAAATAAACTGAATGTCTGACCATTTCTTTTTCATCACAGCCCATGGAATGAAATATCTACTTAAAGGACATGATCCAATTCTTAACTACCATTATATTTTTAATCACACTATATTATATGGGTTTTTTCATATGAAGAGATCTGACATCTGAGAATAACACTGCGAAAAAAATATGTCACTCCAATACTGATTGTTCATTTGTCAGATCCCGTTTACACTAACAAAATTTTTCAATGATTCACTCAGTTCATTTTCCAGCTATATTATCTTCCATAGACGGGAAATATCTATATTGGTCATGAGAAATGATAACCTTCATTATTCTAGGATCTATTTCTAAATAGTTGCATATACTAGATTAGATCATAAAATAATGAATTTTAAATCACGACGTTTCATTATAAATAATCTTTATCACTTAACATAAATTAAATATTTTTTTATGTCAATATAGTATACATGGTTTATTCGGGGATATCGTTATTTTCATATCATTCATAATGGTTTTCAAAAAAATTTAAATTATCATAAGTATATCTCTTGGGTGTGTCAAACCATGTTTGAAGTAAGTGCACACCCACCATTCCAAATAATGATGGCCATAATACAATTGACCTACATATTTCTATGTTATTACCCCTCAATAAATATAGCCATAACCATGACCACTTGTAGTATACTGAAAATAATGTATTTCATGGAAAGCTACATAATCTATTAATTTCAAAAACATTATTATTTTATTCTATATTTATTCTAAAATCCAACCATAGGGTTATGTTCCATAATCTATGTTTTCCATAGTATAATTCTTAAATAATTTCGTAAAATTTCTCTGATAAGAACTATTAAAACCCAAAATCAAGTAATCTTGAGTTTATGGTCAATACTATAGATTTCAATGATATGAGGGTTCAAATCCCAAAGACCTTCCAGTTTAGTAGTCTTGTAGAGTAAACTACATATATGACACTCATTTTAAATTGGGGGGAAAATAAAACAATTTAATGGGAAAATAGTTATAATTTTTTAAAATAATAAAATAATTATTTTTAATTTCATGGGGAATGGAAACACAATAATTGTGACCAAAAATCCACATAAGGGTTACATATTGTGGATTCTATCATTAATAAATATGTCATAATAAATTTGACAATGTGATCTACTAAAAAAGTTCCATATAATCAACTGCATGATCACAAAATATATCCATAGAAAAAATCAATTTTTATTAGATTATAGATAATAATAACTAGATTATCAAGGAATAAAATTATTAATATTATATTTCATGATATCACAAATTGTGATATCTAAAATGTCAAGACCATTCACATGAATGTTATAATATATGGTTGAATCCCCATTCAATTTGGCTAGCAAATTTTCCTCATGAGACTTATCAAGGCATTGGTGGTCTATATAATCTCTAGTCCCACCCATTAATAGATTTCCAGAGAATTCCTCATATAGTGAATAATAGATTTTATTCAATAATAAGAAGACATAAAAGTAGATATGTATATTATTTAAATATAATAGTTTTATCAATGTTTTACCTCTTAAACAAATGACTTTCAATGTAAACACAATATCTAAAAAGGGTATATAATTTAGGTAATAAGCGTATCCATGATAACATTTTTATTCATATTGAAGATAAATTTAATTTATATTGAAAAAATATCACAAAAAATATTGTCTCAATATAATTTTAATAATAACATAATTAATTAAGAGACTAATGGTGACCGTCAGTTAATTAATAATATTGGTTTTCACAATAATTTCACATTCATTTGAAGAGAAAAGGGAATTTATTGGAAATATTAAAATAATATTTATGAAAATATTTTTATTTTTGAAATTACTTAATACCCATTAATTAAGCTTCATTTTATATAGTAGTTATGATGGTGGGATTCTTTTTATCACTATATACGTTAAAAAACGTTGCTTTGAATTTTTTTAAAAAATCTATTTTGAAAAATTGTTGCAAAATTACCTTACAAACATTTTTATAAGTAAAGGATAACATATAATTTCATGGAAGAATAATTTCACTGATGAATATGAATTTTTTAAATTAATTTAGAAAAAACATGGGCATGGAAGAAAAGTATGACTATTTTAAAGAGAAATAAAATCATTATTCTTTTAATATTTAAATTTCATTATTATAGAATCAATTAGAGGAAAATAATGAAGAAAATATATAAATAATTAAATATATATATTATAAAAAAATTATTATAACATTTTAAGGATAGCTAACAATATTCCTTCAACTAAAATAACATAAATTGTAAAACATTGATATTGAAAAATAGATTCTTACCTCATTGGTAACATTCATATTCTTAATACATGAATGAAAAAAATTAATTGAAACATTAACAATAATGTATAGATAGAAGTTTATTTCAACTAGATAAATAGGGTAGTATATAAACCATGTAAAAGAGAATATGTAGATATTAACAAATATGCCTCAATATGTTGTAAATTGAGATGAAATCCCATACCTCGCGCTTCGTCTTGGTCGAATGAGATTTAACCTGATGTATAATGGTTTTAAGTAAGTTATTAATTTATATAATAACTATATTTGTGTTTATATCATCATATATGATCCTATTATCACATATTACTACATATTCATTGATATAATTTTATTATTTTTATTTTTAGGTTTTAATTGCCTTATTATGTTACAAGCATATATTTTCATGAAATTTTTGTTTCACACACATTGAATAAAAATCCATCATATTTTTAATTATATTAATTTTATAAATATTAGATTTAATTATTATATATATCTTTATAATCATTATTTATGGTTGTAATTGGAAATTTAATTGCATCACTTCGTAGAGACGATAAGCCATACATATGCATGTGAAATGTTATCATTCCCATAATCATTGAAAGGGTAAGGAATTGGATGGTATATTAAATTCCCAAAATTTATATCATATAATATTAATCATTTAATTAATCATTTTCTTGATTATTAATATCAATATAAGTTAGTAATGGAAAAAATTACATCGATTCACGAGGCGGTAGTCCTCCATACACATGATTGATAGAATTGCTTCCCATTTTATGGAAGAGGATTGAAATTTATATTATTTCATCAACATAGTAACATATAATTTTATGCGATATACTATTTTTATTATAATTTAATAGAAAATACTTAATTTAAGGTTTAAAATGATGAACTAAAATGAATGTTCAATGTTAAGATGATTATTTTCTATTGGAAAACCAATTTGTGATAACCTCTGAAGGATGCTAAGGTATGAATTTTGGGAAGACAAAACCACTAGAATGCAGTAATAATGTTGAGAATATATTTTTTCAGCGGTTTTTTAACCAAATGGCCTAATATGTGTGAATAAGTGAGGGTAGGCTATTCCCCTTTATATTTGGTAAACGGGTGCATGCATAGAAATTACAAGAAAATTCCTAAAAGAATAAAAATTGATAATCATTACAAAGAAAAATTCATCCAAATGATCATAAATTTGATTGTGTTATAGATAAGTTATAAATATTTCCATATAATAAATTTTTTCATGTTTTATTATAATACATCCCCATATCCTCATAGCTTAACCCCTGATAAACTAGTTTTACCCTTACTCACATTAATTAATTTTCAATGTTTCAACTATTAATTAAGACCAAAAGATAATTTGAAATTATTATATAATATTATTTTTAATTATTAAAAATATTTAATCAATTATACACAATTTTTTTCAAATAAGTTGAAAAATTAACGTTAAACATGTAAATCATGTCAAAAATCAATTTTTTTCAATAAATTCATTTTTCAAGTACATGATGATCTCATAATTACTATATTACATGTAATCATCATTAGATTGTTTTAAATTAATATAGATATATATATAATCCATAAAATTATTTAAATTCATTCATTATTAAATATTATATTAACCAATTATTTAAAATGGTCATACATTATGACATTTCTAAAGAAAAAAATGTTTTCAGAAATAATACCAGTTTTCTTAATGATATACCATTTTACCTCTAAATGATAGTATAATTATTTATATGATTGTGATAGGTAATAAAATTCTACTTACATATATTATATTACATTTTTATAAAGAAAAATACGAATTGTTAAATTCAATATTTTTTAGAGTTCATAAAATATTATTTATCAAGGAAAAAGTAAAAAAGAATTATTATATAATTATTGTGTCCATGTAATTTCAAAATTCATATTCATAAAATTAAATTTCTTTTTCTAATCATTAAATATAATAATATTTATTTTATTATAGTTACATTAAAATATAATATAAACATAATATAATTAAGGCCCATGGTTTTATGTAACTCAAGCTATCAAAGAGGATACATTTTTTTAAAAGGAGAAAATATCATCAAGCTTGATGGTGTTACATATTAATTCATTCCATAAGTTGAATGTAATATCATAATTTTAATACACCATCCCCCATTTCCTGAGTATTGGGGAAGATGTTCAGTTTATGTATGGGGTGGGAATCCTTGGATACCATGCATTTGGATTTTTTTTCTAGGGGATGATCTAGGAGACATATGTGCCTCAAATATATTATTTGGCATGTTAAAAACTATTAAATTTTTCATTCATATAAATTGAAATGATAAATTTTTACATTTAAAAATTTCACATGAATTTTACATTTTTTATTTGTTTAAAATTAATTACTGATATGATTGTGATTATTGATATTATTTATTTTGAGTTTAAATTTATTTGACTAATTATCCATATTAATTCCCAGATTTTATTTTCCAAATATTTTAATTCCGATTACTGAAGGGTTTATTGAATACTTTGGAAATTTCTAATCTCATAAACATATTTCCAATCAAATATTTGATTTCCCAAACATTTCATTTTATTGGAACAAATTTGATTATGATACCTACCTAACATTAATCGTCTATGAATCAATAAAAATAATGTAATTTCCTAGACAAAGCCACATTATAAGTCACATTATACATCCTACCCAAATTTTTTGTGTATTAATGAATGATCATTCATTAAGGTAAAAAGGGGAGTTAGTTGATTTAATCGAGATTCAATTGAAAGAATAAAAGGAGAGGTTTATTATTGTGAAAAAATGGTAAAATATTTCTTATATTTAATTGGGATTTAATAATAATATCTAATGAATAAATACAAATATGAAAAAAATAATGAGATAGAATTGAGAGATATTTTATATCGAGGATTGAACAATATCCGAAAAAACCAAGACCGTATAGGTAAAAACTATTCTAATTAGTGATTATAGTAGATTTATAGCAGAGAATAAATAGATTGTGGGTTTTAAATAACAGGGTTTAAAAATTTGTTCATACACATATTCAAATGAACAATATGTGACAAAATTACTAAAATGAAGAAAATTAATCATGTATATAAATAGTGGATGATGTTTCTTTGTTATGAAATTTTAAAAAATTGTGCTTACTTGAGGTAAAGAGAAGAAAACTGAGATATAGACTTCTAAATTGGTGATGAATGAGTAAATAATACTAGTAATCCATTCATGAATATAATTCTTTTTTATTTAGAAGTTTTCCTTCCTTTTCAACCACTAATTAATAATTTTTCCATCTTGACCATTGCACATTGTGCCTCAAATACCAAAAAACATTAATGAAATTGTACTCCTGTTTTTTTTATTTTAATTTATATATGGATATTGATAAAACTTTTACACTTATGGATAACACATACATAATATAGAATAAACAAAATTCCTTTCAAAATGTTCTTTAGTGACAAGTGAAATTATTTCATGATAGGTAAATTACTATTGACAAATAAATTTATTAAAAGGTTGAATTATGTTAGTGAATGAGAAATAAATATCTTTTATTTTAAATTTTAAATGATGTGTGATTTTGGAACATGATTTTGGTTTATCTTAATCCATTTTTAAAATATTCAGTTGTCATTTCATTATGAGAATAATATTTTTGATAATTTCTCTGATGAATTTTGGACTATTCGGCATTGAGTATTAGAATATTCTTTAATGTGGAGCAAAGATTTAATTGTGGGGATCTGTAACTGGTATAATTTATATATATATATATATTCATCATTTAAATTATTCATTTTAATACCAAATATGGCATTATTTTTTTTTCATTTTTGGAAGTACATTATATTCAATATAGTTATATTATATTTGATGATTTTAGGTGAATTTATTTTCTTCTAAAAATAAGGGAATTTATACTACAGTGTGTTATAATGTGCTCCACCCTGGGGAGAATAGAATAATATGATGATGACAAAGGACTTTCTCCATTCCAATACATGATTTTTCATGGGCAATGAATAAGTTAGTTTGTTAAGAAATTTTTGTGGCATTGGAAAAGTGTTTTATCATGGATAAAGTAGAAATGGATGGTGGATTGAGGTTTTATTTATATGGGATTATACCAATGTTTCATCTCTTGTTCTATATTCGGGTGTGTGATATTTGTGAAGAGATAAGATTCATGTTGTGATGTGGTGCATTTCATCCATTTTGGTTTCTTGAGATCTCCCAAATATGTGTTGACTGATTATTAAATGATATCGTGGGGTTCGATCTTTTATTTTGTTGTGGTTTTTTGTTTTTTCAGTGTCTTAGGGTAATGTTATAGATAAATGCACACTAACATTTCGTATCTTTCATCATGTTCAGAACAGTTATAATGTGGTTATATTTTTCCCCACAAGGTCCTTACTATGTCGTCCGCTACAACCATTGATGATGATTGGGTGCTTTGATACACAGAACATGATTTGATAGTTCCACACCACAAGTTGATCTTTGCAGCATGGAATAATGTAGAGTAATTTTCTTGGTGATGTCTCTTGGGTCAATAGATATAGTGTTATTTAATGCTCACAATATTCAATGATGGAAGGAAAATAAGATGGCTTATGAGGGTAAAAATATTCAACTATGGATGATCATCATTAACATAATCCATTAAAAGTTTCTATTATATAAGAAATGTGAGAAATTGCTACAACATTTCTATATTTCTATTCATTCCCAATTAGGTAGAATGAGTGCAAGCCCTGTCAAATATTATGGGATTATTGAGTTTGATTGGTAGGGCTTTAAGATGTATTGATACATGATTTTAGGATATTGGATAATTTTTTATTACACAAAAGACACTACATTTCACTGTAAATGATCTCAATAAATTAGTATCAACGAGGTTATTTCGAAGCATGTTTCGTGGTGGTGGGGTCGATGCGTTAGGTTATCTACTCAGAATTATTTTAAAATTAGTTCTATCTTTTATCTTTTGATAGTATATTATGGGGGATGGGATTTTTTTTGGAGTATATTGAATGGAATAATGTACCCTTGTAGAGAGAATAACATTAATAATGTCCCAATTAAGATCCTCATTGAACTTATCATTCACAATACTGTACCACCATATCATTCTCATTCCCTTCAAAATATATATGTGTAATTCCACCTTCGAGTATTAAGGTGTCTTCATGATGTTTACGATACTCTTTATATTCTATAACCACTCCTTGTATTCATAGAGAACCTTTTACACCACAAATGATGGGTGGTTGCTGCATAGAAAATTATGAGTTATGATCCACTAGGAATCATGGGTTCTCAACAACCACTTAACCCATAGTCTGAATAATGCAGATAATATATTCTACCAATGTATGATCCACTAGAGGATTCTCATGCAGGACCTACCACACAACATCTGTTTGATCATTATAGATGGAAAAATATTACTATAGTTGGGGGTGAATAGTAATTTTAAAATTAAATTACTTCCATAATTAGAGTTTATTAAATATTGAACACAAGTGACCATATTGTTCTTATGTTGAGTTGAATTAGAAATAAAAATAAAAGAACAAAATATTTATAATGGTTTGGATCATAAATTTCTTAGTAAACTACACAATACACTCAACTCACAAGGGAGAATATTACCCATTAAGAAACTCACATTTAATAGTGTGAAATCCAAATTACAAACCATTATTTTAAACAACCTAAAGCCACAACATAGTCTTGAGACATGATACAAACCTTGTCTGTGTATTGGAATTTTGATCGAGATTCACATGCAAGGCTTACATTAAGAAGATAAATAACTGTAGAAAGGAAAGCATTCATATTAATTGGAAAACCATAAAAAAAGAAATTACATATATAAATTTACAAGATTACAGTAATAAAATAAATAAAATAAATGAAGAAGATAATGAGAAATCTGAATAATATTAATTTTGATGCTCATTGATCATCGGAGGGAAAAAATGTTAATGATGAATTCATTTTTCAATCAGAACAATATTGTAGAAGTGGTAGTTGATTGTAAGAAATTTTGACAGCATCAAGAAGGAAAAATATAAAAAAAAAGTTTTCTCAATGAATGATCTACAAATGCATTTTTTAATTAATATATAAAATCGCTCATATCATTAACTCCAAGTTCCTCTATGAGTGGGTCAGTGTCCAATATCTTCATGAAACTTTTTAGTACATAAAAAATAAATTATATGTTTGATACCATTTTTGCTTGACCCCTAATGAGAAATATAGAATTAAATTAGGATTTATATTTCTTCATGATATTTTAAAATAAAATATGTAATATATTATGTAAAAAATGATAAAAAATTCACAATTATAAAAAAAATTAAATAAAAATATAATCTTATAGATAATACATAAATCCAAAATGATGTAAAAATAGAGAATCATATGAATTTTAAATATGCATGTAAAAATGAACTGAAAATAATTGTGAAATTAATTTTTTACAATATAAAACTTTATTTCAACATAAAATAATACATTTTTTAATTATTTAATTATTTAATTAATTTATAATAGAATATATAGATATATGAAACTAAATTATAGTAACATGAATTTTAAACTAATATACTATTAATAAAATTGTGGGCAGTGACTACGGTCCCATCATTGAAAATAGAGAGTAGTGTCTTCTGAAATACTGTTTGAAATGTCCAGTGGTGGGTACCCTGAGAGTGACATACCATTTAAATTTTATATTAAATTAAATGGTGTTAATTAATACTAAATTTATTATATTAAATTTTTCAAAAAATCATATAAGATACACAAAAAAAATTCTATTTTTGGAAGTCCAATTGTAACTCATAAACCAAATTTTCTTGAAATAAATGGTGGCTCATGAAATACTAATAAAAGTATCAAAATGTGGGTTTCTTAATTTTTTCCAAAATATTATGAATAAATAAAAGTTTAAATAATCAAGTAATAAATATATGAAAACACTATAAATAGGAAGACAAAGTCTACTATATTCGATCAAAGAAGGATGAAGAACTCGCAATGGTGGTAAATGGTTCTTCTTCCAGTGGAAGAAATAATAACTAAAAACAAAAACATAACATATGTAAAATAATATATTGATAAAATTAAAAAATAGATAAATACTTTTGTTGAAAAAGTTAAGAGAAAAGTGGTCCTAATGGAGATAGTGAGCTTATGACAATATTATACAACAACAAAAATGTGATCAAATATAACCCACTTTATGTCCAATGTTGAGTAAAAATATCAACCATTGATGTCCACTAATGGGTTTTATGACCCACTACTGATGTCTAATATTGGGTTATATGACTTACCATTGGTTTATAATGGTTTCTCATGACCCACCGTTGGTATTTACTAATAGTGACAACATTTATCCACCATTGGTATTTTCAAATAGTGACTTGTCAAGAAACCAATATGGAAAAATTAAAAAAACTAGTCAAACATCCCAATGAATAAAATGATGTGATTAATATTAAAAAAACTATGAAACACATATTTTAACTGACACTAAGTGAGACTGATCCATAGCTTCAAGAAAGGTTGAACCAATAACATGAGTTCAAGAAGATCACAAAATAGAGGAAATCATATTTTTAACATGTATATAGTAAATTCAGCGGTGAACATAATCCCTGGAAATAAATAAATGGACAATTTTCAAATAAGATGATGAAAATCCATTCACATGAATAAGAAAGCAGTGTAGGAATATGAAATAAGACGTTCTTGGTAAGAAGATATATCAAATGATAGAGAAAAAATAAATTTGATGATAGCGATCAAACATAGATTTATAACTTGGGTGAATAGTAATCATTTAACATTGTCCCACATTTCAATGATCAATCCAAGGGATAATAGTATAAAAAGTAGGTAGTATTGATCCTTGGTTCAAGATTATTATCGGGGATCATCACAATTTTCACTTTAACACACACTCAGGCCTATGGTCCGATGGATGACCTAGCCCACCCATGTGCCTAGTGGGAATAGTCTTTGTGACATATATATAGGCCCACACTCTATAGACATGCACATGTGCACCAAAAACTAAATCAACCTTATGTGGATTCATTAGGTGGCCTTTTCTAGGGGGATGACCAATTGGGTGCCCTATGTGGTTGAGGGCCATCCAAGGCGCCTCACTAAGGATGAACAGAGTTTATTTACCTAATGAAATAAACTAAAGAAAATAAAAAATATAATGCAAAACATTAATAATCATTATAACAATAATGGTAACAAATATTATTTTAAAATGTGAAATTATTGTTTTAATTTATTAAAACATTTGACCATTTTAGAAAACATGAAAATTTAATAAAATATTAATAGAGTGTAGTTTATCGAAAAATATTATAGTTATAAATTTTAAATAACATTTTATATAAAAATAAAGTCCATATTTTATTAAATTATAAAATAATGCATTTGTTAATGTTTCAAAAAAAAAATATCTCCTCTTTTGAAATCTATCAAAATGATTAATAATATATAAAACAATCTTATTTGAATAATAAATAAGACTGTAAAAGTAACAATGCATTATATTATCATACGGGTAAAGAGGTAAATTCCAAATTCAATCAAATTCTAATTAAGATAGTGTTTCATTTTAACAAATAATTTTTATATATAATGATATGAATAACAATTAATATGCCTAGATAATATAATTTTCTATTACAAAACATATGTAAAATTAATTTTAATGAATGTGATTATATTTAAAGAGTTTTTAATCATAAAACATATTGAATTAAAATTTAATCTTTTCAAATTTAACATAATATAAGGGTTTTGTGATGATGTCATCTAATTTTTCTCAGTATAAATAAATTCTCAGCATATATCTATTTTATTTACATGGTCCCTTAAAAATTGAAATATAGCATAATGTCATTAGTTTTTGAGGGTTGAAGAGGGTTTTTACAAATTGAAATAATAGTTTAGTTCTCACATTAAATATGATTTTTATCAAAATTGATATTATAATCATGAAATAATTATTTAATAAAAATAATATGTGAATAAAAAATAGTAGCCAAAATATAATCAGCCTCAAATTTTCATAGTGTTACTAACAGGTTTTTTGTAGAAGCCTATAGAATCAAACTTTTCATAATAAGTGACACATACCTATAGTTATTTTTTTCATGTTTGTAACATCAAATGTTAAAATCAGAGATAGAAAAAAAACAAAATTGTTCTGATTACAATATAACAGTGCAGTACAAACTGTTTTGTTGATATATCAAATTAATATTTTATGATATTTAAGTTGAATATCATTGGGAGTTAACTGAAACCTATCACACAAAAAGACATAGAATTCTATGTCTGGTCTAGAATCATTGAGATATTTTTTACTGCCTATAATGCCACTATAATTTTTTATATCAATTGACATACCTGATTCATCTATATAAAATTTTAAATTTTTTGTCAAATATATTTTCATAGCTTTCCAAGATCAATGACCCAAATGTTTTACACGTTCACTATCATACATGAATTGATTAATGCAAATTCTGTATTTCCATTTATTAATTTGTAAACAATGAAAAAAATTGGTTCTCCAAATAAGATTTTGTAAAATTCATTTGTCATAAGATTCAAAAAACCAGAAAAAAGAGATCCATTTTTAACCTAATATTATGTCAACATCATATAACTGTATTATTAATATATCATTTGAAAAAAAAACTGCAACAATTTAATCAATTTTTCCTTTAACAAATAATTATTTTACTAAAAAATTAGTTTTTTTATACCAAACTCATTTATATTGTTTAAAACCATATAAGTCTTTAATATGATTAAAAAAAGATCTAGAAAATTATTATTTACAAATTTATGGTGTATTCAAAAATAGACATCCTTTGAAATAATTCCATTTAAAATAATCTTTTTATATTCAATGTAAATAACTATATTTTTTGGAATCTAGAAATGGATAATATAATTTTAATGGACGACATCCTCGAAATAAGAGACAAAGAATATTAAATGCAAAATCTCTCTTCCTAGGAATAACTATAGCTTAATAGTCTTTCATTATTTGTAACTATGTTTTCATCTTTTCATGATTATTATAAAATTTTTTTTTTTCATATAATAGGTTTAACTTTTGTAAAGTTAACTAAATCAAACACTATATTCGTTTCAAATTGATGTAATTCATCATGAATAAAAATAATCCAATATGAATCATTTAACAAATTTTCAACTTTGGCAAGAAGAAATTCATCATCAAAAGAAGAATTGATATAATAATGCTAAAAAAATTCCTAGTTTGAATTAAAAACTATACATTACCAATTAATTTTTCAATAAAGTGATCTTAACGATTTTTCCTTTCATTTGGATCACATTGAGCAAAAATATGATTCCCCTAAACCGATTAAATATCTTTATCCGGTTCATTATCTTCACCAAGGTTATATTATCTTAACTCATAATTTTCATTAATGGATTTTGAATCCTATATATTAAAAAAAATCATTAAAAATAACATAAAAAATTCCTTCAACAACTTACGTATTCTTTTCGAAAACATTATATGAATTACCTGATTTTAAAGATCCTAAAAAATATTCATTCATCTAAATAATAATCAAATTTTCCTAAATTGTATTAATTATTTTAGAAAAAAACATTATATCAATTATCGTGATATAATCGATTTAGGTTTAAATCCATCGAAATGTTTATAAGGGGTCGTTTTTTAGAACGTTTTAACTAAAAATCTATTTAACACAAGAAAATATGTAGTTACATCCAATACCTAAAAATATTTTTATACCCTCTTTTCTATTAGCATAGACCTAGAATTTTTATGGATATACCAATTTTTTTATTCTCCCTCATCATTCTACTATAGTGTCCTAGGGGATAAGAAATAATGTTAACAACCATTTGATTAATTTTTTTTATCATAATTTAATTAAAAAATTCTCTAATTCTACCTCTTATAAGATATATGATTGATGAATTTTTATAACTATAAATTAGAATGAGGAAATAATTTTTTTTGATAATGTTCCGTTTTTATGGGATAAAAAATAAATACATATGAATACACTATAATGATCTATAATTAAAAAAATAATCCACACAAAATAGGATGTTTATTTGATATAAACAACAAAAGAATTGTTATTTCTAAATATCTAGTAGTAACGAAGTCATTAATAAATTTAAATATTTTTTTTTGTTCATTAGATTTTAAATTGTAATCAAAGATGAACTACTTACTTCTATGTGACATGGGTAGTTACAGAACCTGTTCATGCTTTGATTTTTTGTGCAATAATATAATGTTTCGATACCCAAGACTCATATGACATAGAATTTCATCTGCTTCTATATCATTACAAAACATATTATTTTGATTGTTTAGTTCAGAAATGTTAATATTATATTCATATTCTTTTCCATTTACATAAAACTAAACTAAATTATTTTTCAGAACAATACATTTATAAATTTCAAATATAACATTTAATCCATCATAAAGAAAAGTATGATACAATTATGAGATTTTGTTTTATACCATGAAAATATAATACTATTGAAATAATAATAGTATTTAAAAACCATAATCACCAATACCATTAATATGACATTTACAGATGACTTTAAATGTGGCAAGGATACCGTCACATGAGTTAAAAGATAGATACATTGAAAAATTACTATTGATGAACACATAGTAGTTCATGTCTACATACATTGAGTCATCGAGACATATAAGGAATATATCTTGAAATTTAAAAGTCATCAATATTTTTTTGGTACACGTAAAAATATGGGGCCAACTATATTAGTAAAAGAAAACAAAGTCATCTAAATAGATTTATTGAGTTTACTTGTGTTCTAATTAGAATGAATATCATTAAAAATGATTGTTATAGTATTCCTAAATGATTGTGTAAATTATAGTAAACATTTATTGTAATAATACCCTTCCATTATTCATTTAAAACATGTTACATTGGAAATTCAACATTTTTATATTTTGAAAATTTATTCATATTTAGACTTAGATAAATAATTGCCTATTCAAAACCATGATTTTTGGTATATAGTTTCATAAAAAATCATATTAATATATTTTTATTTTCCATTTTTATTAGTATATAATTCCTATTTAGGATTAGGAAAATCTTTTTTAAAACCATTTATTCCTTTTGAATAGTTTCAAAATTTGTAATGAAATATTCATTTGTTCTAGAAGGATGGTTTCATAGTTTCTTATTTTCATGATTTAATTTCCTAAATTAAATTTATACTTCATAAAAAATTTTAATAACAAAATTATGTATAACATCGTAATATTTATCACTTAATACCAAATTTTTTTAATCATTTTATTTTCATATTATTCGTTTATAAAATCAGAATAATAATCCTCTTTAGATTTATTATTTTGGTAAAAAAAAAAATTATTTTTACATTCCCTTTAAAATTTATCTTTTTCATTGATAAATTTATTATTTTTATTTTTATTTAAATATACATTTCAATTATTTACACTCTATCATTCTTTAATTTTTCATTTTCTTTATAAAATTGACTAAATTTGTAATTTTCAATATCTGAACAAGAACATGAGTCGTAAACAATTTTCGTTTTATTTCTATATAAAACATTTTGATCAACATTTTTATGATTAATTATTTAATTAAAGGGCTAATAATATACCTTAAATGTAATTCCAATCATGTAATGATTTCATATCTTTTATTCACATCAAAAGTTACCACTAGATTTTGATTTGTATGAATAGTCTTAATTTCTAAATTAATGATGTCTTTCCATTTCTTATTTTATCCTTTTATTTCATTCGATGTTACAGTTTATGGAATTTATTTCTTATGTGAACTTTCATCTTTCAGTCATAGCAGGTTAATTACACAACATAATTATTTTTAGTATTATAACCATTCTTATAGTTCAATATGAACGTCCTCTTGAATTCCATCATTCCACCATTGTTTTTCATGAACATGGAAAACATATTATTTAAGTGTTCCACCCCCTTGTATCATTCTTGGAACTCAGACTTATAGGAATTTTATGTATTAAAAAATTTATTTAAATGTAATGCATTTTCCTTTACTAGACTCATAATCAGTAATATTATTCATCTCTAACTCATATTGCAATAGAAATCCAATATGATTATCTATAGTATAATACATAACATTTTTACTTTCATCGACGAACAACTTATTTTAATTCCATCACCACTGATTATCTCTCAGTATTTGTTCTAGCTAAGTTGTGTTTCATAAGGATTCTCCAAGATTACTCATTCCATCAACCATACCAGTGAATGGATGGAGCATTAGGTTTATAGACTTTATATCTCGCAAATTGATGACATAGTTTTCTAATAAGAGAATTACTAACATGGTAATCTTAAAATTCTCATTCCCATAATGTGTACCTTTGTAGAATCCTTTACATGTCATAGGGAACCATTGAAGGTGAATGATTGATATATATACTTCTACATAAAGCACAATATATAATATATTTATATTTATAATTCAAAAAATATTTTAATATGTCATTTAAAACTAGTGTCTATAGAACTTCATTTGGTAGATCATAAAAATTTTAATTTATATTATAGTAATTCACACTCAAATATTTCATCTAGGATTCCATTTTTCCTTCCCATTAGATATATTCATTCCCATAAAAGAATGGTGGGTTTTTTGGAATCCATTCATCGTTTTAAAATACACATTCTATCTTAAAATATATATCTTCTATTTTCATTAGACTATTTGGTTTACGATATTAGGTTAGATGATAGTTTTTGTCATGAACCATCCTCAGGGCCCATGCCCTAACTACCCCAAGCGCTCCTTCCAAAGGCCAAGGGATGGAGACTAGCACCAAAGGCGTAAATCCAAATAAAAAGGGAAGGTGTTGCCTTTATGTTGTAAACAAACAAAATAGTGTACACAAGCTAAGTAATGAAAAAGTAATACTGAATACAGAGTACGTGCAGAAAGGTAAATGGGCTAGAATACAAACCCAATTGAAAATTACAATACAGATGATAGACTAGTAAAACAGTAGAAAAGTAAAACAACAACCACTAAGTCATCCTACGGGAATCCCACATGAAGGGTGGGTATAGATGGTCTCCTCCGTACCTCGGGTCCATCCATCTGCTCTGTGTATGTCCTGCCAAGTAGTCCACCTCTGGGTACTATCAAGCTCCACAAGTTTCTACCACGATTAGTGTTGTCCGTCGTCTACTTCCAACACAATGTAGTGCGGTCATATCCCGTGCATGGGTGAGTAAAACAATACACTATAGGGGCCTCGAGACCCTCAAAGGTCTCCTAGAATCCACGAAGGTTAAATCACGGAAAAAAAGATACAATCACTTATTATCAACCAACTATACATAGGTATTTTCCAATACATATACCTAAGTTATCAATCACAGATGACCTCCAACTCTCAATCCCATGAACAACCCAGTCCGCATAAGAAGGAATTCAATCACAACAATGATAAATATTGAATGTCAAGACTCAGCCCACACAGGTATACATCTTTCATAAAGTGAATGAGATGATTAGATGTAGTCACTGATTCATCTAAGCTGGTGAACCCACATAGGATACTAGTCCAGCTAAGCTGTCGGACCCATGTACGATAATAGACCAGCTACGCTGTCGGATCCAGGTAGGATACTAGAACGGAAGTCAAACTATCGGACCCGCGTAGGATAATAGAACAGTAATCATCGTCATCGAACCCACGGCGGATTGCAGAATGGTAGTCGTCGTCGCTGAACACACGATGGATTCCAGTATGGTTGTGGTCGTCACTGAACACACGACGGATTCCAGTATTGTAGTCATCGTCACTGAACCCACAGAGGATTCTAGTACGGTAGTCTTCGTAGTCGCAGCCAGCTCTAGGGTTCCCGCAGACATCACGCTCGATTCTGGAAATGTCCGCTCCTTGAGCCAAGGATGTCGATACATAATCTATCACGAAGTCCATAGTTGATGTATCCCTAAGTTCCTTCTCATAAATAGCATTCCACCATGACAGATGGAGCGTCAATCGGACGCCCGGTCTGAATGATATTGGCTTTTCTATTCTAGGCGTAAGGTTGAAAATATGAACATTCCAAACCCCTCCGTTTTCCAAAGTCGTCCAAAACTCAGTTATAGTATCGAAAAAGGATTGCCTCATCACAAGGGTCCCAGTTCCCTAGGTGGAGTATCGATCAGATGTGAAGTGTTAAAGATATTCACCTTTAAGTGACAACGGGCATGACCCGTAATGCCCAGTGGGCTAGCAGGTCGGGTCAACCCGATTTTGGCGGGTCCAACCTGGAAGAGGGTCGGACCGACCCATTGTAACTTGCGGTCTGGCCCGAAAGGGCACATCCCGGCTAGAGGGGGCACGACCAGTCCTGGTGGGGCACGACCCGGCACGGCCCGGCACAGCCCGGTGCGGCACAGCCCAGCGCGGGATGGCGGGCCTGGCTGGCCATGGCTATGCTCGAATGGTCGAGTGGTCTGAGGGTGGGGGAATACTTTCCGGAACCGGCGGCGCCAAGCGGCGCCGCCCCCCCCCCCCCCCAATCGGTCACCGAAGCCATCTAGCCTTCCTGGCGCAAGGGGCCCGCTCGGGCGGGCCGTGGTCTGGCTGCGCACCACCTTCAGGTGTCAGGCTTCTTCACCCGGCAGACCAATGATCCGACAGGTTCCCTACCGAAGCAGCCTGCAGATTGCGGGTTGTGGTCCTCCATATCGTAGCACCCCTTGTAGCGCATAGGTATCCCGTTGGCCTGGTCGGCTACGGTCGGCCGGTTCTTCGTCGGCCGACCGGCCCGCGGTTGCATGTCATGGTTCTTTCGCACGCGGCCGGTGCATGACCGCCGCTTCTCCCATTTCCGCCTCTTCCAACGTGCCTCAATCGCAAATAAATAGGTAACGGAGGGTCGTCGGGCCGTGTGCATTCGGAACGCGCCCTCCGCGTTAGGCGATAGCAATTGGGAAAACTCAAAACATGTTTCTCAACAAAGAACAAGAAAATATTTTATCATTTATAATTGAACATAATTACCCTACCTCGAAATTGTCGTCGCATTTAGTCAAGCCACAGAAGACAAGCGCCGCAGAGGTCGGGCATCAAGGATGATGAAAGTTGATTCTATGGACGTCGGAGTTCACCCAAAGAAGAAGTTTCATTGGAGACTTCGTGTTCTTCGAGTCCTAGAGCGTTCTTTGTCGAAGGGGAAAGTCCTTCTTCGTCAGAGTCGTTCGTCATTGAAGAGAGGAACACTGTTCTCAAGAGCTCTTCCAAAAATCACTCAACATGACTTGTGACCAAAATAAAATAATTACTAAGGATATTAATTTATTAACACATCTAATACAAAATTCAAACCACTTTAATTAATTATGTGACTCACCTAATTAATTTACCATGGGTTGGGAAAATTAATTAGAGAGAGAGGAAGGTGAAGGGTTATTTTAAATTTCAAATGTGAGGGGTTGTTCAATTAAATGAAGAAGAGTTATTTGGGATGTTTAAGGGGAAGTGAAGGGATTAGACTGGTGTGGGGCCCAACTCACAAATATCCTCTCATGGGAGGTTATGTGGGTGTGGGCCCCACATCTAACTCTCCTTCAGAGGAAATAACCAACCTCCCTAAATAAATTTATACCCAACAAATTTTATTTATTTTATTATAAATCCCCAAATATTAACTCTCAACCCCCATAAAACGCAACTGTGGTAAAGGTTTCCTTAGGTGAATACCGGCGCTGCAAGTTCATCCAGGCCCTGAAATTTAAATTCTTAGCACCGGTTCAAATGATAGAAAAAACAGAATGTACGTTTACTAGACGTACCTGAAAAAACATCATAAATTGATTATAGGCTCACTGGGTCTCGCAATCAAGTGCCGTCAGAAACCACAGACTTTTAAAATTCAATATCATTTATGAAAAAAAATTGTTGAAATTTTCGGGTCATTTCATTACTCCCAACTCAGGGCTTTACATCCCCGTAAAGCTACAAGACACACTAGGAAAACAAATGTGGGTACTGAGCTCGCATATGATCCTCCCTCTCCCAAGTGATCTCTTTTAGGTTCCCGTTTTACCAACGAATACACACCAGAGGAATCAACCATCCACATAGGATCCACTCATGTCGATCCTGTATCACCACCAGGACCTCCGAAAACTTCACCACGTCATCCATGTCAAACTCCGCATGATCGATGATGTGTGTCAGGTTGTGCACATATCTACTCAGCTATGATACGTGGAAGACACCATGCACCCGGTACATCTGAGGTGGAAAAGACAGGCGATAACCCACCTTGCCTACTCTGTTGAGGACCTAGAAAGGTCTAATTAAATTCGAAGATAACTTGCCTCTCCGACCAACTCTCTATAGACCTCATAGTGGTGAGACCTGTGGGAAGACATGATCACCATACTCGAACAATAGTGGTCTCCGTATACTATCCGCATAGGATTCATGTCTGCTTTGTGTAGTATTCATCTGCTCCTGGATGATCTACAGCTTCATCATCGTATCCTGCACCATCTCTGGTCCTACAAGTGCTAACTCCCCTAGGTCAGTCTAGAAGAGAGGTGATCTGCAAGTTCGGTCGTACATTTCCTTGTAAGGTTCCATTCCGATGGTGGTGTGGTACTTGTTGTTGTATGCAAACTCTTCAAGGGTAGGTGATCCTCCAAGCTGTGACCAAATTAACGGACACATGCACGGAGCATGTCCTCAAGAGTCTGAATGGTCATCCCAGTCTGACCGTCCGTCTGATGAAGGAAGGTAGTGATCAGATGTAGTTGTGTCCCAAAATCCTATTGTAACCTCTTCGATAGAAGATAATTGAATCGAGCATCTCCATCGGAAACAATAGTCGATTTCACACAATGAAGTCGTACGATCTCTTGAATGTAGATGATTCCTAAGATCTATAGTGAGCCATGCTCTCTAATTGCTAGGAAGTGGGCAGACTTGGTGAGTCAGTCTATGATCACCCCGATATAATAGTGTCCTCTGGATGCACGTGGAAGCCCCGTCACAAAATCCATTGATATCCCACCCCACATCCACTCAGGGACCATTAAGAGTTGTACCATGCCCGATCGTACCTGGTGCTCCGCCTTCACTTGCTGAAAAGTGAGGCATCGTGAAATGATCTATGCTACAACCTTCTTCATACTTGGCCACCAGTGCTATCGTTTGAGGTCTTGATACATCATCTTCACTCCTGGATGTACCGCTGGAGGGGAAGAGTGAAACACCCTCATCACTTCCTCCTACAGTGCGACTTGTACCATGGTACATCCCCTGAAGAGGATGTCGTTCTCTCCTCCTTAAAAAAATCAATCATGCACCTGCCCTGTGGAAATATGAGCACGCAGTGTCTCACAGTCAAGGTCCCCACGCTATGCCTCTCTGACTCACTGAAAGAGTAGAGGAGTGAGTGTGAGTGACTGAAAAATGGCTTCTCTATCTCTATCCACATTGTATATCTACAATGCGGCTAGATGCTTCGTCGCCTCTATTAGTAGCTGAATGCCTGATCTCCTACTGAGAGCATCATCTACAAAGTTCCCCTTCCCATGAGTATTGAATATCTAAAAGTCATAGTCCTGGAGGAACTCAAGCCATCACCACTATCTTAGGTTCAGGTCCTTCTATGAAAATATGTACATGAGACTTTGGTGGTAACAGTAGACTATAAAGTGCTCTCCAATCATATCGTTCCGCCAGATCTTCAACGTGAAGACCACTACTGCTAACTCTTGGTCATGGGTAGCATAGTTCTGCTCGTTCTGTCTCAACTGACGTGAACCATATGCAATCACTGCTTGATCCTACATCAGGACACACCCGTGTCTAATCCCTGATGCATCACAGTATACTATGTACCCAACGTCCTCCTCTGGTAGCCTCAAGATGGGCTCACTGGTCAACCTCTGTCTCAGCTCTGAAAAGCTATACTGACATCTATCGACCACATGAAGGGTTTCCCCTTCTTCTTCAAAGTTGAATGTGGTGCTACATCTCTAGAGAAGTCTGGAACAAATCTCGAATAGTATACAGCCAGACCCAGAAAACTACACACCTCTGTCACACACTTGGGTTGCCCCCAAGAAAGCACCGCCTCGATCTTCGCTATATCTACTAAAACTCCTGCCTCCGAGATGACGTATCCCAAGAAGTGTACCTCTCGAATTCGGAACTAAAACTTCGAGTTCTTACCATAAATCTGGTTCTCTCAGAGTCTATCTAGTACAACCCACAAGTGGTAGGAATGCTCTTCCTCAGAAGTCGAGTAAATCATTATGTCATCGATGAAGACGAAGACAAAATGATCTAGGTAAGTCTTGAAGATCCTATTCATGAGACTCATGAAAACTGATGGAGTGTTGGTTACGCTGAAAGACACAGTCTCAATCTCCCATCCACCATCTTGGTGAACAAAATCAGAGAATCCCAGGGTGAAACATTGGGTAAGTTGAATCCCTTCCCCTGCAAGTCCTCCACCTATACCTGCTGCTCATGAAGCTCGACGGGATCCATCTGATACGCTGGAGTAGATATAGGTGATGTACAGGGGTACAGGTCCATGTCGAAGTCTACCTCTCTGTGAAGAGGTAGTCCTAGAACGTTGTCAGTAAAAACATTTGCATAATGATCCACCATAATAGGAAAACACGGACTCTGCACATAAACTGCTCCAAGGATGAGATTAGACAACTAATTTGTGATTGGCTATCCTCAACTTCGCGTAAGTCCAACCGGCACTGCAAAAGCTCCTTTCTCACTGGTGAAGGTTAACCTGATATCATCATTATAGACACACCGCACATTGTGCCTAATACTTTCAATCTGATCATTTACTGTAGATAATCAATCCATACCCAAAATGATGTCATAAGGCCTCAGCACCTCTTCTAGAAGATCCCAGCCGAAGATCTCGCTTCCAACAGTAATATCAGACTGCCGGCACCAGTGCGTAATCATCGAGTCTACTCATGTAGAAGTATCTAATAGTAATGATTGAGACAAAGGCTCTATCAGAATCTCCAAGCTCTGAACAAGTTCATTGTCAATGAAATAATGACTCGTAGTTGTGTCTATAAGTGCAACATCAAGGGTGGAGTAGACATAAATATTACCTCGAATCATCCTAGGTGTGTCATGGTCGTAAGAATCCACTTCCCAGATCTGATCCTGCCTCTTCCTGCTTGCTCCATGTGGTCGATGTGGGCCTCCAAGTGGTGGTGGTGGTAGAGCCTCCTAACGTTGTCCACCACACGCTACTCGGCCAACTCCTCTGCCTCATCCTCCTACTCCCTGCTGACTGCCACAATCGAACCTCTACCTCTGCCTGGGAGGTCCTTCCACTGTCTTCTGCTCATCTGCACTGTGGGTCGAGTACTCTGAAGCCATGTGATCTTTCCCACCGCATACATATGACTGTCTGATCCTCATATAGCGGGCTCAATTTCGGGTTCCCCACACAACTGAACCTGTATCCTAAGGTCGCTCGCCTGATGACCTAGTCTGCTTAGACCTCTGTGACATCTGTCTGCAGCCGGCTATAGAAGAATCTTCTACGTGTCTCCCTATGGTGGGTCTCACTACTAGTGTCGGCTCATCAAAAAATCTCCCTACAAGAACGGATCTCTCCAACACTCCTGCCTACGTTGGAATGCTGAGGGAGATCATTGAAGCCCTGATCTCATGCCTTAGTCCTTGATCAAAGGCCCAAGATAGGAAAAATGGGTCTCTTACCATGTATGTGGAGTAGCGCGAGAGGTCAGTAATCCTTACTGAGTGCTGAGCTAGTGTTATGTTGCCCTTCCACAGGGGAAGTAACTTCATGAATCCGCACCACCCGAAGGGTGGGTAGAACAAAATCCGATCGAAAGTGACTCTCGAAGTCAATAAAAAGTAGAGATTCCTCATCATGCACCTATATCATCATGCTCCACCATTTACCTATGGCTGCATGTAGGAGACTCGCGACAAGGATCACCATAAGGTTGGCTAGTGTGCCAAACAATTTGAAGACTCCAACGACAGCCTATAGTCTATCCTTGGAAACCTAAGGGTCTGTCTCTCCACAGAACTTGGGTGGTCTCTATCACTGAAACTCATGCAATGCACTTAGGTAGCATGCACTCTCTGCTACTAGGGCTGGAATTATCGGTGGCACTGCAGGTAGTGGTACCGCTGGTGCCTCCAATGTGATTGGGCTCTGCACCAAGGCCTTGTCCTTCGGTGGGATACAATATCGCATGTGAATCAAAACCCTAGATGGATGCCTTTATGGGGCCATCCTGAAATGAAACAGGTGCTCGATATTAAAACAGTATAACTGGTGAGCTGACATAAAGGAATCACAATGAAAAATTTTGAAGCACACATGCAATCAGTCTTTTTGAGCACTGAGTCAGAAATCAGGGGTCGGGGTCCTTGTGTATGGATACGTCGGTCGGGGTACCAACACTGGACTCCCTGAACTAAAAACCACACTCAATACTCTTAACAATGTTGCTTCACAGAAATTAATGACCAGAGTCATGAGTTCTGTGGTAGAACTGAATCCTCTGATACCAAATTGTCACGACCCGTCCTCGGGGCTCGTGCAGTGACTACCCCAAGCCCGCCTTCCATAGGCCAGGGGCTAGCGACTAGCACGAATGGAGTAAAGCCCAATAAAAATGGAACGTATTGACATTATGATAGTAAACAAACACAATAGAGTATGAAAGATGAATTAAACACAAATTAATACTGAATAAAGAGTATGTGATGAAAGGTAAATGGGATAGAATACAAAACCAACTGAAAAGTACAGTACAACTGAATGTCTAGAACAATAGAAGAAATGTAAAAAAGCAACAACTAAGTCATCCTCTGGGGATCCCACCAGAAGGGCGGGTTAAAGATGGTCATCTCAGTACCTCGTGTCCGTCCATCCGCTCCGTGTATGTCCCACCATGGGCTCCAACTCTGGGTACAATCCAACTCCAAAAGTCTCTACTACGACAAGTGATGTCTGTCGTCATTATCCAGCATAATGTAGTGCGGGCATAGCCTGTGCAGGGGTGAGTATAAAAATACTCTATAGGGACACCGAGACCCCTGAAGGTCTCCCAGAATCCATGGAGGTTAAATCGTGAAGAAAAGATACAATCATGAAGTATCAACCAACTATTCATAGGTATATTCCAATACATATAAAAAGTTGTCAATCCCAGTTCGTCTCCAACTCTAGAGCCCAAGTAGAACCCAGTCCACATAGAAATAATTTCAATCACATTGATGACAATGATTGAAATTCAAGACTCAGTTCACACATGTATACATCTTTTATAAAGTGATAGAGATGATCAAATGTAGTCATCCATTCATCTAAGTTGGCGGACCCACATAAGATAATAGACCAGATAAGCTGTCAGAACCACATAGGATACTAGACCAGCTACTCTATCAGACCCACATAGGATACTAGAACAGAAGTCAAACTGTCAGACCCACATATGATACAAGAACAATAATCATCGCCATTGAAACCACGGAGGATTCTAGTATGGTAGTCATCATCACCTGACCCATATAGGATTACAGTACTATAGTTTTCATCACTGAACCTAGATATTATTCTAGTACAGTAGTTTTTGTCGCCAAACCCTTGGAGTATTCCAGTACGGTAGTCGTCACAGTCGCAGCCAGCTATAGGGTTCTCGCACACAGCACACTCGATTCTGGGATAGTTTGCTCCTCAATCAAAGGTTTTGATACAAAAACTATCACAAAGTCCAGAGTTTATGTATCCTGAAGTTTCACCTCATAAAAAAGAACATGACGCGATAAACGGCAGGTCAATCAGACGGCCTGTCTGAAAGATATTAGCTTTTCCGTTCCAGGGGCCCGGTTGGAAATATGTTTATTCCAAACCCCGCCATTTTCCAAAGTCGTCCAAAACTCACATAAAGTATCATAAAAGTACCTCCTTTTCTTCAGGGTCCTAGTGTCAGAGACAGCACGTCGATCAGATGCACGGTATTAATGATATTCATGTTTAAGTGATAACAGGCCCGACCTGTTAAGCCTTGTGGGCTGGCGGGTCAGGTCAACTTAGTTTGGGCGGGTCCAACCCAGCATAGGGTCAGACCGGCCCAGTTTATTGGGAAATATGGCCTGAGGGATGCGGCCTGGCCTGAAGGGGTGCGGCCAGGCCTAGCGTGGCCCGTCCCAGCGCGATGCAGCCTGGTGCGGTATGGCCTAGTCTGGCAGAGCGCGGCCCGGGCCGAGCAGTCAGGTGGCGGGGGCGCTTTCTCGAACCGGTTGTGCCACCCTCCAAACCAGCAGGCCCATGCCAGATGGCCTTACTGGCGTAAGTGGCCCCCTCGGGCGGGTTGCAATCCAGCTACACAGAACCTTCATGTGCTACAGAATCTTCACCCAACCAGCCGACGAGCCGGCCGGTTCACCGCTGATGCGGCCCGCGGATTGCATTCTATGATCCTCCACAGCACGACAACCATTTTGGCGCCCCTGTCTCCCTTCGTCCCGACTGGCTTCGGTCGGCTGGTTTTCCATTGGCCGAGCGGCCCTCTATTGCGGGCCCCGTTTCTTCCACACGTGGCCAGCGTACAGCCACTGCTTCTCCTGTCGCCACCTCTTCCAACGCGCCTCAATCGCAAATAAATAGACTATAGAGGGTCATCGGTCCATGGGTGTTCGGCCTGCACCCTTCGTGTTAGGCTGTAGAAATTGGCCAAAATCAAACCCTGTTTCTCAATAAAGAACAAGAATAATTTTAATCATTTAAAATTGAACCTAATTCCCCTACCTAGAAAATGACGTTGCACGTCGTCATGTCGCGGAAGACAAGCACCACGGAGGTCGGGCATCACATATGATGAACATCAATTCTGTCGAAATCGGAGTGGAACTAATGAATAAGTGTCATTTTCGAATTCTCGTTCTTCATATCATAGAGCATTCATCGTCGAAGGAGATAGTCGTTCTTCATCAGAGGCGTTCTTCATCGAAGAGAGGAACACTTTTCTCAAGAGCTCTCCCAAAAATCTCTCAACACAACAAGTGCCCAAAAAAAAAATAATAGCTAAGGCTCTTATTTTATTAACAGATGTAATTCAAAATTCAATCCACTTTAATTAATTATGTGAATCAACTAATTAATTTACCTTAGGATGGAAAAATTATTTAGAGATAGAAGAAGGTGGAGGGTTATTTTAAAATTCAAATGTGAGGGGTTGTTCAATTAAATGACGTGGATTTAATGGGTTGGATTAAGGGGAGGTGAAGGGATTAGGCTCGTGTGAACCCCACCTCAAAAATATCCTCTCAACGGGTGTTATGTGGGAGTGGTCCCCACCTCTAACTTCCCATGGTATGAAATAACCAACCTCCCTAAATAAAATTTGTACACAACAAATTTTATTTATTTTATTTTAAATCCCCAAATATTAACTCTCAACCCGCATAAAATGAAATTGCGGTAAAGGTCCCCTTAGGTGAATATCCGCACTGCGAGTTCATTGGTGCCTCATATTTCAGTTCCGAGGACCGATTTAAAAGATAGAAAAAGTCACATGAATCTTTACTGAATGCACCCAGAAAAAACATCATAAATTGATTCCAAACACACAGGGCCATGGAACAAGTGTCGTCAGAAATAGAAGACTCATAAAATTCCAAAGTATTTGAGAAGAAAAACATTTCCTTGAAATTTCTGGGTCTTTACAGTTTTAAAAATGAAGCGGAATATAGTATTAATGATTAATACAGACAAAGAAGTCAAATGATCAGATATGTGGCATTGATATTAATTTTGGGGTCGTTATTGCTGGAAAATATAACTAGAGGGGGTGGGTTATAATTGTTTTATTATTCTATGAATAAAATTTTTATAATTTTAATATATTCAAAGGTAGAGATTTGAACATTCTTGAATTCAGTTAAATTGGATATAAGCATAAAAGAACTCAAAATTTATAGTGGATTGGATAAAAAATATATTCAATTCCACTCCTCAATCATCTCTATTTCATTTGGTAACTGCTACCCACAGAGAAACTCACATTTAATGTTGTGTAAACCTTATTTTAGTCTCTATATTTTAGTAAATGTGGAGGAAATATTAATCATGATATAGGAGAAAAACATTTTCTTCATAACCATCTTTTGATCATGAGTCACAACACATGATTTTTTGAAGTGTTGGAATAACAAGATAACGGAAAAAAATTCATGTGATGGGGAAGAAATAACCAAAAACAAGAAATTTACAATAGAAAAAAAATTTATTACATGAATTAAACAAAAACATGATATATAGTTGATAGATGCAATGTTGAAAAAGATTAAGCATGATGATCATTGATCAATTAGAAGGAAAAAATGAATAATATGAAGTCCTTCAATGGTGAAAAAAATTAAAGAGATGTCATAGATGTTCTTGAACAATTTTTAGAGTAACAAGAATGTAGAATGTGAATAACAAGTTTTCTTAATGAATGATCTTAATATTTATGTGTTTTTATTCATTGAACTAAACATTAGGATCATTAAATCCATGAACCTCTAGGAGCGAGTCAATATCAAATATCTAAATTAATTTTTTTAGTGTAGAAAAATTAAATAATAATATCGTTACTTTTTTTGTTAATTCCCCATGGAAAATGAAGAATACAATCCGGATTTATGATTATTCATGAAATACTAAAAAATTATAATAATGTAAATAAAATGTACGCAATTAATAATTACAAAGTAATTGAAAAATATAATATTCTAATTTATTGATAATGAAAAAATGATATAAAAATATATCATCATGTGAATTTTAAATCTAGATGTTCAAATGTACATATAATAATGATGTAATTAATATTTAACACTATAAAATTTTATATCAAAATAAAATAAAAAAAATCTTACAAAGGAATTAATTTTCACTAACATAAATTGATATAAGACACAATGTTTTAAAAACATAAATTTTTTAACTAACAGTGGATTAATAATATTGTCGAGGTGACTCATGACCCACCACTGAAAGCATTGAGCCGTGGCTTATGGTATCATATTGGATGTGTACGATGATTACTTATCTGATAGTGACCTACCATTCCAATTTTATGAAAATATTAAAATAGATAAGAAAAACTAATTTTAGTCCATTCTGTTGTACAATAAGATGAATCAAGAGATTAAATCATTCTTGGACTACTATATGAAGCCCAACAGGAAATCATGGCCCACTATTTCATAAATCCAATAATGGCTGATGACATACTTTTGTATGATTCCATTGGTGGGTTGTTGAAAAAAAATATCAAATATCATAAAGAAATATCATAAGAACAAGTCATCTAATAGAAATATAATAACACATCACATAGTAAGAAAATATCTACTGCATTCGATCAAATATAGATAAAGATCTCATAATGTTGTAAAATGAAGCTTCTACCAGTCGAATAAATAGAAAATTATAATAATGAAAAATAAAAAATAACATTATAATGAAATTAAAATAGAGGGAAATCCTTCATCATCCCATGAGAAGAGAAAAGACCTCTTGACAGAGATGAAGGATCTTCTACCAGCATTTTAGGGTATAAAAATAATACACAAATGATTGGAAATTTTAACCCATTTTTATGATCAATAGTGAGTAAAATAACCCACAATATATGTTTAGTGATGGGTAATATAACCCACGATTTGTTCCCAATGATGGGAAATATTTATTACTATTGGTATCCAGGTGTGACTCATGACCTACCATTGGTTTTTTTTAATGGTGACCCAATTTTAACGCCTTAGATGTTATCTAGTAGTAAACTGTCAGGAAACCAATAGGGGAATGATGAAGAACCATTTGAGCATCCCAAGGACGAATATGATTTGATTATAGTTGAAAAAATAATCAACATCAAATAATATTAACTAATATCAAGTGGGGCCAACCCATGGTTACGAAAAAACATCAAACCAGTAACATGAGTTCAAGAAGATCACAAAATAGAAGAATACATAGTTCAAAATTATAGGGGAGAAATACAATGGAGCTTATATGCAGGAATGATGGAGAAAGGGATGATGCCTGAGGTTGATGATGAACACATGGGTATATGAACACAAAATAATAATGTGGCATTAAAATATATCATGTGGGATAAGATAAATGATAGGACGGTTGGTATATACTTGATCTGATTATTGGGGTAAAAAGTGGTATTTTTAACTCAGGTGAAAAGAAAACAGATAACATTGTCCCACGTGACAATGAAAAAGTGGATGGTGAGTGGAATATCAATCACTATGTGATTATCCTTGATTTTAGCTAGCTAAGAGGGATCAACACCAGTTTACACATACACACACACACACACACACACAGCAAGACCTACTACCTAAAAGGTGACATAGCCCATCCATGCAATTAGAGTGTGGGATATTTGGTTTTTATACACGATATCTCACTCTATAACTATTCACAATGAACACCCAAAAAAGGCTCCTTGTGGGGATTCCATACTATGTCCATCCAATATGGTTGACACTATGGGTCCCCTATATTGTTCAGTGATTGCAGTAGTGCCTCACTACGGACAGAATCAATTTATTACATTAAAAAATAAACGTAAATAAAAGAAAAATATAACACCAAAAAATAATTATTATTATAATTCTAAATATAACAAATATACCTTTTTAAACATTTGATTAAAATATATTCATTTGTTAAATAATTTGAATATTATAATAAACATGAAAATATATTAAAAAAATAATTGAGAGTAATTTATCAAAAAAGATAATATTCATAAATTATAAAAGAACATTAAAATAATAATATCATTATATGTCTTATTCTGATGATATATTCTCGGATTCATTTTCTATAAAAAACCAATTAGTTATGAGAAAATTAAAAAATCATAGGACCAACATTGTGTTTTTATTAAAAAACATTAAAACATTATGAATTTAATGAAACCTTGTAAATAATCAATTATAAATGAATCTATCAAATTATATTCAATTATCATACAATTAGATGAATTTACCACAAACTCCATGCCTCACACCATGTAAAAATCCCTAACTTTACATGGTAACTCTATTTTAGTTACATATGTGAGATGGGAAGGCCCCATTTCCAAACCTATTATCGCAATTTTTACAATATTAACTATAGTATTACAAATAAACATAACAAAAATCTAACAGTGCTAATAGAAATCAGGTTGAGCATTCCTAATTGGTACTAGATTGTAATGAACTGGCCTGGGTTAACAAGAAAATCCAGCTAAACCAATCCATCACTTAATATGTGTAAAATTGGAAAATAGAAACCAGTCATTAATATGAGAATAAAAATACATACATCCAATGTATTAAGAGGAAATAAAATTGATGTTATAAAACGCATAAAAACCCAATATAGAAAAGGATAAACCCAATTGTAAGTCATTTCCCTATGTTTCCAATATTCACCTCGAAACCAATCATAACCAAATCATCAACACCAAGTGAAATTAACAAACTAAAAGAGTGAATTTACATTAACAAAATACCAAAAATAAATTTATAAATGCACAAAGGAACAAATAGAATGTGTTACAAAGACCAGTATGACACCATTATAGTCTTTATAAAATGTTTAATATATAGAATTCAATAAATATTACTAAAAAATTGTTTTTCAATGTAATTTATTTAATCCATACCATTTATAAATAATTTTCAATTATTATTACATTGGATTTCATAAAATATATTGATATTATCAAAGAAAAAACATGAAAAGTATTTGTGATAAAAACATGGAATCATATCCATGCATCAATAAGTAAACAGGTAAATAAATATCCATGAATAACCTATCATGCGATACTATATGATAAAACTTCATATAAAATACTGTGAGATACAATCCATGATAAAAAAATCATGTAATAAATAACTATAAATGAAAAATGAACCATTTATATTGGGTTATATCCTATGATATGCTAGAAAATAGACCCTCACCATCTCAAAGATGCGTACATTGGATCCAAATATTTCATGTACTAGTATTTGATATATCAAAACGTTACCATCTAGTTGTAAAATAACTACAATATGGCTACTTGTGACTCTATCCTAACTCACCGAAGTTTTTTAATGTCCATTTTTTCATGATAAATTCAAAACCTCGCTCAATATTTTATAAAATATTTTCAAATCTAGGCCAATATACTATAGAGTTTTAAACCCAATTTCTAAAACAAGAAAACCATTTTCAAATTTGAACCCCTTCATGAAATCATTTGAAATAATTTATTACATCAAATCAATAAAAAAGTAATATATCAAGAATTATATACAATTCATCAAATTAACCCATTTTGCAGAAACACATACATCAAAACAATAAAGAATGTGATGCATTCAGAAATGGTGTCCATAAACCATGAGAGCGACCTATTGAAACATTAGGCATGCCCAAAAACATAAAAGTATAATAAAAAAGTGTATTTGATAAAAAAACTAGAGAAAAATCATTGACGTAACCAATCCCCAATAAGTGAAATATTTATTACATACCTAGAGTGAAAAAAAATTCAAAAAAATGTTGAAAAATAATTGAATGAGAAAATCCATATTTTTTAGAGTCACATAAAATCATCCCTTAGTGTCATTAGGTTAAGTGAGAGAATATTTCAAAGGATTAAATGGAATTTTATCCTAGAAACACCATATAAATATATCATGAGACATTTACAAAATGTGTAATTCCACTAAATGTTTTGTAATTCATGAAACACATATATAATGAAAACGCCATAACTTTTTAATAAATATATTATTTTTTGTATATACACTACATGAAATGTATACATATGGTGTACCCATTCAATATTTGTACGCCATTCACGTCATCTTTCATGAGATGATTTGAAATCATTTATCCCCATTACACAACATGTAAATCCCAGTT
The DNA here is from genome assembly GCA_963277665.1 of Viscum album. Lineage (NCBI taxonomy): Eukaryota > Viridiplantae > Streptophyta > Magnoliopsida > Santalales > Viscaceae > Viscum > Viscum album. The sequence continues at coordinate 923,924,948 of OY728146.1, read as the reverse complement.
AGCCTGAAAAAAATATAGTTTTAATGTTGAAAATTACAAAAAATTAGAAAATTCACTATTACATTTATCCTATCAAATTCCCGTCTGTAATTACACAAAAACTAAAATGGATAAACAAAAAATGGTTAAAAAATACAAGATATAAATTTAATGTTCTGATATATTCTCTATGTAGAGGATATCAAATCATGTATTTGATACAAAGAGAATATTATCTACTCAAGGTGTTTAGGTACAAAGAGGATGATCTTGAACTCAGGTATTGGAATTTTTTAGAGGAGAATCTTCAATAAAATATTTTCTCACCATGGGGAAAACATCAACATTATGTGTTTGTATTAGTGGAATTAATAGTCGATGGAAGGGTATTTATTTCAAACAACATGGTTAAAATATTAAAACCCAAACTGAAGTGGTGAGATCGAATTTTAGAATGGTTGGGGGAATGGAAATAATTTTAAATTTAAGGAATTATCCATTATAGGAGACCAATATTTAATTATCTATCCAATGATAACATGAATCAATAAACATTTAGTTCTTGATAGGAGTATTTTAATTATACTATATGATAAAAACTAGTGGAGCATCATGTGTAATACATTGAATAGACATACACGATTCTATCTATAGTTTCTTACTATATGAATAATATAAAAAACAATACATGACTATGTAGACCATATACTTATAGTTTTTTAGAAAATTGAAATTTATAGTTGGGATGAAGATAATGGATATTAAAACCATATTTTATCTTGAAATATTACGAATCAATCAATGTGTAGATCATGGACAAGATTCTATATACTAATCCATCTCGTGGATAAGTTAAAATAAAATGGTTTTGCCCCATTTTTTTGTTGTTTTCAATAAACCAATGTAAACTATTATTCTATTAAAAACGGAACTATTACATAGATATGACTCATACATAAGTTATGGAGTCCCATAAAATAGAATTTTCTATGAAATTCATGGTCTTCCAATAATGGCTATTTTGGAATGTAGAATACATTCCTATGATGTGAACCATGTGACCAATTGGAACTTTCCAAATTAAAAATCTTAGCTCACGTATATGTGGATTTCAACACGAGAATAACAACTCTATTAATATGGGATTATAATAGGAGTATCTTAACAAATATAATTTTTACTTCGTAGAAAATGGTTAAAAAAATATGAAAAGGGATGTCATAATTTTTCATCACAAGATGATATAATGAAAAAAGTGTGACACTATGTGTATTAAAATAAACTTGAGTGGTTAGGTTATGAAATGTGTAAAAAATAAAAAAAATGAAAAAATAGAGATATTTGAAGTATGTCAACCATTGGAAATAGAGAGACAACTACTAAAACATTAAAAATAGATCATGGGGTTGTAGGGTATTACTCTTATTAGAAAAACATTCATATTTCTTAACAATTAAATACAATGTACAATATCATTAAAAATAATTGAATTAATTTTTGGAATCATATACACTAATTACCAATTAATATGAATGGTGAAACTGAGAGGATGTTATAATTATTTTGGGACATTGAGAGGATAACTGTGACACATGTATTTGTGTTTTTGATTATTCAAGAATCAATGATATGATGTTTTCTATAAAGAAAATGATATTTAGGATTGATTTTAGAACCAAAAGGATGACACTGTAGTGTATTGAAAATTTTCTCATAGTGAAGGGATTTGACATCAAAAGTCTTGAGTGTGGTTTAATATGAAATAATGTTGTTTAATAATGTGAAAATGATAAATTTTCTTGAATTAAAATGTAACAATGAAATATTTTAATCTTAAATTATTTTTATAAATTAAAAATATAATACAATTTCACTAGACCCATTGGTCTAGCGATGATATCTTTAATTTTTCCACAAAATTTATTCAATCCAAAAAAATTCACATCTTTTCTAGTTATGGTATAAAATTTTTGAAATATATTAATGCTACACAAAATGTTGGGAAGAAACTAATATTTTTATGGGGACTATATCTCTAAATTTTTAAATTTGAAAAAATTTTCCCCGAATTATTTCCTTTAAATATGCTAATTTCCATGTTTATTCAAGGTATATGCATAGTAGAGGGAAACCTAAAATTTTCAATGGATATAGATGGTGGGTTTCTATATTAGTGAGTACAATTCCACTATCAATTTTCATTTTATGATCCTATAAACGAGTCTACTGAAACTAATATTAATAGTGTAATAGCTTTCATAATGCATTATCACAGATTAATGTTATAAGATGTTGAAAAATGGTTAACGAAGTCTATAAAAAACAAGTTCAATGAAAACCAAAAATGAATTGAGAGCATGATAATAATTTATACAAACACAAGGACAAGTAAACATAGTTTTTTTGTTCAGGATGATTGAAATGATGATACACTAATGAGGGTATATGAGGATATAGAAAACATGGGAATGTTAAATCGAAGTACCATATTGTAAATGAGGATGGAAGTGGGCTAAAATTTATGGATTTGAATGAGAAAATTCAAATTTATTAAGATCTTATGGATAAGGATATTCTGTAATTATAAGGCTCATGTAATAGAACACACCAAGCAATTTAAGTTCCTATTGGATGGGCCTCTCTAAACGGTTTCATGATTTGTAAAATAGACTACATGGTCATTATTTTATAGTCATTTGACTAAGAATGTAATGTATTGAAATTTATGTTGAGATGATTAGGAAAATGTATAGTTACATTAATGTCATGTGTAATATACATCATATTCTTGTAGTTTAATGTAATAATTGTGTGAATAATGTGTCAAAAAATATATGGCTCAAGAGACATAGATCCTCAATGAAAGTATTTGTATTCTATAAAGGAATAAAAAATAAGATTATTTCTAATCCATTTAAACATAAGGATGAAGAAAATGTAAATAATATATTGATATGTTTGAATTATAAATAATTGAATTTTTACAGGAGGTTGTAAGTTTACCATTAGTAATGGGGAAACAATCACTCCACCATTAAGAAATAAGTCATGGTGAATGTGGATATTCATATCAGGAAGAAGGAATTACACTAGTCCAAAACCATATATGTGAGACAAATATCATTTCCAAGAAAAATAGTCCCTTATTGAATCATTTACAGTAATTTAAATTTTATATGTAAGTGGGGACCAAGAGGATAAGATCAAGGTTTTGGGATTACATTAAGTGAATATGATCTCATTTTTTAGGTCAACCTGCAGATTATCTCACTAATTTAATTGGGGTTCCTGAGAGAATTATATTGTGTTATGGAATACGATTAATGGTGATTTAGACATAAAAAGGTTGGATATTGGTTGGGTGGATGGGGAGAAGTCTGAAAATTCTAGGAATACTCTATAGTTATGAATAATGCGGTAGATATTCTATTTGAAAAATTGAAAAAAACACTTTTTCATATAGAGTGTAAATAAACACTCACATTTTAATATATTATGGTAAATAACATGAGCTATGAAATTTAGATTCAATCCAATAGGTCTTGTGCCATGTAGTTTAACGTCATGACCTAAGGACTTTGTGTGAGAAAATGTTTTTCTATATGATAAAGACCTTGTGTTATGCAATTTATATTCGAATTGAATGGCAATTTTTTCATTGGTTTTACATTGTGTCACAAATGCCTTATGTCATATAGTTTAAGGTATTATGATAAAGACCTCATTTTTATGTGTATTTCACTCACAATTCCATTTTACCAAAGTGAGACTAACTTGAACACATGTCAGATATGTCACAGAATTCTCCCAATATAGAGGTCCTTTGTCTATTGTATTCTGGTGAAAATATTTAAATAAAAAACATTATTCAATCATATTTCCCAATATTTTATTGTAAGGAAAAAAATTGCAATGATATTTCACAATACCCCATGGATCTCTAGTTCTCTGGAAGCTCATAACGGTTACACTCTAATGAATAGGTGCGAAACAAGTAAATTAGGGAGATATGGGAAAACCTAATTCTTATTTATTAATTGGTTTTTTTCCTCTGGGATTTAACTTCCCCAAAGTAGATATTCTAGAGTCAATTATTCCATTATCGCTTCATCTATCTATTTGTATAGAAAAACAATAAATAAGATCAACCTCTCCATGGTATATCTTAAAAATCCATGGCATGGGAACTAATTGGAATGGAATCTCAAATCAACCTACTCATGTATCTTAATCAATTGTAGATAAATCAAATTATTATATAAGGATAAGGAGTATCACATGAAACAATTAGTCCATTTTTAAGTAATATAACTAATTTCATCTACCACTTCTTGGTTGAAAAAATTTTTCCCATGAATACCACATATGCCATAGTCAGTATACGTATGTGGGAAAATTCGACATATGGATAATCATTACATAACCTCAATAAATTCAATATAAGATTATAAATAAATTAATGTGATTATTATTAAATATATATATATATATTCATCATTTATTATATTCATTTTACATTCAGTAATTACTATATTATCATTTTTTCAATTTTTTATAAAATAAAAATATAGTTTAATGTGATGGACTATTTTTTAATATTGTTTTATGTTAAATGGTTAATGTTTACTAAAACTATTGTAATATGTGAGGTTGGATTTCAGTATGGTGTCATGTTCTTCATCGTGAGCTGGAAAAAAGCCTTTCTCCACCACCATGCGTGAAACATATCGATATTTTAAGGAATGAGTTATTTAAAATTTATTTAAACTCTTTACTATATTATGTAATATGAAATGAATTTTATATATTTCATTATACACAACATCATGTTTATCTTTTTTAACATGTAACATTGAGTTTCTTTTATAACCTGTGTTATATGTAATGGTGAGTCTCACCAGAAAAAATTTTACTACTAAAATTATAATTTAATATGATAGATATCACCTAGATATTTAAATTAAGGGAAAGAATAAGATTAAATTAATTATGAAGATATGTTTTAAAATTGTTTTCATAATATAATCATTTCTATGCAATTAATTATAAATGAATATAAAATCCAATTTAATATAAAGGATTGGTTTTAGAAAAACTATTTTTAGAGTATAATTTGTTTATATTAATAAATTAAATGGATCTTTATAAGTGAAAAATATTAAGGAAATAAATATGTTATGTATTTTATAAAATATATTTAAATTCATCTATTTTGTTTTATAGAAATAAAATCCGAATAAAATCCAATTTAATCATGAACATATGTAATTTTCTATAAGATAGTGTTTCCATCATAAAATGGAATACTATTTTTTAAGACAAATTTTTAAATTTTTATAAATTTTATTTTATAATATAAATTATTTTAATTCTGAATATCAAAATTTACATTTGGTAATGTTTTGTTATTTTTTCAGAAGATTCATATTTCAATAAATAGTGAAATCCACAAAAAATAAATTGAGAATTGATTTTTCATCTAATTAACTTATATTTTTAAATAATTTTAAATTATAATAAGATCCATCATAAAAAAGTTAATTAAATTTTGTTAATTCTAATCAATTTCACATTGATATTTGATATAAACACTTGTCAAACTTTTTAACATTTTACTTTAAAAACCAAATTTCTGTCGTCTACGAAAATAATTTTAAATTAACTACTTTCACTAATGTGATTTGAATTTGCAAAAATGGATTCCATTTCTCAGTAAGAGTAATTTATAATTTATATTACGGTGCAATTTTTTTTGGATAAAAAATATTACTAAATGTAATTAAAATATGTTATAGCGATTAAGGAAAAAATGAGTTTACATAGTGGTTAAATTTTAATCGGATGGGGAAAACTATCATAGACACTTATCCAAAACCCATTGGATGGACTTGTTTCATCCCGTTATAATATTTTATATTATTTGGTTTATTATTTAGGTAATATGATGTATGTTATACCTCCCAATAGTGTATACGTTTTTTATTTAAAATAATTTTATTCCTCCTAAATAATAAAAAAACTAAATATGTTAAATTATTCACACATAAAAATACCTATTGATAATCCAAAACTTTTGGGGAAAAATCCCTCAAGGTATCATTGAATAATTTTTGAAGTTATTGTGTTTTTTGAGAAAGTGGACAATTGTGCAATGATTGTTGACAAAGAAAACCATGACATAAAACTTTTTTGACAAAGGGGATTTCATCGTGGAATGTCGAGTTCAAGAGTTGTGGTCCACGATCCATGTTTGATTAATGAACATTGAAAAAGGAATGGGTGATCTGGAGGCAGTATAAAAAGAAGAGATACAAGGTGGCGCTGTTTTCTAGTGATTTTCAAATTTTTGGGCCTGAAAATCAACAAATGAAGAAAAGTGTTTTTCTAAAAGGGGATTTCGTGCTGAGGTCTTGGAGGCTAGGAAACTTTCACGCCATTTGTTTTTGATGATCAGATCATCAAAATATGGAAAAGGGATAAGGGTCGTTTAAGTAATGGTGTGGTCGCGCAGGTGACTTGCACGCCGTGAAGAGACTTGCGCGATGATGCCTTGGAGGCTTGAGAACTTTTGCGCCTGTTGTTTTTTAAGATCAGAAGATAAAAATATGGAAAAGGAAATAGGGTCTCACAAGTATTTGGTTTGGTCGTGCAATAATCTAGGAAGACAGAATACATGCACGCCGAGGGGTGACTTGCACGTCGTCACACAGGGTGGTCAAATTGCCTATAAATACTGGACCACCCCTCCTTGTTTCTCACTGGATTTCAACAATTTTAAGATTCATAAATACCATCGCGCAGGTGTGGTGGTCGCGCAAGTAGTGGTGTGTCGCGTAAGTGGGACTTCTGTGCTAGTGTTGAATGTTTCACACCAAGTGTTAGTTGCTTTCCTGAGGTGGTTTAAGAGAAAAAGTAAGTGAGTCGCGCAGGTTTCGAGTTGCAGATTTTTGTGTCACACAAGTGGTTGAAGAATACATACGTTCGAGCTGTGACTTTCATGCTGATACTTGCACGTTGGCATAGAATTTTGCGCCAAGTAAGGTTGATTTTCTAGCAGTGTTTTCGGGCTGCGTGGAGGTTGGACGTTTTCCCGATACCTTTGGTACAAAGGGATTTTCATCTATAGGTGAAAGTTGGACTTCAACAGATCATTTACATGAAGAAGAAAATGAATTCCTTAATGAAAATGAAGAGACCTACAGGGCTATAAATTGTGAGTGAATCCTTTCCAGAGCAGTGAGCGAAGGAAGAGGAAGAATGTGATCATCTCCACCGGTAGTGAGCCAGAGAGAGAGAAACAGGGAGTGCCCCTTGGGTAAGCAGTGAGCTGACCCTAATCCTTGTAAATTCAGTGAGCCTATGACAAAGTGACTGTGCCCATACCATGTAATCCATAACTAGTGATTCTTAGTGGAATTTGGTATCACAGGAAACCTGTCGTCGTATACTCCTTGGACGTAGCCCTTAGCGGTGAACCAAGTAAAATTGATGTGTCATTTTCTTGCTTTACTTTCTGTTTATATTGTGCAATAAGAAAGAGAGATAAGAGTGTTTTTCTTAATAGAAAAACAAGATCAGAATGGGAATTAATTTTAAATTAATCATAACCTGATTCACCCCCCTCTCAGGGCATTAAGCCTTGTATTCCTAACAATTGGTATCAGAGGGAAGGGTTGATATTTGTTCTTCTCTCAATGGAGGTCACTAATCATAGAGGGATTCCGATCTTCAACGGATGTAATTTTCAGATATAGAAGAATCGAATGTAACACTATTTCTGATCTTTGGGAATGGTTGTGTTTTTAGCAGCTATGCATGGTATCACAACTGATATTAATAGTGGTGTATTATCAGAAACTGAGCATAGAGAGTTGGATGCTGATGAAAAAATCAATCAATGCATTAGGGGGAGCCCTTTCGAATCCCATCTAAACAAAGGTGATGTCATGAAAAATGTCACATGCCATGAGGGAAAACTATTGAATATATATGAAGCAGATACAAATGTCAGAGAGGAAATGATGCAATTGCTGTGGAATAAGTATGAAGATATGAAGATGAACCTAAATGAGTATGTTGTTGCATTATTTGACAGGGTAAATACTGTAGTGGAAAATATGTGAGGACTTGATGAATTCATTGTAGACATAAATATCGTAAAACGCATCCTGAGGAAGCGTCCATCTCGGTCCAATCTAAAAGTTTCAGTACAAGAAGAAAAAGATCCCAAAGAGATGACAATGGACAATTTTCACAGTACCTTGGTTGCATTTGAGATGAGGAATGTTGACAATGAGGCTGTGGAAAAGGGTAAATCCAAATATATGGCATTTAAGGCCATGATGATGCTCAACATTAAAGATTCTTAGGAATAAGAAGAGACAGATGAGGTTATTTCATTCCTTTCTTAAAATATGCAAAAAGGAAACAGAAAGTATAAAGGGAAACATCCACTATCATGATTTCGATGTGGAAAGGCTTGTCATCTTGTGGAAAGGTGACCCAAAAAGATTCAAGATAATGATACTGATGATTAAAAAGTCTAAATTCCCATGAATAAGTCTTCATTATTTGTGAAACAGAAGAAACAATTCAACAGAAATTTCATTAAGAAGAAGAATCTTCATTAACAAGAAATAGATAGTTTAGATGAGTCTGAGGATTAAGAGGTTGAGGAGTTTGAAAATTGTAAAGATCATGGAAAAAATGCAATGGTGGCTGTTGTCGGTAGTGCGGAAGAAAAGGAAGAAACCGACGCTGAAGAAAAAGAAGAATAAATTTAAGGTAGAGTTCACATGAAAACTAAATTAGAAGAAACTCTTGAAGAGACATATATATGTAGAGAAAAACAATGAAATCCAACAAGGTGGTACATGATGGTAAACTCTACATGCAACAGTAGGAAGACGAGATGTCTGAGCTTATAAAAGAAATAGAAAACATTAAGTCTTCAAGGCCAGAGACTACAGAAAGGGTTGATGAGCATATGCTCAATATGGAAGAACATAAAAAGGGAGATGGATGGATTGAAAGTAATATTGAAAGATCACGTCAAGCGTATCAAACGGCATGAAGAGGAAGTTGTCAGTTTGTAGAGAAAATTCAATGACCAGGAAAAACCTTTTATTCCTAACACATTTCTGGTAAGGTAAGTTGTTACGAAGACTGAAAAGATCTAAGAGGAGCCTAGTAGTTCAGCAGGGAAGAAGAAACAATTGAGCTCAGATGTTAAGGTTGTTTTATGGCATAATCAGAAACAAAAATATATGACAATTGAGGTCAGACCGCAGCACCAGTCCCAAGATCGAATGTTGATTTAGTCATAAAGTAGAATAAGAATATTCAAAGATCCCAAGGGGAAAATTGAAGTGCTGAAGTACCACAAAGTAATGCACCATATATCATGTGTTATTGTTTTGGGAAAATGGGACATTCACAGTACATGTGTTCCATTTCCCAGAGATATCGAAGGGAACAAGAACAGAGGTGGTAGCCAAACAGAGAATGGTTGTCCAGATTATAATTCGAAGGACACTGTTTTTGGTGTGGAGGATTTGGAAATATGGATAGGTGATGTACTTAGACCATTCATAGAAATGGGCCAAAGCAGAATCACAATGTTCACAAGCAATAGATCAATAAACCCACAGGTGAGTTAAAAATGCAGAACAGATTTGTGGCTTTGCAAGATGAAGTTGGTCCATCTTACTCTGAGAATGAACATAAGTCTCAATCTATGACGAGTGTGAAGGAAAAAGTATGGACCAAGAAGAAGAAAAAAGAAATGGATGTAGTTTTGGAAATTGCTCTTAAAGCTTCAGATCATTCAGGAATATGGATCCTTGACTATGGTTGGACCTCCCATATGATATGGAACAAGGATCTCACTACATGAATAAAATTTGACAAAGGAGTTGTCAAGTTTGGAAGTTATTAAGGGTTGAAGATCGTTGGTTCTGGAAAGGCCAAATTTGGGGAAAAGAAATGAGACGTGCTGATGTCTTGGTAGTAGAGGGTCTTAGTCATAAATTACTCAGTGTCAGTCAACTATGTGACTCTGGGAACTCTATCCGATTTACCATGAAGATGTGTGTTGTGAAATAAAAATACAGAGCAATTTTTATACAAGGAAAAAGGATGAAGGGAAATCTTTACCTTGTAAGTGGGGACGAAGATTTGTGCCTTTTATTAAGAGAGGAAGAAAACTAGTTGTGGAATAAGTGAGTTGGTCACATGTGTCAACCATCAATGGAAGATCTGGTAAAATGTGATGTTGCTAGAGAGCTTCCCAAACTATCACGTGGTCGTACTCATACATGTGATGCTTGTCAACAAAGGAAGATCATCAGAAAGAAATATAGGCCAAAGGAACAGAAATCAACCAGAGTGCTTGAATTGGTGCATGCTGATGTAATGGACCTATGTCACCATGATCCATAAATGGGAAAAGGTACTATTTCCTTTTCATTGATGATTATAGCAGAATGGCTTGGGTATTTTTCATTACCCATAAGACAAAAGTATTCAGTTGTATCAAGAAGTATAGGAGCGAATCAGAAAGGATACTTGGGCAGAAAATTTTGAATTTTTGGTCAAATAATGGTACAGAAATCACAAACAGTCAAGTGGAAGACTCTCTCAAGAAACATGGGACAAGGCTTCAAGTTTCATCAGTGAGAACTCCCCAACAGAATAGAGTTGTTGAAATGAGAAATCGGATCATCAACAACATGTCCAGAACAACGCTTATTTAAACGGACCTACCAGAGAAATTTTGGAAGGAAGTAGTTTTGAAATCGGTCTACATTTAATATAGGTCTCTGTTGTTTCCAAAGCAAGGAATGACTCCGTATGAAATGTGGTACGGAAAGAGGCCAACATTGAAATAATTTCGTATCTTTGGAAGTAAGTGTTTCTTTCTCAATAAAGATAATCACAGAATGTTTGAGTCATGTAGAGATGAGGGAATATTGCTTGGATACTTAGGAAAAAGCAAATCATATAAATGTTTCAACAAAAGATAAGGAAAAATTGTTGAGTGAAATGATGTCACTATCGTTGAAAATGAACAGAATACAGAACGACCCAGTGAATAGTTTCTGGATGAAATTGATGACGAGGTAAGCATCACAGGTGGAGTTGAAGTAGCAGATGTTGACTTAGAACAAGATAATGATGATGAGCAATAGGAAACAAAGTATGTGTCTTCAATGATGCCAAAGAGTCGAGTTGAAATTGATACGCAAAATATCATTGGTGATCAGATAGCTCAAGTTCAGACTCGAAGAATGAAATCAATATAGAAAACATCATTTTTATATCAGGTGGAGCCGAAATGTTTTTCCGATGCAACTGAAGATGAAAAATGGCTTCAGGCTATGAAGGATGAACTTGATCAGTTTGAGAAGAACGATACATGAGGGATTGTTTCGCGGCCAGCAGACAAGAATGTCTTCGTGAATAAATGCGTATATCGCAACAATAAGAATGGATATGGCATAGTGATTCGGAACAAAGCATGGCTAGTGTGCAAGAGATACTCCTAGATAAAGGGAATAGATGTTGATGAGACATTTTCACCGGTTGCAAGGCTGGAGACAATTAGATTATTTTTGACCATAACAGTGCAAAGAAAGTACAAAGTGTTTCAGATGGATGTCAACTCTACATTCTTGAATTGAGTTCTGGAAGAGGAGGTGTATATTGAGCAGCCAGATGGTTTTCTCATTCATGAGGATGAGATCAAAGTTTTTAGGCTGAAGAAGGTGTTGTATGGGCGGAAACGAGCACCCAAGGCAAGGTACTTATGGCTTGATCAGTACTTAAAAAAGCTTGGTTAACAACATGGAGGAGTTGATTACAATCTCTATTTCATCAATGACAGCAATCAAAGAATGATGGTGTTTGTATATGTCAATGACATTATATTTGGCGGATCAGATGAGGCTTAGTGTAGAAATTTTTTCGAATTTATGAAAAATGAGTTTGAAATGTCAATGATTGGAGAGTTAATGTTTTTCCTTGGTCTACAGGTGACACACGAAAGGAATGGAACATTCATTTCTCAATCCAAAAATGCCAAGGAGGTTTTAAGAAGGTTTGGCATGGGGAATTCCAAGGAGATGATAACTCAGGTTTCTACCCGGATGAAATTATCAAAAGACGAGGATGGTAAGGTAGTTAATATCACATAATATAGGAAAATTTTGGAAGTTTGTTGTACTTGACCGCGACAAGGCCTGATATTGTTTTCGCCACATGCCAAGAAGCGAGATATCAGAGAAATACCGAGGAAAGCCACATGCTTGTAGTGAAATGAATACTTCGGTATATTCAGGGTAACAACCAGAGATTTTATATGATATATTCTTTTTAATTTCTTTCATATCTTCTGTTGTACGTTACACCAAGATTATCTTTCACTATACGCAACACCATATTAGCTTGCAGTATACGCAACATTATACTTGGATCGTGTTACACATAATTTCATGTTTGTTTGATAGAAGTTATTCTAAGAAACCTTGAGTATATATATATATATATATTCAATGTGTAATTAAAAAAGGTTGTATTTTGTTATACGCAACTACAAAGGATTCTTGCACTATACGCAACCCAGACTTGTCTTGCCTTACACGCAATCGCAACCTTCCTCGATAGCGTTTGTAGTACACAATACTGAGTTTCACTAAACCACGATATATTTTGATAATATTATAAAATAGCCGTTATGAATATTATTAGATGAATTTTTAATTTTATAACATTTTTATTCATCTTACATATTTTCTAGAACATGTTATGAAAACAAAATAATTTTTTCGGGTAAATTAAGTATTTTTTAAAAAATGTAGTTTTTCCGCCGTTTGATGGCACACCCACTTTAAATCTAGTTTTTGACATGTTTATAAGTTCAATTTGACAAAATATAATTATTCTTTGTGATCAGGATATAAAAATTTACTTTGGATAAAATTTTTATATTATTCTGATAACATTCATATTTTAATGAATTGTAAAAACACACAATATTTTAATTAAAAACAACTTTTTCATCATAATAATTTATATTGATAAATTATAATATTTAATGGTTTTAAAGTATAAATAGAATATATTTTTACCATTTAATATAATTTATGTCATTATCATTTATTTTAAATTGAATTCAATGGTAATATCATTTCTACCATTTGCAATGTTTTAACTTTTAAAACTCGTTTTCTTAATAGCGGGATTAATTTTAAATAAATTACTGCAACTTCTATGTTTTGAATATTGAAAAATGGATTCCATATTTGGAATCAGTAGGTCCAAATTAAGTGAGGAACATATATAAACAATTTTTAGTTCAAATAATACATATCAAAAAAAATTCAAAATTATACAATAAATTTTAATGTATAAAACTATTATTTTAATCAAATTTTAAATGAATGATCTAATGGAAAATATTTCATAAATGAGAAGATATACCACAATGTGAGGGAATTATATCACTTTTTGAATATATAATATTCAATAAAAATGTATTTATCAAATTCCCTCACACATAAACTTTTTAACTCTTGGGAATACCTCTTATAATGTATTTCTATACTTATTTGACGTGATATGCATATTCAGAATTCTCAATCCAGAATCCAGATATAGGAAAAGTTAAAATTATCATAAGGAGTCAATATCAATAAATTTTAAAATCATTGTCTCAGAATTTATGTCAAAACAAAATCTAGTGAGATTCATAACACTAATCAAATTGAAACCACTCATGGGTCTACCATACCACTAATTCACCACATGTGTGTGTGCCAACCATTTCAAGCTCATAAATCAACCCTTTATTCAGTACATTTAGGTCAAGTAAATAAATTTTTCTTACACGGTTTAATTCACCAAACCTATTCTAGATTCCATTGCAATTGAATTTCATTACCAAGTCACTTTAGAATTCCTGAATGCCAAACCATAATCTCTTGACCTAGATATCCACATGGGTTATACACTTCATCACTCCCATAATCCATTTTTTGGTGATTTTTTTAGTTTCACTTGGATCAAATCTCATTCTCAACTATCAAATAGATTTTGATCTCATCACGGAAGTAATCTTAAGAGATATAACTAGATCAAAGGTCAAAGAAGAGTGGTTTCTGACATTTCGAAGACACCCCCCACGCACACACAAACACATATATATATTGAGGGTGTTCAACAGCTTAATAATAGGAACACACACATATGTAAATTTGGTAGAGTAATTAAACTAATCAGAATAGAAATGAACATACATATCAACCAATTATTGTTTTACCTACTATATTTAAATCTTCACTGTAGTAGGAAAAACATCACAAGTCATGGTTTACTAAAAACATTTGTGGAGAAATCAATGAAATAGTTTCTCTTAAACGAATATAAAAAATAATGATGTCGCAATCTACAAGGTTATATAAAGACACAACCATTCATATATTTTATGAATTCAATTTTTATAAAATTAAAACCATAATGATGAAATATTACTCATTCTTATATTTCTAAAAATGAATTATGAAAACATGAATTTTCCGTATGTTCCACATGATAATGTTACATGATATATATATTTTTTAACAATTGATTATTTTTTGTATTTTTTTGTATTTGTTTTGAAAAATTTTACAAAATTTTAATTAAATATATAATCAAAACACACAAAAGAAAATCCTAAATATCTAACTAAAATTGATATCCTTTCCCCCACATATAGAATATTGCATTTTACTCAATGTGAACTTATGAGTTAATATATTCACATGAAATGTATAATATTAAATAGAACAAAAAAATATAAAAGTGAATGGGTTAGGAAAAGAATGAAATGCTCAAGTGATGATGTGTTCAAGCAGTGTGATGAAATCCACTACATCAGTATGAAGTCTATCTAGGTATTTATTAAAATTGACTGTAAAGATCCTTCCTATGTCCTCTTGTGATATCTCCACTGCACCATAAGGAAAAACATTCATCATAATATAAGGACGAAATCATTTGGAAAACATCTTACCAAGAATCATCTTCAGTCATGAACTATAGAGCAATAATTTCACACCAACTTGAAATTAACTTTTCTGGATCATTTTTCCTTTGGCTTCTTTTTATCTATCCTTTTAGAGCCTTTAGTTATCATATGAAGACAATTGAATCTCCTTAGTCTCTTGAATTTGTATCTTCCTTTGGATTCCATCTTAATCAAAATCCATGATGCATTTCTTTATATCCCAATTAGCATGATGCTCGACCTCCACGGGTAGATTATAGGATTTACTAAAAAAATCCCTAAATGTGGACATACCAATGAGTATCTTGTATGATGTCCTATAAAGAGATAGATCATAATCCAAGTGATTGCTCCAATCATTCCAATTCAACTGTGCGGTTATCTCCAAAATTTGATTCAATTCCTGATATGAAACCTCAGCCTAGCCTTTTTTGGATGTGGTATGGTGTTGATGTTTTGCATGTCACCCCATACATATAATGGAGTTACACCAAATTATGATTGAAGAAGTCTTTACCTTATTCAATGATGATAGAAATTGCTACTCCCAACCTACAAAAAATATATGTTTTTATAAAGTCTACTACAATAATAGAATCATCAGTCCTGGTGGACTTAGCCTCCACCCATTTGCTCACATAATCTGCAGATAGAAAAATATACAAAAAATTAAAATTAACTATGAAATGGACCCACAAAATTTATGTCCAATTTAAAAAACTCACAGAATAATATGGGCTGCTGGGAATCTCTTGTATCCAAGAAATGTTCCCAGTGTGTCGGAATCAAGAGCATGACTTAAAAACACTTGGGAATCATAGAGTAAGATAATAAAATATAATCTAATGTCAATGATATTCCAACATGTTGGTTGGGTTCCAAAGGGTTTACCAAAAGTAATTGTATGTCAAAAATGTAAAACATGCTCAAACACATGATTAGGATCACACCTCCTAATAACATGATCCCTAATCATTATCCAGAGGCATAGATCATCTCAAACATAAAATATTGACTCACTAGTTAGCTTTTCGAATTGATTTTTCATTAACTTTACAAGGATTTATGAAGATACAAATTAGTTAACTAAATCTGCATATCATTGATGCATACCTGAGATGGAATAATGGTGATAATCAGGGAAAGCGTCCCAAATTGGTACCTAGTCCAAATTGTCATCCTCTAGGGTCTGAGTAAGCCTACTCATGTGGTCCCCCACCAGGTTTCCTGACCCCTTACTTACATTTATCTCAATGTCAAATTTCGGAAGAAGTAACATCCATCGTATTTGCATTGGCATTGAATTTGGATTCTTCTATAGGTACCTCAGAGCTTCATGGTCAGAAAAAACAACTACATTAAAGACCAATAAATATGTATATAATTTATATAATTCAAATATAGTGACAATAATCTCTTTTTATATGGTACCGTAGTTTGATTTTGTTGAATTCAATTTCCTCGATGCATAGACAATCAGATGTGAACATCCCTCTATCCTCTAAGATAAGATAGCTCAAACTACAAAGTTGTATGCATCACACATAATTTCAAATGGATGGTCCCGTCATGGGGGTTGTAAAATCAGTGGAGTGGTAAGGAACTTCTTTAGCTCATCAAAGGAAGTCCTGTAAGAATCATTAACATAAAATCATAATCCATTTCATTTAATCTTTATATGGGAAGAGATTTCTTATTAAAATCATTGATGAAGCCCTGATAAAATCATGCATACCCTATGAATGATCTAACATCACACACACATGAAGGATATGGCAAGGATGAAATAATATCTACCTTAGATCTATCAACCTCTATCCCTTGTTTTGACACTACATTTATTAAGACAATGACAGGCTCTGCCATAAAATGACACTTTTCCATGTTTAAGAGTAGATTCTTCTCAATACAACTATTCAACACCTTTCCCAAACTAGAGATATAATCATTAAATGAAGACCCAAACTCAATAAAATCATTCACAAATACCTCAATTCAGGTCTCAATTAAATCATATAAAATACTCACCATGCATATATGGATGGTACATGGGGAATAGTAAAGTCAAAATGGTATCCTTCGGTAGGAAAACATACAAAATGTACAAGTGATTGATTTCTTCTCTTCATCCACTAGAGTAATAAAAACCTAAGACTATCTATAAAATCATCCATGAAACAATAATATGTCTTTTTATATTTTCTCTCAAGCATCTGATAAATAAATTAGAGGGGGAAATGGTCCATGCGAGTCGAATCATTTAGTATCCTATCATCAACAAACACATGCCAATTGTATTTCACTTTCATTGGAACTAACTCTCCATTATCATTTTTAACAATAGTAACACCACTTTTCATTGCACAGCCTGAATAGGACTCACTCCTTGTGAAATTGAATTGGGATAAATTATACCTACCGCGAGAAAATTTTCAACCTCTTTTTTAACAACTTCTAGAAGGGTTGGATTGAGTATCCTTTGATGCTTTCTAAGCATTTTAGCCCCTTCCTCCAAAATAATACTATGCATGGAAATGGATGAGATAATACCAAATATTCCTACCATGGTCCACCTAATTGACCCAATGTTCTCCCACAAAATAATAAAACGTTTTTCTAGATATTCAAATGGACGATTTCTAGAAATTATAACAGGTAATTTCTCACCACTTAACAAGTATGAGTATTTTTGATTAGGGGAAAATTCATTAAGTTCCAATGAAGTTGGTGGTGTATGGATGGATAATGTGGGGGAACTAAAATATGTGCACAATGAACATCAGTTTCAAAATAGAAATCATCGTGATCAAAAAATAAAGCATCAAACCCATTATCACAATCAATAGCCAAGTTAAAATTAGAGTTACCATGATCAAAATAAGAATATAAATCTATTTCAAAATAAAATAAAAGAGTTTTTTGTGAATTAAAAATAGGTGTGTAAGTGTTCTTATTCATCAAACTATATCAAATGATCATAATCTCCCTATGAAAAGGAAAAAAAATCCATGTGGTTTTTACATGATGGATTAAAATCGGAGATAACAAAAGAAGAATGTCCTTCTAAGTGGATCTTCACAGAGTCCATAACATTAAAATTCACAACATCATCTCCAAAATCCGTGGAATGTGTACCCTCATGGACATTTGTGACTGTTTAGCATTTTTGAGGAAGGGACTACATATGATTAATGGATCACATAAACTTTCTTGATCATTCTCCAATTTAAGAATGTAGACATATACATGATAGATCATTTCTCTTACCTAGACACGTACATCTTCAAGGACTCCCAGTGGATATGTTGTAGCATTATTTAAAAAATCCACCACTGTTCTTGTTGGAATCAACTCACTAACCTGTAAGAAAAAAATCATAGTGAGGAATTACATTTATGGAATCTCATATATCACATAAAGCATCTGAAAAGTGTAACTCCCCTATGGTGATCGGTATGGTGATTGTCCTAGGATCCTTTCAAATTGTTGTAAATTATAGAGTTGGTGTAATGTGTTCTAAAACATTCCTTCCATGATTGATCCTCTCTTTTCCCCTTAGCCATATTCGATTGGTAAAATTTTGTTTTATGAATTTCACAAGCCATGGAATTTTATTAATGGATTTAGGTAGAGGTATGTTGATCTTCACATGCTTGAATGTGTCCAAAACATATTTTTTCCATTTCATATTCATCCATATTTATGGTTTGTATAACACTTTTTGGAAATGGAAGAGTTTTAAGGGGAACATCATCAATCCTTTTATTACCTTTATAATTCTCCTTGGATTGATCATCATTTGGTATGGAATTGGGATTCTCTTGAGTTGAGGTGAATCATGGTGGAACGACAAGTGTAGATGTATCAGTTTGTTTCATCCCAGCACTCAATGTTGTGGAACTAACATTCCCCATGTATTTTTTAGTAGGATGGGATAGTATATTTCTAAATTCTTACTTACCAATTCATTGTGTTCAGTGGCAATCTGACTCATTTGAGTCTTCAACTCCCTCAACGATAATGCTTTACTCTTCACCTAATTTTGTTGATTAAAAAAAATTTGTTTCAAAATGTAAACATTATTAGAATCTACCTTTTGTTGAGAAGTATCTTGTTTTTGAATTGTTGATGCATGAGCTTCAAATCGCTTTTGCGGTTATTGGAAACCCTATTATTAAGGTAGATATTGCATGAAGTTTTGTTGAAAATTGGGCCTTTCTTGTTGTCCAGAGGTATACCTCATGTCTAATTGATCCTTCTACACATGGTTGTATATTGGTTAGATAGAATAAAACTTCTTTTGGGGATGTGGATGTTGTTGTTTCTGTTGATACTCTCTCCCTATAAATATCACCAAACAATATTTTAACTATAGTAGTTGCGGGAAACCAGCAGTTGGGTGGCTTGTCTCAGTAAAACGCCACAAGGCCCTAAGGGGTGTGTTGGGATGTATTTTTATCAACTGAAATATGCCTAACCATAGTGATCAATTATTACAACATATTATCAATTAATTGAATATAAAAATTAGAATCACTTATATGATATACTCCTCTAACATGTGGTGTAGCTCGATCATCAAATTTTTTGTAGTTTTGTCCTATCTAGTAAATAGATACACGTGCGGCTACTTTTGTATTGTCTATCAATGATAATCAAGCTATGATATCCACCAATATTCTCTCCATTGGTGTGAGTCCTTTAAAGATGTGCTGGATGAATAGTTTCTCACTGATTTGGTGATGTTGACAGCCTGTGCAGAACTTCTTTAATCTCCCACAGTACTCATACATTTACTCCCTTTGTGATTAATAGATCCCTACAATCTATTTACGAATAGAAGTGATCCTTTTTTCATGAAAAATTTTATTCAGGAATAAATGTTTCAAATCATTCCAAAATGTTATGCCTCTAGGTTGTAAATAATACATCCAATCTTTTTCAGCTCCATCAAATGAAAACGATAATTCCCTTAGTTATATTTGTACTTCAGAGACATTTCATGGTTTAAGGGTGAATAAAAAAAAATATAATATTTAAGGTATTTTTTTTCCTCGCCAGATAAGCCATGGAACGTTGAATATAGGTGAATTAACCCATATTCCAGTTCAATGTTTGATTCGATATTTGGGTAGGCAATACAATTTTGTTGATAGTTAATATCTGGTGAAACCAACTCTTGAATGGTCCTAGTAAGTTAATTTCCATTATTTTTAGCCATTGGTACTTGTTTTAGGATTGATGTAGAATTTATTTTCAATATTCATGTTCCCAGAATGATTAAATTCTCCAACTGGTAGAATTTTGAAACGTTCTGTAGACCGAGAATGTCTGATTCGAGCCCTAAGGATGCGTTCAATCTCTAGATCAAATCTTAGAGATATCAAGATTATTTTGAGTAAAAAATCATATAAAATTAAAAATAATGAAATTGGACCATAATAAAAATGAGAATCATTAGATGATGGTCCAAAACAATGAAAAAGAAAATAAAAGAAGGAGAAAAAATTCAGATAGGGTAAAAAGTATGAAAAAAGAGAAGAAGAGAAGAAAATGTTACAAAAATACATCTAATTGGTTGAAATATTTTTTTTCTCCCAGGAAAAGATGGAAATTTGAAAGTATCTATTGTGGGGGATTTCAGATGATAAGTGATTTTTGATTACTTACGTGCAGCAGACTAGCTGACCAACTACGTCTCTCAAACATGGATGTAGAATTAACAAGATATTAAAGTATTTTTAGAATAAAATAAATAGGAAATAATAATAATAATAACCAGGATGGGTGTTGTTTATCATTTATAGATCTATAATAAGTTTTTTGGAAAAATATTTCATTTTTTTGGTTTTTATTTCTGAAATGAAGTTCAATTAAAATGACAAACAAGAAGATGTTTTTTAGAAAATATTTAAAAGGCGTAATCGATATAACTCTACATATTCAATAATTTATTAATAATTATCATTTAAATTAAAATCAACATAATTATGATACCTTAATTTTTTAAATCCCATGCCCAATGAGAGTTAACTTTACCTCAATGATGAAGTGAATATAACAGTTGGATAACTTCGGAACATGCAATCACAACACCCTACATTGATTGATTTTCTAAGGATAGCTTATGTTTAGTGGTAAATCATGTCACATATATTTTTGGGAAATTAGAAGAAATTTTGTTTTGGGATTATATTTTAACCACAAAAATTTATCCCACTGGGTCTTGTTTGCTGATTAAGTTTTCACTCTCGCAATTGACACAAATCTCGACCTCGCGGGTTTTTGTGTTAATTGTTCAATTGCTTAAATATTTTATTCTAATTCCAAAAATAAATTCATGATTCATATTAAGTTTATTAATGTAGATCTTTGATTTAAAATAAATGAATGCATATGTTGAGAGGTAAATCAATTAATAACAGAACAATTCTTCCATGGGCGATGTTGTCAACGTAGAAACGTTTTGCATTGGAATGGGATTAGAAATAGCGTTACAAAATATCATTTCTACTAATGAATTATAGGCTAATGTGGAAGATTAGGGGAAGAAGAAAATTGAAACTAATCGAAAAAATGGAATAGAAACTAAGAGTTTATTAGAAGCACAACAACATTAAAAAATTAATATTAAAAGTAGAGCATTTTGGAGGAGATCCTAGCTTGGTTTATTCCCTCATCCGATTATGAATTGAAATGTTATAGAAACAATAATCCTCTAATCCCAATATCCTAATCCACTTAAAATCCCCTCCAAATGTGAAAAACACATATTTCTATAGGTGAGGGTATGAAAGGATTAAAGTGTTTTAATGTTTAAATGTTGAAATTCAGCAAATGAAAATTAAACCCACTTCACCGAAAATTTGGAAACAAAATGCATATTAAGTTTTACATAGAAGAATGATTATTTGGGATAAAAATTTCCTAGAAATACCCTAAATGTTTAGGCCTAATCCAAGCCTAGATGAAGATGTTATGGCCCAAATACAGAACCAATGTCTCATCGGGCGAGTCCACCCCAACGTTGACTTCACCGCCAATTTGCAGCAAAATAAAATGCATGATTTAGCTCAATTGTCTTCAAGGAATGTTTTATAAAAATATGTCATGAATATATTAACAAAATATTAAGTTAAAATTATATGTATATAAATATTTATATCCAAAATTCTGTAGTGAATTTTATACATTAAAATTGTAATGCTCATCAAATTTTCCAATGAATGATATTATCCCAAATATTTCATAAATGAACACATTTACCACAATATGAGGAAATTATATCATTTATTATCTATGAAATATTCAATAATAATTTGATTTTTCAACTCCTACACACATACCCATTTCCACTCTTGGAAAAAACCTCATATCATGTTTTTGAAAAAAATATTGTGACAAGATATGCATATTCAAATTTTTCATTCCACAAATGGAAATATAGGAAATGTTAGAATCTCATAAAGAGTCAAAATAAATAAATTTTAAATTAATTGTCTAATAAATTGTTCAAAAACAAAATCCATTGAGATTCATAACACTAATCATAGTGAAACAAGTCATGGGTCTACCATACAACTAATTCCCCACATGTGTGTGTGCCATCTATTCCAAAATCATTAATCCACCCTTTATTCAGAATAATGAGGTCAAGTAAAATAATTATTCTTACCAGGATTAATTAAACTAACCTATTCGACCCTCCTTTGCAATCGATTTTCATGACCCACTCACTTATGCATTCTTGAAATTCAAACCATAAGCTCCTGACCAAGATATCCTATAATGTTGTATAATTCATCACCCCCTCATGTTTTTGTCTCATTATGTATTAATTTGAATAAATCTCACACTCAATACTCAAACCGTGTTTTATATCCTCACGATACTAATTGTAATAGTTTAAATAAGATCAAAGGTCGATGAAGAGTGGTTTTTGACATGTCCAAGACATATAACACATATATATATTGAGGGTGTGAAATAGTCATACAACAGGTAAAAATGCATAGGTTATTTTGGTATAATATTGAAACCAATTGGAAGAGAAACAAATGTATGGATCAAACAATGAATTTTTTTACCTAACTTGGATATAACATCAATTTATTAGGAAAAATTTTACAAGTCGTGTTTCAGTGAAATTTTTTTTGGATAAATCAATGGCACTTTGTACCATGAACGATTATAAAAAATAATACTATCAAAAATATAAATGGTTTTATAATCACACAACCATTCATATCATTGATGACATAAATTTTTATAAAATTAAACCCTTGATGATGAAATCATACACAACCTCATTTTTCTACCGATGAATTTTGAAAATATTCATTTTCTATTTCTTCCACGTGAGAATGTTACATGATATATTTGTTTTTATCCATATATATTTTTTTTTGTTTTGATTATTTTAACAAAAAAAATAATAGAAAATACACAAAAAACACACAACTGAATATCCTAAATATCTACCATAAAATGTTGTCCTCTCCCCCACACTTAAAATATTTCATTGTCCTTAATGTGAACCTATGAGTTGATTTATGCAGATGAAATTTATAATTGTAAAAAGGAAAAATAATATAAAAGTGAAAGGCTTTTGGACAACCAGTTATGTTGTAGTGATAACGAGGTCGTGCAGTGTGTTGGAATCTAGTGCATCAATATTAATTTTTTCAATATATTTCTTCAAACGTTCCCATTTACTGCAAAGCTCTTTCATGTGACCCCTTGTGCGATCTCCACTTCTCTATGAGGAAATCCATTATTCATAACATAACGACCTAATTATGTGGGACACAAATTACCATGAAATAGATTTATTCATGAAAAATAATGAAAGAATTTCTATTCAACAAGAAAGTATCTTTTCTGTATCAATTTTTTCTAATCTCATTTTGATCTTTACCTATAGAGCCTTGAGTTTTCATATAAACACAATCAAATATCCTCTTTCATATGAATTTGTAGCTTCCGTTGGATTCCAGCATGGTCCAAATCCATGTGGCATTTCATTATAGCCCTATAATCCCGATTCTCAACCTCTTCAATAAGATGAAAGGATTTACCAAAAACAATACTAAATGGGGACATAATGATGGGTCTCTTTTATTATTTCCTATAAGCCCATAGATCATCACCCAAGTATTTTCTCCAATCCTTCCTATTCAGTTGCATGTTTTTCTCCAAAATTTGTTCCAACTCACAATTTCAAACCCCATCCTATCCATTTTATTGGGGCAGTATGGTTTTGATGTTTTGTGTGTCACCACATGATTCTAAAGCATTGAATCCAAATTTCGATTGCATAACTGTGTCACTTGGTCACTAATGATGTCCCTAGCTACTCTAAACCTAAAAATAATCCACATCTTGAAAATGTCTACTATGACATGAGAATCATCAGTCCATGTGGCCTTATCCTCAACCCATATTCTCAAATAATCAATAGTGACAAAAATATTAAAAAAAATGAAGGATCTAGGAAAAGGACCCATAAAATTGATCCCCATACATCAAAAATCTCGTAAAATTGTATGGGTTGTTGGGGAATTTCATGTATCCAATAAACATTCCCAGTGTGTTGGCAATGAGAGAATAACTTAGAAAACACATGGGCATCATGGAATAAGATAGGCCAATGTAATTATATTTTAAAACTTTTATATCTATCTTTTGGGGTCCAAAGTGTACACCACAATCTAGTGTATGAAAAAATGTAAAATAGACTCAAACTCATGATAAGGAACACATATCCAAGTAACATGATTACTAAACATGAACCGGAGGTATGGATCATCCAAAACATAAAATTATGACTCACTCATTAATTTTTCTACATGATGTTTCATTAAATTTGCTTGAATTTCAATGGCCATAAGGTAGTTAACTAAGTCAACATACCAAGGATGTGTACCTAAGATGGAATTAAGATTCTCATCGGGGAATGATTCACGAAGTGGTACCTAGTCCAAGGTGTCATCCTTTAGTGTGTGAGTAAGTCTACTCATGTTGTCCAACAGAAGGTTTCTGGAACCCTTAATTTATTTTATCTCAATTTCAAATTCCTAAAAAAGGTACATCCATCAGATTATCCTGGGATTTGCATCCATCTTCACCAAGAGGTACCTCCGAGCTGAATGGTCAGAAAAAAACTTCTTTAGTTCCCAATAAATAGGAACAAAATTTCCGTAAGGAAAATATAACAGAAAGAACTCATTTTCTGTGGTTTTGTAGTTTGATTGTGATGAATCCAATGTCCTCTATAGATTAGAAATCACGTGTGAATGACTTTGCATCTTCCATGATAAGAAAAATCCTACTACAATGATGGACGCATCACACCTAAGATCTTATGGATGGTTGCACCGTGGGTTTTTTATGATCAGTGGAGTGGTCAGACACTTCTTTATCTCATCAAAGGGTGTCCTACAAGAATACTCAAACATGAAATCAAAATCTCTTGAAAGTAATCGTGACATCGGAAGAGCATTCATACTAAAATATTTGATTTAGAATCGATAAGATGATGTATTCCCTTGGAACGATCTAACATCACGCACAAATGAAGTATGTGGTGGGGATAAAATAATATATACATTAGATCTATAAACCTCTATCCCTTTTATGAAAATACATTCCCTATGAAAAATCCAATGCTATTCCAAGAAATGACATATTGCAATGTTCTGGACCAGATTCTTATCAATACAATGATTCAACACCTTTTCCAAACTAGAGATATAATCATCAAATGATGAAACAAAGACTGTAAAATTATCAATAAATTCCTCCATGCAGGGCTCAATATAATTAGGAAAAATACTCATCATGCAACCATGAAAGGTACCTGGGGCATTGAAAAGTCCAAATGGAATCTTTAGGTAAGAAAATTTTTCAAATGGATAACTGAATTTTTTCTTATCCTCATCCTCTAGAGCAATAGGAACCTAAAAATCCATAAACTTTATCCAAGAAACAATAATGGGTCATCCCAGCTCGTCCAACAAGCATATGTTTAATAAATGGCAGGGTAAATGGTCTTTGTGAGTGGATAGATTTGGATTCCTATAATCAATACACACACGCTGACTATTTTTCTCCCTCATTGGGACTAACTCCTCTTTATTATTTTTACAAAAATAACACCAGTTTTCTTTTCAACCACTATAATATGACTAATCCCCTAATAATATAAAATGGGATAAATTATACTTACCTCGAGAATTTTTTCAACCACTTTTTTATCAACATCTAGAAGAGTTGGATTGAGTCTACGTTGTGGTTCCCTAAACATTTTAGCCTCAATATTCAAAATATTCTAATGCATGAAAATGTGTGAGATAATACCTGATATGTCATCCAAGGTCCACCCACATTCCCTAATGTTCTTCCTTAAATGGTTCAGAAGTTTTTCTTAATAATGAATATGGATATTGATATTAATTATAACTTGTAATTTCTCACCACTTAACAAGTATGAGTATTTGAGTTTAGGTGGAAATGAATATAGTTCTAGTGTAGAATTTGATGTAAGGATGGAGAAAGTGAAGTAACAAAAATATGTGCACAATGAACATAATTATCATAATATACATCATCAAGATTAGGGAATAAATAATGAAACCCATCAGCAAACTCAATAGCATAGTCATAATCAGAGATCAATGATCTATATCATAATATGAATCCATTTCTAAATCAAATATAAGAGAATTCTTTTTCATTAGAAATATTTGTGGGAATATTATTAGAGAGAAAACTACAACTAATCCTCATAATCTCCCTATGAATAGGACAATCAGAATTCATGTGGTTTTTACTTAAAAGTTCAAATGTGAGATAAAAAAACATAATGGTCTTCTGAGGGGTTCTTTAAAGACTTCATAACATTAATTATCAAAACATCATCTCTAAACTCAATGGAAAGTGTACCATCATTGACAATTCTGAACATTTTAGAATTTTTTTTGGAAGTGCCTACCTTAGATATTTGGAGAACAGTAACATACCTAATCATCCACTACTTTAAAAACATAGAAAACTATTGGAAAGATCATGTTTCTTACCTAGACAAGTACATCCTCAAGGACTCCCACTGGATATGTTGTAACTCAATTTTCCAATCGCACAACTACTATTGTTGGATTCAAATAACCATCCTATTATTAAGAAAAAGAAAAGTGAATCATTACATTAATGGAATCTCTTAATTCACATAAATCATTAGAAAAGTGTAACTCCCCTACGGGGCATGGGATGGTAAATCTCCCAGGATCTATGCACATTGTTAGAATTTCTAGAGATGGTGTAATGATCACTGACACATTCTATCCAATATTGATTCTATCATTTCCTTTGATCCCTCTTCTATTGGTACAATTCTCTTTTATGAATTTCGTAATCCATTGAATTTTCTTGATGGATTCAAGTAGGGGGATGTTGATCTCTGTATGCTTGAATGTCTCAAAAACTACTTTTTTGTATCACCTCATCAGTCATATTCTTTGTTTGTATAACAATATTTTGAAATTAATGGGGAGTACAAGGAACACCATCAATATTTTTGTACATTTATCTTTATCCTTTTATTTCACATCAATTTTTATTAAATGGGGATTCTTTGGAGGTGAAGTGAGTCCTTGCAGAATGATAGGTGTAGATTTATTTTTTTTTCTTCCCACATCTCAATTTAATGACAATGACATACCCTAGGTATTTTTATAAGGTTATAAATGTAGATTTCTATAATTCATACTTACCAATTCAGAGATGTTATTGGCAATCTACCTCATTTGATTCTTAAACTCCCTTAGCTCTAAACCTTAACTCTTCAACTCATTCAGATTAATAAGATTTTTTTTTTCAAGGATCATCAGTATTAAAATATACCATTGATTGAGAATTCCTCCATTTATTATTTGTGGATGCATGATCTTAGAAACTCTATTGAGGTTGTTGGAAACCTTATTAGGTAAGGTGGAGGTTCCGTGAAGTTCTAATGAATGGGGGAAAATTTGTTTCCCTTTGGCTAACCTAATATTTGATTGATCCTTCCACCCTAGTTATATGTAGGTGTGAAGGAATCAAACATCTTTTAGTTATGTGGCTATTGTTGTTGCTGCTAATACTTTTTCCCAGGAAATACTATTGAAGAGTCTTTTGTCTCATGTAGTTGTGGGAAACAATCAGTTTGGTGGCTTGTCTTAGTCAAAATGCCACAAGGCTTTTAAGGAGGGGGTTGGGGTGTCTTTTTAGATAGAGGAATCTTCCTCAACATATTAGTCAATTCATCCAACTTAGTATCAATTATGTTACTCTCAAGTGAGAAAGGACTTACCTGATGTACTCATCTAACATGAGGTGTACCTCCGTACACAAATTTTTGGAAGTTTTGTGCCATCATGTCAATCAATGCACGTACAATTACTGGTTTCTTTTCCAACAATGATCCTCTTACCATGACATCCAACATGATATTATCCATAGGTGAGAGTTATTCAAAGAAGTACTGGATGAGGAATTGATCACTAATTTGGTGATGTGGAAAATTTGTGAACTACTTCTTGAATAGCTTCCAGTACCCATACATTTACTCCCATTTTTCTTGATTGATCCCTGATACCTCCTTATGAATGAAATTTTTCCTTGATTCTGGAAAAAATATCTTCATGAAAAAGAGTTTCAAATCATTCCAACATGTTCTGTCTTTAGGTTGAAAATAATGAATCCTATCATTTGTAGCTCCATCTAATGAAAATGAGAATTCTCTTATATTGATTTGATATTCAGAGACATTTCATGGTTTATGGGTGGAGAAAACTACATTAAAAATTTTAAGGTGTTTTTTTGGTACTCACTAGATAATCCATTAATATTTGGATGTAGGTAATTTAACCTAGATATCAGTTCAAAGTTGAATTTGAGATTTGGCTATGCAATAAAATATGGATTATAGATAATATCTATTTAAGCCATCTCTTGAATGGTTATATTAAGTACATTTACATTATTTTCAACCATTGGTTATTGTTTTAGGATTTATTTATAAGTGTTTCCAAATTCCATCTTCCCATAGTGGATAAATTCTCCAACAGGTTCAAAGTTGAAAATTCTCATAGATTAAGAATGTATGATTTGGGCCTTAAGGATACGTTCGATCTAATGATCAAGATATAAGAGATCATTGGGATTGGTTCATGTCATTAATAATATAAAAATAAAAATGTAAAGTGGACCATAATAAAAATGAGTAGTTTGTGTTTATGGTACAAAAAAGAAGATGAAAATAAAATAAGAAGAAGAAATTCAGATTGGGTAATCAAGGACAAAATACGAGGAGAAGAGGTTAAAATGTAAAATAAAATAAATACCTATAATTGGTTGAAATAATTACTTTCCTCCCCAGCAAAGAAACCAATTTGAAAAGAGATATCATGGGTGCTTCAAATTTATTTGTGATTGTTTAGTACATTGTTGTAGCAGAGTGGTTGACCAAGGTCATCTCTCAAAAAAGTAAGTAAATTTAGAAAC
Organism: Viscum album; assembly: GCA_963277665.1. Taxonomy (NCBI): domain Eukaryota; kingdom Viridiplantae; phylum Streptophyta; class Magnoliopsida; order Santalales; family Viscaceae; genus Viscum; species Viscum album. The sequence goes on along the minus strand of OY728146.1, from coordinate 923,895,382 downwards.
ATATTAAAGGTATTTTTAAAATATAATAAAATGAATTAATAATACTAATTAAAATAATGGGTTTCTTTCTCATTTATTAAGCTAGAATGTGTTTGTTGGATGAAGGCTGTATTTTTTTTTGTTTTTACTATCGAAATGAAGTTCGATTAAAATGACATAAATAGAATTGGTTTTTTTATAAAATATTTAAAAGGAATAATCGATATAACTATGAATCTTCAATAAATTATTAATCATTATCATTTTAATTAATATCTTCTTATTTATGATCCTTTATTTTTTTAAATCCTGAAACCTATGAAAATTAACATTACAATAAAGATGAATTGAATTTAACACTATTATAACTTCAAAACATGTAGTCATTCCTCCCTGATTTGATTAATGTTTTTTGGTTGAGGTGGATACTCAATACGGGGTAAATTGAGTTACTACTTGGAATTTATGTTAAAAACATTATGATAAAATCTCCCAATTTGAAATAGCCCAATTAATTAAATAATTATAGATATAAATGTTATATTTCTCAAAATGTCCTGGAATGGTTGATTAGTACTCATTTGAATAAATGTAAAAAAATAACGTACTTTTGAAACATGTTCACTCAATTAAACACATATACACACCAACCAAAATTAACTTTCACAGTTAATGTAAAATATTTTCATGTCATTGAAATTATAAGCTGTAGAAAATAGATAAACAGAGTATTAAAAAATAAATTACGCATCATAATTAGACAAGAGGTTCAGTCTCAATCTGAGACATAATCCTCTCCACTTGGTGATCACCTACAACCAAGAATTATTTATAAATAATCATGATACACAGTCTATCTTGAGCTTTATAATTGTTTTCAGAAACTGTCTAGGTCTCCAAACTTCTACCACAATTCTTCATAGAAAAACAAAAAACAATGCTACATAGGGCCTCTTCCATAGTTATACATGGGAAAAAATGTAAGCAATGATTGGTGTGAGGATTTTTAGTATGATCTAGTTTAAGCACCAGAGAAAGTGTGTTTTAACAGAAAAAGACACAATACTATGAAATTTCTGATAAAGATAAAAATAGAGAAAATGTTTTGAGGATTGAGTATAAATTGATCTATGTGTTTACAGATTAGATATGGACTCCTTGGTGTGAATAAATTATTGTTCGGATCCATATTTGGATGTTGTCTCCAAAATAGAGTGTCACAAGATCATGTTCTAGATTCTAGGTAATGAGGTGTTCATCTTCTCATATTGAAAGAGATTCAATGAAGCACAATAAGGAAGGCCTAGATTTTTCTTCCAAATGATCTTACTAAAGATCTTGGGTTCTCAATTTATTTTCTAGGAAGTTTTCCTTATTCTTTATGTCTGTCATGTAATATCTCTCTAACCACTTCATCTATTATGGAACAATCTTCAATTTCATTCTTGAGATCCAAATGTAGGAATGATCAAGCCATGTGAGTTCTTCCATGTACCTCGTACGGTCTCTAGATAAGTCGAAAATCTACATTAATTAATGTTATAAGCATTAAATTTACCAAATATGACCATTAGAATAATCATATAAAAATTTACATAGTATTGAGTAGAAGAGTATTAGTATCGGTATACTGGTAGCGGTAGCCTTCTCAGCGATATCATCACAATGGTATCATTTCAAAGGTTGGATTTATCACAAGGCTTGTGAATTCTAAAGGATTTTACTGTAGTAACATTTCATCCATAGACTTTTAGTGGTAACCTACTAGTTTCAACCTTGTAGCAGTAAGCTTAAAAAGTGACATTATAAAAGTATCATTTTAGTTGTGATATTACTAAGATTATATCGGTATTCTACCCATTAATGGCCTTATACCAATAACCTCAAGGGGTAGCTCTAGAATAGTAGCCCATGAGTGGTATACTTGTAGCAGTGAACTTTCATTGGCAACTTAGTGGTAAGGTTTCTCAAAAGTAACCTTGTATAAGTAACCTTCTAGCATTTACCTTCTAGCGGTAACCTTCTTTCAATAACCATTTAGAATAGTAGCCTCAGCCAGTGACTTAAATAGTAGGCTCTTAAAAGAGACCTTCATATCAGTGACCTTTTACATAGAAAATATTAAATTGTAAACCTAATCAACAAGGCATTGAGATTAAAAATACATAATTGTTATATAATGAAAAATATAAACAATAATGAAACATGATTATCAAATAAAAGACACATGACTTGGGATTATAAAAACAGGTGAGTCCAACAATCTACCAATTTTTTATGATCACAAATTATTACAGTGAAATATAGAATAAGTATTATTGTATCAGTGCTAAGTAAATTTTCTAATATTATCAGTGCTATCAAAATACATTGTATTGGGGATAAAAACTATTCAACTAAAATAAGAAAATCCAAATGAAAATAGATTGAATTATAATTGAGCCAATTTTATTGTTGAAAAAATATTAGAGCATAAATTTATAGGGATGACATATATTCAAGGGCTCCAATCATAAAAATTCCACCTGTTTGTGATTATCAAAAAAGAAAAAAGGATACAAAAGGATACTTTTGAATTAATGATATCATAGTAAAATATAAAAAAATATTACAATGATACCTATCAAATAAGATAGCCGACAGTGAATCTACATCATAGATGTCCATGTGAGATTTTACATTGAAATGTGAGGAGGTAGGTTTTGAAGATGGAGGTACATGCCTTGGTATAGTTGTATGAAAGGTAGGAGGAGCTGCTATAGAATCATCAATAGACCGATAATGGGTAGATATCAGAGCAATCATAGGAGTAAAGATTCTGATGACCTGTTCTAGAGTTAGAAAAGGGGAAACACTAGTCGATCCCGATACATCTGAGGAAGAATGATGGGATAGAGGGATAATAATATGGTTTCAATCAACGTGGATAAATTGCATAAGGAGGTTCTTGAAATCCATAATGATTTTCCCTCCTCATTCCATATCAAATATGAAATCATCCTTATTCTCTCTGAACTATTCCGTAGTAGTATTCAACTATTTAAACTAGCTAACTTGACCCATAAAGGCTTGAGTGACAGTAGGTATACTCATGTTCTCGAACAAAACATGAAATGAATATCCATCTAATGCTTAGTATAAACCTGTTTATAGTATAAGTCTATCTACTCTTTGATTTCCATCATCTCAGGGGTAGCCTTCCTCATGTAATCACTTACAAGTTTGTGAATTTATCTATTAGTGTAAATGACCAGAGTCAAAGGTTGAGGATCTGAGGTACTTGCACACGAGGGAATCTATATTTCTCCTCTACGAATTGATCTGAAGGATGTTTGATCTACAGGAATATAGGTAGATTATAAAATAGATGTCCATGAAGATACCATGGTAAAAGACATAATATCCTTTAAAGACTTATTATATCCACTAATAAACCTCTTCACACCACTATCCTGACCATTCACATATGCTTCCATAGAATTCTTGAAGTCCTCAGACAAAGTTACAATCTATTGAACGACACTCTTAACATACCTATGTGATTTCTCCACTTGACCTCATCAATCCATATATGAGTCTAAACTCACAACTGACTATTTCACAGTCTATATGGATTCAACAAAAACGCTTACTTGATTTTAGAATTCCTTTAATTAATGTAGCATATTTTATTGAAACCTAGACAATTTTTTTCGAATACAGATGATACAATTTCTTGATTTAGAGCCATTGTTCTCACTATCTCAATGTATCTTTCAACAAAAATTCTTTGAAAATATGATTTCAATTACTCAATGTCATCCTTTTTTTCATAATATTGATGTATAAGAACCACTCATTACACTCTAGTGGTATCTGAAATAGAATGACCCGAAGGTCTTCTGTTAGGATAGTCATTTTTTGAGTCCTCATAGTCTAATCCCAGAACCAAGAATCCAGGGTCCTCCGACCAACCTTCTATTTCAAGAATACCATAAATTTTACCTATGGAAAGAAGTTTTTCCACCTCACTTGGAGATTCCTCCTAGACAACTGCATTATCCTCTACCATTATTACATGATCAATTGAATCATCAAAAGAGTATACTAATACATATTCCACAAAATCATCAAACATTACCCTTATAATCCTTACAGATTGAACTTCCTCTTCTGTTTTATTCTATTCCATATCTGTACATCCTATAAATGAAGTGAGATATAGGAATTCTTCTTCATTTTCATTTTCATAAGCTATTTCAGACTCCTCATGATCAGATTCAACTTCATCCTCCTCATATAAGGTCTCTCCAACATTAATTCCACTTAATACATTATCCTCACGTTCTTCTTCAAAGGTTTCCTCATCATCAGTGTCGCATAGGATAGTAATTCAACTGGGAAAAATCTCTAGTGTAATATGCTCACCAAATGATATAGAACCAACATGTGTAATATATGGAAGGTCGGTATCACTCCTGTTATCTACAAGAGAATCCTACCTTGCTTTAACAATCTAAAACTCCTTTTCCTTATCTGAATACTCTAGGTCCACTTCATCTGGTTTCAAACATGTATTTATTTTATCCTATATCCTAGTAAGATTGTCAAAATGGTTGATGTCTTTATATTTCATAGCATCACCACTCACCCATTTCATTTTTCAAGGGTTCTAGTTTATCCTCATACACCTGTAAACCATTTTGGTAATATAGTAGTTGTCCTTTAGAAATATGGTTTCTTCTTTATATCCAGCAACACCTTTCAATTTCATCATAAATGATATCCACTTTCCATGAAACAAAGACTTTTAAATTTAATTATGCTTAGTCATATCCTCTAACTATACCATAATGAACCAGCACTAATTTATCCATTATCCATTCCTCAACGAATACAAAAAATACATATCCGGATATTTCAAACTAGAAATGTCCTCTCCCATGGGACTCAAGACATGTTGGTTAAAAATATATAGTAATATGTTTTCTACATCCATATAAACATAATTTACCATTCCAAGGATTCTATTCCATATCAGTTCATCCGGAGACTCATTATTGAATAAAAGATTAGTAGTAGGAGGAAAAACTCCAGAATAATAGTCAATTATTCTTTCATGTGGGAATTTTAAACATTCATCCCATTCAATAGAAGAGAATCTCACACTAACACCATTTACCATTGGATGAATTCAGTTATCATCCTCATATTTTTCAAACATCAAGACCTCATTAAACTCTTTAAATAACTTCAATTAATATGGTCTATTGTTTTTTGGGATGTATTATACAAAGTCATGAGCTTCAGGTGCCTTAAACACTATTGAAATGCATTATAATAGATATTCTGAACTTAATATTGTGTCCTCCACAAATTCCCATATCGATAAATGAAGATTTATCGACATTTCGTTAATTGTACATCCACCACTAGACTAAGCTCAAGGTCACTATGTTTTCAGTTAATATCGTTTATTAATAACCATTAGTCTCTTCACTCTTACCATTGAAATTTTATGTGGTTCAAGGGTTTTAAAAGTAGGATAGGTTCAATGATTCAGTGGATAAAGTATCAGAAAAGGATTGAAGTGGATCAAAATGTTACTTTGGAATTTATTATTATCATTTCTGGTCGAAAATCCAATCGAGTAAATGAAATCAATAAACCTAAAATGTTTAATATTCGAGTAGAAAACACTAATTCTAGGAACTATCTGTATAGTCGACTAGTGGTATGGTTCCAATAGTATGTTTTACCGGAGAGGTCCAACGGTGAGGTGTCCTTACATTGAGGTCCAATGGTGAGGTGTCCTAATGTTGAGGTCCAACTGTTAGTTGTCCTTATCGTGATGTCCAACAGTGAGGTTTCCTAATGGTGAGGTCCAATGTTGAGGTGTCCAAACAGTGAGGACCAAATGTGAGGTTTTCTAATAGTGATTTCAAACATAGAGGTGTCCTATCCGTGAGGTCCAATGGTGAGGTGTTCTAATAGTGAGCTCCAATGGGGAGGTGTCTGGACGTTGAGGTCTGAAGGTGAGGTGTCCTAACGGTGAGGTCCAAGGGTGAGGTGTCCTATCAGTTAGGTCTAATGGTGAGGTGTCTAAATAGTGAGGTCCAATAGTGAGGTGTCCCAATGTTGAGGTCCAACGGTGCAGTCCAACAGTGACGTGTCCAAACTATGATGTCTAATGGTGAGGTGTCACTAGGAAAAACTGATCATACCTAAATCATGTTTGATGTAATTTAACATCTCAGAATTCAAAGGCTTTATGAATATACCATCCAATTAATGTTCAGTGCGAGTGAATTCTAGAGTGATATCACCTATTTGATAATGATCTCTCAAAAAGTAATGTCTCACATCAATGTTCATTGTCCTCGAATGAGATACTTGTTTTTAGAGATGTTAATTGAACTTGTATTGTCACAATTTATAGAGACATGTTTTAATTGATATCCATACACTATTAATGCATCATTCATCAATAGAATTTGAGCACAACAACTACCTGTAGCTATATATTCAGCTCTGGTAGTGTACAATGCCACATAATTTTGTATCTTACAAAACCATGAAACTAGTGACTTTCCAAATATGTGACATGTTCCCGAGGTTCTCATTATATCTAACATGCATAAAAAAAGTCATCATTTAAAAAACATGTAAAATCAAATTATTTCCCTCTGGTATAAAATATTCGTATATATTTAGTATATTTTAGATATTTAAAAATACATTCCACAATAGTTAAATGAGATTCTTTGGGATTGGATTGAAAATGATCACATATACATACACTGAACAAAATATATGTTCAACTACTAGTATGGTAGATTAGGCTCCCAATCATACATCTATAATTGTTTTGACCAACTAGGTTACTAGTTTCATTAGAATATAACAAACATTTGTACTCATAGGTGTATCAAAACATTTTTTACTATCCAAACCAAAAGGTTTCAAAATATACTTAGTATATTTACATTGATTTAAAACAAATCCATTTTTATTTTGAAAAATATGAAATCCCGGGATTATTTTATGTTCCCCCATTAGACAAATTAAAAATTAGTTTTGCTCCATCATTGAAAAATATGTAAATTGATAATTTTTAGAGGATCTGAAAATAATATCATCTACATAACGTTTTACGGTAATAACATATTTGGATATCCTTTTAACAAAATAAGTATGATCAGTTATCCATTTAGTAAAACATTTTACAATAAAAAATGAACTGATTCTATCATACAAAGATTTAAGATCATGTTTTAGACCATATAAAGAATTATAATGTTTAAAAACATAATATGAAAAAATGTGGATTTGTAATGCTAGGGGTTGTTCAAAAAACAGATCCTCAACTGTACACACTTCTAGAAATTCAATTTTAATGTCCATTTGAAAAATTTTGATATTAGGATGATCTGAATAACCAATTCGTATCCTATTGTCTTCTTGTCTAGCTACTGGTGAAAAGGTTTTCTCATAGTCTCTTCCTTCTTCTGGACTATATACTTGGGCAACTATTCTAGCCATGTTTCTACCTATATTTACAGACTCATCAACATTGTTTCTAAACACCCATATAGTGCCTATGGTGAAAGTGTCTTTGGACTTTATACTAATTCCCAAACATTGTCTCATTAAAACCGAATTAATTCTAGTTTCATAGCTATCACCCAAAATTCATCATTAATTGCATTATTAATATTTTGGGTTCAAGCATTGAATGAAATGATATGTGTTCAACCTAGTTTCTTAGAGAAGATCTAGTTCACATTCCTCCATTTATATCACCTACTAAAACATCTAAAGAAAGACTCTTTAGTGGTCCAATACCTCTATATGGGGTTATACTAGACTCTTTATGGTTTTATATAGGTTCAGATTCAATAGGGAAAGATTCTCGAAAATTCCCAGAACTAGTTGTTTTTACTGGGGGATCACTATATTTATCGTTAATGACTAAGACTGACAATTTTCATCATGATATTAAATATAGTTTTTAGGTTTATGTGGACTAGTCTCATCATATTTCACATGAACTGATTATTCCACACATTTGGTTCTCTAATATAACACTCTACTGGAATCACTACAGATTGAGTAACCTACGAGAAATCCTTAATCACTTTTGGATGCAATATTTTCTAGATTATCCCTAGTGTCAAGGATAAAAACATTTCAACCAAAAACTCTAATGTAATTAACATTAGGCATCCAATTGTTCAAGAGCTCATAAGCGGTCATATTATGAACATGACTAATTACAACTCTATTTATGATGTAACAAGCTGTATTATCCACTTCAGCCCAAAAATAGATTGGAATGTCTTACTCATTAAGATAGTTTGTGAAATATCTTAAAGTGTCTTATTTCTTCTTTATACAACTCCATTTTCTTGAGGAGTTATATGAGTCGATATATTGTGATTATATACATTATGTGGGAAAAAGATTGAAACTCTTGATTTTCAAACTCATGGACATGATCACCTCTCAAGGAATTAATTATAAGTCCAATAAGATCTTCCATAGACATGGAATACAAAATAAATTATGATCATGCATCAATTTGGTGAGCTACAATGTATACCCATGTGTATCTATAAAAATCATCTTCATGAACAAAGAGATGATTCTTCCCATTTAAACATGAAACTCTAGATAGTCCAATCAAATATATGTGAACCAACTCAAGCAGGTGAGAAGTTGAGACATCATTCATTGGTTTGAATGAAACATTGTGTTGATTTCCCTTTTTACGATGAGTTCAAACTTTGTTAAGTGGGAATTCCAATTTAGGTAAGTCTCTGACAAAACCATTCCTAATTAGTTTCCTATGTGAGTGCACATTTTTGTGTCTTAATCTTCTGTTCCATATCATGTTTTCTTATAAAAAATATTTAAAAAAAAACATTTTTCTTATATAATGAGTTTAAAAAACAGCATATACATTTTCATTTCCATGAGAATTGATTAATAAATAATTTTTAAAATTAAAAACCTTGAATGCATCATTTTAAAAAATAAAATTAAAACCATCATTACACAACTGTGTGACGCTATGTGAATTGTACTTTAAACATTCAAAAAACTCCCTTTTTAAATTAATATATTATTAGGGTCACAAATTTGTCCTATGCCGATGATCATTCTCTTAGAATTATAACCAAATGTAACATGTCCACCATAAAATTTGATTAGGATCATGAAGCATCAACATCCTCCTGTCATATGCCATAAACAACCACTTTCCAGGTCATACAGGGTTTTATAGGAACTCTTTATAAAATTATCTTGTAAAATAGATTTTTCATAGGGTAACTTTGGTACCAAAATTTTCATAGGTCCAGAGAGGATATAAAGTAGATATTTGGGAACCCATATTTTTCTTATAGAATTCATAAAATCAACATACATGTTTTAAGACATAAAAAATTTGTTACGTCCTTTGGAATTGTTTTTCAAAATACGATGCAGAACTTGAACTAGTGGTGAACTATAAAGATTTTGTAAGAAATTTGTTTTTAATAATCCTTCTTTGTCAAGCTTCATATCCTAGTCCATTTTTATTTTTTGGTGAAACTATTTCGCCTAGAAAATTGTATCATGGTATCCCTACCGGAAGTTATCTTCTCAAGATGTATTTTTAATTTATCATGGGATAATTTAAGTTAAGTATTTTACTTTAATATTTGAGTAAATTTTTATTGTTCAATACCCATAACAAACTAATAATTTCCATTAAAATCATTTTGTTCATTCAATGTTTATATTTATCCTTGAGCTCATTAAAAGTATCCTCAAGCATTCCACATAATTCCAAAAGTTAATGTTTAGTTATATTTTCATCATTATATAATTCACCTCCATTCCCAGAATAGTGAGCATTATGTATATGATAATTAAGTGTTACATATGAATTTTATATCATGAAATACATGTTTTCATGATTGTTCGGTTCAGTATTTGAAGTGACAGATCTAGCGGAACTGTATTTTGAAGCACTCTAAGTAGCATTCCCAGCTTTTTTATATCCCCATAAATTGTCTACATATTTTTTCGTAAATTTTAGCTTGGGGTAATCAACTATCACAAGACCATTTCATTTACACTCAAAGAAGATTTTTTCATTTGTGTTGTCATCCCATTTTTTTCCTTTCTTCAATTTCCATTACCACCATACCTTCCTCAATAGTTTGACATTCTAAAGAACATCTTCTTTCAGTGGAACTTTTTGAATCATCTAGTTTGAGGAGTTATCTCCCTACCACTATTAGAATCAAGATCTTAATTGGAGGTATTGTATCCTGGATCTTGAACCTTTTCCATGTCTTTACTCTGTGAGGTAGCATCCTTGAATGCTAATGATTTCATTCTTGTATTTTCATCTGCATCTTAAATCACCTTAAGCTCTTCTACTAACATCGTGATCTTTCTAATTTGTCCCTTAACATTGTAGATTTCTTATGTCACTGGATTCTCAAATAGAAACCTATGTTCCTCTACATATGTCAGGCAGAGATCAATGAAATCTCATAATGTAATCCTTGTTGTCCACTGGTATCCCAAGAAGACTCATTGTATTTACTATTTCATTGAACCTGAGAAATATTTTCAAGATAGGTTTAGCAAGATTCATTTTAAAAAAATCATATTTAATAGGATATATATTTAATATCATTTCGTTAACATTGGTTGTTCCCTCATGGGAAATAGCCAATGTATCCCAAATTTCATATGAATTTTTATTGGCATATATTGTATTGAATTCTTCATCTCCTAAATCACAATACAATACATTCATAACTTTACAATTATTATTATTATATTTATCTTTAGTAAACTGATACCATGTGTCCCTAGTAGTAGCAGGTAAATCATGTTGTTCTTTAATTGTGTCCTAGATTTCAGGAACTATGCTCTCAAGATACATGACCATTTTCAATTTCTACTAAGAAAATTTATTACCATTAAATAAAGGTCGAATTTTAGTAGCTACAACCTTAAATCAGTTATCCATACCTGAATATAATATAAAGAACTGAAAATTGAGATAAGACAGAAATTTTTATATTCTTAATATAAAAATAAAATCATAGTTGAAAAGAATTTGAAAATATTGAAAATCCATTCTGATGTAATAAATAAACACTCATCTGAAAGCAAATGTTGGTAGAGTTTGAATCTCAAAAGATGTGGTGAATATAGTTCATACATAAAATTTCTGTTAAAAACATTATGATAAAATCTCCCAATTTGAAACAACAAAGATAATTATTGAAGTAGAGATATAAATGTTCGGTTTCTCAATAGGTTTCTCAAAGCTTGATCAATATTCAATTATATTATAGTAAAAATGTATCTAATTTTTTAAATATTTTCACTTAATTAAAAACATATATCCACCAACACAAATTAACTATCAGAGCTAATGTAAAACATTTTCTTATCCATAAAATTATATGCAGTGGAAAATAGAAAAACAGAGTATTGAAAAATAAAGTATAAAGAAGAATTAAACAAGAGGTTCATTTTCAAGCCGATAATTAATCCTCTTAACATGGTGGTCACATACCACAAAGAAATTTATATTAATAAGATCTATACATAACCTGTATCAATCTTTACAATAGTTTTCCCAAAATATCAATGTCTCACAACCTATACCACAGTTCATTGTAGATAAAAACTAACATCTAGGATACGCATATCCTCTTCCACAGTTATACAAGGGAAATAAAAATGTATGGAATGTTTTGTGTGGGTATTTTAAGTATCCTGCATTTTATGCACATGAGATAGTGTCTGTGTAACAGACAAACACACAACACTCAAAAATGTATGATAAGGAACACAAAAGTGCTATTGATATGAGGATTGAGTTTAAAGTGATCTATGTGTTTTCAATTCATTTCTGGAATCCTTGGTGTGATGAAAATGTATTTTGAGTCCTTCTCTAGATGTTGTCTTTAAAACATAGTGTGGAACATCAGGATATGGCTTCGAAGTACTAAGGTGTTCAACTTCTCAGATTAAAATATATTCAATGAAGCGCAGTATAAAATCCATTAATTTGTTCTCCAAAATTATATTGGTGAAGATCATGGGGTATATTTTTAAATTTTTATATTTTCTCATTTCTCTTCAGGTCTGTCGTTTAATATCTCTCTCACATCTTCATCTTTTCTAGAACAATCTTCTGTTTTATTCTTCTGATTTGACGACAGGAATGATCAAGACATGTTAGGTCTTCTCACACCTCATACGGTCTCTATATATGTAGAAAATAAACCATAATTAACATAAGAAGAATTAAATTTACTGTATATAATGGTTAGTATAATCTTAAGAAAATAGACAATGTATAGAGTAGAAGAGTATAGGTATTAGTAGACTAGTAGTGGTATCCTTCTCAATGGTAGCTTCACAACAGTATCCTTGAAATTGTAGGATTCATCAGTAGGATTGTGAATTCCAAAGGGTGTTCTAGTAGTAACCATTCATCTGTTCACATCCAATGGTAACCTCATAGATGCAACCTTGTAGTAGTATAAATTAAACTGTAACCTTCTAACAATAATTTTTTATCGGTGAAATTAGTAATGTTCCATCAGTGGGATTCCGATTAGTGACCTTGTACCAGTAACCTCTAGTCGTATCTCTACAACAGTATCCCTTGAGATATAGACTCATAGCAGTGAACATTCGTTGGTAGCTCAAAGGTAAGGTTCCTTAGTGGTATCCTTCTGGTGTTATCCATCTAGTCGTAACCTTCTAGTGGTCACCTTCTAGCGGTAAACTTATAGTGGTAACCTACTAGAGGTAACCTTCATAGGGTAACATTTTAGCGGTAACCTTACGATGGAAATATTATAGAAGAATCCTTATAGAACAATAGCCTCAACCAGTGACATAAAAAGAAGGATCTTAGTAGAGACCTTCATACTAGTGACCTTTTACTTATTAAATATTACATTGCAATATTAATCAAGAAAGCAGTGAGGATAAAAATACATAATTGTTACATGATAAAAAACATAAAAAAATAATCAAACATGACTATAATATAAATGAATCATGATTTGGGATTATAAAAATAGGTGAGTCCAACAATATCCCTCATTTTTTTAATCACAAATTATGGAAGTGAAATTTTGAATAACTAATATTGTATCAGAGTAAAGTATATTTTCTAAACTCATTAGTTATCTCAAAATACATTGTATGAGGGATAAAACCATTTTAACATAAATATAAAAATCCAAATTAAAACATATAAAATAAAAAATAAACCAATTTTATTGTTGAAAATATATTAGATCATGAATTTGTAGGAATTCCATATATACAAGGGGTCCAATCTTAAAAAATTATCCAACTATGTGAATATTGAAAAAATAAAAAAAGGAGAAAACAAATATTGTTGTATTAATGAAACAATAGTACAATATAAAACAATTTTGCAATGATACCAATAAAATAAGACATCCGACATTCAATCCACATTAGAGATGTCTAGGTGAGCTATGCCTTTTAGAGGTGAGGATGAATGTTCGGAAGATGGATGTACATGACTAGGTATAACAGTAACAAAGTTTGGAGGATCTACAACAGAAGAATTGTTATAACTATAATTAGTAGATCAAGGGGTAATCATATGATTCATGCTTCTGATGGACAATTTCGGAGTCCGCAAAGGGGAAAAAATGGTAGAAGCTGATGTAGCTGAAGAATAAGGTAAAGCAAGAGGGACGATAATATGTGTACATTCCACATGGAGAAATGGAAGAAAGAGGTTCATAAAATCCATAATGATGTTGCCACCTCATTCCATGGATGAGATGAAATCATCTTTATTCTCCAAAAACATTTCAAAATCATGGGTCAACACTTTAAGCCTGCTAAAATGATCCATATAGGCCTGAGTGATAGGAGGTATCTTCATGTTCTCTAACAACAACTTGAAATGACTATCCATATAATTCTTAGTATAAACCATTTTATAATAGATGTAAATATCATGTTTTATTTCCTTCTGATATTGGGTAGCATCCCTCATGTAATCACCTACATGTTTATGAATTTTTCTGCTAGTGGAAATGACATGAGTCAGTGGTTGAGGATCTGAGGTACTTGCACTAGAGAGCTTCACCATTTCATCTCTACCAACTAATCTAAAGGATGTTAGATAAATAGAAAGAGATGCATATAAAGAAGTAGACTCACATTAAGGTGCCCTAGTAAAACCCAATGTCTCTGTAATAGTTATTCAATACTCTAATAAACCTCTTTAAATCACTATCCGGACAATTTCATTGGTCTTCCATTGACTTCTTAAATTCCTCAAACATAGTTATCATCTTCTGAACAAAACTCTTAACATGTCAAAAGTCTTTTCCACTTGATCTTGTGATCCCATATATGAGTATAAACTCACAACTGATTGTTTCACAGTCTTTACATGGTTTTTCCACGTCTCATACCTGATTCTAGCATTCCTTCACTTCATATATCAGAGTTGATTGAATGATAGACATTATTATTTCCAAAACAGAGGCTACAAGATCTTCTTTAAATTTATTTAGAATTAAAATTTTATAAACTCTTGGGCTGTAACAGTTATTTCATTATAATGATTTTTATACATTTTATGTGACATGAATGCTTATATAAATGTTATGATGTGATTGGTGGGGATGAAATTTTACAACCCTAATATTTCATAGTATGTTATTTCCTTTGATGTAATTCAATATCTTGTGTTACACACAACAACGAGTTCAAGAGCACCGCGACTTACCAAACAAGCCATTAAAAAAGTGGTTATGATCAACATTAACTGGGTTTTAAATTTTATATATTCCTTATACTTTAAACTTCCATATTATTTGTTTAATAGACATAATGTAAGAACAAATTTTATTTTTTCAGATAAAACAATTATTTTATAAAAACATGCAAATTTAACGCTATTTTATGGAGAACCATTTTTAAATATAATATTTGAAACTTTTATATATTAAATTGGAAAAAATAAAATATTTTTTTTTGAATCAGGACATAAAAATATAGTTTTGATAAATTTTCAGTTCTTTTCTGATAACATTCATATTTTGATGAATTGTGAAAAATACTAAATTTTAATTGAAAACAAATTTTTAATCAATATAATTTAAAGTGACAAATAATAAATTTGAATGGTGTTTATGTATAATTTAATTATATCTTTATAATGATTTCCTATTTTTTCATTGGAAGTAATTTTATATTTAAATAGGATATAAATATGTATCAATCTTTTGATAGTTTTTACTTATCAAAAACCCCCTTTCTGTTTTTGACAAAGGAAATATTTTTTTAAATTAATTAATACAACTTATATGTTATTAATTTGGTAAAATAGAAATCATTTTAAAATTTGGAATATCAAAATTATCTTTGGCTGATTTTTTGTTATTTTTCAAAAAACATTCAATTTTTGATGAATAATGGGAAAACAATGCGGTGTTGTTTAATGCTGACAAATTATCTAAATAATAAATTTAAATATAAATTTATTTTAAAAAAATAGATACATAATACCAATATTAGATCAATTTAATTCATTACAGTTATTTTATAATTATATTGGTTGTATAAAATTTAATTGAACTTGTTAACCTCTTTTACCCACATTCTAGGCACATTTCAAATTTTCATAAAACATAATTTTACAACCTCGATGAATTGAATTTCAAAAATCTAAGATACTTGGTTGATATCAGTAATTATATTTTGTTCAAGTGGATTAAAATAATTCCATGTGAATAGTAACTTTTGAATTTTATATACCTTGGTAACAAATAAATAGGGCAATTAATGGTATAAATGATAATAAAATTTCTCCAAAACAGGTCCTATGTCAAATGGATAAGTCTATTTTGACTAAAATCAACTATAGGAATAAAATATGATCCTTTTTGATCAACTTGTATTAGATTAGGACATTTATTACTATTTTATTTAAAGAATAGGTAAAAGCGTAAAATTCAATGTTTAATAAGTAAAACATTTTTAATATAGGGTGAAATTATATAAATTCAACTATAAATATTTTTTATAAAGCTATAAATATTTAATACATAATTTTATTATTAATTTTTAATTTTAATACATTAAATATTTAAATTTATTTGTGACACAATGATGATGCGATAATTACCTTATTAATGAATGTTTAAAATAATTGATATTATAAATATCAAAATTAAGGTAAATTGAGACCTTTTATGCATTAAACTAATTTTATAGGTTAATATGACATTTAAGGGTTTATTTAAGGTATTTTATTCGAATTTATCACTTTTTCTGACCTAAAAAAACAAAATACTAAATACTATCAAAATTGACATAAATGAGTTTTCAAAAAAAATACTATATTTTTAAATTATATAAAATTCATAAAAATATAAGGTTGATCCAAAGGATATATATAATTATATATATGTCATTACGGAACCACTTGAGGTTCGTTTGTCATTTTATTTAATTTTTATTTACCATGTAATATAAAAATACATGAAGACATGGTAAAAGTTAATTATTAAACTATGAATTATATCTAAAATATAAGGTTAATGTGGAGTCCAAAAATTTCCTAAAACCTATTTTTCAAAAATATATTGACCCATCCCCACCGTTTCCTATAAATAAATCCATTTGGTGCCCTTAGAAATCGAAATTGACTTTATAATAAAATAATAATTTAATCATTTCCTAATGTGACCCTCACCTCTTTTATAAAAATGATCTTCCACTTCCTCTCATATTCTGACCTCCAAATATTTTTGGCTCGGCCAAACCCTACTCAAATTTCCACCCAACTACCCTAACGTCATCTTTGTGGTCTTTTTTTATCATAAATCCAACCTAAGGAGACCTTTTGATCAAATCCAAAGGAAGTACCCAATGAAGAGTTTATAATTTCACTACCTCATTCAACAACCTTTTCTACCTCCACTTCCTCTGTATTTTTTTATTCCATAAAAAAATAATAACACACATTCCTTCAAATACTGTCATGTTATTATAAATATGGTACACCCATATTCATTATTCTATCATTCATATGAATGAAAAAGTAACCTTACATGCATACATACGTCTTATCATCACCACATTGTGGTGTAGTTTTTTGTTCAACACTTCATTATTTGGAAAGGTATAATAATATGTAAAATTTATGTAAATAATAAATATAACATGTTATTTAATCTTTATATATGATATACAATCCTTTTACATACGATTTATTCATCAATATAGTTATATTTTTGCTCGTGCATATGTACGGATTACCTACTCCATGAACGCGATAAGATTCATTCCCCATCATAACCATTCTCGAATAATTTTCATTTTATAATTTAAAATAATGTTTAAAAACATAATACTATTATGTATATGAATCAAATATATCCACTCCATAAAGATCATTACTTATATACAAAACCTATAAATTAAAGAATTAGTTAAAACCTGAAACTATGATACAACTGAAATATTATTTACAAATCAATATTAGAAGATAATATATGATATATTATTTATGTATGAGGTTATTGTTTAACATAATAACAATTTTTAACTATTATACTATATTTTAACATTACCTTGACTATGGAAATGTACACAAAATGTGGTTTTCATCTAACTTCTTATTCCATTGAGATTCATGCTATATTTCCACTATTTCCTTTTTTGTGGTGTATGTCCTACCCATGATTTTATTATTTGTACAATATATATTCATTTATGAGTATTTATATCTTCATTTAATGATCCTTCTTTCATGGGGTGTCTATTTTTTATGTTACAAAATCAGTAAGGGAATTTGAAATTTTTATTTCCCCTCATTGGGTTTTACGCAAACTTCATTGATTATGTAACTCCAATATAATGTGTTAAATCACTATTTATTTATTTATTTATTAATTTATATTCTCCAATGTTTGTATATACTATTGATATAGATAATCACTCCATTGATAAATTCTCATTTCATCAATATGAACTACATTAGAGCAATTTTGATTCAATTTCCATTCATTGAGTTAAATACCTGAGTCAATGGTGTTGTTTTTTCATTAATATGTGTGAATGTCCATTGATTTATTTACACTAAATATTCAATAATATAGATTGTATTTAAATTTTCCACGCATAATTATATCATTGATTTATCCTTAACTGAAGGATATGGTATTTATAAAAGATTTCATCCCAATTGACATTCCATTGAGACTTCTTTAATGTTATGTACTAGTTCAGTTTTATAGGATGTACAAAAAATACTCTAACATAGTATATAATGAATTCATATATTTTCATGATATTATAATGTTTTTATTAAATCAATTATCTATATTCATGCATCTCTCATTTGGTGAGGAACTCTAACTAAAATATCTTTTTAAATGTTTTAATTATTTATTCATCTAAATAATTCTCATTAATATCCATGTATTAAAAATGTTGTTAAATGTTTAAATATATGGAAATGAATGTTTTCAAAATTAAAATTCATTTTAAATGTTTCAATTTTGTATGGTACACTATGATTCGAAAATCTATTTTTAACAACTTCATGATAAATAGTGATACCTTTAAATGTTTTCCAGAAATTTGAGATATTTCTCTCAAATAGTTTAACTAATTATTTTCATCTATGTCGATATCAATCATTATTTCTGATTGAGGATGATTTATTATATTAAAATTTGTAATATTGTATTGAATGAGTTATCTTTGAATATGGATGTGCTATTTATATACTAGTCATGGTGTCTAGTTTAAATATTGACAATTCATTTGCTAGTTTTAATACTAATGTCTAGATTATGTATCAAACTTTTCATATGAGGAATGCATTGGACTTAGTAAATGATGGATGGATCCAACTATAGGTCCTCGGTGAATCGGTAGGTCTCAGAAGACAAACTAGTGTCTTTGAATATGGTCTTGAAAAAATCTTATTTGTAGTCCAGTACGAGGCCTTGACTATGTAATAATGATGTCAGACATTATGCATTACTTCATTATAAAATTATCTATAGTTATTACATGTGATTTTTGACCATTAAAATATCCATGTGATTATATAAATGACATTATTTGATTTAAATTTACCATATTAATCTGAATAATAAATTTAAAAGGCTTGAGTTTTTGTCTTCTTTATTGCCATAAATTGTAATTATTATTTATGAACGTTTCTGCTATATTGTTATCTTTAATGAGCACTTAAGCTCACCCATTTTTATGTTTTATTTTTACTAGTATGTGAAGAGTATATTATGAATGACTTGAGGGGTTAATTTCAGGGATATGAGTGTGTACAAAATAGATACAATGTTGTTGTTTTTAATTTCATAATGTAATGTAAAACTTCTGTATTTATCCAGTACAGCCAAGGAAACTAAACTAATCGGTATTTCAGGATTTGATTCCTTGTGATCATGATAATGTTATGTAATAAATCACCGACTATTGATAACTAGGGTATGTACATTACAATTATTATTAGAGGACGATTAGTATAAACTATAGAAACTAGATTTATAAAAATTCTGATTAGAAAAAATTACCCAAAGATAGACTTTGAGGATTAGTATTGACGAACATTCTTGAATTTTGGTGACATGGAGATTTTGTGAAATTTCAAAGAAATAAATATTGTCTGGATATGACTAGGTAAAGATGGCTCTATCTTAGATATATATAGGGGTAGAACCCGAAAACACCGCTTTGAGTGGGACTCGAACATGAAATTGTGCATAGAAACGGGCTTTATTTCACTCTTGGTTACAACACAACTAGTGGATATGCTTAGGATAATTAAAATTTACTTTACAAAAATATATTAAGTATTTTAATATAATATGATAATAAATAACCATGGTTAATCCTAAGGTGTTTTATATTGAAAAAGGGTGGCATGATATTTTATAATTTATTTTATTACTATTCTTACTCACACTACGTATTTTTTAGTCAATGGCTGGATCCCATGGAATTCATAGTAACATTTTTCAAGATTTACTAGGTGGGAATGATGGTGGAAATGAGAAACTAAATGGAATATTGGTAGTAATACAAGATATCATGTTCGTGCAGAAGAAGGTTTCCAAAAATATGACCAATAACATATAAATTAACTAACTTTCAAACTCAAAAAGGAAGAGAAAGGATGATAATGATAAGAGACCCAACATTGGAAACCATCGAGAATAAAAAGAAAAATTTCTATCATGTAGAAAATTTTGAAGGAGACACCCATGAAAGTGTCTCAATCGAATAAAGAAATGTTTTATGTGTGGGAAAGAAGAAAATAAATTTAAGAATTGGTGAGGAAAAATGAAGTGTACTATGGAAGAAAATAAAAATGATCCTATGAACCTATTTACTATCATTTCCCATAAATATAGATATCTATGGCATTACCCAAGTCAGTAACATATTTTGTTGGATAACCACTTGGTCAATAAAGAAACTTTGTGGAAGTAAATGGAAGTGAAATGTTTAAAATTATTAATTATCATTGTTAATGAGATTACTTTTGATGAATTATCTTTTTTATGTGTAACCCTGCAGTTTGGTATGATAAAATGATATTTGAGGAAGAATTCTCTTTTCTAATATGAATAATGTTACAAAGAACCATTTGGGATTATATTATCGTTTTATATGAGTCAATTATAGGTTATTATTTTTTGGGATCAAAATGAAAGGTATGAGATTACATTTGTTGATAAATAATGTTATAGTTATTTTTAGGAGTTTATCTAATTTTGAAAATGTTATAAAATATTTTTTTCGATAAATAACAACACACGGAATGTGTAACAAACCATTGCGTAGAAAAAACTATTGGAATTTAACCCAAAACAAATGTGCGACTGTGATTTATCACCTACCACAAGACTACGTGAAGTCCCTTGTTAGTGTGACTAATTCATTTTAGTTAAATTATTTTATTTATCAATAATAAGTTGATTTGTGATCTTATGTTTTATCAAATAGATATCCTTAGTTTCGGAAAATGATTTTTTATTAAGTGATAAATGATATTTTGGGAGACGTTCGATCTATTGGGAACACAATATGTCTTATGAAAATAAATTACTATGGGATTTTATTTGAGGTGTAATGGTAAATTTTTATTTTGTATTAGACTATGTTTCTTATAAAGTTCCACATTATTAATGGAAATGATTAACCTGTCATAACGAATATGTGATTTGGTTAATTACACTTCAGTATGATACTTTAAGAGTTGTTGGTGTTATGGGGAGAAAATTGTTTCGATTTTCTATGAAAGACTATGTGATTAAATTATACTATGTTTTTGGATTCAATCTTAGTTTGAAATATATTGATGGGATTTATGGATAATCATTTATTTAATGGTATTTATTAATCTTTGGGTATTTATTGTTTAATTTTGGAAATTAAGATTTGTATTTCTTTCTATAATGGTTTATCCATTTTGGGGAACATCTGATCTTTTACAAAACATTTTATTTTTTGGTATTATCTATCGATAAGAGAAATATATTGTTCATCCTTTGTGGATTATGAAATTCTCTAGAAATTGATTTTAGAGCATCAGGTGTGACTATGTCATCTTCAATACTCATCGTTTGGAGAAAATATGAGTTAGTGGTAGAAATTTATTAAAGGATGAAACTCTACTTGAAATGTAATTATAAATTTTTTTCTTAGTCAATATCATAAATAAATTCCTCTAAATTATGAAATGGAACATGAAACAAAAAATGCTTTTCGTTAACTTTTAATATTGGGAAACTAATGACCATATACCTCAACACAATTTGGTGGTTTTCTTTATGTTATCATTCTCCTGATCATATTTTTTATAACCCTCCATCAGAACTTGACATTTAATTTATCATCCATATTCATGTTTTCTATCTGGGAATCCTATTATGGGTTATCTCATATGACATTTGTACTTTTCTTTATATCATTTAATTTGATTGTTTTGGTGACACTTTTTTTGATGTGGGATTTTAAATGAAGTTCCCATGACCAATTTTTAAATTTAGAGGACACCACTTCCAAAAGGGTGGTTGAATGTAACATCCCAATATTTCGTAGTATGTTATTTTGGTTTATATAATTCAATAATTTATGCAACATGAAAAACCAAGTTCTAGAGCATGACAAAATTCCAAACATGTCATTCAAAAAGAATTTATGAAATTTATTAACATAATTTTGAATTTTATATACTACATATAATTTTAACATCCATATTATGTGGTTCAAAGGCAAAATATTAGAGAAAATTCAATTTTTCTAATAAAAGATGTTTTTTTAGAAAAATGCTATTTGAATGAATTTTGATGGTGAACCCATTTTAAATAAAATTTTTGAATATTTTATATATTCAACTAGATTAAAAAACTTCTTATTTAGAAGAAGAACATAAAATTTTTGTTGGGATATATTTTCGGTGATTTTTTGATAACATTCATATTTGGATGAAGATTGAAAAAATTATAAATTTTAATTGAAAAAAACTATTTTAATCATAATAATTTATAGTCTCTTATTATAATTTTTAATGGTTTTGAATTATAATTAGATTATATTTTTAATATTTAATCCAATTATGGTCATTGGAAGTAATTTTACATTTAAATTGAACATAAACACATATCAGTCTTCTAATAGTTTTTACTTCTCATAAACTCGCTTTCTGGTATTGACAACAGGAATATTTTTTTAAATTAATTAATAAAACATATTATGATATTAATTTTGTAAAATAGAAATCATTTTTTAATTTTAAATATAAAAAATATATTTGGGTTTATTAATGGTATTTTTCTTAAAACATTCAATTTTTGATGAATAGTTAAAAACAAAACATTGTTATTTAAGGACAATTTTTTATTTAAATGATTATTTTTATTTAAAATTTCTTTTAAGGTAAAAATAGATACATAAAACCTATATTATTTAAATTTAATTCATTGGAGTCATTTTATAATTAAACTACATTTATAAAATTTTATTGAACCTTTTAACACCTTTTACCCACCTTCTAGGCACATTTGCAAATTTTTTTTTACCACTTTTATGAATTGAATTTAAAAAATTCAAGAGACGCTGTTGATATTAGAAGTAAAATTTATTTCTAAATGGTGAAAATAATTTTTGGTGAATATTAACTTATGAATTTTATTTACCACGATTAAATGTAAATATGGTAATTAATGGTAAAATTGATATTATAATTACACACAAAAATGTTCTAATTCAATTGGATAAGTGTATATCGACCAAAATAAAACAATGTAATAAAAAATGATCCTTTTCTATCCACATGGTTTAGAATATGTCATTTATTACTATTTTATTTAATGAATAGTTAAAAGTGAAAAATTCAATGATTAATAAAAAAAATATTATAAATATAGGTTTACAGATAAGATAAATTTGACTATAAATAGTAACTATAAAGTTAAAAATATTTAATAAATAATGTAATTTTATTTAAAAAAATTATTTCTTAAATAAATAAATATAATTATTACACAATGATGATGTAGTAATTACCTTATTAATTAATGATTAATATAATCTATATTATAAAAATCACAATAAATTGAAATCGAGACTTTTGATGCATTCCATTAATTTTATAGGTTAATATGACATGTTAGGATTGATTTAATGCATATTTTTCAATGAAATAATTTTTTTTACTTTCACATAAACAAAATACTAAATAGTGTCAAAATCGTCATAAATGAGTTTTTAAAACAAATACTCTATTATTAAATGATTTAACAATCCAAAAAATATAATGATCAACCAAAGGTCTTATATAATGATATATATTTTATTAATGAACCAATTGAGGTTCTCTTAGAATATTATAGTAATTTTATTAACCATTAAATATAAAAATACAAGAAGACATGGAAAAACATAATCTATTTAACAAAAAAAATTAAATCTATAAGATAAGATGAATATGGTGACAAAAACTGGTCTAAAACCTATTAGTTTAGAATATTTAGACCCATACCCACCTTATATTCTAAATAAATCTATTTGAAGACATAAGAAACTGAAAATTATTTTATAATAAAAAAATATATCAAGCTTTTCCTAAAGGGACCATCGCCTATCTTATAAAATGGGTTCTTTCCCTTCTCTCAAATTCACACATCCAAAGCCATTTTTCTCGTCCAAACCCTACTCAAATATCCTCCCAAATATCATAAATTCATACTAGATAACCTTATTTGATAATAAATCCATCATAATGATCCATTTTTATCAAATCAAAAGGAAGCACCTGGAGAAGAGGTAATAATTTCCCCACCTCTTTCAATGTTCTTTTCTTCTACCACTTCCTCTTATTTTTTTGTTTCCATACCAAAATAATAACCCTAGTAAATTATACATAATGGGATGTAGTAATAAATATTTGACAACCATATTCATTATTATATCCATCATATTAATGATAATGTCACCATACGTGGGTATGTACGTCTTACCGTCTCCAAGTCGTGGTGTACTTTTTTATTAAACACTTCATTATTTATATGGGTTTAATAATGATTTTAATTGATGTAAATAAAAAATATACCATATTAATTATTATGTATATATTATATACCATCCAATTACATACAATTTCACCATCAATATAATGATATTGTCGTTTGTGCATACGTACGGATTACCGTCTCCGCGAACACGATGAGATTCATTCCCCTTCATAACCATTCAAGAATAATATTCATTTTATGATTTAAAATAATTTTTATGAACTTAATATCATTCTGTATATTAATAAAAAACATTCAATCCATAAAAAACAAGACTTCTATTACAAATCATATAAATTAAAACAAATTTGTTAACACTTGAAACAATGATACTACTGATATATTATTATCAAATAAATATTAGAAGATCATATATTATATCATATTTTTGTATGTGGTTATATTTTATTTTAATAAAAATTATATAACTATTATAAATGAGGTCATCTTACCCTCGATTATGGAAAATTTCAAGGTGATGTGTTTTCATATCAGTCCTTATTCTCGTGAGATTCATGCTATATTCCCACGATTTCCTTTCATGTGGTGTATGTATGGACCATTATAGTATTATTTTTGTAATTTAATATAATTTGTAGGTATTTAAATCTTAATTTTATGGTCCTTCTTTCATGGGGTTTTTGATTCATATGATACAAAATCAGTAAGGGAATTTCAAATTTTGATTTCCACTAACTGGGTTTCACACAAACATCATTGATTATTTATATTAAAAATTATGTCTAAAATCAATATTTATTTATTTACAAAGTATGATACACTCACCTCTATGTATATTTACATTTTATATGTAACATCCCGAGATTTTATGAAAAATATTCTTTTTAATTTTATTAATGTCTTGTGTTGTACGCTACACTAAAAGGAGATTGCAAAACACACATCTTTGACTTGCCTTGCATTACACGCAATCGCAACCTTCCTCGATAGCGTGTGTAGTACGCAATACTGAGTTTCACGAAACAACGATATGCTGTTAAAATATTATTAAAAATAGCCGTTATGAATAGTAATAACCACATTTTAAATTTTAGAAATTTTAGCTCTCAAAATGGACTTCATTTTTGGATTCGGAGTATCGAATTTAGCCTAAGGTGAAATTTTGGTACTTTTCGGATAACTTTCATATTCTGATGAATAGTGAAAATTACTAAATTATAATTATAAACAAATTTTTTAATCGAAATAATTAATAGTGATAAATTTTTAATTTGAGTGGTTTTAAAATATATTTAGAATATATTTTTATAATTTAATACAATGTTGGTCATTGAATGTAATTTCACATTTAAACTAGACATAATCAAGTGTCAATCTTTTGATAGATATTGTTTCTTAAAAACACGCTATTTGTTTTAACAGCGGGATTTAATTATAAAATTAATTAATGCAACTTCTATGTTATGAATTAGGTAAAATAGAATTCATTTTTGAATTCGGAATATGAAATATTGCTTAGGATGAAATTTTGGAATTTTTCTGAAAAACATCAATTTTTGATGAATAGTGAAACTACTAAGTGGTAGTTAAAAACTGAATTTTTCATAAAACTTAATTTTACCGCTTCTGTGAATGGAATTTCAAAAATCCGAGAGACACGGTTGATGTCTGTAAGTAAAATGTGGTTCAATGAGATGAAAATAATTTTCGGTGATTAGTAACTTTTTACTTTTATTTACCACAGTTAAAAGTAAATAGGGTAATTAAGGGTAAGAATGATATTGATATTACCCTAACACATGTCCTAATTCTATTGGACAAGTGTATCTCGACCAAAAATAACCTTAAGTGTAAAATATTATCATTTAGCCCCACTTGTATTAGATTAGGACATTTATTATTATTTAATTCAAAGAAGAGTTAAAAGAGTTAAAATCAAAGTATATTTACTAAAACATTTTTAATATAGGGTTGTACATAAGATAAATTCGATTGTAAATATTCATTAGAAAGATAAAACTATTTCCTACATGATGGTATTTTATTTGTAATTTTTAGACATCAAATAATTTAATTTATTTATGACACAAAGATGATGCAGTAATTATTTTATTAATGAAATATTGACATAATTGATATTATAAATACCAAAATAAATGTAATTTAATAATTTTTATGAATTCCACTAATTTTCTAGGTTACTATTAAATATTATTGTTGATTTAATAAACTTGGTTCGAACATATAATTCTGTTATGACTTTCACAAAAATCATATATCAAATAGTGTCAAAAATGACACAAAATGGTTTTTAAGTCAAATATTATATTTTTAATTGTTATTTTATTCCTAAAAATATAAGGTTCGGCCAGGTTACTTAGATAAGGATATATATTAATAATAAACAATTTTGGGTTCGTTTGGCATGTTATAGTAAGTGTATTAACCATATAGTGAAAGAAAACAAAAAGACAGGGTAAAAGATAAATTATTTAACTTAGAGTTAAATCTAATTGATAAGGTTAAACTAATACCCTAAACATGTCTAAATACTATTGGTTGAGATTCTTTCTACCCATCCCCACTTTAGCTTTCAAATAAGACCCTTTGGAACCATTATAATCCGATTTTGACTTTAATATAAAATAATATTTTGAAATATTCCTAAGGTGCCCCTCTACTCCCTTATAAAAGGGCACCTCCTCCCCCTCCTCCTCACAACAATTTGAGAACTCAAGCTCGGCCAACCCCTACCAAAATCCCTTCTCCACTTCCCTAGTATCATCATAGAGGTCATGGTGTTCTTCAAAGACCATCCTTAGTTCTTTAAGTGGAGACTAAGAAAAGGCACGTCAAAAAGAGGTAATATCCATTACCGATCTTTTTCAATTTCTTTCTTCTTCAACTTCTTATTCATTAGTTGTTTCATGATAAAGTAATAACATCAGTATTTCTTATATACTGATATGTTATTATAAATATGAAACAACTATAATTAACCTTCTATCCATCCTACGGAAAAAGGAAATCACCGCGCGTGCGTACGTACGGAATACCGTCTCCACGCCGTGGTGTAATCTATTTTCCGCCACCACATTAATTGGATGGGTATAAAGGTGTAATGAGTAACTATATATGATTATTATAAAGTGATATTGATACTTAAATAGTATACATACACTTCAACACAATTCCACGACCATGGGAACGATATCATCGCTCGTGCGTATGTACGAACTACCGTCTCCACGACGCGATGAGATTCATTCTCAATGATTAACCATTCATGAATGATTATAAATTATATATAATAAGTACTAATGAAATATATGACATAATAATTATACTGGAATTATTTATATTTATATTTATGTCAACTACTTAATTCCATTCAATTCAACAAGGAAACGAAAACAGCGTTCATGCGTACGTACGGACTACCGTCTCCATGAACGGTGTATTTCTTTCCATTTACTGATTTATTATATATGTGTATTATGAATATATATATATAAATCATGTTTTATATTCTGGAATTATGTAATCATGATCTAAGTAATCATATGAATAATTACAAGTTAAAAACACGAACGACAAATGAGACGATTTTACCCAAAACGCTACTTTAACATGAATTTACAAAAGAACGGGTAATATAAAGTCATAAGTGGACCATATATGATATAATAACAATGAATATGATTCTGGAATAAGTCAATAACAAGATTTAAATCATATACACGAGGTTCGGACACTCACAAAGCAAGTCGGACCTAAGGTAAGGGAAATATCACAATCTCATTTTTATCCGAGATTGTTTATTCGTAAGTATTTACTGGGGTGTATTTTATCATCCACATCCATGTTTCATCAATATGTATTATTATTTCCATCCACCTACAATTGTTTAAATCCATTATTACCCTTCGGTGAGTTTTTAGTAATATTTATGAAAGGAATCTTTTGTCGTTTTTCGTACGAGGTACTTTTTGACTTTTCCGACAAAAGAACGAAGAATGTTTTTTTTAACTTATACGGCATGAAGGGATTTTTAAAACATTATTTCCAAGAAACGTCCTTTACAAGTTTTCAAGTTTATTTTTAATGAAATTCTTTTATTTTAATGTCATATGACATGTTATTAAAGGAAAAATGTTTTTGAAGTAGAAAGGATATTTTCCTCAAGAATGGAGTTCAAGTGTTTTATCAAAATTATTTTACATATAAGATAATAAAGGGTTCTGTTTCTATCCCTATTATTAAATTGATTTGATGGAGTTATTTTTATGAATTCCTTTATCGTATACGAAATGTTTTATGATGTCTTGATGTTTAAGATTCCCATTTTAATTACATGGGTTATGCAATGATGTACGGTTTATGATTTAGTGGCACACATATGAATGGTATCATTATGAGATGGGTGGGACCTATATCTCCCTCCAATGCATTTGGTAATGATTTTATATCTCATGAGATAGACATGGCTGGAATTGTAGGTTATACTGGTTCAGTGAAACAGGACTGAAACGAGGGTTAATTGATTCAGAAAGGGACTTTGTCCACTAAGATAGTCTTGGCAATGAGTCTTGACTAACAAGAAATGATTCTCTATGATTATGTGTGTATGCCACAAAGTTTCATGTTTTAAGTTATGCTTATTGGGATTTCATTTCACTACTATGATTTATCCCATGTTATGAAATTATGCTCTCTTTTGCAGGTTAAGATTTCAAAAAGTTATGTTCTTATGAATATGATGTGATTGATTTTCTTTTGTTTACCCTTACTGATCATTTGAGCTCACCCTTTTATGTTTTCTTTTCACCAGGATATAAATATTGGTTTTAGGTAAAAAAAAGGGAAGATCTTTATTGGAGATATTGGGGATCTTTCACCACGATTAGAAGATTACGTTCCGAGTTTCCAAAGACACTAAACTATTACGGTCCTTGTGTGTGTGTTTTTGTTATGTACTAAGTATTCCGCAAAAGTAATGTAATGTCCATGTACGATAAGCTTCGGGTCTCTACAGTTGGTATCAGAGGAATGTTGAGTCAATAAGGTTTTCCTTATGACTTTTCCATTCCTTCTTGTTTTGAAAATCACAAACACCTTATCTTTAAGGAAAATCGCTTTTGTAAGGAAAATTGCTTTTATAAGGAAAAATGTTTTCTTAAGGAAAAACGCTTTTATAAGAAAAATTTATCCTTATCATATTTTCATTAATATTTTTCTTAAGTATGAAATTCGGATTCACTTTCTCGGAATCATTAAAACTGATAAAAAGCATTCTGTTTTAGGGTTCGGATTCTGGACAAGAACTATAAGGAAGTTTCACTCCGAATTCCGGTTATGAATTCTGACTAAGTTCTATTCCAGATTCAGGATACGAATTCTGAAGAAGAATTCCCATTACGAATTCTAATGAAGAATTCTCATTACGAATTCTCATTACGAATTCTGAAGAAGAATTCTCATTACGAATTCTAATGAAGAAATCCCATTTCGAATTCTCATTACGAATTCTGAAGAAGAATTCTCATTACGAATTCCAATGAAGAATTCTCATTACGAATTCTAATGAAGAAATCTCATTCCGAATTCTCATTACGAATTCTGATGACGATTTCTCATTACGATTTCTGATGAAGAATTCCTATTCCGAATTCCTATTCCGAATTCTCATTCCGAATTCACTCATTAAACAGAATCTGGATATCATTGTTTTATACACTCTGAATTTGTTCACTCCGAACTTTCACTCCGAAATTTCTATTCCGAACCTTTATGTTAGGTTTTAAAACGATGTCGTACTTTCTGTTACACTTACTTTGTTATAAAACGATGTCGTCCATTTTGTTATAAACTAACCGTTGTCTAAGTGACACGTGTACAGGTCCCTCCGAACTTTAAGGGAAATATGACCGTTGGAGAAGGAGCCGACCTCACCTATAAATAGGAGCTCATTTGAAAAAGCTCACAACGGATGGATGAACATTTGAACTTTGTGCATACACGCTGTTGAAGTGATTTCTAGAGAGAGAGTCTCTTATTAACTCTCAAAGCTTCGTGCAACTCCGAATGTTGGTGATTACATTCGAGGACTTCCGGGGATAGGAAGACAGAGGTGCCGACTACCTTAAAGTTCGAGGGCTTTCTTGCTGAGAAAGACAGAGGTGCCGACTACCTTAAAGATCGAGGGCTTTCTTGCTGAGAAAGACAGAGGTGCCGACTACCTTAAAGATCGAGGGCTTTCTTGCTGAGAAAGACAGAGGTGCCGACTACCTTAAAGATCGAGGGCTTTCTTGTCGAGAAAGACAGAGGTTGCCAACTACCTTGAAGTTGAGGGCTTGCGGGGATAGCAAGACAGAGACACCGATCTTCGTATCGAGGGCTTACCCTGGTGTGGGTAAGACAGACTTGCTTGAAAGTATAAATCAAGGGACCTTTATCCAAGGTTGTTGGATACCCTTCTCTTTAGGTTAAAAGACTATCATCTTGTTACTAGTAGTTCTTCTACTTGTACTTGTTTTATTCCGCTGCATTTTGTATCTTAAGGAAAGTATAATTTTCTTATACTTCCCTACTTACTTTGATTAGTTTAGATTCTATACGCTTTAAGGTAGAATCTCATATTGTAACTTTTGTTAAGTTTCAATTTCCGGAACCATATTTCCGGAACCTTCTTTTGGAATCTCTTTCCAAGTTTAGTCCGGTGTTAGAGGTGTTGTGAATCAACTTAGTTTAACTTTGTTAAACTTAGTTCTTTCCTTTTCTTAAGGAAACTCTAGTTATTCATAACTAACTTTAAAGGTTCCAAAGGAATTTTTAAAGTATACAATTCACCCCCCCTCTTGTATATTGAGCATCTCATATTATATTTCGATCCTACAATTGGTATCAAAGGCTGGAAACCTCTTACTCTATACCATTCTTACATTTGGTATCAGAGCCAAGGTTACTGAAATACTTGTACTCACGTTCAAGTTTTTCTTGCTCACTTTTCAATTCCGAACTTTTTCATTTCAGATTATCCATTCCGAACTTTTCCTATTCCGAACTTTTTAATTCCGAATTTTTGTTATTAACAAGTTTGTCTCCAAGTTATTTTCAAGTATGGCAGGAATGAATGTTGGTTCGATAGACAATTTGAATCCTACAAGGCCACCAATATTTGATGGTAATGATTATGAATACTGGAGAGATCGTATGAAGACATTTGTTATCAATACTGGAGTAGATAACTTTGTCATGCTTACTGGTGATTACAAAATTCCTGACAAGGAAGTCAAAACCTTTACTAACCAGGAGAAGCAAGAATATCAACTCAACTACAAGGTACGCAACACTTTATTATGTTCAATGACCAGAAATATATATAGCCAAATTTCTTCTTGTGAAGCAGCTAATTGTATATGGAAGAAGTTAGAGGTTACTCATTTTGGGACTTCTAAAGTGATTGAGACTAGGAGAGCTATGCTTAGAGCTGAATATCATGGCTTTAATTTTCCTTATGGAGAACCTATCTGTAAAGTACAACAAAGATTTATGACAATCGTCAATAGTCTACAGTCTATGGGAGAGAAAGGTTTAGATGATGAAGCTCTTGTGGACAAGATAATTGACATTATGCCCAATGAGTGGGAATCCAAGAGAACAGCTATAGATGAGAACAGGAAGGTTACTCAAATAACTCTTGATGAATTATTTGGAACTCTTCTACAACATGAGACCAGAATGAAGAGA
Organism: Viscum album; assembly: GCA_963277665.1. Taxonomy (NCBI): domain Eukaryota; kingdom Viridiplantae; phylum Streptophyta; class Magnoliopsida; order Santalales; family Viscaceae; genus Viscum; species Viscum album. The sequence continues at coordinate 923,863,070 of OY728146.1, read as the reverse complement.
GATGCTGACAACATCAAGAAGAAGAATGGAAATGGTACTGTTGCTTTTACTACAACTTCGAATCAGATGAAAGCTAAGACTCCTGAGAGAGTAACCAGATCCAAATCGAAGAAAGTCATTTTCCAATCCGAATCTAGTGAAAGTGAAGTTTCAGAAAATGAATTAGCCAATCTTGCTCGAAGGATGAACAAGATAGCTGGACAAAGAAACTTTCAATCCAAGTATAAGAAGAAGGATAGGAAAGATAAGAAAGATGGAGAAGTTACTTGTTATGAATGTAAGAGAGCAGGACATATTAGACCAGATTGCCCTATGCTCAGAAAGAAAGAAAGAAAGGAAAGGCATTCAGACAGGAACAGGAAGAAATATTACAAAGCTAAAGCTAAGAAAGTTTTGAAAGCTAATGACACCTGGAGTGCCAGTGGTGGTGACTCTTCAGATGAATCTTCTGAATATGAATCTTCAGGACAGAAGAATCTTGGTCTTATAGCCAGATTACCTATTGATAATCATTGTCTTATGGCTAAGGTACGAAATGCTGAATCTTTGACCAATGTTTCTTTAAATCCTAATGATAGTAAGTATTATAACTCTTCTGATGAAGAATCAACTTCTGATGAGGAAAATACTTTACCTACTTTTGAAGAAGTCTCTAGATTTGCTGAACTTCTTGAGATTGAGAATTCCAAACTCAACAAGAAACTTGATAAGGCAAATTCTAGGAATTCTATTCTTACTAAAGAGATATCAGATCTTTCTAAAGATCTTGATAAGAAAAATGCTGATTTTGAAAGTATTTCAAAAAATCTTGAGGAAGTAAGTTCTGAGAAGAATAAACTTTCTAAAGAGTTAGAAAAAGTAATTTCTAATAAAAATGTTTTCGAGCCTAACTCTAGTTCCAAAACTAATGATTTTGAAGATAAAAACTTGGTTGTAAAACTCAAGTCCGAAATTTTTTCCTTAAAGAAGTGCTTATCAAACTTTACCCATGGTAAGGAAAATTTTGATAAGATGTATTCTCAAATACGACCTTTAAGAAATAAATCCGGATTTGGTTATACCCATGCAAAACCTGTTTTCAGCAACAATTATTTTGTTCCTCAAAGTGCCCCATTTTGTACTAAGTGTCAATGTGGTGGTCACTGGGCAAGAAATTGTTCCTTAAACAAAACCCAATCCTTAGGTTTTCATAAAGCTTATTTTTCCAAGAAAATGTGGGTACCTAAGATTTTATTGTCTAGAAATCTCGGATCCAAGCAAGTTTGGATTCCGAAAGTCTAACTTTGTTCTTAATTTCAGGAAAATAAAGAAAGTTCCAGCAACAATGTTTGGTACATGGATAGTGGATGTTCCCGGCACATGACTGGTAACAAAAGCTTCTTTGAAAAAATTATCAAGACGAAAGGAGGAAAGGTAACTTTCGGAGACAATGCTAAGGGAGAGATTGTTGGTATTGGTAATATTGTTCTTTTAGGTAAAACTTTGATTTCAAATGTTCTTTTTGTTAAAGGTCTTAAGCACAACCTCATTAGCATAAGTCAGTTATGTGATGAAGGTTACCTTGTGAATTTTAGGAATGATAAATGCTTAGTTCACAATTCCAAGGAAGATTTTATTCTCTCAGCCAACAGGCAAGAGAATGTTTACACCTTAAACTTAGAAGACCTAAGAAGCCAAGATTTACCTTGCCTAAGTGCAATGGAAGATCATTCTTGGTTATGGCATAGAAGACTAGGACACTGTAATCTTAGAAACCTATGTAAACTCTCTAAGAAGAAACTAGTTAAGGATCTACCGGAGCTTAGATTTGATTCTTCTAAAGTTTGTGATCCTTGTCAATATGGCAAGCAACATAAATCTAGTTTTAAGTCAATCGGTGAAGTCTCAACAACCGATGCATTACAGTTGGTGCACATGGATCTTTTTGGTCCTACACAAACTGGAAGCATTGGAGGCAAATACTATGTGTTTGTTCTAGTTGATGATTACACTAGATTTACTTGGGTCTATTTTCTAGCAAGGAAATCTGAAGCTTTTTCTTATTTCAAAAGTTTTAGAGCTCAAGTTAAAAATGAGAAAAACCTTCCATTGAAAACGATTCATAGTGATCATGGAGGAGAATTTCAAAATTCTGATTTTGAAACTTTTTGTAGTAAGAAAGGTATTACTCACAACTTTTCAGCACCTAGAACTCCTCAACAGAATGGTGTAGTTGAAAGAAGAAATCGAATTCTTCAAGAAATAACTAGAACCATGTTGAGTGAATATTCTATTGCTAGAACTCTAATAAGAGTTTGTTTAAGGGGGAGTTTTTATCTTAAAGAAATATCACTCCGGAAATATGAATACGATCCTTAGAGATTCAAAGCCTAAGGGGGAGTTAGTCGTATTCATCTATATTCTTAAACCAAGGGAGATAAGCTTTATTGTGTTTCTTTCTTCCTAGAAATAGCTTTTTCGTAAGGATGTTTGTGCTTTCCAAAAAGGGGGAGATTGTTGAGTCAATAAGGTTTTCCTTATGACTTTTCCATTCCTTCTTGTTTTGAAAATCACAAACACCTTATCTTTAAGGAAAATCGCTTTTGTAAGGAAAATTGCTTTTATAAGGAAAAATGTTTTCTTAAGGAAAAACGCTTTTATAAGAAAAATTTATCCTTATCATATTTTCATTAATATTTTTCTTAAGTATGAAATTCGGATTCACTTTCTCGGAATCATTAAAACTGATAAAAAGCATTCTGTTTTAGGGTTCGGATTCTGGGCAAGAACTATAAGGAAGTTTCACTCCGAATTCCGGTTATGAATTCTGACTAAGTTCTATTCCAGATTCAGGATACGAATTCTGAAGAAGAATTCCCATTACGAATTCTAATGAAGAATTCTCATTACGAATTCTCATTACGAATTCTGAAGAAGAATTCTCATTACGAATTCTAATGAAGAAATCCCATTTCGAATTCTCATTACGAATTCTGAAGAAGAATTCTCATTACGAATTCCAATGAAGAATTCTCATTACGAATTCTAATGAAGAAATCTCATTCCGAATTCTCATTACGAATTCTGATGACGATTTCTCATTACGATTTCTGATGAAGAATTCCTATTCCGAATTCCTATTCCGAATTCTCATTCCGAATTCACTCATTAAACAGAATCTGGATATCATTGTTTTATACACTCTGAATTTGTTCACTCCGAACTTTCACTCCGAAATTTCTATTCCGAACCTTTATGTTAGGTTTTAAAACGATGTCGTACTTTCTGTTACACTTACTTTGTTATAAAACGATGTCGTCCATTTTGTTATAAACTAACCGTTGTCTAAGTGACACGTGTACAGGTCCCTCCGAACTTTAAGGGAAATATGACCGTTGGAGAAGGAGCCGACCTCACCTATAAATAGGAGCTCATTTGAAAAAGCTCACAACGGATGGATGAACATTTGAACTTTGTGCATACACGCTGTTGAAGTGATTTCTAGAGAGAGAGTCTCTTATTAACTCTCAAAGCTTCGTGCAACTCCGAATGTTGGTGATTACATTCGAGGACTTCCGGGGATAGGAAGACAGAGGTGCCGACTACCTTAAAGTTCGAGGGCTTTCTTGCTGAGAAAGACAGAGGTGCCGACTACCTTAAAGATCGAGGGCTTTCTTGCTGAGAAAGACAGAGGTGCCGACTACCTTAATGATCGAGGGCTTTCTTGCTGAGAAAGACAGAGGTGCCGACTACCTTAAAGATCGAGGGCTTTCTTGTCGAGAAAGACAGAGGTTGCCAACTACCTTGAAGTTGAGGGCTTGCGGGGATAGCAAGACAGAGACACCGATCTTCGTATCGAGGGCTTACCCTGGTGTGGGTAAGACAGACTTGCTTGAAAGTATAAATCAAGGGACCTTTATCCAAGGTTGTTGGATACCCTTCTCTTTAGGTTAAAAGACTATCATCTTGTTACTAGTAGTTCTTCTACTTGTACTTGTTTTATTCCGCTGCATTTTGTATCTTAAGGAAAGTATAATTTTCTTATACTTCCCTACTTACTTTGATTAGTTTAGATTCTATACGCTTTAAGGTAGAATCTCATATTGTAACTTTTGTTAAGTTTCAATTTCCGGAACCATATTTCCGGAACCTTCTTTTGGAATCTCTTTCCAAGTTTAGTCCGGTGTTAGAGGTGTTGTGAATCAACTTAGTTTAACTTTGTTAAACTTAGTTCTTTCCTTTTCTTAAGGAAACTCTAGTTATTCATAACTAACTTTAAAGGTTCCAAAGGAATTTTTAAAGTATACAATTCACCCCCCCTCTTGTATATTGAGCATCTCATATTATATTTCGATCCTACAATTGGTATCAAAGGCTGGAAACCTCTTACTCTATACCATTCTTACAAGGAAAGGGTTAGTAAACCATTCGAAACTAGGACGCGAGAACTTTAGTGAGATCCCTAGAGATAATTCTAAGGTATGTCTAGGGATGTCCCTAAGGTTAAGTATACGTATAGGTTATAGTACTAGAATTACACAAACGATAATAGAATTAAACCTAAGATGTTAGATATTGAAGGTACTCCCCCTTTATAATGTTGTTTTCCCTAGCATGATTTTTTCCTCTCACACTATTCTTTTTGGGTTTTAGACGATGGCTGGAACCCAAAGGAACCGTGTTGATCAATTCAATGGACAATGCAATGATTTCCCTCCTGAACAAACAAATGTTATGGGAGATGGAGTGCAAAATCTTATTTCTATACTTACACAAGCTATGAATCATTATGGACTTCAAAATGAGCAGAGAAGGGAACAATATTCTTTTGAGTCCTTCATGAGGCAATGTCCACCTTCTTTCAGTGGGTCTTCTGATCCACTTGTTGCTGAACAATGGATCAGTACCACTGAAAAGATATTTTCAGTTCTTCAATGTTCTGAGCATGATAAAGTCATCTTAGCAGTATATCGTTTTGAAGGTGAAGCTGATCAATGGTGGAATCTTATCAATAATACGAGGCAAAGAGATGAAATTGAGTCCATGGAATGGGACGAGTTCAAGAACTTGTTTTTCAGTAAGTACTTCCCTCATATTCTTCGATCAAAGATGGAGAAGGAGTTTCTTGAACTAATGCAAAAGGATGATGAATCTGTTGGTATATACAAAGCCAATTTTACAAGACTTGCAAGGTATGCATCTGGCATTATCATCCAACCTGAATGTAATGTTGATCGACTTTTTAGTGGCTTAAAACCAAGTCTTCGAAGGGCATTAGCTATAAGAGACTTTAGTAGCTATGAAGAAATTGTGCGTTGTGCTATCAAGGTAGAAATGGAAGTTGGTGTTACATATCAATCTCATGGTTTTGACAAGAAACGAAAGATGGAGTTCAAGGAGAAATCTCAGAATAATGGTGAAAAGAAGATGAATGTTTCCTTATGCAAAAAGTGTGGAAAGAAGCATGGTGGAGATTGTCTTAAAGGGACTAGAAAATGTTTTAAGTGTTGAAAAGAAGGTCATCGAGTAGCTGAGTGTCGAAGTAATGGAAAAAGGGATTCTAATGATGTGAATCAAGCAAACACTACAGAGAACGCACCACCAACACTTCAATGTTTCAAGTTCAAGGAAATGGGGCATTATGCTAATAAATTCCCCAATCCAAGGGTTAGTGATGATCGACATGAGCAACCGCTTAAGGCAAAGGACAAAGGGAAGTCACATGCGATCACCATTGGCGATGTTGAATATGATAACGATGTGGTGGAATGATTAAGTGTTTATGTAATGGGATTCCAAAATAATGTTGTATCATAAAGTATTGTAATATTTATGTATTGGTCTAATGTGGTATTCAAAGTGATTCAAATATTTTTGGAAATAAGATGATATGCACATAATAAAGGGAAACCGAGAAAATGAAATGTTTAACAGTATTCATGAGCTCATGATTGATATAAGGACTAACTGATATCATTGTTTGAGTATATAGAATTTTGAGGATTTTGGTATGTGGAAAGTGTTAAATTTTAACTGCATTCATGTTTTCACTATGGTTTTCAAGAGAATACATGATTAAGGACTTTGAATGTTTGGAATGTGACCAACAAAACATATCTTATGATATATGGGGATCGACGATGGTGTTAAATCTCTGGTAATGGTTTTCACTATGTCGTGAGAGTGGATTGCAGTATTATGGATAAGCCTAAAGATTGGAATGGATTATGTTGGGAATAGGTTAGTATTGTTTAAGGATAGAAGTTTTCTTGATATTATTGATGGGATGTTATAGTAATGTAGTTTTAGAAAAAGGACAACCTGTAGGACGGGCGACAGCCCATCGCTTCGGACAAGGCTGTGGGAATCGAACCCACAACCGAAGTGCGACTGGCCTTTATCGCCTACCACTGGCCTACAGGAAGTCCCTATTTAGTAGAAACTAGTTTTATTATATTAAGCAGTATGATATATGAAGTATAAGCCCATTTTATGAAGCATATATGATTAATCTCACTATATATCAACTTATGTATATAAATTTTGCTATCCTTTTGAGACAGATGGAATGACCCGTCATTCTATCACATGATCTGCTAACACTTCACGAATAACAAATTCAACTTCATTTATTTAAGAGATGAAGTGGAAATTGTTAAAGGTACGAACAACAGTGAGGTTGTACCAACATAAAGTAAGTATTTATTCAAATTCAAATTCTTTAAATTTAGGGAAACGATCTTGAAAACCAAAAATTTTGTCCTATTGATCTTATATCTGATGAATCAGATGGTACCTTAGATCGTCACAAATTTATGGCTTTGTGATTACTGGATTTTCCATATCCATGTTCTCTACCACTCTCCATCAGAACATGATGGTTAGATTTCTCTTCCATATCCATATTTTCACCTATGTGGAAACCCGGTGATTAGTTTATTTGGGTAACCGTTACGTTTCATACTTTTGTTTTTAAAGATTGGTTTTGATATTCCTTTTTACGATGTGGGTTTCTATTAAATAAACTTTCTAATAGTAAACCGTTTATAACCCCGACGAATTTCGTGGGCGAAATTCATTTTAAGGGGGGTAGAATGTAATAGCCCGAGATTTTATGAAAAATATTCTTTTTAATTTTATTAATGTCTTGTGTTGTACGCTACACCAAAAAGAGCTTGCACAACACGCATCTTTGACTTGCCTTGCATTACACGCAATCGCAACCTTCCTCGATAGCGTGTGTAGTACGCAATATTGAGTTTCACGAAACAACGATATGCTATTAAAATATTATTAAAACTAGCCATTATGAATAGTAATAACCACTTTTTAAATTTTAAAAATTTTAGCTCTCAAAATGGACTTCAATTTTGGATTCCGAGTATCGAATTTAGCCTAAGGTGAAATTTTGGTACTTTTCGGATAACTTTCATATTCTGATGAATAGTGAAAATTACTAAATTATAATTAAAAACAACTTTTTTAATCGAAATAATTAATAGTGATAAATTATTAATTTGAGTGGTTTTAAAGTATATTTAGAATATATTTTTACAATTTAATATAATTTTGGTCATTGAATGTAATTTCACATTTAAACCAGACATAATCAAGTGTCAATCTTTTGATAGATATTGTTTCTTAAAAACACGCTATTTGTTTTAACAGCGGGATTTAATTATAAAATTAATTAATGCAACTTATATGTTATGAATTTGGTAAAATAGACTTAATTTTTGAATTCGGAATATGAAATATAGCTTAGGATGAAATTTTGGCATTTTTCTGAAAAACATCAATTTTTGATGAATAGTGAAACTACTAAGTGGTAGTTAAAAACTGAATTTTTCATAAAACTTAATTTTACCGCTTCGGTGAATGGAATTTCAAAAATCCGAGAGACAAGGTTGATGTCTGTAAGTAAAATGTGGTTTAATGAGATGAAAATAGTTTTTGGTGAATAGTAACTTTTTGCTTTTATTTACCACGGTTAAAAGTAAATAGGGTAATTAAGGGTATGAATTATATTGATATTAGCCTAACACATGTCCTAATTATATTGGACAAGTTTATCTCGTCCAAAAACAACCTTAAGTGTAAAATATTATCATTTCGGCCCACTTGGATTAGATTAGGACATTTATTATTATTTAATTCAAATAAGAGTTAAAAGAGTTAAAATCAAAGTATATTTACTAAAACATTTTTAATATAGGGTTGTACATAAGATAAATTCGATTGTAAATATTAATTAGAAATCTAAAAAGATTTCCTACATGATGGTATTTTATTTGTAATTTTTAGACATCAAATAATTTAATTTATTTATGACACAATGATGATGCAGTAATTATATTATTAATGAAATATTGACATAATTGATATTATAAATATAAAAATAAATGTAATTTAAGACTTTTTATGAATTACACTAATTTTCTAGGTGACTATAATATATTAGTGTTGATTTAATAAACTTGGTTCGAACATATAATTCTGTTATAACTTTCACAAAAATCATATATCAAATAGTGTCAAAATTGACACAAAATAGTTTTTAAATCAAATATTATATTATTAATTGTTATTTTATTCCTAAAACTCTAAGGTTCGTCCAAATGACTTAGATAAGGATATATATTAATAATAAACAATTTGGGGTTCGTTTGGAATGTTATAGTAAGTATATTAACCATATAGTGAAAGAAAACAAAAAGACACGGTAAAAGTTAAATTATTTAACTTAGAGTTAAAATCTAATTGATAAGGTTAAAATAATACCCTAAACTTGTCTAAATCCTATTGGTTTATAGTATTTCGACCCATAACCACTTTAGCTTCGAAATAAGACCCTTTTGAACCATTATAAACCGATTTTTACTTTAATATAAAATAATATTTTGAGATATTCCTAAGGTGCCCCTCTCCTCCCTTATAAAAGGGCACCTCCTCCCCCTCCTCCTCACACCAATTTGAGAACTCAAGCTCGGCCAACCCCTACCAAAATCCCTTCTCCACTTCCCTAGTATCATCATAGAGGTCATGGTCTTCTTCAAAGACCATCCTTAGTTCTTTAAGTGGAGGCTAAGAAAAGGCGCGTCAAAAAGAGGTAATATCCATTACCGATCTTTTTCAATTTCTTTCTTCTTCAACTTCTTCTTCTTTAGTTGTTTCATGATAAATTAATAACATCAGTATTTCTTATATACTGATATGTTATTATAAATATGGAACAACTCTAATTAACCTTCTATCCATCCTACGGGAAAAGGAAATCACCGCGCGTGCGTACGTACGGAATACCGTCTCCACGCCGTGGTGTAATCTATTTTCCGCCACCACATTAATTGGATGGGTATAAAAGTGTAATGAGTAACTATATATGATTATTATAAAGTGATATTGATACTTAAATAGTATACATACACTTCAACACAATTCCACGACCATGGGAACGATATCATCGCTCGTGCGTACGTACGGACTACCGTCTCCACGACGCAATGAGATTCATTCTCAATGATTAACCATTCATGAATGATTATAAAGTATATATAATAAGTACTAATGAAATATATGACATAATAATGATACTGGAATTATTTATATTTATATGTATGTCATCTACTTAATTCCATTCAATTCAATAAGGAAACGAAAACAGCGTTCATGCGTATGTACGGACTACCGTCTCCATGAACGTTGTATTTCTTTCCATTTACTGATGTATTATATATGTGTATTATGAGTATATATATATAAATCATGTTTTATATTCTGTAATTAAGTAATCATGATCTAAGTAATCATATGAATAATTACAAGTTAAAAACACGAACGACAAATGATACGATTTTACCCAAAACGCTACTTTAACATGAATTTACAAAAGAACGGGTAATATAAAGTCATAAGTGGACCATATATGATATAATAACAACGAATATGATTCTGGAATAAGTCAATAACATGATTTAAATCATATACAGGAGGTTCGGACACTCACAAAGCAAGTCGGACCTAAGGTAAGGAAAATATCACAATCTCATTTTTATCCGAGATTGTTTATTCGTAAGTATTTACTAGGGTGTATTTTATCATCCACATCCATGTTTCATAAATATGTAATATTATTTCCATCCACCTAAAATTGTTTAAATCCATTTTTACACTTCGGTGAGTTTTTAGTAATATTTATGAAAGGAATCTTTTGTCGTTTTTCGTACGAGGTACTTTTTGACTTTTCTGACATAAGAACGAAGAATGTTTTTTTTAACTTATACGGCATGAATGGATTTTTAAAACATTATTTCCAAGAAACATCCTTTACAAGTTTTCAAGTTTATTTTTAATCAAATTCTTTTATTTTAATGTCGTATGACATGTTATGAAAGGAAAAATGGTTTTGAAGTAGAAAGGATATTTTCCTCAAGAATGGAGTTCAAGTGTTTTATAAAAATTATTTTACATCTAAGATAATAAAGGGTTCTGTTTCTATCCCTATTATTACATTGATTTGATGGAGTTATTTTTATGAATTCCTTTATTGTATACGAATTGTTTTATGATGTCTTGATGTTTAAGATTCCCATTTAAATTACATGGGTTATGGAATGATGTATGGTTTATGATTTAGTGGCACACATAAGAATGATATCATTATTAGATGGGTGGGACCTATATCTCCCTCCAATGAATTGGGTAAAGATTTTATATCTCATGAGATAGACATGGCTGGAATGGTAGGTTATACTGGTTCTGTGAAACAGGACTGAAACGAGGGTTACTCGATTCAGAAGGGGACTTTGTCCACTAAGATAGTCTTGGCAATGAGTCTTGACTAACAAGAAATGATTCTCTATGATTATGTGTGTATGCCACAAAGTTTCATGTTTTAAGTTATGCTTATTGGGATTTCATTTCACTACTATGATTTATCCCATGTTATTAAATTATGCTCTCTTTTGCAGGTTAAGATTTCCAAAAGTTATGTTCTTATGAATATGATGTGATTGATTTTCTTTTGTTTAACCTTACAGAGCATTTGAGCTCACCCTTTTATGTTTTCTTTTCCCCAGGATATAAAGAATGGTTTTAGGTAAAAAAGGGAAGATCTTTATGGGAGATATTGAGGATCTTTCACCACGATTAGAAGATTACGTTCCGAGTTTCCAAAGACAGTAAACTATTACGGTCCTTGTGTGTGTGTTTTTGTTATGTACTAAGTATTACGCAAAAGTAATGTAATGTCCATGTACGATAAGCTTCGGGTCTCTACATTATACACATAATAACTCCATTTTTAAATTCTCAAGTGATCGATATGAACTTGATAGGAGTAATCTTAACTCAATTTCCCTTCAATGAGTTAAGCATCCAAGTCATTGGTGTTGTTTTTTCAAGAATATGTGTGAAGGTCCTATGGATGATTTTCACTAAATATACAATCATATTAACAGTATTTATATATTTCACACATTATTAATTCATTGATTTATAATTATTCAATGTATATTGTCTTTATAAGGTATTTCATCTAAATTTACATTCCCTTGAGACTTCTTTGTTGTGATGCACTAATTTAGTTTTATATAGTGTACAAACATTACTTTGAAATTTTATAAAATGAAACCATTTATTCTCATGTTATTATGATGTTTTTATTACCACAATTATCTATATTCAAACATCTCTCATTTGGTTAGCAACACTAACAAAAATATCATTTGAAATGTTTTAATGATTTATTTTTCATAATGTTTCTCATTAATGTCTATGTTTTAAAATTTTTGTTAATGATTATTTAAATGGAAATGAATTTTTAAAATTATAATTAATTTTAAAAGATTAATTTTGGTATGGGACACATTGATTTAGAAATCTATTTTTATTAGCTTCTAGATAAATTGTGATACTTTTAAATTTTTTCATGAAAAATGGGATATTTCTCTTATATAGTTTTACTGGTATGTTCATCTATGTAAAAATCCTTCATTATTCTAGATTGAGGCTGATATATTATAATACAATATTCCATGTTTTATTTAATGAGTTATTATTTACTGTGGATGTTCTATTTTTATACCTTTCATGGAATATTGTTAAAATATTGACATATCATATTCATGTTTTAATATGAATGTTTAGATTATGATTCAACCTTTTCATATGTGGAATGAATTTCATAAAGTGAGTTACTGCTGGAGCTCAATATATCTCCTTGATGCATAGGTAGGTCACATGTGACAAAATTGTTTCTTAGCACAATTCCTTGACCAAATCGTATTTGTTGTCATGGAACGAGGCCTTGACTGTAATGTTATGAAACCCAAAATTATGTATTTCTATAATATGAAATTTCATATTTATATTACATGTGATTATTTAAATATTTGAATACCCTTTTGAATAAGTAAATAGAATTATTTGATCTATATTTTCTATATTATACTGATGTTTATGTTTAAAAGGCTTCTGTTTTAGCCTTATACATTGCCTTAAATGTTTGTGCTTATTTATGAGAGGTTTCTCTATATTTTTTACTGACTAAGCATATAAGCTCACCCCTTTCTAAGTTTTATTTTTCATAGGATTTAATGAAGTGTATATTGACTTACTTGAAGGAATAAGATAAGGGATATGAGTGTGTTCAATGATAACAAAATGTTGTTGTTTTTCATTTCATAATGTAATTTAAAACTTATGTATGTATCTAGAACATGAAAGGCTACTAAAATGATTGGTATTTTGGGATTTGACCCATTTTTATCATGCCAATGTTAATTTATAATGAACTGAAACTGTGAATCTACAGGTCGGGGTGTTACAGATATTATATGTCTCTATAATGGAATGTATAATGTGATATATCTCGTGAGATAAGGTGTATTATGCATGTAAATTGTGATATATTTTTCACAATGATGAAGGTGATGTTATTAAAATATGATATGTGTGATCATGATTCTCTCTTTGTTTAAAAAAATGTGTGGTATTTGACCACTATGACATGATGTTTCATTTTTATGAATTTCCAAACTCAATGCCTTTGTCACATGTTTTCACTCATGATGTTCATGATGATCCCTTATTTATAAAATGACGATTAATTTTATTCTCCAAGAATTTATATTGTTTCTTTATTTTATTAATTCACTTTCTGTGAATTTATATCACCCCTTTTCTAGATACATATTCTTAGGTTATTACATGTAATGACAAGAATACGAGGTTTTATAATGGAAAATTAATGATTTAAACAAATTATCATGTTTTATTATGTAAAAGATATGTATGAGCCTAATTTTAGCAAGACACTTAACCTTTTGATCATAAATTTTTATATCTATTATATCATTTATCTAAAACTGATTGAACAGTTATGAATGTAAAAGTAGGGTCTCTATATTTGATTTTCAAGATTCAAGTACCGAGGAACGAAAAATATAGAAGAAAATTTATAAATATTTTAATATTCATAAGATAATAAAATTATTGGATATTATGATTGATAATGGAATATATAACATTAATGAGAATAAAAGTTATCCCAAAAGAATGTGTGATATGAAAATAGATTCTTACCTCTTTGGTAAATTTCGAATTTTAAACCATTGCAAGAATAAAACGAAATTTTAAAAATAAACATAATTAATAAATAGTTATTTATGTAAAATACGTCACAACCCATCCCCTAGGGCCCATGTCGTGACTACCCCAAGCCCACCTTCTATAGGCCATGGGCTAGCGACTAGAAACCAAAATGCATATCCTTATAACAGGAAGGAATTTCCTTTAAACTTGTATAAACACATAATCAAAGAAAACAACATGAAGAATCCACGAATTAAAATGCTATAGTAAAAAGTGCATAGATAGTAATGGGGTTGGAATACAAGAACTTAAAGAAATTAAATGTACAAATGAAATAGAAAAAACCCCCTAGAATGTCCACTGGGGATCTTACCTAATGGTTTTGTACAACTCACGATCTGTAGACACTGCGTTGCATCGAGTCAAATGGTCCAACTATGAGAACCAAATAGTCATATCTCCCTCATCACTAATCAACATTGTCCATAATCTGCACAATACACAACAATGTGCGAGAATATCCTATAGAAGGGTTAGTATAAAAATACTCAATAGGGACCCCGAGACCCCCCAGAAACTCCTAGATATCTACAAAGGAAAAAACACAAATAAAGAAATCAATATGAAAGAAAGAAAAATTCATCAACTCTACATTGGTATATGTCCATACATATACCTAAGTCATCAAAATTACATGTCTCATACATCAGGAAACATAAGGCTGTAACTTTGAATCCATTTGCGCAACTGATCCATGTGGGAAGAGTACCACAAAGTTAAAACCACGATGGTAAAAGTTCCACAAAGTTAACACCACGATGGTAACACCGCAATGATATATTTACAAAATTGGTAAAACCATGAAGATAACACCATGAAGGTAAAAGACTCAGCTCATAGCCGGTATAACATTAGTACAGAGGTAAAGATGAGTAGATGTATCATTGTATCATCATACTCTGTCTAGAGGCTCTTCTGATGAAATACCCATGACCGATAGATGCTATCCAACACATGATCACAAGGAAATGACCCACATAGGATCGATAGATACTAACCCACACAGGATCACTAAGCATTGACCCGTATAGGATTGATATATGATGACCCACATTGGATCAATGTTCTTTCTTCACGTTACATCCATCCATGAGATTCCCACACTAAGAAAGATTCATTCTGGGAGTATATTCCTCTAAAGCCATCAGTCGTACCTCATCCAGCATGATGTACCACGACGAAGTATCCCAATTTACCTCCATGTCAAAAGGGTTACAACAAGACAGAAATCATGTCAATCGGACACACAACCTTGGACTTATAATCATTTTAGTACTGAGGGACCATTTGGATTACTGTTCGATCCAACCTAGATTTACCAGAACATTTTTCAAATCTCATATGGACTATACCAAAAGGAACATCTAACTCCATGGATCCCATCACCACAGACGGGTCGTAAAATGGATTCCTAGTTCACATTATATGTCTCTTAAAGCGAATCTTGGCCTGAGTGATTCCAGTTTTGGTTTGACTCGGTCAGAATGACCCTTCCATACCCGGTCTAGACCGACCCAACCTAGTCCAGGTCTATCCCAGCCCGCCGGGGTGCAACAACCTTCTGGGCTGGCGTGGCCCTACACACAAAGGGGAGCATCTAGATGGGCTTCCGCGGCCCGGCCCACTGGGCTTTCACAGCCCAACCCTCAAAGCAGTGTGGCGTGATGGATGGGGCATGCCCTAGCTTGTGATGTGTAGGATCACTCCCCCATTTCTCCATAATGTCTATGTTTTTTGGGAAAATGAGCAGTGGTGCAAATTGAAACCATCTGGTCACCACAGAAGCCACAGGGGTGTGACCATCCTCTACATATTGGCTTCATGTAGCGGATATCTCCAGCGGTGTGTGATAGTGTGCCCCTGCTCCTCTACCTCTGGTCGGCCAGTGCCTGCTGCCACTTTCCAACGCATCTATGGTTGCGGCCTTCTCCATCGGTGACACATGGCGTAATTCCTACATATCTTCTGTGGTTAGCCATTGTTGGCCTCCGCTGTCACCCACCAGCTCCGGTCACTGGTGTTGACATGCCAGTATCGCACTGGTGGTCTTCCATTGGTCATTGGGTGTGCTCTGGTTGCCCGTTTTTCCATCCAATGGTTCCAATGGCCTCCCCGAGAAAACCTATTCACTGCTTTCTCCTCTTTTCTGGGTTTCATCAAACCTGAGTAAAATGTCCATGAAGAACGCATAGATCAGTAAAGTAGTGGAGGGTCCGGGCCTTGTTCGTTTGGACCGTGCCTTTCCCATTAGCTTGAAAACATGAGAGAAGAAAATGATTCAAAAATCTAATGAAATTAAAACAATATAAATCTCTACATCATGATTCGTTGAATAATTTCTGTTCTTGAGTAGTATTCAGTGTTCGTTGGTTTGTGATTCGGTGGGGCTCGTCACTGCTCAGGGGAACTGGTTATGTCCTCTAAGTGGTTGGCATCGTAGTACTTTTCTAGAGCTTAGTCTCTTAGGGAAGTTGTTCTAACACCCCTCCCCAAGCTCCATATAAATAGAAGGGGGGAAGAGGTGGGTAATTATATTGGGAATTTATGAGGTTCATTGAATAACGGTCATACCTAATTCCAATGGTGTTGTTACCGTGATTGAGGAGTCAAGACAATTAATTCCTTCAAATTTCCTTGGATCTGCCACTACCTCATGTCCATTTAAGGAAAATAAAATATAACTTTGTTATTTTATTATTAATAAAAATGTACAAATACTATCTTTTTCTCCCAACTTACTATAGTCGAAGTGAAGCCTTTTAATCGTGAATCATGGCATTTCTAATTCAACGGTGCACTCAGATTTTTAATTTGTGCACCAGTTCAAATGTTAGAAAACGCCGCTCACACATTTAATGAAGGCACCTTCAAAGAAGTTCATAAATTAATTCTGGGAACATTGGGACTTCAATTAAGCACCAACTATTTTCACAAACTCTAAATAATTCCTTATAATTTAAAAAAAATACATGTAAAATTTGGGTCTTCACATTTTCCCCACCTTCGGGATTTTGGTCCCCCAAAACCACAACATAGACTAAGGAAACAAATGGGGGTACTGAGCATAAATCGGGGCCTCCCACAACTATGTATATTCCTGGATGTTTCCATTTTTTCATCGAACATGCACCAGAGGTGTCAATCATCCACAAAGGATCTGCTTCTACCGATCCTTAATCTCCATTCCAACATCCGTAAATGTAGCCCTATCATCAATGTTCAGCTCACCATGGTCGATGATGTGAGATGGATCATGCACGTATCTCCGTATCATGGATACGTTGAAGACGTCACATACTATCTTCAACTGCGTTGGCTGTTCCAAGAGGTATTTTAAATTTTCAATCCTCTGTAGTATAATAAATGGTCTGATAATTCTCATTGAGGGTTTTCCACCTCGACCAAATCATTGTAGTCCCCATCGAGGGGAGACTTAGAAGAATATTTGTTACACCTCTCGGAACTCTATGTGTATCCATATCTGGTCATCATAAGTCTTCTGTCTACTCTGTGCAGTCTTCATTTAATCCCAGATGTTTTTCACCATCTCAATGGTAGCTCGTAGCAACTCTAGACCCATAAGTGTTGACTCCCTTAGGACTGTCCAGTAAAAAAATGATCTACATGCTCGACCGTACAAGGAATCAAATGGTGCTATAACGATAGTGGAGTGATAACTATTGTTATCTGAGAAATCCACCAAGGGAAAGTGATCCTCCCAACTGCGATCAAAATCTAGGATGCAAGCATGAAGCATGACTTCCAGTGTCAGAATGGTATATTTTGTCTGACCATGAGTCTGTGGAAGAAATTCAATGCTCAAATTTAGCTATGTCCCGAACGCCTACTATAATCCCTTCCACATTCGGGATGTAACTCTTGTGTCATTGTCAATGAAATCATCTATGGAACCCCATGAAGTCTTAAAATATAATATACGTAGAGGCATCACATGCCCTCTACTGATCCCTACTATCGAATGGGTAGGAAGTGGGATGACTTGGTGAGTCGGTCAATGATCACCCTGATGGAATCATGTCTCCTGGATGTATGAGGAAGCCTTGTCACAAAATCCCTAATGTTACCATCCCACTTATACTCTGAAACCTCTAGTTGTTACTCTAAGCCTGCGGAAACCAGATGCTCGGCCTTCACATACTGACAAGTGAGGCATCGTGAATCCAGATTTTCCATTGCATTCATCATCCATGGCCATCAGTTCTTACAATGGAGGTCCTTTACATCTTCTCCATGCCTGGATGTACCACCATAGGGGATTTATGGAACTCACTAAACACCTCTTCCCATAGCGCCACTAGTACCATGGTGCATTCTCTTAAGAGGATGACGTGCTCCCCCCCCCCTTCAGAAAAGCCATCATGGACTTTTCCTGAAGATATCTTAGCACATCGATCCTCACATTCAATGTCACCAAGTTGTGCCAACCTAACACACTAATGATATCGGGGAGTGATAGTCATAGACTTGATTTAAGTAGATCCTTCACTATCCAAAAAGCATATATTCAAAGTGTCTAGCTAATATGTCGCCTCATTCATTAACTGTAGACCAGAACTCCTACTGAGTGAGTCATATTCTGCGTTCCCCTTACTAGGAGTGTAGACTATATCAATGTCATAGTCCAGGAGGAACACTAGCAAACATAGTTGTGTCAGGTTCAGGTCCTTCTGTGAGAAGTTATACTTGAGATGCTTGTGATCATAGTAAACTGTAAAAAGTACAACCATAAAGTATTATCGCCACATATTCATGGTGAAGACCACTACTTCTAACTCTAGGTCATGGGTAACGTAGTTCTTCTCATGATGTATCTCTATCATGAACCATAAGCGATCACTTCTCAATCCTACATCATAACACATCCAAGGTCAGTCTCTGATGTGTCGCAGTAGAATACATACCCAACGCCCTCTTCTAGCAGCCTCAAGATGGGAGCAGTCATCAGTCTCTTCATCAAATCATGAAAACTCTTTAATAATATCATCATCCAAACGTAGCGTTTTACCTTCTTCATCAAACCTAACAATGGTTTCTCATCCCTATAAAATTAAGGTATGAATCTCTAGTAGTACCCATTCAACCCTTGGAATCCCCTCCCCTTGGGATCACTCATGGGTGACACCCAAACTAGAACAACCTCTATCTTTACTGGATCCTCTGTAACTCTAGATTCAGAGATAATGTTTCCCATAATGTGGACCACCTATATCAGGGAATATCACTTCAAGATGTTACCATAAATATGGTTCTCTCTGAGTGTATCAAACACTATCTGTAGAAGGTAGGCATGCTCCTCCTCCGACACTGAGTACACCAAGATTTCTCAACTAATGACCACCATGAAGTGATCGAGGCATTGTTGGAGGATCCTGTTCATGAGTCCCATGAACACTAGTGGGGCATTGGTCATGCCGAATGGAATAACCAAGAACTCATAGTAGCCATACCAACATTTGAATGCCAACTTCTGCACATCCTCATGTCATACACTGAGTCGATGACAGCCTGATCAAAGTTACATATTAAAAAACTATCAAGTTATATTCAACTGATTGAAAAGATAATCAATTCTTGGAAGTGGATAATTGTTCATCATGATCACCTGGTTCAAGTGCCATTAGTCCACACAGAGTCTCAAACTACCATATGCCTTTAGGGTGAACAAAATTGGGGCTGTCCATAGAGAAACACTCAGCCTTATGAACTCCTTCCACTATAAGTACTATAGTAGTAACCATAATTCACGAAGCTCTGTGAGATCCATCTAATATGCTGATGTTGATATCAGTTCCCTCCTAGGGTACATATCAATGTAAAAGTCCACCGCTCTATGGGGAGGTAGTCCTATAACATCATTAGGAAAGACATTAGCAAAATGGTCCACCACTACAGAATAGCTCGGACTCTCAACATAAACTACTCAGAGGGTAAGGATATAAAACTGATGTGTGATTGGTTTTACCCTCCTATGGAGAATTACATCGTTTTCTTCAAAGGTTCCCTTCTCACCGGTGAAGGAAAATCTTGTCCCTTCCTCATGGACACACTGCACTTTGCACCTAATAGAGTCAATCTGAGCATGGATTGTGTATAACCAATCCATACCCATGATGATGTCGTAAGGAATCGACACCACTTATAGAAGATCAAAACTAAATCTTTTGCCTCCCAGAGTAAGCTCACACATCCATTTGTTGTTTGTAATTGTCAAATCCCCTTATGTAGGTGTCTCTAGTTGTAAAGATTGAGCAAACAGCTCCATCAGAATCCCCGAGCTCCAAAAAAATGTTATTAAAATAAAAGAGTGACTAGAACTTCTGTCAATAATGATGGATTATAGGGTAGAGTATACACAAACCATACCTCTAATCATCTCTGGAGCATCGGGGTTGTAGGCCTCAGTTTCCTGGAGCTGAGCTCATTGATGTCCTCTGAATCCTTGTGGTCAGGGTGGACCCCATAGAGGTGGAGGTAGTAATACCTCAAATCACAGCCCACCACCTACTGAACGAACAACTCCTCTACCACATCCACCGCCCTATAGAATATCTAATTCAAACATCTACCTCTAACTTGGTGGTACCTTTAACATTTTCCAGTCATCCATACGGTGGTTCGGGTAGTCGTGAGCCGTGTGACCCTACCTGCCACAAGAGTATCACTACCTGCTCCTCATCTATCCTCCTATGTCCTATGATCCACTCACCCATGAACCTATATCATGAGGTCATCCACAAGAATGTCTGGAAAACGTGGGCCCCTTATTCATCCATCTACTGCCTACTACGGATGACTCTACTACTAGATGTCGGGTGGTGGCTCTCACTATTGGTACATGCTTAGCGAGAAAGCCCTCAACTGAATGTGATCACTCTAGAACCCCAGCCTACATCGGAATGTTGAGTGATATCATAAATTCTATGATCTCTTATCAGAGTCCATACTCAAAGGTCATGGCCTTTGAGAAAGTGTCTTAAACCATGTTAGTGGAGTAGCGAGATTGATTAGTGAACCTCAAAGAGTAATTGGAAACAATCATGCTTCATTGTTGCAAGTGAAGTGGATATTTCACATGCACTGAGCGTATGGTTGCTAGAATGAACTATACCCTGAAAATGTCATCGATGTATTCCTAGGTGAGGGTCTCCACCTCGTGTATCTGAAGTGTCAAACCACATCATCTCCCAGCTACTCTTTGAAAGAGACATGAATCTAGGATCACCATCAGATCAACTTGTATCCCAAATATGTGAAAAAACTCTTCCCACAACCTCCATCCAGTCCTCAGCCACCTGCAGATCCGTCTTCCCTCAGAACCACAAAGGCATCTTCTAATAAAACCCATGCAACATGGTTAGTCGGCCTGCACCCTCAGTTGGTGGGGCTGGTGGAAATGGATACCAAATAGTTAGTGGTGCTGCTAGTACACCACCAAAAGGTTCCAAAACAATAAGAGGGACCTAAACTGAGGCCTTATCTCATGGTGGGCCGTAATCTTGTACACAATCAGGAATGCTTTCTGGCTATCAATGCGGTAGAATCCTGAAAGATAATAGGTGAACCATGATAAATAAGATTTACCTGGTGAGCTGACTCAATGAAACCATAAGAATGACATTTCAAAACAGAGGCCATCATTGTTTTCATGCATTGAGTCAGAAATATAAATTCAGTGTCCTAGTGTATTGATACGTCGACCGCCACACCAACACTAGATTCCCCAATCTAAAAACCACACTCATACCACATAATAGTATTTACAGCATTGAATGATTAGAGTCCTAGTTCTTTAGATGAACTTACATCATTCATACCACTTTGTTGCGACCCATCCCCCGGGGCCCATACCGTGAATACACCAAGCCCACCTTCTATAGGATAAGGGATGGCAACTAGCACTGAAAAGGTGTATCTATTTAATGGGAATGTATTGAATTTAAACCATTAGAAACACACACTCCATGAACACAACAAGAAGCAACCATGAAGTAAACTGCTATAATAAAACATATACTGAATTAAAGGGGCTAGAATACAAACCCAACTGAAATTTACAAGTAACCTGAATGAGAAATATACTCCAAGAACATCCACCTTGGATCATACCTCAAGGGTTGGTTCAACTCAAAATTTTTAGGCACAACATCACATCACGTCAAATGGTCCACCTTTGAGCATAGTCCAGTCCTGGCTCTCTCTGACTCGATCAACATTACCCATCTTCTGCACAAGACACAGTAAGGTGCAGGTGCACCCATGCCAGGGTGAGTATAATAATACTCAGTATAGACCACTTGACCCCCAAAGGTCCCCCAATTTCCACAAAGGAAAAAACATAAAGAAAGAACTCAATCAAAATGCCTGAAGTAGTCATCAACTCTACTTAAGTATACTCCCATACATATACGTAGTTAATCAAAATATACTTTTCTCATACCAGAAAAAATCAAAAAGGCTCAAACTTTTAATAAATTTGCAAAATTGATTTTTGATTGAAGAATAACACAAATGTGTCACCTCGAAGATAACACCACGAAGGTAAAAGTACCACAAAGGAATCAAAACAGATCATTATATGCTGACCCACATAGGATCTCTAAGTGCTGACCCCCACAAGATTGATAGATACTGACCAAAAAGTATCGCTAAGCACTGACCCACACCTGATTGATGGATGCTGACACACATATGACCGATGTTCTTTATTAACGTTACATCTGGCCACGAGATTTTAGCACTATGCACACATGATTTTAGGAAGAACCACTCCTCAATCCATTTGACATACATCATCCACGATGGAGTACCATGAAAAAGTATCCAAAAGGACCTCCATGTCATAACGTTTCTAACTTGATAGACCACACATAAATTCGACGCCCTATTTTTGACTTATAAGTGCTTTAGTACTAATGGCTCGGTTGGATTCATGTTCGATCCAACTCGGTTGTAGGCCAACATTCTCTTAAACCCAAGTGGAGTATAAAAAAAGACCTTCCCCCTCCAAGGATCCTATTACCATATACGATTCATCAAATAGAAACTGAGTTCACATGTTATTTATCATTTAGTGAAACTGGTCCAAAAAGGGTCCGGGTCCGGTCAGACCCGGTTAGATAGACCTAGCCCGACATGGTCTGGGTCAATCCTCGCCCATTCAAAACCAGCCTGGACCGGTCTAGTTGGGTGAGGCCACGGATTGGCCCGGCCCACTGGGGATTTGTGTCCCACTAGACCGGTGCATCCCGGCCCATGTAGGGGCATAGAACGCTGGCCTCGCGCGGCCCGACCCACAATGGGGCACATCCCGCAGGACTCCCACAGCTCGACCCATGATGGGGCCCGACCCGCTGAGCTCGCATAGCCCGACATATGATGGGGTGTGGCTCACTGGATGGAACCTTCCCTAGATTCTGTTGGGGGGAGAACTCCCCCACATTCTCTCTTACAAAACTGTAGTTCAGGTATCGGAGTGGAAGTGCCATGTGGCGCCACTTGCTCACCGTAGGACCTGTAAGGGTGGGTCCCTCCACAACCATCACGGTGATGACTGCGGCGTTCTCCGCTGGCGGCTAACGATGACATGCCTTTATATCTTACACGACCAACCATTTTTGGCCACTACCATCACCCACCGGCACCGGTCGCCAGGGTTGCCGTGCAGGT
Source organism: Viscum album (assembly GCA_963277665.1). NCBI lineage: Eukaryota > Viridiplantae > Streptophyta > Magnoliopsida > Santalales > Viscaceae > Viscum > Viscum album. The sequence continues at coordinate 923,839,751 of OY728146.1, read as the reverse complement.
GCCCTGCTAGTGTCGCGCTGATGGTCTTCTGCCGGTCCTTGGGTGAGGTCTATCGGCCAATTTTTTCATCTAAGTATACCAAAGGCCCCTCTAGGACACCCTCCTCGCTGATAAAACCTATGTTCTGGGTTTCTCCATACCCAAGAAATAGTTTATAGATAAATAATAGATCAACAATGTAGCGGAGGGTCTGGGCCTTGTTTTTTTGGCCCACATGCTCCGTGTTAGCTTGATAACGTGGGGGAAGAAAAGGATTCAACGAAATCTTGAAATTAAAACAAGATAGATCCCTACCTCAAGATTGATTGAATAATGTCAGCATTTGAGAAGGTTTTTTTGTTTTTCAGTTCATTATTCGGTGGGGTACGTCACCAATCGCTAGAACTAGTTATGTGCTTCAAGTGGTTGACATCGCGGTTCTTTTCCAGGGCTTCGTCGCTTTGTGAAGCCCTGCAAATATCCCTCCCCAAGCTCCATATAAAAAGGAGGGGGAGAAGATGTGTAATGCAGTTTAGAATTTATGAGGATCATTTAATAATGAAACATTCTAATTCCAACAGTGTTGTTACAAAGATTGGGAAGTCAAGCCAATTAATGGCTTGACATGTCGTTGGTCTCGTATCCACATCTTTTCCATTGACCGAAAATAAAATAATAATAACATTGTTATTTTATGATTCTTTTAAATATAAATAACTTTCTTTTTATCTCGACCTACTATGGTCAAAGTGATGTTGAACTTATACGAATCCAAGTGATGTGGATTCAACAGTCCTCTGGGATTTTTAATTGGAGAATCGGATAAAAAGTTAGAAAATTCCACTCCCATGTATACTGAACATACCTTAAAAAAAGATCATAAATTATATAATGGGGACACCGGGCCTTGGGATCACACACCTCCAATTATTGAAACTCGTAATAATTCCATAAAATCAACAAAAAATCCAGGTCTTCACAAAATAAATCAATGGGGTACTGTATATACCTCATAAAAGAGAATATGTTCATATTAAAAAATATGTTTCAATATAATGGAAATTGAGAGGAAATATATTACATCTCAGTTTATTTGGGTTGAACACGTTTTAACCTCATGTATGTTGAATATATTTATGTTATTAATTAATAAAAAATCTTATTTGTGTTGATTTTTATCATATATGATCATTTTATAAAATATTACCACCATTTATTTAAGAATATATATTATTATTATTTTTGTTGTTTTTTGTGTTTATTATTCACATCATTATTTCTATCCACGTGAGTCGGATATGGAAGGACTCACATTAGTTCACGAGGGGGTAGTCCATTGTACAAATGAAGGATGGGTTTTTTTCCTATTTGATATAAATGGATATATATAAATATTATTTAATAAATCTAATAACTTATAATCATTTAGGATATAATATGTTTTTTATATTTTAATTATTATGTAATAATTGATGTTGTAAAGTAAGAAATAAAATGAAAGTGTTTGATTAAGACAATTACATTCTCTTAGATAAAACTCTTTTGGATATCCACATAAAGACACTAGTGTTCGTCTTTTACAATGACCAGAACCTCTCAAATTTGGGAATGGATTATGGGGAGATATATTTTCATGGTTTTAAAGATCCAAATGTCTTGTTATTTTTGAATAATTAAGGGCATTGAGTGATCTTTTTAATCAGGGGAATGGAGCCTTCTGGGATATTAAAAGAAATTTCTCAAAAGAATCCAAAATTATAGTCATTAATAAGAAAATTAATTGAAATTAACATATATTAGACTTAATTGTGGATAATTTCAAAATATGTATATCCAATAATATTTTTACATGTTTAATTTAAAAAAAGACCCTTATATTCTTAGTTTAACCACTGTTAAGCTTATTTTAAACATAACGGTAGTAAATAATTTTTATTGTTTCTACTATTTATTATGGATAGTTGTTAGGATTAAAATATTATGAAATATTTATTGTTATAAAAGAAAATATTAATCTATTTTACAAAATTTAATTTAATTATTTGGGAAATTTAATTTAATGAGAAAACCACAAATCATTTCAAAACGTAGTTTTACAGTAAATCCATTTTTCATGAATGCGTTTTTTTGAATGAGTATATCTTGGCTAAGTGTAAAAGATAAATTTATCAAAACAACGTATGGTTATATGAGTCTAGATGATCAGATTTTATTACAATCATTCTCATGACGACGAATTTTCATGCATAAGTTGATCGTATATTAACTATAATGATATTAATAATTATTTGATGGTTTTAAATAAATTTAGTTATATATATATATATAATATAATGTTTTTTAAAATAATTAATTATTAGATATTATATTGTTTAGTAAAAATGGTCAGACATTATTCCATTTTTAAACAAAAAAGGTTTTATGCAAATACTTATTTCCTTAAGAATATCACTTTTTACATCCAAATGATCTTATCTTTATTCGAAAAAATATAGTTAATACATTTTTAATAATTAATAATATAATAAATTTTTATTAATGAAATTATTAATTTTTAAATAATATATTCTGTATTATTCAAAAAATATTACTTCGAAGGGAAAATTTTCAAAATTAATTATAAGATAATTTTTACAATATAAGATCATAATTAATATTAATCAAATTAAATTAGAATTTTTTCACCATGACATTTAAAAATATTCATTATGTTATAGTTTTATTAAAATATAATATTCAATTACTATAAATATGGAATGAGGTTGTGTGTATCCCACAATATCTAAGTGGTTGTATTTATTTAGAAGTAAAAAATAATAAATCCTCAAGGTGTTACATTTTAATCTCTTCCTCGTGTCGAATGTAATTTCAATATTTTCATGTAACCTCTTACATTGGATGAATATTGGGGATGATTTTCAATTAATGTATGGTGTTGGGTCATTTGATACCATTCATTTAGATTTTTTTCTATATGAGAAAATGAATGAGATAACTTCACTTTAGAGATATTTTTTAGATTATTATAATTTTTTAAATTTACCATTTATATAAATTGTATTGATATATTTTTTATATTCATAAAATTCACATGAATATTCAGATATAATTTTTTTATAAAAATTATTAGAGAAATGATATTTATTCATGATGTTATATCTTATGAAATTTCTTTAATTGTATATATTATACATATTTATGACATAATTTAATTTTCCAAAAATTCTAATTCCTATTCATAAGAGTATTTTTATCCATATCTAAAATATCTTATCTCATTATAATTTTCCTTAATAGAACATGAGATTCTTGATAATACTATAAAATTATTTTTTCCTAGTACATAAAATGGCGACTTTGAGTTGATTAAATATGATTGAGGTATTAGTTGATATTATTTTACCCCACTAGACCATGACACCTACCATACATTTATCCATTGTGAAACCTATAAAAACATGAAATTACTTGATTATAAGCCACAATAAAATAAAAATATTTCCTTAAAACCCAATTTAGTTGGGTATTAAGGCGTGATAGTTCATTTGAGAATAAATGGAGAGTTGGTTATTTTCCTGGAGTTTCATTTTCAGAATTAAACGTTTGGTTTGTTCTCTTGAGATTTATGACAAAGTATCTTTAGTTTACATTTCAATTTACATTAATTCACTGAAAAAATGAAATAAATATTGAGGGGTGAATGTGAGTTAGTGGGATATCATGGATACACAAATAGATTGAGAAACTGCCCCTCCTTGTGATAACTATTCAATTAGTTTTGTCAGTAGATTGAAGGTGGGGATCAATGATCTAGTTGGATTTACTTACTTGGATATGAAAATTTGTTCAAACACATATTCCACTAAAAATAAGATAAAAATAAAGAAGAAAAAAATATGGTAAATGTTTATAGAAAAAGGAGATGATTTGTTATTGCAATTTTTTTTTTCAAAATGAACCATACATGGGACAATGATAATGGAATTGGGATTTCATATTTTGAAGAGTGTTTGGTGAAGGAAGTCATACCCATGAGCTATAGGTAAATATGATTCATTATAAACTGTGAGGATTCCCCTATTTTTCATCATTTAATTCATAATTTTTACATCACAATCATCCCTCCATGTGCCATATAGACATTAATAATTAATGAAAAATACTTCATGATTTTTTATTTTTTTTAATATATATATATTTGGAAAAAATTAATTCTTATAGATAACACATATATGATTTATAATGAAACAAACTCCATTTAGAATGTTCTTGAGTGATGATTGAAATTCATTCAAGTGAGGTAAATCGCTATTGGCATGAATTTGTACTAAAATAATGAATTATGTGAGTGAATAATAAATAATTTTCATGATTTTGAAATTTTAAAGGAAGCATGATTTTCACAATTATTGTGGTTGGTATTTGTATTTTATTTTAAAAAATCATGTTTTATAAATGTTGTAATGAGAATAATCTTTTTTAGAATTTCACTAATGGATTTTTCACCATTTGGATTTGAGATTGATGATTTTCAATGAGGATTATGAATGATTTAATTTTGGGGGTGTTTAATGTGTATAAAATATATATATATACATTAATCTTTTATAATATTCATTTTTATATCAATTATTACATTATTATCACTATTTACATTTAAGAAATTACAATATTTTAAATTGAGTTTTATTCTTTTTGATGATTTTTATGTGAAATGATTTATTTGGGATTAAAATATTTTAATGTAGACTACACTATGGTTATAATGTTCCCCAACCTGAGGAGAACAAAATAAATAGATGGTCACAGAGGCCTTACTATATTGGTATGCTTGTGGGGTCATGAACTCTGAAGAAGATTATTTTTGAAGGAAGTGTTGTGACAGCAAATTGGTTACATCCTTGAAAATTTAGATTTCGTTATGATATATAGGGTATGAATAAAAAATAACATACCATAGTGGGGTCTCTTATGCCAAATCCAGATGTGTGATATTTTTTAATAGATGAGATTCATGTTGCGACATGGTGCATTGATTCCATCATGGTGCATCAAGATATACCAAATGTGTGTGGATTGATTATTAATGACTATAGCATGCGGTTTAGCCATTTTTATAGGGGTGTGTTTTTTGGTATTGGCATGGGATAGCGTTCTAGATGAGGCCACAAAATAATTTTATGATTTTCATCATGTTTATATTGGTTATGATGTGATTATGTTCTTCACCATAAGGTCTATACTATTTCATCACCTATAGAAACTAATGAGGATATAGAGCTTCCAAAAACACAACCTCGGGGGATATTTACACACCACAAACAAATCTTCGTCGTATCATGTAGAGTGATTTTTTTATGATGTGGCTTGCATCGTTGGATCCAATTTTTTTTCATGGTCAATAGTTTAAATTCTGTAAGTAAAATTCAATATCTTATATAGAGAATAATATTGAACCATGGATGATATTCATGCACCGTATCAATGAAATGTGCGAATCAAATGAAAAATTAGAAATAATTTTTCATCTTTTACACATTGTAGTTCTTTTCTAATAAAGGAGAACGAGTCCATGAAATTTATGATATCATAGGAAGGGAGTGTTTAAGAGATGATTTTATAGGAAGAATAAATATATGTTTTTTGGTTGATTGATGATTTTTTATTGCAGAATATCTACTACATTAAACCATTGAGGTGCTCCAAAAATTAAAACCAATGAGGATATTTTTAATTTTGTTGTGTGATAGTGGTGTTTATGTTGTGTGATATAAGTTAGGAGAATTTTTTTATAACAAATTAATGCACCAATATTATAAAATAATATTCGGTATTTATTGGATCGATTTATGGGGGATTTTGGATAAATGAAATTACCCATGGATATGGAGAAAAGAATGAATAAAACAAAAAAATCACCACGAGAAGGGCCCATAAATTTAAGGGTAGGATAAGTGAGAGTGGACAGATAATAAGAGATGCTGTGTACTTAATATTCTTATAGTCTTTGTATTTGTTTCTTTATGTTTTTTATGCATATTTTGATTTTCAACTAAAATTATAGTATCTATTTTTCAATTTTAGAACACCTTTCTTTTAGTTTTATTTCTATTCAATCATCAATGATTTTTAACACTTTCAGGGTAAGAAATCCATCGACCAAGAGCTGGAAATATCACTAAAGATGATGGTTCAGATTGATGGGGATATGTATTAAATTATTATCATTTTTCGAAGGATGAATTATTTAATCTAAATTTAAATCAAATTTTTCATTATTACTATTCTATACCATAATAAGTTATTGAGAGTAATAATAATTTGTGGATGAAACCAAATACATATAAGGGAAGTGTAAGGCCATTTAAGTATTATATTAACCTTTCACGTAGTGATGAAACTAGATAATGATATGTTAAGTCAATATCAATGTGATATGGTGGAAGTGACATAGGTAGTATATAACATTACATTATAAAGGACTAGCCAATTTGAGGAGTCTCACAACTAAAAATTAGATTAATTCAAAAGAATAGTTGAATAATTTTAAATTATTTAAAATTTTCACTATACAGATGTTTCCCTCTATTCATCTTATCTTACATAGTATATTATTAGTGTCAATGTTTTAGTTTAACATAGTTAATATAATATAGTTTAGTTATTTTTATTCATAATACTGTGAAAATAGTAAGGATAATTAATGATGTTTTATAATAATATAATTGTTCATTCTACTTCAACATAGGATTCACACCAAAGATGAAACTATTAATGCATTACTAGCTAGTATAGGTCATGTTAAAATAAATTATAAATATTTAGTACCCATTAAAATAATGAAACCATCAGACCATGTCATAATAAATTGAACACTAACAGTTCCACCAATAAAAAAGAGAACACCCATTATCATAAAGACTTTATAGAGTTCATTATGGTGCAATAATTCCATAAAGGAACCTGATGAGGGGGTCAATAATATAAAAATATAACAGAGACTTGGTGGAGAGGATAGTTCACATAAATTAGGACAACTATTTAAAGATTTTGATATTTTACCAATGGGAAAATATTCTTGATGAAAATATTTAATTCTTCCAAGGATTTATGTTTTCTCATTACAATCGAGTGATCTGTTCTAAGACAGAGATTAAAATCTCATTATTATTCATATAAAAGTATAAGAACATGAAAAACCTATCAAATAAGCTAATTGGATAATTATTGGTTGAATATATAAGTCCATATTGAGAGACCAATGATTAGATCATCATTTTCTATTGGGTGTATGATCCTTCTTCAAATATTATTGTATGAATGGTGTTTCTTGTAGACTACTCATCTATAACATGTTTAATATAAAAATAAATAATTATAAGGGGTGAAAATTCATTTTTCAATGTAGGGTAGTGTATCTATCATATCCAACGTATTTTATTACATGTATATCTAATTAGAGTATTCATTTATATAAAACAATTATTTTTCAATGCGCTAGTTATGTGCAGAATACCATTGATTTAAGTTAAATAGTTCACATCATCAAAAGAGTATCTAATTTGGTGGGAGGGTTATAATTCTTCTAATGATGGGGATATGAGTTGCGATGATTTATATTTTAGATTCTATATATCAGGTGACTCCACATTCACCATGTATCACCTGCACAAACACTTCCAAATAATTAAAATATATAAAGAATAATGATATAACATCAGTGTTATAGTGGTATCATGAGTAATGAATGTTTGATTCAACAATTACACTACGATGGAATACAAATAATTAACCATATTTTTTACTATCTATTCAATTATAATCTTTTTCTCCCCATACTGACCCTTTTACAATTTTCACCCTTCATTAGGAAGAACTATCAACCCAAATGTCAACTGTCAATGCGAAATTACCATGTGTACATGACCATAATCAAATAAAATTTATAATAATTCATTGATTATGATTAATTCATAGATCATTTGACCCGTAATTCAATGGTAGGGGAAATAATTTGGGTTATCATTCTACCCTACATAATTTTTGCTTCTTGATTTCTAAAAGCTCAGTCATGATATTTTTTAAGATAGAAATAATGTATCTTTGAAACTGGTCATTATAAAAGGATTATGATTAACTCTTACTACATTAATATTCAAATCTCTTTATCCTTATTGGATATAGTTTGAAATATTTTATTCCTATTTCCACTAAATTATTTATTTTTTATGGTGGTTCTTGATGATATCCTTCCTATGTTCACCAAATAACATCTTCTACAAATTGTGTTGTAGTCTCAAAATATCAAAACCAACTAGAGTACTTCATAGTGATATTCATGTTTTAAAACTCATCCTATAGGTTAAAAACACATATCTCTATAAATTTATATTGGGGATTTTTTTCCAAAAGTGTGTTTCATACCCTTAAATCATGAAATGAAATAAAAAACTCTCATTTTGTCATACTACGTATAATTAGAGAGGTTAAGGATACTTCTCTTCCATAGTGTATAAATGATTTTATAAAGTATTTATTAACAAATATAAAATTATCATTTAATAAAACCAAATATAATTTTGTATTTCTAAAAAAATGTTTGGAACTTCTATGGTTTTAATTATGTATCAGAGCTTACAAACATCTTATTTTATTGGGGACTCCAACATTGAGCTTTAATTATATGTAAAATGGGTTAGATGTTTCTATAGATATCACATTATAAAAAATTTCAAGAAGTTGGGATTCTATAATTTTTATGGAGGATGATAAAAATTCTCCCACCAAGGATACAATATTTTTATTTTATCTATTCACATTGTCCATTTAGAGCATCCATCGGAATAGTAAGAGTATCCACAAATTCTTAGGATACAACCACCAAAGTTACCGTAAGGTATAATTACGGAATTGGATTTTAATTTTTTCGAAGGTGTATATACTCATTATAACCAATCATCTATATAATCAAATATATTATTATATGTAATCTAAAAAATTCATTTTCTTAATTTATACTTTTTGAAATCATAAATATCCTCTTAGCAATGTGAATTACATGAAATATGCATTATAGTTCATGAATGGAGATCAAAATCAGTTGATAAGTTTTCTGGCAGATGTTAAACCATGACACTATAAATTTTTATAATTTTATACTCATATTAATAAATTTTTTCATGTCCTGAGATATTATCACCATATTCAAGTGGTTATTGGGTTATCAACATTCCCCTTACATTTCATTTTTCAAATGATCTATCCCTTTAAGTGTTAGATAGTAAAATAATTTTAGGGGATACTAAATAAATTAATTTTAATTGATACTAGTTAGACAATACTTCCATAGGTACATTCATATGAGTGTAATTATCATTAAGTCCCTGCCCGATGTCATGTTCTTCACCAGTATCACATTCGGTTGAATCATTTGAGATACCACTGATTACATTTACATATATTAAAATTTCAGATTTAAATACATGTTTCATTGGTTTATCTCTTTTTTAATTTTGGAATATTTCTTCCAAATAATTATTAATTGAGTTTGTGGTGTTGGAATAAATTTTTGTAGTCCAATTGGAAGGGTTTTCCCCTAGTGTAGTATAAAAAAGGATAATGGTATGGTTATATCATACGATGATATTATACTAGGAGACTACTGCTGTGGAATACTTTGGTGAGAATCTTTATGTTTCCAAATTATCTCTCTAAATGTATTGGTTTTTAATGAAGAAATCAATAATTTTTTTACAAGTGTTTCTGATGATTATTGCTAATGGTGATATGGATTTGACTCCAGTCCAATATTAATATATATCGTTGGGCACAATGGGTGTTGGTTGGAGTAAATATGTGAACCTAATCTGAAGTTGTAGTTGCTATTTTCCACCCATAGGTTCTCTTTCTAGGTTCCTTAGTTTGAATGAAAAGTGCAGTATTATTTTCCTCTACATCATCCAATGTAATTGGGCTCACATGTTTCCAATAATTACCATATTGAATAGAATCCCTCTAAATAATTTCATGGGTGGTTTCTTGGACGTGGTGTCCATCCTCCAACACCTCGTAAATATATGGGAGGTAGAAATTTCATTATAGTAGTGAGAGACTCGAAAAATTATTTGATGATGATATGGGGGTCACCTTACCCATAATCATTTATCTAGATGTAGTTATATTTTAGGACATAAAACCCTTAAAATTTCTTGGCCTTTTTACATTGTTGGGATTATACCTTAATAACGGTACCCTTGGACCATTTTCACCAAATAAAATAGTAAATTCTTCGTAGGTAGTATTATATGTTTTTTCCTCAAAGTTTAGGAAGTTGTAATAGTGGTAGAAACATAAAATCTAGTTTTCACTGACTAGTATTTTATGGAAAAATCAATTTTTTGTTTCCCCTAGGACAAAAATAGATTCTAATATCGTGTTTTATGTTAAATGAAGATAACATTTGGATTCATTAAGTGAAATATGGAACATATCTAGTTATTATCCCATAATAGAATGAATTTAATTTCAAATTATTTATTAAATAATGTATTCATGTCTGGTTAACCAATATATTTTGGTTATATTCCTCTACCATATTCCCATTTTTTTTTGTTTCAGGTCTCACGTGCCATTCCCTCTTTTCAAAGAAATGATTAACCTTGACCAAATGGGTTGGTGATGAAGGAATATTTAATAATATAATAGGTTGGGGTGTTGGATCATTCCTTGTGAGATTATAATTACATGTTCATGACTCTATATTATATTTAATATTTTTTAATGAATCATTACTAGCAAGAATTTTAGTTTACCATATTAAATTTATTGACTAAAAACATACATCTGAGTGAAAACTACATGGGGGGATTATGATGTTTCTCATTTGATATATGCATTTGATCCTTATTTTTTCAATGTTATACAGGTAGTAACTCATGAGTTTTTTCACCATACCATGAGGAATTGGACTCTTGTAAAAGGAGATAAGATGTGTTGTAGGGTTTGGCTGAGGCCTCAAAAAGGATCTTCCATAATATAAATGCGAATGGAATTAGATCTCATGTAGTATGGTACCCCTTATTGGGAAACAAAGTTTTTTTAATATAATGTAAAAATGAATACAACTATTTTATTTTCTGTCATGAATTCATTACTACATCAATGTAATTTAAATTCATGTAGAGTTGAATAGTATCTTATGAATAAATTGTATCTTCCTCAAAATGGGGTTTGAGGGAATCATATTTTCATATAATAGGAAATGAAAAGAAGGGTCTTTTTGTGCATCATATCAATAAAACGGTTAACTTATTCTCCTCATATGATCATGGATTTGTTATACTATGATTTTCAAACACACAATCTCTTTATCATCATATAGGGAATAATTGGAAAACTTTTTTACATTAGATTAGGAATATTAGTATCATAATCTAAGGAAGATAGTTTTATATTCCCAAAAAACAATATTGTTTTCCACTTTTTTTAAATAAATTATCTCTAGGGATATATGGAATAGTAATGGTTCATGGATTCAACCCTAGGGAGGTATCCTATATATCACAATACAGAAAGAGTAAAAAACCATGTACTTTATGATATATAGTGTAAGGTCATGTGATATAAATGGTCCTTATCATATAAAATAATTTTTTATAGACTATATTATATATAGTTTAATGTAAAATAACTAGGAATAAATGTTGAATGGTATATAGAAAGGGGTGGTGTGGGACTCACACACTAGTGACCCATTATGTTTTTCTCTAAAATATAACCTATGTGAAGATACTCTTGCAAACCCATATGGATGATCTTCAGTCAAGTAATTTATATAATCCAAGAGTTGAATATTGACTGAATGCATATTTGGAAAATAAGATATGTATCTTGAATAATAGAATATATTATAAGTAAGATTAGAATGTCACATTATTACGTTTTCGATACCATGATGATTATATCAACTCATGGTATTATTGGGATAATTTAAGGGTTTATATGTATTCCAACAAAAAAAATTTCTAACCCAACCATAAAATTTTACCGGAAGATTTCAATTGTTAATAAGGATCAATGATGACTAGTTATGATTCCTATATGAAGTCATACTATTATGGGTTGTCAATGGAGAAGTGGTACATTTGTAAAATTATTGAGTGATGTGGAACCATAATATTGATTTATAGGGTATGTGTTTGTATTTTATGGTGGATTGGAAATTGTCCCCCATGGGTTCTATCACTATGGTCAATTAGAGATCAGGTGGTCAATTCCTAGCTGGCACGACATGTGTTTGGTTTGACTCATAGGCTACAGATATAATTAAAAGGGTGTATTTAGAGAAAATATCATTACATGTCCCTTGTTTTGGATTTAGGAATCACTTGAAGACGTGTTACTAGGGAAACAAGTGCATTATGGTAATGTTTTAATTGGTGTTTTAGACTGATCATGGTTCACACTCAATACTCGATCCTTGGTGGGTTTTATGATGGAAGGATAGGGTATCATTTTATAAGAAAACATGGAATATTGTAAATATCCATGAATGGTTACTAAATCTATCTCCTATTTGTAGCTTCATAGAGATTAAACTATGCATTTTAAAAATAACCTCCGTGGGAATAATAGGGAACGCACGATAAATCATCCAAAGTGGTGGATGGGTCATTTTGTCACATGTGTGAAGAGATGTTTTTTAGGAATTTGTTATATACATTGTCGTTCATTTACCATGTATGTAATTGGGGACATTAGTCCATTAATAGTGAAACAATATCCTCGGTGAATATGGAAGGGTGTTAGGTAGGGATCGCGAATCTATGAATGAGTTTAGGGCAACGTGTAGGGATGACTGTGTGGAAAAACATCAACCAAATTCTATAATAAATTTAATGAGTCAAGAAGTTATAAGATTTTATTTATAAGTGGGGTTTGGAAGTAAAACATATCAAATTAAATCCATAGAAATGAACCATTCCATCATATTTATAAATTTCTAATGGTAGATTGTTTTAATTGAATTAAGTTACATATATGTATTATTAAAATGTTTACAAAGACATGAGTAAAAATTAGTATAAATGTTATAAAATCCTTCACTCACTCTCAATGGGATTCATTATCAACATTTCAATAGATTTGGAATCATATTTGAAAAATCCATATCCTTTTTTTCGTGATAAATATTGAAGATCATAATGATCCCATTTTGTCTTCTTTATGAATATAAGTGATTTTATACACGAACATGACATGTGTAATCTGATTTAGGTTCATATAATTTCATCCAAAAAAAGTGTGTAGAATTTTTTTTGAGGTAAAAAACCGTAATATTCAGACTATAATGTTATGAAATCATAAAAACATGTATTTTATAGCTTCCTCAAATATATTATCTCTCCTTATGTTGAACCATCAATCAATGAGGGGTCTTAAAATACTTTTCGATCTAGACCAATGAAATAATCCCACCGTGTTCAATTACTATAAATATTTAGATCCTATATTCTACATGATTCTTTTATCCTATTTTGGAGGCATTATAATTTCATGTGTGTGTATGAATTTGTATGTAACGACAATGTTGGTCAATATAGTTATACATACAAAAAAATTCCTCAGTTCTTTATTTTTTATAATTTGAATTAAAATTATTTTTAATATCCCCTCAATGAAATCAATATAAATTCTCATACTCAATACTGTATCACTAAGATAATTATGATGTAGCTAGTCCATAGAAAGGCCCCGAAAATATTTAATATATTCCAACCTTTTTATTCAGAATATATTTGACATAAATATGATTTCTTGGTATTTTTATCCATCTTCCAACATGACCATTGATAATTTCAAATTATTTCATTAAAATTTTTAATGAATTTCGCATTAAATTGATTAAAAATATCATATAATTAGTATAAAATAAGTGAGTTATGTCTTGCATCCCATATTTTTCTCTCAAGTGGATGAAAAACAAAACCTTGACCACTTGATTATGATTTTTATAAAATTACCATGGGAAATGATAAAGATTAAATGGGGAAAATGGTCACCTTTTCACATTCCATGTATTTGATATCTTTTCTTGATCGGGGTATCTAAAAACTCTGATGAGGAAAATCACAAAAAAAAACAAATCTCTTAGAAAAAATATTTTCACATGAACCTACTGACATTTCATTATTCTATTTTATCATAATCCTCTTTCCTCGTCATCATTTAAAAAGAAGTTCAAGCCGAGTAACGTCAGATCCATTTTAGAAACAATCTCTATGGAAATTTCAAAATCCCCTTAAATGTTCATTCCTTTAATGAAGACATGATATTCATTGACATAATGATAGGAAGGAAACAACAAAGAATATTTTTAAGATTCATAGCCTGGTTTTTTTATGAATCAATTAACATACTAATATGGTGAATTATTGAGAATGACTAGGGGTTCCAAAACTTCTTATGTTTATGATGGAAGATTAATAGCTATTCCATATAAATAATACACCCATAAAATAATTCTTAATAGATTCCATAACATAACACTAAATTACATCACATGTTTCTATATAATGGATCAATTGATCCCCTCATGGATTGGCACTATATATACATTGAATCATTTAATAGATGAAAGGATTTTATTATCATGGTGGGAAACTATAAATATATCTATTATAAAATTAGATATTCCTCTCATTAAAGAGTTGTATTTCAAATCACCAGGATTTTATCCACGGTTTTGGTGCCCTATACATTCACTCCTAGAAACTGGTTTTAATAATCTCGCGCATTTCATATCATCATTGAAACAAATTAATGTGACTTAAATGTAACAATCTATAAGTAAAATTGCAGGAAAAACGAGTCTCATACGCACCAATGACCTTTTATGATAATTGTTTTTAAGAGTTAGGAAAAAAATAAACTAACAATCACCATATATTTCCCATCCAATGGAAAATTTTATATCATTCTTGGAATTTATTATTTAACACTATGACATTAATACATCAAACAAATTCTCTACACATGTTACTATTATAGACATAACACGTGTAATATGTTTCTTCATGACGTAGAAAAATTAAAATACAATAAGTGGATAAAAAATGATTAGTAATGGTTAGTCTATATTTAAATATATAAGTGTATATTAATTTAAAAAATAAGTATGGTATGAATAAATAAATATGGATGTAATAAATAACACAAAAAATAATACCATATAAATAATCATATGAACATGAAATATATCCCTGGATGATAAAAAATAATCACATGAAAAACAATACCTTGTTTCATAGAGATAAATTTCATCCTTTTAGAATTAATACTCTTTCAATCAATCCCTTGTGCGAACACATCATATATAAATATGTAAGGCATAAAACAAATACCCATGATTGATTTACCATGGAGACCTACTGATTCATTGAGAGGTGATTGTGGCCCTTACCCATCACATAATTATTCTAATTCATTCATTATATAAAATAAATGAATATCAATACCTTCTATAATAATTATTCTATATAAATAATTAAAAATACCAATAATAATAATAAAAATAAAATATGTTATTTTGTTCCAATATTAAAAAAATAGATTTATATGATGAAAACCTGTCTAGGAAAAAAAGATAAATGATTTTATTATGTGATCCCCAAGTGAAGTATAAGAAAATTTACGGATTTTTACATAGATGGAAGAAGATTCATTTGAATAACACTTCAAAGGATCTAACATAATATTGTATTAACAATTATATTATTTGATACTATGAGTCTAATCCTGAAATAATAAAATAAAATAAATATATTATAGAGTAAAATTTATGGAACATAATTTTAAATATTATAAAAAATTTATTTTTTTCCAGTGTAAAAATGATTGAAATACTATAAAAATAAATTTTAGAAATCATTTACTCACAAAATCATAAAAATATTAATTTAAAACCACATTCAAAAACTAATTTTTAATAATGTCTGATTAAAACCATATTAAATTACATCGATATAAGAAATATAATGAATGGAAATTTTAAAGGGAAATAATGCATTTCATAATTATATTTTTTGTGGAAGATTCAATATACCATAGTGAAATTAAAAAATTTATTATTTTAAAACTCCATTATTGAAAATCCACATCATAAAAAATATAAATAAATTTTTATTTTGGAAATTGGTAATGAAAAATTTTCATATCAAAATAGATAATACATATTTGGTTTTCAAAATAGGAGTTGAAAAATTTCTAATATAAAAGAATATAGATATCATTGAAAAAACAAAATCTAATGTGGATGAGAATTATTTTCAAAAAAATTACAATTCCTTGAGAAATAAATTCATCATGGAAGATTCGTTGAATAAAAAATCAAACCACTGATAGAGAGAAATAGAATGTTCCATAATATAAAAAAGTAGGGGTTAAATAAACCAAACATAAAAGAATGATTTTCAAGATGATAAATTATAATTCAATTGAAGGGGAATTGAGTTAAAAATATCCCTTATTGATCTAATTTTTTGGAATAGAAAAACAATTTAGGGGAAAAACTAAATGGATATTCTATTCAATTCAATTTATATATATATATAATAAATATAAAAACTTGGGAGGTATATTAACTACACAATATAAAATAATTGGGGAATATTATAAGAATTCATAACATGATTTCACTTTCTTTTCATGATTATTACATCAGATTAAACATAATACATACCAATAGATCGAGATGTACCTTGTTTTTGGAAATTAGGTACATTACATAATAATATAACATAGGGAATATATCAGCATTATTATTTTTTTACATAACATTCTAATAATATTCCATCATACTAATAACATTATGGGACAACTCAGGGATGTACAAAAGAAATGGCTGGTCTATAAAGCCCATTGAGGGGATAAACATGAAATAATATGAAAAATGTTTTATGTGTTAGACAATAGGCATATAAATGAGACAAAAAAGGGTGATTATAATAAGCATGAATGAAAAGGCATGAAATAACATTATAACATAGGTCAAGGGTATCCCCTAGGAAATCAAAATTGAAATATACCTGAGATGTATTTGGTTCAATATATAACCCATTTTCATTATATCTCATGAGACTAAAACATTTCCTAATGTAAGAAATTTTGTTTTTCACTCAGGTATGGACCCTTTAAATTTAATTATAAATCATCACATTACACCTAATATGGATTCATATTGATATATAAAATGTATAAGGGGTGTTTGGGGAATGTTCGGAACCTAGAACCCATCTTTGTGTGGAAACAAAACATATTGCACGGTTAGCACATTGTTGGCGCACAGTTTTGCTATTGGTGAAGATGATAATTTTCAAATAAAACCATATAAAATGGTTTTCACATGGCTGTGTAGATTATCCTTGCAAGTTCTCCTTCTTATAAAGTATCCATATAATGTTTTCACACATTTTATCAAACATTGTGGACAAACTGTTCATAGGCTAATTTTCAAGGAAATTTTAAAAAGTTTCCTTTAATTATATATTAACCCTCTTTCCTCCTCCTAATGTGTGTTATTATGAGAGTATCCTATTTATCTCTCAAACTAGAACTTATTAAGACCTAATGTAGGAATCAAGAGATCTCATTCATCCAAGATCCATTTGAGATTCAATCCGTCTTGTTGGATGCACAACAGTAAGTACTCGAGTCCATTTAAGACTTTCTCCTTCTCTTTCTCTCTCGACATAGTTATTATTCTGTCAGTGTTTTTCACTTTCTTTAGATATACTATAATCTGGGAAAAAATAAGGACGAATACCACAGGAGGAGATTCATACAAGACTATGGTGGGAGGTCTATTACTCATCCTTCATGTTTATTGATTTGGGTATTTTTCATGTGGGGACCATAGATTACTTATGGTGTTGTTTATAGAATTTATATGAAATATTTATAATCATTAGAAACATTTAAATATTCTATTTCCATATATTTGATTATTTTTTTGTTCATACACTAATAACATTATCCATGCCATGTATGATGTTATGCCATAATTGAGATTTAATTATTTGGAAAGTTTATGTAACCATTCATGTGTGACTTTTCTTGACCCTTCCAAGGGTAATATTTTCTATATTAAATGGATTGATTTATATTCTGAATTTAATAATGTAATGTAACATATATGCTGACCACATGACCCACCTAAGGTATGTTATTCAAGTGGTAATTAAATTTAAAATGGAAATTGAAAAGTATAGTAAGTATTTGGCTTGACCAGATTAAATGTGAGTGATTTATAGGATTCATGTTTGTAGAAAAAATTACCACATTAATGGAAGGTATAAGAACAATCCTTAATTATTGAATATTCATAAAATGTAATTAATATTGGTTTTATGCTACATTGAATTGTCGCACTAATGAAAGTCAAGGAATGGATCCAATGGAATTACATATTAATTATGACTTGTTTAAAAGGATTAATGATACTTGAACTTATCATCAAAATGAACAGAAAGGATTGAATCAAATTAAATATTACATGAATTTATAATAAAATAATAATGGATTGACTCAAGCCCTCTATGGATTCTGATCAGAGAATTCAATGATCACTCGGGAACCCCAATCTTTTTCAAGGACAAGTCTTTCTTAGGTTGAGACCCACCTAAAACATGATCCTTGTCTATTATTTTGATGCCCAATTTGGAACCATAGGATCCATTCAATATTATCACATGAATCATTGGATTCACTCCTTTGATCCAATATTGAGAAGTAGGTTCCATGGTTATAGACCATTGGGACAAGTCTCTTCTTAGCACCAATTTACCTTGGATAAACTAATTGGATTCGGTAGGAACCTCATTGTTGATTTCCTAGTACTATACTCCATGAATTACACTCTTACACAATTATTTGTTATAATTATTACTAACTTGGTGACCCATGAGTTCTACAGTACCTTGGTTATTGCCTTTGGACATCAGTATTAAATATCATAACTGGTTTCCATATCATAACTTGAAACCCTCACCATCATTAACATGTGACTTGATTATACACTTTTAATGATCAGTAATGAATTGTGTACATGTTCAGACACTATCTAACGGATGAAGCAGGTACTTGGGTATTAGAGACATTGTATTTCATTACATTATATATATATATATTCTTACACACTATTAAATTTACATTACATGGGTCGAATTTTATATACATCATTGGTGGTGGCCCATAGATATTAATCTCACACCCTTTTCGGGCTCTGTTTGGTACATAGAGTAAACTACATTGTTATAGGTGTTGAAAAACAAGATCATACAACATAAAACACTTGATTTCTTACTGTTTAATATAGAGTTTAATAACATATTACCAAGATCGATCTTGGGATTCATTGGATTATATTCGATTTCTTTTATACTTATGTGGAACATGTTATTCATGCTATCTAGTATCTATGTTTTCCAGTTTTCTAATGACATGAAATATCATGAGAAGATGAATTCTATTCCAGTTGTTTTCATTATTACTATTGTTGTCCACGTATTCCATTTTCCCTTATGTTTAATTATACCGCATCAACTATTTACATATATTTATATTCACCTTCTGTTCAAGATTTGGTAATGAGGGTATATTATCCCTATAGACACACACTACACACCCACTCCTAGTGAGTAACCTCTAGAATTCTAGGCGATTCACTTGAGACCATGTGGCAGACCAGGATCAGGTCACCCATTAAGTGGAATCCGGATCTGGGATGTCACAATGTGGTATCAAAGAGCTTGTTTCCTTTATTGATTTACTATTTGGAGACAATAGATTAGAGATTATGAATTCTTTGGACTTGGTCATAATCTGATATTGTGTGTCATGCACCCATGTTCAGGGTAAAAACCATATTCGCCAATATATAATTATTTTTATACTTTTCATATTATATGTGATATTATTTCACCATTTAGGGACACATATTTTGTGTGGTGTCGTTGAATATTACTATGTTTGGGTATTTTCATTGATCCATAGACCGATGACATGATGGCAAAGGGCATTGTGAAATGCATTATTATGGGCGCCTAGAATTCTCATTTCATGCATATTAAAAAGACATTTAGGTTAGTTTCACTATTTTTCATTGCTTGATATGTCTATGATTATAGAGTGATGTTGTGATAGTTAGATAATGCTTGTATTACTCTTGGTTGGGATTGAGTGTTTGTCAGTATCATTTCATGAGGTGTATGGGCCCTCATTGGATGGGATGACTAATCTATTGAGTCAATTAATTGTGCTATAAATAAATTGGTGTCATTTCTAAATACATGGGTATGGGAACTGATTCAATAGAAACCTATATCCGTTATAATGTAATGTATGTCATCTAAAATTAATTGGTTGTACATCCTTACCCCACCTTCTAATGGTTATGATATGTAAATGATAGAACCTGCTAATAAAATGTAAAATGAAATGCAAATTATACATGAGAACACACCAATAACTGTCCAAATAATAAGTTTGTTGGGGTAGTACGACTTCGAAAGAAAGTTTGCCTAATTCCATCTTCCAATTGGGATGATATATTTTTCTTTAATCTTGTTCTGAGGCATGTGCATGACATTTTTAGACAAATGTCGACATGATGTCCTCATATTGTTTGCTGGGAGGGTAGTAAAATCCATGTTGTAGATGTGGTGGGCCTTAATCCACCGCTTTTACCTCTTGGAGTGCAACCTACGACACTTCTTGTTGTACCTAATCAGGAAACTTATTCCTATGTTCATGATATTTTCCAATGTCTTATTAAATCCATGCATGGTGATCCTTGGATTTCACCTAAGATGGCCTATCTGACTCGCGAGTTCATGTAGTATCATCCTTTTACATTCATAGGGGATGAAAATCCACAGGCTAAAGAGTATTGGATAGAGGCCACCATATCTATCTTTGATCATCTAGAAATTCCTACATTGAGGATATTCCAACATTCCTCATACATTCTTCGGGATTTTTCCAAACATTGGTGGGATGTGACCTCCTAGGTCGATAGTCCTTAGTGAAAATTGTTGGTTGATTTCCAGACTGCCATCAATGATTAGTTCTTTCTTCAGATGTCGAGAGATGACCGAGCAAGAGAGTTCATGCATCTTTAGTAGGTTTCTATGTCAGTTATGGAATATTCATCGTGTTTCATGGATTTTTAGTGATTTTCACTGCTTCTAGGTAGTGACATGATTTCACGTGCTACAAGCATTGAGGATGAGCTCCAGTACACCATCCATATGTCTATGAATGTATTTCTCCCACGTATTTTTTCTGAGATTTTGAATCACAATCCTACAACTTAGTTCTTCCTGAGGGATGATTATAGTACTCGTCATAGAGGATCAGATCTATGATAGTCCATTTGTTTATTTGGTGGAAGGAAACATTCCCTCGATGTTTCTCGTCAGAGTAGTGACCACTAGAGTGCCCCTTTCAATAGATGTGATGTGTTTCATCAGTGTAGAAAATGGGACAAATTAAAGTATTAGCCTGATAGAGACCCACTGGAGTGTCAGTCTTGTGGCTGTATGGGGCACCATCTGTATTTCTATAAGACCATTCTAGTAGCTTCAAGTGGAAAACGACCCTCACCATCTTATCCTTCCATAGTGAGTTATGTTACACCATGTCAGGTGAAGAGTAAGAATAACACCACTATGATTCGACGAGTAGGAGGTTGATGTTGTGGTATCTTGACCGCTGATCACTAGCAGCTCCATTAAAGTAGTTACGATCATTATAGTCCATCTGTCACACATGACTATAGATCAGGTCAGTTGAATGCACTACATATGATACCTGATGATCAGGATAAATGATCATCTATAATATGAGGTACTATTCTTATGGAATCTTCTACTGTATTTTCATAATTGTATACATGTGATTCAAATTATTTTATATATGTATCTATCTTGGAGATTCTTGGACTAGAGATACAATATTACTATTTTGTAATGACCCTACATAATCATTTTGGGGTATTAACAGAGGGTATAATCTAGAGTAGGGTTTTTCCCCTTTAGGTAGGAAATTAACCTTTATTATGGAACATCTTTTTTCTTGAAATGATGGGTTTCAATGTCATAGTCAAGATGGATTAGTTGTTTCCCTTTCATGGTTTTGTAGACATTAATTTCATCATTTTTTCTTTTAAATTACCAGATGGCTGTAGTTATCTACATAAGGATTAGTGGGAGGTCCCAGTTGGAAGAGAGGGACCCAAAAATCATTGTATAGGTCGAGTGACAAACATGATTGAAATTATTGTCATGGAGGATTAGGGTTTACATAATGATTATTTCCCCATAATATTGGATCATTTCATGGATGTTTTATTAGAGTTTAAAATTGATCTTGTTCTAGGAGCAGCTATAGTGTCTATTCCTCCAAACAGGATGTCACCTACAGAGCATCAATAGCACAAGTTGAAGTTAGAGGATTTGGAGTCCAATGGATTTATATGGCCCAGTACATCCTCTTGGGGGTTTCCCATGTTTTTTTCCCAAGATGGAAGACATAACCTTTTTTCTATTTGTCGATTACATATGATTGAACCGACTTACTGTAAAGAACGGATGCCCGCTTCCTCGAATAGATGATCTCATTGAACAACTCGGAGGAGAAATGTTATTCTCTAATATCGACATGAGATTATGTTATAATAATCTATGACTTAGGTCATCAATCATACGTTGAAAAAATTTCCGTATTAGGTATTGTGTTTATGAGTACCTTGTATTATTGTTCAGTATTATGAATGCACCCACTATTTCCATGGATCTAAGGAATTGGGTTTCTGCCACTATTCAGACTCTTTTTTAATGCCCATTGTGGATGACATATTGGTGTATCCTCACACACATAGAAATAATTCTAAACGTATTTATATAATTTTATTTACACTGACGGAGTATCAACATTACCCCAATCACGATAATTTCCACTTCTAGATCGATAATGTCCACATCATGGGTTATATAATATCGGAATCAAGAGTATCTAGTGACGTTCAATTAATTAGTGCAATGTTTTCCTAGGACCATCCAAAGAATGTGTTTGAAATATAGAGTTTCATGGTGATGGATGGATATTACAGGCATTTCATATAGTATTTTTTCACCTTTATTCACCTTTTGAAGGTTTAAATAGAAGGGTTTCATGTTAATATGTTCATAAACATTTGAGAAAACCATTAAAAAGCAGAAAGGGAGGATTGTAATGGAACATATTTTGAATAATTCAGATCCAGTCATAGGTTATACAATTTTAAGTGATGCATAATGAATCGAACATGGATCCATGATGAGGAAGGAAGATATAGTCATTCAGTGTGGGTCTTGAATGTTGAGGCCTCATGAGAGAAACTTCCTGAATACACAACCTTTAACAAGAAGAAGCTTTCCACACATTATGTTGATGGAGGCACTATCTGTTAGTTGAGCGCTTTGTGGTGTACAAAGACCACAGGAACCCCAAATATATATTTTCCCATAATGAATTTATCTTCATACTATATATGGGTAAAACATCATGAATCATAAAATTTTATATTTAATATATGCATGGGGAGGGAAATGTTTTTTATATGAAGAGAGTTCAAAATCTCAGGCATAGGTCATACAGGAAGCCAAGGATGAATGGAGGTTAATGGACCTCTTTTCGGAGCGTTATCTGGAGTTTCATGATGATCAAAAGTAGTCTTACCAGTTATCCTTGATAGTTAACTCATCACTCCTTGAGAAGGTGAATATTAGGCAATTTTTAGATGTTGATGGTTTGGTTCTGTATGATATTATATCAATAGAAACCAACCTATATATTGTTCTATGGATAGAGGCAGTATCCTGTATATAAATGGACATGTTTGAGTTCTTACATATTTGAGAGAGGAGCTGATGAAAGAGGTCCGTGCCTCTAAGTGGGAAGTTAATATAGGTATTTCTAGGATGTATTTAGAAATGAGATGATAGTGATTATGGCTGGGATGAACTGTCAGATAGAAATATTTATCGATATGTGTTTTACCTATCGGGTGAAGGTGGAGAACAATACATACATGCTTGTTACAACTACTTCCAGTCCTAGATTGGAAATGGGAAGATGTTTCCATGGATTATATAGTTGTATTACCTAGGTCACTAAGGGGTCATGATGCTATATGGATAGTCATTTATTGACTAATTAAATCATTCAACATCATTCTTATTCATGATACTTATTTAGTTGATGAGTTTGACGTATTGTACAGTCGTGAGATCATACGACTACATGGGTTCCACATACTATCATTTTAGATAAAGATTCTCAATTCACGTCATTGTTCAAGAATGTATTGTAGAAATATATTGAAACATAGGTGATTATAAGAACATATTTTCACCCTTAGACCGATGGAAAATTCAAATGAAAAATACAGGTTCTAAAGGATTTTCTCCAAGAATGTGTCCTTGATTTTCGGCATTTCTGTATAAATTCATATCCCTATTGTTGAGTTCTCCTATAATAAAATCATTCAAGTGAAAATTCATATTGATCCTTTTGAGGCATTATATAGTAGGAAATTCAATTCACCTACATGCGGGCTAGAGGTAGGTGAGGAAACCATTCTAGGTCCTCGTCTCGTTCAAGTGACTTTTAGAGAAGGTTTAGCTAATCAAGATGCATATGACTATTGCTCAGTCTATATAGAAATATTATTCTGATCAATGTTAATGACCTCTATAGTTCAAGGTTTCGGATTGTGTCTTCCTTAGGCTATCGCCCATGATAGGGAATATATGGTTACAAAAGCAGGGAAATCACTCTCCTTGTTACGTAATGTCATTTGAGATTCTAGAGAGTGTCGGGCCGATAGCTTTTTGGTTGCTATTACCTTAGAGGTATCATTCCATGAATGAAATCATCACTATTTCAAATATTTTCCATTATCATGCTGACATATCTCATACCTTTGATACTGAGGAAGTTGAGCTAGATACTAATGCTACTTTGAGGAGTACCTTGTACAAATCCTTGACTAGAGTACGAAGGCTCTCAGAGGACGTTTTGTCCCTATGGTGTGGGAGATATGCCAGCAATTCCGATTACATGATGATACTTGTGATAGGGAATCCAATTCACATGTCCAATGGCCATATTTTAACCTATATAGTGTTTCTATACTCGTGGAAGGTGAACTCAAGGAAGAATTCTTATAAGGGGGAAGTCTGTAAGAACACAGTTTTCCACTCAGTTATGGATCCTTTAAATATATGTCTAAATAATTAATTGATAACTAATATAGATGCCTTATGTGTTAGGAAATGTCTCAGGAATGTCTGGGGTATGTATGGATCCTGGAACCCATATTTTTGGGGAATCCTGACATGTCACATGGTTGGCGCATGATTGGTGCATGTGTTGGCAAACTGTGAGGATGGATATTTTCAGACAAGATCATATAGAATGGTTTGTGAACTTCTGTGCAACCTAACCATGAATGTTACCTTTTATCATTGGTAACCATGCAAAATCTTTGTAATTTTTTTCAAACATTATGGAAAAAGCATGCACAAACTAAATTTTTTGGTAATTTTACAAATTTTCTAATAATGATATATTAACCCTCTTTCATCCTCCTAATGGAATTTATTATATAATTAAACTATTTCTCTGATAAATTTGTTCTTTTTGAAGACCTACTATTGGAATCAATAGATCTATTATATCTGGGACTTTTTTGAGCTTCTGTTCATCATATTGGATGTACATCCGTAAGTACTTGAATCTGTTTAAGCCTTTACCCATCTTATTTTCTCTCGAACTAGTTATCATGGTGTGAGAGTTTTTATACTTCATAGATCAACTCCAATCTAAGACAAACTATGGGAAAATTCCAAAGGAATAGATTAATACAATCGTATGTTAGTATGTCTATAACTCACCCCCCATGTTTGTTCATTTTCGATTTTGTAATGTGGGCCCCACCGATTTCATTAGGTGTTGTTTATAGAATTTATATTACATGATTATAATCCATTAGAATTGTATAGAGATTATATTTTTATAAATGTAATTTTTTTTTGGTGGCCACACCCACAACCGAATCTACCCCATGTAAGTTGTTATTTCATAATTGGGGTTTTTGTATTTGACTTGTTTAAGACACCATTCAGGTGTGAGATTTCTTGAGACATCTAAGGGTATGCTTTTCTATATTATGTGGATTGATTTATATTGTGAATTTAATAATGCAATGTACCATGTATTATTACCACTTGACCTACCTAAGGAATGTCATTCAATTAATAAATAAATATAAAATGCAAATTCGTAAATATACAAAGTATATGACATGTCCAGATTAAATATTAATGACTAATATGTAGCATGTCTGTAGAACTTTTTACCACAATAATTGATAGTATAATAATAAAATTTAATTATTGAATATTATTTATATGGAATTAATAAATGTTACATGATACTTGGCCTTGTAATAATAAATAATGGAAAGGCTTGGACAAAATGCAATTATTGATTAATTATGACTTGATTGAAAGATTTCATTATACTTAACCTTATGACTCTAATTAAAGGAAGGGCATGATCAAAATTAAATATTACATGACTTCATAATAAAATAATAATGGAATGAAATATTATCAACATGTATTATGATAAGATATTTCCTTGAGAACATGATAATCCCATTCTTATTCAATGATTCAACTTTCTCTGGTTGAGACCAACCTATATACCGACCCTTATCTATTTATTGGATTCCACTGTATGACACTATAATATCCCTTTAATTTTATTACAGGATTACATGGATACAATATATGGTTCTATAAATGAAATTTAGGTTCTCTAGTTAAATCCTATTGGGTATGGTATTTTCCTAGACCTATTTTAACTTGGATTAACTCCATGTACCCGATAGGCACGTCATTGTGGAATTCCTTGGACCATAATCTATTGACTAAACACATAAAAAATTCCAGGATATAGTAATTAATATGTTTGGAAACCCTTGAGAACTACGTCAACTTGGTTATTACCTTGGTACATCACTATTATATATCATTATAGGTTGCCTTTTCATAACACAATACCTTCACATTCATTAACAGAAGACTTATTTATAAACCGTTAATGATTAATAATAAATATTTTACATGTTCTGACACTATACAAGGGATGACTTAGGTATGTGGGTATTAGTTACATTATACTAATTTACATTATATATTCATGCTTTCAAATTGTTACATTTCCATTACATGAGCCAGATGTAGTAGGCACTGTTGGTGATGGCCAACTGAGATTTATCTCACACCCTCAATGGTTGTCCTTTGGTACGTGATGTATATTACATAGTTTAAGGTGTTGACAAAGGGAATCATAAAACTTCAAACACTTGGTTTCATTCTAATTAGAATATATATTGATAATATATGACTGAGATGATGCTCAGGATTCATGGGATAGTATTTTATTTCCATTACACTTATGTGGAATATGTTACACATACAATCGTATATCCATGTTTTCCAATTATCTAGTGACATGAAATATGATTAGTTATTAAATGATGTTCTAGTGGTTTCAGTTATTTTTATTTTTTTATCTAATTTCCATTGATCTTTATGTTTACTTATATTTTTTCCTCTATTTAAATATGTTTATATCCACCCACTACTCCACACATTGGTAATGAGGGAATTTTCTCCCCATTGACAAACCCTAGGCCCTCGTTGCTAGTCATCATGCTCTGGTGTTCGAGGGTATGAAAACAGGGCCGTGTGGACCACTGCGATCGAGGCTTCCATTGAGTGGCATCTATGTCTAAGACATCATAACCAATACATTTGAGTAATATATTATTCTAGGAAAACCCATCACTTTCATTTCATTAACATGGATAAGTGAGCCAGATATATCATAAAAGATGGAATCTTTTCTCATCAAATTGTATTCAATAATAAAGGAGTGTGGAGTAAATATATATAGATCAGAAATAAAAGGATTTTAATTTAATAAATGTGAAACCCTTTGGTAGAAAATGTGTATGGGTATTCACTAAAAATATTTATTGGAATGGAAAATAAAGGTAAAATTTTGATAACATAACGGGTGAATATAAATGTCCATGGGAGGGATTGAAGAGAGGTAAAAGGTTCTCTAATAATTTATAATTTATAAGGGAAGTAAGTATTATATATAATATCATGTAAAAAATTATAAACTAGATTAAAAAGGCATATGATAGTGAATATACTTGAATAAAGAGAAGGAAAATATCCCTTACTAAATTGCAGCATAGAAGTGAGTGTATAAAAAGTTTATTATGAGTAATTAAAAAAGGTGAAAGGTGTATATCATCATTTATAAATCAAAAGGTAAGAATGACGGATATTTAGGGACATATCCCTACATGAAAAATTGGAAATGAAGATGAATTACATAAAAGAGGTTCTTGATTTAAAATAAGAGAGGGAGATCCGTTACCTAGAGAGTTTGATTCCAAAAGCATTGGAGTAACTTCATGGGAACATGGTTGAACCATGAGAGAACACTTGAGTGGTGATGGAAGAGTATGGATTTGATACCGGATTTTTTAGTAATGATAAATGTTATCTTGGTTGTTTTTATATTGAAAAATATAGGGGATATATATATTATTTCCCAAACATAGGTTTTGGACCCTTTATAAAAATGTAATCAAAACCACAAACCCTACACTGGTATTAGAACATTCCTTAAGAAATAGGGTAGTGTTTTTAATAATTTTTTATACTCTATTTCCAAACATATTAAAATATTACCCATGGTTTTGTGGAAGTGAGTCATGTCCTTAATGAAATGATTTTAAAACAATAAAAATTATTACATGTTTTTTTATGATTCCAAAAAGAATTATAAAATTAATCAATTAAAATTATCATCAATATATATTTAAATGGAAACGTATATTTGTTCATGGAGGACTTTTATACTATTTATTACATAACTTTTGTTTCATTATAATGTAATAATACATACATTCTATTTATATTGTACTTGGTTTTTACTCAAAAAATCGATTGTCTCAAAAAGTTATGGAAAAATAACCATTAGATAATTTCATAATTCTAATTCCAAAAATAATATTCATTTCAGCAAAATGAAATCATCATTTATTGAGAAATGTTGTGCCTTTTAACAATAAATGTTTTTGAACCCTTATAAAAATTACATTGTACATCATAATAATTATATAAACATTTTAATTCAATAAATATTATTTGATAATAATATGACATTAAAATATTTTTTTTTAAAATCACTAATTTATGAAAAATAAATTCCATAACAGAAATAACATATTACAGAAAAACATAATTTTCATTTCATTATATAAAAGTCAATAATGTTTATAATGTAATAATAATAAGTAAATATAAAAATCATTATATTAAAAATAAAATATAAATATTCATATTATTATCCTCTTGATTAATATCCCATTAAAACACTTGAAAAATCTCTAAGGGTAAGGTGTGTGATGAGAATACAATAATAGGGTGGTTTGACATACATTTTTTGGGTCAAGATCTCATTGAGATAAAAACTCTCCCATAAATAATTTTTATAATTCTCCAATTGTCAGTTATTAATTTCTGAATGGTCAAGAGAAAATCCAAGAGATACTATGTCCCTCCAAATCTCTATTAAATGGGCATAATATGGTACATCATACCGGTTTAGGTCATCAATTTCTTTGACTATTTCAATTGGATTCGTTAAAAACATATATTTATAATAATAATATTATCACTATTAAAAGACAATATAATCAATTTTAATGATGTTTTATGGTCTAATAAATATGATAGGATATAATAAAACAAATTAAATGCATGTGTTCTCTATAACTATATTACATAATAATACATTTCTATAAATCTTAAGGGGAATTTTATTTATAAAATAAATGGTCGTTACAATCATACCCATTTAGAAATTTCAATCTTGAAATTTTCAATTCCCATACTAAAACAGATGAGGGTAGTTCTTTTTCATCACCTCCTCTAATTTACACATGTCTTCATAAATCATATGGTTTCTTCATAGTACTTTGACCAGGAGCATTGTCTAATTTTGTATAAAATTAAATATACATTCTTATACCATCACCAAGTGCTACTCATATGAATGATAATTATCCAATTTCACCACCTAAATAGATTTTTTTAATGTGAGTGGTATGGTATGTAAATCCTCAAGGGTGATACATGGATAACATAATGTTCATGAGATAGGATTGTGGAGTTCTATTTGATATGCCACCGCATTGAAGTGATCAAGGATCTCAAAAAGACTATTGTTTTATTAACTAATTATTCCCTTATTCCACAATCTCGTGAAATTCCTCAGAGGAGATTTATGAAGGAATACCTTTTCCCCAACCTCAAACACTAGATATCATCCATGATTGTAAATATATCTATTTTTCTTTACTTTGAGGATTGATGAGGTCCTGCTAAATGTTCTTGACATTTTCCACCATTTTTTTGACCATTTCAAGACCTCGATGTTTTAATTCCACTACATCAACCTAGAGTACACCTATTTTGAACCTCTTCCAATATATAGATTTATCGAGATACATTTGGATGGTTCAGTGATTACCATTATTGAGTAAAAAGTTTACTAGTGTAATTTTTCGACACCCTCTCCCTTTGAAGTCAGTTGAGAATCCTTTCAATATTTCCTTGGGTGTCAAGATAGTCCACTCGGATTGTCCATCGGTTTGTGGGTGGTAAACCCTACTAAATATCAACTCATTATTTTATGCATGTTTAATTCCCTTCTAGAACATAGAGGTATGTCATGGATCATGATCATAAAAATCCATTTTGGTGTTCAATGCATCATCACCACTTCTCTAATGTATAACTTTTAAATTTCATCGAGTGTGGACTCCACACAAATTTCAAGGAAGTGAGAAATATTTGTAAGATGAACCACCACAACCCATATTGTACTATTCAGACTTTATGTCATCAGATGACCCCTGAAACGTTCCATAGTGATTTTTTCTCATTTCCATGTATGTATGTCTAATGGTTTGATAATTCCCATTTATATTTACAATTACTCATTCACATGCTAACATAAAAAAACATGATATATATTCCATGATATTCTTCTTCATATTATCCCACCAATATTTCTCTCGATGATAAGAATACATATTTATGCATCCTAGATAGATGGATAAGTTTTAACTATGTAAATAATCTAATAGATACATTATTAACTCAATATTTGATGGTACACATAGTTGTGACCCAAATCATACATCTCATTCTTCATTAATTTTGAACATTGAGGATTATCCTATTCTCATAGCTTCAACTTTTTTCTGAATTCCCAGATCATCTATTTGAGAATCCATTACCTTCTTGTAGAAGGGATGGTTGATGAATCTTTTTTTAAGGATTTATGATGTTCCTTCATTTATGATTCCCATGTCCATCATTTTAATGTCTAAGAAGATCATATCCCCATGAATTATCAGAAATTATAAAATTGATAGACAATTTATTGTTACATAAACTTTTACTCCATACACATTCCTAGGATGGTAGTGTATTGAGATGTTACAGTACATGATCATTTATAACCACATTTACAGGGGAATATTAACCAATTTCTATTTAAATATATACAAGAGTCTCTTATGATCCATATAAATTTCACACTTCTCTCCAAGGAGATAATTTGAGAATATTTTCTTTTCAAATATCATGTCTTAAAACTATAGATTGTGTGTTGGGTTGTTCTATTATTGAACAATAAATTTCCTTGAAGAATAGGATATCACATTGTCATCTTATATAAAGACACATCCCAATCTCTTCTCGAATCATATTTGTATACCACGAATGGTTCACAGCCCATTGGTAGTGTAATTAAACATTAAATAAAATGTATCATTTTCTACTCCATGATTATCTGTTTTTATTCATCATTCCAAAAACATTACTCCACTACAAGTTAACATGGTTTAGGGGGGTCAATAACCAAGATGAATTTCTCCCAAACCGATGATAATACCCAAATAATCCATGGAAACTAGTGATTAATTTCACTGATTCTAGCCTCGATCATTGAAGTGTCAAAAATTATAAAATAATTTTTTATAAAATTCTCTAATACTGATACATCATTCAACCAAAACAAATATTTTTTATACATTCCAATAATCCGTTCCTTTCTTAAATACATTATCAAAGTGCTCAGGTCCTCCTAATGATCCTCATTTCTTTTGGAGTATATTAAAATGTATTCTATAAGAAAAATATTGATTTTTCTATGTAATCTATAAATGCTTCATTAATCATGTCCATTAATAATTCTGGAGTGATAGTGAGTCCGAATGGAATTAATATGAAATCAATGTTCTTGTACCCTGTACAAAAATCAATCTTGGGGATATCCTCTATTTTCATCATAGATGGTAATACACCAACCACATATCTACCATTAATAATTATTCTTCTTAGGATATTTGATCGAACATGTCATCAATATGTGGTAGATGAAACATGGTCTTATTGTGAGGTTTTTTAGCTTACAATAATAAAGAGAAAGGGTCGTCAGCCCATCATTTATCATGATGAAGAGGACTCTTAAACCTCAAGGTGATGAACATGGAAATATGAACCCACAATACATATTATTCAAGTGTTTTTTATTCATATCTTCAATTTTGTAAATATTAATTCAATATAGATTATTGGATAGTAACAATCCCTTAGGTATTAGATTGATTAAAAATTCACCCCCTTGGATTGGAGGAAGACCATGAAATTCATTGAGAAACACTTCAGTGTTCTCCCTCAAGATGGTATTGTACTCAAGGATGATCATTTCCATAGACTCAATATTTTGAAATAGATATTATCACTCATTTGGAAATAATATCCATGATTTATAATTTGGTGATAAATATGATTCATCTACCTACTTTAATTTTTTAGAATCGGAGGATGAATCGTGATACAGACATTGATTTCCATCTGGTGGATCTTTGTATTGGATATTTATAGTTATATAAAATTCATACAAAATATTACACCAAATTAAACTAAGAGGGATAATCCCAAGGTTTTATAGGATGCTCATCCCCAAATGTATTGATATTTAGGAGTTACATACTTTAGATTAAATAATTTTCCAATTCTTCATTTTCACTGACCGCTCTACTTCTATGATTTGTAGGCATGTTTGTATAGTTTAACTAAACTTATGATCTATGAAGGAATATATAAAACAAGAATAAAAATGTAAATTCAATAATTATAAATGAATAAATAGAATTATTTTCACGACATCGCTTTTGTGATCCACCTTAGTGGTTGTGTTGGAAGAATATCACCCTTACAGTCATGGAGGTTGATGGTTGTCTATAAAAATTTATGGAATATTTCATTGGTATTTAATGTTACATGGTTATTTGTGGTTGGAAAATGAACAATTCATTGTGGGTTGACTTAAAAATTACATTAATCAATTTTGTTAGTGGGTTTCTCCGATAAATAATTGTATCTAGTCGTCCTAAATACCCACAACAAAATAATTTCCTCAACCCCCTTAGGATATTTACAGGGGTTTTCTTCCCATACTATTGAAAAGCAGGATGTTGAAATTCTCAACACCATCAAATTTATCCCTCACACCACCAAAACTAATATCTACTCTATGCTTCTTATTTACATTATTTAATTTATATTTTATGATATCCAATTAAACTATTAGGGTACCTCATACATTTTCCTCATAGATTTTGAAGTCTCGAATGACTAAAGATATTTGATTACTGGTTTTAGACTACTAACGAATCAGTAAAATTTTCATTTGGGTGTAATGAAGACTCTGAAGGTGTATCATGAAATTATTTTGATATTTGCCTCATACTCCCTGATGGATTCATCATATTTTTATTTATTGATATAAAATACCATTCTATTTTAATTCTGAGAGTCCAAGGAAAATATTTTTTGAATTTTGTTTCTAAATTTCATTCAACCCCTTCATGTCTATCTCCAACTAAGGAATTATATTCTTGGTCAATGTTCACCAACGATCATATTCTACCTCTATATGATAAATATAAAATATAACCTTTTATTTCTCAAAACATTTTTGGATAAATAAGATCATATTAATTTTGATTCTCTATTGTTTATCGATTAAAGGATTCGATGATCCAATGGAAGTCAGAGGCCTTTGTCTCACAATGATCTGTCTTTCATCATGTTCTTTCTTAGGGAGATTTGGGTGATTCTCTTGATCTAGGGTTTTATTCCGAACCTAATCCAACTAAGATTGTATAATCATAATGTTCATGATTACTACTGCCATTATGATGGACATATCATTTGTTAAGTCATAACATTTCCCATCACATTGGCTTTTCCATCATTTTATCAAATTTCAATCGCTTGGAATTATTATATTGAAAATTATGGTTGAGTATATTTAATATATTAAACACATTTATGGGAAACCAATATCATTAAAATTTTAACAATTGAATGAAATTTAGGTCATTAACTTAGGAATTTTGTTGAATTAATCTATGTTATCCATGATATATTTTCTAACAGAGACTCATATGGACATTTTTTTATTCCCCAAAAAATGGTTCATAATGATATTCTGAATATATACAATTATATCCCTTCTTAGTGCCCATCCAGATGTGAATCAGGACACATTATCAAGAACTAGTTCCTGAGTGATCTAGCTCAATATAATGTTTTTGTGTTTTAACACAATGTACATTAATTTTAATGCCATACCCACTTGTAGTATATAGACGGGGATTCATATTCTTCAAATAATCATATGATATATTTTACCATAATTTATGGATATTTTATTATACTTAATTTTATCCTTATGGATATCTTGATAGTTTTATAATCATAATCTAAAAAATAATTAAACTATCATTCGATACTAACTTTAACAACCCTTATATTTATTACACATTATTTCACAATTTAATAAATAATATTACACATAATACATCCTAAAATATTGATATGCATTTCAATGGGAATTATGTACATTACATAACAACATAATATATTGAATATAACACCTTTATATAAAATCCCTTAACAATATATTAATATTCCATTGTACTTAAAATGATATAGTATAACCTCCCGACATATATAAGAAAAGAGTGAGATATAAAGCTCAATAAGAGGATAAAAATGGAATAACAATAATAATGTATTAAATTTTAGAAAATAGCCTTATTAATGTGACCTAAAAGGGGAGACAATCATAAAAATGATTAATGAGGAATGATATAGAATTATAATATAATGGCATCTTGGAAAATGTGGCAACAACATTAGACATGGAATCACAAACATAGGTAAAGGATAACCACCCGGAAATCATGAAGGGAAAGGATCCATGATAGATTATGTTGAATACCCAATCCCTTTTATGATGTCCCATGAGTCTAAAACATTACGAAATTCATTGGAGCTATATTTAATTTTGATCGTTCATTTCATTCACATTCATATGTGATCCACATAGATCATACAACATGAAAAAAGTTTTCATTAAATTTTTATCCCTGATAAAAAAGTGTGTAATAAATACACGTAAATCCCCAATAATTGTTTTTTAAGTTAATAATGGTTAAAACCCATTATTGGAAATGGGTATGGATTTTCAGTACTCAATATTTTGGCATTGAAAATGACGGTAAAACTTTGGCATCATAACAAGGTCGTGGTAATGTTCACTCGGAGGATTAATGAGTGTCAAAGTGGTATATAATCATTTTTTTCAACATAATGTTTGTAATTTGTGTATTTAGGAATAAATACCGACATTATTAATTGGATAATAATGTTATAATATATTGAAGATACTTGAATAATGAGGTGGAGGAAAAGATCCCTTACTGAATTTCGACATGGGAACAGAAGTACATAATGGTACATGGGATAGATTAATGAGATTGAAGGGGCTATATAATCATTTATACATAAAATTTAATGTAATTGGGTTATGGAAGAGCATATCACAATATTTACAACTATAAATTAATATTCATTACAATATGAGGTTCTTGAATAAAAAGAAGAGAGAGAGAGAGACCCCTTACCTTTAGAGTGTGGTTGTAAAAACGTGGGAAGAATTTTTTGAGAGTATAGGGGAAAATTTTGTGGAATATATAAGGGGTTGGTAATATTATGTAAATTATACAATGTTTTCTAGTGACTATAAATAGGATATCTGGTGGGATTATATATGAAAATAGAGGTGAGTTCATTATTATCTCCCAAACTAAGGTTCTGGACTCTATATAATAATGTAATCAAAACTAGATAAATTCTGATGGTTATTTCCCAAGGTTTATACAATGGGGGAGTGGTTTAGATATTTTAAAAGTAAAAGGGCCATGGTTTACCTTTTATATCATTTATTACAATAATTTTGTGTTATTATGATGTCATAATAGACACCAAATAAATATACTATAGATAATTTTTAACTGAAAATTTGATCAGCTTAGAAAATTATGAAACAAGAACCATTGGATACTTCAAATATTATGATTCCTAATATAATATTAATTTTTTAAAAATAAATTCATAATTATATGAATATTAACTTTTAAAATAAAATCTATAGTTATTGAGAAATGTCATGTTTTTTGATAGTAACGGTTTTAGAACCCTTATAAAAATTACATTTGACTGGATAGAAAATATATGATCATTTATATATAATAGAAATTATTTAATAATAATATTTAATTAAAATATTATTTGTTACAAAAAATATGTTAATTTATCAAAAAAAATTGTTTTGTTAAAATTACATATTTCCCTAAAATACAATTTCAGTTTTATTATAATAAAATAAAAACTATTAGTAATGTGAAAACAAGAAGTAAATTTTAAAATTATTCTATTGAAAATATAATATAAATATTTACACAGTTATAGTATTGATAAATATTCCTTTAATATAAATTAAAATTACTTATGGGTAAGGTGTGTAATGGATAGACATTCATGGTGTGTTTCAGGGTAGATAGTTTGGGTCGCAATCTCAATGATCTTGAACTTCTCCCATAAACTCTTTCCCACACACTATAGTTTATGGATCTCAGCATGGGCTTGGTAAAGACGAAATCATAGTGATTTTAATCACTTTTAATCTCCCATAAAGGGGATTTATAGGGTACGATACTCCATGTTGGGACCATCACAACCATTGAAGGTGTTAATTGGATTTTTAAAACCCTATATTTATATTAATCATAAGAACCCTGTTGAACAACTATATTATCAATGGTAAGTATAATTAATGATTTTTTAAATAATAAATGATATAATAAAACCAATTATTTGAATTTTTTTATATAGAAATAATATATAATAATAAATTTAATTATACCATAAGGGGTTTTTTATAAAATTTCATGACATTAATAATATGAAATGTGTCTCAAAGAAGAAAATTTGTGAAAATAAAAACCATTACATTTTTTTAATAATTGATTCATATGGTATGGAAGGAGGTATTCATGAATGAAAATTTAAATCCCATGAATAAAATTATAAAAATATGAATCGAAGACATTAGGTTAAAATCTATACAAATAGAAAAGAAGAAAAAGTGAATAATATTAAAAAATGACTCAATGAAAAGAAATTCAGACAAAAAATAATAAATTATATAAAATTTTAATCAAAAAATGTTGGAAGAGATTACATGAATTGAAAATATAAATAAAATTAAATAAAAATTTAATCATTGTAAAAAATTTCTAATTATTAGTATAAACAACCTATAAAATAAAATTGGTGGGTAATACAAAACATGACTCTAGATGGGAATTTGAGATAAGAAACCCCTACATTTTAGGTAAAGTATTAATCAATGATCAAAAAATGGGTTCAATAGATGGAATTGAAATAACCAATATAAAAATATAATTTTATATATTTTAAGTAAACGTATAGTATTTAATCTATAGAAATTGAAATTGGTGCATAATATAAATCTTTTATCATCAGATGAATATTGAGAAAATGAACCAATACATTAATTCACATAATCACCAAAGGTTATTTAAGATTATGTATAACAAAATTTACCATATTAATCTCCAATTTTATAAAATTATTTATATATGTAAACTTTTATACTCTGTATCTAATTTTTTTTACATATATTGTAATAACCATATTCATACTGTGTTAGAATTTCGAATATCTATAGAAATATTTATGTAGTTGGGAGTTGAGTTGGTGAATAATTTCAAGTCCTAGATATGTGTGGTTTAGTGATATTCAAAATATTAAATATGATATATCATATACATGGTTTTATTATAATGGATTTCCTTTAAATAGTTTAGGAATGTAGATGGAAAATAGGAGGTAATGGATGAATGCAGAATGTATGGTTTACCCTAAGTGGAACATAGAGTTGTTAGAATTAGCCTTTATATGGGAGGAATTTACATGAATAATTGTAGATTGTTATAATTATTCAATGAAGCAAATGACTAAAAATACCCCTCTCTTTTCTCTCATTTGTGTATAGGATAAGGTATTTTTTTCCTTCTACCTCTTGAAGATGGACTAATGTTGATTAGAGGAACTATCAAACATCATCATTGATGGATATCGAGAATGAATCGAGATGAATTGGCTTCAATGAATATATTTAGACCAAATGATTAACCGATTCCTCATGTGGCAAGTCATTTTATGTGTTTTATGTCTTTATCCTATTATATGTTTTATTTAAGAGTTTTAATTAACTTTTAATATAATTATAGACCCCCATGGGTCAATTTATGAGTAATTGGGAAAAATTAGGATTTCATGAGTTCTGTAGGGAATATACATTTTATATTCCAATAACACAATGTGTAGTTCTGGATAACATGACATGTTTTCTTCCCATTCTTCAATGATTGAGATTAGGGACTGAACACTGGGTACTTCTTGTACACATTGTTTAGTAAGACATTGTTGTGAAACCATATGAATTTTCCAATACCTTATGTGCGGGAGAACATGGCCATGTAACCAAGTACCATAATGGGAAGGAAAAAATACATAGTACATGGGT
This sequence comes from Viscum album, assembly GCA_963277665.1. Lineage (NCBI taxonomy): Eukaryota > Viridiplantae > Streptophyta > Magnoliopsida > Santalales > Viscaceae > Viscum > Viscum album. The sequence goes on along the minus strand of OY728146.1, from coordinate 923,800,538 downwards.
ATGTGCTAACATACATGAGAATGGTCTTAGAGGACATGTGCATACCCCTTTCTACTAAGAGATGTCATGAACTACATGTAAATATTGAGTAGTTCAACATGGATTGCCATGATGTTCAGGGAAAGGACACGCCTATGAGTCCTAGTGAGGTTAAAAATCTAGTGACCCCATATACACATCATATAACATCTGAGAAAATTTGGATGATCTATTCATCTAAGATCATATGAAATATAGTTGGTTTTATTCCCACTTTCACTTCATTTCAGTCTTTTCCCTCTTTCAATATTTATGTGATAGAGTTCCCCTTTATTTGAACTGTTTTTTCTCAGTCTATCAACATGAGAGGTTTTTTGGGCATAATATTTTTATACAATTTCAGGATACAACAAGATGATTAGAGTCGGTCTCCTTCCATGAGTTTCAGATCCGATCTTAATTCCAAACATTCTTCCATAACTGAGGGTTTTATAAAATTCCATGAGAATATTATATATTTGTACAAACCCTATCATACATCGTGAATAATATTAATTATTTAGGAATCCCCCAATGTGCATAGATGGCATTACCTATTCGAGAATCAATATATTATAATTTCTAGTCTGTATCATATTTATAAATAGGCCAAATTAGCGTAACCTCTTCAATATGAATTATCAGTATTAAAGGTCTCATGAAATGAGTTATCCAGAATGAGCATTACCATAATAGAAATGATATGTAATTCATTGTTTGGTAGTATGGTTGAGACCACATTAAGACTTGGTGTCTATCTTATGTATATATTTGTTATCCCATGTGACTTGTTTCTACGTCTCATATTCTAGTTTACATTCCATGGAATTTTTTAGATGAATAATATTTTATAGAAGATCTAAGGAGATGGATATACACATTCTCTCTTGATTGGGCTCTCTATACCATCTTTATTTTTGTTTTATCTATAATTTTATATTTTATATATCATTTATTGGGATATGGAGGATCTTATTGGGTGTTGTTATACTCAGCCATGGATGGGATCTATCAACATTTCTCATGTCTTATGTATAAGACATTCCCTATGATGGATTCTAGGGATTCCTTAGTGAATGCTGAACATAATAGATCTAGAGTAAACCTGGTTCCTTTAGGTGTTGATGTTGATATTTGTTCCCTCTATATAAGCATGATTAATTATTTTTATGGATTTAATTGGATTTTATATGGCCTAGAATTACTTATAATGTTATTATTATACAATATTTTTGGATATAAGTGTATGCTTGAATTTTTTTTATCTATTACATATTATGTTTATTCTTTTTTGGGTTTTTGTAGATGTGTGTGTTCAAATAGTTAGCTTATAATAACTCCTAAAATAAGTCTGATATTTATACTCAACCCTGGTCACCATCCCCTTGCATATTATAAGTGGGATCGAGGTGTCACATTTGTATTTTTGATGGATAGTTGGGACCAAGATGTTCATTCCATGAAATAGTACTATTAGATGTGTTGGTTCTAACATAGTACTGATATTTGGAGACTGTATTTCTATGGGGATTGTTTTGGGATATAGGAATATAGTTTAAACAATTTAGAGTTCATATTTAGGATAGGGAACCTAGTGTTAGTGTTATGGATTGTGTATCCATTCAATAGGATGCTGATAACTTTCTTATTGGATTGTTATATGTAGGCACATATTATAAGAAAAACAGTAGTACATGAATCATATATGACTTGGATGTGGATTATATTTTCTTAATGAGTATGTTACCTAGATATATTAGTGACCATGGTGAACATTATCTATTTTAGGATACACCCATTATGATATCCAACTAGTATTCCAAGGGAGGATATTGATGATGATACTCTTATGGATGAGGCTATGGTACACAAAACATTTCATGATGTGGTACCTCAGTTTATTTTTCCGTATTTCCACCACATGATATGAATTAAACATATCTGGACGAAACCTTATAGAAATTGTGTAAAATTCATTGTCTTAGTGAGACTTATTGTTTGTGATACATCATGTTTCATGTTGAATTTAACCCTCTTGCATCATAGGATATGAATGAAGAAATTGCATGAGTTTCTTCCATTATTAAGACACCATTTGATTCGATGGTAGTTATAGAGGCGATCCTTCTCAATTAATCTATAGGGATACGGTGGGTTCTAGAAACCTAGACACATGATGAGATGATGGTTGATATGGATTATTTTGATAAAATTTTTAGAGAGGATTTTTATCCAATAAGGTTGTGAGGAGTACACATCCAGGAGCTTCTAGAGCTGCTGTAGGGTAGCATGTTAGTTGTTGAGTATGTTTCTATGTCAACTAGCATCTCCCAATACATCATAGATTTGTCCAAATCGGTGTTTTTCCATGAATAAAAAATTTGAGTGGGTCCTTTTTTGTTATATTAGGGATAGAATGAAATTTCTATGAATACCAACCTATGTTGGAGTACATGAGGGATCCGTAGTCATGGAGTGATTTTTAGAAATGTAGTATCCAAATTTTTTTTCTAGTGGTGGGAACCATATGTGTAGTTATTCCATGTCTATTAGATATAATAGAATATGAGGTCAATAAGAGTTTGGTGTTTCTAGAGAAGGACTTAGGATAGAGGTTATTTGGCATAGATCTTACACGATAGTTTTATCTAGCTGAGGGAAAGGCAATTCTACTATTACGACAATTAGGTACATCTCACATTGGTTGGCCCAAACTGTTGTATGGAAAATAAAGAGACAGTTTATGGCCAAACATGGAATAGGTTTTCTAATGTGCAGGAAGATTTTCATGTATGATGATGAGGTATAGGATTAGGGAGAGTGTAAGAGGTGGAATATAGTTTGACATATTTTTACCCCGACCCTAGGTGTTCCATGCCAGGATCATAAAGGTAGGGGATAGGGTTGAATATATCTACAATTCATAAAGGCTTCCAATGTAGAGGATATAAGGTTTTATAAGGTATTATATGTGTTCTATGTACTTTATATATAATATTGAAAGACACAGGTGAGAGATAAATTTTTCTTTCAACATCCCTTATATGAGATCTAGACATTTCATTTGGTCCGTTAGCTCGACCAATGAGGTTGAAGACTTCTATCAATTGTGATTCAGTGATCAAAATTTTTTTATAATGCTATTAACTACATATTAGAGTAGTGGGACTCATCTAGGATATATTTGTTATAGTGTAGATTCATTATGAAATCATTATAGTTATGGAATTTAAATTAATAATTCATGCATAGAATGCACATTTTAGGTGGATGATTCTTTGTGTTCAGTGAGATGAGATGATTATTTCCTTAAATAGTTGGAAGGAAACCATGATAGAGTTCTATGAACATATACATGTAAGTATACATGCAATTACTTATTTGTGGGAAACTTTTTCCCTTCGATTAGTGGATGTTAATAGTTGTCAACATTCTGTAGTGGTGGCGGTGCATATATGCATCCTACCTATGGATGAGAAAGATATACCACCCCACTATGAGACTAAATTCTATATAAACTTATTCCTAGGTACTTCCCCGATATATAAACAAACATATCAAACATATATCATTTCGAGATGAATATGAATTTTGATGATTTATTGATAAATGAGAATTACATAGCCAATGTGTAACCTGGTTAGGAATTTTTTTTCCAATGTAGGTGGATGTGAGATTTAGATTAGGTGTGGTTTTTTGTTTCCCAGTCTAGATGAGTATCAAGGAAGAGTATCAAAATATATGAATTGATGACTTATTCGACCAGTATTTAGGGGAGAATTTCTTCTCAAGGATTGGCCTTAGGGCATGATAACACTAACTCCCTGTTTGAGAAGAGGATGCATTTATAGTGGATTTCTATAGCTTCTATAGTATATTGATTTCATGTTGATACCATATAGTTTCTTAGATTCCCTATTGTTTCATGATACTTATAAAATAGGTCTTATGAGTCTTTTTGGGATTGGATCAAGTTATTCCTCTTTTATAGAAACCACATGTTTTCGATGATAGATTTGGAGCACCAGAGGCACTGGAGGATAGTTTCTAAGTTCACCAGTATTGTGTAATGATCTAGTAGATTCTGATATATATTCATGAGTTCACCTCTTAGGATATGTCTTCTAGATCCTATTAATTATATGGACCCAAAAATTATTCATTAATTTCTTGAATAATATCCACCCAAGGGAATTGTTGTTGAAGAATAAGTGTATAGGGAATTTTTTTCACGCTATTGTTGAGAGAGGTAATAGAGAAGTATACCTATTAAAAATTGACATTGATGTTGAGGATATTATAGTGCATCCTTAGTCTATGGTTATTTCCTATCAACTTCTTTAAACTTATTGGATGAAAACTAAGAGAAATCCATATTGAGATTTTTCATGTCATGATATTTGGTATATATATTTTTGATGGATTTTATAAATTTGAGGATTATGTTTTCTCACTAAGGATGGATGATGAAATTGGTCACATTTCAATAATAAGTTTTGTGGATGATGATTTCTAGTAATAGTATTCTGTCCATAGGTGTTGATGTATCATGATCCTTTGACATTGACATCAGTGACCAAGGATATTATATCTTATTGGTAAGCTTAACACATGATGTCTCAATTATCCATTGGTGATGAATGTGGTTCTCGGATGGTAGTCGAAATATGGTGGTGAATATGGTGTTTTTCTGGTATTTCATGCATGATATTCTAGATGTAAAAACTCCATAACAGTGATTTTTGATAGACATATTGAGTTTTCCTACTTCCTAAAAAACATTGAGATGATCTTAGTAGGGAGTTTATGATGCATGTGCATGTCAGATGTTGTCTGGACCCATGGATTTACCTCAAATATCCTTTTAGACCATGATTCATGATTTCCATCATGATTATATAGAGAATTAATGAATATTTATTACTTATTTGTGGTTTATAATGAATTTTCTTCCCATGGAAGATAGAACTGTAGAGCAAACCATTCAGGTTATGATAAACATTCTTCATGATTTCATGTTAGCTTTAGACCATAGCTGGGAGAATCACCGACTCTCAGTGGATTTTTCTTATCACAACAGTTACCACTAAACAATTTGTATAGCACTATTTGATTATATGTATGGGATACACTACATGTCACTATTGAACTATTTAGAGCTAGTGGGAGACAAATCTTATGGGTTGGGAGTTAGTTCCCGTGTTAGTTATATGGGATTCAATTCATCTATATTAAAATTAATACGACCATGAAATGTCATGATTTCATTGAGGATTGATACCATTTTCTATTGTAGTTTTATGGGGGGATCTTCTATTCTAAGATGTCCCAAATCATCGAGGTTTATGTGTAATTTTTCGATATAGTTATCTTTCTCCTAAGATCACATGTCAGGACTCGACCTTAAAAATTAAATATTCTAGTTATTATCAAATAGAATTCTATGTATTAAAATCTAGAGGTTCTTTTTGGTATAGAGTTTTAGATAATTATTAAAATATAATATATTGTTAACCCATGCATTACAATTGGGAACATCTATACATTATCCATTTTTCATCGAAAGAAAAATGTTTTAAAATAAAACACTATTTTATTCCATAAAAATACACAATACGTTTAACTTGAAATATTATTATCTATTAACAATCCTTACAGACTATGAAAAATATTTCAAAACATGAAACGAGGAAAAAATTTATTTAGGGACAAAAAAAATAAAGAATCTGATAGTCCTTTATTACTTATTAAAATATTCCTTTATTCAAAACAAATATAGGACACAAAATAAACATATTATTAATCATGGAATTAAATTTTCTACAAAAAATATATCCGAAAAACCATTTATATGACATATTAAATGTAAAATAAAACCCATATATGTTCCTATAAAATATGATAAACTCATACAAACATTTCCACAAAGTTATAATTTTCACCCTATGAAGTAAAATACACTTTCAGTTGAACTAAAACATAATAACGTACCTTGTGATAACATAATATTTTCAGAAAAAATATAATGAATAAATAAATCATGTACGTAACTTATTTTATAATTTTAATATCATAAGTATTTATTTAATAACCCTCAAAAATACACATGATATTACCCACTCGGTTATACATGAAACAACCTTCACTTTTATTCAAGGAGTAACCGTTGTAATTACTATTGGAATAACTGTCACAGTAAACATACACCATAATCATACCCACTTGATTAGATTTTTATAATGGACCGTCCATATGTATATTTTATAAAAAAACCACCCATTATCATAAACAATTCTCAAGAATCATATCATAATAATAAAACCTGATTATATATTTCATAAAAACATTTCTTATGGAAAATTACATTTTTAAAAATAAAAATATGTACATTCAAAATTAAAATAATATCATAATAAATGTCCAATAAAACTGTTGAGGTAAGAATAAAATAAATGATTAGTTATGAAGATAGAAAAATCCATATATTCTATAGAAGCACAAAAACATTACTTATTTATTTTATATGAAGAAAAGTAAATATATAGATAATTTGGAAATTGATAAAAAGATTTCATTAAAACAATTTTATAGAAGGTTAACATGGGATAAAATTAAATTAGACATACTTAAGAGAATATTAAAAACCAAGTTTAATTTCTTTTGGAAAAAAATAATATGTATATAGAAGAAAAATACCATTTAATATAAAATTTTCAAGAATATTATTTAAAATAAAGTCCATTACATAATTTCTAACACATAACATATGTTTATTTTCATGGTAATTTGTAAAATTATAAATTTTATATTTTATTAATAAAATCTTTCATATTTATTAATCATTTTATATAACTTATTACCCTAGTAAATAAAATTACTCAATCAATTATGTTCACATTGGGCATTTTGATGATATTAGATACAAGTCCAAAAAGACATAATTTGGTTGACTATGGTCAAAGAGGTTATTATAACATTAACTCCAAAATAAGAATAAGGAAATATTTATCATTTTTATAAATAAATTATATTCATAAATTCAACCAATACATATGGTTGTGAAAAATTAAAAATGTTACAGTCAATGATATGGTAGATCATATAACCTCATGAGTCATGTTTCCATTTGACAACGATCATTCTGGAAAGAAGTTATGGGTCATTTTATCTATCTAGAATGAGAATAATAACATAAATTCATAAATACACACAAACGACCATATAATTTTTATTTTTATGGATATGTAAGAACATTAATGATATAATATCCTTTTATAAATATAGGTGTGTCATGAATATCATGTATAAATATTAATTCCTTCATTATATTATGTTTTGCAACATAGTGATGGAAAACGAATTACATCAGTTCACGAGGCGGTAGTCCATTGTATACATGATTGATGAATGATTATCTCATGTAATAGAATTGAAGATTCATATATGCCATGAAAGATACATAATAACATTTCAATAAATTTAGGATAAAATATCTATAATTTTTTCATTGCTGAATAAGGTTTATGGTATGTGTATGAATATACATAATAAAAACACTTATTTAATAAAATACCTCTTCTTTGGAAAATCTATTTTGATTAACAATTTATGGCCCCTTAGATTGGTGTTAATCAAACAAAAGGACTTATAGAAGGATTCTAATAATTCTTATAATGCATTATGTCATGGATTGATAATTTTTTTAAAGTTTGAATGGTTGAGAGGAATATGTTTGCTTTTATAAGTCGGGGAAGGGGAACTCTAGGAATTTTTCAATATTTTAAAATATGATAAAATAATATAGAGAAAAATACTTCAAATTGATTATAAATTCATAGGATATTACATATTCAACCATATATTTTTTCCATTTGATTATTTATTATTTATATTATTTTAAAATAATTTTATAAAATATTAATTCCATAAAATACAATTATTTTCAATTTTGAAATTATTCATTATTTTTATATTAGAAAAAAAAGAAAAATTATAAATAATGATAATATTTTATCTTAAAATTTTAATTTTCATTTGTATAATTAATGGACCATCTTATATATCATAAAATATATTTATTATAATACTTTTAATATAATTTATTTGATTTATTTATTAATTGAATTATTACTGCATCATCATTGAAAAAAACATTATGGTAATTATTTATTCCCTAAAAATAAAAATAAATTACCATGATGAATATAGATCTTCTAGATTTAAAAATAATATTTCCCGTCAAACATATCCTCTAAATTACATTATTTTTAAAAATAATACACTTCATAAAAACAAAATTTTGATATGTTTGAAATTTCATTTAATAAAATTTTATATGGGTCAAAATATTATCTATGTATATCCTAGAGGTTATATATTAAACTCATGTATTACTATGGTCTGGATACATTCATAAAATTATATTTAGGATCATTTTTGGGTCATTTTAAAGTCCTTATTATTTTATATTATCCTCAATTTTTTGTTTACCCATTACCCTAGAAACCAAAATTAATAATTTTAGTATTAAAATATGAAAAACAAAAAAAAAAGTGATATAATGTTTTTTAATTTTTTTACATAATTATTGAAAATATGGAATCATTAATTTAAAATTCAACACTATGAAAACCCAAGAAAAATTTGTTTTTCATAAAAATAACTTTTTAAAATGTAAAATTATTTTATACTTAATCCATGCAAATAAAAAATTTTAAACACCATTACTGAATTACATTATAACAAAATGAATAAATAAAAATTATAAATTAAACAATAACATAATATCACTTTTTAAAACAAATAAATAAAATATATTTTTTAGTAAAAATAAATATTTCTACAATTCCGGTAATAGTTAATATTTTTCATAATTTGTTAGAAAATCGCACAAAAATAATTTTGATGTACTGAATTTAAATATGGAATTAATTTATTTAAATTTTTTTCTAAAATATGATGAAATTTATTATAATACTAACTCCTCAAAGTATATAAAAAAAAAATTGAAGAAAAAGAATTTTTTTGAAGAATAGAATGTCTTTATAAAATATAATAATTCTTTAAACCCCATTAATTAATAAATTATAAATGATTAATATAATAATATATCTTATCATTCATTTAATAATATTTATTCTTGCCAATTTAGAAGCTAGTTTATAATAGTCACAATTAAATAATAATATTTCATTATTTGTTTATGCTCAGTGTGGTATATATTGTACTTAATCAAACACATACTTTTTTTAATATAAATTTAGGATGATTCATTATGCCCCATTTAATAATTTAAATAATCACAAATACAACTTTATATTGAAAACTAGGTGTTTGATGTTATAAATTTCCATTTTTCAAAACACATTTCATAAAAATGAATAATAAATTTTTACATTGATAATAGACAAAATGGATGTCAAAAAGTCATCTGCTGTAACAAATACTAGGTATCTATATAGGATAACATATGTGGGAAGTTAAAACATAGATATGAAAGGAAAAACTAACTCCTAAGGACTTATAGAGAGTGATAGAGAGTATAATTATATAAAAAAATATATAATAATTTAAATTAATTTTTACTACAATATCATATTATTCTGCAAACGATGAGTATTTAAGATGATCTTTTCAAAATTAAATAACTAGAAAAAACTAAGTGAATTAAAATATCTTATAAATCATAACAATATATTCCTCCAATCTATAAACATTAATAAAATAAATAGATTGTACAAGATAATATACTATTCAAAAAATTATAAATATTTATATGAGAAAATCTACAATAATCTCTAAAATCCAATATTAATACCAAAAGTTCATTATATAACATTTAATAATTAACTATCCATAATATTACTTAAAAATATACAATACTATTATTAAAACCCAAAAAATTGGTAGGATTTGACCACATAGACTTCCAAGTTAACTTAAATATTTATCTCCAAATCACATGAATAATTATTATTGTCTGCTTCCCATACGTAATTTATCTTATCTAATAATCTCCATGATTTTCTAATCATTTATGTAAATAAAATGAATCAATATAAATCTATAATAAAATCATAGATGATTCTAAATTATAAATAAACCATGATTCATTATGTAAAATCCCAAATTATTATATTTATCATAATCATATAAGGTTCCCAAAAATACATAACATCTTCAAAATTAACAGTATTCACTTAACACCAATTTTATTTACTATCCAATAGGTATCTATTCAATAAAACATATGTTCCATAAATGAAAATGAAATTTATATGTCTGATAATTTAACTAAAATGGAAATTTCATACTAATTGAGACTTTAAGTAGTCAAGTGGATGGAATTTCAACATTCTCTACCTTTTGTTGTGGATTCAAACATCATAATGTTACCATATGTAAAAGGTTGTCACCATAGGTACATGTTTTCCATTACCTAAAACTATATTAATATAATTATTATTTTATTCCTAGAAATTTGATAAAATACACGAAATACCATTACTATATTCTTCAATAAGAAAATTATTTATCCTCAATGATTATCTCAGACATTTCGTTTTTCATATGAAAAATTTATATCCCATAATTAACCTATAAATAAATGTCTCCAATAATACTATTATTCATCATTAAATTTCGTAACATTAATCTTGAAAAGGGGACTCTAAGACATTTACCTTTTGATCAACCTTAATATTATAAAACCCAGATGATATCTATAACTCGAATGAAATGTTAATGAAAAGAAATCTTAAAAACCAATGTTTCCTAAATCCTCCACTAATAGAAACACTATGGACCCAACCATAAACATTACACATTTTGGTGATTTAAAAATACAATTCTATTTATTAAAATCATAAAGATCTTTTTGGTATATATATTTAGATATTTAATAAAATATCTTACATTTTAAACCCATATATTACAGGTGGATACTTCTAAAAAGAATCTATTTCTTCAAAAAAATCATTAAAATTAAACATGAGTTGTTTTCATGAAAAATCATCTAGACATTAAACATTAATTCCTTTTTCACAAATGAATCCATTAACCTTGTTATTTTTTTAAATCACTATATGGTCACAAAATGCTCAGTGAGGAAAGAAAAATAATTAAAGAAATATATATCCCATGAATAATTATACAAACATTCCTTTTCAAAATTAATATTGGGATCAAAATATTTATTTTAATACTCAGGAAATCATCTTTTCTTCCCAATTATTCCCATAAAACATTTAATAAAAATATTAAATGAAAAAATAAATCTGATATAGGTTTTTGAAACATGAAAAATTCATAAAAACGTTTTCAAATGGAGAAACTTTTCACTCATAAAAAGTATAATATACATTATTTTGAACATAACATTGCATTCCTTATGAAATCATGATATTTATGTAATAAAATATCAAGAAAAAAGGAATAATATAGGTTACCAAGGGTATAATTATTTTATCATACATACTAATTGAGTAACCCATATAGATACACATTAAATATTAATATAAATGATACTTGAAATAGCCCTCCTAGTTATACATTGAGTAACCATCATAGTTACATTTGGAATATCCATCACGGTGAACTACAAACATAAACATAAACAATGAATTAGAGGTATATAACATACACACCAAACATTAATTTATAATGAAAACACATGTTATCATAAAAATCATTTAATAACCATATATTATTCATAAAACATTAATAATTGAATTATAAAAACATTTTTTATTGATAATAACCCATTTAAAATAAAAACTACATACATACAATAGAATACATTTCAGTTGAAAATTAAAAAGTAAAAAAGAAATGTAAATACTATATAAAATAATATCCATGAAAGAGGTTCAATACTCTAATTCCACAAATTTAAAAAAAAATAATTCTATGTTCTTGTAAAAAAAGTCTGATAGTACGAGATCTGGAAAATGGAAAAGAATGTCCCATACAATGACTATGAAAGGTCATGATTGATATTTTTCTTCCCAAATAATAAAAATTTAATAATTATATAACATCTTAAGAAATTTTTTAAAGTTTTTAATGATTATATATAAATTATTATAATTTTATGTAAAATGACATAATCAATAAGTTCACATTGTATGTTTTGATGATATTTGATACATAATTCCAAAATGGAATCTGTCAGTTTAATATGAAAATAATGGTAATAATTTCATAATATAAAAAATAATAATCAAGATATAATTATCTTCTTTTTATATCAATTACACTTTTGAATTCAAAAATTACATATTGTATCAAAAACTAAACTATGTTAAAATCTTGGAGATGGTTTTCCATACATATGCATGAGTAACATTTCCATTTTTCATTGATAATTTTCGAAAGAATGTTATTGAAAATTAAAATTTTCATAAAATATTATAAATATCATATTAATATGTTATATATTATTATATATATTATCCATGTTATGTGGTAATGAAAAATGAATCATATTGCTTTGTATATGTGGCAATCCACATGTATGCACGAACGACATTATCATTTTTATGTCTATTTAATGGTATAATATAAATGTTAAATTTTCCATTATAATGATAAATATGTTATTAATATAACATATAAATATTAATTACATAATTATATATTGACTTTAGTGTAGGTAAAGTAAAATTACCTACATTAGTTTGCATGGCAGTAGTCTCCAATACACTCACACAATGAATAATTTTCCCATTTAATTAAATTATAGATGGATATATATATAATTAAACTATCATAATAACATCTAATTATATGGATTATACCTCTGTTTTTAGTTTATAATGGTTAAATATGATTTATAGGATGTTGAGGAATGAAAAAATTCTAAATTAAAAACAACACATCTTCTCTAGAAAATCTAATTCGCTTAACACCTTAAGACAAATAAGGTTGGCGTTCTACCTAAAAAAGTCCTCTATTATAAGGGAATGGATTATGAGATATTAATAGAATTGTTAATGGCTGAAAAAAGGTTATTAAATTTTTATTGATTGAGAATATGAGGTTCCCTTTTATAAATTAGTGAAGGGGCATGATAGGAATTTCAAAAAATATTAAAATATATTTTGACTATTCTAGATCCAAATTTATACAAATTGAATATAAATACAATGTGGATGAAATTTACACAATATATTAACAGAAAAAAAAATTATAACAATTTTATGATATTAGATAATTTAATAATATATTAATCAATAACATATCATTATTTTAAATTTTGGTACCATTCATTACTTTGACTATAAAAACATAAGAAACATATAAAATTTAGTAATTTTTTTATATCCTAAATATGTCATGGTCATCTATATAATTCTTGTATCACCTTAAATATCTCAATGTATATATATTTTAATATATTTAATATCATTTTTTTATTTTTTTCATCAATTGAATAAATACTGCATCTAGGGTGTGCAATCATTTAATGTAATTAATTATTACCTAAAATTTAAAATTAAATTGAATTGATTTATATAATATTATATCTTTATAAATACTATTTATAAGTGAAAATACCCAATAGATAACACCATGTCAAAAATATTTTAATTATTAATAACCGGAGTATGACATGATTGATATTTCATTAAATAAAATACATTAAAGGTCACAATCTTAACTAAGTAGCCTAAAAGGTCCAAAATTTGTCCCCATGATAATTATGATTCAGATAGAGTCATTAATTAATATTTAAGATTTTTAGTAATATAAATGTACATATAAATTTATTTTTAACATAAATTACTCAACTTACCCTTTATAGTGGTAACCAAAATTACGAATGATACTATTTATATTAACCAAAAATAGATGTGATCAATTTAATAAATTTTGACTCAATAAATAAAAATTTGGAATAAATTTTATTATATTCAAAACATTTATGTACCATAATTTAATTTAAAATTTAACCATCAAAACCCAAGGAAAACAATTTTTCTAATAAATTCCCTTTTAAAATATAAAATCATTTATAAAACATTAAAATATAAAATCCATTTCAAAAATATATATTTCATATATAAAATCCAGATAAACTTATTTTAATTTAAATTTAATCAATAAAAATTAGCAAGAAAAATATTTACAATAAAATATAGTTTTCAATATTTTTTATCTATTATACATTGAAAAAATAATATTTTTAAAAAATTATACAAAATTACTTTTATGATAATTATTTAAATGATTAATTTAAATATGAAATTATTTTTTAAAAATAACTTTCTTAAAATTTCAATATGTTTATTATAATAATAACTCAAAAAAATAAATAAAAGAGCATTTTTTATAAAAAAAAGTATATTTTAAATAATAAAATGAGTTTCATAAAATTTGAGCACTTATATAAATAAAATAATTAATAAATTATAATTGTGTATGACTATTTTATATTATAATTATTTGGTGAATTAAATTATCTCCTACCAATTTATGGGCTTAGTTGTTATGGTCATATTTAAATTATAATATTTCTTTGTTTCTTTTAAAATCAGTGATGGATATCTTGTACACAATCAAACATAACCATTTATTTTTTAAAACAAATCTATTGATGCTAAATTTGGTTCCATTTATATATATACCATGTTGTGTTTGTGAGGATCCATACCACTAGACCCTATGACCAATTTTGGACAGAGTTCATGGTTTTTTATAAATATAGTATATGAGAATACATGTGCACAACTCATTGCATGATGTCATACATGATTATCTTGAAGTCATTAGTGTTGTATACTTTTTGAGTTTTATGGTGGTATTTCCAAACAGACCAAATAATACCCTTCATGATCTAGTTTTTCTATTGGAAATGTGTAAATGATATCATGAGGTCCTTCAAGATAGATCATGTGAGTTAGAAAACAAGTTTAGAGCTCCACATGCCCACTTGTAAGTATGTTATTTTATTTCAAATGAAAAAAATGATGTTGGTATAATGTAGTTCTACTATTTTGGATTTATAAAACCTTAAAATACTTATATAAAATTATTTCTAGAGTCATGTGTGGAGTCATTTTGAAATTTCTAGGCCTAAAAAACATGGTGTGGTGATGTTTAAAATGTTATATATATTATATAATGTGAACACATGTTTTAAGAATAGATTAATTCTCTATTTTTTAGACCTTGGATGGGAGATACAACATGGGTTTTACCCCAAATGTGTCATAATGTTTATTTTGTTTCCCTCTTGAATTGGGATGAGATGACTACTTCCATCATGTCTCCTATAGATCCCTATAAATTTGTTGGGTCACCCTACACGGTATGTATATACTCACACAAGAATTGGATTTTACTATTAATTTTGTGTATTATGTGGATGATTAATAGGTCAGTGATTATTTTAGAGGTGTATAAGGATACTCGGGTGCGTAAACCACATATGGTGGTCAGTCTGGGAGATCTGGAGCCGATATCTCTCAGCCTTCTTTGAATACTGTTTTTTATCTAGGGATATCTTTTCATGTTGGGAATTAAAATGTCCATTTAAACTTTATATTTTTCAATATAAATAATTTTTATTATATGGAGTTTATTAAATGCATTATTTTTATAGTCACATTTACTATATTTAATTTTTTGTTGTATGCACTTCTGGATGGATGTGGCTGGTTGAATGAAAATTGGTAATTTAGGAAATTTCATACAATCTTATTTATGTGTTTTTGTGCTTACTATATAAACTAGCCTATGGAGGTGGGTATGGGGTTCTAGAGGGTCAGTGTTCCATTATACAGGTAGGTCTTAGTAGGTCTAGTCCTTATAGTTTGGTAATATAGGTGGTCCAACCTCAAAATGTTGTTTGGTTTTTCCCTCTCATAAATTGTAGTTGGGAATTTTCTAAAATTCTATTAATGTGTATTGAGTTCATATTTTAGGACATGGAACCTAGTGTTGATGTGGATTCTAAATTATCCATTCACCAAGATTCTAAATACCTACTTTTTTAACTGACATACAGAGACATTGGTCGCAAGAATCATCATTACATGCATCATACATGATTAAGTCCTTTAAATATTTATCTCAAGTCAACTCCAAAAAATTATATTCTCATATTATTTTGTAATGGATTCCTTAATTATCAATATTTATCGATGAAAATATCCATCTAGTTTACTCATTCATTATCGTAATGATGATCTGATAGGTAATGATGCCTATGTTCAGGGTTCATCTCATGGGGTCTTTCCTCTAGGAAAGCAGATTGAGGAATCCCTACCTATAGAGCTGGAGATTATACCAGTAGAGATGGATGTAGATATTCATAAGATTAGTGAAATCTTTGAGCATTGGATATAGATTATTCTATGTTAGGTGGTGAGCCAGATCCCCACGGTAGAGGATTGGATTCATTTAGTCAACCTTGTTTTCATACATTTGTGAACCCCAACTAGTCATTTGGTTGCGTAGGAAGCTTCTATTTTGCATGGAGAAGATGAGCTCTAGTATATTCCATTCACACAAACACATTATGATTCCTCACTCTAATATTTCAATTTCTTGTAGCTATTTTATGAAGATTAATATTTCTCATACTTATTCTTTTTTCAAAATATGGAGCATTTGGAGTTTCAGTACAAACAAATGATTGTTTCTTAATATTCAATGAGGTTTAATAAGATTACATGTCAATACCTTACCCTGATTCACCATCATTACTTTTGGGCTTGTATGTTTGACCATAGTCGATATTGATACATCCGTACCAGTGGGGTACCCCTGTGCACTCCATCATATTCTGGAGTGATGGAGCAGGAGATGGTGAAAGAGAATTCCTATAAGAGGGACTGCATGATGATGGAGTCATTAATATAAATCCATGTACTAATTTTTCAGTAGTGGATATTAGATGGAAATATCATAGGAACAATAGGATTACCCATGTTTAGATAAAGATATATTCAATCGGATCAAGGAAATCAACGACGTCCCATGACTCCCAAATATATCGGATATTATGAATTTGGTAGTGGAGGACACATGGACCACGACTTCCAAACCTAATATTCATGAGAGGGATGCATTAAATTAGATGGACTACCACAGAAGATGTTGTAGGGTGATCATGGTTATCATAATCATGGACAGGGCAGCCCTCGGGGAGGGAGTGATTGAAAAGGTGAATGAATAACTTTAGAGAGAGGATATACTAGTGGTGGACAATGTGATGATATACATACACTACTACTACAACTAGGTTGACCTTGTTAGGATCAGGTAGTTTGTGGTTAGGGCTATGGGTGTCAACCGAATTTGGAGGCTCATGATGTGGCAGCTCATAAGATGATTAAAGAAAGGATCTATGTTTATTAATCGATTTTCTCAATACATATAGATAAAAGTGAATTAAATAATATTATCATATTACTCTTAGTGTGAGAGAGGGAGATTCTATTTGATGATTTTTCCATTAACTTGGGCCTAAATTTCCAACAAGTAATGCTTATTCATTAACACTTATCCTTCGATAGTGTGAGATATCACATGGTTGATATATTTTTCCTAGGTAGTCTTCCTCATCCTGATGAGCCCATATGATTTCACTATGGGTATAAACTGTTTTTTCACTATCTGATCCCATATTTAATGTCACCATAGACAAGTTAGATGTATATAGATACATGGGAATAGAATCTAATTTTGGGTGAGTGAGATCTCATGGACGACTGAGTGGGTTATCTTAGAAGAAAACTACATCCCATCACACAATAGATGAAATGTTACTACTTAAGAGTAGTATCCCCTTAAATAATATAGGGATCCCTAGTCATGTCATATTATATGGGAATCATCCTCAAGGATATTATGGTACAACCACTCTGGTGTAAATGGAGTTCTACATTGGAATGTACCTCAGGACAACATTGATATCTTTAGAGGCATATAATATGGCTCTTACCATGCTCTAGTTGTTGAGGGGTCAGTTGGAAGAACATTGATTAAAGGGTATTATCAAACCCATTACATCCCTATAGGAATCTCCAATTTTTTTTGTAAAAACATTGGATGGTATCTGGATGTTTTATGTTGATTATAATAACCTAATAAAACCAAAAAATTTAAAAACACCGCTTTACTAGGATTTAAAAAATATTAGATCCGTCATGTGGTATGGGATGTTTCTCGAAGGTCGATCTATGGCCCTGATCCCACCAGTTGAGGATTCATGAGGCTTATAATCTGAATTTGTCAATCTAATGTCTCTAATTTCACAAGGAGATCATTGTTATTCCTTTTGGTGTGAAAAATTCCCTCATTGTGCTTATTGATTTAATGAAAGATACATTACAATCATAATTGGACCAATTTGTGGTTGTATTTATTGATGAGATACATTGATACATAATTTAATATAAGAAACATATTAATAACATGAGTATGTTCGTAAACATGAATAAGGAGAACTAACATAATGGTAATATCACAAATTTCTAGTACTAAATCCAAAAGGTTCACTTTTATTGGAATTACATTTCTAAACATTGATTAGTTGTGGACAAAAATTGATATAATGCTTTAATGTGAGTCACCTATGATCATGAATGAGGTGTAGTGGGGTAATATATTGGGGGTAGTATACGTTGTTCATAGTATAATTATCTATAATTATATCCACTTTGACAAACTTATTATTGATATGAGAACCCTTTACATCAAATATGTTGTGTTATTTATCCTTTGAGGAGTTTAGTTTGTCACTAAATAGTGCTCTTTTGTTGAGACTGTGAGATATGGGAGTGTATTATGTGGTTTATTGTAATTCCTATGGTGTTGGGATTAGAAAAATTTTAACATCTTATTATTCAAATGACATGTGTGTTTTTAACAACATTGTGATTGTTTTGTTGTCTCTATAGAGCTGAGAAAGAATGAGGAGGATCAAAACATTCTTGTTTTATTGTGTATTGGGTTTTTACACACATTAAAATATGGTCACATGATTTTTTTAATTCTAACGAGAAAAAATATATTTTTATCAAAGGGTGATAGGTTTTCTAGGAAATCAGGTATTTTTCAATTACTGGATGTGTAATTGGGTTTCACATCGAGAAAATTCCTGATGGTTATATTTTGACATGTATCCTAGCTGATTATTCTTTTGATCCTCTCCAATTTTCATTTCACTAAACCCATGAGCCTTTCTTATTAAAGTATTTTTCCCTCAAACCCTATTGAGTGGTCTTGATCAAAGATTGATTGTTGTTGCACTTGCGATGTGACGTAACAGGTAAGCTCCTCCCTGTTTCTTCATCTCTTTCTCTTTTCATCATTATAAGTTTTATAGATCATAATTGGATTTATGGATCTAAATTTTTTTTAAGATATTTTTTATAAGTTTATTTACTACATATTATTCTCCTTCACTCTTTTTAGCAGTTTCCATTTCAATATTTTTGTTTTTGTGAGAACGGAGGGTGGTTATGTTATAGTGGAAAATTTTGATTAAAACTAAACTACTGGATTTTATATTAATTTCTTCTAAATATTTTCAAATGGTTTATTAAAAACTGAATTCCATTGAAATGGGGTACTTGGTATTGGAAATTGGATCCTTGGAACGAAATTGGTAACCCACCATCTAGAGAATTAGGCCATGTTTAAGAAATTTAAGGGAATTAAGGAAATTTAAATTTTTATTTCAAATTGTGAAATTGATTTGATGGACTACTATGGAAATAAATTTGATAAAATTGGTTACAAATTTGATTTGGTAAAAACTGGCTAAAAATGGTTTTGATGGGACCCTTTGTGTTCTATATTAGAAAAATAATGATTTTTAATTAAAAAAAATTCTATGATTTTTAAATAGAAATTACAATATTTTATGTGGATAATGAGAATAATTTTACTTTAATAATTATAAAAATAAATTTCCCTTAATTTTTGTAATATATTACAAGAAATCCTTAGGTAGGTTGTGATTTGGTTGGAAGAAACATTAAACTTTACAATGTTCTATAACATTAATGTAGCACATCAATTCTCTTAGTTAATTTTGATGATTCATCTTTGGATTGAATTTAAATGGACATGTGCACATAATTCCATGTCATCATGATTTTGGAGCCTCTATAGCCTGGAACTATCATACCTTCTTTGGAATATGACCATGTTGATCACTTTTATGGAATTTCAATGAATATATGACATTTTTGTGAACTATTTTTCTTGCCTTCAGATTTATATAAAAAATTTGATATAAATTTTTTTTATTTATGTGATTTGATTAAATTATTACCATTAAAAGTAATGTATTATATCTTTTTAAATGTAATGAATTATTTTTTAAAATATTCTTTTGGAATTCCAAATGATTTTATTTGAAAATTGAATGCTCTAGGTTGGGTTAATTAAATATTTTCATCAATTATAATATCCTTGGTGAGACCCTAAAGTTAATTTTTTCTAAAACCCTACATATTCCTTTATGTCATTGTAGATTATCTTCTTCTAGTTCTGAGTAGGGGTAAAGCACCATTTAAAGGTGGTTAAAGATGTTGATCTGTGTACTTTGTGAGTATCTAATTTTTGGGAAATGGGTAGTTTTTTCCTAATTTCCAAATATTTTTGATGTAGTTCATCATTTTTTTATTCATGTATATCTTCTGGTAAATTATTCATTATGGGGATATATTTGTATACAAAATGATTTGTTAAGTTTGATTCTACATTGGTGGTGGAAAATTGTTATCACATTACTTTTTGTGTGATACCAGGTAATAGTCACTAACATGTGTGGATCAATAATTACAATAAGGTCATGTTAGGATGAGTTCATTTATTGGGTTACCATGGTATATGGTATAGATCATGACATATTTGTATTAATGGATAGGATATGAATCAGGTCTTAGAGGTTGTATACCATCAAGTAATAGTTTCAGGGCCTAAGAGGTAGTTTTGATTTAGTTTCTAGAAATCTCTCACCGCAATGATCCTTAATTAACTAGCTGTGTTTTGGGAAAGGAACATTAAGGTTTATATCTACTCTTTTCAATTATTATGGATTAGATAGACCAAAATCCAAATCATTTTGACTTTATTTTTGATTTTCCATTTTTTTCCCTACTTTAGTGTTATTATGAGGTATCCTTTGTTATATGATAATGTTTCTTATCATTATTACCCCTAGATTATGTGTGAATCTGACCCAAGAGAATTTTTCTTCTAAACCATAGTGGGTGAATCTTCTTGTGGTCTTGTGTCTGGTCGAGGATATCGTGGGTACTGTTCAAGGTTTGCGAAATGCACCACCTCCAGGTCCGATTATGGCTTCATCTGTGAAACCATATAGGGATGTTTTGATGATTTTTTCTCTGGAGTCCCTTCACTAGAAGACATAATCATTTAAATGATCAAATTATTATCCTGATTTCTAAGAGTGGTTGGGGAGAATAGTGAATTGTTTTCTGTTCTTGGAGACACCTAAGGAAATCTAGGTGATGTGTGAAACCTTCATGGTATAATAAATGACCATAATATTGTGGTACATGATGGTGACAGTGAAGAAACATGGGATCTAAGTATGAACTAATTCATAAACTCATTTCAGTAACATGTTTCATCCAATGTCAATGGTGTTATTAAAGGATACAATGTTATTCATAATTGAGAAGGATGACAGGACCGTGATAGAGTATGGAAATCATTATCCAGAGTAAGTACAGTTTTCAATTAAGATAGTTATAAATGAAAATAATAATACTTGATGATTCTAGTGGGGGATTTGATATGATATTATTCTAAATTTTTCATGTTGATGCTTCCTTCTTATTCTAATGTTCTAGATAAGGAACCAATGCTAAAAATGAACCTGAAAGGAATGTGAGGGTTATTATGATATTAATTCTCTCCTAGTGAAATTATGGGTTCCATTAATAGAATGAATAATCATATTAATCCTCATGGTGATTATTGAAATTCGGGTCATTACAAACCTCATTCATTTCCTGGTAGCGGCCCCAAAACTTGTAACTGTGTGGCATGATAGGAAATTGAAAGAGAGTTTTCACTGAGGCACCCAATAACTATCGATCTAGAAGGCGTTCAACACACTTACATAGTTTCTTCCATATCTTTTGACTTCACATAGTTTCATATGATTGCTAGATCATTCTAAAATAGCAGGGCATATGGATTCTTCTATATAAATGGGTTCCCGAAACACACATCTAGAAATAGGCTTCTACATGCAGTGGAAGAGTCTCCAAAGGAATTAGATATGGGTCCATAAACATTGCGAGGTTCCATCACTATATATTCATCATTAGTGACTTCTTTATTTGATTCAGGTGCATCTCATTCATTTATATCAACCTACATTGTAAATCAACAAAATCTAAATACAGAATGTTTATATTATGTCATTTATATTAGTATAGATCTTGGTACAGAGAGGTCGAAGGGTCTCCATTGGACATATTTTGTTTTTTCTATCATATGTCAATCATTTAGCTGCTTTTCTTGTTCTATTAACGAAACATGTTGATGTCATATTTGCGATGGATTGGTTCATCACAAATAAATCCAAGATTGATTTCTATGTTTTATGGGTCTCTTTTACTACACCCAGTGGTGTGTGTTGTGGATTTCGTGGATAATCGAAACCAATATCGAGAAAAGATAAACATTTTTATCCTAATTTGGGATAAGTTATATTTTTTTTTTCATATTATCTATAGGGGAAATCATTGAGTTGTGATCTCCCTCAAGTCATCGTCAATTTTCCTGACAGATTTCCTCTAAATTATTTTGTTTTCCACCAGTTTTGTAGGTTGAGTTTTCATTGAATTAGTTCATTATACTCAACAATTTTTTGTTTCCTATTACAAAAGGGGACTAGCTGCACTGAACGATCTAAATACCTCGTTTCATTATATCTTAGCGAATGGATTTATACGCCCAATTGTTCCCCCATGAATGGAGCAGATTCACTATGCTATGAAAATTGATGGGTCACCTCCCCTATTTGTTAATTACCAAAAGCCCCATTGGATAATGATAAAGAAAAGATATTTTTTTCCCTGGATAGATGATATGTTTGATCACCTGAAAGGGGAAAGTGGTTCTAGATGATTGATCGTTGGTTTGGATATCATCAATTGAGCATAATAAAATCTAAAATTATGAAAACCGCCTTTCAGAGCAGGAATGACCATAATGAGTAACATAACATGCCCTATGGTCTAAAAAATTATTCTACAAATTCTAGTATTTGATTAACATGATTTTACAAGAGTATCTTGTCTCTGTCGTAGTATTATTTGGGGAATACATACTCATTTATTCTTTGTCTAATGAAGATCATGAGCATCCTCTAAGAAAAATTATGAGTTTTTTTGAGAATTCACATACATTATACCAAGCTATCAAAATTTGATTTATGGATTTGGGAAGTGAACTTCCTAAAATATGTGGTGTCATAACAATGAATATCATTTGATCCTGAGAAGTTGAATGTTATTATGACATGGGATAAACCCTGAAATTTTTTGGATATTTAGAGCTTCTTGGGTCTGGTTGGGTATTATTTTCAGTTAGTCAAGTGGTTCATGAAGATGGTTTCTATGATGATAGCACTAACTGAAAAGAGAGTAAAGTTATCATGGTATGAAATTTGCTATAATTCCTCTGCTTTGATAAAGCGCCATTTAAATACCCCACTGAGGTAGACACTTTTAGAGGCTTAACACAGCAATGAGGTCTTCTATGAGGCATTAGGTCTTCGATTAGGATACTTTGTTATGCAAGGTGCCTAGGTTGATTCATATCTATCTCATCCACATTGGCCACACAAGAAGAATTATAATACCCTTGACCTTTATCATGCAATATTGATTCATGCTCTTAACTTATGGTGGAATAAATATTACTACGAAAATTTTATAATGTATTCAGACCACACGAGCTTGACTTATATATTCTCTCAAAAATATTTAATTCTACACTAGAGGCATTGGGTGGAATACTTGTAGTATAGAGGTTTCTATTTCTCCTATACACTGAGTAAGAATATTTTCATTTTGAGACACATCTATCCTATGTTGTGAAAGAATCATCAGAAGAGTGTAACTTAATAGATCACTTTGAATAGTCGCATATTAGTATTCATGAATCCAGGGATGGGGTTTCTGTGGACAATGTATAATTGAAGTATTGTCATCTCAAATTGATTCATCAAAAACAAAATCATGATTATGTGTTCTATTGAATTAGATAATCACATTATGGTGGAAACATAGTTTCTGAGAGGATTTCCTCTAAAGTGGTCATTCTATGGTACTATAATCGCTTTGTTATACTATACGTGGCGCGGAATGATGTGATAGGGGTTGTCATTGTTCATAGTGGGAAATGCACCCAGGATCCAGGATGATTTTATATGACATACAATGAAAATTTTGGTGGCCATTTATAATATAGGGAATTTCTGGGTTGGTTTCTCATTATTATATATTCCAATAGGTTATGTCAAAGCCCCAAAACATCCAGGCTTGCTTCACCCACATCCAGTCCCAATTTGGAAGTATGTTTATATCTCTATTTACATGTTTTGGGATTCCACATACCCATAAACAATATGTGATTTGGGTTTTTATTGAAAGGATGCAGAATTCGGAACACTTAACATCCATTCATGGTATGACCAATGTTTAGGTGTTATGAAAAATCTAGTTGAAAGTCAATGTTCATCTGTATTGAGGACTATCTGTTATAGTCTATAATAAGGATCACTATTTTAATTCTCATTTTTTAAGAATTCTTGTGGAGGCACATGAATATCATGTCCTTTAGAGTACCACATACCATACCTAGAAATATGTACTGATAGAAATATCTATAAATATAATTTAGTATATGCTTCACACTTGTGGTCTCTATTATTGTGGAGCTTGGGATTATTATTCGGGGTCGATTGAGTATATTCATAATAATACTCACCATTCCAAAATTAGATTGACTCTTTTTTAGGCATTGTATGGTTTTCATTGTATATATCAATTCTGTTGGATAGAGTTTGGGGAAATTTCCGTGGTTTGACCAAGCATGATTCAAGATATGAAAGAAAATATCCAGTTTATTCGTCAAAGGATGTTGATGGAACTGAGAAGACATAAGTCTTATGTTAATCGTCACGGTAGACCATTGAAATTATTAGTTAGTGACCATGGTTTTTTTAATATTTCAACTCAGTTGGTTCATTGGAAGCTTGGTTAGAAAGAGAAACATTATCTTTCTTTATTGGGAACATTTGTGGTTTTTAGAAAGTTGGTAAATTTGATTATCAGTTATCACTTCCATCGCAGCTTCCATCTATACACAACATGTTCCTTGTATTGAATCTCCAAAAGTATATATCTAATATATTTAATGTACTGATATGGAGTGATATTTAGATTGAGTAGATTTATGTGTGACTTAATGGAAAATTAGGATAGTTGAGTTTGAATCCATGGTACATTGTTGGAGGAAAATACCTTTGGTTCGTCTGTTATGGATGGACGATTCTGATTCTCATAAGTCATGGAAGCGTGAGAAACTAATGAGAGAGCAATGGCCACACCATTTCAATATGGGTGATTCATGATATGATTTATCGGAGCAGAATGTTTTTATGGTGTGGATGTTGTAAAAACATGTTACTCCTATAAAAGGTATTTTTTAATCCATGTTGTTGTTTTTTGTTTTCATGGTAGGACCAGGAAGAAATTAGGAGGATACCTATGATGGTAAAGTGATATATTTTTAATTTTATTATATGCATAAAACAATTCTCTTTATAAAGTCTTCTTGGGATTTACATGATGAGTAATATGGTAACATGATAGGTGAATTTTAGTGATAATAAATCTGAATTTTAACAAAGCCAACAGTTTTTTTAGAGAATCTGTGTTTTTTCAATTACTAGTTGCGATATGTCCTAGTAGTTCTTTAAGAGGAATCATGGCTGATAATTATTTTAACACTCACCAATTTTAGTTTTTCTTGACCCAATATCCATTCCAAGGTGATTTTGGATCCCTCAATGCCTTTTGAGTCATCTCCATTAGTGATTGATCTATTTTTCTATTGATGTTTGACTCACATGATAATTATTCCTTATGTCTCTTCATATATTCCTATTTTACTCAATGATAATTTTATAGATTTTATGATAATTGGTAGATCTAAAATCTGTGTTTTCTTATCTTATTTCTAGGTCATGTTCTTAAATATTTTGCACATTCATTCGTATTGATGGGTTTTGTTATGATCTTTTTGTTTCAGTGTGAAAGGTAGGTGGTTCTGTTATGATGTCCAAATTTGATTAAACATAAAATTCTTGATTTAATATCAATTTCATAGAACTAATTTCAATTGGTTTATTAAATACCAAATTCCATTTAATTGGGGGGATTTTATTTTTGAAATTAGATTCACGGAATGAAAATGGGAAAACCCACAATTTCAGTGAGTTGGGGTGTGTTTGAGAAATTGATGGAAATCAGTGAAATTTAAATTGTAAAATTTTTCTGATGTAAAATTTTGGAAAATAAATTGATGAAATTTATTTCAAATTTTATTTGATAAAAAATTTCTAAAAACGGTATTGATGGGAACCTTTCGGTTCTATCATTGAAAAAATCGATTTAGATTAAAATTAATTATATAGATTTTAATTGGAAATTTTTATATTAGAAATGGATAATAAGGTTAATTTCATTTTATGAATTGATAAAATAAATTTCCCGTCATATTTTAAATGAGAACATGCAAGCCTTCCACAGATAGTGATTTGTTTTGGATGAAATATAAGTCATTACAATTTTCCAAAATATAAAAGAATCATGTCACATCCCTTAAGTGATGGTGATGTTTCCTCTTTGAACTAAATTAAAAGTGATGAAAGTACATATTTTCATGTCACCTTATATGTGGAGTCCTTGTATCTTATAGCTATTATACCTTCTAAGGTGTATGACCATGTTTATTTCTTGATATAGTTTTATTGAAAAATTATCAATTTTCTGAACTATTTTTCATTACTTGTAATTTATATAAATAGGTTTATCTAATAGTGTTAAATTAATAAATAAAATTTAGTTTTTCATCACTTTGAATGTATTTTATCATATTAAATGAATATCATTATTTGTTCAAATATTCTATTGGAGTGCCAAACCACTTTATTAAGAAAAATTAATCCCTTTTTTTGGTTAATTAAATGTTGGAATCTGTTAGGGAATATATGCTGACACCATGCTGGTATTTTTAGCTCACACTCTACTTGTTCCTTTGGGTGATTTTAGATTACCTCCATCAAAATTTGAGCATGTGTAAGAAACCACATACAGGTGGTTTTAGCTATTGATATGGGGACTTGATGAGTATCATCTATTTGGACATGGGTAATTTTTCTTATTTTCTAGTACTTTTGGTTTTTGTACTTTGGATTGTGATAGATACTTGAATTTTGGAAAATTACTCCTAGTTGGGTTTATTTTGTGTTGAAACTGATTTTATTGGGGTTTTCTCATAGGTTGTAGAAATATCATTCCAGTATTCCTTTTTTATGATGCTAGGATCTAGTTTCCAACCTGTGGGGATTCGGAACACACTTCAGGCCTTATTAGGAATGACATGGTTATTAGGATAGTAGGGTACCCATGGTGGTTTATGAAAAATGAACTAATATAATGGATGGTAGTGATTTAAATCGGTAAAGGTAGATGATTCCAAATGATAGAAACAATATGATTCAAAACTTGTATGTGGACATGGTGATCTTCCCTCTAATGATGTTGTGGCGCTAGCTTTTAGGAGAGAACGTTTTTGTTATCGTTTAGCATCAGATTAGTAGGTATATCTACATGAATAGTGATCTAAAATAATATATTTTTTTTGGTTGGTGTTCTATTGAAATATTCTATTGAGATAATCTATATTCCTAAGAAGGTAAACATGGTGGAATGTTCCCTTGGAAGGATGTCTTGTTCATGTTGGGTTCACGAAGCATATAAGCATTTCGATTGCTTACAACAGACCCTAGTAGAGTAGAGGTGTATAAGTTATCTTCATTCCACGGTGTTAACTCCTCTAATTCTCCATCTTGTGAGGAGTGAATGGGTCGGTAACATTTACAATGAGGTTATCTAGGAGAATATAAACCCAATAGAATCACCTTATAAATTATCGGATGGATGTAATCACATCATCCTTCTCTTGGGATAGATGGTGGCTCTATTGACAATGAAAGGGGTGGTAATGAGTGAATCTCATGTGTCTCCTTTGGATGTACATCCTAGTGTAGTGAGGATGTATGGGGACCTTCAACGGTAGTTTTTGGGTGCAAAGATTATGGTGAGAATTGTTGAGTTCATGTATCAGCGTATCACATATTAGTAGGAGGAAGATAAGCACTAGTTATAGCAGGTTTTTTGTAGACTTTTGAAATCCGAGATTGGAAATGGAATGGCACATCCATCGACATTGTGACATGGCTTCCACAGATAGAGAGAGGAAACAATTCCTTTTGAATGGTAGATGGTTTACATAACCATTCAGTACACATCATTTCTTTTAGGGAGTTGAGTGATGTGAATATTTCATGATAGTTTACATGATGGAGATTGTCTGCCACTATGGGGTTCCCATTGTGAATGTTCCATAGTATGATGCATTGTTCATGTCATGGTTATGGGGAGGCCTCTAGGATGAATTTTGGACATATTTGAGGATGACTACATCTTTTCACCCCTAATTGGATTTTCATACCAATAACACTATCTTGGTGTCATAGAATGTTCTACGTGATTGAATGATAGAATTCATTAATATATGGGATGATCAAATTCCATTTTTAGTTTTCATATAATAATTTATAAAACTCAACTAATAAATGGAACATTTTGTGCCCACATAAGTTGGACCATATAGGTTACCCATATTATGTGCTGAGATTAGTGACACATCTTTTTTTATGGAAGAAATGGTCTAGTTGATGATGGAGAATGTACATGTTATTTGTTATTGAATGAGGACTAAAGTTATATAAAATAAATGTTATGAAGATAAAAATCATATGCCATTGGAGTTTAAGTAGAGAGACAATATTTTCCTGAGATTATCTCTACAATGTTGATTGTGGAGATTTGGTTGGGTAGGCCTATTATCCCCAATGTTCAATAGAACATTCAATATACTATAGAGGTTTTGTGATGTTTTATAACACATATCCATACCCCCACTATTAGGGATGCTTCGTGACATCATCCATGTTCATAGCCATTGAGATAAATGAATGATAATAATCTGATTATTGAATGAGGTGATTTGGACATCAGGTATAGATCTACCATCCGGGAATACCCAATAGAGATCTAGAGATTTATGTAGAGGATCCATCATTAATGGACCATTTACTTGTTTTTTGTGTTACGATAGCATGTGAGAAATAAGGAAAGATCTTTTGAGTGGGAGACCCATTTGTGGTCTTAGTATCCCCAACATTTTTTCATAGTATGTGATTTCCAGTTATGAAATGATTCAGATGTGGGAATAATTTAATGAATAATTTTATGTATGTATGAAAATGAAATATATTAAAAAATATTTTTGGATTTAAATAATAAGACAACATATGAATATCAATCTCGGTGGGCTTATAATTAGTTTTATAAAAATATTAAAAATATTTTATATCCCACACACCCAATTATTCAAAGAAAATGTAATATCTCATTAATATTGTATCAAATCAAAAATACAAGACCACAGTTGTACATGAAGCATCGGGGTTACCTATTAATGGCCAAACAGTGGTCATCACCTAATTTTCAAATGAGGTAACAATAATCAGGTGTATTTTAATTAAAATAATTTTTTTTATTTTAATCTTATTGACCTAAATCAAATCATCCATAAATATATAACTATGAAAATTTTATAGATTCTGTCACATAACACTGGGAGGTTTTTTATAAGTTATTTGACGAACATCACTGGGAAATCATGATTTAGATAATGCATAGTGATTAGATCAAGTTGAATTGAATGATACCCAATCAATAGTATCATACCTATCACCGAAGAATGTGTTCATCACCAATGATCGATCTATATTAAAGAATGTTCTCATAAATATTTGTTTCCACCTACTATTAAAATATTAATGATGTTTTTGTCTATTTTTTATTATTTTTTTATTTTAATCCTTCACATTATTCCCTGAATCAAATTAAAATTTTCATTTAAGTTACACTTTTCTTTTCCATGCTTCTCACCCCATGTATCATTGATTTATGGTCGTTGGACAAGAACTCTTGACCAATGATTGATGGAGTTTGTTATTATTCCATTATTTCACTAGTTCATCATATTTTTCCCCATTGGGAAAAGGGTACATGGTTTGCCACTAAATGGTGCGTCTGATCATGACAAGCCCTTTGATTCACTATGGATGTTCACACAACAACAAGATCAATGATTTAGGGAATGATCATGATACAATTAAGGTAGCAATAATGGATTCATGGATCTGGGATCTGAGGAGGTGATGGACGGATCTTTGGTGTTGTATGAGACATGTTTTCGTATTAATACGGGAAGATTAATTCTAATATATGAACACCAGAGATGAACAAAAAAATGATCTTTATCATTATCTATTATTTTGTATGGATTCAGTATTGAATTAGGTTGACTCCGTGTATAGCGTTTCAAAAAAATCTAACGATTACACACTGTGTGGATGGGACACATTCCATATGAATCTATGAAGAATTGAAATCCAAGTGCCAACTACACACACCCAGGACCCCATGTGGGAGGACATGTCATGTAATCTATGAGGAAATTACCTGTACACTAGGAGTACCCACACAGTAGAAGGAACCCATGAATGAACATGTACTTGACCATGTGCATGGACACCCCCATGTTTATGGGCACAACATAATTGACCAGGAATGGCCATGGTCAAAAATCTCAGCACTGAAGGGACAAGACAAATGGTTTAGTACCCTTAAAAACCATGTAGTAATACATGGATAGTGATCTGTGCGATGGAGAGGACACGAAAAAGAGGCTTGGTGGGGTCTCATTCCATGTGGACCCATATACCTTCCATCTTCATTCCACTGAAACATATACAAATTATATTTCCTTCATTTAGACTTGGATATTTACCCATGATTATCCCATACATAGTTTTTTTTCATGTATAATGTGATGGTGTACGTAGATGTGTATTTTAAGAAATGATAAGTTATTTCACGAGCCAAATTCTTTCATAGATGGCGCTCAATGATAAAAGTGATTGCATACGATAATATAAATGTTCAACTGAAGATGTAACTCCCCTGAAAAATCATGGGGATGTCCATCCATACTCACTTTATAGATAAAAATTTGCTACTACCCTTCCACAACAAGAAGTGTGTCCTCTATCCATAAAGGTGGTTCCTTTCTATTT
Source organism: Viscum album (assembly GCA_963277665.1). Lineage (NCBI taxonomy): Eukaryota > Viridiplantae > Streptophyta > Magnoliopsida > Santalales > Viscaceae > Viscum > Viscum album. Next base: position 923,769,016 of record OY728146.1, on the reverse strand, counting down.
ATAATTGACGTGGTTCCACTATACTAATTATATAGATATATAAGTGGAACTCACCTATCACACCATTCCATGAGTCCTATATCTAAAATATTGGTACTCCTCTATCACACAAGGGAGTTGGTACCCCATATTCATTTTATCATTATAGTGGCATTACTACCCTATCATACTACAGAACAATTCCTCAATCCATAGATATGGTTCTATCCGATCATATCGGTGTGTGGATCCTCCATTTTCTATATACATATATATAGGTGATTCGTACCTATCATAATAGCGTGTGGGTACTTTATCTTTTAGAGATTATGCATCCTCAATCTGTTGAGAAGTGGTGAATAGAAAGTCCTCATAATTGTTCGAAAACACATACAAGATGCTGCCAATAAATTTGGACCATAAGAGTTACATGTTATATATTTATCATAAGCTAAAATTTTATATGGAGATCCCCATTCTCTCTCATATGAGATTTGTTTATGGGAACATATATTATTCTTATTGGGTTTTGTTACCCTATTTCTTTTGGATGATATGACTACTTCTATAGTGTCTCCTAGTGTTCCCTATTCTGTTTTTGGGGAATCCAATAAGGTATATATATACTCACTCATTTATATAATCTTACCACATATTTCATGTCTTATGTAGAATATATAATTGAGATAGGTGATTTAAATAGAGCATAATGATACTCAGGTGCATATATGACGGATAGTGTTTAGGCATAGAGATCACAGGTCAAGACATCTCATCCTTTTTCATTTCAATTTTTTTTCATATTTTGATATATTGACACCCCTATATTTTTATAAAATATATATTTTCATCATTTGTTTTTATTATATTTCATTACATGTAACAACATTTTATCTTATGTTTTATGAAACATGGAATTTAATTTAAACTACAAGACACTATTATATTAAAATGACCATAATAATATAGTTAATAAATTAAAAATTATTAATATTATTAAATAAATTTCTAAAATATACGGGTTAAACAAATATAATATTATTTCATTGTTTAAAAATTAATTGTAAATTAAAATATATACCAATTGATTATAATGAAATTTTATTATTATTATTATCCCAATGAATATTTGTCTTAATAAATTAAATAAATTAAAATCACCGAATGATATTAATGAAATTTATATGTTATATATTTGATTAGATATTTTTTATATTTATTCCAAAAATTTTATTGGTATATGATAATAACAAACTCCATTTTATGCTTAAAACCCCAAAATGTTTTTAAAGTGTAATTTTACCGCCTTTAAATGGGGAACCCATATTAAATCAAATATTTGATGCTATTATATATTACTTTTGAAAAAATAATCCTCTTATTTTAAATAGGAATATAAATATTTACATTGGCAGATTTTTTAAATTTTTCTGACAAGTTACATGTTTTGATTAATGGTAATAAAACACTAAATTATAATTGAACTCAAATGTTTTCATCAAAACATCTTATCAGTAAAATTATATATTTTTTATTTTAAAATAATAATTAGATAAATTTTTTATTAGGTATTATAATTTATATTATTGGAATAAATTTCACATTTAACATAGATATAAAAATGTTTCAATGTTTTTCATTTTTTGATATTAATAACCCATTTTGTCACATTGCCAACGAGATTAACATTAAATTAATTAATAAATATTCTATGGTTAAAATTTTAATAAGAATATTATATCATTAGAATCAGGGGTGATATTTATGTACATATTTTTCTTTTTTTATGTGAAAATAGCTTCTTTAGTAATTTTATTATTAACACTATAAAAGATAAATCAGTTAATTAAGGGTAAAATTTAATATAATAATTATTATAATATTTCACAAAGAGTTTTCCTAATTTAATTTGATGAGTTAAATTTAACCAAAATCATCCTTGGGCCAAAATTATAACCTTATAATCCCACTTGGATGGGATTATGACCTTTTTCATAATTTATATAAATAAAAGTAAAAGTTGTCAAACTCATGTTTTTATTATCTATAACTATTTCTATATGTTTTTATATGTGGGACATCTTGAAAATTAAAGTCAATTGAAGTGAAAATTTATTATTTATCATGGTAATTTAAATATGGTTTTTTGGAAATAAATAAATGTCTTAATGGGTTTTATATTGATGATGTAGTAATTGTTTATGTAATGGAAATATCTAACAAATGATATTCAGATTTTTAAACTGATTATAAATAGATACAAATAATTTCAACCAATAATTTTATAGATGAAAATGACGTATTTGGGATAAAGTAAAATATTTTTTTAAGATATCATGTTGTTATAAAAAATTTAAATGAGAACTAATTAATAGATTCAAAATTGACACTAATAATTTTTTTTTCAAAATATTATATTATTAATAAAATTAAAAATAATAAAATGTTTAAAAAAAATTATAATATGGGCTAATATGTTAAAAAATACCCATTTATCGTTTAATTAACACCTCATATGTTAAAAGTAAAGTATTTTAATGTTGAAAACATTATTAATTTAGATAAAATTAAGATATGTTAACTAAGGGTTAATCAAAATGAATGTTTAGAAAAAATTCCATTATTTTCAAAAAAAATCAATGGGATGATGATATTAAACCCTTTATCATCATTAATTCAAATATTTGTGTTTTTTTTATTATTATTGAGATTTAATTTATTAAAAAATAATATTTTTAGAAATTCCAAATCTACCCCACATCAATTATAAAAGGGAACCTCCTCCCACACTTCATAAAATCCTTTTATCCTTAATGTTCATCCATACCATGCCCTTTTGTATTCTATATTTACATACAAAAATTCTAGAGGTTCTGATCTTCTAAAAGGACCATCTCTAAATTGGTTTATATGAACTGTAAAGGAACCATTTCGAAAAAGTGGTAATCGCTCTAACTGATTACTCTCTATTTCTATTCATATATACATCCTATAAATCACATATATATATATATATTGAAATAATAAATTTATAATCATAAGTATTCAAAAAATTTATTATAACTGTGAGCACACCATTATATATCCCCTACCACATCGAGCAAGATGTGAATATATCTGTTAGGTGCTCATACAACTTACTATCTCCTTGTGGCGACACAATTAAATTTTCATCACCGTCTACTTTGAGTGGTAATTATGATGGTTTTATGGTTTATGTATGTCATTTAGGCCATAATTAAACTTATTAAATTGTAATATAACATCAAACTTTTTTATCATCTATTTTTTTTTGAAATGATATTGTCGCTTGTGTGTACGTATGACGTACCATCTCCATAATACAATGTGATTTTCAATTCAAAAATACATCACATGGATCATAATAAGAATGAATGTTATGAATATATATGATATATGTACTCTAAAAATGACTCATGAATGATAATATAACATTTTATTGTATTTTTTAAATATAGAAAGAAAATGAAAACATTGTTCATGAGAATGTACGACCTACCATCTCTATGAATGGTGTAATTTAGAATCTACCAAAAACGTTTATGAATCAACATGAATAAATATATACTGAATATAAATATATATATCATGGTTATCATGCAAGAGATGATTAAATCATTATCTATGAAGTATGACCAAGGATAAAATGTGAAATCATGTATGAAAAAAGCCGTTATAACCTAAAACATAGCTTTAACATGGAATTGTTAGTAATAGAGAAATATGAAATCATAATTAAATAATATATAGTACTATATATAAGAATATTTTTATATGCTTTATTTATAATAAACATAAATTTATTTTACATGAGGTTCTAAATTGTATGAACAGTGTCAATAAATATGTTTATAAGGAATGGTTTTAAGGATTTTAAAACTAGAATATATTTATAGATAAAGTTTAAGATCCCTCACTAAATTAGAATAATGTGTTCCATGTTTCTAAATGCACTAAAATATTATGGTACTCCAGAATATGTTTGTGAAACGTAATGAATAATCATATAAAAAGGTGTAGTATCCAGGTATGAAAATCCTTGGTCGTTATAGTTAGTATCAAAGAATAGTTTTACTCAACCATTTGATATATGGATGAGAAATATTTATTGAGGTCCCCAATGATACTAATAAGGACAACATTAAGGTTGTATAGATGGATAAGTCTAGTTATAGGATATAATCTGAGATTTTTTTTAATAATAATGATTTAACTATGATTAAACATAAGGTTTCATACATTGAAATATTATAAGTAAATTATCATGATTATGGGTTTCTACCAATATGATTAGTTTTTATCACAATACACATTCTGGTTTTATTCAATGACTATAACCTTAATTAACCATCTTAATAAAGGATGTGATGGTAAATGAAATGATTTTACTCATGAATAGATTATTGAAATGGGGGAAGGAATGAATCAACTTATCACTATACTCACACAGGCTATGAATAATGATGACAATCAAATGACTAGAGTATTAAAAAACGTTATATAGATTCCTTCCTGAGGGACCATCCACCATAATAAAGTGGGTATTCTAAAACACATGTTTCTGAAAAATGGATCAATATCACTAAAAAAACATTTTCCAACCTACAGTGTTCGGGACATGAAAAATTCATTTAGGATGTTCATCATTTGGTAGGTGAAATTTATCAGTGGCGAACTCTTATTAAGAAAATTATGGAATAATAAGAAGTTGAATTTATGGAATGGGATGAATTTATGGAGATATTTTTCTTGTAAATACTTCCCTATTATTCTAAAAAATTGAATGTATAATGAAATTCTTGAGAATAATATAAAGAATGATGAAGAAATTAGTACCTACAAGGATAATTTTAAAAGGCTTTCAAGATAAACTTATGGGTTAATCATCATCCTGGATAGAAATATTTATCAATTCATTGGTGAAAAGAAACCATGTATCTAAATTCTGTTCACTATAAAAAATATTATCATCTATAAATAATTTATTCAATTGGAATTAATTTTATAATTTTAAATTTTATATTCCCACAATTCATATGGATTTTATTGGAAAGTATGAATAAGTATCAAAAAACCCAAATGGAAGAATTTTTTTTATGTAACTGGAAACTAGAAATGTGGGAAGAAGCACTCAGGTGAATTCATGAATTGGAAAAAATTGTGTAACAACTATGGAAAGGAAGTTCATCGAGAAGATGAATAAAAAATTAATGGGGACAAGGTATCTAATAATTTGAATAATTATAAATCTCTACAAAATACACCTTCCACAATTCAGTGTTTCCATTTCAATGAGTTTGGAAATTATGATAACAGGTTCTCGAATCCAAAGACTAATATTGATAATAAACCAAAACAATTGTGAGGAAAATCGGATAATAGAAAACATATTAATATCACAATGGAAGATGTAATCCAAGATAATTATGAACAATTTATCCTTCTATCCATTGTTGGTAATTTCATGTTTTATTTTTTTTGAATAAAATGTATTAAAATTATATTGTTCATCTGTTAGTGAATTTTAATGTGATTATCTACATTTATTCTAGAATAATTAACTAACATATTTTATTTGTACAAGGATGAACCCAATCATCCCATGAAAATGTTTTTTCTTTTTAAGAAAGGATCTTATATTAGGAATAAAGAAGCATGTGTGTAAGAACCCAGATTTTCATTTAAGGTATCCACCTTGTTTTCATGTTGTTTTTTAGGGAAAAAGAAGAAATTATAATATTCTAAGAGAACATTGTGTACTAATGATTACACATTGTCTACCCTTGTACGACATAATGTCGTGTACATGCCGTGTAATGACCGAGTACTTGGCAGTGTGGTGGCAAGAGAAACTGCTTAAGGTGGGGGAAGATGAGGTTAATACATGGTGTGTACATTTAATTAACATGCCATGTAATTTTAATTTTATTTAATTGATCTGTTAGGGGTCATGTATCGTGTCAATAACCATCCCCCCATCACGGTGTTTAGTACATGAGAAGTATAAGATGGCCATGAACTTCAAATCCCACACGGTTCACTGTCTGACCTCCAATTGATACACCGTTGGATGCATTGGAATTCCATTGGTGAGTTCTCAATTCCCATAGATCCACTTTTCCCGATTCTTTCTCTCATTTAGGATTTTAATGGTTGACTGATTTTCTCGTTTTTTGTAGATCTAGGCCATTCAAAGATTATTCAAGGGTCGTAGTTCAAGAGTGTTGATCATAGATCATCAAGGTATATGGTATGTTACTTTCATTGTTCATATTTTGATTAAATATGATTAAAGATCCACATTACCACATTTTTGGTATTTCTTGATTGGAATTTAACTTTGTTTAATACATATTATTGCTTGTTTGATTAAAAAAGTGATATTTCTTATGGGTGAGGTTAGATAAATTATTATGGGACACCCCATGGGTGTGTTCCCTTGATTAATTGTTTATGGCCATTTGGTATAGTATTCTTATAGGCTCGACTTTCTCAAATGCATTGTTTTGTTATGATTCTGTTGCTGATTATATGATATTATTGTGTTATTCAGTTTAGAAAATTTACCAAGGGGAATTTGAATGAGAGAGCTTCTTGAGGTAGGGTAATTAATGTATGAATGGTTGTTCTGTAATTCCAGAGGGGTTAGACCATGAGATACAATGATAGGATCATTATTAAAAGGATGTTGGACCCTAGGGAATTGACTATGAGAGCATCTGGGTGGCCATCATAGTTTATTTTTTCTATATATACAATGGGGGTATTGTCCATGAGAGCAGCCTTGGTAGTCATTTTGTAATGATTAGTGCTATGTGGGACAAAAGGGGGTAGGCAATGACATCATTCCTTGATAGTAATTATTTATTGAATTGATTATATGTTAGACCATAGGGGTTAGACTTTGAGATCATTCCAATAGGGATGCATATGAATGATTGAATGATTGTGATGAGTCAATCAAGCCAAAGCAAAACCCTGGACTCGGTCTTACAAGATTTTTTACGTGGTCTTTTGAGACTAATATTATTCTATTATACATGGGATACATAGCTTTGTCTTGAGCCCAATATTTCATTATTCAAAAAAATTAATAATTTTTATATGTAAATGAATGTAATTGAAAACCGTAGGATTGATTACATTTGAGTACATATTAATTTATAGCATTTTTTCATATTACCTACTATATATATTAACTGACAGTTAGGAACATATATTTTGGGGATTTCCTACTGGGATTCGTCTCACACATTATTTTGGTCATGTTTTTAGACCCAAACATATTATATGGTAGTAGGTACATGTAATGGAAAGAACCATTCTTCATCAGGTAATTGATTGATTCAGGATCTGGAGATCTTGAGACCAAGTTGAGGCTTGTGATGTTGTTGGCGATTACAACATTTCTATACTTTGGTTTCAGTATATTTTTTCTTGCATTGTGACTTTTTTTTCTACTTTTCAAGACAGATGTGACATGAATATTATATATATTTACTCTTTTTGTTATATTACTTGCAGTCATCCACTGTTTACTTGTGTTGTGTGATATTACTACTTCCTCTATTGTTTTCCATTTTCTCCCCACTATGTATACTATGAAAAGGATGGAATACGTTTCCCATTACCACACCATGGACCCTATTTCTAGAAAGCATCCTCTGGTGTTTGGAAAAAATGTGTTTCAGGTCCTGTGACCAACCGCATTCGGGGAATCTTTTGGTGGATCCTCGAACCAAGAAATTATAAATTGGTATCAGAGGACTTATTTTATTATTTTAATTACTATTTTGACACTATACACAAGGAAATTAAGGAGGTGGTAGTTGGTAATAACATGTACATGGGAGTAGCTATCCTGTGAATAGGGAAAATCTATGTTACCTCGAATATTTCAATTTTCTAGTTCTGTAATTTTTACAGTTGATTTTATTTCTGCATTGGGGTCTCAATTGTGTTGTTCTATTATCATTGATATTATTGAGATTCTATTTTTGTTGCAACCCGATGAGATGAGGGTATTCCATCTCATTCATCATATAGTCACTCGCTAGATATCAAATGGCATGCATTCTTATCATGCCATTTATGGTGCATTATTGATTTTATGTTGTTGTGATAGATGTGGTGATAGATATGCATGTTGTTGTTACAGACACCATGGTAGAAGATCCTTCTATTTTGATAGGGTATTGGTAATTGTAGGGTTTCATTTTGATGGACACCAATATTTAGTCCCTGAGGTGGTATGGGTCCTCTTGGATCAGAATTTGAAGGATCATGTTTGAACATAAATTGAATTTTATCATGTTATGATCTGAATATGGATTAAAAAAATTGATTTGCGGGGATCATGGGCTCTCACGAGTTGGAATTTGACATGACATGGAAAAAATATTATGTTTTAAGGGTTCCACAAGAACTTTTAGCAGATTTTTATCTGGAAACATAGACAACATGACATATGATGTTATGAAATCATTTCATGTGTTCTTATGTTATGGAAGAAACTAAATTTCTTAAGTGCACTTCGTGTACAATATGTACATGTCGTGAATTTTTTAGTTGTGTTTGAGATTGTGAGAGTAGAGACATGGGGATGATAAAAGTGTTTGGTAAATACACCATGTATTGGGAGTACAAATTGTTCCATAATATATCACATATCTGGCTATGTGACTAATGACATGGGTGGATGAAATTTGAGTGATACACATCATGTCAACATTTTACACATTGTGTGGTAATTGACTATGTATCCAACTATGAATCTAATAAAATGGGTGGATATAACATAATTAGTACACACCATGTCTAAGGTAAACCCACTGTGTAGTGTTACACTGGGAGAAAACGGTGTAGTTCTAGCCATGTTGAAGAACCTGGGCATGAGGAAAATTCAAGTACACATAGTTTTTCATGATGAATGTGTCCTGTGGATGGGGTGTTATATGTTCAAATTGGTAGGGCTACACGGCCATTTATGAAGCTTACGGTAACATGCCATGTAGTGGGTTTACACAATATATAAACCTATTTTTTAAAACATGAATTCTTTACTTATCTTGTTATTTTCATGCAACTCTAAGTATTTGACCTTTATAATCTAGTATATAGGCGTGTTCTTGAACTTCGAGAGTCATTCCACCAATACATCCTCTAGTTGTAAGCTAGGTGAAGGGAAACATCAGAGACTGGAATTTGTAGATCAGGGACCACCAGCAGATCCTCTTGTCTTGTCCGTCTTGGCACCAGGTATTATATCGGACGTAGGTTTTGATGGATAGTTCTTTGATGACTTTTTGAGGATGAGGTATAATATTCAAGGAGCACCACATCCTTCCTTGACTATGAATGAGTGGATGAGGGTGTTCCATTAGAAAAATCCTCTCACTTTTACAAGGTTTGGAGCACCACATGCAGAAGAGTAATGGTTTGAGGCTATTATAGCTATCTTTGAGCATATAGATATGCCCCCGAGAAAGGGGTGAATCTCATTATTTACATGATACGTGATTCTACCCAGATATTGGGGGATTTTATCCAAAGGTGGGACCATATCCGGTTATGGCATGGGATGATTTTTGAAAACCTTATATGATTACTTTTATCATGAGACATTTAGGGCTTATAAATTTTGAGAGTTCAAGGTTTTTTAGTAGGGATCTATTTCAGTGATGGGATTTATTCTCATTTAAAGAGCATTAGTTTGTTGCACCTATTCTGGAATGTGAATATTAATCATTGGTTATGTGGTTTGAGAATGGTCTGAGGTACATCATCTGATCGCAGATGAACATCTACGTGATGACAATGATGATAGCTATAGTAGACCTAGTGATAATTACTGAGCACAATATGATGGTGTTAGGATCTTTGAGCTAGGGTTGTTCAACATCCAGGGATGGTACTCCTTCAACATATTGTAGGAGGAAACATAGGAAGATTTCAAATGATGTTACATTAGGTAGCCATGTGGATTTATAGGAGTGCGGGAAGAGTGGTCATATCAGACAACATTTACCATAAGACATAGTCGAGTTCTGATCTTGCAGCAACATGGTCCATATTCTTCTTTTATTCGAGATGTTCTCACTAGCAGTATATGGGAGGGTATCTATTATGATTACACATTCAGGAGAAGGACCATCGGTTTGTCATCAATCATTTAACTGAAGTTCTCATGGCTATTCAAAAGGATGTGTAGGTCATGGTCGTGTTATCCAGATGGAATGTTATCAGTGATAGCATGGAGGATCAGCTCAAGGTAGTCAGGCCAGGTAACAATAATAGTTGGAAATTTTAAGTGGAGTAGAAACCACAAAACAAAGATCCTAGACCCTCAACAAATAGTGGTACAATTCTAGTTGCCTTAGTTTTAGCTTATTCACTTTTTGATACATGGGCTTCCCATAGTTTTATATCTTTATTCATTTTTTTGAGACATGGGATTAATATCTTTACTTCTGAAGATGTTATGACACTAGGCACTCTGTTTGTGATTTGGACGGCTACTGTACATTAGTGCAGGGTGTTCCCTCTTGAGGTTGGCAGGCTTAACTTTATATGGGAACTCTATGTATTAGATATGACATGATTTTATGTCATTATCAGAATGGAATTATATCTAAATGGAAAGGGGAATTCAGAGATTAATGTATAACTAGTGGTGGATCATTTCAAATATGTCTGTTTATGTCACTTTTCATTTTTCCTCTCAAGAGAGTTGTGGATTTCTCTATTGAGATTGTGCTAAGAGAAACATCAGTGTCTTTTCCTACATATCTGATGGTTACAACAGAGTTATAATAACTCAATAATTAGTTAGATGAGTTGTAAGAAAAAATTTTCATCTGACCTAGTATATGTTCTTGAGGTTTGCATGTTTTTTTGCATGAATTGTTGACAGTACCATCAGACTCTGTGTGGATTATTTTGAAGCTGAATTAGTTGAAGATCAAGAACCGATATCCATTGACGAGTATTGATGATCTCTTTTACAAACTTTTAGGAGTCCGAGTGTTCTCAAATGGTATACTATGATTCGGTAATCATCAGTTCTATGTTAGACCATCAGATATACCTCTTACAAATGTTCAGAGATGACATAGTCTCTACAAGTTTTTAGTTAATGTGTTCAGTACCATGAATGCACTAAGAGTATTCAATGCACTGATGAACGACATGATTTATCCTTAATCAGATTAATTTGTGGGAGTATTCATTGATGATATCTTGGTGTATTCGAACAGTCGACACCACCATGCCACCATCCTTGAGATCAACTTGAGTACATTCAGGGAGCCTCAATTATATTCTAATGTCTCAAAATCATACTATTGGATTGATAGGATTTAATTCATGGATAATGTCATCTTAGATAAAGGAATATCAGTAAACCCATATAATTTGAGAGAGTTAGATTCTTAGAAGCACCTGAAGATTGTTTTTGAGGTACGGTGTTTTTTGAAATTGTCTGGATAATATAGACTCATTATAAAAGACTTTTCATACTTACCTGCTCCACTAACAGGGATGAGTAAGAAGGGTGCGATGGACTTATGGATAGATTAATATGATTCATCCTTTTAGGAGATGAAAGGGAGATTAACTTTAGTACTGATACTGATTTTTTTATATTTGGTCTAGAGTTACACCATTTCTTATGATGATTCTGGTATCAAGCTAGGAGCATTGCTTATATAGGGGGGAAGATTAATTACATACGAGTCACAGTAGTTGAGGCCACATGAGAGGAGTTACTCGACACCCAATCTCACATTAGATGCATTTTTGCATGTTTTAAGAAGGTGGAGACATTATATTCCAGGGGATAATTTTATTGTGTACACTGAACAAAAAATTCTCCAATATATCAGTACTCAGCATGACCTAAATTTGGGATAGTGAAGGCTGGTGGGTTACCTTGAGTCTTTTGACTATGAGCTTGCCTACACCCCTGGGAATGGAAACATAGTGGATGATAAGTTAAGTAGGAGGACTCAGAAACATGCAGTCCAAGAGGCCATCAATGACTGTCAGGTTGGGGATATGTTCTATGAGATTAATTATGAGGTATATGATAGATATGAGAATAAATATCTCTCTTCTTTTAATGTATCCTATACTCTAGTGGATCGAGTAAAAATGAGCCAGTTATCTGATACCGAAGGACTGGTTTTATGGGAGAGTGTGTCATGAAAGGACCCTACTCTTGGGTGAACCATAAATGATGTTGAGGTCTTGTGCTTGCAGGGATGTGTATGGATGTCAACATACATACGCAATAATTTTATGTGATAATTTCATTTCTCAGTTTGGGTAGTTCATCCTAGTGTCACCATGATTCATCTATATCGACATAATCAGTATTGGTGGATAGGTATAAATGGGGATGTAGTTGGTTTTGTTATAAGGTGTTCCACCTGTCAGAAGATGAAGGTGGATCATGAGGGACCAGAAGGGCTTTTACAGTAGTTACATATTCATAAGTGCAAGTGAAATAATGCCATGATGGGATTTTTGGTAGGATTACCCAGGTCTTCTTGAGGGAATGATGTGGTTTGAGTTTTTATTGATAAACACATGAAGGTTTTACATTTCATTTTGATTAAAGAAACCTTCAATGTTGATGAGCATGGAAGGTTGTAAATCCGATAGTTATTAAATTTTCATAAATTTCTAGACTCTATTGTTTTTTATGAGGATTCTAGGTTTACGTCTCATATCTAACAGGGACTACAAAGGGCTTTCTATATACATGTACATCTATAAAAACATTCTATATCTAGACATATGGCTAGTCTGGGTGTAAAATTCATGTTTTGGGGGACATTATTAGATCATTCATCTTGGATTCTTGGTATTCTTGGGAGAGACATATAACCATGATAAATTTTTCCTAAATTAATAGTTTTCGGGTGATGATTCAGATGGAACCTAATGAGGTGTTGTATGGTCGTCCATTCTGATCACCCATATATTGGATGGAGGCCGGAGAGGAATCAAAGTATGGACCTTGTCCTTTCATGGAGTCAATTGTGCAAGTGGGGTTGATTTTTAATGTTATGCCCTGAACCTAGATACTAAAAGTCGGTGCCTTATTACATAATATTGGCATGATCACATGAGATCAAATATCTAAAGGAAAATTTTTTTAGTAGCCTTGGAAGAACTAAATACATACATAAGGTTCACATAACATCATAAAATAAAGAAAAACAACATTGTGTCCCCTTTGGAAACAATTATATCACATAGACTATCCTTACAGATCAATCATAATATACATCATCACATTTGGGGGAAAATAATACATAAAAAATGGGTGAGCATAAATGCTTAGTAAGGACAACAATATAGTAGAGACATTCATAAATAAGAAATAACATTGATGGAAATTCATAAGACTAAAACACAAGAATTTTAAAATTAATCATCAAAATAATATGGAAATGATAAAACTAATAATTCCATTTAATTATTCATAAGGATATATTCTATTAGCTAAATAATAACATGTAATATCAATAGCTAATTTCATATTGAGAGAATTCATAATTCCAGACATCATAACAACATAGTCATAGCATCGTGCCATGAATACAAATAATATTTTCTCAAGGCCTTATGCCAATACACTAGTTTGTCTCATGACACCAACTTAGGCATCAAAGAGATATAGCAGGCTCGCCCTGTCACATACTAAGTCCAATGCATTCTCTTATAAAATGGATGAAACATAACATAAACATTCGTATTAAAACTAGTATATGAAATGTAAATACATTAAACATAAACTATAAATGGTATAAAAATAAAACATCCTCATCCAAACATATCACAAAACATTCAATAAAATATCAATGAATGTATCAATATAAATCATCTTCAAACAAGCATAAAATCTAACAAAGTATATTGACATATTTTAAATCAAAACATTTTGATAGAAATATCTCTCCCTATTTATAAGTCATTTAAAGGTTAAATAATTACATAAGAAATATTTATTTGGAAATTGTGATTAAAAGCTAGTAAAGGATTCTATGAAGGTTTTATAAAAACAGAAAATAATCACACCCACTGTATAAGTGAAAAAAACATTTTTACCTCAATTTGTCGAAAAATTCATAATGTACCTTTTTGGGAAAGCGATGGAAACATTCCATTAAAACAAATTATAAAAAATTCAAAAAACGTTATTAATGAATATAACACATAATCTAGGAAATAGTAAAGAGGTTTTGAAATACATTTTTTTAAAAATATATGGGGATGATAAAAATGTTGTATTAAATACTCATGTATAAACAACCTCAAATAATACAGAGATTGAAATATTAACCATTTCCATGTAATTTTCCTTTGTTAAGGTTATGTTAACATTTTGTATAATAGTTAAATGATAGTTGTTAAATTATTCAGGAACCACATACATAAATATTATATCATATATGATATTCTAATATTTCTTTGTATATACTATTTCAGAAGTGTCATTGTTTTAGGTGTTAACAGATTTGTTATACATAATATTATTTGTTATGTAAGCCCTATTTTTTATGTATAAAATTTATTTGATTCATTTCTAGAATGATATTCAGTTGTTAAAAATTATTTTTAATCATAAAATGATAAAAAATTTGAACGGTTACAATGGGGAATGAATCTTAGTGTGATTATGGTGCCGGAAATCAGTACGTATGCACGAGTGAAAATATCATTCTATAGTTTGTGAAATCGTATATTATAGAAATTTATATCATTTATATAGAATCATTAATATTTTATATTTATTAGTTATGTTATTTATACTCATTATTATACTGATCAACAAAATTATGTGTTGAATAACAAACTACACCACGATGTGGAGACGGTAAGCCATATGTATGCACTTATGGTGACATGCCATTAATAGGATGGATAGAATAATGAATATGGTAGTACCATATTTATAATAACATCACGATATTTATAATGTACTGAATTTATTATTTTGGTAAGGAAACAAAAATGAAAGAGGAAGTGGACGATGAAAATAACTTTAAAAGAGGTGGTGAAATTATTACTGATTCTTTGGGTGCTTCCTTTTTATTTGATCAAACATGCTCCTAAGGTCGGCATTCTGATAAATGTAAGGCCTCTAGTTTAACATCCCAAGTAATTAATGAATAATAGATATATTTATCTATGCCTATTAATTATTAAGATAGTGTTTTAGAGGCTTAAAAAGAAAATAAATCCAATCTTAAGCATGGAATACACTAATATTCTTAAAAGATTGTTTTACTGCCTTTTGATGGCAAACCATTTTTGAATCTATCTTTTGACAATTTTATAAACTATGTTTGTCAAAATAATCTTATTCTTTATGATTGGGACATCAAAATTTACCTTGGGTGAATTTTTGGTATTTTTCTGACAATGTTCATTTTTTAATGAATAGTGAAAAATACTGCATTTTACATCAAAACTGCTTTTTAATCTAATTTATTTATATGATTAGATTATGTTTTGAATTTGTTTTGGACTGAAATTAGAATATATTTTTATCATTTTATCCAATGCTGGTCATTGGAATCAATTTCACTTTGAAATTAGACTTAAACTGGTGTCAATCTTTTGATACTTATTGTTTTGTAAAAACACGCTATTTGCTCTGGCAGCGGGAATTAATTATTAAATTAATTAATGTGAATTATATGATTTGAATTTTGTAAAATATACTTCATTTTTGAATTCGGAATATCAAATATAGCTTAGGGTGAATTTTTGGTAATTTTCTGAAAAACTTCAATTTTTGATGAATAGTGAAACCACTAAGTGGTAAACAAGCAAACTGATTTTTCAGTTAAATGAAAGTTTACCACTAATGTGTATTGAATTTTGAAAATCCGACATACATGGTTTTCATTAAGAAGTAAAATGTGGCTCAATGGGATTAAATTTTTTTTGGTGAATAGTAACTTATTAAGATTTTAATCGCGATTAGTGGTAATTAGGGTAGTTTAAGGTATAAATAATGCATTAATAATATGAAATGACCTAGACACTTGTCCCAACATTATTGGTTGTGTCATGTCCGACCAATACAAGCCATGGGTCAACTTGGGGACCCCATGGAGACATTTTGGTTGGGAAATGACATAAATAACTTTTTATTTAATGTAAAAGTAAAAATGACACAAACATAATACGTTTTACAAAAACAATTTTTACATGGGGTCATAAAGATCAGATATTTGATTATAAATAATCATTGGAAAGATAAAAAGATTTCCTACATCATAGTATTTTTTTATGATTTTTAGACATTAAATAAATTAAATTATTTATGACATAATAATGATGCAGCGATGACATCATTATTTGACGATTTAAATAAAATGGAAAGATAATGTAAAATCTATGAACTAAACATGGACAAAACCAATTGGATGAGTGTATTTCGAACCCTTATCACCTTATCCACGAATTATATCAATGTGGGACCTTTTAAAACCGAAACACATTTTCAAATAAAGTAATATTTCTTTACTTTCCAAAAGTGCCCCTCCTCTCCTCTTATAAAAGGCCCCCACCTCTACCTCATTTCACACACTCCTCAAGCCTTTGGCTCGGCCAAAACATTCCCATTTACTCTCTCCACATCCCTCTCCTCATCCTAGAGGATTCCATTTGGGTAGAATCTTTTCAAAGGAAGCCTTTAGGATCAAATCAAAAGGAGTTAAACTTTTAAAGGTAATTCATTCTCTCATGTTCATTTGTTTTATTTTGCTTCTCCATCCCCCTAAACTCTTTTTATTTAAATCATTTGTAACATAACCAGTATCTTCAATGTACTAGGATGTTGTTATAAGATTTATTTGAGCTACACTCTCACACAACTACATCAAATGGTTAAAGAACATACGGTTTCCGTGGATGGTGAAATTCTTCCTCCCGAAACGATGATTATTCAATACTCATTTTACACCTTCAAAGGTGGACATTATGATGTCACTATTTTTATATATGATATATAATATGTTTATGTTTTCCTTAAACTTCTGTTTTTTTTCATTTTGGGCATACCTTTATGGTTTCCATTATGGGTAAACACGATATCTTCATTTTAGGAAGTGCGGACTACCGCCCCCTCAAAGTGATTTGATTCGTTAAATACCATATGTGGGACATATAAAGGATGGAACTATGATATTATATATGATATAATACTGGAATTATAATATACCTATATATCATTATGATTCCATTCTATAAAATACGAAATAGAAATGAAAGTAGCGTTCATGCGTACGTACGGCTTACCGTCTCCATGAACGGTGCATTTCATTTCATACCTCTAAATGATTATGTGATATTATAAATGCATGTATGTACTAGATATATATGACATATATGATATCTACATCATGAATACCATTCTGGATATAATGAATACATGAACAACATGTAACTATAAAGGGCTTATTTTTGACTCAAGTACTAATGATCGTTAAAACGACTGTTATTAACTTAAATAATTACATAGTGTTCATGACATGGTAATAAGTGATATAAAGGAATAATGAACTTGAAAAAGGTTCTTAAGCAAGTAGAAATTAACTAAGGATTATTATTCAGGACATTAAAGAACGATCGAGTCAAGTCGGACCCGAGGTATGGGACTTCGTCTCAATCTCCTTTCATTGAGGCATATTTTATTTTATACACAACTTTCTTTTATACGGTGTATAAACCCCTTTGACTTTTACTTTTATTCAAAAGGAATATTTTTTATATGAAGCATTTACTAAACGACAAAAGGGAATGTTTTTGTCGTACGTATGCGGCGACAACGACTTCTCCGCCATCGTGACCGTTATTTGAGTTTCGGATTCCTCTACAAGCCATACCTTCTTTTTAAAAGAAAAATAAATACTGTGTTTTAGTTTTCTTTTATTTTGGTATTGAAAATGGTTTTCAAAATGTTTTTTGCATTGTATTGGTATCTTGTGATTGAAATGTCGAAATGTTATGTTTCCTTTATGCATGTTTTATGTGATACGATTATGTTATGGTTCTTGGGAATTATTTTGAAGACGGGTGGTTCCGTGATAAACTAAGGGCGGGTGAGCCTGATATAGCTCTCCAATGCATTGTGTAACGCGAAGGAGTGAAACTTTAATGTTTCTCCGAAGAGATTTTAGGGAATATACTGTGATGGGTATTCCAAACGTAACCAAGAGGGTTACTCCCTACGTAAGAATGTTATGGATGCCTCAAGTTACCTTTATGTCTTATGATTTCTATGACTTATTCATGATTTTATGAGGTATGTTAAAGTGCCTATGTTTTATGGGTAATGAATGATTTCATTCTTATGTATATATGAACTCATGTTTCCTTTCCATGTTTTTATAACCCATACTGAGCTTTTTATGCTCATCCCAAGTTTTTTTGAAATGTTTTTCACAGGTCAAGGGAAAGGTACATGATATGATGATAGTGTCAAGGAAGTGTCAAGAAATAATCCATGTTTTATTTTAAATGTGTTTCCATTGATGGGAATGAAGAATACTATCTTTATGTAACAACTTTGTTTATATGTGGAATGTAATGCATGTTTTATGATCTAATTCTCTAAAACTCTAAACCCGAAAAGATCCTCAATGTGTAATCTTGTAATAACTCAAGATTAAGTAAGGTTTAAGGCTGGGGCCTTATAGATGGTATCAAAGGTCAGTTTAGATAAGTTTAGGAGTTAGAATTCTATTAAATGATTATCCAAAAATATTTTTTTTCGAAATAATATAGCATTTAAAGATTACCATGTTGCTTCATCTAAGACATGTTTGTTCAGAATGGTTTTCCGTAGAGGAAACAGGGAAGCAGTGCTAGGAAGGCATACAGAAGGAAATAACCTTCCGAATCAGCATCCAGAAATGGCCGTAATTGGAACTGAACAGTTTGTTGCAGAAATGGCGCAGTTGACTCAAGCGAAAAATGGCGGTGGTATCCATACACGAGATCAGCCAGACCAACCGCAGACGAACATGTCAGTGGTGGAACATTTCATGAGGCAACATCCACCATCATTCAGAGGATCATCTGACCCTGTGCTAGCTGAAGGGTGGATTAAAGAACTGGATAAGATTTTTGATGTCATGGGGTGTTCAGACAATCAAAAGGTTAGTTTTGCTATTTACCATTTGGAGGGTGAAGCAGATCAGTGGTGGTCTATGGTTAAAAATATCAGGGACGCTGATGAGATTGATGCTCTTGACTGGGATGAATTCAAAGGTATGTTTCTTGAGAAGTATTTTCCTAAGGCTGTTCGACTTAGGATGGAAAAGCAATTCTTGTAATTGAGGCAAGAGGAAGACTCAGTGGCTTCCTATGAAGAAAGGTTCACTCGATTGGCAAGGTATGCTCCAAATTTTATTCGGGACCTTGATAGTAAAATCAATCGTTTTTACTCAGGATTAAAGCCAAAATATCGAAGGGAATTAGCTTCTCGTGACTTTAAAAGTTATGAAAAGCATGTTCGATGTGCTGAGAAGGTGGAAATGGAGTTTGCCAATGACCAAGTTTTCTGTAACAACCAGCAGAAGAAGAGACCGAGGTGGCAGGAGAATGGTAAGAATTCTTCAAAAAAGTCTGATGGTAAGAGGACTAAGTTTCCAGTTTGTGATAAATGTGGCAAAAGGCATGCTGGGGAATGTCTTCTGAATTCTGGGAAGTGCTACCGATGTGGTAAGATGGGACATAAGGCTCGTGATTGCACAGAAAAGGATCAAGGTGAAGGTAAGAACAAATTTGATTTGCAGTTAGTGAAATGTTATAAGTGCAATGAGATGGGTCACTATGAAAACGAGTGTCCGACAAAGAGCTTGAGTGATGGGAAGCAGTTAGACTACAAGCAGAAAGGGGTAGTGAAATCCTTTGCAACTACTTCAGCAGATGTCGGGCCATCAAATGAAGTGGTATCAGGTACTTTGTTTGTTTTTTCAGATTATTCCAGTGTGTTGTTTGATTCGTGGTCTACACATTCTTTCATCTCTGAAACATTTTCTATTAAAATGGGAATACCATCTCAAGAAATGACTCCTGAACTTTTGGTAAAAACACCTGGGGGAAATGTTGAGGCAAAAAGAATTTATAAGATTATTCCTATCCTTATCTGTGGAAAGAACCTACTTGCAATCCTTATTGTTCTACCTCTAGTAGAGTTTGATGTTATCCTGGGTATGGATTGGCTCTCTATTTACCATGCTAAGATTGACAGTAGAGCTATTGAAGTTTCTTTTCAGAAATAATTTCAGTTTGTTTACAATAATGAACCCTTACTTTTGATAACATATCAAGAGGCTGAGAAACTTGTAAAAGATGGAAATGAATGTTACCTTGCACACGTCGTTGAAAATAAAGGAACTGTTCAGATTAATGATGTGCCTATGGTAAATGAGTATCCTGATGTTTTTCCTGATGATTTTCCTGGAATAATACCATATCGGGAAGTTGAGTTTACTGTTGACTTAGTTCCTGATGCTAAGCCAATTTCAAACCCCCCTTATCGAATGGCACAAATTGAAATTTTAGAGTTGAAGGAGAAATTGCAAGATTTATTAGAGAAAGGTTTCATTAGACCTAGCACATCACCATGGGGTTCTCCTGTTTTATTTGTTAAAAAGAAAGATGGTTCTATGAGACTTTGCATTGATTATGGAGCCTTGAATAATATCACTGTTAAGAACAAATATCCTTTGCCTCATATCGATGATTTGTTTGATCAGCTCCAGGGAGCTTAGTTTTTTTCAACGATTGACCTGAGATCGGGGTACCATCAGCTGAAGGTAAAGGAGGCAGATATTCCGAAGACCACGTTCCGTACGAGATATAGCCATTATGAATTTGTAGTAATTCCTTTTGGGCTAACCAATGAACCTGCTGTATTCATGGACTTAATGAATAGAATTTTCCATGAGTTCTTGGATAAGTTTGTGGTGGTTTTCATTGATGATATTTTGGTGTTTTCTAAAAGTAAAGAGGAGCGTGAAAGAAATTTAAAGGTTATCTTGCAACAAATTTCATTCCTTGGTCACATTGTTTCTAAAGATGGAATAACTGTTGATCCTGCAAAAACAAAAGTTGTAGAAGAATGGCCAAGACCCACAAATGTAACCGAGATTCGTAGCTTCCTTGGTTTGGCGGGCTATTACCGAAGGTTTGTTAGAAATTTTTCACGGTTATCTAGTCCAATGACTAAGCTAACTCGGAAGGGTGTTAAGTTTATCTGGACAAAAGAATGTGATGATTGTTTTCAGGAATTGAAAAGAAGATTGGTGAATGCTCCAGTTTTGGCACTACCTTCTAGGAATGGTGAGTTTGTTATATACAGTGATGCTTCATTGAAAGGACTCGGTTGCGTCCTAATGCAGAATGATCAGGTAATTGCTTATGCTTCACGACAGTTGAAAAATCATGAGGTAAATTACCCTACACATGATTTGGAACTAGCTTCTGTTGTTTTTGCTTTAAAAATTTGGGGGCATCATTTGTATGGAGTAAAGTGTGAAATATATGCCGATCACAAAAGTTTAAAGTATATATTCACTCAGAAAGAGTTAAACATGAGACAAAGGAGATGACTGGAATTAATCAAGGATTATGATTGTACAATTCATTACCATACGGGAAATGCAAATAAAGTGGATGATGCTTTGAGTCGAAAAAGTAATGCTTCATTAACAATGTTGCGTTTGGAACGTGATCCTTTGGTTAAAGATTTGATGAACTTTGGCATAGAAGTTGTTGGTGAAGGAAGTCCTTCTATTTTGTTTTAGGTATCAGTGAGATCATCTCTATCAGATAGAATCAAGCAAGCACAGAAGCAAGATAGTGAGTTTCAGAAAAAGGTAGAGCTGGATCAGAAAGGTAAGTTTCATGAATTCAACATTGATAATGATTGCGTTTTGAGATTTGGAAAGAGATTGTGTGTGCCTTGTGATTCACAGTTGAAGAGAGATTTGTTATGTGAAGATCATAGTTCTCCTTTTTCAGTTCATCCGGGCAGTACTAAGATGTATAGAGATCTGCTGGAGTATTACTGGTGGGATGAAATGAAAAGAGATATTGCTGATTTTACTGTGAAGTGTTTGACTTGTCAGCAGGTTAAAGCAGAGCGACAGTTACCGAAAGGGATGCTTCAGCCTTTACTAGTGCCAGAGTGGAAATGGGTGAATATATCCATGGACTTTGTTGTTGGATTACCGAAGACATCTCGAGGTAATAATGCAATCTGGGTTATTGTTGATCGCTTGACCAAATCTACTCATTTCCTTGCTATACGAGATACTTTCTCTCTTGATCAACTTTCCCGTTTGTATCTTAAAGATATAGTCAGGTTACATGGAGTTCCTCTCTCCATTTTATCGGATCGTGATCCCAGGTTTACTTCTAACTTTTGGAAAGGCCTTCAGAAGTCGTTGGGTACTGAATTAAATTTTAGTACAACTTTTCATCCTCAATCAGATGGGCAGTCAGAACGAACAATTCAGACATTGGAGGATATGCTACGAGCTTGTTCTATGGATTATCAAGGAAGTTGGACCAACATCTTTCTTTGGTTGAGTTTTCATATAATAAAATTTTTCATTCCAGTATACAGATGGAACCATTTCAGGCATTATATGGGAAGCGGTGTCGAAATCCATCTTTCTGGGATGAAGTGGGTGAAAGGAAGTTGATGGGACTAGAATTGGTAGAAGAGATGGCAGAAAAAGTTCAGCTAATTCAGAAACACATGAGAACAGCTCAGAGCAGGCAGAAGAGTTATAAGGATAACCGGAGGAAGGATCTATCTTTCGAGGTAGGTGATCATGTTTTTCTCAAGGTTTCTCCTTGGAAAAGTGTGAGGAGATTTGGTAAGAAAGGAAAGTTGAGTCCAAGGTTCATTGGAGCATACGAAATTCTGGAGAGAGTTGGATCAGTTGCATACCGAGTGGCTTTACCTCCGAGTTTATCTCAGGTACACATTGTTTTTCACATTTCGATGTTGAGAAAGTATATGCCAGATCCATCTCATGTTTTGAGTCCAGAGGTAGTTCAGCTGGAAGAGAACCTATCTTATGAGGAACAACCGGTCCAGATTCTTGACCATAGGGAGCAAGTGTTACAGAATAAGGTGATTCACCAGGTAAAGGTTTTTTTGGAAAAACCACATGATTGAAGAGGCAACATGGGAATCTGAAAATGCAATGAGGGATATGTACCCCCATTTATTCGATAAGTAAATAAATTGCGGGGAAACAATTCTCTAAAGGGGGGAAGGATGTGACATCACAAGTAAGTAATGAATAATAGATATTTTTATCTATGCCTATTAATGATTAAGATAGTTTTTTAGAGGCTTAAAATGAAAATAAATCCAATCTTATGCATGGAATACACTAATATTCTTAAAAGATTGTTTTACTGCCTTTTGATGGCAAACTATTTTTGAATCTATATTTTGACAGTTTTATAAACTCTGTTTGTCAAAATAATCTTATTCTTTATGATTGGGACATCAAAATTTACCTTGTGTGAATTTTTGGTATTTTTCTGACAATGTTCATTTTTTAATGAATAGTGAAAAATACTGCATTTTACATCAAAAATGCTTTTTAATCTAATTTATTTATATGATTATATTATGTTTTTAATTGGTTTTGAAGTGAAATTAGAATATATTTTTACCATTTTATCCAATGGTGGTCATTGGAATCAATTTCACTTTGAAATTAGACTTAAACTGGTGTCAATCTTTTGATACTTATTGTTTCGTAAAAACACGCTATTTGCTCTGGCAGCGGGAATTAATTATTAAATTAATTATTGTGACTTATATGATTTGAATTTTGTAAAATAGACTTCATTTTTGAATTCCGAATATCAAATATAGCTTAGGGTGAATTTTTGGTAATTTTCTGAAAAACTTCAATTTTTGATGAATAGTGAAACCACTAAGTGGTAATCAAGCAAACTGATTTTTCAGTTAAATGAAAGTTTACCACTAATGTGTATTGAATTTTGAAAATCTGACATACATGGTTTTCATTAAGAAGTAAAATGTTGTTCAATGGGAATAATTTTTTTTTGGTGAATAGTAACTTATTAAGTTTTTAATCGCGATTAGCGGTAATTAGGGTAGTTTAAGGTATAAATAATGCTTTAATAATATGAAATGACCTAGACACATGTCCCAACCTTATTGGTTGTGTCATGGCCGACCAATAAAAGCCATGGGTCAACTTGGGGACCCCATGGAGACATTTTGGTTGGGAAATGACATAAATAACTTTTTATTTAATATAAAAGTAAAAATGACACAAACATAATACGTTTTACGAAAACAATTTTTACATGGGGTTATAAAGATCATATTTTTGATTATAAATAGTCATTGGAAAGATAAAAATATTTCCTACATCATAGTAATTTTTTATGATTTTTAGACATTAAATAAATTAAATTATTTATGACATAATAATGATGCAGCGATGATATCATTATTTGACGATTTAAATAAAATGGAAAGATAATGTAAAATCTATGAACTACACATGGCCAAAACCAACTGGATGAGTGGATTTCAAACCCTTATCACCTTATACACGAATTATATCAATGTGGGACCTTTTAAAACCGAAACACATTTTCAAATAATGTAATATTTATTTACTTTCCAAAAGTGCCCCTCCTCTCCTCTTATAAAAGGCCCCCACCCCTACCTCATTTCACACACTCCTCAAGCCTTTGGCTCGGCCAAACCCTGCCCATTTACTCTCTCCACATCCCTCTCCTCATCCTAGAGTATTCCCTTTGGGCAGAATCCTTTCAAAGGAATCCTTTAAGGTCAAATCAAAAGGAGTTAAACTTTTAAAGGTAATTCATTCTCTCATGTTCATTTGTTTTATTTTGCTTCTCCAACCCCCTAAACTCTTTTTATTTACATCTTTTGTATCAACACCAGTATCTTCAATGTGCTAGGATGTTGTTATAAGATTTATTTGAGCTACAATCTCACACAACTACATCAAATGGTTAAAGAACATACAGTTTCCGTGGATGGCGAAATTCTACCTCCCGAAACGATGATTGTTCAATACTCATTTAACACCTTAAAAGGTGGCCATTATGATGTAACTATATTAATATATGATATATAATATGTTTATGTTTTCCTTAAGCTTCTTTTTTTTTCATTTTGGGCATACCTTTATGGTTTCCATTATAGGTAAACACGATATCTTCATTTTAGGAAGTACGGACTACCACCCCCTCAAAGTGATTTGATTCGTTAAATACCATATGTGGGACATATAAAGGATGGAACTGTGATATTATATATGATATTATACTGGAATTATTTTATAACATTATATCATTATGATTCCATTCTATAAAATACGAAATAGAAATGAAAGTAGCGTTCATGCGTACGTACGGCTTACCGTCTCCATGAACAGTGCATTTCATTTCTTACCTCTAAATGATTATGTAATATTATAAATGCATGTATGTACTGGATATATATGACATATATTATATCTAAATCATGAATACCATTCTGGATATAGTGAATACATGAACGACATGTAACTATAAAGGGCTTATTTTTGACTCAACTACTAATGATCATTAAAACGACTCTTATTAACTTAAATAATTACATAGTGTTCATGACATGGTAATAAGTGATATAAAAGGAATAATGAACTTGAAAAAGGTTATTAAGAAAGTATAAATTAACTAAGGTTTATTATTCAGGACATTAAAGAACGATCGAGTCAAGTCGGACCCGAGGTATGGGACTTCGTCTCAATCTCCTTTCATTGAGACATATTTTATTTCATACACAACTTTCTTTTATACGGTGTATAAAACCCTTTGACTTTTACGTTTATTCAAAAAGAATATTTTTTATATGAAGCGTTTACTAAACGACAAAAGGGAATGTTTTTGTCGTACGTTTGCGGTGACAACGACTTCTCCACCATCGTGACCGTTATTTGAGTTTCGGCTTCCTCTACAAGCCATACATTCTTTTTAAAAGAAAAATAAATAACATGTTTTTATTTTCTTTTATTTTGGTATTGAAAATGGTTTTCACAATGTTTTTTGTGTTGTATTGATATCTTGTGATTGAAATGTGGAAATGTTATGTTTCCTTTATGCATGTTTTATATGATACGATTATGTTATGGTTCATGGGCATTATTATGAAGACAGGTGGTTCCGTGATTAACTAAGTGCGGGTGAGCCCGATATAGCTCTCCAATGCATTGGGTAACGCGAAGGAGTGAAACGTTAAGGTTTCTCCGAAGATATTTTAGGGAATATACTGTGATGGGTATTCCAAACGTAACCAAGAGGGTTACTCCCTGCGTAAGAATGTTATGGATGCCTCAAGTTACCTTTATGTCTTATGATTTCTATGATTTATTCATGATTTTATGAGGTATGTTAAAGTCCCTATGTTTTATGGGTAAATTATGATTTCATTCTTATGTATATATGAACTCATGTTTCCTTTCCATGTTTTTATAACCCATACTGAGCTTTTTATGCTCATCCCATGTTTTTTTGAAATGTTTTTCACAGGTCAAGGGAAAGGTACATGATATGATGATAGTGTCAAGGAAGTGTCAAGAAATAATCCATGTTTTATTTTAAATGTGTTTCCATTGATGGGAATGAAGAATACTATCTTTATGTAACCACTTTGTTTATATGTGGAATGTAATGAAAGTTTTGTGATCTAATTCTCTAAAACTCTAAACCCGAAAAAATCCTCAATGTGTAATCTTGTAATAACTCAAGATTAAGTAAGGTTTAAGGCTGGGGCCTTATATCTAGGGTAAATTGATGGTAGTTTGGAGTATATTTGAGAGGGGTTCGGTGAAGAAACAAGGCATTGGTGGTGTGATTTTGAGAGAAGGGTATGTACACTTTTATAAGATAGGTGAGGGTCATATTATGAAAATCTTGAAATATTAATTTATAATACAATCATATTCAGATTATAATTTCCCCAAAAAGAATAATTTATAGTCTATGGGGGATATGGGTTGAATAACACTCAAACATTAGGTTTTATAAAGGTTTAGGTCTCCATACTATCATTGTCTTTTAGATTTAACACTTAGTTAAATAGTTTAACTTTTACTGTGTATTGTTTTATAATTATAATAAATTTTTAATAAACATACTATAAAATTTAAAGAGATCCTCCAGTTTTTCCTTATTTACATATATATCATAATACATGTCCTTTGGCCTATCATAACATTTTTAGGAATATTATATTATTTAATAATATAATATTTGTTTTAAAAATCATTAATTTTAATTTTAAAGTTATTTAGCATTTGGGTTATTGTGATTGTAAAAACAACTATATAACATTAAAAATTTATTTAATCCACCCTAACATGTCATATTAACCTCAACAATTCGTTGATTGAATAAAAAGTCTCAATTTACATTTATTTGTATATTTAGAATATCAAATATTTTAATTTTTCATTTATAAGTTAATTACTATATCATCAATGTGTAATAAATAAATTTAATTATTTAATTTTAAAAATTATAAATAAAATAAAAAAATGTAGAAAATATTACTATAATTACAATGAATATTTAAAGTCTAAATCATGATATGTTTAACCCTATAATAAAAATATTTTTGTTATTAAAATTTGTATTTAACACTTTTAACTCTTTGTTAAATAAAATAACAATAAATGTCATAATTTAATCTAGGTGGATCAACAAGGATTGTATTTTATTCCTTATATTTTTTTTTCTAAATACAACTATCTAGTAGAATTAAAACATGTGTTAGATGAATTATAATATAATTTTTAACATTAATTACCCAATTTACTTTTAACCATGGTAAATAAAATTCAAAGTTACTATTGACGAAAAATTATTTTCATCTTATTTAACTAATTTTAAGTTACTTATGTCAACCATGTCTCTTGGATTTTGTAAATTCAATTCATAGAAGTGGTAAAATTCCGTTTTATGCAAATATGAAAATGTTCCTAGAATGTTGTAAAAAGACGTTAAAAAGTTAAATAAAATTTTATATATTTAATTTTATTTTAAAATGACTCCAATGAATTAAATTTACCATATATAGGTATAAAGAATTTATTTTTAATAATAATAAAATAATATGAAATAAATAATTTTTTAAATAATTTTTTTAAACAATAATGTAGTGTTTTTCACTATTCAAAAAAAATTTATTGTTTTATGAAAAACACAAAAAATTTATCCAATGATAATTTTGAAATAAAAATTTATAAAATGATATCTATTTTTCCAAATTCAAAATGTAGATGTTTCATTAATTAATTTAAAAATAATACCCTTTTTCAAAACATGGAAGCTGGATCTTGAGAAGTAAAAACAATCAAAAGATTGATATGTGTTTATGTCAAATTTAAATAAAAAACTTCTTCCAATGGAAAAAAATGAATTAATTGAAAAAAATATAATTTATTTATTCTTCAAAACCATTTAGTGGTATAATTTAAAAATATAAATTATTTTTAAAAAAAATTTTGTATTTAATTAATATTTAGTATTTTAACTACTAATCAAAATATGAACATTATCAGAAAAACTCAAAATATTTATCCAAATTATATTTTTATGTCCCAATTTTAAATAAGAATTCTATTTTTTCTAATTGAACATATAAAATTGTCAAGTATTTTATTTAAAAAGGGTTCCCCATAAAACGGTTTTAAAATGTCATTTTTTGAAAAATAATTATTTTATCTGGAAAGTTAAATTTGTTCTTATAGTAGTTCTATGAAACACATAATAAGGATTTTAAAATTATATGGGGAATATAAAATAAAAAATGTAGTTAATAATATTCATAACCTCTTTTTGAATGACTAGTTTGGTAAGTCATGGTGCACTTGAACTCGGTGTTACGTGTGGTGGAAGCAATTGAATTACTTGGAAAAGATAACATGCTATGAAATTATAGGTTCTAACATTCTATGATCCTTCAATAAATTTCCTCATCACAATTTGAAATTTTTCTGCAAAAATAAAAATTTAAAAATAAAAAATACTTTTGTTGAAAACCCGCATCAGAAATAGGGTTAATAAAATTTAATCATAATAATAGGGAAAGGGAGATAAAAAAGTCACAACCAAATTAGGATTTAGAATATGAGAACATTGGATACAATTTGTGACAAATAATTGGGGGAAAATAAATATGTATAGAGAGTAACTTAGGTCATCAATCATAAACAAGTGAATAATAAATAGAAAATTGAGGGCCTAAATCCTTAAATATATGAAGATTTAAAGATCAAAAGTTCAGCAAAATAGAAGTTATTATGATAACACATTTTTGGTTTTAAGATCCCTTCCCTAAATTTTATGAATTAATTCCTTCATATAATAAGATAAAATAATATTACTTGACATGTTGGGTTCCATCCTTCAACTAACTTATACCCCAAACTCATTTTTTCTCCAAAATAGAATAAATTTATAAAATATTCTATTTATCCTAATCATACAGGTTTTCAAAAAACTGAATTTATATTTCATCTATAAGATAATTTAAAAGAACTATATTATACATACCTAGACATCATGAAGGCCAGTTGTAGGTGATGCACCTTAGGCACCCTTTGGTTGCGGGTTCAAGTCTCACGGCCTTGATGGATGCAATGGGTTGTCACCTGACTATCAGATTGCCCTTTCTATGAAAAATACAAAATTAATCTTATGAAATATTTTAAAATTAAAAAATACCATAAAATGTACAAATTATTCCTATCCAATATTTATACTTATCTAAAATACTTCTATCCAAACTCAATGTCAAATAATTAATAAGTATGGTCAACATAACATTATAAAGATATCTTTTTCCCAAATAATAACATGTGAGTATCTCCATCATGTATTCTCTTAAAACATGGTAACCCCCTGAATTACCATTAAAAATTATAGATAACATTCATGCTCCCTTATTCCTTATAAAATAATATATATATTCCTTATATCAAAAAATATTTAATATTCCAATAATGAGGGAATAAACAAACCCCTAATCAGTTCCATGGTACTCAAGAATATCCAAAATATTTTATCTTATTCAACCATATATTATTCCAAAATCACTACATCACAATCAAGACCATATTAAGGTTTATAATTCCTTCAACAATGTATTTTACAAAAATATTAACTTGATATTGAATTAATTTTCATTGTACCATATAATCTCAAATCCTTAATGAAATAGTAATACATTACCATCCTTATTTATTCCATTAATTAATATGACCATTATATCATTGATACAAAAATCAAAGGAAATAATTCATCAGTAAAAAAAGAATGTTCACTAATTATTTATTTTCATCTTCGGTAGTATCATAACATGAATATTTTTCAATAGAATCATTTCTCGTATACTCTGATGATGGAGACATTGATTCGAATAGTGTCCAAAATCCTTGAAGATAAAGCATTGTACATTTGAAATCTTTTTCATACCCTTGTAATCTCATACATGGTTTCATTCATCTCCACTCTTATAACAAACTATCATTCCATTCAATAATTTACCAGAGTGATTCTTTCCACAGTAATCAAATATGAGAAATCCTTCAGTCCCTTTTTCCCTTTATCCATCATTCTCTCTACCATTATTTTTTTTCTCTGGAATCCCTTAAGAGCTATAGGACTCAAAAATTTCATTACTCGTCTTTTTAACACTTGATACTATTTTTTCATATGATGAGAATACGTGGGAGACTATTTATCTTATAAATGATGGATTAATTCCTTGAAAATTTTGATCCTTATTACTCAATGGATCATGAGTATTGTTGGAGTACTCATTCTTTTACTAGTAACCATTTCTAAACAATGGCACGTAGTAGATTATTTTATGTATCCCAATTCATAATTCCATACTTATAAAATACCGAATGTAAATTGAAATATTTACGCATATAATCTATAATCATAAAAATGTTTTCTTTGAGGATGTTTTTACTCATAAATCATTTCTAATGGTTTGTAATGAAAATGTGAATTATCTTAAGCATATCACCCAAGACTATCATTACCAATAGTGAAAAAAGTCTCGTTGGCATGCACTAGTTTCTGTTCTAGTCATGCTCAAAGCAATATTATCATTTTTACCCCTAGATACATTGGTTCCAGAGAAGCCTCAACATGATCGTATACATACTGGGATGTATTTCATGGAAAATACACAACATATCAACTATACTAAAATGTTAGGTAGTTCTTCTATACATATCCTCAATGTTTATCTAATGATAATTTTATCTAGTCAGTGTTTTTTTAAATAAAGTTTCCATGATTTCTAAACAAACATCCTATGATACCAAATGTAATGCCCCAATCCAAGTTACCTAGAAATAGTGAATTATTACATAAAATTGTCATGATAACTACAGATCATGTCTCTAAATATGGATCAGTTTAGCAACCTTGTAAGTACTAGATACACACATATGTTTTACATTATGTTATGAAATTAAGAAAAAACATAATATTTCCCCATCGAACAGAATCATATCTCTTAGCCTATCATTGTAGGTCAATCATAATAAACCTTTTTAGATCCTAGGAAAAATAAAACATGAAAAAAGGGTGAGGTCAGATGCTTAGTAAAGATTACAGTATTGTAGAAACTATCATAAATATGCCCAAAATTGAAGAAAATGTATAATACATAAACAGATGTAATTTGAATAAAAAATCAGAATAATATTGGAATGATAAATCAAATAAGCCCATTTACATATTCACATGGTTATTCTACTTGTCCAATAAGCACATTAAATACAAAAAACTAATTTCAAAATGATCGAATGCTTAATGTCGGACATCATAACCACATAGTAAAGGCCTTGTGCCAAGAATACAAATAAGATTATGTCAAGGCCTTGTTCCAAGACAATAGTATGTCTACTGAGACCTTACGATGCATCGAGGAGCTATAATGCGCTCCACCCATCACTTATTAAGTCCAACACATTGCTCATATGAAAAAGTTGAAACATAACATAAACATTCATATTAAAACTAGAATACAGAATGTTAATTTGTTAACCATAAACCATGAATCATATAAAAATTACACAAACCATATCAAAAATATCTCAAAACGTTCAATACAATATATATGATTGTATCATAATAAATCAACTTCAATCAATTGTAAAATCCAACAAATGATATTAACAAATATGAAATGAAATATAATTGAAAGAAATATCTATTTCAACTTTGATATCATTTTAAAGACACATATTTATAAATGAGAATATTTATTTTCAAAATATTCTTTATATTGTTGTAATATAAGCTTCAAAGGTGTAACTATGGCAGAAAATAGCCACACCCACCGTCTAAGTTATTAAAAACAATCATGCCTCAATTTGACGAAATGGGCATTATGTAACTTGTTTGGAAAGCGACAGAAAGATACCATTCAAAACATTTCAAATAAACTCAAATAAGTATAAAAATGTATTTAACCTATAATCTATGAATAAGTGAAAATGTTTTCAAATTCATTTTTTAACCATGGATGTGGATGATAAAGAAGCCCCAGTAGATACTCATGTATCCACAACCTCGGATAATAATGAGATTAAAAAATTAACTCTTACCATGTACATTTCTTTATTCAAGGTTACATTATCCTCCTGTATAATAGTTAAATAATTTTTATTAATTTATTCAACAACAACATACATGAATATGATATGATATATAATCTACTAATATTTCATTATTAATAATATTTTGTATGTATTATTGTTTCGGGTGTTAAATGATTTGTTTTCCTTTTTATGAATTATTACATGAGCCATGTTTGATATGGATAAGATGTAGATGATTCATATACATAATTATATTATGTTTTAAACAATTATTTTTAATCAAAAAATGAAATATATTCTTGAATGGTTACCATTGTAAATGAATCACATCACTATCGTGGAGACGGTAATCCGTTCGTATGCACGAGCGACAATACCATTCTATTAATGATGAAATCATATGTAATTGTATGATATATCATATATAAAGAATCATTAATATGTTATAGTTATTATTTACATCAATTATACACATTATGATATACATCCAAATAATTAAGTGTTGAATAACAAACTACACCACGACATGGAGACGATAAGCCATACATATGTAGGTATGGTGAGTTGTTATTCATAGGATAGATAGAATAATGAATATGGACATATAATATTTATAAGAACATCACAACATGTATATGGTATGAGATTTTTTATTTTTGTATGTAAACTACAATGAATGAGGATGTGGATGAAGAAAAGTACTTTGAAAGAGGTGGGGAAATTATTACGGCTTCTTTGGGTGTTTCATATTGATTTCAGCAAAAGGGCACCATAAGTAAACTATATGATCAAATTAAGGCATCTAGGTTTATTTGAGGGTCATTGGGAGGATATTTTATCAGGTTTTGTCCTATCAAAAAGGCATTGGAGGTGTGATTTTGAGAGAAGGTGAAGTAACTTTTATAAGAGATGTGAGGGTCACTTTATGAAAAGTTTGAAATATTAATTTGTTATACAATCATATGTGGTTTATAATTACTTAAAAGTGTTTTATTTAAATGAAAAGGTGTTTTGGGTCAAAAACCTCTCAACCAATAGGTTTTAGACTGGTTTAGGTCACCATATTAACCATATATTATAGATTTAAATCTTAGATAAATAGTTTAACTTTTACCATGTATTCTTGTATTATTATAATAAATGGTTAATAAAATTAGTATAAAATTCCATGAGAACCTAAAGTGGTTATGTAAGGACACATAAATCATAATATAATTTCTTTGGATGAATATTATATTTTTAGGATTATTTTATCATTTAATAATACAGTATTTGTTTTAAAAACTCATTTATATCCATTTTGACACAATTTATCATTTCAATTTTTTGAAGGTCATAAAAACATTATCAAATTGAAAAAATTTATTTATTC
Source organism: Viscum album (assembly GCA_963277665.1). Lineage (NCBI taxonomy): Eukaryota > Viridiplantae > Streptophyta > Magnoliopsida > Santalales > Viscaceae > Viscum > Viscum album. The sequence goes on along the minus strand of OY728146.1, from coordinate 923,734,909 downwards.
AACCCTAACATGTAATATTAACCTATAAAATTCTTGGAATGAATCAAAAGTCTCAATTTACATTAATTTTGACATTTAAAATATCAAATGTGTTAATCTTTGATTAATAAGGTAATTACTGTATCATCATTGTGTCATAAATAAATTAAAATATTTAATGTATAAAAATTATAAAAAAATATTTATGATATAGGGAATAATTTTATATTTCTAATAAATATGTATAGTTCATATTATCAAATGTATAACCTGATATTATAATTTTTTTTATTAAAATTTCAATTTAACACTTTTAACACTTATTTAAATAAAATAATAGAAAATATCATAATAAAATCCAAGTGGATAAAAAAGGATCATATGATATTATTGTGGTTTAATTTAGTCTATATACATATATCCAATATAATTAAGACATTTTTTAGGGTAATTGTTATATCATTTTTACCTTTAATAACCCTATCTACTTTTAATTGTGTTCAATAATAATCATAAGTTACTATTAACCAAAAATTAGTTTAATCTAATTGAACCACATTTTAATTACTGATTTAAGTAATGTCTCTTTTATTTTTGAAATTCCATTCACAGAAGTTGTAAAAATACGCTTCATGTGAATTTTCATATGTGCCTAGAATGTGCGTAAAAGACGTTAAAAAGTTCAATAAAATATTATATATATAATTATATTATAAAATTAATCGAATGAATTAAATTTAAATTATATAATTATAATTTTTATTTTTTGAATTAAAATAAATATAAATAAAATAATGAAATATTAAAATAGAAAGTCGATTTTATACAATAATTAAGTGTTTTTCACTATTCACCAAAAAAGGAAGTTTTTTATAAGAATACCAAAAAAACACCCTAAGATATATTTGATGTTCAAAATTAAAGAATAATGTCTATTTTCCAAAGATAAAAACATAGAAGCTTTATTAATTAATTAAAAATTTATTCCCGATGTCAAAATAAAAATTCGGGGTTTTGAGAAATAAAAACTATCAAAAGATTGATAAGTGTTTATGTCCAATTTAAAGGTAAAATTACTTACAATGACCAAAATTGGATTCAATGACCAAAATATAATAAAATTATATTTTAAAATAATTATAAATTATAATTTAACACTATAAATTGTTTGGAATAAAAAAGTATTTTTCAATTAAAATTAAAAAACATCCACTATTAATAAAAAAATGTAAGTTATCAGAAATTTTTTTATCCAAAGTAAATTTTTATGTCCGACTTATAAAGAAGTAGTTTATTATTTTTAAATTGAAAATATAAAAGTGTTAAACATTGGATTTAAAAAGTGTCCCCCATTAAAAGGCTGTAAAATTTCATTATTTTGAAAAATACTTATTTCATATGAAAAAATGAATTTGTTCTTATATTATGTATAAGAAACTCATAATATGGATGTAAAAATTATATGGAGTTATAAAATTCAAAATTTAGTAAATATTATTCATAACCACTTTAATACTGGCTCGATTAAAATGTCGTGGTGCACTCGAACTCGGTATTGCGTGTAGTGCAAGTTATTGAATTACATTAAATAGATAACGAGCTATGAAATTGTAATGTCCCATATTTTTTCATGTATTATTTTAAAATTATATGAGAATTAATTTGAGACCTGGATCTGTGATGGCGTGCATTTCTGAGGCCCAGTGATCTCGGGACAAATGTTTGAATTTAATTTAATAATTAAATTACACACACATGTGGTTTTCCGGAAAATGTTGATTAACTCGTGAACGGGTGATCGGATCAAAATTTTGAGGGCCTCGTTGCGTTCTGAACAACGATTTTACCATAGGGGAGGCCTAACATCGGCCGACGTAGGTCGGTGGTGAAATCTAGTTTTTTGATGTACCCATAATAAAATATTTATTTAAAATGTTTTATTTAAATCATTTTACAGAAAATATCTCTTATCATTTTAAATAGAGATTCAAAAGAGATCAGGGTCTCAATTCCAATATCCCTAAATTTCCATGGAGGCTCTGGAATGATCTAGAGAAAACCTCCCAATGCAGCCACAATTTTCTTGACGAGCTTCACCGACGACGATGACGCGGTGACCAGATCTTCGCCAACAAACACCACAAATCCAGGTAGGACATTTCATCTCTATGTGAATCCTTTCATGTTCTTGAATCCTAAGACGAAATCAGACTAATCCATGAATAAATTAGTATGATGATTGATCGTATTTGCGGTATGGGATATTTCGGGGCTTTTGGGTATTTTGATTATAGAGTTATTTTGGTTTGTTAATTCTCTAACTGTGACGAACCAAGATCGACACAAACATCGATCGAGGTTCTTCCCTCTCGTTTTGTGGTGCCTTTCTTCCCCGATTTCTCATGTCCTTCTTGAGTGTTCTACGAATTTTTCACGAGGATATCAACAATGGATCATTGTGTATCGGTTGTGCGATGAAACGATCCCAAATTGAAGATATGTCATTGGTACAACCCTATGGTGGTGCGGCTGTGGTGGCGACAGATGCGTCGAAGCATATCAGAAGATATCGTTCTTCAACCGATTTTTTCATGGATGTCCAGAATCAGATTTTGGAGCTGATTGAAGGCCTAAAACCCATGGATTTGGCATCAAGATGACGAATTGAACAATGATCTTGAGTTTCGCATCAAACGGAGCAGAGAAATTCCTTCTGGAGAATCGGTCGAGGTGTGAGGAGGAAGACGACGCTTCTGGAAATTTCTCGATTACACGGCATGTAGTATTTTCTACACGGTGTGTGTTCATTGGCGGACCACCTGGCGTGTACTCCAGGAGAACACATATATGGGTTGGGTAGACGGCCAAGGACATGGTGTGTATACCCCTCCCCAGCCAGACCCGGCCAGATACATGGGAAACCCCATGTGCTTGTACACGAGCAGGCGACACAGACACAAACATAGACCATGTAAGGGCACATGGAAAACGTACACGGAGCGAGCCCCAGGTTCTTATACACTGCGTGTGATTCTTCTACACGCCCTTTAGTTACTTTCTATCCGACAAGATGAATGATATATGTCGTTTAAACGGGCAGTACCCCGAGTCAAGGAACACGACGTGTTATCCTTCTATATGTTGTGTAGTTGGGTTTTACGTAGCTTGGATGGATGACATGGGCCGTTTACATGGGCAGTACTGGGATTCAAGTAATATGATGTGTGATCCTTATACATGTCATGTAGTTGTGTTTTAGATAGCTTGGATGGATGAAACAGTCCGTTTACACAGGCAACACCCGGAGTCAAGGAACACGGCATGTGATTATTCTACACACCATGTGGTTGAGTTTACACAGCCTGGACGAATGACACGGGCCGTTACATGGGCAGTACCCAGGGTCAAGGAACACTGAGTTTATCCATACTACACTCTTTGTAACAAATATTACCAGGTTTGAGCGAGTTTCCTTCTATGACATGGACTGCATTCTATAGGGTTCGTCCCCTTGGTCTTTCTCATGAGGGTTCCTGATATCATTTCCTATATACATGAGTATGATCCCTTTAGAAGGACTTCTTGAATACATTTGTTGTAATCCCCTCTATGAGGATTAGATCCGAATCCTCTATTCATTACTAGAAACCTAGGTAGAGTTCTTGGTATCGACGTGACCAACTATACTCGGGTGCTGATCCTTTGCTTAGCAGATTAGCTCAGACTAAGTTGTCGGAATCACCACATGACTTGATCATGATCCTCATTTGTGAATCATGATCCCAAGTACTTGTAGATTGTGTTCTCCCAGAATGAGTACTCCATATATCTCTCTTCAGACCTAAGAAAGTGTTCTCCCAGTTGCATGCTTAGTGGAATCTTCGAGATAGATCTTAGTGGTGGTATTCGTGATAGTCGATCGTTGCATGAGTATATCTAGATCATCATGTTATATGTTCTGTAGACATTTAATGTGTAGAGATGACTATATCATTATTTTGTGTTGATTTTCCCTTGATTTATTCCTTTGTGGTTTCGAGGTGTCCTACTGGGTATTGTTATACTCACCCCTACACGGGCTTGGCCTGCACGTGTCGTGTCTTGTGCAGACGAGCAATCCTTTGACAGGATTCTAGGCAGACTAGGACCGGATAGTACTCAGTGAGATTAGACAGGCTGGGGTGTGTTTCTACGGCTACAGATTACAGTCCAAGCACCTTTCATTACTGGTTTGACTTTGTTACAGACTCTCTTTTAGTGGGCTTGTACTTTTAGACCAGGGTTTTACTCTATTGTACTTTACATTCCTATCGTACTCTATTGGTTGGGTTTTAGTATATTCATGAATCTTTTCCTTTTATTAGTTTTTATTTTTCATCATTGTGGTCTTGGAGATGTTTGTGTGTGTGCATACAGGTTTATAGGCAATGCCTCCAATGTCAGTAGCATGCATACTCGGTGCTACTCACCAGCCCCAAGCCTATTGGAGGTGGGCTTGGAGAGTTGTGGCTTGAGCCCAACTGGGATGGGTCGTGACAGAGTGTAATTAGAGGTGGTCGGTTATAACTTAGGATCGAGAGTCTATGAGTTGGTTTGAGGAAACATTGTTAAGGGTTTCGAGTTAAACATTTAGGCCAGGGACCCCAGTGTTGGTGCAGGCGTCCGACGTATTCATACAGCAAGTCTATGATAACTGTTTTTCGACTCGGAACATTAAAACAATGGTCGCAAGGGAAAATAATGGTACATTCATCATATAGGAATGGGTTGCAGTTTCCATTTCCTTCATGAGTCAGCTCTCCAAATATACTCATGACTGAGGTACATCTTTTTTCATTACAGGATGCCTCTGCGATGCGCACCTTCTAGGATCTAGAAAATTAATCATGTGGATGACCCCCTCAGTGATGAAGCTTCGATACAGGGACCATATCCCCTAGTTTTACCATCGTGTGGTGTGCCAGTTATCCACCACCTATGGAGATGTGTTTAGTGTCAGTTGTACTAGTAGAGGATGATCGTAGGAAGAGTGCACTCTACGAGTTTCAGAGATAGAGTCCCCTTAGGTTTTGAGGTGAGACTGACCCTCAGGCAGCAGTGGATTGGCTTGAGGCAGTGACCATAGTCTTTGGTTTGGTCAGCACACCAATAGATTAGATGGTGATCCTGGCAGCGAGCCTTCTGCAGGGCTCGACCGAGCGATGGTGGAGTTTGGTTATTCATACTCACGATGATGCGACTCTTTCATTGTCCGATTTTGAGCATATCTTAAAAGAGAAGTGTTCACCGGTTACCCTGAGAGCAGTACATATACAAGAGATTCTTCAGCTCCAGCAGGGAACTATGTCGGTGGTTGAATATTCATTGAGGTTTACCAACCTCTCGCGATACTCCATGGATATGGTCAAGGATCAGTACTTCAGAGCTCAGACTTTTGAGCGGGGCTTGCACAGAGACATCCATTCTAGCATTGTCACTATGAGCATTCCCACTCATGATGGGGTGCTCGAGAATGATTTGGTGGTTGAGAGATTCGTGACAAAGCAGAGACAGCCAACTGTTGTCAGTAGTGAGCGAGTTGGAGCAGAGACCTCAGTAGCATGGATCCGACACGAGGGACCCAGGCGTGGGAGACATTTTCCAAGGATATCCTAGGATAGGGGATCTATCGTACAGGGTTTGCAGGGCGCATCCAGCCAGCCTCGAGAGAGGCTATGAAAGTCATGTGATGGAAGGGGACATCTCGCTTGAGATTGTATGACCCATCGTAAAACTAACATGGGAGTAATGGATGTACCACCAATGTAGAGGCAACGTGTGGAGGAGACAGATCTTCGAGGTGGCGGACATGGTAGAGGAGCGGGGAGAGCAGCTTGAGGTGGTTGGAATTTTGACCCATTACCACAACCACCCACAGGAGGTCTAGCCCAGGATCAGGGAGCTGGTGGACAAAGGTAGGGATAGCTGCAGGCGGTAGAGGCGTATGACCCAGGTACTCCTGGAATGATTAGAGGTACAATCTATGTCTTCTCTACTTTGGATGTCGTACTGATAATCACAGGTTCTATTCATTACATTCTGGGTGCTTATCTTGTTCGATAACTTGAGACTCTGTTTGAACCGTTGACTAGACCATTATTCCTAGAAACACCGACTGGAGAAGATTCAGAGATCACACACATTTGCAGACAGTGTGACCTGACCCTTGGAGGCGAGAGTTTCAGTTGGAACATCTTGGTGGTACTGTCAAGGCATTATGATTTCATTCTTGGTATGGATTGGCTATCCATAGTTCATGCCCAGATAGACTTTTTTAGGCGAAGGGTGAGGTGTGTCCGCATTGATGGAACAAGGTTCTCTTTTTTCTGTGAAAGGGTGGCCCACCCAGCGCAGGATTGACTCATGTGTATGAAGGTGCAACTGATATCCTATTAGTTGCCTAGCCTAGCCCTTTGAATAGTAGATGTTTCGAGTTTCCGGATTCCCGTAGTAGTGGCTTTGTATGAGGACGTCTTTCTCAAGGATGTCCCCATACTACCTCCCCATCTGGAGATAGATTTCTACATTGTGTTGCAACCAGGGATGACGCTGATTTCAGCATCAGCAAATCGGATGGATCCTGCAGCGCTTCACAAGATGAGAGTGAAGTTGGAATACTTGTAGAGGAAGGGAATCGTGAGACCTAGTGTTTCACCCTAGGCGGCCCCAGTGTTGTTTGCCATGAAGGCAGACTGGAGCACGATGCTATGTGTTGATTACAGGTGCCTGAATGAGGTGAATGTAATGAATATGTATCCACAACTGAGGATCGAAGACCTCTTCGACCAGTTAAGAGGGGAGCGATGGTTCTTGAAGGTTGATCTACGATCAGGCTATCACCAGTTGTGAGTATGGGCTGAGGATGTACCAAAGATGACTTTCAGATGTCGCTATGGTCACAATGAGTACATGGTGATTCCCGTCGGCGTGACGAATGCCCTGACAGTGTTCATGGGACTCATGAACCAGATATTACATCCTTATCTAGATCTGTTCATAGTGGTCTTCAACGATGATATCCTGTGTACTCTGCGTCTGAGGAGGAACATGTGAGACACATAAGGATGGTTTTTGACACACTCTGAGAGCACCGGTTGTATGGGAAACTTTCTAATTGTTAGTTCTGGATATAGTAGGTCCAATTTTTGGGACAAGTAATCTCAGGAGATGGTGTGGAAGTGGACCCATCCAAGGTGGAGATTGTGCTAGCAAGGAAGACACCCCGTAGCGTGACAGAGGTGCGGAGTATCATTTGGTTAGTGGGGTAATATCAGAGATTCATCCTTGATTTCAGAATGATTTCAGCACCCATGTCAGCTTCTACTCAAAAAGGGAAGCCTTTCGTGTGGACTGAAAGATGCTAGCAAGCTTTCCAGTAGTTGAGGTAGATTATGACGAGCACCTCGATTTTGGAATTACTGGAGGAGGGTGTCGATTAATTAGTGTTCTGTGATGCATCCGAAATTGGGTTTGGTTGTGTCCTGATGTAGAGGTATGTTGTGATTGGATATGTCTCATGCTAGTTGATGCCCCACGCGTAGAACTACACGACCCATAATTTTGAGTTGGCAGCGGTAGTCTTCGCATTGAAGTTGTGGCTACACTACCTGATGGGCGAGTAGTTTACCATCTACTATGATCAGATGAGTATTAGATATATATTTTCTCAGAAGGATATGAATTTGAGACAAAGAAGATGGCTTTAGTTCCTCCAGGATTATGTCTTTGAGAACATTTACTCAACTAGGAATGGGAATGTTGTGGCAGATGTTCTCAGTAAGAAATCCAGATCGCAGTTGCAGGATGAGGTGATGAGGCAGTTGGACTCTTTATAGTTATCCTTCATAGATAGAGATGGTGAGAGCTATTACAGAGAAGGTCGAGGTCATGCAGGAGTGGATGAAGACTGCACAGAGTCGGAAAAATCCTTATTCTGATAGGAGGCGGAGTCCCTTAGTGTTCGAGGAAGGAGAACATTTGTTCCTTCGGGTCTCACCTCAACAGGGATTGTAGAGTTTAGGCCGAGGTGGCAATCTATCTCTAAGGTTCGTCGGCCCTTTCCTAATTATGAGTAGAGTTGGCGAGGTGGCATATCTCTTGGCTCTACCTCATCAGATGGACCGGGTACACAACGACTTCCATGTATCATAGTTATAGTTGTACGTGCATGATCCATCGCACGTCATCGACTGGGGCGTGCAGGACATCGTTGATGGAGAGACCATTTCTGAGTACCCAGTGGAGATCGAGGATTGGCATGAGAAGATCCTTCATTGGTGAGATATTCCCTTGGTGAGTGTTTGGTGGCAGCACAAGAATCTCCATGAGAGCACGTAGGAGTGGGACGCTCATATTCTCATGCAGTGCCACATATTTTTTAGTATCACTTGTTTTGGATTTCCGGGGATGTTAAATACCTAAGGTGGGTGTGATGTAATGTCCCTGATTTTTCCTTGTATTATTTTAACATTATATAGGAATTAATTCAAGACCAAGCTCATGGACGACGTGCAGTTCCGAGGCCCGGTGAGCCCGAAACAAATGTTTGAATTTAATTTAATAAATAAATTACGCACGCATGTGGTTTTCCTGATAAATTGTATCAACTCCTGAATGGGTGCTTGGATCAGAAATATGAGGGAACCATTTCATTCAGAACATCGATTTTACCTTAGGCGAGGCCTAACATTGGTCGGCGTAGGTCGTTGGTGAAATTCAGTTTTTGGACGTAACCATAATAAAATATTTAATTAAAATGTTTTATTTAAATATTGTTACGGAAAATATCCCTTATCTTTTTAAATAGAGATTTGTAGGGTATCAGGGTTACAATTCCCATAACCCTGAATTTCCCTGGAGGCTTTAGAAAGCTCTGGAGAAAACCTCCCAACGCGGCGACGATGTTCTTGATGTGCTTCACCGGCGACGACGATGCAGAGACTGGATCTTCGCCAACAAACAATGTGAATCCTGCTTGGGCATTTGATCTCCTTCTGAATTCTTTCTCGTTCATGACTCCTACAATGAACACAGACTAATCCATGAATAGATTATCCTGCAGATCGATCATATTTGAGGGATGGACCTTTGAAGGGATTGTGGGGATTTTGATTCTTGAGGAATTTGGGTTCGTTAATCCTCTAACGGTGATGAACCAAGATCGACACGAACATCGATTAAGGTTCATACCTCTCGATTTGTGGTTCCCTATTACCCGATATCTCACGTTCTTCCTTCGAATTCTATGAGCTCTTCATGAGGATATGAACGACGGATCATTGCACATCCACTGTGTGATGCAACGATCCAAAATTGAAGATCTGGTGGAGGTAAAACCCTACAGAGATGAAACTGTGGTGGAGATGGATGGATCGAAGTAGATCAGAAGATATCGTTCTTCGAACGATTTCCACACGGATGGCTGGAATCGGATTTTGGAGCTGATCGAAGCCCCAAAACCCATGGATTCGGCATCATGATGACTAAGCAACCCATTATCAAGAGTTTCGCGGAAAACAGACTAGGGAAACGTGATCCGGAGAATCGGTTGAGGCAGGAAGAGGAAGATGACGCTTCTAGAAATTTCCCGACTACACGACGTGTATTATGGGCTACACGACATGTGTTCATCAGCAAACCACATGGCATGTACTTAGGGAGTACACAAACACGGGTTGGGTACACGCCCAAGGACACGGTATGTATACCTCTCCACAGCCCGACCCAGCTAGATACACGGGATACCCCGTGTGCTGGTAAATGGGCAGGTGACACAGACACAAACATAGACCGTGTACAGGCACATGGCCAGTGTACACGGATCGAGCCCCAGGTGCTCGTACATAGCGTGTTATTCTTCTACACTCCGTATAGTTACCTTCTATCAGAAAATTTGAATGACACGAGCCGTTTACATGGGAAATACCCGGAGTCAAGGAACATGGCGTGTAATCCTTCTACATGATGTGTAGTTTGGTTTTACACAGCTTGGACGGATGACACGTTCCGTTTACACGGGCAGTGCCTGGGGTCAAGGAACACGACATTTGATCCTTATACACATTGTGTAGTTGGGTTTTACACAGCTTGGATGGATGACACGGGCCGTTTACACGGGCACCACCTGATGTCAAGGAACACGACATGTGATTCTTCTACATGCTGTGTAGTTGAGTTTACACACCCTGGACGAATCACACGGGCCGTTACACGGAATTACCCAGGGTCAAGGAATACGGCGTGTAACCATACTACACGTCGTGTAACAAATCATGCATGGATTGATCTAGTTTCCTTCTGTGACTTGGACTGCTTTCTATAGGGTTCATCCCCTTGGTCTTTCTTCTAAAGGTTACCGGGATAATTTCTTATATACATGAGTATGATCCCTTTAGCAAGACTTCTAGAATAGAGCTGTTTGAATACCCTATGTGAGAATAATATCTGGATGCTCTATTCATTCCTGGAACCCAAGGTAGAGTTCTCAGTATCAATGTGACCAACATTACCCAGGAGCTGATCCTCTGCTTAGCAGTTGAGCTCAGACTGAGTTTTCGGAATCACCCCATGACTTGGTGGTGATACTCATCTGAGCATCATGTTCCCATGTACTTTTGGAGTGTGTTCTACCAGAACGAGTACTTCATATCTCCCTCTTCAAACCATGGAGTGTGTTCTACCGGTTTCATGATTAGTGGAATCCTAAAGCTGGATCTTAGTGGTGGTATTCGCGATAGTCGATCATCCATGAGTATATCTGGATCTTATTATTATATGTTCTATAGACATATACTGTGTAGAGCTAACTGTATAATTCCTTTGTGGTGTTTCTACCTTATTATATTCCTTTGTGGTTTCAGGGTGTCCTACTGGGTATTATTATACTCACCCCTGCACGAGCTTTTTCCGCACGTGTCATGTCTTGTGTAGATGAGCGATCCTTTGACAGGATTCTAGGAAGGCCAGGACCAAACAGTACTCAGTGTGTTTGTACAAGCTGGGGTGTGTTCCTACAGTTACATATTATAGTCCCAACACCTTTATTTACAGGTTGGACTTTGTTACAGACTTTCTTTTGTTGGGCCTGTACTTTTGGTGCAGGGTTTTACTCTCTTGTACTTTACTTTCCTGTCATACTCTGTTGGTTGGGTTTTAGTGTATGCAGGAATCTCTTACCTTTATTAGTTTTTACTTTTCAGTTTTTTGGGCTTGGAGATGTGTGTTAATGTGTACAGGTTTATAGGAAATGCTTCCCATGTTTGTAGCATGCCTACTCAGTGATGGTCACCAGCCCCTGGCCTATTGGTGGCGGGTTTGGGGAGTTATAGCTCGGGCCCCACTAGGATGGTTCATGACAGATATCCTAGGGTATAACATGTAATAGGATGGCTACCACATAGTCTCTCCAGAAATCTTATGCTGATTGACAGAGATGACCTCTGGATTTCAATGTATGGGATATGTTTTTCTATCGTGTCACACCAAGGTTAGGACACAGGAGTATTAGGATTCATCAGAAACATTCACCAAGATACATTGGGAATTTTAAGGTATTGGAGAGAGTCAAGAAGATTTCTAATCAGTTTCATTTTCTTCAATGATTTTGGGATATGAAGAACATCATTCATGTTTCGTAGCTATGATGTTACTTTTCAGACCCGTCTCATGTTGTTTAACCTGAAGAGGTTCAGTTAGAGGTGTATGCATCCTTTGAGGATCACCTTATTTAGAATGTGGATCATAGAATGAAGGATTTCCGTGGAAAGTCTGTTCCACTATTATGGGTGATTCGGGGGCGTGGGCGAGTACATGAAAAGACTTAGGAGAAGGAGGATGGCATATGATCATATTGTCTAGAGTTGTCTGACTCTTCTTCGTCGACACCATTGGATTGGAAATTTTGGGAAGAATCACATTAAGGGTAATATTTGTAAGATCCCAGATCTTCATTTCAGGTATGGATCTTGTTTCTGGGTTGTTTTTGTTGAAAAATGATGAAATAAAAATTTTATATGTACATGTCGTGTACATATGATTACAATCCATGTACTTATGAGTACACTCTATGTACATGAGTACTTCGTAAAACTTCATACTTATCATGTAATGGCCACGTACATGGTCATGTGGTGACCTTGAAGATCACTTAAGTAAGGGGAAAATTGAGGTTAAAACACGGCGTGTACATTAAATTAACACACCATCTAATTTTCTTTTTTATTTGATATATCAGTGCGAGGTCACGTCTCACATCCAGAACTATCTAGTTATCCCCATGTTTCGTACATGAGAATGATTAGATGATCGCGAACATTGAACCCCTCTGGATTCTCTATCCAACCTCTGATTGAGTTGTTGTTTGGAGTGTTGAAATCCCATTGATGAGTTCTCAATTCCCCTAGATCATCTCTTCCTGATTCATTCTTTCATTTGGTTTATCGATTCGTGAAATTGTTTCACATTTTAAAATATTTACATCATTCTAGACCGATTCAAGGGTGTAAGTTCAATAGTTTTTATTATATTACCTCAAGGTCAGTGTTTTGTGCCTTTTTTTGTTAGTCATTGGATTATATATGCAAAAAGTGTTGCATGCTCACATTTGGGTTTTTTCAGGATTGGAATTTAACCCTATTTAATAACTAATATGGTTTGTTTGATTGATAATGGGTTATTTTTTATGAGTAAGGTCTGATACCATGTTATGGGACACCCATAGGTGTGTTCCCTTGATTGATTGTTTTATATCCATTTTTTCTAGTATTAATTATGGATTTCCTTGTTCCCATTCCTTGTCTTGTTAAGATGGAGTTGTTGATTATGTGAAATGTATGTGTTATTCACTGTGGATGTTTTACCCAGGGTAATTTGAATACAAGATCTTCCTAGTGTAGGGTCATATAAGTATTAATTTTTATTACGTTACACCAAAGGGGTTATAGAATGAGTGCAAAGCAGAGGGTTGTTATTAAATGGATGTTGGACCCCAGGTAATTTACTTTGAGAGCTTGTAGGAGGTCATTATAATTTGTTGTTGCAATATATACTAAGGGGGTATTGACAATGAGAGATAACCAGGTAATAGTTTGGAAATTATTAGTACTATGTGGGAATATAGGGGTTATATTATGAGATATTTCCTAGAGGGTCATTATTTATTGAATTAGTGATGTGATAGAATAGAGGTGTTACATTGTGATGACCTTCCTAGAGGGTTTCTTATGAATGATTGAATAATTGTGATGAGTCTTCCAAGACAAAGCACAATCACGGACTCTGTCTTACTAGATTGTTTAGATAGTCCTATAAGACATATATTTTTCTATTACATAGGGGGATACATAGCATAAGATAGATTCTAGGATTTCATTTTTTACAATGAATTGAATTATAAATAAATGTAATTTAATGTAATTGAAAATTGTAGGACTGTATAATTTTGAATAATTCACATTTAATTTCTTTATTTTATCATATTACCTACAATATATATTCACTAATAGGTACGCACAAATATTTTTGCGGTTTCCTACTAGGATTTTTCACACAACCAATTTAGGTCATGCTTTTGGACCCAAACAAATATTATGGTTGTAGGTATAGATAATAGAAGGCACCCATATTCATTGGTACATGATTGTAGTTGGAGGTGGAGAGCATGGGGAAAGGATGATGCTTGTGATGTGTTTGGAGTTTACTTATTTTATTTACTTCGGTTTCAGTATTTTCCTTCCACCATTGTGAATTGTTTTGATACATTCCTAGACACATGTGACATGCATAATTTATATATATCCTAAAATTCCTACCTTACTTTGATTCTTTCATTGTGGAATTTTTCTATATTATTTTACTACATCCTATATTGTTTACAATTTTCTCTCTTCTATGTATACTATACCAATGAGGGAATAGTTTCCTCATTACCAAACCATGGCCCTCGCTACTAGTCAGTAGCCTTGGGAATTTGGGGAAATGTGCTTGAGGTCATGAGACCAACCAGGTTCGGGGAACCTTTGGGTGGCACCCATAAACAGGAAGTTACAAGGTGTGTTTTCAATATGGTTTCTCTAGAATACATGATGTATGTATTCATATGTGTGGTATTTTAAAAATAATAGATATTGGATGATGTATAGGGGATCAATGATAATTTGTTTTAGAAAAATTTAGTGGACTTATTTCAATTGTTTTAGGCCTTTGACATTTTTAAGGGTTATAAGGTTATCCGTTTATTTAACACTTTATGTTATACTTTAGATGCTGTTCTAGAGGATAAAATATTTTATCACCATATGAGTACAAAATATTGGATAACCATTTTTTACATTTTTGTATTATAGATAAGAGAGATGAAAAAACTTATAATATTGTGGTTCTAATGATCTATTAATGCTTCAGTAATGATAAATTCACGTTCATCTAATTGAATAAAAGAGGAAGTGGAAATTGATCAAGGAAAAGTGAAATAATAAGATTTTCTTATGAATTCTAATTATATAATGTGAGTATTTCATCACATGAAAATTATACAACTCTAGGGAAATGATATTGACACTAAAACTCATATCCTTGTACCCTCTTTTTGATGAATGAAATTGTCTATTAGTTCATCATAGATTTATATATTTGGGATTTTTACCTTTCACTTGAACATGTCTCTATCACTCTTCATCAAAACATGATTGTTATATTTCTCTTCCATGTCTATGTTTTCACATTCCAACTATGATCTCTTATATAAAAACCTAATTATATTTTACTTCGGGTAACCATTATGCTTCCAACATTCCATTTTTAAATAGAGTATTAGTATTCCTTTTTCTAATGTAGGATTATATGTAAAAAACTATCATGTATTAAAACATTGATGACCCTAATGAATTTTGAGGGAAAACATCATTTTATGTGGGGTATAATGTAACCCCATAACATTTCTATAAATTTTATTTTTTAATATTAATTTTTTTTTGTTTCTTGCATGTAAGGAAATACCGATTTAGCTTGTGTTGAATGCACCCGTGAGTTTAAACAAAACCACAAGACACTATTAGAATAAAATGTCCATAATAACATAGCAATTATATAATATATTATGAATTATATTAACTAACATATGATAATATTAAATTTACCCAAATATATATTGAATTCATTGGTTACCAATTAATTATAAATGAAAATATATACCAGTCGATATTAATAAAAAAAATATCTTTATTCTTATGCTAATGATGTTTTGTCTTAATAAATAAAAAATATTAAAATTATTTTATGATATGAATGAAATATATATGTTATATATTTGATAAAATATATTCTATATTAATCCAATATTTTTTATAGGCATAAGATAATATGAAATCCAATTTTATGAATAAAAAATATAACTTTTTTAAATGGTTAATTCTACCGCCTTTTAATAGAGAACCCATATTAAATTGTATTTTTTAAACTTTTATATATAATATTTAAAAAACAGAACTATTAATTTAAAGAATAATTTACTAATTTAATTTGATTGAATTTTTGGTATTTTTTATTAGATTCACGTTTTTATGAATAGTAAAAAAAATACTAAATATTAATTGAAAACAACGTTTTCATAGAAATAATTTACAATGTTAAGTTATTTTTTGTGGGATTTAATGTATAGTAATAGAAAATTTTAGTCATTTAATCTAATTTTTTTAATTGGAATAAATTTTACATTAAACATAGAGGTAAAACATTTAAATGTTTTTCTTGTTTTAGCATTAAAAACTCATTTTCTCACCCTGTCAAAATGATTAATATTAATTTAACTAGTGTATCTTAATTGTTTTGATTTTGTAAAAATATATCCCATATTTGTAATAAGTGGTTCCATATTATGCTAATTGGTTTATTTTATTTTTGGTCATTGTGAATAGGAAATTTATAAAATCTTTTTTTACTATCATGAAAAAAGTTAAATTAGATAATTAAGGGTTAAAACAAATATTATTTATATTATGAAATTACTCAAAAAATTGTAAAAATATTATTTAATGAGTTTTTAAACCATAATTTTAATTGGGATGAAATTATAACTATTTAAATCCACATTTGTTAGATTTTGAGTTGTATTATATTTTATTTAATGAAAATTTAAAGATGTCATACTCATGTTTTTATTATCTATAACTATTTTAATATGGGGTTATATAAAGAATAATTAAAAATAAATAAATAAATTTTAAATATAATATGTTTCTATTTATCTGGTTAATTTATTTTATTTTTTTTTGTAAATTAAAAATTACCATAAAGACTTATAAAATGATGAATGGGTAACTGTTTATTAAGTGGAAATATATAAAAAATAATATTAAAATATTAAAATAAATAATATTTGATATAATTAATGAAATAAAGTATTTTTTTAAAATAATTTTACATGTTATATATATGTTAGTTGAGACAATTTGATGATATCATATTGATTTGATATTTTTAAAAATGCATGTAATGAATAGTTTAAAATTGACACTAATGATATTTTATCAAAAAATATTTTTATTAAATTATTTAAAAATAATAAACCATGATGAATAATATAAAATAATTATTATATGGTATAATATGTTATAAAATTCGTATTTATGGCCTTTTTTACACCATATAAATAAAAAATTCAGCATATTAATATTGAAAATTTTTATTCATTAAATATTATTAATATAGGTTACCTATGGGTTAATCAAAAGGATAAGGTTCAAAAAAATACCATGAATTGAAAAAAACATTGTTTGATGGGATTAACACATTATAAACTCATATATTATAATCTCGTTTCATTTCATGTACTTGGATTGAGATTTAATTAGGTGTTAATTAATGTGTTATATAATACCATAAGACCCCTCAACCTTAATTATAAAAGAGAGCATCCTCCCTCACATCACCACTTTACATTGTTCGATATTGTTTGGTCATATCCTGACCATATATCATCTCCACATTCCTAGAAACCTTATAAGATGTTTTTTATTCTAAAATAACCATCTCGAAAATCCTTTATAGGATATCTAAATCAGTCGTTTTGAAGAATAGATAATCACTCTAACTGGTCACTCTATTTTTCTATTCTTCTACACCTCCTCTAAATCAATTATATAAATCATAAAATAATATCTTAAAAATACTTAATATTATTAAATTTAGTAATAATTATGAACATACCATTATACATACCCTTTTCCATCAAACGAGAAGTGAATGTATTGCTTGAGCGTATGCACGATTTAATGTCTCCAAGTAGCAATACAATTACTTTCCCATCAACATATTTTATGAGTAGAAATTATGATGGATTTAATGTTTATATATGATATTAATTTCATAATTATAATTTTGTAATGATAACATCATATATACATTTTTTCATCTAATGTTTATGTCGAATGATAATATCACTCGTGTGTAGGTATGGCTTACCATATCCATGATGTGAACTGATTCCCTTCTTATCAATATTATCCATGGATGAAAATAAATAATAATTATATCAATATATATGAAAATTTAATATAATAATTTTCTTTAAAGATAATTTTCTATTTTATTTTCATTCTATTAATACGAGAACAAAATGAATACAACATTCATTTGCACATACAACCTACTGTTTACTTATACAATATATTTTATTTTATACATATAAATTTTGTGAATAATCATGAATACCTATATAATGAATATGTATAGATATATCATGGTTATTGTGTTGGTGATTATAAAATCATGATCTATAAAGTCAAAACATTTGCAAAAAATAAGGGGTTATTACCCAAAACATAACATTAACATGGAATTTTTTGTATGCGAGCAATAATAAATCATTAATAAATCATATATTTTATTATATATATGAATATTGTTATGCGGTAGATATATAAAATACTTATTTTTATTACATAGTTTGTTTTAACATGTAAAAATAAAGGAAATCCTTATGGTTATAAGGAACTATTTAATGTAGGTGTACTGAAGGAGATGATCATTATAGAAGATATTGAAGATCTATCAGTGAATTAGAAGAATGAGTTCCATGATTCTAAAAAAACCAAACTATTGCATTCCTTGGTTTTTCTGGGTAAAATGTAATGAATATTCATCTAAAAGAGTTAATCTCAATTTATTAAAAACATGGGCAGTCATAATGCCTTTTTTGGTTGGGCTTTTATTTTTTACATAACATTTAATATTATTCGTTCATACTATATTGTATTCCAAAAATGATATTACATGGACAAGATTTACTCTGTATGTTATTGTATTATATTTTTATCCTCTTCGCATATTCATGTACACAGTTGGGTGAATACTCATAGGTAATTTTGGAAAAGGCTTCCTATATTAGTTATTTCATTAGACACCTGTCACTAGCCTCTTGCATATAGCGAAATGATTGATGTTGTGGTGGACTTTTCATCCTCCGAATAGGAAGGAACCACTGGGAAATATCGTTAGAAACCCATATTATAATATAAAATTGATAAAAATTGATAAAAATATTTTTTATTTCTTAAATATATTACATTTAAATTAGTTTTATAAAAAAATATAAAATAAATTCTAATGAAAATATTGTATTGAAAAATTTAAAAAATGTTTTTAGTTTTATAATAGAACTTATAAAATAAATATTTGAACTAGTAAAAGGTTTTATAAAATTTTATCTAATAATTATGTGGTAATAGTGTCATATGATTTTGAGTATTTGTAAATAATTTACTTCAAAATATTCACCAGCAAATTAATTTTTTTGGATAAATACAAACAATTAATCCTGATTAAATATTTTCATAAAAAATAAAAAATGATGTTCATTTTTTTCAAAATAGGATTCTAAAATTTATTATATAAACATTTAAATGGGATCATAAAATATAGTGATCTATTTTTTAATATAAAAATGTAATTCTTAATTATTTTTTTTATTTTTATTTTTTATTATTAATTTATAATTAAACTATTGTTAATATGTTATTCATATAAACAATTTTATTTTCCATTTTGTAGCAACAATATATTTAGTTTCATTTAATAGGAATTTATTCCACATGAAAGTGAATTTGTTTGAAAAATACATTTTTAATCATAATATGATTTTATTGGATATTTAGATATAGTAATGAAAATTTATCAATGAATTACTTTTTTAAATTAATTTTATTTTTATTTATACATATATTTTACATTATGGTTACCACTATTTATATCATCGAACATAATGCGTAAATTGTAATGGTTACATTTAGTATTTCAAATTTCATCATTTAGTATTTATAGAGATTCATTTGGGTTCATTTTTTCATATGAAACTAAAAATTAAAAATTATAATTATTTAGTTGTCATTTTTATATTTATATAATGGGTTTTTATAAGGGTAACCTCAATAAAGAAATAAAAATTGTTCCTAAAAAACATAAAAAAATATAAAATTTCATAGGACCAATGATCATTAAATAATTATTGAATTTACAAAGTTTTAGTTAGATATTGAGGCTACCAATATTTTATTGTAAATTCATATAACAATTGAGATAATTCATGATCTTATCACCCAAATTCTTCCACTAGATTTTTTATTTTTTATAGAGCATTCTCTATAATTTCATAATGAGATATAAAAATAGTCTTTGTTTTTGGGAAGTCAATATCTCACCATTCAAATTATCTAAGTGGTTGTCTCTAAGAAGATGAATCTTGTACCTATGTTATATGATGTTTGGGCTATTCAGTTTCAAAAAATTTCCCATTAAATGAGATCTATTTTATTCAAACCATCATTAATATTAAAACTGTTCTTAAAATAACCACGTATTTTACTATTCCATTCACCATGAATAATATGCAACAAGTCCCCTTTTCCAAGCCATTCTTTCAAAATATTGAAGTAGGATCTTATAGTAGGAGTCCTTTCAATATTTAGGATAAAGGGGGAAAATGGGACTTGTTTCATATAACATAGATCTCATTTAATGGGAAAATTGTATGTATATTATATTATCTTACCAATTTGTAGTTTCATTTTAATGATTGAATAAACATTGACATTTTTATTATCAAACACTTTTAAGATAAAAGTGAGAAACCATAAGGTTCAAACACTAATGGAAATAAAATATCCATTGAAGTACAACTTTAGTCTACTAGAATCATTGTTAACACATAATTTTCAAGAGAGGTTGTTTACATGAGTATATGGATCCTCATTAAATAGTCATTCCAAAAGATAAACAAGATTTTCCAATGTCTCCTTGTACTCCCCTTTATTGGAATTCCCATCTTTTAATCCCTTTATATTATATTTATTTATGATCCATTTAATTTCATAATCAATAGAATTCATCCATAAAGGACATCCCATTATCTTATTGGCTTATTCGGTAGTAGAATTAATCAATAGAAATTGTTGAACCATTTATTCTTCCGAGTGAAAAAAGATCTAAAGAATATTCAATAAGTGCACCGGACTCCTACTATTTTCCTAATGAAGTATAATTGGGGGATGGAGAACTAAATTTCACAACCATATCTTGAAAAGTAATTACAGGATCCAAAAAACTAGAATGTATTTCTTTTAACATATCATTTGATATCTTACTGAATATTTTTTCAATTTGTAGTGGAATGTATGTGTTATCCTTTTTCTCGTTCAAATTTCTCCTCTGGATCGTCCTTATCCTTTTATTTTTAATATTACTACCCTATACATAATATTCAGTATCACTAGAAAATGTCTTGAATACTCATAACTAGGCTCATTCCGGAGGAGCTTTAGTTATCTATTAAATGACTGAACAGATCAGTTTAAAGATCTAGAATTGGATAAACATTACAAAATCCATCAAAATGGGTTCCAGGACCAATAAATACCACATACATTTATGGGAATATCCTTATCATCATCCCACCCCTGATATCAAGATCTAGAACATCACAACCTAAAGGTTCACCAATCTTATGTGCATTTGGAACCTCGGCCTATCATCTACAACTAATAACATTCAATGAACACACTACCTCAAAATATGATGTAATTGAGGGTGACGTGGAACAGCCCTCATCAAATATTAGTGATTCCAAATTAAATTTATGACCACTACCATATAACACATCACCACCATGAGGACCCTCAAGGGTGTATAGAGGATCTGAAACACCAACTCCCTACCCAGTATCAAAACTCACTTCCCCTAATAGGACATTCAGATATGTTTGGGGATCACCCATATCCTTTCAAAATTGGATAAAAATGTGGTTTACCATTAGATTTAATTCCATTGTTCCACACTAGAAAAAACCATTATAAATATTAGCTTAGTATCACCACCCACTACCCTCTGTCTAGATGAACCTTCCTTAGCATAAGACCATGGGTCCATGCTGCTACCTTCTATATCCACAACCTTCTACTTATAAATTTTTCCTGTACCGTGCATACATGATACCATAGAATGGTCAATTCACTTGAATGAGAAAAAAATCAAACCACAACATATATACAATAAGATTTCTACAACAAAACTCTTGGAAAACTATAATCCAATCATAATACGCATGCATTTTTGACAGATCAACTTCCACACAGACTTCAAGATTTATAGGATGATAAAGAGACCTTGTTCGTCTATCTAAACAAATGTATCTACCCATGAGGTTACCAATAATTTTTATTATCAATGGGTTTTCAAATGGTAATGGATTATTATGGGATGAACAAAAATCGCAACATATGGAGAGCTCTGCTTCATATTAAAATCATAAGTCCATCATAAGTAGTAGAAGTAGGATATGTTGAAGTTGCGAGGTGAACTAGACTAAGCTCTGACCATGTATTCCTCTGATGCAAATATAATCATAATATATGTTCTTAAAGTTAGACCCACCATTTACCTATTATGTAAATCACAAGAATAGAAAATGAACATATCTAATGAGTCAATTGAAGGACATATCTACGTGAACTATGAATGAAATGTAATATTTAGAAGGGATGGGTCTTTATGGAATTCTACGGTAAAAATAGAAAGGTTAGAGAAACAATCAAACACATTTAAGTCACTAGGGCATAGAGAGATTTTTGTAAATATGGGAAGAAGGTCGGGGATGGAAATGGGTGTGAAATATGAAGGATCCTCTCCCTCAGACGATGTCTGAGGTCCCTCCCCTATTGGTGTTGGAGGGGCCATCATGTTGGCCACCTCTGTCACAATGAGAGAGAATTCATCGTAGCACCCTCCATGAAGAAATCCCACTAAAACATCTAGAATTTTTTTAAATGATTTATAATATAAAATTCCCTTGGTTTCCAATATTTGAAAATATTAATTACTAAAAAATTTCATTAATTTTTTTACATGACAATTCTAGAATATATCATGATTATTAAACCTCAAAAAGTACTCCAAATATATTTTAAATATTCATTCATATAAAAATTATATTGAAATATTAATTGGATATGTAAATAAATTAGAGTTTTCATTTTGATGATATCAAATGATCATGATTTGAATCAACTATTCAATTATTAAGGATATTAATTGGAAAACAATTCCCACGTGATCTTGATACATAAACGACATTTGATACATTTACAATCCTATAAGGGATGTGAATTTACTTTTATGAATCCTTGTTAAAACCATATTTATCCATCATTCCATGAATCTTTTTTATAATTTCATGATTTAAAATGTTCTGAAGAATATATTATGGGTGATATCAAGATCATTTGGTTTTATTAATTTCCCACAATACAATATTTAGGTGAATTTAGAGGGAATATGGAAATTTATAAACCTAAATAAGGGGAATATTTTTTATAATTTTTTAGATTTGAATTATGTAGGTTATAATATATATTGAAGGTATTTTTAAAGTATTTAGTTATCGAGGAGGTTTATCAGGTGACTGGGTGAGTGTCAAATGAGAGTTTAGGTGGAAATTTTTTAAAATATATTTTTGGAAATAGATCACATCACAACCAGGGGTGTTGTAGCATGGGACGTTTTTAATATGATAAATTTGGAATGATGTGTGTGGGTAATTAAATGAATTAACGGTACCATTGAATTAATCCTATATATAAGATTACATTTTTAGGGTCTATAGTGACCACCCTATAGTGAGAGAGATTATTTCATGATGGGGGATCATGGGGGATGCATCAAGCTGAATCCTAAGGGGATACACCATGAGGAGTCCACAAGGGGAATGTGTCACAATAAAGTGGGTGGGATATTCTATGGATAATGATTAAGAGGTAGTATTATTAGGATTCTCATAGTGTTTTGTTACATCATGGAGCTCCAATAAATTCAATAAATCCTGACCTAGAGTAGGCATTGTACGACAAACTAATGAGTTATTATTCTATAAAAACCATGATTATGAATGTCTTATTGTAACCCCTTTAGGTCATTCTATTTCAGGGTTACTTTCATGTTTTTTAAAATAGCTCTAGCCCCATTATTTTTTTGAAGACTCGCATGATTTAGAAGGGAAAGGAGGATTAGGGGGTCCTATTTTATAAAATCCTTCACTATTTTATCCTACCCTGTATCTCCCGTGATAGGGGTTCATTAGTTAGTAATCCACAAGGATATTTGGTTGTATGGTTTCATAATTTTACCAATATAATTTTATTCCTTTTTATGAATTTTTTCTGTATTGTATTGGGTTTTCGTGACGATCACATTGATTCTTGGTGGACTCTCAATAAATTAGAAGGACTTATCATGTTGAATAAAAGAATTCCTAAGTAGATCAACTCCCATGGTTTCATATTTTTTCCATTATGGGATGTTTCTTCCCTTAATTATTTTTTTTCTTATAAAATTTAGATGAAACTAATTGAGTTTTTGACGTAAAATATTTTTATTTTTTTGAACAATTGGCTTAGGTTGGTTTGAAGACTGATTCATACCATTTTCTTAATGATTAAGTCGTGGTTGTCTACATAGTGAGTTATTTTGTTGGTTACGAATAAAGAATAATTTTTTATTTTTTTATTTTTATAATTTATAAATTATTTATAATTGTTTTTAATTAATTAATATATATTTAACTTTTTGTTATGGCATCAATTTGTTGGAAGATTTCTAGCCAAGTACAACTGATATTTGTGTTAAGATATTATTAATGGAAATGGATATTTTGTCTGACATAGGTGGTCCTTAATTATTTATTGATGATTTATAATTTTTTCCATGCTTCATGTGATATGTTATAGATCTATATGTGTGAACATGATCAATATTTAATTAAGTATGTCTTTAAATTACAACTTTAGAATGTAAATGCTTCAATGATACAATTTATGGTACCCAATGTGGCAAGACTTTATTTCTTGGACACCAATGGTCATGAATGTTATACTATTTAACATAATACCTAATATATTGGTCCTATTTGGTTTTTATGTGAAAATGAGGTTTATTATTCATTAGGATTTGTTTTCTTTATTTTATTCCATGTTGAGGGTTGTGATGGACTTGGAATAGTTGGCTTAAACGCATGAAATAAAGATGTTTTGGTTATGTTATACTTAATTTATATGATTATTAGGGGGTGGGGAGATTTCTAATCCGACATAGGCTTGTTCTTATCTTTGTGTGTAAATCATTGAATTTATTTATTTGTAGGTTTTTTCTTAGAGCACATACCAAGTATAACTTTAAATGTGGGACGATCATTATGACCAAAATTTGATATTCATCTTTTTTCAAATGTTTTTAATTTGGTCATGATTTAATCATGGATATGTCTAAGGTATCATATTACTAATAGGAAATGTATTTTAACTCATGTAATGTAAAATCAACTAATGTAATTTCTACGTTGAATCTTAGGTGTTATGTTACATACTGAACAAATTAGGTAACATTGTATTATTTGTGTAACTAAAGGAATAATTAAATTAAGTTAACGTGTTAATAGACATTAGTAGAGTATATTTTTGAATAGGTTTAGTTCTTGAGAGACCAACCTAATATGGATTGTATCTCAATTTTATGTGAGTTTTCTTTTTCACATAATAACTCATGATATATGAGTGTTTTTTAAATAATTTTACCTCATATTTAATTATTTAAGATAGGTTTAAAATTAATAATAATTATAATGATTTATATTAAACATGGTTATAGATAGTGTAACATGTTAGTCGTTGATTTAATTCAAGGATATATGCATAAATTTGGAATTGGTTTTTAGGATGATTTCAGATTCTTACCAAATGTCATTGGTTTAGGGAATAAATGGATAACTCTATTATAAACATCAATATTTGTGATATAAAATGATTATAATAGAGGAAAAAATTGTTAACCATGATATTTATTATCTAAAATGGAATCACTTAAGGGATCCATTCTGAACAGTGTTGTTACTGAGTATTGAAGGTATTATGGGTGATTATAATTTTTATCCTTGACATAGTACCTATAAGGGCTCCATTCCAACCCTTAGTGTTGATGATAAGAGATGGTATCTAGGGTAAAATACATTCTAAACCATGGAAATTATTATTTTTGATTGTATGATGGGTGAGGAGTATTCTTACCCTTGTTGTTCATGATTTGAGATGGTTTTACTATAAGGGGAATTTAAACCATTGAGATGGAATTATGGGTGGGTGTCATTCTCATCACTGAAATTATTTTATGGGTAGATATTATTTAGATATGTGGTATTGATAAGTTAAATGTTCATACTCAACACTGAGAAGAACTAAAACATGTTTGGATATTCTTGACCATCACTGTTGAACCCTAGGAGCGACGACAATTTATTTTATTATGATTTATTTTATATATAAGGTTATATAATACATGAACAATATATATTGGATACATTATAATATTATTGAATGTTTCTTATTTAGTTATTTAAACCCACTAAATTGGTAAACATGGAAAATTAATTATTGTATTGATCTGTTGATGATACGCACTTGTATAAAAAATCATCACATTGGAAGTTTGAGATAGATAAATTGGATCGTGTCTCTAGATGAGTCTAATTCAAGACTCAAAAGTATGTGGTGTTTACTTTTATTTTTATTAAGTATTATTGTATGGTTTTATTTGATTTTTCTAGGATAAATATTGTCAGTGTTATCCTAACAAATTTAACTTTTTGATAGAACATTTTGTTAATATATTTTGAATTACATTTATATATTTGGATACTTAACTATGTCAATTTTTTTAATCTATTTGTTATTTTATTGATATAATATATATTAGTTCCATTGTGTTTTCTAGTTATCTATACAATAGAGTACAATCACACCATAGTGCCACTATATACCCTTGCAACTAGTTTGAATCATCTGTAATATGGAGAGCCACAGTCGAGGTTACATGACTCCTTCAATATGTTTATATTAGAGTGATCCAGTTTGGGGATGTTACAAAGTGATATTATGGACATGTTTTATTATTATTAGTATCACAGATATGGTAAATGGATATATAAATGGATATCAATATGGTGGATTTTATATTTCTTCCAGCCCTTCACCTATATGATTTGATGCCTATGTCTTTATGGGATCAAGATTTATATTCATGATATTTGAAGTTGTAGTTCAATTCATTATTTTTTAGTTTGATATTTTATATTATTTAACATATTATATTGATAATTTTTAGGGTAGTGAGATGTTTCCTCATCATGAATCATATTATGCATGTAGGTCTACATGACATGTTTAATCCTATGTATTCTTGTAATACTGGTTCTGGAAAAAAACATATGATTGGTTAGTTAACGGTTTCAACAATAAATTATCCCGTTTTTTAAAAAATAACTATTCATGACACTCTACATAACAAAACATGATTTATATGATTGTTATCATAGGGATCATCATAGGGTGATGTAATTTATATTTATATTGATGTGACCATTATCATATATGTGTAATAAGGAATGATGATTCCTCATGAGGATGTGTACCCTAAAGTTGGTGTTATAGAAATTTAGTTTTCTAATGGTATTTTTTTATTATGATTCAACATTTATCTATTAATTTTCACATATTTTTGTATATATTAAATGATGGGAGACTAGAAAAAGTTATCTTTACATAAGGATTTGGTTTTTTGGGATCTGAGTACTATAATTGGGGAGCGTGGAATTTTTTTGTGTTTATTAGAGATGAGTTATATTTTATAAAGGTGAACCATAATTGTGGGGATAACATAAGTACATGGATACCTTGCTTGATTAAGGTATATATTAATTTATCATATTATATATATGAAATATTAGTAATGAGTTATCTGGTCTTTTGTTAGTATTAAGAATGAAAATGTTATTGAGGAGGATAAATTATGTGTAGTAGTAGATTTGTGTATATTCATACTAGTATAAAAGGCACAATCATCTATTTTTTAAAATTGTTAGACTTTTAATTTTTAACATATCATAAGGTGTTATTAGTAAACTTTTGTGGTGGGGAAGCACTAGAATATATGATAAAACTATTTTGGGATGTTTTTATAAATAGGATATGACTAGAACTCTTGAGGGAGTGGGGTTTTACTTGAACTATGTGGTATGATGATAAGTTCTACCTTATTATTGGAAACTATAGAAAATCATGTTTTTTAATAGGCATTATTGACCTTGTGAGACATACGAGACTTGTCCATAACTTAATTTAGAGAAATACATCAAATATGGACATTGGGTTATAGATGTTATGCTACTCAAAAATAATTTCACAATAATGGATAAAAATAGATAGTTCTTATATTTTATTCATTCATATTATATAGATAGACTAGATTTGTATTAGTTTGGCTCTTTGAGACCTATAAGTGCTATAGGAACTTAAGGGGTTCATTTGTGTTGTTATGAGTTTTAGAAAAACTATGTGTCCTAGAAAGAATGAATTCAGTTCAGAGGTGAAAAATATTACATATGGATGGTGATAAAATATGAGACAATAGTGTAATGGTATGAGAAACCAAACTGTGGTTGAGAAATTGGAATGTTAGTCAATATTTCATGTTATATAGTGTGTGTGTGTTTGTTAGAGTAGGGGATTCCATGGGGAATAGAAAAGCATTTTTCATAACAGGATGTTATATTCATATAATGGTTTCCTTAGATCAATTATTTCAAGACCACATGTTATAGTGGTAGATTATTTGTATGATTGGAAATTAGTTTTTTCATGATCGTGATCCATGATGTTTGAAATAAGTTTCTAAAACATAGTGTATTTTTTTTCATAAATAATAGTATATAAAAATTACATATCATGTTCCAATACAGATGATCTCTTCAGTTTAGTTTTTGGAAAATATGATGTTTCTGAAACACTTCTCCCAAAAAACTGATAAGGTTAAGCTTCGTATTTATGTTTCCACATAAGAGTACTCAAAGCCTTGAATAATCTCCAAATCATGTTCAACATAAATTAAAACATTTTCCGAGCATAAGAATTAATAGTAAGGGTTTTTAAAACATTTAATGAAATTTTCTTTTGAAAACAACAACCATTGAAACAACCTTAAAATATTTTCTTTAGAGGAAAACATTAATTTTTTAGGAACATCATCAATATGTAAAAAGTTACATGGAACCATTTGTTTGAAAGACATTTTATACAAGATTATTGTTCTTACTTAAAAACATCATATAAAATAAGAATCATAGTGCGCATACATATACCAAAAATGCTTGAAATGTGAATAGTTCATAAATTGATCAATCCATGTCTAAATGAATAGTTTTAATCATATGCATTCATATCATTATTCATTTTCACTTAAAATAAAATTCTTTCAACATTTACAATAGATACCCTTTGTTTCAATAACATTCCATTATTATACTTGGTTATGCCTTATAACATAATTACCATAATCATAGAAGATTCTTTGCCAAGGGATATTCTGTTTGATGAATAATCCCTTTGTTGTTCATTTACCATTACATAATGAAGCAATGTAAAATTCAAGACATTTTCAAGGCCTTGCATAAAGACTTTTCGGGTAAAAACCCAATATAATTGTGGTTAACTACCACAAATAGTTGTGAAAAAAGAAATCATCGTGTTCACATATCATTTTACATAGCTCATGAGATTCGTCACCTTAACCAATTCATTAGAGAACTATATAATTCTGGGTACACCCGACACATTATTTAACTCCAATATATTCCTCATATGTCTTAGTATATTATTATTTTCATAGGGTACCATGCATCCATTATTATTCCATAATCCTTTTTACATTATAGTTCATAGCTGAAATCTATTATTCCAAAATGAAAAAATAACTAGACTGTTTGGCATAATATTTAACAGACATGTGCATCAACTGAAACAACACACTCTTGTATATGTAGTAAAAACTAGTACACATAAAATAATAGTTTTTTACATGAAATAACAACCTTTTCATTAAACCCTTAATAATGTGAACATTTCCTAATCATGTTTTCTTGTATAATCCTTGTGACACACATTTAATTCATGCAATGTTGGTTTTTATATAAATGATTTAAAACCTAACATTCAGTAGTCAACGGAATTTTCTTGTGACAAATTTGAAAATAATTCATAGATGTAAAATCATTATCTCATTCAGTGTTAATATTTTTTGTAAATGGAGAAATAATCACCTGATCTTATATATGAACGTATTATTTGTGCATAAACATACAAAAAATTACAATGTAGATAGAATTTATTTAAACATAGAGAAACCAGAAACGAAATACTTATATGTATACTCATATGGGTATGAAACCAATATAATCACATTAAACAGGATGTATACATGGGGGTTTCCCACCATTAAACAAGATTTAGTAAATTCTTGAAACATAATTTAATCACTATGGATTAGTTTCATTAAAACCGCATTTAATATTTGTTACGTAATCATATATATATTTATAAATATTCATTAATACGCAACCACTTTAAACATGGGGTTTTCAGTTTAAAATAAGAATAAATAAACATGTTTCATGGGTTAAATTTTTTTAGTATATCATTTTAAATAATGAATTATAAAATAAGAAGAAAGACCCAAACTAGTTTCATTTTTATAAATAGGATATTTTATATATCGTTCTTACAGTTGAAAACATGATTATCCCCATAAAATTTATTCATACCATAAAACATCATTGGAAAATTGTCAATTACATTTAGTGAACTCAAACTAGGTAGGATTAGAGTTATTCTGAATTTTTATGTACTTATATACATATATGTATAACCTTGTAGCCAAATATAAAAGGATTTTTTCGTGTAGAAAAAGAAACATAAAATTCATTCATCTGTCATATACATCAAAAAAACATTTAGAAAAAGATATGTTAGTTAATATTATGAAGTAACATAAAACTATATATATATATATAGATTAATTTATACACAAAGTTAAAAATGATTTAAAATAATAAAACATAGAAAATTGATCCATTACCTTGTTTGAAAGAGGGGGAGAGGATCCAGGAGGCTTAATGGAAGCTTGAGGGGAGGAAGAACCAGGAGAATGGAAGTGCAATGATTTATATATTTTAACTATAATATACATAAAATATATGTATATTTTAATGACACTTTCTGGAAACCTGAGGCCCACTCGAAATATAAAAATAATGAGGGTGAGTATTTGTGGAAAACAAGTTACAAATAGGGGCCACTAGCATCACAGACATAGAAGAAATGAAAATGAATCGGATTAGGAGGCTACAAGTTCATCGCATATGGAGGATGAATAATGTGATGAGAAAGAAAAATCCAAAAAAATAATGAACGGTTGGGATCAACCGAGACTAGATCCTAAATTGTAGGTGAGTTTGCAAATTTTAAAAGATATGGAAAGTTGTGAAATAATAATGAAATGATCATAAGGCTATGGGAGATGTGAGGATTTTAAAATCACTTATACTATTGTGATTAGATCGCGATGAATCAGACAAAGAAAAAAAGAACAAGGATGATTTACTGAGACTGCTGAGGATAGAAGACCCAACCAAAATGGATGACTCCAATCGTGTGGGATGAGATCTGATAGTCCAGATCATATTTCTCTACCAAAACCTTTTCCCACATCGAAATGGAATGGGATACAATGCTTCTTTAAACAATTGGAACATAAAATAGAACCCAATTTTTTTTTGAACTTCTGGAATCCATTTCAGAATTGAACGATTCCTGCCATATTTTAGCTTTTTTTCTCTCAACTACCACATTATTGGAGATAATTTTATTGTTGTCAACCAATAATGAGTCTCCCAATTCAGTGAATAGAAAACCATATCTATATGGTTCTGTTACCTATCTTGTGATCCTATGAAATACATGTGATATAGGAACTACATCTTCCTGGGGGATTTATGGAAACTATTCATGTACCAAATCATGTGTATATTGAGAATCAACTAAATTGATGTCATATTTGCTCACATGATCCATTTTGATGATGTGATCTATCTCATTAAATATGACTTATCTAGAGACAGTCATTTTATTGTATAAGGGTTTGTACAAGTATTATCAAATTTATTCCTTAGGATAGCCTATAAAGATATATATTGAGACACAATATCACAGTTTGTCTCTAAAGAAGGCATTAAAAAGTCCTCCCAACCATGTAAACATATATACGATGAAACATGTTTCATTCTACTCCATAAAACAAAGGTAATTCCATTTTCTACATTAGTTGTTAGTTAGTATAATATTTATGCAACAACTTGTAAATCATATCCTCAAAATGGTAATAGATGATCCGCATGAATCATTATCAACTATTTCATTTCTAAAAAGGTACGATTCATCCTTTCAAAAAAACCATTCCAATATGGTGTATAAGTTAGAGTGATTTGTGATAAAATTCAAATCAACAATAGAAATTCTGTAAAATACTTTTTAATATACTCACCAACTCAATCTGATTGAAGCTTCATTATCTTGTATCCAAATTGATTGTCAATATCATTATTGATTTACTTGAATTTCCCAATGGAATAATACTTATACCTCATCTTGTAGAAATAACCATATATTCTCAATTTATTAATAAGTTATATGAAGTATGGATACCCACCTATAGAATCTATTGGATAAATTCCACACCCAATAGTGTGTTCCAATATTAGACGTTATGTGTCCTTTTAACCAAGAAAACTAACTATTGTTTTGGTTATTTTTTCTTATAAAAAATTAAAGCATCATTCTAGTGGTTTTAGCTCAGTTGAGCCTAAAAAATCACAATAAAAGTCATTAATTAGACTCTTCTCATTTACATCTCCATGATTATGATTCCATAGTTGGGTGTTATATGAGTCATGTGAACATGATTTGTTATCAATTTCAAATACTTGGTTTTTGAAATTTAACACATAATGGCCTTTATTAAAATGTTTCATATGAGAAAATCTATTGCCTTTATAAAACAACATTGTACTCCAATCATGAAAATAAAACCATATGTTTCTATATTGGATACATAAAATATTTTCTTTGTAATTTTTGGTTCATAATAAATATCCTTTAAAACTAGAATCATTCCTATCGGCAATGAATGTATGTAATCACCAATGGCTAACTCTCAAATACACCTCTTTTCAATCTACAATTCAAGAACTTCATGGTTCCTATATTTAGATACAAATGTGATCCCCCAGAGCATTATCTAATACATAATTTGTAGATATTGAATCATTATACTCTATAATGAACGCACCATTCACTCAAACTTAATTCTTGGGGTAGTTATTCTTCTAATTTTATTTCTTTCCCATTTCAATAATAATCCATCATATTCCATTCCCAGACTCCATATATTCAACATTGAGGAAGGATGATACAAGAGGGATTTATAATTGTTATGAGTCTTGGGAAATTTTTCACAATTCTTCATTTTCTTATTCAGCCTAAGGACTGTGGGTTTTTCAAACACCATGTCCTTATCCAAATAGAAGATTCATTGTAATATATTTTGAATGACTCGTCTAATTAGTAGTCATATTAAATCAAATAATATAACTAGTTAATGTATTGGGTACTAATCAAATAATGAGATATGTGTGCAAATATATTGGGAATTTAATCCAAAAGATGACTATGAGTTCAATTTAGCCAATAATCTTGACTATATGAAGCCTAGCTAGTGTAGACTCTCCATGTGTAGTTGTAAAAAAATGATTAGAAATCACATATCTCTATTAACATTCCATCTATTATTATAGATTATTAAAGAGAGACATGATTCCATTTAGTTTGATGTCATTGTGTTTTTTAAAACATCATTAGTCATGGATGATAGCATGAGACATTGTACATCTGTTGAATCATTCAAATGATTCATATAGAGAAAAATGTTTTCATCATTACAATCATTTCCAGATGTTTTATGAATCAATTTCTTTAGTATAGAAATTTTCATTTCTTGAAAAAGGATAATTTATATTCTATTTTTATAATTTTGGAAAAATATTTCCATGAAAATGTTATCTTTATCAAGCGTGGAACATAGTTAATTATTTTAATTAATTTTCATTTCTATTTATGAATTTACGAAGAGTAAATATTTAGTGGAATATATGATGAAATTTAAAAAATAAATTAAAATAATATTTATTAATTTCCTGCTATTTTATCAAAACCCAAGTGGTTGTCACCATTGTATTGAGAGTTTCATATTTCTTGGATATTTAAGTAAAAGTGATCCAATTCCCCTTAAAATTACCCAAAAATTGGTTGGAAAATAAAATTTAATAGTCTTAGGTATACATATGATATTCCAACTAACAAAACTCATAGTTACATTATCTATTAAGTTGAATCACCAATCTTGAAATCATTAAATTATATTTTCTCAATAATTGACCGTTATTTACACCAATTAATTCTATATAAGTCATTACTTGATGTGGAATAAGTTATTTAAACCTTGAATTTCATGTTAGAATTCACTGATAATTGAAATCACGCCAACCTTGGATGTTCAAAAACATTTCTCTATGGTATGATTCACATTTAGGAAGTGGAAGGCTATACTAATAAAATATATATTACTATGGGATTTTATCCTTTTATGTAATAATTAGACATTACTAAATTTATTACAAGCTTATTAATATTAATTATATTTACTTTTGTGAGTAACCATGTCTTAATTAATATTTATTCCTAAGAAAATTCATTTTCATTCTATCTGGAATTATTATTAATTCATTAATTCATGTGGTAATGAAAAAACAATCATAATTAAATAACGATGAAACTTGTCAGAAATTAAATAATAAAATAGTCTGAAAATGAGATTTTAGAAATGGTTAGTTTAACTAGAATTTAATAAAAATAACTATTGACCTAGGGGAACCACATTTATATAATTATGGGTTGTGTTATATCATTCCACATATCCACCAATGTATATATCTTGGATTGGTTTCACTACGACTCCAAAAATGAATGACCTCTACTAGCATGGGATCTCCATAAATTAAATATGATTTTAGTCCTAAACATTTGAGGGTAAAATGGTTTACATAAAAGAAAACATATGCACACATGCCCTTACAAAATAACATGAGAGAGGGTATGAATGCCAAGAAATTAACATGATAATACATTGAATGAAACCAATCACATACAATTTATGTGTCCATTATCTTGATCGTACACATGAATGCAAAGAATTACGCATTTAATAAAATTAGAATTCAATTGATAATCCTTATTATTTAAGATAAATCATGCTTGAATCATTTAATTATATTCTTTAATTAATCAATTATATTATCAAAATAATACCATCCAAATTTCCATAAGATTCTCATTCCCCATTATTTTAAACAAAATAAAAACATTTATTTTAAACTAAATATGATAGAAAATTTACCATCGATGAATCACGGTGGATATCAGTATGAATCTACCCAACAAGTATTATACTGATATACTGTTAAATCTTTTGAAATCTGGAATAAATGACTTATCACATACATTCAGTATGTGTACAATATACATAATTATTACATAAATTACATGAGTTTTTTGTAATGTGTTATGCTTTAATACACGTAGACAAATATTTATAATATGAAAAAAACATGATATGTATATATAAATATTTTACATAAATTAATTAATTATATATATATATATATATTAAAAACCATCACATGTAATATCTTTTTAAAATAATCACCACACACAAGCCCAAATCCATATGTTTTACATATTATAAAAAATTAATTTTAATTCTATATAATTTGGTTTTACGAACATGGAATGTACAAGAGAGCTACCTAGAATGTTCATCTCTCACCATCTACCTGAGAAACAGGCCTAGGGACTCGGCGTGTAAACTGTGCCATAGAGAAAATTGGATTAACAACATGTAAAAGGGTTTCAATGCATGTCATATCTAGGTTACACGTTCACAAATTACGTAGTCCATTTATTAAAATACACATCTCATTTATGACTTAATGACACACCATGTATGTGGGATACACTTCATGTACTATGGCTAATAGTGTGTCAGGGTGGATTGGTTAATACATGCTGTATGAAATTCAATGAACCAATGTATTCAATTTAAATGCTTTAAATTAATTCACAATTAATTTCTATTGAACTAAACACTTATACACATCATGAAATTCTTGTTAAAGAGTTTGTTTTGTTCCATTATCGAGCAGAAAACAACATCACCTTGGAATGTGATATTTTATATTATTTTATTTATAAAATTAATCAATTTGATTAGATATATGAGAACAAAAAGTGGGAGAAGAATATCTAAAAATTCTTTTTAAAGAACTATTAATACTGACTCAAAAACTAAATAACACATGCATAAATAAATCACTTATCAATAAATAATTATAAATAATATTGTGTTCCCTATGAAACCGTAATAAGATTAAGGTCATAATAGAAGAGTGAGATGTTTCATTCCAAACTTTTATTTTTACCCTGATCGATGATCAATTTGAGAATTGGAAAATGATAAACATCCTAATGAATTGAATCATATTATAGAAAACTAGATAAGTGAAAAATCATTAGAACCAATAGGAGGTTCATCACATATTATTTATAATTATTTTAAGGAATTAAATAATTATCATGAATTAATTCATTACTCGTTGATGGATATGAGAAACTAAATGTGTTTTATGATCATTTTGTTGAAGGAATTAATAACATATTCCTTCTAGAAGAGATCAATATGTGTTCCACAAATCTTTGAGCATCGATGTAGAAATCTTTAGGTTCTAGCATCAAATATCAAATCTCTTAGGTCGTCCACCTTTCATCTATAAAAGAATAAATTGTGAATAATTCTCTATGATGTCTCTATACTTTATAATGGGAGGGGGAGGATTATTTATCTCCATTCATAAGATCATTCATGAAGAGGGATCTCTGTACTACCTGAGAGGATTCTCTCACATCGTCCCTCTGCACAGCAAAAAATGATTTTACTTTATTGGGAAAATAATATAATTGGGTTAAAATACCTCTATCAGTTTGAAATAAATATTTTTTCAACTTTAAATTATGTTTTATTTAATCCCTTGTGGAACACCATGCCTAAAATAGTAATACTATTATAATTTCATGACATGCTCTTAACAACAAAATCAATTTAATTTTTTTAATCAAACAATATTGAATAAATATTATTTCTCACCAAACCATTAAACTCAGTCTTCAATTTGTCTACAATATTTATTGGCTCTTGAATAATGGATATTTATTAAATAAAAAAATATCATAGAATTTTTTTACAATAAATAAATAAATATGATATTCTAGAATTAAAAAAATAAATATTTAATAAATATTATCATAACATAATATTCTATAAAATAACCGGATGAAGAATATATGAAATGAAGAAAACATATATAATTATTAAACCATGTGAAGTAATATTATTTATTAACCTTGTTAAATAATAAATCATAACATATTATTTAACTTATATTCTAGATACACTTAGCATGTGACCCTCTAGGCCACTTCACTATTGGTATCATGCGAAGATTCCTAAAGTCCTAGGTTGGAATCTTGAAACATGCCAAGGAACACATATAGAATAAACATCTTGTCAAAATTATATAATTATTCATACATAAACTCACCTGTGTAACATAATCACTTTATCAGAATATCTATAATCATGAAGGTTGCACACTTATACCATCATCATATGTTATCGATGACCCTTTTTTTTGTAATTTCTGAAATAAAAAATTCACATAGAACAATATGGAAATGGATTTCATTATTATATATGATTAACATCAACATGGTTTAAATATAAACATCTATTAATGAACAAAAGGGTAAAATCCATTCTCTCATTATTCATTTATGCTATATTACCCATTACATACCAAATATATCCTACATTAATATGAAAATATTTATTCACATTTTTTTGACAATACAGCATAGTATGTGACTCTTAATACTCATTAATAATAATGATATATTATACAGATAAGTACACACATCCATAGATATTAACATCCAATGACACAAATAAATATTTCTTTCATACGAGAGGGTCTCGTTTTCATAATATCTCACATTGGACATTAATAGGGGTATAAACCATAAAAAAGATCATCAAATTCTTTTGAGTTTCTACTCTTAATATCCTATAAGATTTTTTGTTCATAAATTGATATAATATGACTATGGACCGCATATTTAAGAAAATTGTCATAGCACTTCTATGTTCTCCTCATTGGAGAGAACTGCTATGTCCTTTCAGTGTGACATCTACAATTAAGACGTTATCACATACTATTTTACGCAGTATAATAATAATGATGGGATAATTACTCTATTAATATTTATAACTATGAATAGTCATTATCATAATGTAAATTGATGTTGGTTCTAGGGAACCATCTCTTAAAGTAGTCATATATATAATATAGGCATGATGTTCGATTGTTTTACTAGATAGCATGGAATCATATAGGAAATGGGAACATGGAATGTATCAGATAATGGTATTGGATATTTTATTATATTTCTTGGTATATATAGTATATAGTCAGTCCATGATTGAGAATCTAGGTTTTTTAGACTATAGTGACTTCTTAAAAGCTCTTTCTATTACAAACTATTGTATTATAATTATATTGATAACTCCATACTTGTATGGGTACCATTATTAATTTTTTTAATGAAAATTTATATATTACATTTAATATATTTTGTGGTTTTCTATAATAGTGTGTATAATATTTATACATTTTCACGGTAGACTATTGCTACTAGTAGGAATCCTATATCTTATAGGAAGGAATCTATATGGTCTTGTATAACCTATTGTTCGGTTACTGTAGAGTGATATGGGATTGGATTGTTGCAGTACGACAACACTGTCTTTTTTCATTTCATTTATTACATAGGATATGGTAAACAAGAGATAATACTGGTCAAATCATGGGATGTAAATTGTGTTTGTGGCTAAACAACACATACATGACCTAAATTCAATGTTCATAAAAAGTTGATTGTGACATTTATGGAATGATTATGTTATATTTGGGTTGATTATTATGGGATATATTTTTTCAGATTATTATTATTTTGGGGTTTCTCTTCACTTGTACTGGAAATACAGTGGCTGTTCATCAGATATACTATGCATGTAGGTTTAAATGGCCAGTAAATTATTTAGTGTGATATTAATACTTGTTTTAGAAAAAATGAACATGTATCATTAATTAAAATTTTATGAAATGGATTATTTATTGTTTTCCAAAATAATTTATTGGTGGTATTTTAATTAATTGATCTAGATAGTTCTGATTTTAAAAAGTTTATTTTTCATTTGAATATATTGTTTATATACTTATTGATGTTACCAGGATCCTCTAGGGGTTGTATGGTATATGGATTCTAGGTGAGGATTAGTAACCTACAATGGCATTTTGACTTAGGTATGTGATCTCTAATATATATAATATCTCTAGAGTTATTTTTATAGAATTTGAGTTTCCCATTGGTATTTAAGATGATTTTTAGATGTTATTTTATAATATATAACATTATAAGGTGTTGTTTATTGAAAACGTAAGAGGTTATGGTGTTGTTTTTGTTTATCTCATGGTATTATGAGTTTATATGTGTGTTAGGGATGCTGTAGACTATATACCAAACATATTGTGATTTTTTATCATAAATAGGGGTAGTTGTGCCCCGTTGAAATTGTGGGGTTTACTTGAAATACATGGTATGGAGAAATATGTTATCTAAGATCATCCAATGGTATGTAATCATGTATTATATAAGGAATGATTTTTCGTGGATGAAATGTGAGATATATTAATTATTGGATTACATAAAATCATTAGAATATGGACATAGGTTTCAGAAATTTAAATAACTCCTAGATTGAGGTCCTCATAATGGATTTAAATTCATAGTGGTTTAAATTTTATTCTTTATTAGTGTGTGGATAAGATGTATTAGTATGGGTTTTTGGTTTCTCGAATAGAGTGATATAAATTAAGGGGCACAATATCCTTAGCCCAGTCGGTGAGGACTCAAAATGTGCTCCAAGAGGCCCAAGTTCAAAACCAGGTGGACACATATTTTCGAGGGTACTATTGCAGGTTATGAACCATGAAATGTAGCATACAATGTTTGATACTATAGAATCAATAACTATTCATATTTTTTGGGATTTTGGGCCTCCGATTTGGGCCTTGGTTCCCTTAAGGCCATCGGTTCAGCCAAGGGCTTTGGTCCAATAAGGCTTTTGGGAAACCTCAAGCCCATCGGGACACCTCAAGGCCTTCGGGCCACCTCAAGGCCTTTGGGTCAACTGAAACTATACTTAATAATCATATGGACTCTAATAGTATAATACCACAGATGAGGATTTAGATAAGGTTCCTTCACCAAAGAAGAATCTAAGAGTAATTGTCTGAAATCAAGGGTATGACCTTTCCATCAGGACTATCCTATGATTGCATGGGATGCCTACCGAAATAGCCTTGCAATGGTGGAGAGCTAATATCATGATGATGATGTTCAGAGGATGAGTACTAATCATAGTCTTTATATTTACAAATACATACGGCTCATGTAATCTCTAATACTATGATCCTTGTAAGGGTTCCCCCACATCCCTTGAAGGGGGTGGGGGTATCAAAAATCAATAAAATAGAAGGCCTTCGGTCTATTCGGGTAATGTAGTACATTGAGGGGTTCCGATCAGTTGTGTTAGGGTATATGAATTATTAGTCTCTATACATATAGGGAGATAGTTAAAAGTATATGTATGGGAATACTGGGTGATCACACATGGATGTTTATCACTTATGAAACAACAGTTTAATAGTGTGAGGATCCTTTTTTAGTTAATAAATATGAAGGAATGTTGTCCCTCAATGTTATATAATGTATTCATTAATGTAGCGGAATACTTATGGTATGACTAGGGATTATTCATCTGAGATGAGAGGTTCATAATTTTATGATTTTTACATAAAAAAGTCAAAATATTGTGTTACAATGCTGGATTATCCATATAGTTATGAAGCGGTTTCAGTGTGAACTATATTTTCATTTGAACTAAAAATAAGGACTGGGATATAAACCTATTTTAGGAATATGATAAGGGTTCTGGACTGTCCTAGTTAGATATAAAGTGGATATTATGATATATAATTACCATTGATTGATGGCATGATAAATTCAATTATGGGGAGTAAGTCATCTTCGTAATTTGCACATATTTTGGGATGACTGGTAGATGTCTGAGGTGATGTGTTAGTGGACCCAACTCATATGTTGTAATAGTTATATGCTGGATTTTAAATAAAAGTTTCTTATATATATATAATAAACCCAACACTACTATATGAGGGTACAATTCAATGAGTATTAGGTAGAGTTTGTATGTTCAGTTTCTGTCGACTGTAATTTTTTAGAGACATATTGGATTGGAGGCTAGGTTCAGGAATGTCGTTTCTTATGGATATCATATCGTCATGTGTAATAATGTTGGTACCAATTTTTTTGATTTAGTATTTAGAGAGATGATATGTATTCTTGTGAAAAGTATGTGTTATCAAAATGTATGATTGAAAAAATAAATTGTATCAAGTAGAAATATGACATGAATTGGTGTTTTATATTGGTTGTGGTTTGAAAATTTACAAATATTTGATGAATTAGGGAATCACCAAAACATTGTAGTAATTAATTAGTGTTGTGATTCATTGGCCAATGGGTTTTAAGAATTTTCAGTGTAGTAGTGTAAGTATTTGATAATTTCTTGCCCGATTGATCATAACGGTTCTAATAACGGT
The DNA here is from genome assembly GCA_963277665.1 of Viscum album. Taxonomy (NCBI): domain Eukaryota; kingdom Viridiplantae; phylum Streptophyta; class Magnoliopsida; order Santalales; family Viscaceae; genus Viscum; species Viscum album. The sequence continues at coordinate 923,693,508 of OY728146.1, read as the reverse complement.
GAAAACGATCAATTGGGGAATGATTAATGGTATGGGGGACCATGATTAGAGGCTCCCTATCCTTTGACTAGTTGATATGGATTACATGTAGTGTGAGCACAACCATAACCAATGTGAGATATATAATGTTATCCATGAATCCAAGATCAGTGTCTAATGTTTTTCATGGATAATTGAAGGGGTTAATTCATGGGGATGATAATTTTTATGTTGGAGAGTTTTTAAAAACATGCATTTGTGATTTTAATAAATCGTTGAATATTTTATTCGGATGTAGGTGTTTTTTTGTAATTTGGTTTAATAATGGAATTATAAGAGTTAAAACATCTTAAATGGTGTTTTGTATTTTTTTAGAGGTCTTGTAGTTGTTAAAAGTGACTAGGTGAGTTTAAGAGTAGGTTTATGGTATCCTTGGCGTATATGATACACCATGACATATTATATGAGATTTTCAAGATGCAGTTTGTCATGTAAGATTAATATTTGAAGGATTGAAAAATTTAATGACTTACTAGAAGTATATTATTGATAAAACCCTCTAATAAAGAATAATATTACTGAATACAAAGAGATCCCACTTACAACAGACAAATTATTATGTGAAGGGTTCTCGTGGAGAATGACGAGACCACAAAATGAATGGCTACAAAATGATGGTTACTCTATATGTAATAACATGGTGCAATGGGTGTGATATATTATATAGAGTTCCCATGATGAAATATTATATAGATCCTATGGGTGGATTTATTAATAGTAAAATTTAGGATTGTGGTATGTAAGACAGACAAGGGTTGGCATTGCACCTCAACCAAGTGTGATACATCATAGTATAAACCAATATTATTGTCATTATTTCATGGACCCCTTGGCTCATCCTATAATCGTTATATATTCTAGCTTTTAAAATAATGTATTACTTATATTTTCCATTTTATCCATTATATTGATTTCTAAGGTAATGGGGGATTGGGGGTGGACATTTAGCCTTCCCATCCCCTTCATTTGTATTACATTGGATCCCTCTTTATGGGGGTGGGTTTGTTTGGTGTTCTGATGATGTTTTAGCGATATGTTTTCCTTATTATCCATCCATTTTTCTTCAACATTTACCACTAATATAATTTTTCATTATGAAAGTATTTGAATAAAACACTCATAGGTGGATAGTGGAATGATCCAAAACATTTTAGATTTTTCTTCAGTTTGATAATGGAGGTCCAAGGGGATAAGAGATTTATTTTTTTTGGAATTTATTATGGTAAAAAATTTCTATAATTTATTTTAATATTTTATAAATAAAATTAATGGAACTAATTTATGTTTTAATATTTTGTGGTTAGGTATTTGTTTAGTGGAATATGGATGGTGGAATTAGTCATACACATCATTTGTATGATAATATTTCCCGGATAGGTTATATAGAGAGTATTTTCTTCATTATACATAAGGAAATTATAAAAAAAAATTGTTTCATTAAATTGTTTAATAATTATAAATTATTTTTTATTAATTAAATATGTTATTCATTATAGTTAGGTCCTTGTATTTATATAAAATTGTTAGTTCAGTTTGGTCAACAATGATGTCTGATCATTGCTAAAGGAAATTGATTATTTGTTTTATATTGGTGGTCACTAACTATTTATTCATTGTTTATAGAAATTTTAATTCATTATGTGTTTTGTGATCATACAATTTAGGTGTGTTATATCTTAATTAAATTAATGGTGTTGTTTCTCTATCAATTTATAATCCATAAGCATTTAAAATACATTTTATGTCATACCATGTGGAGGAAAATTATTCCATGGACAATTAGTTTCAGGAGTGTTATCATAAGAAATATATAAAATGATATCTTGGACTATGTGGGATCCCAAAAGTAAATCAAATGATAATAGACCATGGGATATGTTCGATTAGTACCATCTGAGTATGATAGTGTGAAAAATTATGAATGATTATATTAATGGTGGGATATAAGTGAAATTGAGTTACATAATATCATTTTGATAGTTTTTATGATGTTAGGTGTCTGTACCTCCTCCACTAGTAGTTGTGTATCCAGTTGGTTATACCATGTTTTTTTATGTATTGGTTGGGTGTGAGTGGTCATATCTAACATTACACTGAATGTATTACAGTAATTATTCCATCCCTTCTATTTTTTATTATATTCATTCTTATATATCCAATTATGAATTGATGTGATGACATATATATTTGAGGGACACTATTCTGAATGAGTTTTGGGTATTAAACAAAACATTGTAAAATAAACCAATGTAATATATTAGGGGTTTCATGGATATGAAGTAATTTTTTGGTCTATGTACGTACCTTGGTCACATTCAAGAAAAATAGGAATAATTTAGTAGTGTAAGAATAATTATATCCTTAAAATAAATAGACGGGGAAAAAGATAAATTATTGAGAGACCAACCACAATAGGATTATCACATGTTGTTGGTAAATTATTGTAACCATATTATCTGATTATAGATTCTTATTTATTGAAAAAAAATTGGTTATTGATTTATATTATATACGGTATATATTTGTGGAAATTATTACCTTAATATGATAAATGGTTATGAAATTTTTAATGGGGTTCTATTTTAGGCCAAGAACAGATGAATTGTTACTATGTTATTTTTCTTCATGATATGATGTATGTCGTGATAAGAATAATTGGAATATAATACCAAAGGCTAGTGTAATTATGACCATTTGTATTGATGACATGAGATGGAATTAAGGGTTTGTGTTATTGATATCTATTCTATTGATGAAATCAGAATGGATAATGGGAGTGTGTTATTCTGACCATTGGTTCTAGTAAATTGTTATGGTTTTAGGGGTTGTCCCCATACCAACCAAATGGGTTTTAAAAATGGATGTCACGATTGAAACCATAGGTGTTAATGATATGAAATTGTATAATGGAATGATTAATTTTTATCCCATGGTAATGATGATTTTAAATGGGATCTAGGGAAGGGTTTATTTATTCCCACTATGTTGGGGATTTAAGATGGTCTTGTGGGTGGGTACCATTCCAAACATATAGATAGAATTATTAGTGGGATCCATTCTATATTTTATGATGGTATTATGGGAAAGATCCATTCTGGTCAGAAATATATATATGTGTTATCTTTAAACTCACCAATGAAACTTACTGAATCTTTTATGGTCATTCATGAATTTCACCATAAAATTTGATGAGAAAAGAACTACTTAATTATGTTTTATTTTATGTATCAATTGAAATGACTCGTGAACTATATATACTAAATATTCTATGCTTTCATTTATTAGAGTCCTTCTGAGATATACTCACATCCAACATGGGAATCCATAAGAAGTAAAAATTAATGTGAAACTATTGATTATATACAATGGTAGGGTAGAGTTATAATGCTGGATGGATGAGTTTGATATGTTGGAGGAAGTCAGGATAGGTTACCTATTCTTTAATTTGAACATGTTGGTGGTATTTTTTTTAATTTTATTTTCTAGTTTTAAAATGATCATCCAACTATAGATCTTCTTGGTGTCTTCTTGACTCATTTGAATTGTACATAAATTATTATACTATAACTTATTAAATGATATTTACTATTTTTGTCTATATATCTTTGTCGGTTCCTTTTTTTCTATTATGTATTAGGATGATTGATAATATACTAATTCTACTTGTTTTATAGATATTTTCACTATATGTTATAGTATCCCAAATATACCACCATATGAATTTATTGGTAGAAAACATCCATTGGTGTCATGGATGCATGGTTGAGGACACATGGTTCAACAGGTATGATTATACTTATATTAGTGGATTCATAGAGGTTAAATTTATTTCTAGAAAAATAAATTATTAGAGTAAACTACTTATTATTTATTAAAATATGTTTTAAAGAACATTTTTTTCTATAACTATTTGATTCCTCTACATTTTTTTAAAGAATAGCATTGTGATACTTTGGATTTTCCTTTAGCTAGTCCCCTTCCACCTATATGTTTTAACTATCTAATTTTTTTTTCAGATAAGCTTATTGGTGAGTATCTTATAAAAGACTTCATTGGTGCATAAATGTGTCTAACAACTTTTAAAATTATTCATTATACCTTGAATCCATGTTCCATAACTAGTAAATCAACAATTTCATCACCACATGAAATCAACCATACACAAAGAAATTATAGTATGAAAAGGAAAAATGGAAGCACACATTTGGAGACTACGTATTTTAAAAAGTCTTAAATCCATGGGAGAGCACATTATTCATAATTATAAATGAATATACTAGATATTACCAAAGACTCCCTCATTAATATCCCTATGATGACATCTCATTTTGATGCCTTGAGTTCTCTTCTGTTGATATATATTTTAAATTTTCCCAAAATAAAATTTTTATAGGTATTCGGCCAATAAACTAGTTCCACTACCCACCGTGATTGAAATATTTCCTTCCATTATAAAAGAAAACATATAATACTCTATTACATTATCTTACTGAATTTTGAAATTTGATGAAAATGTATTGTTCCCATGTATCAAAACATAATTTGGATACTTTATGCATATCATAATATCAACATGAATGAGATATACTTATTAGGTAAAATTTTAGTTCTACTACTACTATTGGAATCATATTTAAAAAAACATCATGATATACCCTTCCATAAAAATCAATCTAAAAAACAAAGTGTACCTAAAATACCAAATAATCATACACATAAAGGATACATCATGGTTTCATACCAACGTATGCATTAATCAATGAATAATTCGTTCTGGTAATATAGTGTTAACTTTATCCCTCGAAATCTCCCAAGTCCAACTAATGCATACTAAAGCCTTAGAAATTCTTTGAGTAATACCCTGGTGAACATGTCCATAATATTTTTTTACTTCCCAAATTTGGAATTTTCATCACTCTGTATTCTAGATTATTTTGGATCTAATGGAATTTTATATAGATCTTTTTTTTCTATGTATAAAAAACAGGATAGTTAGAAACATGATTTTCACTCAAACTACCTAAAAATTACATTCCTCATTTTAATTCATTTCAAATATCTATAAGTAATCAAATCAAGCACATAAAATAATTTCCTAATTTTGTAATAATAATATATTTTTATTAATTTATTGATATGGAAGATACATTAAATTTCCCAAAAATCTAAATTACTGTTGTCTTTATGTATGTGAACACAAATGAGGTCATTATCTTACAAGAAACCGTATTTGTAAAATAACATTCAATATCAAATCCCTTAAATTAATCCTTATAATCATCGAATAACGTTATATATTCAAAACCATTTATATATTATAGGATCAATTTCCCAACTTATCATCACCTATATCATGGATATTACGTGAAAGACATACAAATCCCACTATAAATGAAATTTTAGGAATTTTACATATTATTGAAATCACGAATCATTAAAAAATTTAATCTTAAGGAACCTTTACCATGTTCGGTAATTCCTATACCAAATTTAGTTTATAGAACTTTTGAAGGTTTTATTTGTTTAGAATGGGGAGATAAGAGAGGTATAAATTCTACCATACTGAATATTTCATTAACCATTGGAATGTATTCTTTCTGGTATAACACAACAGTTATGGATTTAATATACCTATATTATTTTTCACTAATATTTTCATCACATGCCCATGTTTATTCATTTCATTATTTGTGAAAATATTCCAATAAAACCATGTATACATCGAATTTAAATCCCCACAATTAACTTTTAATCTACATAGAAATGTAGAATATCTAATGTCCCAAAATCTCATTGATTTTGATAGATACATTAACTATAATTACACTGAGTGATTACCATGAATGGTTCTAAATTCATATTTAACTATTGAGTGGCATGAATCATGAAATATGAACATATCCTCAACATGAAAACTAGTTTAAATATATGGTAATATTTATAACCCTGATAAAAAACCATGTATATATCTTCTCCAAGTCACTATGATCAGAGGTTGTGTTCACATCCATATTCTCAAAGTGGAAATTTTCAGAGGCAATAATGATCATCATATTTAGATAGTTCTATGTTTAATAATCGGTAAGAAAATATAAAAAATATTATTCCCATTGATTGTTTTATTAAAAATACCGCCTAATTCATGATTTCTACCTAAAATATAACTATATTTCTTAATTCTAATAGAAAAATAATTTCTTCTAATGATAATTTTTACTTTATAAATAATTTAATACTGACCATGTTCATTTATGATTCATACAATTCACATACTCCTTTATATAATGTTTCCACATATCTAAGCCTAATATGGTAATTACAAATTCTAGACATTCTTTTCCACTGAAAACTATTATAGGGGAGAAATTTAATATCATCCCCACTCTTCTGAACCTATTTCCTTATTATATTTTATCTCTTTAAAAAAAATTATTCAAAATGTTATTCCAAAATTCATTTGGAAACTACTTCTTATTATACTCCTTTGAAAGTCTTAGTACCTTAATAACATTCAAATAATTCTTCTATGTACTATCTAGTAATATCATTCTGGTTAACATGATCATAAATAGTCTATTTTCCCTCAATCAATCATTTAAATATTTTTTGATCATTCTACATAAGCGTCTCATCAAATAGAACATATCTTTTACAAATTAATTTCTTTGTCTCATCATACCAGAAATGATAACTAAACAACCAATCCCCATACCCAGTAAGATTGTTTTTTATTTAGTCTCTTACTTATCTATGTCCAATTTATGAACATGCAAATATTCCACACATCCAAAAGTTATGGGATGGTTTAATTCTAATATTTTTTAAGACTAATTTTATTATATATGTTCATTCCCAAAAACTAATGTTGGAATTCTATTTTCCACATATGAATCCTTTTATATATCTTCTTATAAAATATCCTTAGGCATTCTTTGTCTGGTGTACTCTACCACATTTTTTATTCAGAGGCACTTTATCTTCAAATAATATATGTCTCAGAAAAATATTATAATTACAAAATTATGTTAAATAATTTATTATGTATTATTTTTGATGACGATCCATACCTTTTTAGTGGAATAATAAATTATTATCCTAATGTATATAGATATTCCATTGTAATTCATAGGTATTGGTACCCAAATATTATAATGAACATGTTATTTTATCCAATTAATATTATTTATTTTATCAAAATTGAATGAGAAATTATTTTATTTCCCTATCATAAAACATTAATATCTTATGAAATAAACATTATTGAGTTTATGAATTCCCTTTATTAATATCACTTTAATTTTCCTCTTAATGAGGCATCCAAATATGAAGTTCCAAATATTTATATCCTGTAATGAAATTATTACAGCCTTAAAACCTTCATAATTTTTTTATCCATGCTTAGGTTTCCTTTCTTTATCCCATGAACAATCACTATGGATCCATTGGTTAATTTCTAAACACCATTTGATAATGTTTTGACTAAAATCGATTAATCAAATTTTATAACTTATATCAGGTTATTTTGAACATCTAAAATGTGTATCACAACATTTGGATTCAATATGAATCCATTATTTATCTAATTATGGAAATGCACTTTTCCAATTATAAAAAAAAAATCAATATCTTATAGATGTACTTTTTACAAATATCATGGATTCAAATTTCACCACGCGCCAATACTCAGGAATTGATTAAAATAGTGCACTGACTAAAATTTCAATGTTTCTTAGCAAATATTACCACTCAATAATTTTTTTACCACCTTACATTATACTTATATAATTGTATCTTCTCAGAATTCAATCCTCTCTAATTTAATTCATCAAATATCTATAGACATATGTGATGTTTCCCTTATTTACTCATAGCCTAAAAGTATGTACTTGACTAGTTGATCTCCATTGAAATCTACCATGGGAATTATCCTTGGAAGAATTCATTCATTATCCCATTCATTGATGTGATTTTCGCAGTCCATAATCAATGATAAAACATAAAGAGGGTATATGTACTTATTTTCACCTCAAATCCACATTAATAATAAAATTATAACTATCATATAATATAAGTTTTTTCCATCTCCATGAATTTATCACTGTTGTCATCATAATATCTAAAATTATTAGAGGGAAAGGTAAAAAATCTAATTAAAATACATCATATATGAATGTAACCTTCATCAATTAAATATTTCATTTAATAAAATTGAAAATCTTCAAAAGTACCACTGTCTATCATCCTTCTGGTAGTATCAGAATGAATAATCTTGGATTTATAAATACATTTTTGAGTGCCACTTGTTTCTCATAGATATAATCAAATAATAATATAATATTCATAGTTCTTTTCTTCTCATGAGTTTTGATAAAAAATAGTGAAAGATGCATCCTAGAAAATTTAGATACTTTTTTTCGATCCAATGCCATTCATATTTGTCCATATTCTCTAGAGAATCGATAGAAATCAAAGAATCTAAATAATTATGTAACATTATATATTCCAACATCACATAATATAAGGCAATTTATGTTTCATACAACTAATAAAAATAGATCATTCATTCATCTAATTTCATTCCACAATCCTCCATGTGTCTACAACATAACCCACATTTTGATACCACTTGTTTTGTGATGAAATAAAAGAATATGAATAGAAATAATTTGGAAGAAAATACTTCTTAATTCAAGTATTTTAAAAGTAATCATATCCCTCATACTCTATGTTTTGGATTTAGGAATTATATAACAAAATACCCATAAAACACATTCTATACAAAAAAAATATTATAGAAGGAAAATGATTATGGAAGCATACACTGGAATTACATGGTTCAGAAAAAAGACACATGTCCTTTGGAGAAGTCTACAATAAAAATGACAAATAAAAGTATAATTTATTAAAAATCAAAATCACAATCGTTACTCCCACTCATCCATGTTATCATTCAAATGAATTATGATCATATTTTTTTTGATATATGTCATTAGTATGTCCTGACTCATGTTTATATGGGTATTTTACATGTTAAAAAGTTCCACCACCCATCGATAATCATTGTTTTCTTTTTATTGATTGATCCAACCACCAATACCCTGTTACATATTAAGATTGAACATTGAATGGTAGTGAACAAGTATACTATAAATGGGTTGGATCATTCTTCTCTATACAAAAAATAGAATATTGGAACCAAATGAATCAATTAGAATTATTCAATAAAAATTCATGTCCATAGCCCATTTTATAAACCCGTTTCTAGGAAAAAATCATTATAGAATGCTGATTTTGCTAAAATCAACCTATAAAACATACGAGAATTAGTAACACGTAATGGTTAAGGGTCCTTGTTTTCTTATACTTCCATGGGATTGAGATTTTATTCAAAATTTACATTAAAATATCCAAATAAAGAATAAGTGGGAAATTCATCACTATATTAAATGTTTATACTATGATGTGATGAGAAATATAAAAATGAGAATTTGTTATTATTTTAATGTGAATGAAAAAAATGTTATTATTTTTTCATTAGGAAATATTGAATATCATTTGAAATAGTTTATGTTGGAATCCTCCTTTATTAAACTAAAAATTTATTTTCACATTAATTCTAACCAATAGATAACCTTTTAGTTATTATAAACATAATAGAAATCCCTATTTTTAATTCTTGATAAATCTTTAAAAAGAGATTATGATGACTTGAAAATCTATATATAATTTGAATATACCTGGGATTTCTTATAAATCCAATTAAATAATTTTTAATAATGAATGATTTTGTAGTATGGTATATTATACGTTGCATGGGTATGGATAAATTTTTTAATAATGTAAGTAATTGGGAAATGAGTATTGTATTGGAATTGTAAAAGAATAAGGATATTGACCCCTTCTATTAATCTCTTTCATTTTTAATGCTATTTTTTTATGATTAAAGAGTTCTATGAAAGGAAATAATCTCAAAACCACAACACATTCACCAATATTCAAGTGCCAAAAAAACATGGTGGGTGTGGACACATGGTTCAATGTACTAGCTTAGATAAACAGAAGTATTGGTACACTGTGAATTCTTATTTCCATGAAAACATACAAAAATCCATCTTCATCGACATATACCAACCACTATATAAACCACAACCAACATGAGTAAATAATATCATATAGAAACACTATATACTATTTTTGTTGAATTTTTAGAAATCATATGAGAAATTATAACAAAATCCAAGAAAAAAATAAATTAAATAAAAATAAAAAATACAATAACATGAAAATCCATAAAAATTCCATGGGAACACTCATATCCAATTTACCTATAATAGATTAAAACCAAGAGGGGTTGATCCCAAAATACAAAGCGATGATACTCGATAAAATAATCATTTATCAAAAATATTTCTATAAATATAATTTCTCAATCGATACAACTATATCTAATGAGATCATAAAAACTATATCTACCTATTTAACCATTTAGTCAAGGAAAGATTGAAAATTCATCTCTATTTTGGGTGTACTGCAAACCGGACGTTGGTATTATACTAGTTAATTCACATAGAACAACCAATATATTGGACCACCACTCTAATATTGGGATCAACCTCATGGTGAGAACATGAGAAGGTCATTATTGGAAAGAATAAGAAATAATAAACTCCCAATTGATAAATAATAAACCTAGGTGGAAAACTCAACTGTAGATATTTATATGGAAGGAATTAATATTGAGGATATTCCTGAAATGGAATAATGTGTGGTATCCAATGAACCAAATTAGCGATAACATAAAAATATAGAGATTAAGATCAAAAAAATAAGAGGGACTGTAGATCTAGAAAATGATAAATTAAATGTGAGAAATGGGGTATTAGAAATTTCTAAATACTATGGTGGAAGTAAATACACTATTAATGCTAAAGGAAGTTAAAACAAAGTATCTAAGGGACTAAAACAATCAAAACTCATCAAAACATAGTAAACAAAATATGAATAATGAAATGTATAAATAGTGATGAATAAAAAATAATGATAAGATAAGATATGAATAGGGAACCATGTTTAATCAATGGGGATAAAACAGAACCCATCATCGAAAAAGGGATTCTCTATTATTTGATGATTATATTTTTCATGGTGATAAAAAAATTTATATGTGATTATGAATTTCAAAAAAAATATGATCTTTATTTCACATATTTTTAATGTAAATTTATCAAAAATATGAAATTTGATGTTATTTTAATGATTCATGGTATTTTATTGTTCCGGATGGTTTAAATAATTTTTTATTGATTTTCAAGGAATATTAGAGAAATTTCACTATAACCTAAGATAGAAATTACAGATGTTTCATAAAAATGAAAATATAAAACGTATGCAATGCACCCATAATGAGAAAAATCATACATAAATAATTAATAGGAATTTTATTTGAATAATGGTGTCAAGAAACTTTTAAAAAAATATCTACATCATATGGTGGTGTGGTTGTTTGAAAATACTGTAGATAAAAAGCTTTTGTAACAATGAATGAAAATATGAAAGTACTGAGGAATAACAAACCAAAAAAATAATGAAGTTGTATTATAGTATGGAAGTGTAATATTGGATAATTGACACGCATGATGTAGAATGTGAATCACATTTCACTAAATGACATGATATTTTTCATAACATCCCCAAATAATAATACCATTAAATGATATGAGGATATTCATGGTGTGACATTTTAAAGACCCCATGATTGGCGTACATGGACATTACATTACTTTTGCAAAATACTTAATATATAACAAAAACAGACACACAAGGAATGTATTAGTTTAGTGTCTTTGGAAACTCGGAATATAATCATCTAATCGTGGTGAAAGATCTTCAACATCTCTGATAAAGATCTCCCTCTTTTGTTTTCTAACCTAAAACCATTCTTTAAATCTTGGGAAAATAAAACATGTAAAGGGTGAGCTCAAATGCTCAGTAAGGGTAAGCGAAGATAAAATAAAACAAATCATATACATTTGAACATAAAAACATGAACATAATGTTTAAACATCAAACCCTTGAGTATTGAGATAAAACATGGAAGTATATAAGGCATAGATCATAAAGAAACATTAATCATGATAAAATAGCATGGGAATAAAACATGTAATTGGGGAAAAACATTAATAAAATGATATGATTTGCATAGTAGCCAATGCATTGCTCCCAAGACCATCTTAGTGTACAAAGTCCCTTTCTGAATCGAGTTCACTACTCGCTCCAGTCTTGTATTACTAAACTGTATTAACTTACCATTCCACCCATTTCTATCTCATGAGATATAAATCTTTACCTAATGCATAAGAGGGAGATATAACTCCCACCCATCTCATAATTAAATCATTCTTACTTGTGCCACAATATAAACATAAACCATTCATCATAAACCAAAGAGTAAAAATGGGTTTCATAAACATCGTCAAATCATAACATAATCCATATAAAACAAATGGATATCATTTCATCATAAGAAAAGTGTTACCATGTAAATCATAGAGACATTATAATTTAAACATACCCATATAAAATAAGGTTATCTTAGATGGAAAATGGTTTTGATAAAACACTTGAAATGAATTCTTGAGGAAAATATCCTTTCTTATTAAAAATAATTTTATTTTCAGAAAATTCCATGAAATTTTAAAAGTAAATGGTTTTGTTGAAAATAATCATGCAATCTTGTATAGGAAGCTTCATGAAAATGAGGCTTTATGAAACTGTAAAAATCAGTTCATGCCGTATAAGTTAAAAATTACATTTATCCTCGTACTTTTGTCGGAAAAGTCAAAAAGTAACTCGTAAAATAATGATTCCTTACATAACATGTTGTAAAAGTCAAAAATTGTTAAAAAGGACATTAAACATAAATGAAACCATTTTTAGAAAATTGGGACATGGATGATAAATATAACCTCAGTAAATACTTACGTACAAGTAATCTTAGATAGAAAACAATTGATATTGCAACATTATCCCTTACCTTAGGTCTGATATGCTTCATACATATCCGAAACTCATATATAATAATTTAAATAATGTCATTGACTTATTAAATAATAATATTCATCATTATGATATCATATATGGTTCACTTATGACTTTATATTACCAATTGTTTTGTAAATTCAATGTTAATGAGCGTTTTGGGTAAAATCGTTTCATTTGTCGTCCGTGATTTGACTTGTAATTATTCATATGATTACATAGATCATGATTAATTAATTCTAGAATATATAACATGATTTATATATAGTATATATTTAGAATACAAATATATATATATATATATATAATAGATCGATAAATGGAAAGAAACACATCGTTCATGGAGACAGTAGGCCGTACGTACGCATAAACCCTATTTTCATTTCACAATTTAATTTAATGGAATTAAGTAGATGACATACATATATATATATACATAAATATAGTATCATTATTATGTCATATATTTCATGATTAATTATTATATATACTTTATAATCATTCTTGAATTGTTAACATGGGAAATGAATCTCATCACGTCGTGGAGACGGTAATCCGTACGTAAACACGAGTGATGATATCATTCCCATATTCATTGAATAGAATTGGAGTGAATGATATAATATCTTAGAATAGTTATGATGTTATATAAATCATATTTTGTTATTATTTTCACCATTATACCCTCCAAAGTAAGGTGGTGTTGGAAAAACAGATTTCACCACAGCATGGAGACGGTATTCCATACGTACGCACGCGCGGTGATTTCATTGCCCATTGGATCGATAGAAGGTGAAATGAGGTTGTTTAATATTTATAATAACATATAATTATATGAGGGATACTTATGTTATTACTTAATAATTATACCACAAAATAATAGGAATTATGAGAAGAAAGAAACTTGAATGAATCGGTAGAAGGTATTACCTCTTTCTCGAAGTCCTTCATTTGAACATCCTCTAAAGGCACAAGAGTTGGTCTTTGGAGAATACCAGTACCTCTATAAGGTTTCTAGGGAAGTGGTAAGTAAAATGGTCATAGGTTGGACGAGCTTCAAGGCTCAAAATTGTGTGAGGAGGAGAGGGAGGAGGTTCCATTTTAAAAGGGAGGAGAGGGGCACCATTGGAAATCTTAAAAATATTAATTTATAATAAACCTAACCCCACTTAAAAACCTACAAAAATGACTCATATTCAAATATTAGAAGATATAGGGTTTTATTCTCATCATCCAATAAAATTTAGACATGTATAGAATTTATTTTAAACATTATCAACTTGATTTACCCGTATTTAATCTATTAAATTTTATTTTTGGTAATACGATTCTAAATTTTAAATTGTTATAAATAATTACTTAGGTGATGTGATTTATCAATAATTAGATAATTTATGAAATTTTAGACAATATAAATTTCTATTTATAATTTTTAATTTTTTGTTGTGATTTTTAAACAATTTAATAATATGTTAGTTTTATAAAATAACAATAGTGTCAATTTTGACAGTATTCATTTTTTTTGAATTTAAATAAAATCCACACAGAGGATATATTCGAAATAAAATATTTAATAGGTTCATAACATGTTTTAGTAATCTATAAAATTAGTGGAGAACATTAAATAGCTCATATAATATTTATTTTACTATTTTTAAAACCATTTATTTTGATATTTCTCGTCATAAAATAATTACTCTAACATTTTTGTATAATGTTAAATATACTTATTTGTTGAATGAAAATAAAAAATAAAATACAAGGATGAAGATAAATCTTATATATTTCAAAATAATACATTTAGTCAGATTTAACAAATAAAAAATCCAATTTTTAAAATGTTATATTTATAAAATTATGAAGGTGACAACTTTTACATCACATAAAATAATATAATATAAGTGTCATAATCACTTTTATAAGACTCCAAACGGTCATGTATTCAGTAATTGGATGATTATGGTGTATATATACAGTACCTATACATTTTTTTCTAGATTGGGAACCCTTTAATATTTATTACTATTTCAATAAAAACAATATTATTAATTTTTTACCAAATAAATAATTTATGCATCATTAATGTATAAGCTCATAAGGTAATTAAATAACTCTTAAAAATTACAAATAAATTACCATGACAAATAAAAACATTTTAGATTTCAAATTAGTATTTATAAATGAATTTATATTATGTATAACATTATATTAAAAATACATTAATTATTAAATTTTGAGTGAGACATATATCACATTCCTTTAAATAAAATAATCTAAAGGTCTTAATCACCTCTAAGTGGGTTATAATGGATTCAATTTATACCAAAATATGAATTAGGACGAAATATAATTATCAAATTGTATTAAGAAAAGTGTTATGGTAATTTTATAATATTATATTTACCCTTAATTACCTGATTTACCTTTTACTATGATAAATAAAATTTACCGTAGTTACTATTCATTATGCCCAAAAATAAAAAAGAAGTCTATTAATATAATTTGGACCCAATGATTCCAAATATGGAATCCATTTTTCCAAATTCAATACACAGAAGTTGCATAAATTAAATTAAAATTAATCATGTTGTCTAAAGAAAACGGCTTTTTGTTTAAAACATTACAAAAGATTGAATTGTTTTAGCCTACGAATTCAATGTAAAATCAATGAAAATGACATAAATTATATTAAATAGTAATAATATATTATATTTATACTTTAAATCCATTCAATATTATAATTTAACAACATAAAATATTACGATGAGGAAAGTTGTTTTTAAATAAAATATTGCATGTTTTTACTATTCATTAAAATATGAATGTTATTAGAGTAATATGAAAAAATTATCCAAGGTAAAATTTTATATCTTGATTCCAAATAAAAATTTTATATTGTAAAATGGAACTTGTAAACATGTCAAAAACAAGATTTAGGGTGGGTGCACCATCAAAATGCGGCAAAACAACATTTTTTTAAAAATATTTACTTTACCTGAAAATTTTATTTTATTTTCATACCATGTTACATAAAATAAGTAAGATGAATAATAATGTTATAAAATTCAAAATGTAGTTAATACTATTCATAATGGATTTTTTGTGATAATATTATAACCATATATCGTTGTTTAGTGGAACTCGGTATTGCATACTACACACGCTATCGAGGAAGGTTGTGATTGCGTGCAAGCCAAGTCAGGGATGCGTGTTGTGCAAGACTCCATTGTTATTTTGTATAACAGAATCCAAAAACATTTAATTTATAAATTTAATAGATATAAATATACACTCAATGTTTCATAGAATGACTACTATCAAACGAACATGAAATTGTGTGTAACATAATCCAAGAATAGTCTTGCGTATACTGCAAGCTAATACGGTGTTGCGTATATCACTAGATAATCTTGGTGTAGCTTAAATCACAATATCAAATAAATTAAAAAGAATACTTGTCATAAAATCTGCGGTTGTTACATTCTACCCCCCTTAAAATGAATTTCTCCCTCGAAATTCATCGGGGTTATAAATCATTTACTATTCATAGAAACCCACATCGTAAAAAGGAATACTAAAACATAATTTTGAAAACTAAAGTATGAAACATAATGATAACCCATAATAACTCCTCACTGAGTTTCCATATAAGATAACATAGGTGAAAAATATGGATTTGTAAGAGAAGGCTAACCATCACTTCTGATGGAGAGTGGAAGAGGACATGGCTTTGATAATGCCAACAGTCACAATGGCGTAAATTTGGGATGTTGTAAGGTACCATATGATTCATCATATATGAGGGCACTAGGAAATAAATTTTGGTTTTCAAGATAATTTCCCTAAAGTTGATGAATTATTAAAAATACTTACATTATTTGTGGTATAATCTCACTATTGTTTGTGCCTTGAACAATTTCCACTTCATCAAATAAAGAAATGAAGTTGAATTTGTTATTTGTGAAGTGTGAGAAGATAATGTGATAGAATTATATGTCATTCCATCTTTCTCAAACAAAAGGTTATCAAAAGATATCAAATATACATATGTCCATCTATGGTGAGGTTAATCGTAGATGATTCCAAAAATGAACTTATACTTCATCTATCATACCACTTAATAAAATAAAACTAGTTTTCACTAACCAGGGACGTCCTGTAGGCCAGTGGTAGGCGATGAAGGCCTATCACACTTCTGTTGTGGGTTCGATTCCCGCAACCCTGTCTGACGTGGCGGGTTGTCGCCCATCCTACGGGTTGTCCTTTTTCTAGAAATATACTATTATAACATTTCAAAAATAATATCAAAAAGTTATAGCCTTAAAAAATACAAAAATATGTTCAACATAATCCATTCCAATATTTAGGCTTATCCAAAACACTTCTTTCCAAACTCATAGTATAAATAGAATGATTACTAAAAATGTCATATAACAAGCATGTGAATACCATGATTTATTCCTCGTATAACTTTTTGGTCACACTCCAATCATGTGAATACCTTAATCATGTATTCTCTTGAAAAAAGAATACCCATTGAACCTTAGTAAAAGCATGAATGTTACCAAAAGTTAAATCTTTCCACATACCAAAATCCAAAAATTCTATATACTAAAACCATGATATAACTTTGTCCTTATATCAATCATGAGCTCATGAATACTATCAAGCATTTAATTTTCTCTTTATCCCCTCTTGGTGCACATATCATGTTATTCCCAAAATATTTTAATCACTTTTCATGGTTACCGTTACCATTCAACATATACATTCAAATACTTTAAGAAAAACAATAGTGTAATAATCCTTAGATGTTTCTTTATTCCATAGTACCATTACCTATACAACATAACTCTTGATAAACATAAATCATTCCACTAACTTCTTAAACCATTGACCAAGATTCAACCCTTCATTCATCTCATATATCATTTGTAGTCTCCTCATCATCATCCACATAAATACCACCCATATGACCATGTTTATTCTCTTCATGAGATATTCACTTAGGGAATTGGTTTGCATAATGAACATACATTCAACATTTAAAACATCAAATAATTGTTGATGTCGTAGAAATACCATTATCCTTCTCCATGGTGTTAACTGAACCTTTTCTTATGCACTTACGGGATTTGTGTCCTTCTTTTCTGCACCTAAAGCATCTTTCATTTCCTTTAAAACATTATCCTTCATGTCTCTTCCCACATGATTTACATGAGGGAAATTGAATTTTATTTCCTCTATGATCATCATGAAACTCCATCTTTCTCTTATTAGTTGAGTCGGGAAAATTACCAAAGTTGAGATTATTGATCATATTATGAGATTGCTGATTAGGAATAATAAAGAAATGTGGACCTCCAGATCCAATTTCATTTGGTTTCTCATGAATAATATCATTCCATTGTACATCATATCCTAAATTACCGTGACTCTTCCCATTTCTAGCGATTTTCTAAAACCCCATAAGAATAGTATGAGAGGTCAAAATCATAATCAAGGGGGATTACCTTCAATATTTAACATCTTAGGTTATATTCAAATATCGTTACCATAATTCTAGGACTATAACCTATACTTATACATAACCATAGGGACATCCCTAGACATACCTTAAAAATACCTCTAGGGATACCACTAAAGTTTTCACATCCTAGTTTCCAAAGTATAACAAAACCTTTCCTATGATACCAACTATAGAGACCCCAAGCTTGACATATATGGACAATAAATTACTTTTGCGGAATACATAATACATAAAAAACACACAATGACCATAATAGGTTAGTGTCTTTGGAAAACTCGGAATTTAATATTCTAATCGTGGTAAAAGATCTTCAACATCTCCCAAAATGATCTTCCCCTTCTATTTTCATACATAAAACCATTATTTATATCCTGGGGAAAAGAAAACATATAGATGGTGATCTCAAATGCTCATTAAGGGTAATCATGGATAAAATAAAACAAATCATATATATTTGAACTTAAAAACATGTAAGTTATGTTTAAACATCAAAATATTGAGCAATGACATAAAGAATGGCAGTACATAAGGAATAGATCATAATGAAACATTAATCATGATAAACTAGAATGGGAATAAAACATGTAATTGTGGAAAAACATTAAGCACATGATACGATTTACATTGTAGCCAAGGAATTGCAACCAAGACCATCTTAGTGGACAAAGTCCCTTTCTGAATCGATTTCACTCCTCGTTCCAGTCCTTTATTATTGAACCAGATTAACATACCATTCCAGCCATGCCTATCTCATGATATATAAATCTTTACCCAATGCATTGGAGAGAGATATTGGTCCCACCCGTCTAATAATGAAACCATTCTTACTTTTGCCACAACATAAACATGAACTATTCATCATAACCCAAAGATTAAAAATGGGTTTCATAAGCATCATCGCATCATAAAATAATCCATATAAAAAAAATGGATATCATTTCATCATAAGAAAAGTGGAACCATGTAAATCATAGAGACATTATAATTGAAACATACACATATGAAATAATGTCATCTTATATGGAAAATGGTTTTGATATAACTGTTGAAATGAATTCTTGAGGAAAATATACTTTCTTCTTAAAAATAATTTTATTTTCACAAAATTCCTTGCAATTTTTAAAGAAAATGGTTTTGTTGAAAATAATCATGCAATATTTTATAGTAAGCTTCATGAAAATGAGGCATTATGAAATCGTAAAAATCCGTTCACGCCGTATAAGTTAAAAATAACATTCTCCTCGTACTTTTGTTGGAAAAGTCAAAAAGTTCCTCATAAAAAAAAGATTCCTTACATTACATGTAGTAAAATAAAAAAATGGTTAAAAAGGACATTAAACATACATGAAACCATTTCTAGAAAACTGGGAAATGGATGATAAATATAACCCCAGTAAGTACTTATGTATAAGCAATCTCGGATAGAAAACCATTGAGATTGCAACATTATCCCGTACCTTAGGTCCAATATGATTCATACATATCCAAAACTCCAGTATATTGATTTAAATAATTTCATTGAATTATTAAATAATAATATTCAATATTATGATATCATATGTGGTTCACATAGGACTTTATATTACCCGTTCTTTTGTAAATTACATGTTAAAGTGCGTTTTGGATAAAATCGTTTCCTTTGTCGTTCGTGTTTTGACTTGTAATTATTAATATGATTACTTAGATCATTATTACATAATTCTAGAATATATAACATGATTTATATATAGTATATATTTAGAATATATATATATATATAATAGATCGATAAATGGAATGAAATACACAGTTCATGGAGACGGTAGGTCGTACATACGCATGAACGCTATTTTCGTTTCCTTATTGAATTGAATGGAATTAAGTAGATGAAATACATATATATATATATACATAAATAAAGTATAATTATTATGTCATATATTTCAGGATTAATTATTATTTATACTTTATAATCATTCTTGAATTGAGAACATGGGAAATGAATCTCATCACGTCGTGGAGATGGTTATCCGTACGTACGCACGAGTAATGATATCATTTCCATATTTATTGAATGGAATTGGAGTGAATGATATAATATATTAGAATCATTATGATTTTATAATAGTCATATTTAGTTATTATTTACACCATTATACCCATCCAAGAAAGGTGGTGGTGGAAAAACAGATTACACCACGACGTGAAGACGGTATTCCGTACGTACGCATGTGTAGTGATTTCATATTCCAAAGGATGGATTGAAGGTGAAATGAGGTTGTTTAGTATTTATAATAACATATCCATATATGAAGGATATTTATTCTGTTACTTCATAATGAATCCACTAAATAAGAGGAAGTATAAGAAGAAAGAAACTTGAATTAATTCGTTGAAGGTATTACCTCATTCTCGAAGTTCCTCCTTTGAACTTCTTCTAAGGGAATTACAGTTGGACTTTTGAGAGGACCAGTACCTCTATAAGGTTTCTAGGGAAGTGGGGAAGTGAAATGGGCAGATTTAGTCCGTGCTTCATGGCTCAAAATTGTGTGAGGATGAGAGGGAGGAGGTGCCCTTTTATAAGGGAGGAGAGGGGCACCTTTGGAAATCTTAAAAATATTAATTTATAATAAATCTAACACCAATTAAAAACCTCCACAAATGACTCATATTCCAAAATTATATGAACTAGGGTTGTAATATCATCAACTAATAAAATTTATACATGTATAGAATTTATTTTAAACTTTAGCAACTTTATTTATCATTATTTAATCTATTAAATTTTATTTGTGGTAATAAGATTCTAAATTTTAAATTCATCTAAATAATTACTTATGTGCTGTGAATTATCCATAATTAGATAATTTATGACATTGTAGACAATATAAATTTCAATTTATAATTTTTAAATTTTTTTGTGATGTTTAAACAATTTAATTATATGTTATATTTATAAAATAACAATAGTGTCAATTTTTACACAATTCATTTTTTTGAATTTAAATAAAATCCACACAGAGGATATATTCGAATGAGAATATTTAATAGGTTCCCAACATTTCATAGTAATCTAGAAAAGTAGTGGAGAATATTAAATAGTTCATATAATATTTATTTTACTATTTGAAAACCCATTTATTTTGTATTTCTCTTAATAAAATAATCACTACAACATATTTGTATAATTATTAAATTTACCTATTTGTTGCATAAAAATTATAAATATAATACTAGGATGAATATAAATATTATATATTTCAAAATAATACATGTAGTCAGATTTATCATTTGAAACACCCAAATTTTAAATTGTTATGTTAATTACATTATTAAGGTGACAAAATTGACATCATATAAAATAAAATAATATAAGTGTCATACTCACTTTTATAAGACTCCAAACGGTCATATGTTTGATAATTTTATGATTATGGTGTATATATACACTACCGATAAGTTTTGGTTAGGTTTTTGAACCCTTTAATATGTATTACTATTTCAATAAAAACAATATTATTGATTTTTTACTAAATAAATAATTTTTGCATCATTAATGTATAAGCTAATAAGGTAATTAAATAACTCTTAAAAATTACAAATAAATTACCATGATAAAGAAAAACATTTTTTCTTTCAAATGAGTTTTTATAAACAAATTTATATTCTGTATAACCTTATATTAAAAACAATTTAATTTTTAATGTTTGAGTGAGACATATTTCACATTCCTTTAAATAAAATAAACTAAAGGTCTTAATCACCTCCATGTGGGTTATAATGGATTCCATTTAGACCCAAATATGACTTAGGACGAAATATAATCATCAAATTGTATTAAGACAATTGTTAGGGTAATTTTATAATTTTATATTTACCTTATTTACCCGATTTAACTTTTACTATGGTAAATAAAATTTACTGTAGTTACTATTCATAATGCCTAAAAACAAAAACGTAGTCTATTAATATAATTTAGACCCACTAATTCCAAATATGGAATCCATTTTCCAAATTCAATACACAGATGTTGCAGAAATTAAATTAAAATTAATCTCGCTGTCGAAAGAAAATGGGTTTTTGTTTAAAACATTGCAAAAGGTTGAATTGATTTAACCTACGAATTATATGTAAAATCAATGATAATGACATACATTATATCAAATGGTAAAAATATATTCTATTTATACTTTAAAAACATTCAATATTATAATTTAACCACATTAATTATTATGATGAAAAAAGTTGTTTTTAATTAAAATATAGCATGTGTTTACTATTCATTAAAATATTAAATTTATCAGAATAATATAAAAAATTTATCCAAGGTAAAATTTTATATCCTTATTCCACAGAATAATTTTATTTTGTAAAATTCAATTTATAAACATGTCAATAAATAGATTTAATGTGTGTACGCTATCAAAAGGCGGCAAAACTGCATTTTTTAAAAAATAATTATTTTACCCGAAAACATTATTTTATTATCATACCATTTTCTAGAAAATGATTAAGATGAATAATAATGTTATAAAATACAAAATGTATTTAATAAAATTCATAACGGCTAGTTCGTGATAATATTATAACCATATATCGTTGTTTAGTGAACCCCAGTATTGCGTACTCTACACGCTATCGAGGAAGGTCGTGATTGCATGCAATCAAAGTCAGGGTCGCGTGTTGTGCAAGACTCCATTGTTGTTTTGTATAACAGAATCTAAAAATATTTCATTTATACATTGAATATATATATATATACACTTAATGTTGCATATAATGGCTACTATCAAATGAAATTGAAATTGTGTGTAACATAATCCAAGAATTCTGTTTCGTATACTGCGAGTTAATACGGTGTTGCGTTTATCACAAGATAATCTTGGTGTAGCATAAAACACATGACATCAAATAAATTAAAAAAAATTCTTATCATAAAATCTCGGGTTGTTACATACATATTACATTAATCTATTAACATGAGTATATTGAGTTAACGAATGAAGATATAAAATACTTAACTGATTCCAATTCCCCTTTATACGACATTTTACATGATTATGAGAAGATGAGATTTTTTCCATTCCCATGATATTTAGGGATTCCAACATTATTCCCATGAGATATAGAAATTAAAGAGATGTGATATATTCTTAATGTTGTAGCACAAATCCTGAAAATGTGACAGATGAAATAGTATATAATTATTTTATTATTAACTACTCAAATGATGCTGAAATGATTATATAGAAAATCTAATCCGTTTGACACGACTTATCACATGAGTTGTCATGCTTCATAGATCATGGACCATTTATAATCAACAATACATGGTAAAAACTACTAGTGTATCATAAGTGATCATATGGGGGTTATCTCACCCTCAATAAATCTAAGAGTGATAACATGTTCTAGTAGATAGCCCGAAATACAGTCTTTATATTTTGGACAACAACGCTAATGTAAAAAAGTAGTTCTAAAATAATTACATAAAAAATCAAATACTAAAAATATATGATACCAAAACATTTTATTAAATATTTTTCAACATTTGAGAAACCATATTTATTCAAATAATTTATACATAATATTATCGAAAAAGGTAAAAATACCGCTTTTTCCATGTGGCCGATACACCACACAACCCCTAAATGCATCAAACTGTTGGGAAAATCCCCACATCACTATTTGACTCTTGAGTTACTTCCATAACTAACCTCTCCTACATCCCAACAAAAATAGTTATAGAACCACCATATAAACCATTATATGGTACCATAAAAATAATATTAAGATAATATATCAATAAATGTGAGTTTTTAGGGTGTCTACAAATGATTATAGGATACCACCATTATTCCATTACATTCAAGCTATAAAATATTAAATATTTTTAGTTTCAATAAAATGGAAATAAAATTTATCATTTCCATTACAAATAATTGGATTAAATTTTAAAATAATTTATATCATTCCATTAAACATACTATTTATAAAAAATTAACCAAAGAGGAAATACTAAGTTAATTTCATTTCAAAAACTAACCATTAACATTTAAAAACTACAATCATTTCATAAGGGAACAAATTAAAATGTATAAATTTGTTCAAATGTTTTATTTTGAAAACCAAACTTAGCACGGTTTAATTTTTTGTGAAAAACACATCACAGAGGCATTCATATAAAATACCCACACCCACCCCTTCAAATTCCTAAAAAAATCTCTCAGTAATGTTTAGTAGTGATAAATGTGAAAACATAATAATGTACATTCCATATATAGTCAAGTAGAAGTGACAATATTAACTCATGGAAAGTGTTAAAACAATAATGATTAATTATAAATAACATATAAATCAATTTAAGCTAATATAATAAATAAGAAACAAACATTACAATAAAAAATAAGGATTACATAAGATATTTATCTTTTGGGAAACTCATATTGAATAATGTGACAAATACTGCATTTTCAAAAGTGGAAACAATTTCTTGTAGGATAATTGTTGTACAACCCATCACCTGAACCACTCAGACAATTCTCAACCATGGAACCCCCTATCTAGGTCATAACCTTCATATAGGGACTACTAGCTGCTGTGTAAATATCAATTATCGTATTTAACACCCCTTCACACCCAACATAGTTGTCATCGGTTCCCCATTTCGTATCTTACAGAGGTTGGGTTCTGTTATGAAAATGTAAAAACATTAGAATAATATTTCTTGATGGGAATAAAACACCCAAATGAAATACTTTCCACCTCTAAAACACCCCCCTTCAAACATAATCCTCAATCCCAGACTAGAAAAACATGAATCACAATTCGTATATCTAATAAAGAATACACAAAATCATATAAAAATGGATAACATAAGAGGTCAAATATGATGTATGTTTTTTATAATAAACCTCTTGCTTCCCACAAGATGCCAAAAGTGACTATTCCTAAAAAAAATGTATACCCATTTAGAAATACCTCATTAAAAACACATTTGTAAAAAATTTATAATCTAAGGGAACACGTGATTAATTAAAGGCTTCATAATAATAAAATCATGGAAATAATTAAAAATACAATCATTAAATACATTCGATTAAAATAACAAGGAAACCCACATTAACACAAAACAACCTCATTTAATTAAATGGACAACATCTATTATATATCGTTAAATTTGTTCAGAAACACTCTTAATGAGTCATAAATTCAAGTAACTATTTAATCAAAGATAATGGAATAAAAACATTTATTTCATGAGATTAATACAATTCACTTTCAAAAAAAACCATTATAATATTCCACGTGAGATTGATCAAAAACATTAAAAACATAAAATACTAATATTATAACCCCATAAATTATATATGGCCATATGTGGACACTTAGTTTAGTGTAAAATGTTTAAAATAGGGGAAAATGTGAAGGATCGAGAGTAAATGCCCAATGATTTTGATCAAGATGAAGTCTCATCCACTAGTCACTTTGAATCCCAGTTGGAGGGTCTATTATGTAGGACATAGATGTTTCAGAGGTACTATATATGAGATAAATGAGATGAGGAAATTTTTAGTGAATCAAAAAATATAATGAAAAAAAAGACAAAAATACCCAAACATGATATGGTTACATGGTTTACCAACATGTTTAATAGATATGGTGGTGATTATGAGGCTTCACTATCTAAAACTACCATCACCAAATGGTTTCCACAATGTAGTATAAAAAACCCTGAGCCTATGTTGGGAATCCCATTAAAAGTCCCAAAACTCTAAAAATTCAATGGGGGAAACCCCTATCTCATTGAATAAATTAACTATGTATATATAAACAATAAAATTTAATTTCATGGGGTCCTAATTCTCTGCACCATGCCACTTTATTCCCAGTGATATTAATTTATAATAAGGGTTAATGGAATTTTCATAAAAACAAATCAACTAAAAGGAACCAAGCATAGGGTTATCTGTTTGGTATTGAAACTAAGAGCATGAGACAAAATAAACACATTCCATTGGAAAAACAATGATAATATTTAAAAATTCACCCATTTCCAAATCACTATGAAACATAAATGTATATTATTAAAAAAATTAAATGATTGTATAGCCACTCAAATGGCGTGCATTAAATTTGGGAACTAATTAATATAATATTTTTATACCCATATGTTCATTTTGTATACCAAACAATACCCAAAAAAATTATTCCCTCTGGAACATCAAATTTAAAAAGAGATATAAATAATGACACATAATATCCGAAAAAATAAAAAAAATAAAACATCCATAAAAACATGAAAAATAATAAGACCCTATAAATTTATATAAACATTAACAATTAAGCTAGAATTTTGAAACACTTGACAAACACAACAAAATAATTAACATCCCTATGAAGACACACATTCAAAACTAACTAGAGGATGAATTAGACCATTTTAATCATAGACAACTAGTTTAACACATCTGTAGAGAAAATATCCCCTATAATCACAAAATAGATTCACTATATCAGATCACAAAGATACTTCCGTCAACAAAATTAGAAAAACATCACAAAAATGATCTTTCCTCAACAAGAAATGTCATGTTTCTGACATTATGTTATGAAACTAGAAAAATGATAAATTAAGGATAAAATTTCAAAATACCAACAATATTTTATCCCAAATGAATATAAAAAATTGGAATTTACCACAGTTTACCACAGAAGAAAAAATATGATACATGTTACACCTTTTTTATCAAATCCATTCCCATGTAATCCATCCAATAAAACTAAAACATATTCCACACAACGAACATGAAAAAATTAACCATCAATGAAATGAAGAATGAAAATATCAATGAAATCATGAATACAATTCTAAAAATAATTTATTTATTATAAAAATAATACATAGTGTAGATAAGATATAGAAAAATGTATCATAAATGTAGAGGCTATATAATATATCACCCACAAATCTATAAAACTACTATCTAATTTCCTAGGGAATATACGCTAAAAACCACTACACAGATAAATGATAGACATGGTATTTATTATTTTTACATTCGTTAAATATACAAAATATGAAAATATTACCTTGATATCAAAACTAATTACATGTCTCTGTATATTTCATATAAGAGGGTCTAACATTCCCAAACAAGAAAAACCAGGAGAACACTACTAGATTTCAATTTTTATTATCTGGATCACCTTCACTATCATCAGGTGGGTTAAAATCATTAACATTTATATGTATCCCTACTAATAATGCCTCATAAATTATTTACGTAAATATCAATTCCTTAAATCTACATGGGCCGGTCTATAACACTACTAATATGAGATCCTGATGAAAGACTCTATCAATGTTCCAATCCTTCATTGAATCATAAACATCCAATTAGAATAATAAATGGGAAAATCTATTAATCATTTCAAATAGTCATGCATCATCATATCACACAGATGAACACACAATAATACTGTTAGCTTTCAAATTCTATCTTCTTTTGGATAAAACCAATAGATAAATTTGTCATTGAAATATCCCATATAAAATACCTCAAATGGTATGGTGTGGATATAAGAATCCACCAATTTAAGAATAAAATATTAAACAATGAGTGGTACACCTCAACCTAGGGGATTCCAAAGTCCATTGTGACTCTGAGATCTCTAGGAAATGTTTTAGCCACTTCAAAACCTCTTGAGATTCTTGATCACTAGTATTCACTGATGGAAACAGACGTATAAACTCTTACACATAATCCCTAATCATATAATAACATGGCCCAACAACACCATTTAGTGTCCAAAAATAACCAAAACCTCATATCACCACATATAGATAACTCTATGGACTACTAGATTTACTTTTTGACTTGTATTTTCATTTCAAGTGTTTACATTCTAAAACATCACCAAATGAAGAACATTGAATCATACAATCCTAGGACCATGAAAATAAAAAAAGGCACTAGATAATTGAAACATGATTATAATAAATATTCCAAGCCTTATTTCAAATGAACTCTAAAGGTATATATTTAAAAATAAAATTACCATAGGGGCTCATAAAAATAATGTTTGAGTTTCTAATTCAGTAACCATAAAACATGTATCCCAAAAATAAAAAGAATGTGCTTCTTGAAAAAATAGTTCCCCCTTGAACCAAATATAAAAAAGTCATCTCAATAGATCTAAAATAATTAAACCCCATGAAATTAGTTACTTGTAAACCATGATGTCCTAAAATCATTTGATCCACTGAAATATTTTTTTCTAGAGTAAAAAAATTATCTCAAAAAATAATATCAACCAACAAAAAATTATTTTAAAAACAATATTAAATACTAAAAACTAATATATTGCAATAAAATATTTTCAAACAAGCTCAATTACCCAAATGTATTAATTTTATTGAACAAAAAATTCTTCACAAAAAATTATTGGGGATAAAAGAATTGATTTTGGAAAAAAAAAATTCTATGAATTCTCCACAGTTCACACATTAGATGCCTGGATTTTCAGATTGTGTAAGTAACCCGAGAGTGTCCTTAGATGATTTCTATAATTGCCTTCATGAAATTCATATGGTCTTATAGACTATTTACCCAACCTATGTTACCCATGATTGACTCTAGTTTCACTCAGAGGGTAAAAATTTCCGAATATGCCTCCTCAGTTGATCTTACAACATAGAGTAAATACAAAATTCATTAAAATATGTCATAAATATAATACATTTCATCCAAAATTAAATAGATAACAACAGAATACCCATGGAAACTAATGGTCTATAATGATAAATATTTTTTAATGAACTCATCTAAAATGATATCTAAATATTTGATGGGCCTTACTCGTTTATACAATGAACGCCCCATATAAAGTGCGATATTATACAAATTCATATAATATTATCCTTATTATACTAGATATATCATAGGGGGAATTTTTTCACATGGGAATTGGTGCAATTTTGGTCCCCTCAAGAGAATAACATGAGAAATGGTATCACAATTGAAAATTTGGGAATTATTTTACAACTAATAATTATAGGATAAAAAATAGTTCTATATTGGAATCCGGTGGGAAGTATCTATGAATTGTATAGAAATTACAATGAATATACGTTGTTTTATTATAAGAGAATCCGTACATGCAATAAAAAATATGATACCAAATGATTTGTGTTATCATTTTTTTACATAATTGTTACATTTTTTTTATTAAAATCATTTTCTAACAAATATCTGGTAACAAAGATAAAACCAATAGGTGATGGGAAAGAAAATAACCCACATGAAGAATCAGTCCCTAAAACATGAGAAAATACCCCCAAAATAACTATATTGTTGTAAACTCACCATGGTAACAAAAACTAGTTAGTTCCCAATGGAGAGATATAGTAAGGTACCATAAAAATTAACCATGATCTGAGAATAACATGCACCTATAACACCATTGAGAGTCCAATCAATGAAAAAAATGGGATGACAAAACATGGAATACAATAGGGATGATTAAATTAAATTCTTTACTTTTTTTCATTTCATGTGGTAACATTCTAAAACATTACCACAATAACAAAATTTAATCATTCTATCCAAAGTCCATGACAATAGATAAACCAAGTTCAAAAGATTGAGATAAGTTCATGTAGAAACCATCATGAGTCCATTGAATACCATTAATAAATAAACCAATGTTACTAGTTTGAAATTAATTGACAAATAGTTTATTATTTCTTATACACAAAATATATTTAAAACCAAAAATTCATTAAATAGTTTATTAAATTAAAACATTTTTAAAACACACCCAAAATATGATTTACCAAGGTAATTTCATTTAAAAAACCAACCATTACCATCTCAAAAATATCATCTTCATATGGAAATGACTAAAAAGGGAATTTTTTATTTAAAAAATTAAATTTGGAAAAACAATTATACATTAAACAGTTTTTAAATGAATTTCACATGGGATTGAATATAAAACAATGGGGAATTTTTCCCCATTTGAAACCTTAAGACACAATACATGTATTTGAGGAAATAAAAAATGGAAAATCATAATAAAAATAATGTCCTAGAGAGACATATAATATGAAAAATATAACACAAGGTGTGAATTACAATAATTATGATAAATCATAAATGAATCATATATCTAATTAAAATCATGTAAGAGATAATTTAATAGGATACCAATAAACAATAATGAGGTACATCATAGGATACATGTTATAAAGAAAATACAATGGGACTAATGAGATAGGTAATGTACATGAAATAGTTCAACCAACTAAAATTAGGATAATTATTGTGAAAATAATCACCGGAATATAGATAATATGCCCCATTAGTCGCACCCCCCATGATAGGACAGTAAATTCAACTTGGGGATATTAGATAGTGATTATATATCCACCAGGATATCTAACATCCAATGACCTCCAAACAAATTATCCTAGGGTTCCTCTGGTCAAAAGTATTTGGGGTTGTATTTATTAAGATAATATGAACCAAATAAAATCACATATCCCAATGTTAATAATGGATAACAAAAATTAATTTTCTACTCGAAAACACCCTCTTCAAACATAAACCTCAAACCCAAACAACATGAATAATAATCACAATTCATATAACTATTAATACACGAATAAATCATAAAAATGTATATAACTATTTATTAACTAATGTTTCAAAATTATAAAATTAAACAAATCATTCATACAAGATTCAAAATGATCCATTACACAAAAAAGTAATAAACTATTGTAAATCCCATTTTATAACCACTTTTGATAAATTGGTAAATGTATAGGAATCAGAAATAGTAGAAAAGAATATTCTTGGTCAATTGATTGAAAAAAATAAAAAAATTATAATTATATAAATCAAATTAAAGGGATAAATAAAACCTCATTAAATAAAAACATCCCCACATAAATAAAGGGAAAAGCCCTTTAAATTATTGAAACACCATTAATTAAAAAACACTCGACTTTAGAAATCCAAATTGGTTAAAATTATAACAACATAGTTAATTATAAAACAATAATTTTTTATATTTATTAATATGCGTTAATTATATATTTCTATCAAGTTAAAAGTGACACTACATCCAACAGAAACCCCGACACACAAAAATGATCTTGTGTTTCATGGAAAATTAAGTAAAACCAAACAATAAAATATGATTAAAATTATTATTTTATGTGTTATCAATTTCATAAATTTTATATTTAAATGTATGAATTTAAATATCAATATTATTTTTAAAAATTATTATATATTGTTTGACATGCATCCATTATGTTTTATAGGTATAAGATAATAATAAAATTTGTTTTGTGCGTAAATTTTTTTTCACAGAATATGTTTTACATCCATTTTGTTGTGCACATATTATAATACTAATTTTTGCCACAATTATAATTTCTATACGAAAAAATAAAAATTATTTTTGAAATTTTCATATCAATATATACTTTGGGTGTATTTGTGGTATTTTTTTGAGAACATTCATATTTTGATGAAAATTAAATGATATTTAATTTTAATTGAAAACATATTTTTCATCTATATAATTTTTATAGTTAAATTGTTTTTATGTTTTTATAAAGAATAATTTTAAAAATATAATATTATTTAAAAAAAGATCAATAATTAGAAAAAATTTCACAATAAATTTAGATGTAAAAACTTAGAAATCATTTGAAACAATTTTACCTTAAAACCCAGATTTATAATCCCATATGTGGGAATAATTTTAAATTAGATTCTAAAGAATCAGTAATAAGGATTTGGAAAAAATTTATTATATATTTGGAATCCACATAATATATAATTTATAAAAAGTTTAACTTATATTTGGACCAAAATTTATAGTGAATTTAATTAAAAATAATTTCTATGATTTAGTTAAAAATGTGTTTACCTAATGGTTAAACTAAACCATAAGATTCCAAATGATCTAGTTCCATGTATAAAAAACATTTAATTTCCATAATTAGACTCTATACCAAATTTTATCTAATCCAGTTCATTATTGGAGTCACATGATGTAAATTATTCTTACTAATAGTGTTTATATTTATTTATTTATAATAATTCCACACCCCTCACCTATAAAGATAAACTCAACCTCCCCAGGTATTCACACCTCTAAAGAATTTTGGATTATAAAAAACCATTCCCAAATACACTCAACACATTCCTAATCTCATCCATGAAACATAACATTGGGCATAAATAAAACAAAGGAATCCCATTTGAATAATCCAAAAGTAGTTTCCTAAAAAAGAGGAGACATTTTTCAATGATCACTTTTGTTATATTTCATTATAAGTCCATTCAATTATATTAATTTAATTATTATATAATAAAATAACTCTCCAAAAAAATTATTATTTCTTTATGTTAATGTTTTCACATACACTTACACATAATTCTATCAATTTTGTAGTGAAATTAACGTTTGTGTGTAAGGAGAACACACACCTAGTCAATGTGATGTGAAGCATTCACACATTTCGTAGAATATATTAATGATAGGTTTAATAAACGTATCTAATATAATTGAAATATACATGATATTCATGAAATAAATAAATATATGGAAATATAATATATTATTTTCTTTATTACCTTTTCACACACTGAAAAAGTCGAAACCTTGGTTGTAGATGTGTGGACTACCGTCTCATTGAAGAGATGCGATTATTTTACTTCAAAAAAATTCTATATATTAGTATATATTACTAAATAATATGACATATATCATATAATTATTCTTTGGTATAAATAAATTTTAATTGCCTTCTTTAAATAATGATTATTGAAAAATTGGAACGTTACCCATGTATACATATGACCTATCGTATTAATGATTGTAATGTTGATTCATTTTTCATTAATATCATAATTTATTATTTATAAAAGTAAAATTATTAATGAAATATTATAATTATTACCTCATTATTGTTTTGTAGATTTTTATACAATGGCTTCCTTGACCATTGTCAACCAACTGGAATCATTTTGATATATAAACAAATTATGGTCAAACCACTCGACAGACACATAGTTGTTAAAGTATCTGTATAAATAATTATAATTAGTTAAATAAATGTAATTATAAACATGAAAAATTTATTTAATAATGAAAATAATTAACATAATTTTATTATTCCGGATGATAAATACAGACAGGGAAATTCATACTCATGTTAAGGGACTTTGTCTCAATCTCCATTAATTGAGGCATATCTTGATGTTATTGGACCATTATTACATTATAAGGTACATATAAATAACCAGTGAAATTATATTTCAAGAATTTTATCTATTCTCATGATATTTTATTTTTCTAATGTTATTATTTAAGGAGTTTTAAGAGTCAAATATTTCAATGTGGTATAGGACACTTTTATAAAAAAAAATATTTTCAAATGTTTTATGATTGAATTTAAAAACATATTCCTCTATGGAAATATTCATTATATTATATTATATTATTATATTTTTAAAATGTTTAAATGGAAAGTTTATGCCTATTTTTAATTTTAGTTCATATGTTTTAATAAATAAATTTTTACATGATTTATGCTAGTCGTTTTGACAAATAGAAGAAGGATTACACTATTCATAATGTAAAAGAAGAAAATTAGTTTTACCCCACCAAGGAAGTAATTTATATTTTGGATTTAATTTAATTATTTCATGATTATTTAAATGATAAAACCATAATTAATTTTGGTATTCTGCTATTGAAAATTTTTCTCCAATGAGGAGGTACTTTTTTGTAAAAAATGGGGTTTCGAAAGATAATTCTATTTTATTATCTAAAAGTGGTTTTCATATGATTTTAAAAGATTTTTTCAATTGATGAAATGTTTTATTCTATTTTTGGTTCTTGGAAATTATAAATGATGGGCTCAACCAGATATTCATGGGTGATCATGTTGCAGCTTAAATGATGGGTGCACTCAAATAGTGCTCCAATGCATTGGGTAATGATTATATTCACTGAAGAATTATATTGGATGTTCGCCCTATGGATATTACAATTTATAATGGTTATGTAATTGGTCTTTCTTTGTTGAATGTTATAATGTACCAAGTTATCTACATGATGTATCTATATCTTTTAATCATTTATCGTGAAAATAGTTGTATTTGAAAATGTAAAACAAATGATATTTGTTAATTAAATATGTTTTCTTTTTTATGTAATGTGGTATATTTTGAAAAGGTAAAAAAATGATATTTCTTGAAGTGTGCAATTTATTTATATGTTTTTTCTAGGTATTTGATATGGCCTAATTTTATAAAACAATAAACCTAAAACAATCTTCATTGTGAATGAATGTAAATTTACATAAAACCCATGATTATGTAATTATTTTGTTATGCGACTTATAGTTAGTATCAAAGGCCAATTTAGATAACATTATGGTTTTGTGTAATAATGATAAAATTACCTTGAAAAAAATTACCTTTTTATCATGTTAATTTATTATAGAAATTGATAATTATTATGAATCTTTGTCTAAAATATATATTTTCAGAGTGGACTTCATTATAAAAAATTAATAAGATTTTGTCGAAAAGAACTGAGAGGAAAATATATTTCTAAATCAGCTCCCTAAGATTATTCAAAATTAAATAGAATATTTTTGTATAAAAATTTCTCAGTTTACACATGTTTTAATGGTGGCGGTGTCTATGAACGATATCAACCAAATCTACACAAGAAGAACATGAACTTTGTATTTCATTTTATGAGAAAACTCCTACAATCATTTTAATGATCATTTTACCATGTTCTCTCAAAATAATTGATAAAATAAAAAGAAATAATATCTAATGTCAGGGGTTATTTATATCACCTAAAGGTAACTCTAATAATTTATAAGTTTTTATGTGAAGCAGATTAGTAGTGGTCAATAGTTATAATTATTATAGAATGATAAAAGATTTATTCCATGGAATGTGATGAATTTAAGAATATATTCCTAATAATATTCTAATTAGTACTGAAAAAATTCATTGATATGGTTTCATATTTGTTTAGAGATGGTATTTTTGAATACTTGAAAATCTAGGAGGAAGATGAATGTAACATAATAATTTTTTCAAAAAATATATATAATGAGAAAATATATGGAATGTTTAGTAATAATACATTTTTGGTTGAAAAAAAAACTCAGTCCATGTTCAAATTGTTTCTAAAGATCACATAATAATTAATCTTTATAGCATGAATGTTTTTGTGAAAATACCAAGACACAAAAAAATCATAGGGTTTCACTATTTTCAATAATTAATCGGTTACAACATGTGGTTTTGCAGGAATTTTTTCTTCTATCCTACTGAATACGATTGCTCAAAAAGGATTTATGTTCATCTTGAAAGATTAATGGGATGATTTTTTTGGAACTAAAAATAAGATTGGTGAATGAACTTATTTTGGATTTTCCTTACATAAATAGTCAATTCTATATCTATAATGATTCTATGTTGTAAGGAAATTATTATTCACTTAGAAATAATTAGGATGTAATTTATTATTCTTTAGTACAGTTGGAACCTTATGAGTTAAATTACCCTAAACATGATTTGGAATTATCAAATACAAATTTTTCATCAATAGTTTGGACGAAACATATGTCTGGATTAGATGATGAAATATATACAGATAAAAATAGTGAAGTATATATTTAATCATAATTAATTTAATATTTTTTAGATAATATGGTCACTACTAATTC
This sequence comes from Viscum album, assembly GCA_963277665.1. Taxonomy (NCBI): domain Eukaryota; kingdom Viridiplantae; phylum Streptophyta; class Magnoliopsida; order Santalales; family Viscaceae; genus Viscum; species Viscum album. Next base: position 923,657,137 of record OY728146.1, on the reverse strand, counting down.
GGGATTGCAATTTTACAATTCATGATCATCTAAAAAAACCAACTAATTTTTCTATTTTTTTATTCAAATAATTATATCTATGTTAACCTTACATTTTAAATGTGACCCATTGGTTAATGATTTGATTAATTTTTTCCTATAATTTTTGGATATATGGAAATACTCTTGTTTTCAAAGGATTCAGTGTTGTTAACATTGTAAGAAAGAAAAATTTTGTATGATAAGGTGGATCTATCTTTGAATGAAATGTTTGAATCTATTAATAATAGATGGTTTATTAATTTTAAAAATGGTGAATATTGTGTCATTAGAGTTGGGAAATTGTTTTGTAGGCCTTGTGATTCAAATTATAGGAATGAGTCATTGAATAAATCTCATAGTTTTATTTTTTTCCAGTCAACTGGGAAGCACTATGATGTAACGATACCTTGAAAAGAAATACTAGTAGGATGAATGAAAAGATATATTTCTAACATTACCATTATGTTCGTGAATTTTAATTTTTTTAATATGAAATGATAATTATATAAGAGGACGGTTCATCTATTTCTAGTGATTTTTTGGAAATGGGAGAATACATCAATGGATTTCATGGTAGTATTGACAACAATTTATAAAGGTAATAATGAGATTTGGGTTATTATTAATTTATTAACTAAATCTAGAAATTTTATTCCCATTAAATATATAGTTTAATTAAATACTATTTCTATGTTGTATCTAAATGATATTATCATGTATGTTAGAGTTACTCTCTCTAATGTAAATGACTGTGAACCTGGGTTCACATCCAAAATATAGAAAGGACATCAAAAGTCATTGGGTATGGAATTAAATTTCTATATAGCCTTTCATCATAAATATGACGGACAGTCTGAGAATATGATTCATACATTGGAAGATATTATAAATTCATTCTCAATGGATTACCAGTGAATTTTGTATTCACATGATTAATTGTTTGATTTTTCTTATAACTAATTATTTCATTCATATATATATAGATGGGACCATTTTAGACATTATATGAAAATCAGTGTCCGAAAATGAATTTTTGGGATGATGGGGGAGAAAAGATATTAATGGGACCCTTATTTTTTATAAGAAATGAATGATAATGTTATTTTTATTTAGATACGCATAATGGATGTTCAGAGATGAAATGAATTTTATGCAGATAACTGGAGGAAATATCGTTCTTTTGAGTGAGGTGATCATGTTTTCACAAAGTTTCTCTGTAGAAAAGAGTAATGCATTTTGGTATGAAGGGGATGTCGAGTCTAAGGATCATTGTATCATATTAAATCCTATTCAAATATTGATCAATTACATAATGAGTGGATTTAGCTATGATTTTATCCTAGTTTCCTCTAATATTTCATGTTTCAATGTTACAGAAGTATCTAACAATTTTAAAAAATGTTTTGAGAATAGAATTTTTTTATCTGGAAGATAATATTTATTATGAGGAACATGTAGTTCATGTTATAGATCATAGTTAGTTATTGTCTTATATTAAAGTGATTTACTAGGTAATGGTTTTATATAAAACACTTATCGTTGAATATGAAACATGATATTAAGAAAATTCTTTGAGGGAAAATTATTCCAAATTATTTAACAATTGAATAAAATTACAAGGTTGTTATTTCCAAAAGGGTGAAGGACATTACAAACTAGCTATGTATAGAACAATTTTTTTTTATATTAATCAATATTAATTTATTAGATAGTAATTTATATTAAATGGGATGCTACATTCAACATTGTACCTCACACACAACAATGAGTTCATCGAACCATTAAATTGTACACATGGCATTGTTTTATTGAAAATTAATAAAATGTCATTATTACTATTTTTTCAAATAAGATGTTGTTCCACCTTTTAATGGAAACCTATTTTGAAACATTATATTGGATATTTTATAATTTGTATATGAAAAAATAAATCCCAATAATGAAATTCGGATATAAAAAATTATATTTGGTGTATTTTTTGTATTTTTGACAACTTTTATATTTTATGGAATAACAAAAAACACCGAAATTTAATTGAATTTTTTTAATATAAATAATATTATATTGATAAAATATTATTTAAGTGGTTTTAAAGTATAATTATTCAATTTTTATATCATTTAAACCAATTTCGGTCATTGGAATAAATATTATATTGAATTTTTATATTAAAACATATTACACTTTTGAGCATTTTTTCTTTAAGAACCTGCTTTGTTGTCCAATCAACATGACTAACTTTTAATTAATATCATAAAATTATGTAATTGGAAGGTTGAAAAATGGAATCAATATTTTTAATAATCATAATTTATAATGTATAATATGTTTAAAAATTGACCTAAAATATTAGTGATATTAATTAAAATTATTTATACTGAATAAGGTGAAAACATGGTTACTTGGTGTTTAAAATTTTATCACAACACTTAAAATGATCTATATAAATTTTAATTTAACGAAATTATCTGACCATATAATCATAGTGATATAATTTGGTTCATTATTATCATTACATGAAATAAGGGAGACCCTTTAATAATATTAACCTTTTTATATTTATAATAATTATACTCCCCTCCATTATAAAAAGGATCTCACCTTCCCGAATTTTCACACGTAAAATGCAATTTTTCTAATCCAAAATATCTCAAATAAACTCAAAAAATTCCTAATATAATACTATAATACTCACTTTGCTCCTAAATCTAATGATTATGTCTTCAGTATAATGAAAAATACTTTACCTGAAAAATAGTTAACATTCTTCAATGATCACATATGTTTAATTAATTTTAAAAACCATTAAATTATTCTTATTTAGTACTTATATAATAAAATTTGTATCATAAATATAATGAAATGTTGTTGTGTTATGTGTTATTCATATTATTATAAATAATTCTATAAATGGGTAATGAAATTACAGTTTGTGTGTATAGAGAACTACCACCTCCTCAATGGGATTTGATACATTCACACATTATATTGAATGTATTAAGGATGAGGATAATGAAACTATGAGATATAAATGATATATATATATATATGATATTTTTTATATAATTACCTTTCAGTAAATATAATATATCATATTATTTTTACATTTCCATACACTGAGAAATAATGAACGTCATTCATGGAATTGTGGAATAATGCAACCTCGAAGCGATACTATTCAATTTGATTAAAAATAATTATTTATATAATTATATATGTTTTACTAATATGGTATATATGATATAATTATATTTATTTAATGATAATTAATACTTATCTTTTTCAAAATGGATAATTTAAAAATGGAAACATTACCCTTGTGTATGTACGACCTTCCATCTCCAATATTGTTTGGTTGTATAATTTTTCATAATAATCATTAATGATTGGTTTTAAAAGTAAAATTTATTTATAAATATTATCATTATATCATGATTATTAGTCTTGATATGTTTCTATAATTACCTCCTTGAAAATAGTCAACCAACCTTCGTCGTTGAGACACATAAACTAAATATGGTCAAAACACTAGAAGTGGACATAATTTAATATGTAGGTATAAAAATCATTGTAATAAGTGAAATAAAAGTTATGATAAACATTAAAAATTTTATAAATAAATTAAATAATTATCATAATTTAATTATTCCGAATGATATAGACACATGTGAAAAGTATGACTAAAGGTTAGGGACATCATCTCAATCTCATATAATTAATACATTTCTTGATATTATGCACCATTAATATTTTATATGGTCAAAATACATCCCCATATAAATGTTACATATTTAATTTTATATATTGTATGGAGAAAGGATGTTTTTTAATGTTATTATTTTTTTTGTTTTATTATTCAAATATTTCATTGTTGTATGTACACTTTGATTAAAAAATATCATATTAAATATATTAGGATAAAATTTAATAATATTTTCATCCATGACAATTTTCAAGATATCAATTTACTGTTTTATTTTTGTAAAAGGATTAAAAATGAATTTTAATTTTTATATTTATTTTCATTCAAATGTTATCAAAATGATGTCTTTTTAACATTTTTTATAAAAAATGTTTTGAAAAATTAAAAAAAGAAATGTTCAATTCTTAACGTACACAGATATACTTAATTTTCCACTATAGTGGAAATTAATTTTATTTTAGAATCCGTTCAATTATTTCATGTTTCCTTAAATTGAAAACCCTCTTAATATTTTGTTTGTTTTTGTATTGAAATCGGTTTTCAAAGGAAATATATTTTTTTAAAATTTTATTTTTGAAAGATATTTTTATTTTATTTTCAAAAATTAATTTTCAAAAAATTTTAAAATATTTTTTCAAATGTTGAAATTTTTTATTCATGTTGTGGTTCATAGACATTTCAAATGATGGGTGAACCAATATTGTTTCGGGTGATCCCATTCTAGTTTTAATTGTGGGTTCACCCAGATAGCAGTCCAATGCATTTGGTAATGATTATATTCTCACGATAATTATATGGAATGTCGGTCATATGTTTATTCTAATATGGTATGTTTCTATAAAATTTCATTATATATTTAATTGAATAATGACTTGAGGCACCTATATTAATTATCATTATTTTTTAACATGTTTTCATGGAAATAATTTTTTTTAAAAGTTAAAATAAGTTAGTGTATTAATGAAGGATATTTATCTTTTTTTTATACTCTTAGGTTTTTAAGAATGTTTTTTCCATGAGGTTTAGTGATATTTAATGGAATAATGGTTTACGTCTTTTTATATCCATTTCTGATCATTCAATTCTCATCCCACATATTTAAAATTTTCTCACTAGATTTAATAGTGAGTACGAGATTGTAATAGTTCAAATTGAATGACATGATGATTTTTCATAATATAGTTCATATATAAATTTTTAAAATTATTAAATGGTAGAGAAAAATTATGCTATAAGAAAATGTCAACATTATATTATATAGTTTTCTAATGCATTAGATATATATTTATTCTCTAAATCACTGAACCTAAATGATATTCCATATGAAATAAATTAACTTATTAACAAAAAAATATTATATAATTTTTACGGTTATTGAATTATATAAATCACCATGAAAAATTAATTTTCATAATGAAAAACCATCAATCAAATTTTATAAAAAATGTAGAATGCATAAAATAAAATTTTAATAAATAATGCATTTAGAATATAAAAAATTATGCATTCTGAAAAGTGAAAATTAAAAATACATAGATAAAATTTCATTAAAAAATAATCATTTCATAATCATATTTAATTTATATTAAAAATATATTAAATTATTTTATCCTTTAAATAACTCTTTAATAGAATGAACTGAAACCAAAAACAATCCTTAAGATAATAATCCATGTATCCTCCAATGGAAACTATTATAAATTTTCTCCAAATATGGTCACAACATTTTGAATCCCTTTTCTTAAATAGATCTATAATAAACATCAAAATTAGACAAACATGGAAACATGGATTTGAAAAAAAATAGGAAAAATTGGATTAAACATGTTTTGATTGAAGGAGAAGTCCAAACCATTTGATATCAATAAAACCCAAAAAAATCAAATAAAACACACATTTAATAGGTTTTTAAGTTGGAGTACGTATTTTTGGAGGCACCACAAATAAGGGAAATAAAATGGTATGATATTATAGAAGCACTAAATAAAAATAAGTCAAAGGAATAAAAATACCCAAACTCAATCTAGTTGAATGTATTACTCGTATGATTTACTTAACCATGTGGTCACTAGTATTCAATTAATATTTTTCACACTATTTCATCAAAATGTGTTCCCAAACAATGTTCAAGATTCATGGACCCAAAGAAAATTTAAATAAAAATAAAAAATTTTACCCTATGATACAATTAACTAAAGGTAAAAAATTTCCTCACAAATATAAAAACTAAAATTGACCTTGGTAGTTTCAAAATTTTCTCTAACATGAAACATTATACCCTAAAAAATCCTCAGTGAAAATTTTCCAGGAAATGACCATGACCAACTCACTGATAGAAATGACCCAACTACGAGATAACATCACGAAATTGAAACACAAAACATGACATATGTGAATTCCACTCAAATGAAAAACCACTAAAAATTATTTAAAATTTACCACCCAAAAATATACATTGTAAACTAATATAATATTTCTTAGAAAATGAATTATTTATAAAACTACTCATACAATCTAATTTGATATATATAACTCCAAAAAAATAATATATAAAACCCCACAATTTCATTCTATGGCCCTAAACAGATCAAAGAACAAAATAAAATTGATAACTCTTTAATATTTTAGGATACAAGTTCTTTAATCATTGATACATCCCAACCAAAATAAAATGATGGAAAACTCCCAAAATTATATAAACACACAGAAACTATCTAAAGGTAAGCCCACCTATTAAAATTAATCTTGAAATGTGAAATGCCAAATAAAAATATCAGAATAATAATAGTCACCATAAAAAATGTTATACCCAAAGGATTTGAAAATAAATTTAAAATTTAATTCATAAAAAATTGTGTCTCTATAAAACTGAACATTTTATTAACCTTGCTAGTATCCACTTCTGTGACTTGAATTTTGAAAATCTGAGATACACGGTTCTTCTCAGGGTGATATTTATAGTTTGATAAAATCAACAAATGTTTTAGTGAATAGAAACATACACTTTTGAATATTAATTCACCCTTATTATTTGTAATATTACCCTTATTATTATTAACCTCACCCATGAAAGTATAAATAATATTTAGTTTCTATATTTATGATGTACAATATTTTATAAATTTTTAATTAATTATTCATATTGTTGTGAGTAATAAATATATTGTTAAAATTTTAAAATAATAATTTAATTCCATTTTACATATTAGGTTAATAAATATATTTTTTTTTGTTCTATTATTTGAGAATAATTTAATAAGACCCTAGATAAATTTTTAGGATATTATAAAATAGTTTTGGTTTTAAAAACTATATTTTTTGAGTAAATAACTAATTTAATTAAAAATTTATATCTCATAATTAGAAAATTATTTTGATAAAATTGAGTGAAATTTTAGATTTTACACATCAAAAAATTGTTTTGATATGTTTTTGGTATTTTTAGGAAATATTTTAATTTTTAGTGAATAGTGAAATATGGTAATTTAATGTATATATACATTATAGGTTAAATACACTATTAATTGTATCGTGGATGATGTAAGAAACAATTAGTGATAAATAAAATTCATATATTACTATTATTGGTCATAATAATCAATAAAAAAAATTTCTTGAGAAAAATACTAAAATAATGAATAAGATATTCAAAAATCACTCCTCTCCTCCACTTTAAAATTCATCATTTCCCCTCTTCCCTTCACTCATATCAAGCCTTGTCCCATGTTAAAATTATACTAAAATATCCTACCAAGACCCTCCCCTATATTATGAATCCTTTGGTCTCATGGAAAGGCCATAACCTCTCCCATAAATAGTCTGTCAGGGAAGATAACCTTAAGTGGTAAATTCAACTATTAATTTTTTTTATTTCCAGGTCCTTTATTTTCAATTTCATTACCCACCTAATTTCATAAAAATTCTATGAAAACTATCATAAAATAAATATAATTTTGTTTTGTTTTGATAATGTCATAATTCATCAATATCTTTTCTTTCCCCATCTTTTATACCATAAATCAAAACACCATCAGTGATCTATTAATTTATCACATTCATGGATGACATGTTTCAAATTTATATTATTGCCTTCAATTATTGTCAAGAAACTATTTTGGTGGCTGAAACAAACAAAAATATATGTATTATAACTTATATAATGTTTTTTAATATATTAATACTCATGATATTAAATTACATGAGATAGTTGTGATAAAAAGCCGCTAATTAACCCAAACAATAATCATTAATGTTTTATTTAATGGTTCATATTCAATCCAAAAAAAACAAATTAATTATAATGCCATTTAATCCGATGGATTTTGAAGAATGCAATACAGCTTATATTTAGTACAACCATTCTCATCTTTTATGTCTATCCATACATGTATATAAGTAAAGCAGTCATGAATACCAAGGATGAAAATGCTCCCAAACATTAAAATTGAACCTCTCTAACCCATCATGAATCCCATAAATAAATTTAATAAGGATATAATAAATCAATTAAATAAATTATATTGTTTTTATATATTAATTAATGAATTTAATTTGGTTATCCAGATAACATTGATCAAGTGGAGAAAACCATCAGACTTACAGTATGAGTTTTTCTACCAGAACCTCAATTTTTATTCGGGTTACTCTTATTATCTACATAACTATATTAATTATTATTTATTCATAAGTAATCCTAATAAATTCTCTTTGAATGTTCTATATTTCTGTACCAACCATAAACATTCATTAATTTATGGGGAGTTATATTTTTTAAAATTATCAATCTAATATTTTTCTCGAAATACAATCATGATTCAATGGAATTTCATAAAATTCATACATATGTTCAATGTAACTAAATAATTTAAATTAAAAAAATTCATATTTATAGAATCAAACATTTTTTATTAAAAACTACATAATTTCATTTTGGTTTTTATATACACATTTTTCCAAAAAACTGTTCTCTTCAAAGTAAGAGTGTATTTATCTCAAGAAGTACTCGATGATTTTATAAGATTATATTCATCTATTTAAACACTTTTGTGAGTTAATATATATTATTAGATTAATATTTTATGATATCATCTACCATATTTAATTTAATGGTTTTTTATTTTTTTGTGGATTTCTAATCTTGAAACCATTCAACAATTTACACCGAAATGACAGATTTTACCTTTAATGTCAAGGGAAAGTTATTTAAATTTCATTTATTAGTTTCAATATGAGTGTACATGTTGTTTATGTTAATACACATACATATGAATAATCCCGTAGAATTACTAATGGGTGGGTCTGGCTTGCTATATCCCCTTGATGCATTGGTAGGTCTCATGAGACAAACTGCGATCTTGGCACAAGGCTTTGAAAAAATGGTTCATTGTGGTTTTGGCATGAGGACTTCATGGTATAGTTATGATGCCCATCATTATTCATTCCCTATTTATGAATCTATAATTTAATGTTCATGTTCTTATTCTACTACTAAAATACCCATTTTTAGTTTTTATTGTTGAATTTTTTTTATTCTCTTATTCCCTCTATAATGTGTACATGTTTATATTTTAATGGAATTTTTTTTAAGTTATTCATCGTACCTAATGATTATGATTATTATATCTTTACTATATTTCATAACCATACAGATCATTTTAGCTCACTCCAATATTATGTTTCATTTTTCCAATACATGAAGTGGTATAATATGATTTACATGTAGGGATAACTGTGGAGTTTTGGTTGTTGTTAAAGGAATTTATATATCGTATTACCATTATTTTGTTAATATTGGAAATATATATATCTGGTTTTCCAAATTTACTAGACTATTCATTCCTTTAGGATACAAATTTATTTTAATTAGGTCAATGTAATGAAATTAGGAACCAACTCCAGGAAACCGGGGTCAGGATATTTATAGTTGGTATCAATGGATGTTTAGTAGAAAGAATGGAAACTAGATTTAGGTAATATATATTCTAGAACAAAACCCTGAGGTAGAATTCGAGGATATACATACAATAACGTCCTTGAATATTGGTATGTAATATTTGTTTTGATCTTTGATGAAAATAAATCCATGCATAGATTCTAAAAGTTGACGTTGTTCTAGAACAACTGTACCTTGTATTGAAAACTCTGAAATGGAGTTTCAGGCTTGACCCAGGGTATCATAGTACCCTACAACGAGCCTTAATATGTACTATGTTTGAAACTCCTTGGGTATATTCATAGGATAATTCACATTTTCCTTACATTCAATTTTGATGTATATAAATTTACAATTTCCCTCCAAGATAAAATGTTTATGATTATGATATTATGTATGTATATGATTTCAATTTATAGAATGTATTTTTCTATATATCCTAATATACATTATGATTCATAACCAAATCTACTATATGCCATTATTTATAAATGGCGCATAGTGGAAGGAATGAAAACATCATGTATATGCATATCCCATGTAAGGATTGCTCTCAGATTCACGATAATGATATTGGATATAGTTCTACAACTGGTAATGAAAAACTTATAATTATACTGGGACTGCTGAAATATGATATGAACAATAACATTACCTATATGAAGAATTTGGCTCCAAAACATGGAGAATCTATTTTATACTTCTTTATGTGACACCAACCTCTATAATTTTAATGGTAATAAAAAAAATCATAGTGATTCAATGGATAAGTTCATTAGAGATGATATTTCTCTCTTTGGGATGTACTAAAAGGGAGATTGTTGTCCTGGTGGTTTATCATATATCGAGAGATACATATCAGTGGTTGTCTTTAATTCAAAACAAATAGTAGGAGAAAGAAGTATTAGAATTGGAATTTATGGATTTTATGTAAATCATCTAAGAAAAATACGTCCCTTGTGAACAACTAGCATATATGGAAAGGATGTTTCTGAATCTGAGGGAAAAAGTGGATAAAAATGTTTCTATGTATGATTTTATCCTCACAAGGATAATAATACATGTCATGGACAACATACATAGTATAAGTATAATGACTAATCAATTCATTAATGGTTAAAACCCATCATTTGAAGGGCTCTAGTCTACTAATGTTTTTCTACATATAATTATATAGAATCATGTTATATCAAGATAGAAAATTAGTTATCTAAATCTAAATATTCTGATAGGAAACATGAGAAGAATAGGGATTCTAAAAACTCTGGAAAATGAAATAAGGAAATGGTGAAGAAAGAATGATTTTACCTTACACCGAGTTATAATTTTGGGAAGAAACACCCTGTTACTTGCCTGAATGGTATGGGTGTTTCGGAAAAGTGTGGAAAAAATTCCACCGATCCTGGGATTGTAAGGGGAAGAAAGAGGATACCAATGTTCAATTATACAATTTCAAGAAGAGGGGACATTATGAAAATGATTTCCTTAGAATCAATGCATCATTCCCTAAAGAAGGCCAATGGAGAAAGGATATTCTTATGTGACAAGAACTGCAGATATTGTTGTTACTAATGATGTGGTGACAGTTACTTAAAATGTTTCCTCAAACATATACAATGATTTATTTGATTAAGTATCTGTGAATTCATTCATATCATCCCATTTTTATAATAAAATTAAATATTTTCCATTAGATTTAACATGTGATTTATTAGTCAAAACATCTAACAGAAGTATCATTTCAATAATGATGTGTCTAGATGTACCCATTATGGCATATAAATGTGATTTATCTAATTATTTTTTTATCATACCCATGATTGAATTTTTTATAAACCATGATATGGATTGAATTTGGAATCACGATACAAAAATCGATTACAATAAAAAAGAGGTTACAATATTGGAGAATGATGTAGAATCTCATATCAATAGAGTAGAAACATCACCATCTGATTCTTATCATGCTCCACCCCCAGTAGCTCTACTAAATGAAATTATGTGGGAGGAGGTGAATTCAATATAAATTATTAAAGAAAGGTATATTCTAATTGATTTTGTTTATATTTTGAATGAATATATAGATGGTTTTTGAGAGAATTTACATGGACATCCTTCAGAGTAGGATGGTGAGTTCTCAATTGATTTAATTTTAGGTTCAAGGCTTATATCAATGAGTCCATATATAATGGACACCGTGTAATTAGTATAACAAGTGAAACTACTAGATGAATTGAGTGATAAAGGATTTATTCTCCCTAGTTCTTCTTAATAGGGATCCCATATTCTTCTAGATAAGATGATAGATAGATATATGAGATAATGCGAAGGCTATAATGAGATCTATTCTGTAACAATAAAGAAAACATTTCCCCTACCTCACACTTATGATTTATTTGATCATGTACATGGAGACCAATATTTTTTGATGATTACCTATAATATGGATTTCATCAGTTGTAAGTGGGTATAGAATATATTCCAAAGATAATATTTAAAACAAGGTATACAATTTATGAGTTTACATTAATTATTGTTCGAATGATTAATTCACCCTCTATTTTCTTGAATATAATGAACAGTGTATTCAAGGAATATATTGATGACATTGTAGTGGTACTTGTTGATGATATCTTGGTATACGCCAAAATCTAGAAAGCTCATGAAAACCACTTCCACATTATACTAAAGACTCTTAGAAGATATGAATTATATGTAATGTTTATCAAATGTAAATTCTAGAATCATTATGCTTCCTCTATTGGCCACATTACCTATAAGGTTGGAATATCTATTAACCTTGTGAAGACAATGGCTATTCAAGAATGGCATACTCGAATGAACATAACTATGGTATGTAGTATTATTGGTTTAGAAGGTTATTATTAGCATTTTGTTCAAAACATCACCCATTTAGAAAACCCTATGACCAAGCATACACATAAATGGGTTATGTTCTAATGAAAAATATAAGGTGAGTAATGTTCAAATGAATTTAATAGAATACTATATAATTCTCCGACCCCGAATCTACATTCAGGGGAGGAGGGATTTGTTACTTATAGTGATGCATCAATGAAAGGATATGGTTGTGTACTTATGTAGAATGACAGATTTATTAAATATACATCAAGGTAGATAAAAATTCATTAATTGAACTATCCAACTCAAGATCAGGAACTAGAAGCTACAATTTTTTCAAGGAAGATATAGAGACACTATCTCTATAGAGAAAGGTGTGAGATATATATGGACCACATGAGTTTAAAACATATCTTTTTGGAGAAGGAACTCATCATGAGGAAACTGAGATGGCTCAAACTATTCAAGGATTATAATTATTCAATACACTACCTCCCAAGGAAGGTAAATATGGTCGTATATGCATTAGGAAGGAATGATCATGGTACTCTAAACACAATGATAATTAAAAGGGATCTTCTGTTCATGAATCTAGTAAATATAGATTTGGGAATTATCAAAGATGTTGAAACACCGTTACTTCTTCAATTGGATTCCCAACCATATTTAGTATAATGGATTAAAGTATCTTATCATGATGATGAGAACATTAAAAAAAATTAATGCATGGAAATATGGTATGTTTGATGACTTCATGTGTAAAGATGGAATTCTAAAATTTGGGAAGAGGCTATGTGTTCTCTCTATACACGATCTGATAGGGGAGTTATTGGATAATTTCTGTAGCTTCAATTTATATATACCCCATTGTAGTACTAAAATATATAGAGATATACATGAACAATTCTCGTTGGACAACAGGAAGTGGGAAATTAATGATTATTTGTCATTATTTTTAGTCAATCAATAGGTTAAGGGTAAAAAACAATATCCAAGATGATTCATGCAACCTATACCTATTTCTACAAGGAAATAGGATGACATCCCCATGTATTTTGTCACTATATTACCCAAATATCCATGAATGAATGATGTAATATGGGTAATTGTTGATAGATTTACCAAATATTCACATATACTCAATATAAAGACGAATTTTCTAGAATAGTATGTTGCATGACCCCATATCAATAAAGTATTAAGGCTTCATGGATCACCTATTTCAATAGTGATTAATCCTGATCCTTTAATTACATTTAAATTCGGGAAAATTCTTTATAATGCATTGGATATTGATCATCATTTGAGTACTGGTTTTCACCCTCCAACTGAGGGGATATCAAAAAGGACTATCCAAACATTTGAAGACATATTGGGATCATTCTCACATGTGTTTTAGGATTTTGGGATCAATATTTACCTTTAGTGTAGTTTTCCTAAAATATTAGTTTCCTTTATAACTTTCAAGTGGCACCATATGAAGTGTTGTACGAAAAAATATTTCATACACCAATAGTTGGGATGAGGTCTGTGAAAGGAAGACTGTGGGCCCATACCTTTTGGAAAAAACAGCTTCAAAGGTAATGACTATTCAAACCCATATCAAACCATATCGAAGTAGGAAAATGAACTATTCTAATAATTGAAGGAATGATTTTATATTTCATGTTTGAGATCATATTTTCTCGAAGGTATCTTCATGGAAGGGTGTTATTCTATTTTGTACGAAAGGGAAATTCAGCCATATGTACATTGGACCTCTTGGAATTCGAGAGAGAGTTGGTGATATTTCATATTTTTTTCCTATGTCATCTATCTTGTATAAAGTACACAATGTATTCCATGTCTCATTGTTGAGAATGTAAATTCCAGACCCAATGCATATCGTCACATCTAATGTGATATAATTCAAACATGAACTATATTAATGTGAAAATTCAATCCTAACCATTGATACTAAGGAATAGGTGTTGAGGTATCAGAAAACACATCTTGTAAAGATAATTAGCAAAAATCATAAAATCCAAGTGGCCACAAGGGATCCTGAGGTGATTTTGATGAATACCTAACCAAATCTTTTTCTGAGCTTCGATTTTATGAATTTAGAGGGAAAAATTTTTGTAAAGAGAGGAGAATATAACACCACAACAATTATAAAATAAATTTAATATGGAATGCATGAAACACCGAGTCTCTAAAAAATAATGTTTTGTAATAACTTAACCAATCAACACAAATCTCATTCTACTGTGATTTTAATTTTGACAAACAAAGATACACAATTGCTTTTGGTGTAATATTTGGAGTCTAGTAGAATAAACTAAAATTTTGGTCAACAGTTAATTACCCTTATAAATAGTAATTTACTCTTATGAATATTAACAGGTCCCATATGAATAGTAACCTCACCCATTAATGTATAAATAAAATTTTGGCACCATATAAATGGGGTAGAAAATTTTATAATCTTTAATTAAGTATTCCTATTATTGTGAGTGATAAATATTTAATTATAATTTTATATTAATAATTTAATTTTTTTTATAAAGTGGTTTCCTAAATATATATATTTTTTACCTATGAATTTAGAATTACTTACTAAATATTTTTTTAAATTTTTCGGGTATTATAAAATTTGTTTTGGTTTTAAAGCTGTATTTTTTTTAGTAAAAACGATTTTAATTTAAATATACCATATCATATTTAGAAATTGTTTTTGATAAAATGGAGTCCATTTTTGGATTATATATTCCAAAAAATGGATATGGTGAATTTGAATGATTTTTCTCAAATATTTTATTTTTTTATGAATATTGAAAAAATATAATTTACCTTATATATACACTAAATGTTAAATAGAACATTAATTCAATTTTGGCTGAAGTAAGCAAAAATTAGTTCAAAATCACCTATTCATATTAATTTATTGGTCATAATAATCAATAAAAATTCTTTTTTTGAAAAAAAAAATAAAATAAAGAATATGATATTAAAAAATCACTCCTCCCCTCCACAATATACCCCCACACTCCCTCTTCTATTCACTCCACTCAAGCCTTTTTTACTTCTCTAAATTCTAAAATAATCCCTTCCCAATCTCAAACACATGTCCATCATCCCCTGGTCTCATAACAATACCAATACCTATCACATATATAGGATCTTAAGGTAGAAAACTTCATGATATAAATTTCTCTTATCATTTATTTTATTTCGTGTTCCTTTATTTTCCATTTATTTCCTCACATTATTTCATAGAAATGTTTTGAAAAATATTGTACCATACATATAATTGAATTATCTATAATAATGGATTAATTTATCATCATATCTCTTCTCTTCTTTTTTTTACTAGAAATGAAAACACCATCTGAGATGTTTTAATTTATCACATTAAATGATGATGGGTTTTTAGTTTCTATTACCATCTAAAATTATGATCACCAACCCCTTTTTATGGTTTAATACAACAATAACATATGTATTATAACATATCTAATCTCTTTTAATATTTTTTTTATATCTGATATTGATATATATGTGTTTTTTGTGATAATAAACTTCTAATTAACCCAAACAATTATCATTAATGTTTTATATAATGATTAATCTCCACTACAAATGACCAAATTAATTTTCTAACCATTGAATCTTATTGATGTAAACACATAAAATAAAAATACTATTGTGTAAAACCATTTTCTTCATACATTTATATCCTTACATGTACATTAATAAATTGGTCATGAATACCAAGGAAGACGGCTCTCCCAAACAATAAAATTGAACCTATTAAACCCATCAAGAAGAATGTGAATGAACATAATAAGGCTACAATAAATAAATTAAATAACGAATATGTTCTATATATATATTAATTAATTAATTGAATTTGGTTATATAGGACACTATGATCAATTGAATGACACCATCAGACTAAAGATAAAGGGTCTTCTAATCAAACCTCAATTTTCATTCAAGTTACTATTTTTCTCTAATAACCTCAATTAAATTCTTATTAATTAAAATATACTCATCATAAATTCTATTTGAATGTTATAAATTTGTGTACCAACCTGAATCCTACATTTATTTATAGGGAGATATACATTCTATAAATTTCATTTAAAGATTCTTCCTGAAACACATGTCTTATTCAAGGGAATTTCACAATTTCTTACTTATATTCAAGGGAAATCTATAATCTATTTTTAGAAAAAACTTATTTTCATAAAATAAATCATTTTATTATTATAAATTTACTTACTAAAATTCTGGTTTTATATAATAATTTTTCCAATAGAACTCCTCTTTTCAATGTAAAAGAGTATTTATCTCAAGAATTACATGATGGTTTTATAAGAGTATCTTCACCTATTTCAAAAATCTTATTGATTATTATCTATTATAGGGATAAATTTTTTATGATATAATATTACATATTTAATTTAATGGGTTATTATCATTATTATTGATTTTCCATCTTAATACTATTTTCAAATTTACTCTTAATGCTTAGTGTTTAGACATATTGTTTTTAGAATGTTAATTACATTTAATATGTTATTTTCAAAATGAATTTATATGTAGTTTATGTTTATCACTATTTATTTGAGATATTAATTGGACTTATTTAGTGATGGGTGGGGAATGATATAGCTTCTTAATTCATTGGTAGGTCTCATGAGACAAACTACGATCATGGCACAAGGAATTGACAATTTGGTCATTAGTCTTTGAACATGGTCTTGACGGTATGGTTATGTTGTCTGAAATTATGAATTACATCATTATGAAACTAAAAATTAAATTTTTATGTGTTTATTCAACTTTTATAATAAAAATTATTATGCTTTATTATGGAAATATTTATTCAGCTCTTATTCCTTCCAAAATGTGTTCAAGAATATTTTTTTAATGGAATGTATTTTCAGTTAATAACCATGCTTAATGTTTATGTTTATGATATCTTCCCCAGTATTTCGTACCCTTATTGAACAATTGAGATCAATAATTTCTTATGATTCATTCATCTAAAACATGAAGAGGTATATTATGAATGACATGTTTGGATAACATATCAGTTATTGATGTTGTCAATGAATTGTTTATATTTTATTTTCATTAAATATATAATATTGACCCTATATGTGTATTTTGTTTTCCAAATATACTAAAATATTCATTCCATTGAGATTATACTTTATTTTAATCATTCTAAAGTAATGACAAAAGGAACTGGCTCCGCGCAATCGGGGTTGGGGGTATTTACAATATCATTATTCACCACACACTAGTAAAATAATGAGATCTCACCAATCATGAACAAAAATATAGAGACACCAAAATAGGGAATCCCCTTGAGAAATTTTTCAAAAGGTTCCCTAGACCATATATACATGATATCTCAACCCACAACATAAATGAAACGACCCATACATTATAATGAATCAGCATGAAATGACCCAGTTCTGTCTTTGGGTCATGAAATAATAAAAAGTGTACATCAAGGAAAATCATGTGTAACACCCACTATCAGAGATCAAAGAAAAAAATCATAACTCAATATATCTAAAATTCTACCCATAATAAAAAATATTATCCTTATTACCCCATCCCACCACAAATCCATCCACATATAATCGATCAAAAAATCATTAACCGAAGGTCTACAACATGAACATGTCGTAAAAATCATTAAATAAATATGGTATGAACAACTAAGTAAAATCATTAATACAAGGACATATATATTTAATTCATTAGAAAAAATTAGAACACATGTAAAAAAATATATAACTATATAAAAAAATAGACAATAAAATAGAGTGAAACCCATAAAACCCAAAGATATTTTAAATATCATACACAATCTATGTGACATAATACTAATTGGGTCACACATGGGTTTATGAATTATACAGTTCACATATTTTTAGCTAAAAACCCTACGATTTGGACCAAGATAGCTAAACAATTACCGGTATTCAGAGATATCAAAAAATATTAATTAACAAGCCTATAATTCTAAAATTGTAATAAATCTATTTTATTTAACATTGTCTTAATCATATCTCAATTAATGCTACAAGATGAGGTCAAAGAATCACATTCTGTAGGTTTCGCAACTAAAAATTCATCATAGATGATGGCCATATACACCACTTCAAAAAAAAATTATTTCATTCTACAACACCACCAAATTTTGATGAAGATAATGGTTGATATGATGTAATACATATTTGAATCATCATAATCCAAAGTAAGAAAACATGGGAAAAACACTTTAATACATTCAACAAAGTCCTTCAATAATTGATCACCCTACTCGAAATCTCAATAATTCCACCAGATTTCAAATCATAACTTTCTTATTATAAAAAATGGATGAATTCAGCCTTTAAATATATCTAAACTAAACCCAAATTGATTGGGTGAAGATTGGGTTCTTCCACCAATCCAAGACCAAACCATTAAATTAATGTGTGGTTCACCTCAACTAGGAGATTTTTAATTTCAAAGTGACTCAAAATATATGATTGACATTAAGTACCCAATCTATAGAATCATAAAATTCTTGTTCAGAACTAAAACATAAAGTATTCCTATTAAAAAATCTCACACATGATCCATAAATAAAAAAGAAAATTGTCCATACTCTCTATTGTGTGTCTATATATTGTTAAAAATATGGAATAAAACATCAAGATCACTGGAATGGCTACTCGAGATATTTTCTTCTTTAATTTTTATTTCCATTATGGTGGTCATATTCTATAATGTCACTAAAAACAACATCTAATCAATCATTCCCAATCCCAATACATGTGACAAAAAAACAAAAATCAAATTAAATAATAATATAAACACTCTTTAAAATACTACTTAAAAAATACCTGAGAATTCATTTTTTATATATAAAAACCCAACACTCATTAAAAAAACCCCCTCAGGGTTCCAATTTAAAAACCTTAAAAAACGTCATTCATTAATAAAAAGAAACCCACTTCTAAAAAATCCCCCATTCAAACACACACACCGAAACCCATTCAAGTGTTCTATCATACATCAAACAGATATGTTTATTTTTTCTTTACAATAATGAAAATAATAATAATTTGATCCTCTCAAATAATTGTGAAAGATTTCAATAATATTCTAAAATAAAACTCAAGAACACAAAAAATTGATTTAAAATGAAACTAAATATCAAAAAACATTTAATTTCATTAAAATTCAACATAAAGTATTTAAAACCCTAAAATACTCACTTTACTTCACAAATAACTGTCATCACATAAAAGGGTGTCTAAAAGTTGAAAATTATGGAAAAAAACAAAATTATAAAATGTTCTTATTTAGCAAAAATTTTCCAAATAGATTTTCAGACCAAACATAAATTTTTCGAGTGCAGTTAGATCTTTTCCACAATGGCTACATGGCCTATGCATAATATGATAGATTCTGTGTCATATCCCATGTTCCCCTATATTGCCTCCGGTTTTGTAACGACCCAAAGTTTCATTAATAGAAAATCCCTCTTGATCCAGTTAAATGTTTCTTTATGAAAAATGTTTTTATAAGATGTGAACTTATTTAGTTTTACGTTACGATTTTTGATCGTTACTTTTATAGCCGTTGAACAGTGATCCTGAGTAGTACAAATGTAAGGCTTTAACGAACCCATTTCTACTCAGACAAAGGAAGCGATGGCCTCATCCAGTAGAATTGCCCCTTACGAAGCCCATTTGTCAGAGCTCAGAAAAGAGGTGGCGTCTTTGGTCTTTGCCCTTGACCAATCCCAAGGTTAGCTTCATCAAGTCAAGCTCGAACGTGATCGTCTACGGGAAAAGTGGAAGTTGATTGAAATTACCACTCGAGCGATGTTATCCGATCTGCCCCAAGAGTTTGTCACCATCGCACACCATACCCTTAGGTCTTATGTGTCTATTTTAAGGAGTTATGTAACAAATAAGTAGCACCGTGTTCATGTACATTATTATTGTATATAATAATGAATATAATTTCTAGTCATTTTTGATACATTGTAATTATTTTTTAAAGTACAAATGGAGTTTTTAGTTATTATTTAATTGAGAATTATATTTTATTAAATTAAAGTATTTTTGAATTAAAAAATATTTTATTTTAATATTATTATTTTTTTATTATGTATAAATGATCTTATAATTTTATGAATTCAATTAAAATTTTTATTAAGGTTTGAAAGCCATTTCTGTCAAAACCCGTGAATTTTTTTATAAATGTTGGTTTTTATTTTAAAAGTGAAAATTCACATATTTATAAAATTATTTAGATAAAATAAATATAATTTTTGGAATTAGGACGTCGAAATTATCCAATGGTGAATATTTCTTAATTTTCTGAGACAGTCAAATTTTTGGGTAAAAATTAAATACCATTTAAATATATAATGTGTTTTATGACATCATAATGACCCAATGGTGATGTAATAAAATAACATAATCCTTATGTTCGGACAATATGTGTTTTATCATTAAAATAATGAGGTTTTGGGTTTGTTTGACTTCCTTTTAAATCATTAATAGAGCCCTCAAGACTTATTCAACACTTTGCCTTTTTAAATTAATTTCCATGGGAGTGAGACTCACCTCCACATAAGAAACAATAATTTTTTTATAATTTCGTACCTTGGCCTTGAAAAATATTGTTTTCCACTTTATTTTTCCAGAAACAATGGGCAAATACCATGGGTTGGTTCATGGTTTGGATTATTTTAATATAAAGGGTCCTAAACCTAAATAATAAAGAATTCTCTCACCTTTTCTATATAAACCCACCCAAGCTCCCACATACTCCTCACTAAAATCCCTTGGAGTTCGTCCAACCTCTGACCTACTCTCTCTAGAATCCTCACAAGGTGCCCCAAGCTCCCAAGAAGCCTCTCACAAGCCTCTCTCTAGCCTTTGGAAGCACACTTCCAATTAAGGGGTTTTCTTCCTTTCTCATTTTTGTCAACTTTCTTTAAGTTGTATTGCTCTTTTATTTTCAATTATGAATGTTGGGGTATGGTTTCTCACCTCTCCCATACTTCCATCTTATTGTTTTAATGATGGAATACCCCTTTCTCTCTCATTAAATGCCTCCCATGTACACCCGTTACTATGTCGAAATTCCGAAAGAAACCTTTTTCTCTTCTTTTATATTCAAGAAATAATTTTGTATCATGAATCTAAATTCCTTTTCAATTGTTGGGACATGTATATATATGACCTCCTTACTGTCCATTACATGTAAATATGATGAGAAACCCCTTTCTCTCTCATCAACCTTTTTTATGAATTCTTATGTCACGCCATTACGCTGCCGAAATCACACCGATTTTCTAAGCCAATATCATTGTGTAGTGAATACCATGCCCATTTCTCCATCAAGGGTATTCACCTTTATGCACATTTACTTATTGATTATAAATTTTCATGTATGAATTCCACATCCCTTTATCGTGGAATAAATGATTATGTTTTATGAATCCATGTGGCACACTTATGCATGAAATGAAATGTTTAAGAAGGGTGCACCCTTATAGCGCTCCAATGCATTGGGTAATGTATAGTATCATGATACTTCATGTGAAATGAGTGTTTACTCATGCTAATTCAAGTGCAACGAGGGTTTACTCGTGCTTCAAGTGCATTGAGGGTTTACTCATGCTCCATGTGCAATGAGCCTTGGCTCATGCTAATTCAATGTTAAGTGTTGTTGCCACATTTCCATGTTATGGTTATCATTCTTTATCATGCCTTTATTTTCATGTTACTCTAATTCTCTATTGATGTTCCTATTTCCTAACATGTATTGTACTCTTCATGTTATTCATTGTGTACTCCCTTACTGGGCTTTATAGCTCACCCTTTTCTTATGCATGTCCTCAGGTTATCCCATGCAATGCTAAGTACGAAGGAATGTAGTGGTCATGTAAAGGAAGTTTTCAATAAAGATGTTGTATTTCAAGTTTAATATTTTTATGTAATGATCCTAAGCCTCAAAGACACTAAACCTCTCGATCTTCTTTGTTGTATCAAGTGATGTTTTATGTAATAAAGCATACTTAAGTTGTAATAAAAAGCAGGGTTTTCATAGTTGGTATCAGAGGATAGGTTTAGTTATTTTAGGGATTAGGAAACCCTAGTAAAGCCTTAGATACAAGACTAAGCATAATAAAAACATCCCTAAGTTTTGTTAAATACTAATTAAGTGGTTTATCAAACAAATACATCCTTGCCTGGTTACGAGCAGGTAGAGGCGGCTCTGGCATAGATGTATCCGAGGGGTAAAACCCGAAAAAACCGCTTTGAGCTAGACTCGAACGGGAACTGCTGCACGACAATGGGCCTTACTGCACTCTTGGTTATGACACTCCCTGGGGATATTTTTTGATAAATTCACAATCTGAGTATGAACCCTTATTAAGGGAAAAATGCCCCTAAGAATATATATTCGAAGGAAGATCATGAAAAGCCTATATTGAATCCTATAGACCCATGAGTTAAAGAGATTAAAGTTTATTTATAAGTCTTCAACTTTTTTCTTTGGATTACCCTTTATGTGTTACCCCTAACTTTTCTATTATTCCAGCCAATGGCCGGTAATAAGAGAACTCGGGCTAACAACCGTTGTGAAGATCAGAGTGATGATTGTACTAATGATATGCCCAATCCAATGGGAGCGGGAATCGTGAACTTTGTCACGCTTCCCTCTCAGCTAACTCATGTTTTGAATATAAACACGGGTCAAGAGGAACGTTCAAACCCCCCTAAGAAAGAACAAGTCACTATCGAGAGCTTCATGAGACAAATGCCTCCTACTTTTAGTGGATCATCTTATCCCACGATCGCTGAGCAATGGATCAAATCCATTGAAAAGATATTCTTTTTTCCTTCAATGTTCTGAACAAGAGAAGGTTCTCCTGGCAGCTTATCGTATGGAGGTTCAAGCTGATCAATGGTGGACATTGATCAAAAATACAATGCCTGAGGAGGAGATCGAGGCTTTGGAATGGAAGGAATTCTGGAAGATGTTTTTCGATAAATATTTTCGGCACACCCTCCGTCTTAATATGGAAAGGGACTTCCTTTCCCTCAAGCAGAAAGATGAAGAATATGTGGGATCGTACGAGGAAAACTTCACAAGGCTTGCACGATACGCTTCCGGCTTTGTCGTTACCCCCGAATGCATGGTTTACCACTTATTTGGTGGGTTGAAGCCTAGCTTGCGGAAAGAATTAGCGATCCGTGACTTCGACAGCTATGAGGAAATTGTCCGATGTTCCCTCAAGGTTGAAATGCAGATCGGAGAATCACAGGGGTATCATGGGGACATGAAGCGGAAGGTGGACTTCAATGTTGGTGGTCGGATGGATAAATCCAATGGTGCTAAGAAGTTCCAGCACCCCACTTGCCAAAAGTGCGGATAGAAGCACCCTGGAAATTGCTTTAGGGGGATGAGAAAATGCTTTAGGTGTGGAAGAGAAGGGCACCTAGCTATTAACTGTCGGAAAGAAGGACCCGCGGCTGCGACAGAGGAGAGGAACACTCCGTTCGAACCTCAACGCGTTGTTCAATGCTACAAATGAAAAGAACCGGGTCATTTTGCGAAGCAGTGCCCTAATCCAAGGGTTATCGGAGGCAACCAACAACCTCCAAGA
This sequence comes from Viscum album, assembly GCA_963277665.1. NCBI lineage: Eukaryota > Viridiplantae > Streptophyta > Magnoliopsida > Santalales > Viscaceae > Viscum > Viscum album. The sequence goes on along the minus strand of OY728146.1, from coordinate 923,632,930 downwards.
CAACAAGGAAGAGCTTTTTCCATCACTTCTGCGGAAGTGAACCCCGACAACGAAGTGGTGACAGGTACTCTAGTTATTCATTAGAGAATAGAGAACGTACTTTTTGATTCAGGTTCTACGTATTCTTTTATATCTCAAATGTTTAGTAGAACAATCCCAGCACCACCACAAATCCTGGAAGTAAAGATGTCGGTGAGTACGGAAAATGGGGCAGTCATTGAATCCCATGAATATAAGTCCTCCCTTGTTATAATCTGTGGATTGAATTTCCCGGCGAACCTCATCATACTCCCTTTGGTGGAATTTGATGCAATTCTTGGCATGGATTGGCTTTCCTTATATAGAGCCAACATAAATTGTCGGGAGAGGGAAATCACACTCCATATGGAGAATGGACCCCCGATTATTTACAAGTGTCAGGAGGAAGATGAATCTATTTTAGCTCCATCATCTCAAGCATGAATATTACTGCCTTATGAGAACGCATATCTGGCATAGATGATTGAGTCCAAGGAAGAAACCACCCTTGAAGAAATGCCTATTGTGAGGTAATTCGGTGAAGTATTTCCCGAGGAACTTCCTAGTCTTCCTCCAAGAAAAGATGTTGAGTTATCAATTGAACTTATACCTGGGGCGCTACCAATATCCAAGACTCCATATAGAATGGCTGTTGTTGAGCTTGAAGAGCTGAAGAAAAAACGACAGGAGAATCTGGATAAAGGATTTATACGCCCAAGTGCATCACCTTGGGGTGCACCAGTCCTCTTCGTCAAGAAGAAGGATGGGTCAATGCGGCTTTGCATCGATTATCGTGTACTTAACAAAATAACGATAAAGAACAAGTATCCTCTTCCAAGAATCGATGACTTGTTTGATCAGCTGCGTGGAGCACAACACTTCTCCAAGGTGGACTTTCGGTAGGGATATTATCAAGTAAGGGTGAAGAAGGAAGATATACCCAAGACTTCTTTAAGTACATGGTACATGCACTATAAATTCATAGTAATGCCTTTTGGATTGTCCAATGCTCCTGCAATATTCATGGACTTGATGAATAGAGTATTTAGAGATTACCTTGACAAATTTGTGGTAGTCTTTATAGATGATATTCTAATATACTCCAAATCCAAGGAGGACCATGAGGAGCATTTAAAAACTGTACTAGAGACTTTGCGCAAGGATAAGCTCTATGAAAAGTAAAGCAAGTGTGAGTTTTGGTTGAAGGAAGTCTCATTCATGGGCCATATCATCACAAGCAATGGGATATCTGTGGACCCCTCTAAAACAGATGCAATTGAGGGAGGGCCGAGGCCAACATTGGTAACTGATATCCGTAGCTTCTTGGGGTTAGCTGGATATTATCGACGATTTTTGAGAAATTTCTCACGATTGTCCAACCCTCTTACCAAGCTAACTCGAAAGGGAGTAAAGTTTTCTTGGAGTGATGAATGTGATGAAAGCATCAAGGAGTTGAAAAGGAGGCTTATCACTGCACCCAGGCTCAATTTATCCACAAGTGGGGAGATTTTTGTGGTATTCAGTGATGCTTCGAAGAAGGTCATAGGATGTATGCTGATGCAGAATTATAAAGTGATATCCTATGCCTCAAGGCAGTTGAAAATCCATGAGTGAAACTATCCAACGCATGATCTGGAGTTGGTGGCGGTGATCTTTGCCTTGAAAATCTGGCGGCATTATCTCTATGGAGAGAAATGTGAGATATATACTGACCACAAGAGCCTTAAATATATATTCATACAGAGAGAGCTTAATATGCGCCAGAGAAGATGGATAGAGCTCATCAAGGATTATGACTGTTCAATACATTTCCACCCTAGGAAGGCGAACAAGGTGGCAGATTCCCTAAGTAGAAATGATCCAGCGATTCAATCAATGATGAGAATTGAAAAGGATCCAATCTTCTTAGACATGATGAAGATGGATGTGGGAATCATAAAGAAGGGAACATCATCAATCCTTTCACAAATTATAGTTCAACCATCTATTTTGGAAAGGTTAAAGGATGCTCAAAAGGATGATGTGGGAATCCAAGAAAAAGTGGAAGCTATCAAAAAGGGAAAATCCTCAGAGTATAATGTTAATGAAGAAGGAATTGTGCGGTTAGGGAAATGACTATGTGTTCCATCAAGTTCAAAGTTGAAGGAGGAACTTTTGGATGATGCACATAGTTCAAATTTCTCTATTCACCCAGGGAGCATAAAGATGTATCGAGATCTCCGAGAAAACTATTGGAGGGATAATATGAAGAAGGTGATCGCTGAATATACATCAAAGTGCCTGGTGTGTCAGCAAGTGAAGGTAGAGAGGCAGAAGTCTAAGGGGATGATGCAACCATTGCCCATACCAGAATGGAAATAGGAGAACATCACCATGGACTTTGTCACTGGACTTCCAAGGACATCCAAAGGCAACAATGCAATCTGGGTTGTTGTGGATTGTCTTACAAAGACTGCACACTTCATTGCTATTCGAGAGGATTTTTCTTTGGATCAACTAGAACAGATATATATCAGGGATGTGGTACGGTTGCATGGAATACCACTATCTATTGTTTCTGACCGAGATCCAAGATTCACCTCTAAGTTTTGGAAGAGTCTTCAACAAGCTCTGAATACTGAACTGAACTTCAGTACGGACTATCATCCTCAAACTGATGGCCAATCCGAGCGGACTATCCAAACACCTGAGGATATGTTTAGAGCATGCTCAATGGACTTTAAAGGAGGATGGGATCAACATCTTCCTCTAGTTGAGTTCTCTTATAATAATAGTTTCCACTCGAGCATCCAAATGGCACCATATGATGCCCTGTATGGGAAAAGGTGTAGAACACCAGCATGTTGGGATGAGGTCAGTGAATGTGAGCTGCTTGGACCAGAAATGGTCGATGAAATGGTGGAGATGGTGAAAACCATTCAGCAACATATCAAGGCTTCCCAAAGTCGTCAGAAGAGTTATGCAGATAATCGTCGACGAGACCTTGAGTTTAAAGTCAGAGACATGGTGTTTTTACGCATATCTCCAAGGAAGAAGGTCATGAGGATTGGAAAGAAAGGGAAGTTAAGTCCAAGGTAAATCGACCCCATCGAGATTCTTGATCATGTTGGGGCTGTGGCCTATCGACTAGCACTTCTACCTACTATGGCCAAGGTGCATGATGTCTTCCATGTATCCCTCTTAAGGAAGTAAATAGCAGACCCTTCACATGTACTCTCTGCTGAGGTGGTACAATTAGAAGACGATCTTTCTTATGAGGATCAACCAGTGAAGATCTTAGATCATAGAGAAAAAGTTCTACGAAATAATACAATGCCCGTCGTCAAGGTGTTGCGGAGAAACCACAAGTTTGAATAAGAAACTTGGGAGTCGGAGGAAATGATGAAGCTAAGTTACCCACATTTGTTTTAGTGTGGGAAAACGAAAATTTCGAGGGCGAAATTTCTTAAGGGGGGAATATTGTAACGACCCAAAGATTCATTAATAGAAAATCCCTCTTGATCCAGTTAAATGTTTCTTTATGAAAAATGTTTTTATAAGATTTCAACTTCTTTAGTTTTATGTTAAGATTTTTGACCATTACTTTTATAGCTGTTGAACAGTGATCCTGAGTAGTAGAAATATAAGGCTTTAACGAAACCATTTCTACTAAGACTAAGGAAGCGATGGCCTCATCCAGTAGAATTTCTCCTTACGAAGCCCATTTGTCAGAGCTCGGAAAAGAGGTGGCATCTTTGGGCTTTTCCCTTGACCAAGCCCAAGCTGAGCTTCATCAAGTTAAGCTCGAATGTGATCGTCTACGAGAAATGTGGAAGTTGATTGAAATTACCACTCGAGTGATGTTATCCGAGCCTCCCCAAGTGTTTGTCACCATCGAACACCTTATCCTTAGGTCTTATGCGGTTATTTTAATAGGTTATGTAACAAATAAGTAGCACCATGTTCATGTACATTATTTTTTTATATAATAATGAATATAATTTCTAGTCATTTTTGATACATTGTAATTAGTTTTTAAAGTACAAATGGTGTTTTTAGTTATTATTTAATTGAGAATTATAATTTATTAAATTAAAGGATTTTTGAATTAAATAATATTTTAATAAAAAATTATTATTTTTTTATTAAGTATAAATGATCTTATAATTTTATGAATGCAGTTAAAATTTTTATTAAGGTTTGAAATCCATGTCTGTCAAAACCCGTGATTTTTTTTATAAATGTCGGTTTTTATTTTAAAAGTGAAAATTCACATATTTAGAAAATTATTTAGTTAAAATAAATATTATTTTTGGAATCAGGATGTCGAAATTATCCAACGGTGAATTTTTCATAATTTTCTGAGACAGTCAAATATTTCGGTAAAAATTAAATACCATTTAAATATATAATGTGTTTTATGACATCATAATGACCCAATGGTGATGTAATAAAATAACATAATCCTTTTGTTCAGCCAATATGTGTTTTATCATTAAAATAATGAGGTTTTGGGTTTGTTTGACTTACTTTTCAAAGCATTAATGGAGCCCTCAAGACTTATTCAACACTTTGCCTTTTTAAATTAATTTCCATGGAGTGTGACTCACCTCCACATAAGCAACCCTAATTTTTTTAATAATTTCGGACCTTGGCATTGTAAAATATTTTTTTCCTCTTTCTGTTTCCAGAAACCATGGGCAAATACCATGGGATGGTTTGTGGTTTGGATTAATTTAATATAAGGGGTCCCAAACCTAAATAATAAAGAATTATCTCACCTTTCCTATATAAACCCACCCAAGCTCCCACTTCCTCCTCACTAAAATCCCTTGGAGTTCATCCAACCTCTGCCCTACTTTCTCTAGAATCCTCCCAAGGTGCCCCAATCTCCCAAGAAGCTTCTCACAAGCCTCTCTCTAGCCGTTGGAAGCACACTTCCAAGTAAGGGGTTTTCTTCCTTTCTCATTTTTATCAATTTTCATTAAGTTGTATTTCCCTTTTATTTTCAATTATGAATGTTGGGTTTGGTTTCATACCTCTCCCATACTGCCCTATTATTTTTTGAATGATGGGAGACCCCTTTCTCTCTCATTAAATGCCTCCCATGTACACCCGTTACTATGCCGAAATTTCGAAAGAAACCTTTTTCTCTTCTTTTATATTCAAGCAATACTTTTGTATCCTGAATCTAAATACCTTCTCAATTTTTGGTACATGTATATATATGACCTCCTTACTATCCATTACATGTAAATATGATGAGGAACCCCTTTCTCTCTCATCAACCTTTTTTATGAATTCTTATGTCACGCCGTTACGCTGCCGAAATCACACAGATTTTCTACGCCAATATCATTGTGTAGTGAATACCATGCCCATTTCTCCATAATGGGTATTCACCTTTATGCACATTTAATTTTTGATTATAAAGTTTCATGTATGAATTCCACATCCCTTTATCTTGGAATAAATGATTTTGTTTTATCAATCCATGTTTTATGATCCATGTGGCACACTTATGCATGAAATGAAATGTTTAAGAAGGATCTGCCCTTATAGCGCTCCAATGCATTGGGTAAAGTATAGTATCATGATACGTCATGTGCAATGAGTGTTGACTCATGCTAATTCATGTGCAACGAGGGTTTACTCGTGCTTCAAGTGCAATGAGGGTTTACTCATGCTCCATGTGCAATGATCCTTGGCTCATTCTAATTCAATGTTAAGTGTTGTTTCCACATTTCCATGTTATGGTTATCATGATTTATCATGCCTTTATGTTCATGTTACTCTAATGCCCTATTGATGTTACTATTGCCTAACATTTATTTTACTCCACATGTTATTCATTGTGTACTCCCTTACTAGGCATTATAGCTCACCCTTTTCTTATGCATGTCCTTAGGTTATCCCATGCAATGCTAAGTACGAAGGAATGTAGTGGTCATGTAAATGAAGTTTTCAATAATGATGTTGTATTTCAAGTTTAAATTTTTTATGTAATGATCCTCATCCCCAGAGACACTAAACCTATCGATATTCTTTGTTGTATCAAGTGATTTTTATGTAATAAAGCATTCTTGAGTTGTAATAAAAAGCAGGGTTGTCCTAAGTTTCACTCAGAAACAAGGAATATCCAATGATGTCACCCATGGTAATTTTACAACATATAATTTTGGGGAAACAAAAAGAAAAATCCAATTATCTTTCACTAAAAACAAATCTCCCAACCACTAATTGAAAACCTAGGTTTAACATGATTAATATTTTTCCAAGTACTCCTCTGCACCCACCACTCATCCATTGATGGTATTTTCACTATTTACATTCAACTCACATATAAAAAAGATATATAAAACAATTTTATAATGTAATATCTTGGGTAGGGATGAACCATCACCTAACAAGTATCACCTTAAGGCTAGACGCATTTTCATGATCACATAGTGGTGATGACCACTTCCAATGTATTGAAAAAGAACATTTGGGATCTATGTCACCCTCAATAAAACTTTCATTAACAAAACGATCAAACAAGAAAATTGGTATGATGTTTCTATGAATTAAAAAATATTTCCAATGTAAATAATCACTTATTAAATAATAACAGCTAAAAAGTTCTTAGTAAAAACAAAAAACTACAAAAAAACATCCAAAATGTTTTCAGTATAAATTAAACTATTTTTATATAAATACATTAAAAATTATTATTTGGGAAAGCATAAAACAAGTAGGAGGATGTAGATGTTGATAAACCACATAAAAACTATTCCATAAATGGTAAGTGGCATCAATAATAAATCATTTTGGGGAAATTTGGTGGTCAAATTAGATATGAGCAAGGCCTATGATAGGTTGGAATGGGGGTTTGTCCTCAAAGTCCTGGCTTGTATGGGGTTCTCCAATTGGTCCAGTGACTTAATTTTCCACTGCTTCAGCTCGGCGTGGATCTATACTTCGTTCATGGGTAAACAATTTGGTTTTTTCAAGGCTTGTCGTGGTCTCATGCAAGGGGATCCTTTGTCCCCTACCCTTTTCATTCTTGCTCAAAATGCTCTGAGCTGTTATATTAATCAAGGCTTAAACACGGTTAAATTATTGCCTTATCATAACAGGAGAGCCAAAAGGGGTATTACTCACTTGATGTTTGCTGATGACACAATCATTTTTATCAATGGTAGTAGAAGGTCAGTGCATGGGCTAAATGGAATTCTAGGGGAATATTGCAAGTGGAGTGGGCAGGTGGTGAACAAAGAGAAAAGCCTCTTCTTTATTTCCTAGAAGACTTCAGTGAGGAAGGAGAGGGTCTTGGGGGCCAGTCTGAATATGGGCAAGGGTTCTTTTCCCATGGAATATCTTGGGGCACCGGTTAGTCCCTCTTCTCTTCGGGTGCATCATTTTGATAAACTTGTAAGTAAAATCACGGGACACATCTAAAATTGGAAGAACAGATTTCTATCCTTTGGAGGTCGCATTAATTTGGTGAACAGTGTCCTTGTATCCATTACCATGCACATCCATTCCACTCTCAAGGTTCCTAAGATAGTGATTTTCAATCTGGAAAGAATAATGGTATCATTCATATAGGATGGACATATGGAAGGCAGACATCATTGGGCTTCGGAGAAACTGTTAGCAAAACCTATATCCGAAGGGGGCATCAATCTGAGAAGTGTGTCTACTACCATGCAAGGGCTTCATGCAAGGCTTACCTGGGAGGCCTTGGAAGGCCGGTCACTTTGGGGTAGAACTATTCAGGACTTATATGGCTTGAATGCAAATGTTCAGAGGACGCGTTCCTCTAGGATATGGAATCTGATTAAGCCATACTTGGAGTTCTTACATCATCATTCTCGATGGATAGTGGGAAGAGGTAATATCAACTTCTGGCAGCTTGATTGGGGGTGGGCAGGCTATGGTTCCCGGGCTGCCCCGTCCCAGATTTATCCTTTAAAGAGGCAAGTAGCCACCCTCGCTTTCTCCAGGCCATCCTTGATGAAAGCCAAATGGAATTTTTCAACAACATTGTAGTTAGTGATGAGGAGGATAGGCTTATTTTCACAGGTTCTACGTCGGGTGCCTTTTCCATCAAGGATTATGCTTGGGTGACGATGAATATTCCAAATAATGATCTGTGGGGGGAGGCCTTGTGGTGCAAAGTGATTCCTTCCAAATTTATTTTTCTGTTGTGGCGTATACGGAATAGGGCACTTCCGACAGACGATAGGTTGCAACGTATGGGATTTAATATGGCTTCTTGATGTTGGTGCTGCATGTATTTTAACCAGGAAACAGTGGGGCATCTCTTCTATGACAGTGAATGGGCCAGAAATATATGGTGGACTTTTGGAGCCTTCTTCGGTTGGGACGGGTATGACGGTGCGCAAGATAGCTTCCTCGATTCATGGTTTAGAGGTGGTGGGAATCGGGGGGCTAAAAGAAAAGCTCGGACTGTCATTCTAATAGCAGGATGTTGGACTATTAGGAAGGAAAGGAACGACAGCCGTCATAATAATTTCTCTGTAACTCCGGTGGGTATTATTTTCAGAATGAAGAATATCTTTTTGGACCTGGTCAGGTTGTGCCCTGATTGCCGTTCAGCGCCATCGGTGTGCTCCATTGCCTCCAGCGTTGTCTCCGATCAACAAGCCATCTCCACTGGGCAGGGATAGTGGGTTCGGTGGAGACCTCCAAGCCAGGGACTTAAATTGAACACGTACTGCTCAATGATCACAGGGGTGATGCGCGGGGGGGGGGGGGGGGGTCTTGAGAGATCCAGCGGGTTCTGTGTCTGCTGCGTTTGCTGGTGAGCTTGGCAGAGGTCATTCTCTTCAGGAGGAGGCTCAAGCCTTGGCTGTAGGTCTGGAAATGTGCTACCGGAGGAATATCTGTCTGACAGCTGTGGAGACTAATTCTTTGCTTTTGTGTAATGCGCTGCTGGGCAAAGGTAAAATTCCTTGGAGTATTGCTTACACTGTTAGGAGATGCAAAATGCTTATTGGGCCTGACATGGAGGTCTCTCACACATGGTGGGAGGGAAATATGGTCTCTGATTTCTTGGCCTCTCTGGCAACCACTGAATGCAGTATGTTTTCTTTCTCTAATTTGGGTTCGTTTCCAGGTGAGGGGATGAAGTTCGTGGTTAATGATGCTCTGGGTTTGCAGTACTTCAGACCACCGTGACGTTCCTTTGTGTATTGTGGTCTAATAAATAAAAATGATAATTTTCATGCCTTAGGGTGTGAGTCCAAGTAAAATATGATACTAAAAAGAATACACCATAATCACTTTATATAGAATATAAGTGTACATGTTTGAAATTAATAAAAATACAATTTTTATTTAGTTTTTAAAAAAGGGATATAACATAAGAAATACTTTATATCATTTTATAAAATAAATAATTTATAAAACAATCCCCAATGAGGACATAACATGTCAATTTCATTTAAAATCCCATTATTTCAATTTTAAATCATATTAATTTCAAAATTAAACATGTTAACCCAGATCTTATTATTTAAAACAACCATTTTGAAAATGAACTATCTCATGGTTTAAAATGTTTTCAAAATTGTTTCAAAATCACATTCATTTAAAAAACCTCAATAATTTATCAATTTTTTAACAGTAACTAACATAGTGCTCAAATATTATATAACAATGAAATGAAAAACGTAATAATTATCAATATATATATTTATAAATGAATGAAAATAATAACACAAAGAAGACCGTACATAAATATTTCTCAATATTATGTAACTCATTCATCAAAGATGAATAAAATAATCAATATCTAATTTATATTAAAAAAATGATTCATAAGATTTAACATATATCTTGAGGTAAATACTTGGGGACTAATGGTAAATTTACCTAACATAAAAATATAGAACCAACTACCAATAGGGTAACGATCTCATAATACACCACCCAAATAACTCTAACTAGTAAAATTGGTGACACCCACTTGCAATGCTATAACATTGAACTGTAGGATAAAAGCTGTTAATTTAATCTCATCTATCCTCAATAATGTCCCTTGACTCTCTAGTTAGTATCATAGGGTTCCTCATGTTATAGCTCACGAATGTGGGCCACTATTAAGGTAATTTCAACTATTAAAAATTAATATATTCCAAAGCTAATAAAATAAAATGATCAAAGACAATAAACCTCTAATATACCTCCTTCAAACCTGATCCCAAAGTCCAAAAAACATAATCTTGTATAAAAAATTCATAAAACATTTAACACAATCACACAATGATAAAAAATGTATTCAATTAGGGATCTAATATGGTGTAAATAATTGATAATAAAACTCACCATTCAAACAAAATGTCACATATTCCACTTCCATGAATCAAATGACTACACCTTTCAGAATTCCTTTTTAATATCAATTTGGATAAAATTGATAAATTATAATGGAAGACAAAAGGATTATAAGTCACTTTCCCAATAAAAAATGTTAATGGTTAAACAATCACCTCCTTCAACACATGCTTTTAAATGAATATTTAAACCTAATTTAGAATAGAACATACCCCATTAATGAAAAAAAAATTATTTTCAAAATAAAGAAACACCTTTAAAAATAAAAATAAAAACACATTATAAATTGCTATTTTCCTAAATTACCATGATCCAATAATTTTTCAGGTCAAAAAAACGTCAATGGAATTTTATCAATGACCTAGAATGAATAAAATACCAATTCAAAATGAAGTCTCATTGTTAGATGACAATTTACACATTCTTTAAGAAAAAAAGACAATAAACCATGTATAGCATGTGATAAACATAACATTGTATCATATTCATCATTAAATTCTATCAGAAATACTTTTAACACATTAAAAATTAACATAACTTTTTACTAAAAGGTAAAAAAAATTAAAATCGTTACTCAAGTGATTAATCGATGTATACATCATCATAAAAAATGATAATTGGACTCTTAATATGGATAAAAAATTAAAAAACAACATTCCAAATAGATCAAACCAGGAAAAAAATACAAAAAACTATGTTCAACATGGTTAGAGGATAATGGATGAAATTATAGGAATAAATAATGGAGAGGATAAGCATTATTCTTTCAATAAATGAAAAAAACCACAATGAAATCACAAATGCATCCACCTTGGAGGTGATTACAAGAAGTAAATTTATCTTTGTGAGGTTAAAAATGTGTGAGAAATTAAATGGTAATGTTTTTAAGAGAATCCATCAAAAATAACCCAAAAAGAAAAAAAAATCCAAACATCAAAAACTGTCATGGATTACATGCATGATTTATTAAAATATTATTTGAATGTATTGTCACCCGTATCCAAAATTAACAATGTTTCATGGTTTACACTACAAGTAATCCCAATCCTTAATCATATGTCATTAAACCCTATAAAATCTCAACAAAAATCTAACAGTTTCTCCTAGGGAAGTTCCAAAATCATAAATGAAATAAACCTCTAAATCCTTTATCTATATTCGTAAGGCCACATTCTAGTTATGTAGAATCCTTATATTAATACTAATTAAAACAAAAACCCCAAAATAAAAAATTAATAACCTAGAGAGAAATCAGACACATATCCCAAATTTTAAATTCAAAAATATCAATGCATCGATCCCATCACCATTGAATATACTTAGGTCATGATATCCAGGTGGATGGACCAAAACATACTCTGGTTGGGACTCTTTTTACAACATTAAATGATGAAAAATTACACCCCAATACATTTTAGTAAACTAGAACAAAACATTGAATATTAGTAGTAGTAGAACATGGGGAATGTGTAGAGATTAATATATGAAATGTTCCCTATAGTGGTCCCAGAAATTTGAACTCCTTACTTCGAATCAGCCTCCAACATAAACCAGGACCTCCTATAATGCCTCCATGAATGAATAATGAAACGATAAAACATGCATAAACAATGAACTATTAACAATTTACGGCACACTAATCCAAATTTTTAGAACAACCACCGTGCTTAGTAAATCATTTTGTAACATCCCTACCTCAAACAAGTAACCACTACCATCACCCCAATACCACAAGGAAAAGAACCACATCAAAAATGGGGTCTAATGTGGATGATCTACTACAATATAAGAGAGATGAACAAAATAGGTATTTTAATAATTCATGAATATGGTCCATCAAATGAAGACAAAGAATAATTCATCTGTAAGAAAATGAGAAAGGTTGAATGAATATCAATGTAGATGAGATCAGATCTGGCTATTAGGGATTATATCTACAGATAAATAATAGTTTGCACAACCAATTCAACACAAAGGAAGGAAAACCAGGTGAATATTTTTCTCCCTAGGAATAATGTTTAACCAAAAATATAATCGATTGAAAAAAACACTTGTGACATCAATCACTGACCAAAGAGAGCACATACATTTCAGCCCTTACTAATAGTCTAGTGTGAATATTGATGCCTGAGTTGGAAGACAACCCATTGAGAAGGGGGAGAAGTAACCTAATGTGAGATTATGTGAAGAACTCTTATATGATAGGGGAGGTGGCATCATCCAAACCCTGGATGAGTGATATCCTAATAGAGTGTCCTTGCCCTCTCCCCATTTACACACCTTCTATTTTTTTGTTAAAATTAGTGAGAAATTAACCACAAAAATATAAATATTATAATAAAATTTCAAGGGTCACAGATTATTGTTTCGTTGTAATGTAGTTAAATATTATAAATATGTGGTGATTATGAATAATAAATGAATAAAATGTATTTTTTGTCTATTATATTTATTAGTTATTCTTCTACTTACTTATATGCTCATTTTCATTATACAAACCAGTATTTTTAAAAATTTTCAATAATTTACGATTTTTATCAATTTAATCCCTTTTTTGTATTGTTAAAAAATTATTTTTTCTTTCAATTCATAGGATGAACTATACAATCGTAATTGATCTTCCAGTAGCCATAATTTTTTTACGTAAGCGGTGAGAGGATGCGAGTATACTGATAAGTACATTTTTTATTTTCATTACTTAAAAAGTTGTTCATGATTAAAATTCAATTTTAGAATTTTTTTTAAAATTTCATATAATAAATAAATTTTAACAAATATAATTTTGAAGGGGTTATTTCTAATGTTAATAACAATTAATCCTTGAATAATGGAATGTATTTATATATCTTTTATCTTTGGACATAGTTTTTTTACATTGATTTACATCCTTTATAATTTTATATATAATTTTTTGGTGTATAATTTATTGAATTGAAAGAAATGATGTTACTAAATATTATAAAATAATCCAATTAATTGATCCAATTAATTTAACAATGAATAATATAGTTACCCTTAGAAAAAAAACCTTTGAATTTGATCTCAAAATTAGACTCTCAATGTTTTTTGTTTTTACAAAATTATATGAATGTTTTGTTATTTTATTTTAATTTTATAAATTAAACGGTAAAAATATTTTTTTATAAATAACATAAACCACATACATATTCTTTATATAAATTTCCTATATGTTTCAATATTATGTACTTTAGTAGTTTAATAAATTATTGAGATATTAATATATATACATTTGAGTGTCATTTGAGGAAATATAATTTGTGGGACATTAGATAACATGTTTATTTTTAATAATAAATTTGAATAAAATTTCAATATATCCCTCTCTAAATAAAATTGTTCTATTATTTTGATTGATAATTATTTTTATAATTTACTAAAGTTGCCTAATTATTATAAATATATTTTGACATCTTATTCCATATTAAATTTTAAAAAATTCCAAAGGAAGTTAATATATCTCAACTAATATGTAATCATCTTTGATTTTTCTATAAGATACTATACTATTTCATTCAAATGATTAAATGATATATTTTTCAGGTTCAACACATGTACATCCATTTTCATCCATATTAAATATAATCAAATTGATGTATTCCCAAAATTCAAATAGTGTAATGTTAAACATTCATTCTTTAATTTATAAGGGATTTTTGAACTCCATAGATAATATATATTTTGTACAAGATTACTTTTCCAATTTATGGGTATTATTTTAAAAAAAATATATTCAATTCTTAATTACTATCTATCTCTGAAATTATGTCATTGAAAATTTCTAAAAATGATTATATAGACACCATATCATCCGCAAATAAATTTTTTATCCTCTACCCAATAAATAGTTTTTTACTTTTTAAAATTATATTTAATTTGTTTTTTTACTCTTCCTTCATATAAATGGTATTGGTATGAAAAAAAAGATTGATTGTAATTTTATATTATAATATTGTTTATTTATTTTTATTTATTTTTGGATCCAATTATTGAACTAATTTATCATCTTTTTTTACAATCATTTAACCATTTTTATTTTTATCTAATATATTTTTCTCATTATACTTGCAACATCTCAAGACATTTATTCCATGATGTCCTTATAATTATTTTCAGTATTACTATCTTATATCCCACATTTTATTTATATATATTATCTTAAAAGTTTTCCCATTTTTACCTCAAGACATATGATGGATTTTTATTAATTTTAAATGTATTATAAAGTATTATAAATTGGAAATTATATCATATTAACCGATTATTAATGTGTTTCATCATTTGAAACCATACTCCTCGCATGTATGCATTTTTTTCTGAAATTTATCATGACTTTGATTTTACAAATTATAAATTCTCATTTTTAGAATCTTGGAGGTTGTTTTCATCTTCTTAATGATGTACTTTTGGTAAAAAATCATTCATTTTATTGATTTTGGGATGGTTTATTGAATTTAATTTTTGAATTAATACATTTTTTACTATATTACATATACAATATAACATTATTCCTTGGACATTGAGGTTAGTGGATCTAAACAATAATGGACCAACATGGTGTTTAATTTTATATCCCCAAAATTCCACATACCAAATGCTTATTCATCAATCTATAAGAGAAAATGAATTAAATTGTGGGTATGAAAGAATTATTGGTGAATGACGTGCCCTATTTTGGTGACAAACTATATCAATATTATCTTATATTGAAAAGACAACATTATCCATCCATATATCATAAATTTAAAAAATAGTTTAATATCACATATTTTATAATGTCTATTCTAATAGTGGAAAAAAATTTAAATTATACCTTCTTATGTATGAAAACAATATAGAAAATAGTTTAAAAATTGAAAAATATGGAATTCAATAGGTATTTTTTTATTTAAAAATAGTCTCTAAAATACAAAATCTATATTGGAATGGAGAAGATAAAAAAACATCCCACTAACTTAGATATTCAATGATATATCACTATGTGGAAGCCTATATTCTAAAAGAAACATCAATACCCTTATAGGCACAAATAATTCAAGTTACCATCAATATTCCTACATAAACCTAAAATATAATGAGTGAGACTACATGTTCACAAAAGTTCACATTTATAGTGTGTGTTAAAATAACATTTGGGATAACTAAGATAACTTAACTCATAATATTAATTGTTATATTTATCCATGTTAATGGGTTTAATAAATTTACTTATGTAATATTTTATAAAACTTACGAATGATCTACTAAGAAATTAAAAATGTAATATCCTGAATAAATCAGAGAACTATAATTAAAATATATAAATATTTTTCCACATGTATGTTCTAAATGATCAATGACACATTTACATAAGTAATATTTTATAAATAATTTAATTGTGTATTATAAGTTTTGAAATCACGCATAAGAAACATATAAAATATAATATAATTAAATGTTGTGGAGTATTGAGACCATCAACCTGTATACAAATTAGGAAGATCCTTTTATTCAAAAAATCACTTTTTAAACAAAAATAATTATCCTCCCTTCAATTTATACAATATTTTTTATATAAAATGTATTCCAAATAATTTAACACTATATACAAGGCTTAAAGACGAACATAAACACTCAAATGAAACTATTAATGACTCCCAGTCACTATAAAAAATAAAATCCTAAAGTTGTATAATGTAAAAAATCATAAATTTCTACCCAAATATTTTAATTCCTTTAATATTTCTCCAATAATATTTTTAATTCAAAAATAGTGATTAATAAAATGGAATGAATCCAAAATTACAATTTATTTCTATTAAAAACCTATCGATTAAAATGTCTCCACTTTGTTCTGTTGGAATAACATGTCTATAACCCTAACCCCTCAAAAATATTACAAAAATAATAAAAAATACGTGGAAATAAATAATATTTGGGATATATTACCTCATATCAATCATCCAAACACATATCAAAGTGCATGGATTATAGAGAGATAATGGAACTAAATTAGTGTAAATAGTAAGATCACTCAATCAAAATGAATTTGTAGAAACAATGAAAAAAAAGAACCCCCATGTCGGTTAAAATAAGTTAATTTTAAGGGAATGTTCTTTAATGAAAATTTTAAGAAAAAATATATTTGATCTACCTTGTATATAGAGGTTCACCGCTAACCATCTGATGGTCAGATTGTGGTAAATAACACTCATGATATATCTCATGGTACTTTGTAATATGATATTTTATACCTGATGGTATCTTGAAGACAAAAATATTATTTTATACTTTTAAAAACATCTATATGATATTTTCTGGGATGTTTGTATAACATCACAGCCTCCAAATATCTATATCAAACAACATAAAATTACAAAAAATTTCACTTTCACGATCAAATTCTAAATTTTTTAGAAAAATATGAAATTTATACTATTGATTACTATATAAAATATAAAATAATACATTAATTGACTTAATCCGTTCACAAACAATTACATTTAACCTATTAGTAATAATAAAAAACATGAAATCATCTATATAATTAATAGTATGTTAGGATATATTAACATTTTTCTTCAATTCCATATTCAAGTTAATTTTTTACATCACATCCAACTCCACCTATTAATTTCTTATTATTTAGACACTATATTTTTTATCTAAATTTCACATTTCATCGAAAATAAGTACATTCTATCCCATAAAGAAAATATATCTTCTCTTTTAATTAATCTGTTGTTAGGATTCCTCTGAAAACACATCTAATATCATTCTTGTTTTATACATAACTCTTTATAAATGATTTCAACCTGGATAAAAAATAAAAAATCATTATAAGGACATTTATAATGACAATTTTAAAATATCTCAAATGATATATGAAGACCATTTTCCTCTATCTATCAAATGTTTCAAATCTAATTCCACATTTTGTAATTTATTATTGGATGGAGAGATATAATAAGTAATTTTTATATGTAATTTTCCCAGGTGGTGATTGATTAATATGGTTGGTGATTAAAAAAATATTTATACTTATTATATAAATAAAAATAAAATAACCCTAACTTAATTATATTATCGTCAACCAAATTAATTTTGGTTGTGCCACATATTTTATAGAAATTTGAAATATATGAATTAGTATTTTTTACAACTCCAGTATAGAGATTATTAATATGTATCACCAGAAGGAAGACTATATTTATCATAAAATTACATTCATGAAATATCAAACACATAATAAATATATATTTCTCCTATTGGGGCACTCATTTAATACATTAGTGGTCTCTTTTGTTCATGGATTGGATATAGATATTAAAAATGATTTACATATTCATTATTGAATATTCCATTATTTACTCAAGGATACTTTTCTATGTTATATCAATGTAAATATTTTATTCAGTATGGTCATCCTATCCCACTAGAGATAATGTTGATATCATAGACATTAACCAACACGAATTCTAAAATATCCAAAATAAGAAAACTGTGTATAAAATAAAAAATAAAAATAGAAGTGTTTTAATAAAAGTATTCTCTATAAACATGTACTAAATCTATATACTGCAGTTCTTCATTCATATATTAATATAAATTTTTACAAAAAATGATGTGTTCTACCCAATGATAACACTAGATTAATATAAATTATTATCAGTAGATCGTTAATTTTGGGTATTCTTATAAGTTTTTGGTATTTAAACATAGTACATTATGTTGAATGAGAAAAAGAATATATAGAATGTATCCAAAAGTGATGTAATTTTTATTGAAAAGACACACAAAAAGTAATACCGGAAATATCATGTCTTGGATTTATGTGTTGTCAATTTATATACATCAAAAATGAAATATGTATTAATATACAAATGTTTAATTAAAATTCATTACCTTTTTTTAGTTTTCGTTGTGTGATGTAGATTTTAAATAGAAATGGAACTTTTTTATTGAAAAAAGCTACATTAATTCATACAAACCGCATTTTGTATCATATAAACATGTGATCTATTAATATAAATAAATATAAATTATGAATCATTATAATATTGTTTCAAAAAAATATGATCTCATTTTCTCATTTTTTTCTCTGTGATGCCTTTTTTAAACTAAAATGGCACTTTTATATTGAAAACCCATGACCTAAGTCATACATACAATATCATCTGTACAATTTTTATATGGACGATTCATAAACATCACACATGAATTATTGATCATTTTTATAATATTTCAAAATAATCCATGATTTTTTGCTCAGTTTTGGAAATGTGATGCATGTTTTAAAATATAATTGGAAATCAATATTTAAATCACACAATTCAATTTGTAAATACCACATTTTTAGTGGAATTTATGTATGTTCAATTATTTCATGTCACAAATAAAATAAGGATCATTTATTCTAATGTTGGAAAATAATATGAACTTTCTTGTTCAATTTTCTCTATGTGAAACTTTTTAAAGTAAAATAAAAAAATTTATATTTAAAACACATATATATAGTCATACCTACCACATTCAGTTTGATATTTATATGAGGTCAATTTATAGGAATCACAAATGAATTATTAAAATTTTCCTAATATATTAAAAAAAGTGAGCTCATTGGCACACTATTTTTTTGTGATGTAGGTTTAACACTTAAATGGATCTTTTCAATCGAAAAAAATTCTATTCATATTGGCCACATAATGACTTAGAGTGATGTGTGGTAAATTCCCACTTGTCTTAAATGATGTATGTATAATTTCCCTAAATTATGAAAAATATCTGAATGGGTTATCTCAAAGTTTACTATGAGATCTGTGTGTGTAACTGAAAAGTAAATCGTAAACTGAAAACACACCTCTCATGACATATCGGTCAACCCGGTATCATATTGAGGTGAATATAATTCATAAAAATCAAAAATAGCAGAGGGATCTTTTTCCAAAGTTATAAAAATAATTTTAATGTATTCAATTTTTATTGATTAGGTAATGTGTGTTTCTAAATAAATTATCAATTTTAAACTAAAATAATACTCCTAGAGCCATACCTCCCACATAGTGTATTAGAGTGAGATATAGTGTACATGTATTTGTCATCAATGAATTAAGGTAAATTTAACTAATTTATCAAAACCATCTCAATGATTTTTATAAATTTTAAATATGTGATGTGTGTTTATAACTAAAATGGAAATTTTTAACATGGAACATAAAACTCAAGTCATATCGGGTACACCGTATATCAAATATTAGTCTGAATTATTCTTACACATAAAAAATTATGTATGGATTTGTGAAATAAATATCAAAACAATATGAATGTGTTTTCTTTTTTTAGAGTATGTGATGTGTGTGTTGATCTAAATATTCCATTTCATACTAAAATCATATACTACGAGTCATATCAGGAACACCATATATTGGATTGAAGTGTAGTTGATTCTTACATATCACAACATATTATATTGTACTTATAAGTTGTTGTACATGAATTGGATCATATATAGGCTGATAATCTATCATCATGATGAATGTGATATAATTCAACATCGCATTCTTTTGAGAACAATAAGCTACCAACATTCACTCTAATTTTTATTCAACTAAACATAATATCTCAAATAAATTTATCCTAATATTTAAAAGGAAGTCACCTATTATTAATTTCTATATAAATTCTCGATTCATTTTCATATCTCCATTATTTCAGTTGTAGCCTAAAATTTTTATCACTAACGAGCATGAGCAGCTTTAGATATGTTACTATCTCTACTAGATCTTTTACATCGTAAACCACCATTATTCATCTTCAAGAGGAAGAGGTAAAAATAATAATTTATAGGGGTTATGATGTTAATTACCCACATACAATACATACCTATATCATCATAGCCTATAATATGTAACAAATATAATAGGTAACATCCTATATTTCAAGTCAGTGTTCATTCTAACACCTTGTAGTTTTCCCACTCATATCTAAAATATTTAACTTGTTCTTTTGAGTGTTTATATTGTGGAAAATATTGTATGTACAAATAAAATATATAAAAACAAATGAATAAATATTATTAAAGGAAATTATAGTTATCATGGATGTTACTTGTTTAGGGATGAAGGTCTTTTGATGGTCTAAGATATATTTCAAAAAATTTCAAACACAATATAAAAAATAATTTTCATTTTTTATATATATAACGACATAAACATTGACCAGCATAATTAAATTATTTTTAAAAATGTTTAAATATTCTAATAAAACTACATACAGCATAATCTATTTCCATTTAAATTAGTTTATAACTTTTATATGATCAATCACCGACTTCATACCAAGATTTGGAATATATTTATACATTTTCATGTCATAATAAAATTCAAATTAAAACAAAGTATTAAAACATATAATTTGAGTTTTTTATATAATATATTAATGTTAGTGAATTGAGAAGTAATAATAGATATCATCTTGGATCATATTTATTTATGTACATGAATTGTATCCGAAAATGTAAATTTGGCGTATCTAAAATGAATTTTATTAGTATCCAATACATCTCAGAAATGAAAAAGTAAGGGAAAAAATAATAATATATTTTATAAGATTTGATAATAGAGTTTTACCCCAGCATTGTAGGCATTAAAAATAGTCTTTCATTTTATATTTGCTTCACAAATTCCCCATTTAGTGTATCTTTTATGTTTTCAATTTCTTTTAATTCCAAATAATTATCATTCCTAGAAATTATAAAATCATTAATGTGTAAAAAATATTGTTAATATATATTCATATAGAAAATATGAATAATTAATTTATTCAATAAACATATTAGACCATTTTTTGGATTCGATGGACTACAAGAATGTAACTAATGTATATATTCACAACTCAGACTCCCATCCATACAAACATCAAAATCTGATTTATACTCACCAATCCAACTGTATCTATAATGATATCTCCAAATATTTCTTCATTATATTGAATTTTTGAAATATTTACATTTATTGACATTGTTTATTTTTTATATTTTTATGTTAATATATATTTTAGTGGAACTAGTAGGGAGATGGTACTCTAATAATGTCAAATTGATTTCATGGTTGATTGACTAAATTTTCTTGATCTCAACATCCATTTACACATTGTATTATCCATCCTTAATATCATTTCTTGTTTAAACCTTCATTTATAATTTGATATTGGGTTTTAATTGAAATGTTTTTTAAGGTCAACACTTATTTATGTTTTTAAGATACTATATTGATTCTATGAAACAACATCTATCATTATCAGGTGTAGTGACATCTGGATCATCCAGTGGGATAGGATCTCATCACTTGGATTATGGACTACATCAAACCCCACTCTCATGCGATATTTTGAGAGTTTTTTAGGTTTTCATGTCATCAAGATGTTATAAATCGTAGCTCTTAAAAGAAGGTTATACATGTGTATTTATAGATATAAATCACATAAAACATGACCGTAATTATTTATATTAATATAAAGTTATCTAAATTTCTCTAATTCAAATTAATGATAAATAGTAAGGAAAAGATTGATTACCTCATCAATGTTAATAAATAGAGGGGAATTTTAAGACTCAATGATTGTGGTGTCATTTGACTCTTCATGTACTTTTTTACACTACTACTTTCTTTGATCCATTAACATAAATTAATCTACAAAACCCAATTGGAAATTAATATCATTCAAAGATTCTTTCTTTACTTAGGTACCATTCATTGTATCAAATGTATCTCCTTAAAAATTAATTTTCTCAAAATATGTTTGAGTTGAAACTCTGAAACTGGTACCTCTAATGCATCCATATTTTTTTTCATATTCTGAGCTACTAAAAGAAAATTTCCTTACAGTATAGTCAATGATAATTCTATTGTTTCATCCATTTGTAAATAATATGATCATAAACAGATATTTTTATATGATACTATTAGAAATCATAGGAAATAACTATTTTGTCACTCATAAGCATGATTCTTGTAAGGTTTTGGTGTTTTTATCAACTAGTTTACCATCTCTATTTACATGGGCCTCATTCTGTAGCCCATAACATGAGATAGAAGTTGGATTGTATTTTGTTTCAAAATCTACATATAAACAAAGAAACACGAGTTTCATCAGATAAAATAAAATTAGTGGCCTAACATATATTTCATTATCTTTTCAAGTGGATCATACACCATCCTTTTTTTACTGTTGGGTTACATTGGTTTTGTTTCCTATTATTTATTTTCACCATATACATATTTTCAAAATATAATTTTTTTTAAATCAAATTAGATTAAATAAATATCATCAAATTAAATATTATTGACTACATTACACCTAAATGTTTTTCTCATCATGATAATCAATGAATTCATTCCATGTATCATTTTCTATAATGTGTTCATATATAAATGATTGGTGTGGGTTTAATTTCCTCTCATTATTAGTGATATGATTCGTTGAATGAGGTTTGGGGAAACATTAATTATCTTTTACAAATAATATTAAGACATATTTCTAATGAAAATTTAGTAAAAAATCATTGTTTGTAAGTGATAATAGAATTTATATAATCATTTAATTACATACATTATTTCTAAAAAAGGGAATATATATAGTAACATTACGAAAATATCTTCCCAAATGGTTTCTAAAATATAAGAATTACATGATGGGATGTATACATATAAATTGACACATCCATTATTTTTTGTGATGAAAATAACTAATAATGATAATCTTGCTTGGGTCAATAGGTGGGCTTTGTGGATTCTAGCTAACATCAAATTTTATACCCTCTCTTATAGTCATGATAATTGTATTTAATATAGTGATTCTACATCATTATTTTTTCATCAACATGTTTTTGAACCCCTACTAATTCTGTAGTTTTAGAATCAATCATGTTCTCTTCCTAGTGTTTGGTATCATCATCATGTGTAGAAGTCATTATATGATAGATTGGTAAATAATTTAAATTATATTATTTAAATAAATTATAGAACACATAATATTATTAGAAAAATTATAGTATATTAAAAAAATAACATGCTCATTAAAATATATTTTTTATATAATGGTTTAAGGGATTTAGATCCTCTATCATGTATCAAATCCACTCTTTAAAGTCCCTTGGAACTGACAAGGAATTTTTTACATTGGGAACTCTATGAAATGGTTATGATCTCATATTCAAAGGGTATTACTAAATTGAATTTTCATCTAAACCATTTAGTATTTTAGATTCTAATAGGAAAATTTACCAATTC
The DNA here is from genome assembly GCA_963277665.1 of Viscum album. Taxonomy (NCBI): domain Eukaryota; kingdom Viridiplantae; phylum Streptophyta; class Magnoliopsida; order Santalales; family Viscaceae; genus Viscum; species Viscum album. The sequence goes on along the minus strand of OY728146.1, from coordinate 923,609,303 downwards.
TATTTGGTTGGATCGGAGAGAGATAATACCAATACTCCTTATGATTCAATTATGAATGTGTCTTCCTTAAACACTTCCATACTGAAATTCACCTCTATAATGCATAATTAACTAAATTTTACTACAATCCTAATGTCAATCCATATGAACTTGATAATTAGAATTTGTAATTATATATAATCTAACTTGTATATTGGTTTGATGATTCTAAAATATGATATATTAAGAAAAATTAGATTTATATCCTTTCAATAGGATAAATTAATTTATTTTTCCACAATAATAAATGCACAGTTTCATACCATACAATGTTTTTTTGTTCCTTATTATAGACTAATTAATAATTAATTACTATAAAATAATATGATAGAACATATATATTTGGTGCCCTTTTAAGCCATCAATGTTCTTTGGAAACTGATTTTTATTTTCTATTTGAATCAATATAAATATGATCTTGAAACCATCATATAAAATATTTATTTAGTGTATTTAATATCCATACTTCCCTCCATGATGGATAAAATGTCTAGTAATTTCTTTATGGAATTCAACATATATATAATCTTATTCACAAGGATATAAAATGTAAAGGTGATCTTTATCCTACCACACCATAGTAATGTAATCAGCATTCACCAATAAGGCACCCACTATGAAAAAACATTCAGAGAAAGACAATATCAATACATAATAGATATTCAGTAGAGAAATCAATAGCCTCTTCCAAAAAATTATCTAATGAAACCTTTTGGAGTTCATCCAATTGTGATGTGCCATTTCAAATTATTAATATATCATTCAGTGCAAATTTTATATTTTTAATGTACATGAACACATATTTGAACCTCTCTTCCCAAAGATTCTATAAGGTGGACAATTATATAAATAAATCCTGATGGGACGCACATTTCGAATTCATATAATGAAACTATAATCTTCTTTTTCTGATTGGGAACATCACTAGGACAATAAATATAATTCATATGGTATTGATAAATAATAAATTTCAGGTGAATATATATCATAAATTTTTATCTTGAATGAAATTTAAAGAAATAGAAATTAAATTTTTCAACAGAACAATATAGTATTGTTCTGGACCCGGAAACACAAAATTAGTCATTGGAATGACGTTCATGATAATTGATGAATACAAAATTTGAAAATTTACACAATTAATGAAATTGATAAATTTAAATTACATAATATTGGATAGATTGTATGATATTGGAGGAATAAAAATACGTCTTTCACACCTCATCAATGTAAAATCTATTTTTTATCCACATATTAATCATGTCAAACCTATAATTGATTCCAAGAATTATTTTTCAAGACTGTTAGTATGGTTCAAATAATACTATCAAGGAACTTATTTTCTACTTTCATGAAGTCAAAAAAATTTCAAAATTATAAATAATTATAGAATAGTAATTTGAACCAAATTTATCCCTTTTTCAAAAATTATTTCTTAGGGTTTTCTGAAAATGGTTTTCCAAAATATTGTCAATAGATTTTACATTATCCAATAGTTTATCACCTATTAGTTGATTTAGTTGTGTAGCTTGTTATATATTACCATCAAATGATGTTATCCTATATCTTTATATATTTCATTGGGGTAAAAATTTTATTCTCCTAAAAACCCAGTCTTCGTGGAAATTTTCAACCAAAATGACTTTGTGAATTCTTCAAAAATTGGACACCAAAAAATTTCTTTAGTGTGATAGCTTGAAAATTTTCCTTTATTAGGGATGGCAGTTATTATTCTATACAACATTGTTCTCAATATGAATTATGAAATTATATGAGAATTATAAATTGTAACACTAGTACCCCACATCAATTTTCATATTTTTTATTAATCGAGAAAAATAGACACCAGTATCATTATCAGGTTTTTTTCATATATATTTAGATAAAACAAAATATATTTTCACTTCATTCATAAACATAATGGAATGATATAATTTACCAACATAAATTATCTTATACTCAATGTAATACCATGTGCACTAAAAATATTTATTCCTTCTATTGATAAAGTTAGAAATTAGTTTCTGAACTAATTTCCAAAATTAGGATACAAATAATACAATTTATTTGACTAATTAGAGTGTACAATATGACCTATTTTATCATCTTATGTTATTGTATATAGGTGGATATTCAATTTTATAATTGTTTCTTGACTTATTTATAGTTATATAAACCATGGAATTATAGGAATGTACTATGCATCAATTGAAGGTATTCTTTCAACGTTATTGAATTTATTTGTGATGCATATGAAACATTTTATGAGTGATTCATGGTACTTTTTGTAAATTATATAGTCATTTTAATTAGTATGTATTTATTCCAAGATCATCCCAATTTAATATAGAATTCATTTATAATAATATATTATAAAAGGAAACTAAACTTATTCTTTTAACATATCATCCAAGATATCATGTAGTCTAATACATTTGTGGATTCCATATTTGATAGAAGAATTGAAATTATAAAACTTTAATAAGTATTAAAATTTATTAAATTTAGTGAAATGGGTATAAAATTTTCTTGTAGTAAAATTAGTTAATTTATGCGACATCATTGGAAAATCATGATGGAAATATTCAATTTCCATTGTCATTTCACATATATAGTATCTATCATCATTTAAACTAGTATTCATATCAAATGATTCATAAATCATAGTATCCTCAAAATCAGTATGTATATTAAGTTTCTCTCCATGTTTATTCTAAATTATTATAGCTAAACTATACTCTTTGAATAATAAAATGATCTCCCCACTCTTCCAGACTAATTTTTATTAAATAAAAACATATAATTTAAACTCAAAAGGATTTGAGAAGGGTATTATTCATGATCCAATGAAAAAAATTTACACTATTTATCATGGACCTAATAATCAATTTTTATTAAATTAGTTCACATACATTTTTGATTCATATCAAACAAATTATGTTTATAAAATATTCACCTTATTTTAATAATAATTAAATACTCATAATGTATTCATAATAATAGGATAATGTTATTTATAATTTTAATTTGGGAAACCGAACAATTTAATGTTATTCATGATGATTCCTTAAAAATTTCTCATTTGACACAAGGGTGTCATAAAAAGAAATAACTTTGGGTAAACATGTGTTTTCTATCCCGGTTCTGGATTTAATGTTTTGTGTGATTAAAATGTGGTACTTATAGGATAATTATGTTATATTTTAAAGGTTATAGAGATATAAGAGGGAGAATTTAATGGTTATTCATTTCAATACCATGTATTTGGTGGGTCGGGATGGGTTTTTGTGATAGGGTTATCTGGAAATGATATTGATGGTAATTTATTAGATAATGAAACAATCAACATCTACACAAGTTAAAGAAGTGTCATCGTGTAATAATATGAAAACCTAATCACAAACTATTGATTGGAGTATAGGACCAACTACCAAGGATCGCCTAAAACCAAAAAACAACCTCCATGGAATCGATATAAATAATCACATCTATAAAAATGACAATATGTAAACTGGGATCGCTAATTATATAAGTCAGATGTAGACATAGAAGTTTTGAATAGGGCCATAAAATAAAATCAAATACTGCAAGGGAAAATTTATATAATTGGGAACCTATTAATGAAAAAGAAGTTTAATTAACCTACATAATAATGATCACATACATTCTATTATATATTCTCACTTTTTTATTATTCCTACAAGAAGGAAATTTTACACTCAACATGAACTTAGATGCTTTTTTTCAATTTTTTTTAACATATATGTTCTTGGAAAAAAAATTATTAAATAGATCAAGTTTCATCTAATATTTCCAAGATGAAAATGGGTAGAATTTATTTATTATAATCTATCATAAGAGGATGGATACATAGAACATAGCATCGATAACCTCATGTTGGATGTTCAATACATTCCCTCAATCCAAAATTACCTCGAAATGTGTAAATAGTGAGAATGATTGGTTAAATGAAACTTGTAAGTGGATAAATTTTATCTACCATTAACTCAATGATATCTCATATGATTAGACATAAAGATCTAGAGAAATGATTGATTAAATAAAATCATATATGGCCAATTTCCTCAAGAAATTATTAGTTACATGAACTTGAAATAAAAAGAAAACATCAACGAATAAAATAATTGACCAGATTTGAAGAATAATGAGATTGGGGGTGATCTATGCGATAACTGCAATGGATAAGAATGTTGTTGTTACTTTATGTTGTTGTGTATTATTTCATTTCGATATCAATTATACATGAGGGAGGTGACACATGTAGAGGACATTATTATAATGAATAATTCAATTATAAAGGATAAAATGTGATGTTGATTATATGAATACATTTATAAATGAATTTTATACATTGATAGAAATAAATATTAATGTAGTTATAAAGAACATATTACTAAAATTTTAAAAAATTTAATTCCAATAAATTAATAAACAATAATTAATCCAAATATATTTTTGTTATGGTGATTTTAGGAAGATGGGTGGGCTCTCAGGACTGGAGATGGATGTGTTTCTATCCTACTTGTGTTTGGCTGGGTAGGTCTTTTTGTTTGATGAGGGTGATCTGACACATATCCCTTCAATGATAGATATTACAGATTCATATTGTCAAAGTGGATTTTTGAAGGTGAATATGGGTTTTACCATTCCAATTGGACTCATTGGAGGGACATTCGATGAGTTATTTGAACTTTTATAGTCTCAGTAGGGGTGTGGATAGAATTATGGTTCATTCTAGGTCTGTGTACCCCCCGATATTCTCAAATGCCTTAATCCTATAATTTATTTCCCCAATCAGGTGTTGCTGACTTAGGTTCATATCCATACTCATCATCATAGAATTTATTATTTAGGTGTATGAAATTAATAAAATTGAAAATAAAATCCTCTATTGATGAGGACTCTATTTAACATACAACTTCTAATGGGTCTATTTGGTGGGGTGATTCCCATGTTTTCAGATATGATGAAATAAAATATGAGTGTTTCAAAGGAAAAAAATCAGGTTTAACATTCATCCCCTTTTTTCCCATTAACTTTATATCCATGCTTATTTTTTTGAAGGTTGAACATTGGAGGTTTGAGGGGCCAATGAAGTAGTTTGTCCTAAGATAAATGTTGTCGGGGGGAATAGATGGTTGTTTAAACTATTCATGAGGGGTAAAATCATCTTGATTTATTATTTTTCGAGTCATATAGAAATAAAAAATTTATATTATTCTTATAAAACTTCTCTCTATAAACCTATTTCATCATCGACAGTGGTGGAAAGACACACCATTTATGCTTGTAATATTCTCAAATTCTAATGCCTGAAATATATCATTTTATATAGGAGATCATTGATAATGAAGAACTTATGAATGTTTTTTACTAGTATATACTAGAAGGGGAATAAATTTGTTCATTATTTGATACCTATTGGTTGAATCCTTTTGTGATGATAAAAAAAGTGGATTTTAGTTCATAGCGTCTATAAAATAGTCATGAACATGATCACCTCAGAATAAGTAACCATTATTACAATATTTACCAATTTGTTTTCATGGGTCCCCTTTGCTCTTACTTTATTGTAAGGGGTTTCATCTGATTCCCCCTGGGTTTTACATGATACAATGTAGGCTTCCGAGTCAGATCAGATGCATGGGTTAGGATAAGTTCGACAGATACCACTTTGGGATTTATTTTTATTTTCCCTAGAACTAGTGGAGTTATCCGGGACTTTTTCCTGGTATATTCGATATATTAAACCATTATATGGATTTCTCTATATGTTTGATGTGATATAGTGTATTCTATAACAATGTAAAAAAATAAACACCATATATTTCTAGCTGGGATTAGGTTTTTTCATTTATTATGTCCATTATTCATGGAAAAATTACGCATTGGTCCCAAAATATAAAATAAATTCAAAATTATGATTTTACATGGATATAAACATAAATGAGGCCCACAAATCAATATCAGGATCTGTCTCCTTTAGTAACGTATACTACATCAATACTATTCATTTCATAGAAATTGAAATTTTCACCAATTAAGTATTGAGAGTAACCATTATAAATGTGCATGGTTCTCATACCATTGGAATTAATATTTCAATATAATCAATAAACATATATTCATTTTTATACACTAAAATTCTTTAGTCCACATAAATAATTTAATTAAAAAATTAACCCCAATACTGATTTAATCTTATATGTTTGAGCACATCCAGTTTCTTGAAAAAAAAAACTATTTAAATTATAAGGGATTTTGATTTTCATATGACTAACAGGTTATCCCAATGTCTAAATCCCATAACATTTTGAAAATGATTATAGATTATTTTTTTGTTTTTTATAATATAATATCACAAAAAGAAATTAATTTTTACCAAAATAATTATAAATATTTAAAATAAAATGTGAAATTATAGTATACTAAAATATTTATGACTCATAGCGTTTCTGAAAACAACACATTTAAAATTAGATAAAATATATATTATATTATTGGAGTCCCAAATTACATCTATGAAGTCTCCTCTTAATGGAATTGAATTTTCCTTAATGTTTCCTACCCACCATGTGTGATGCATCCTAAAATTCAATCCAATTCTCTTTATGTATGATAAATTAATTTAATAAAAATCATAAAGATCTAAATTGGAGACCATTTACAAAATAAAAATTATTATTGAGTCAATATCTTTATGGGACAATGATAATTAATTTTCCTCTTAATGACAATGTCCATGACGAATGGAAAAAATGCTAGTAGGATACTATCATCCCTATGAAACACTTTGTAATATTGATTAAAATAACCTAGGGAGTCACAATCAAGACTAAAACATTAAATGTTTCAATGCTTGTATGACCCATTATTATTGAGTTTTATCCCACAATTTAGAGAATATTATCACATACACTTATAGAAAAAGCATGAACAAGACATATTATATAATGAATATCTAGTATATAGTTCTTTATGAATGTGATTGATCCCTTCACCTTGTATTCAGTGGAAAAATCCCTAACTAAGAATTATATAATAAATATAAAAAAATAATTTCATACCAGAACCTCTCCATGTTTAGAACGATAATGGGACTCACACAAAATTTACAATATTGAAATAAAATCCATTTCATATATATTTTCTTCAAAGAATTTCATTATTTTGGTGGTGAATATTTATTGAGGGGATACAATTGGTTTTGTTCAAGCAATGAGGAATATACAAAATATTACTAAAAACATCCATATAAACGAACCCAATTCAGTATAATTGAATATATATTAAATTTAACCCACCATATAGTCCCAAAAAAAATTATATTTTTATGTAATAAAAACTAATCACATGTTGAGCATCTCTATGGATTGGTAAGGAAAATTTAATATTTTTACCCCCTATTTTGCTCAAAATCATTGTTCTGACATAATTAATGAACACATTAAATAAATGATCAACATACATGGAGTTTTATCTATTTATATAAATTTTTTAGATTTCAATAAAAACATATAAAGTATATAAAAATACAATTAAATATTCTTCATTCAATAGACTAATATTATCACGATAAATTATATTTGTTAAAACTAATAAAATGTTGTTGAAAATTATATGTGGTATCATTATCCTAAATTATATATTTGTAAATAGATAACATGATATGAAATCTATATTGTATATATAGTTACCTATCTAAAAGTGAATATTTCTACTCCCTATTTTCTAGCATTATTTATCCAAAAATGGTTTAATACGCTTGATAATGTTTTTCTAAATATTACATGTAGATACATTTATTGTAATGAAGACACCCACCATCTCCCTATATTTTAATGAATTATAAAAAACATGAAATCAAATCCCTTTTATATATTCATATATTAAATTTTACTATAATAAATGAATGGTTTCCTCTTGGTATCATATATTAATACCACCACATTTAATAGGCTTCACATGCTTATTTATGATGGCTTAGTGAAACCACTTCTTTATATAAGAATCCTAGAGGTAACTACAGAATAGTTTATCATATTCAATTATATTATTTAGGACATTAATAATATATATAATATTCATTAATATGAACATGAATCCCTCCAAAGCGAACAAATTATATTTTCATGGTAATAACATGAAAAACAAATTACTAAAAAAATTACAAAAGTGTTTAATATGAAGATGAAAATTGGAGAGTAGAACACCTTATAATTCCACTAAAATACCTTTTCTATATCATTCCATCAATCATAAAATAAATCGTATAATTAAATAAAAAATATTCATTAATACAAAAGGCTTCCTTTATATAAATTTATCTTCTTCCAAATATATAATTAAAATATATTCATTTACTCTTTGAAATCCATGATCAATAATTATTCTATATTGATAGAAATAATAATTTAAACAATGAAAATGTTGTGGGAGATAATTGGATTACCAATTTTTCCCCAATAGTATCACATTTTTCACGATATGATCATTGAATTAATGGACCCATTGAATGAATCTTGTTCCTACATGATCAAGATAGTTTAAAAATGTATTTAATGGGCCAAACCTCTTTAAAATAAAATTATTCCGAAACAGATGCAAATTGGGGAATCAGTGAATCAATGATAGATAATGAAACATAAAAAAGATATGAAAATAATTATTTGAAATAATAAATTTAATGGATTATTATTATGAAATTTCATTCAATACGGTCAATACAGATATATATATATATATATAATAAAAACACTTCCATGAATATTTCTAACCATATCTCTTATTATTTCCAATGAAAATATATTATCTCTTCGAATATTTAACCATTTAATTATACTATGTTTTTTCACCAGAACTATCTTTGGTAGTATAGGATAATTTTTATTACATAGGAACATAATAACGATATATTAATTGATTCATTACACATTTACATGATAATATTATTTAACATATTTATTATGATTAATATTTGTATTGTGAACAATTTTTGTAGAACATGCACCTTTAGGTAAATCTCCATCAAAGAATAAATCTTCTGAATCCTCAATAACACTCTATTTTATAGCATCCTATTTTGAAATGAAGATATATATCATTAATTTATGATAATTAATCTATATATATATATATATGAAACTATTAATCTTCATATTCTATGGTCACATTATCTATAGTATAATTGATTAAGGTTATTAATTTGTGAAATGAATTATTAACCAACATACCAAAATATCACCATATATTATAACCCTCTCTTCGAGTAAGTCGGGAAGAGTAGTGATCAATAACGATGGGCCTTAAAACATTAATTTATTCATATATAAAACCATTATTAATATTAATATGAATATTACCTAGGAACATACATTACTATATATCTATATATATGAAAATAAGTACAAATTTTCGTTATTATAAAGTAAACTTTTCCAAGATTTATTTACATCCATCCACTCCACATTGATCAAGATTACTAAATAATTATTTCCCCTCATAATTATGATACTAAAAATATCATCCAATAATTGATAGATAACCACAAACTAGTTTTTTTATTTTTTTTACATGACAAGTCATGTAGATTATCAGTATTAGAACAAACATTTTTCCAAAGAAAATGGTTATAGTTTTAAAAAAATTATTATTTTTCATATTATATTCCATATATTTTCCTTCATTAATGTTTTCATTAATTCATCGTTCACATGCTCAAAATCAATTTCTAAACTCAATAATTTGGTGATGTAAAATATTAAATTTAGGGAAAAGGTCCCCACTATTATCACCAAAAGGGGCTAATAATCATATAGAAAATATCTCATATAGGCTACATAAATGTTAGGTATTGAGGAATTTTCAAAATATAAGATAAATACCTATAAATTCTAATGAATGTGGGCTTTCCCAAATGTGTCAAAGCCCTTATTTTATCTAACAAATGTACTCTTAATTTCTTTCTTACTATTACACCATATATACATATATTTTGAAAATCCTAGACCCAAAAACAATTTCATCCTTACAAATATTCTAATTTTATATATTAATTTACTTATTAATTGTATTTAAATTAATATATTATTTGTTTAGTTTGAAATTATGTTCTTTATATGTAATCTATGGACATGGCTTAGAAATTTGGTTGAAATCCATTTATATATATCAAGACCCCACATGATGTCCTACTTATAATAATATATTTCCCGAAATAATAAAATAGAGCGTTATGGAACATTAATTACCACATGTTTAAAATAAAATCTAATTATATGAATTTATAAGTTAACCATCACGAATATCTATATATTTTCATCTCTTGGATCAACATGCCAAACTTCCTCATTTGAACATTACCCCTAAATTCATTTATAGTGTTGGATTTATTGTTTGGATAAAAAATATCTAATATCAAAACCATAAAACAATTAATTTAAATTCAAATATATAAAACATTTTAAAGGATTATATTCTCCTAGAAATCTATATCCGTATATACATAAATGAATAGAATTATTTAAACCTATGATGGATTTTTATCACCACATATTTGGGACTTTGGGTTCTCTCAATGTTTTTATAGATGAAAAACTGTGTAAACATCACATAATATATCCCATATTATGAATCCCATTCCAATATCTTCTTCCTTATCTTTCCCTATGATAGGTTATTTTATTTTATTTTATTATTTTTTAGTTTTTACTGTTATGAATGATTTTTCATATAAAGTAGTGACGTGAGATGATCCAAATAAATATTATTTTCCCTTCTAGATTGTAGAATTAATATAATATGAGGAAATATCACCTTATTTGGATCTCTCCCTTGTGAATTAATCACAGATTATATAGAGGTTATCACTTAGTATTCTAGAGGTATAAGATTTTATATTCTTCTTGATCATACATTTAGTATTATTATAATAGAATAACAAGATAATCCATCAATGTATTTAGATATTTTTAATTTTTATAAATCATTATTACTATAAAATACTCTATTATGGATGAATATACTACATCAAATTTTGTACTAATATATTCAATATTATTCTTAGAACGATATTGGTTCAATGAAAATTATCCTTTGGAAATATTTCTAGAATCATGAACATTTCTAAAACCATAAAAACATGAAATTTTATTAGAAAACGTATTAGTGGATCACAAAGAAACTATTTTTCTATGATAACAAAATTAAAATTGGAGGTTTGCATAATATTATTGGGAATATAAAATAATTCTTCTATTATTCTTAAGGAATATAGATCATCAATATGATAAAACATACTCAATTAATTAATATCAAAAGTGGGATGTGACTGTGGATGAGTTTCAGGCCTCCTCTGTCCATATTACTTATAACAATATTGATGGAGTAAATTTAAATCCCATCATTTTTATGAAGATTAAATATTCCTAAAATAATTAATCATTACCTTCACATAGATTAATGAATAGGGTAATGTTCAATAATAAATTGATATCAATATTAATCATATCCACCTTCATATAATAAATGATTAATGTAATTTAATTCTTATATAATAAACAAAAAATCAAATTTCATATCCCATTTTGTGTCACAATATTCATAAATGATAGATTGTGACTTATAAAACACACCCATATAACCATCATATTCATGATGCATCACTCATGAAAGTTTATAGAGGAGAAAAAAAAGAAAAAATATTGTTTTTCATAGGTCAAACACTCCATAGTAAATTATTTTGGTGAAATTATTATATGATTAGAATATAAAGATAGCTTATTTTTTATCATGTATTACAACCACCATTGTAATATCCCATATTAAATTACTCTATAATAGTTCTTGAAACAATTATCCATATAACCTCTAGTATTCCTCCAATAAATAAAAGGACACCGACTAGAAATGAATTTCTATTTAGATAGGTGGAGAATATATTCACCATTAATAAGAGTAAAAAAATATTAGAAATATTATTAAATAAAAAACTAATAATAATGAACCCATAAGAGACAACACTTCATGCATAAAATTCTCAAAACATGGTAAGGAGTTGGAGGATGATAATATAATCATGTATTGTCCTAATTTTATCATGTTAAAAAAATATATCAAATGGAAAATACAATTAATAAATTCTAAAAATGGTTATCAACATCTATCATAGTAGCATAATTCATGGTACATCCCATAATTCTTAAATAATTTTGGTATCATTGGACCTTTGATTTTATTCCAACCTGCAAACATTGATATTTAATTGGTACCAATATTTTCCCGGGTAGGGTTCCACCTCCCATATTGTGTAGAGAAAAATCCAGTCTAATTAAATTATTATCTAGATGATCAATGAATAATATAAATGTTCATAAAAATAGACACATTTATGTAGATATTTATTAATTAACCTATTTATACCTTAGGTACCTTGTGGAACCAGGGCCAACCCTACCTGCTACTTCTCATGTCGATCATCTGGACTATATAACATAGGGTATATACAATTTAATCAAATGAAATATTCTTAATCAAAATTTTAATCAAGGAACCAAGGTGATTAAGTCCATGAACCACACCGTCCTGAAACCAATTATTTCCTATAAAATCAATAAATCATCCAAAAAATGAATAAACATCACTAGTTCATAAAAGATTAGTTAAGAATCATCTCAATGATGATTATCATCTATCTAACATCTCATCCAATATAATCATTTATAATTTTCAAGAATAATCATCATTTAACTTTTAACAAACAAATATTTTCAATATCCATTCATAATTATAGTCTAATATACTCAACACTGTTAAAAATATTCAAAAATTAATACCTCCATTCATTAATTTACATTTCACAATAGTTAAATTTTCATTAAAATCATTTAGACACATAAAATATCCAAATTTATCATTTAAAATATAATCATTTTATCATATATTACAATATTTATTTCCCATTTTAAGCCAAACTTCCCTTAATCACATCTAAATAATACAAGAAGCATGTATAAATTATATAAACTCATAATAACCATATTTAACCAATTAAAACACATATTAACATTCTGTAGAATTTTAAATCCCATTGGGGGTCATGGGTCTAGTATAGTAGTAATCGACAATCCTAGAGGGGTCTATGAAGGGTGTATGATTCATTTAAATTCAATTGCATTTTTTATTAAAAATGAATCATAGATGAAGTTCTTACGCAACCTCATACATAAAACCATCATTTGAATAATAACATGACAACGATAAAAAATAATAAAATCTACCATATGATCTTAGGAAACCACTCATCAAAGAATAACCTTTGATTCGATCTATAATGGATACATATATACAAAAAAATACATTGAAAAATATAAGGATATATATAAATGAAGTGAGAATAAATGGTAGTGAAACATCTAGAAAATTTAAGGTAATAAATTCAAATACATACCTTGAGTTTATATTATATTGACACTACACTTAAAACTATCTGAAATCGAAGGAGATGAACTCTGAGATAAGGTGAAATAATTACTCTCTGCGCTATGCTATTGGAAGTGAAATAGGGGAGATGATTGGGTGATATCACATAAGGTTTTTGATGAATTTTTTTTTATTTTTTCACTTTTAGTAAATCATGTAGTTTGGCCTCAATTTCATCTAAATCATGGACTAATCCTTTGAGACCAACTATCTAATATTTAATTCACTCGCATAGTATCAGGGAAAAAACTGACAATTCAATAAACTTTAAAAAATCCTTCCAAACCCCAATGTACAAGAAAAAAATCCCTCACATAGTCATGGATTATTGTATTCACTAACTGAGTTCTAATTATCAACCATGTAATGTAAGCCCAATTTTTCACACTTTATTTCATGAAACCTCAAAATACTTTCGATATCTTCCCTACTCCAAAGAAAAAATTCAATGATCTATTGAGAAGGGGTTTTATTAATTGTTAAAATATAAATTCACCTCCATAATTGTTGGAATAATTTAATATTCCCTAATATAACATTACATCCTCAGTTTGTGCTCCCAAAAAACTATGCCTATAAAGAGAATATTTTAGGGAACTTGGCTCGCATTTCAGTATCCCTCTATAATGTTTCATCTAGAACACGACCAATATTCCATGGTACATAGTCCAAAGGCATGGTCATACCCAAATAGTGTTTCCTCACAGTGATCCCCAACATGAATTAGATGATCATTAAAGGACACATCATCCGCAATCCTAACATCATCAATATCAATCGTATGAGAATGGTCATGGAGATACTTCCGAAGTTGTTACACATGAAAAAAATCATGATTATCCCTATGAAATTATTGAAGATCCATTTAATACACAACCCAAACAATACTTTATACAACATGAAATTCCCTATTTGACCACAGTACCAACATACCCACTATTTTAATCCTATGGAGACCTATTCATATTGATACAATAGTCAATACATTTTAAACAACTAATAAGTTTAGAGGTAAATAGAATCAATTCATACATGAATTATTTGTATTATATGATATATCCAGATAATTAGGGATATACTATAAATTATATGATGTCACATTCATAAGATAGGGTCCAAACTACTCTGATTCTATTAATTCCATCATGAAGAATGTGGATTAATTTGTCATACCATATTGTGTCGTGTTTTTTTCTTTCTAAATAGTCTCATAATTAATGTTTTCACTGGTTAACTAAAAAATGATTATGTTTTCCTATCCTATTATGCTTAAATTTAGGATGCATTCTCTTAGAATTCCATATAACACATGGATAGTCAACTCTGATTTCCCATACATTTATAGATTGTAGGATGTACTATAGAAAAAATAAGTACGGAAATCATTTTACAAACATAAATGAAGTGTGATTATAAATTGAAGTTATGTTTTGAAATTATTATTTGAGAAACCCTGTAAAAACATTATATTTACCAAACATATAAGTTTTCAAAATCGTTAATGGTGAATGTCTCATAAAATATTATGAAATGAGATATCATTTTAAACTAGTCCCCAATCAACCATATTTCATCACTCTTCTGAGGATTCCCCAGTAATACAACCAAAAAATCAGTGTAACATCATCACACATTAATTTCATTATGTGAAATTACATTAAAATACCAAAATCAAAATGATTCTAGTCCATCAACTTCTGATATATATATATCATCACATCAAAAAATATTTGATCATCTTATTCATTTTATAAATCCATTATTGTCTATGTAGATCATAATATATTTTTTCAATCCACATTACACCACCCACTTTAAAACACAATACTCACACATTAGATCCTCCCATATAGTTGTTGGAATATAAAACTATCCATACACATGGATAACATATTCACCATAAATGGATCACATAAGGGGTATCTATCTATCATCTATGTTGTCCCTCAACAATCATCACTCTGTATGCTCATAAATCATCTAATTGACCAAGAAGAATGATGTTTTACAATGAATATGTATGTGAGGATCATCCTTCCACATTATTCCTGAACACATATGTACATCTTAGTAAATATTTCTATCATCCCCCACAAAAAACTATACATTTTCACCACTGGAGTCTCGTTCTATTGGATCAAATAACATGAAAAATTATTTCCTCTTTTAGGGATATATGATAACTCAAATATAAAGATTGCATGTACTCAAAACATCCATTGATGTAGATTTGGATCAAAATATGAAAAGATATATTTAAGGAACATATGATCTGTATAAATAGTAAACCATTCACATAGTAGATAATATTGCATACACATTTAGGCGTGAACCACTATAACACACTTGATATTGTGTGTCACATAGATTTTTTCTTGTAGCCTAAACTACTATGACCCATTTTCCATGACTTTATCTATATAAATCAACACTACACCAATAAAAATCATGTATACATCCTAATATATATTATACTCATTTATATGTTTGGGTATAATTAAAAATCAGTATTATGGTCCACATCATCTTAATATCATGAAACGTATTATTGCATACTCATGTTCACTGAAAATTAATATCCTTATTTTAACTGATTTTGAGTGGTGATACTATATGATAATATACCTTGAGAAAACATTTTTAGTAACTTTCCAATCCAGAAATGTTTCAGATGTAAAATATTATTCTTGGGTTTCCCAAATGAAAATTTAACTCATTCCATCTTTGTGTCTAATGAAAGACCATATTCTGTGATTATGTGAGATAATAAATTATCCCAAACACCACAAAAGCGCCATTTTGAAATATTAGGGTATAGTTTATCTTATCAAAATAAACGTCGAATTATATCAATATATTGTCCCTGATTTTCTTTAAATTTTGAGTACAGATTGATTTCCTCAAAGAATAAAAAAATCTTACTAATATAAATACAGTTGAGTGATCTGGTTCATAAATGAAATGGATAATTATAAGTGTTTTTAACCAAAACAATAATCATAATGAACTCATATAATCTGTACCTTCTTCCAAAAATAATTTTTGTTATGATTTATGGTCTCACCCTCAACTAATAGTACCCTGATCATTAATAAATCCAAGAGAAACATGATAAATCCTCAACTGGTAAAAAATATCAACAATATATAGTGGACGATACATGTAATTATTTTTCATCTAGTTAATATTTTGGTATTTGATATATACATTTAATTTTCTTTTAATAATTTTGAAAAATAGAATCAGGGAATATGAATATGAAACAATTCATCAAATAAACCCTTTATCCTCTAATTCATCTAACTATGTCTTGTGATTTTGAATCTCTATAGAAAAATTATATAAGGTGTAATATAAAATGGATCATCCCCATGAATCTGGTCAATAGTAAACTCAATCACACTCTCATAGGTGGAAACCCCCAAAACCGATTATGAATCATGTCTCGAAACTAATTCACAATTGGAAGAAAAGTAACATGATTCAATTCCCTATTATTTAACATAAAAATCGCAACATGGTTTTTTAGATATCCCAATTGAAGACGGAGTGTACCAATATGAAAAAAATCAATTCACATTCCCCCTGATGAAAATAGTTTCAATATTCCTAAAACCTGAAGTGATCTCTCACACATTAATAATAATTATGAGCCTAGTATGTAACCAACCTATCACTCGAAACCAAGGATTGATCTGGTCTTACTATTGGATGAGTATTCTAAAAAAATTAATCACTTATCCCTATTGGTAAACATTATCATGGTGGAATCCCTCTAAAATGAATGATGAATATTTCGTGGAAAATGAAAAATAACATGCATGGTTAAAGAAGGGTGGGGTCAAAACATTACCTAATAAAGTTACTATATATACACTATCACATTGGACATTACTACCAGACTAAAACTACATCAAAGGATCCCTATTAACGGGTACTAGATAATTTATGGTAAAAGTAACTTTCAACATTGCAGATCTAAATTTATCACCATTCAAAACAATTAACATCGTTAAATTTAAAAAAGTAATAAACACTTTATTATTAAATATTCATTCAAAATCATAATATTAAAATAAAATCATTTTATATCTCAGAAACCATTTTCTTATTTTAATGTAATAAATCATGCCAAGCTTTTACCTGTGTTCCTGATATAATTCAATCCATATAAACACTCAAGTCATTAAAATGATATATCCATACTCAATATCATTTCATACCATCCCATCAGTGATATATCGTAATTTAGTAACATCACACAACAAGTGATACAACTAAGTTAAAATCTAATCTCAAATGTAATAAGAGAACCATCAAAACAGTAATCACATCCCAAGAAATAGGGTTTACTCCCGAACATGGGTCAACTAACACCATAAATGAATTCATTAAAAAGAATCAACACATTCAATAAAACATTATACCTTCTACAAGTAGTTAATGAAAAAATACCTCATTTTACGATATCACATTGTAATATCATAGAGCAACTCAGCCCATTATTTTATTTATACTCATAAACCACACGACCTCAAGAACACTTCCTTGTATACCATAGGATACTGATTAGAAGTGACTTTCTATTGAGATATGTGGGTAGAATATACCCTCATTATCTTAGTAATCCAATATTGAAAATAATAATTAGTGGTTATAAAAAATTCAAATGTAGTAGTAGGTAAACACACATAATATATCAAATTCCTGAAACATGGTAGGTTTCGACAAGAAAATAATATAATCATGTCAGGATATAATTTTATCATATTACAAAAGAAAAATAAATTATTTTTTTAATGTCACAAAAATGGGTCCCATCATCCAACTGAGCCCCCTCATCCATACTATATCCCATAGGTCTAAAACCATCCATATATCATTAATAATTTTCCCCAATCCTATCATGTAACCATGAAGACTTATCGGGTACCAATGATGGCCAGAGCAGGGTTTGTGTATGGCCCAATTAGAAACCACAAATGGTTTATAATGGAAAATTGATTTTAACAACAGTTTATATATATCTATAAGAAATAATAGACAATTTTACTAAATTATTCACAATATAAAATAAAAACATTATTAAATAACCATTTCTCCCCTCAAGTTCCAAGTGTCACATGAGCCAACCCAACCTATTTCCTACCATTTTGGTTATATGAACAATATAATATAGGTTATAGTCACTTTAATGAAAATAAAAAGTATTCATATCAATTTGAATTTGGGCACCACAGATAATTTTTCCATGTACCCACCACATCACTATTGATATTAGTGACTAGATCATAATTCCAGTTTCTGAACTTTGTATAAACATTGGTGGTTCCCAATGATTTGGGATGGAACCAGTATAATAGAAGGATTAGCAGTCAAACAACACACCTCAAATTTTTATCTAATATTTCAATGTTTTATCATCATTTTTCATTTCAAAATTCATAATTCACCGTGCTCTAATTTACCCAACACCTTTATCTTAACTGAAAAATTAATCTCATTCATCATTTATTCATATAGGAAAACCATTAAATGTTCATTAAAAATATTTATCATCTTACAAATCCCTCTTTCACTATTTAATATTTTCCCCTTTTATCATGTCTCATATCATTTAATTCTGACAATATTCCAAACAACACTTTATGGAAGCATAACATTCCAATCAACACATCTAACTTGGTTAAGCTAATAAGCCACAAATATGACCTATTAAACCCCCTCATAAAATTTCCATGGAATTGGAACTCCCCCAGTGTGGTTTTAGTACATGTATTATAGTCATCAATAGACCACAAGGGGTCATCGAAGGATATTAAACATCATTCAAAAGCCTAATCTATTTTTTTGAATTATCTAATCAAATTTGCAACACATTAACACCATCAAAAATAAAATAGACATGAAAATATTAACAATAATTTGGGAAATTAAACATAAACCAACTACATTATGATCATTGGTAACAACTCACCCAACCCTAGACATTGATTTGAGCTATATTAGCCATAAACACAAAATCATGCATCTCCCTAAAAATAATTAAAAAGATATATTTACAATGATAGATATCCAATACACAAAACATCCATAAAATTGAATGAAATAGACTTTTATACTTACATAAGTATTAAAAACACAATAGGTAGCCGATGAAATTCCCTAGATACAAATTGGTTATAAAATTTTGGGGGAAATAAGACGTTAGAGTTAACCTTAGTCTACTGGGAGTAAAAAATATTAAATAATCAAGAGAAATACTATTTTTGTGGGGATAAATAATTTATAATATTTTTTAAAATTTTTTGGGGTATAATTTATTCCAAAACCATGTTCCAGACATTTGAGACCCATAGTTTATGACATAAATATCATAAATTGTCACATGATCTACCCACATTGTTTTTTAAAATGAGTAGAATCCATTTTAACCTCACTATATATAAAAACAGTCACTCTAACATTAACTAAGAATGTGTAAATCTAACCAGACCCATGTGTGGTAAACCCTGTTTTTTCACATTTCCAAAACTCGAACCCCTGGATTTCTCCTAATATCATTCATACTCTAAGGAACATATTCCAAAAACTACCTAAAAGGAGTTTAACAAAAATATAAAATAAAAAAACATGTCATCAAATGATGATTTCTTACAATGGATGATAGGTTTAATCCTATTGAAAATTTAACTATAACTAACCTTTTTCGATATGAAATTCACTAAAATTATTATATTTCAATAGCCAATCATCAAATATTATTTTTTATACTAATATGGTGAAATTAAATTCACCTCCAATAAAAGTAGGGGTTTCACGTGATATATGAATCATAGTTATATGTGGGGGCATCATGGAGGACAACGTGGTTAAAAATATATTTTATTAAAGAGAATATATATATGTGTGTGTGAGAGAGAGAGAGAGGGAGAGTGGGGTAGGTATGAACAAGGAACCATCAATTCTATGTATTATTACAATTGAGTGAAAATTTAAATTTATAATTTACTCATTAAAGAGTTCTATTAAATATGATTTTAAATAATTTTCCACAAGAAATTAATATTGATGGACATATAAGTAAATTTATCTAGTATTCTAAAAAATCATCAATAATAATTTTACGCATAACAAATAGAATACTTTTTCTGACCTTTGATAATTTCATAAAGATCCTCCTGTAGAATATAATTTTGATATATTAATAGAACCACTTCATTTTGATTATTGGAATGTATTTTTATTGTTGTTATGGATGATAAAATGTCCATATGATCTGATATAAATTCATTAGTTTCAAATATATCATATTTAGTTTAAAATTTATTTATTTTGAGAAAATTTTGGTTCCCTCCATATCACTAAATTATCATTAACCATATACCAAATTGAATGATCTGAAGAAGAATCGGTATGAACATTATAATATAACAACTTTTTATTTACCTAATCAATTAACTTGTTAATGATTCCTAATAAAATTAATTCCATATTAAATTTATATAATTTAGTGTTAAATTTGTCATTATCACTATTTTTGTTACTTATGAATGTCAAATATTCATCTTCTTCACAGGTATCAAACTCATTCAATATGATTTCTTATTTTTTACTCTAAATATCAATTTGATATTTTTATTTTTTCCTAATACAATAAAACATTATATAGTTGAGATTCATGAATTAATATGAAATAAACTCAGCAGATTAATATTGAACTTTTTTATTGCTGATATGATTTAGAAATTTTTTCTGTTGAAATTAGAAACATATCATTACATTTAGAAATAAATCCCCATATATCTTAATTTTATATTGAAAAATTTTTTATTCTTTCAATTAAAGATCATTTTTGTTAATTTAAGCCATTATATTTCAGGATTTAAATGAAACACTTATTTTATTCTTCTTTTTCTATCATTACTTATATTTAACATATGATTTTATATTATTTTCAAGTCTATTATCTCATAAATAAATATACCATTAAAAACTCCGTTATTTTCAAATATAAAATGTATAGTATCCCATTTTATAGGTTTTATATAAATTACCTTTTAACAAAATTACAATTCCTAATGCCTATTTATTAAAAAATTTATAGATCATTTTGAATTATCAAAATCCTTTGATACATCTATGATAATAACTACACATGTAGTAGGTACAAATTCTGATATTCTACTAAAAATTTACCTTAACTTTGTGTAATATTTATATTGGTTTTGAGTGATTCATTTCAAATTTTAACTATATACCATGTTATGTATCATAAGAGGAAAAATGAATGTATATTTTTTGAGAAAAAACCTAATAAATAGTGATTCTGACATATGGATTCAAGAAAAATACTTCATTTTCATCCACATTACTTTTTTAAAAATTATTATTTAAACTTTTATAGTTCATATAGTGTATAAATTAGGGGATAATTCAAATATTTATTACATAATTATAAATATAATATTTATAATTCAAAAAATTGTTTTGCATCAAATAATATAGGTCAATTAGTGTTTAGTTAATCCACATTTCTCAAAGACATATGTTTTTCCTTAAGTGAATTTCCCCTAATATAATTAAGATCATGTA
This sequence comes from Viscum album, assembly GCA_963277665.1. NCBI lineage: Eukaryota > Viridiplantae > Streptophyta > Magnoliopsida > Santalales > Viscaceae > Viscum > Viscum album. The sequence continues at coordinate 923,587,169 of OY728146.1, read as the reverse complement.
TATAATTTTTTTTATAAAAACTAATTCCAACAATTATATTGATAAGGAAACCACCATTATTTTGGTAAATTGTTGATTAAAAATTTAATAGTATAATTATCTGTGAAATGATGTAATTTTATGAAACCAATTTTATTAATTTGTTAGAAAATATTATTTCTAGAAATTATAGAAATGTATGTTTTTGTACCTAAAAATATTTGGGAATTTTTTTTAGGAAATAGTTTTACAAAAGTATGTTATTAAAACAAAATTTGAAATTGAAATTACCTAAATTCAAATATAATTCTAATGTAAGAACATAATTTAAAAATAATAAGATTATGAGAACATTTAAAAATGGGTTAAGGTTAATTAATCATTAATCCATTATGAGTCCTCTATAGTAGGATATCCTTGTTCCCATATCTAAAACTTTTTTTCATTAAACCCAATGTTATAGAAGGATCTCATTTCTAGATCTAGCGAGAATCAATTCTATGATTCTTTTCAACCTCCACGTTATAAAAGTACATATACAATAACATCCTTGATCTGGAATATAAATGAAAAATAGTTTCAAAGGTTTTAGATGATACAATATTACATGATTTTGATATATAATAAAATATATAATAATATACAAAAAAATAACAAATCAATAATTAATAATTAATAATAATAATTTTCTTCACAAATCAGATGAATTTGTCTATATGACAATTTATTTAACTTATATTGATTAGGAAATTGTGAGTTTATTATGCTTGTAAAAAAAGAAGAGGCTCGTTAATCTTTTATGGGTACATGAATATTATTTTTTAAGATGTATATCCATTGTAGTTTTACATATCGGAAAAAAATATTATGTTACACAATATTCTCTACTAATGATAACAATCTAAAAATTTGTTTAGAAAATTTCATTTTTTTTCCAAAAAATATATTTGATTAATAAAATAAGTTGAAAAAATATTATATAATTTTTCATATATGATATGTAATCATTCTATCATACTTACTTCACTATTATTTGATCATTGATAATTCTATTATTTCACTATCTCATATTAATATAAAATGTATAATAATTAGTATAATATTTAAAAGAAACCAAAACATGTAAGGGTCCAAAACAAGGATGATGAACTATGAATGACGATTCTCAATTCAATTGAATAATATATTTAGAGGATTTATGAAACCAATGTTATGATTCCACATATATTTGATTTTATATGGTATTCTGAATTATTATACTTTAGTTTTTATTTTCATATTTTTAGTAAATTAAGTTTTGGGATATCTTGAATCGAGTTGACCTCATAATTTTTTAAAAACAAATTGAAAACTAACCTTAATGAAACCTGAAATAAAATTATTTCTGGAATATTGACTGTAAAAAGGGTCTAAAGATTTCAATCCATAAAACTAAAAAATAAATATGAATCGTACCACCACTATTAACTCACTTTTTGATTTTGTCAAATTAAAATTTTATCTAGAACTAATTGGCCAGATATAAAATATTTTTACCTTTTAAAAAAACATCGTGGTTACCTATGTCAGTTAATAAACACTGAAACCCATTAAAGTAATTCCATTCCAAATTAAAATTAAGAATGAATTTTTATATGTAAATTTCTTTATATCAATATTGATCATAGAGGACATTTATCCTTCCAATAGAAGAAATTCTATAATATCAAATTGTTTCTAATATTCCACATATAAATTAATTTTGAATCTATATTTATTAAATAGATATTATCTTTTCTATATGAGAACATGGTAGAAAATTTTGATGAATTCATAATATACAATTTGTCAACCAAAAACATGGATTAAACACACTACATATAAAAATATAAAAATCACATATTATAAAACATATTTTATATTATTTCAATTAAATTGAAATATTTTTTATTATGGTTTTAATTCATGGAGAACCTCTAGTGATCCTTCTACCAAAAAAACATGTTTATCATGATATATTAAAGTAAATTATCAAATAAAATTATAATAAATTTTCATCCATTTATAATAAATTTAATAAAAAACCATCAACTTTTTCTTTGAAGTAAACCACATGTTATATATTTTTTAATTTAGGAAACACCATTATTTGGTGTCATTTAATTCATATTAAATGAAATTCCTCACTCTCTTAAATTAATTTCTTAATATTAAATTATAATGTTATATTCAATCTATTCTTTATTATTTATGAAAAAATATTCCATATAAATCATAAATTAAATTGAAATAATATACTTCTTTACATCATGAGTAATTTATTATTCATAACTACAAGACTCCATATATTAAATTGGTGCATGGTCTCCATTTTCAAAGATATCACTTTAATTTCGAAATAATAATATTATCGGAATGATTTAGATTAATCCATGATATATATATATATATAAGGAATCTATATAACATGACACCTTCAATTTGGTTGACATTAAGCAAACAACTCTAATATCAATCCTGAAAACACATCATTGAAAAAGGTTTTTTAATGTTAATAATTCATCCATATGATTTTTTTCTTTCTTGTGTCTTAAAATGAAATCCCGCATGTTTTTAAATCAATTTAACTAAATTTATTATATATAACTGTAAATTAATATTTTTGTCATTAAATATATAATACAACAATATATGTGGAATTCCAATCATTGAAATTACAATAAAACCTGACCACTTCATATATATATTGATCAATTTACCATAACATTTTATAAAAAACTAATTATAAATCAAACATTTCACATATTTTATAAAAATAATTTTAAAAGATAAATATGATTTCTTATTATTACATTATAATATATAAAATAATGTAAAAAATAGACGCATTATCATTTCATCATTTCATCATGTAATATTTAAAAAGTATATTGGAAAATATATATGATTCATAAATTTAACTCAAAAAAACAATTATAATTTGCCCCCAAACACCATGGAAGTTGAGACATCCTTTGAGTTCTTTTTTCGAAATAATTTCAAAGACTCCTAGTCATAGTCATCTAAATTAATAAATAACATTCCATATTTATTTATTACATGGAATCTATGTAGAAATTAAATTATTTATGCTTCAATTTTATTATTATTCAATTATTTTGGGTATATCAAACCATGAAAAAAATCTACCACACTATAAAATATTATATTATCAATATAAAAAATGTGATAATAGATTTAGTATATTTTTCCTTGTATAAAAATTATTTTTTGGTTATTTTCATCTGAAACCACATGATACTCATACATTTATCAAACTCAGAATACTATGCTAATAGGAATTTAATCATGGAATATAATATATTATGTTCTTAAACACATTTTAACTTTATTAAAGGAAAATAAAATCATATATATCAATATAGAATTTCTCCTATATATCATTATTTTAAAATGTAATTTTTTCATCTATTTAATAAATAATTTATTTTCTTTAAGAGCCCACCAATATAAATAAATAATTAAATGAATACAATGATTTAAAAATTATAATTCATTATAAAAATCTATCCATTCATCTTAAGAATATACATTGAAAAATAATCACCATGCTTCTTTAAATTTGAACTTCTTCAATAATCATATTTCTAAAGAGAACCTTTTCACTAAAAATATTTTTTAAATCTAGGGTCTGACTACCAATATAAATTATTATCAAATTAATGTAGTTATTCATTTATATCATTATTATAATATGTGTTTTTCAAAGGTTACTTGATAAATTTACAAATATTTTTATAATTAATATAATTATGACTTATTATCCTCTTTGATCTATATATTTAAACAAATACATCCGGATTAATATGTTTTTTATTCACAATATGTTTCCTAACCACTTTTTCTAATTTAGTTATTTTATTCTACCATATAACTTATAAATGTTCAAAAATATCCTTAATAAAGATTATTTACAATTTCATTATATTTTTAAAAACATCTACATGTTTTATTGATTTTACAATATTATATTCCTGAAAAAATCAATCTATAGCTTATTGATTTCATCATTTTGGATTATTTTCAATGATTTCTTCATAAAATATATAAATTTTTTTTAAATTTTTTTTATTAAAACATTGATATACTTTTCATTGGGTTGATTACAATGGGAAATTATTTTATTAACTCTTTAATTGAATGTAACCGAGTTTTATACCATTATGTTTGGGAAAACATTAGTTTTAAAATAACAAAAAAATTACATAACATTTATTTTCCTTATATTCCATATATTATTAGATGTGTGATTTGAATTTTGAATCAATAATCATGGATTTTAATAATGAACCACTATTTTAATATATTTCCTGGAAAATAACATATGAATATGTTATACGGCTAAAATATTTCATGGTATTTAAAAATGACATTGATTCATCCTTTTTGTTGCCCCATTTTTTGCATATTATATTAATAAAAATAGTCATTAATTTTTTATTTATGATACATGAATATAAATAACAACAAACCATATCATTTTGTACTATGTATTGTACAAATTTCCTAATTTAAAAATCTATTACGTTGTCCATTTAATGTATTTTTGACACATAAATCGAATCCCTTTCTAAAAATATCTCAAAACATTTAAATCTCTTAGTTGATTGATATTTATAGGAAATAGAAATGATGTATGAATTTTGGGAATATTTATTCATATTATAATAATTTTTAATAATACCATATTACCACTCAACTATATAAACATTTTAAATATTGAGTATAAAATTTATTATATGAAGGATAGTAAATCATATAGTGATTAGTTTTTTATAATAATTTAGACACACAAATTAAAATGGTTATATGATGAAAATATATTAATTAACTAAGAAATATTTGTATTTAAATAATTTTATTGTATTAAATAAGAAAACGGTTTTAATTGTGTAAATTCATTTATTAAAGAATAATTAAAATATGATTTTTACTTTCTTATGATTTCAGAAACCTTGTCCGGCTTCATTCTAACCAGAAATCTATCCCAGTACAAAACATGGAAAATGGTGAAATCATCATTCCCAAGGGATGGAAACTAGTGATGGGAATCAAAATAATTTAGATAGGAAAGATTTACACAATGAAAACATGGTTCAGATAAATAACGAAGAGAATTCATCACAACCAAGATCTAAACATCAACAAATTTCCAAAAAAAATTACAGATATATGAAGGAATGATCAAAGAAGAAACTGAATACAAATATTGACTGAACCATGGTAACATGATCTCTGTGTGACCTCTTGGTCACCACCAACCACAAGACCAGCCTCATCGAGAGGAAACACACAAAATATAAATTTAACCCTATAAAACAACTTGTCTTTATAGACACCGAGTGGCACATGTAGGTTGTGAGCATAAATAAATAATCAGGTAAACAGTATAGGGTATATTAAATTCATTTCATGAAATATTATATATGAACACGTATCCAATATATTCAGAAAATAAAATTTTATTAAATTAAAACAACCAAACATATTTTCCCATAAATTCCATAAAAACGCATGAATCATTCCTTTTCAAAAAACATTTCCATTTTTCACGACCAAGTTCATAATAAAATTCCAATTGAAAATCCATACCTACTTACCAAAGAAAAATATATTAAATATATAGGAAACAAACAAGAAGGATAAAATAATAAAGGATAATAACCAAAAACAAGAAGATGAAAAACATTAAATACATGTAGATAAGCATGATCAATTCTTATGAATGTCTAGAATAAATCACTAGAAGTGATCAGTTTGGACTCACCATCTAGAATATGGAGAATCACCATTTTCAATTTCCAATTGGCCAATCCAAACAAGAAAATAAAGTAGAATTTCCCACTTGTCCACTCAACAAATCTTTGGGGTATCAACAAGTCTAATTTAGTTTGACATAAATCTATCACTCGAACCTCTTATATAGGTATATGAGTCCCATTATAAAAAGTTCTCAGTGAATCATGGTATAAAATATTTACCCCATAGCATCCTTAAGCATGAGATGCTAATGGTTATGTCATCCTAATTTCTAGTAGATTCCTAACATAATACTTAACCAACAGGGTTCCCATGCACAATTTATTTGAGGGTATTCCATCCCAATTCATAGTTTTCTTCAAATAAAATCCATTCAAAAGTACCAATAGATCTCTCAAATAATTTTATATTCAGGAATCAAATTCTACAACATTAAAATACCAATCAGGCCTTCACGCTACCCATGTTTCAATCAATTTTAAAAAACAAGCCAAAATTCCACCTAACCCATACAGCCCATTAGATCCAAAAAAACTTCCAAAACATCCAAATGATCTAATCATGCCTTCACATCAACTCAAATAGTAACCGAATTTTCAATGATAATACATTGTTCCAACTGAGGCTTTAAGATTTCCAATTCCTTTTCTAATCCATTTCCAATGTTAATATAAAATACTAACTTTTCATATAAAATCAAAAACATGCCTTTACATTTAAAACCCAAAAACATTGCCAATATAAATTAAAAATCTGAAAGAAAATGAAAACTATAGATTATTCCATTTCTGTCACATAGTTACCATGTATATAATGAATTAAAAAAAATAGGATTTTATTCCAGTACATCACCAAACAATATAAAAAAATTTCAAATAGTCCAAGATTTCTTAAACACATTTTAATCTACATTTATTATCATAGAGAGCACCAAAAATCCATTTTAAAATCAATCGTCAATTTTATAAAAGGGAATAGGATAGGGAGGATATGAATTTTGAAATCCATGACTTAAGAATGAACTAATTTTTATAAAATGTTCCAAACCTGCCACAAGAAACCATTAAGAAATAACATATTCCCACAAAATTTCAAAAATCAATTAAAAACCAATTAAAATTAAGAAATTGATAGATTAAAACCCTAACCTACATTAAATTAAATAGTTCATGGGTCCATAAAATACACAAATAAATTTTTTAGGAAACATCATCATCCTTTAGTACAATTCTACAAGATACAAAATTTTTAAAATATAAAAGTTTTGAATTTACACATACTAAATATAATTTACAATACAACCAAATTAACAAAACATAACCCTCGAAAACCACTACCTAAAACACTAAATTATACCGCAAAAGTTCCATTTTCAATTTAATAAATAACTTGCACACATTTAATACTAGGAATAATTAAAGAAACCCTTTAGAAAACCTTTTATCACAAATTGTACATTATAAATACACCAAAAATTATATTAACCATAATAAGTATATTAACATTATTAAAGTATTAAATGAAAGATAAATCATCAATAAATTGTTCTAGGAAGAAACATGATGGAAAAACCTTCCACAACCGTGTTGGAATGCTGAAAAATTGAAAGAGATGGTAGTATACACTACAAGACACAATCCACACACCCTTACAACAATAAAATAAAACCACACATCAAACATGGCCATTATAGTTCATCGAATAGGACAATTAACAAATGAAAACAATTAATCCAACTGAGGAAAGGGAGAAATAAGAGAAAATATATTAAAACATCAACGAAACATATATAGGAACCATCATGTAGCCTCAATGAACTTAGGGGGGCAAGTTAAGTTAGTTTTATGGAGACCCTAGTGTTCCTTGGTTGAACAAGAGAGGAAAATCCTTAAATGTGGTTAAAACCAAAGAGGATAAATAGATTAATTTTATACCTTTAATGACATGGATAGGTCGCATAATTATCATTTATGGTTTCCCAAACCATGCGCCAACCATGTATCCCTCGTTTTCCAAGAGGAGTAGGTCACATGTTTTCCAATAGAATGGAAAATGATTACACCTAACCATGAACCAATCATACAACACCAACCATAGATCCCAAAAACTACCATTATCATCAAAATGTCATTGGGAACTAAAAGGATAAATACCTAACCATAAATAAAAAATATTGAATATGGGAAAAAAGGTAACAATTCTACCCAATAGAAACTATTTCTTCGCCAAGATAGTCACCTAGAAACATGAGGAATGATAGTCAATACAACCCCCAAACAACGTTGAGTTAAAATATGAATAATAGGGTGACATTTCACTCCTCAAGTCATAGCTGATCATCTCTAATAAAAACCATAAATAATGGAATCAAAAATAATAGGAGTGTTTTATCCAGCACTTGAATTGGACTAGAACTACAAATATTGGACATAATTTCAACATTACCATTGAGTATACCAACAATAGAACTTCCACAACTTGGGAAATGACATGGGGAACCAACCTGTGCTAATCCATCTTTCACCGCACATGATAAAAAACAACTACAAGAACTGATAATTCTCAACAATTCCACCATCAGCTAACAACAATTGGAATTACCAGCAACGAATAAATAACTCCCATTAAAAACTCATGGATGATATAATGTCTATATAGCGAAGAGGGTTACAATTCATTATTTACAAATGATCCAAGAATCGTTAAAATGAACAATACTGAGAATTAAAACCCATCCATAAATAGGTAAATGCACACATGAGAGAAAAAATAATCAAAGACACGCATCTGAAAAAAATAACATTAAGGTTCCAATATAAAAATTTAACCAATCTTTTAACAATAATGTATAAGATACAACATTCATTGGAACCACAAAAGTGAAAATAAAAATATTCCCACTTTATGGTTCTCCACATCCCAAGGGATTCATTACTTGGTCAAAAGCCTCAATAAATGTCCAATGTATATATCGCTAGTGTCCTAAAACATCTACTACCCCATATTATAGATGTTACATCCTTTAATATAGGTGCACTTCTCATGAAAATATTCTTACAAAACATTTTGTGATGACTAAAATGGTCACATCAACAAAAACTCTTCATAGGATTATGAAATAATGGATTCGAATTCATAAACGAGTCAAACTAAAATCACCTTACCAACTATTACAATGATAGAGAATGTGGAGCTCAAAAAGTTAAATACTCAGGAACTGTTCATCTAGAACACACCTCTCTCATAACACGGAACCTTTAGGGGAACCATTATTAACTACTTCCCCGACCACTACTAGATAAAATCTAGGAATCCACTCAGTGAGAAATTCCTCAACAATTATTTATTCAAAAATAACATCACCCGAGGAGAATAATCACTCATTATTCAATAGGTAATGATCCTAATTTAAAAAAGTATATTACAAATAATCCATTGGTGGTACACTATAAAAAGAAATTATCTCCCTGAAGTGGTCAACATTGGCGTTCACCATTTTTTGAACTCACTATATATTCCCGATCTCTATGATTTTCATTGAATTAACCTACTTAGATACAATCCATGAGGTGAGAGTTGCAATGAAATCCTCTAATTTCACCCCAAATTGCAAGAGATACCATATAATCACCTTCAACATATCCAAATCTATACCCTCAAATGAACCGATCACATCATGCACTCTCTTATATTTGGGAGTTCCCAATATTATGAACCCACTTTTTAAATGATCAGACCAAATTGAAGCCTCTAACAGACCTTTTTTACCATGAAATAGAAGCGGAAAACATGATGAACTAGACTTTGGAACTACGCATAGATTTTGGGTAGGGTTAACTAATAGAAGTGACTCACTAGAAATATCTAGGACCTTTGTGGGTGGAGTAATCCTAATAGAAGGAAAACATAGAACCAAAATCAAAATCCCCCTTAATTAATCCAAAATAACACTTCAAGCCAGAACAACATGTTTAGAAGCCCAAAATCACAAAAATTAAAAAAATATTTTTTTCATCAAAAAACACCATTTCCATTCAACTTCCGAACCCTCCTTCTGCTATGGAAACATCCTCAAAATGCCATAACCCACTTTTCCAAACCAAATCACACACCAAGAATTATTTTTATAAAATAATCCAGAACCATATCAGTCCTTATTGTTGAAATTCTGTTACAAATAGTATTTATATTTTATAAATGTCCTTCTCCAAAATTAATATTCTCATCCAAATTCAACCCAAAAAAATAAACAACCAACTAAATCACTAATCACACCAACAGAAACCATCCCAAATGAAGAAATATCATAAAAATGTAGGATGAGGTATTATTGGCGATTAATAACTCAGAAACATGGTCAGTGGTCCTTTACCCATGTAATCATAAAAAACTAAGAGGACCTTCCACATGGGACACCACTCTATGTGAGATTTTTATGTAACATCATCTCTCCTAAAATATAATTTCTCATCCATACCATAAAATATTAAAATGATGAACTAAACAAGGAAACATGATGATCATTAGGATCAAGGTTTCATTACGTTCTTCTCTTACCAACGTATCAAGTCCTAACAATACAAATCTCTAACTACCTAATACCCCAAATAACAATGGGATCCTATCACGAAATTTTTTCATGAACCAAGACAGGGTTCCATCAAAACTGAGATCCTACCTAACCCGAGACATGCATCATGGGGCATTCTTGATCCCCACCAGCTGGAAAATATTTTTGAGAATCAAAAAATTCCTAAATGGGAATGATTTAGCACAATCAAAACTATGTTCATATAAACAAAATAGATCTTGAATCACAACCAATAACAGAACATCAAAAAATATACCCACCAATACAGATGTAATTTCTATAGGAAAGAAACCTGAAAAATTAATACGAACTAAGAATGAAAAATGGTAACACGATATCCACATGACATATTCGGCAACACAAACAAAAATATGAGCATGATCTTATAGAAATATGAAACTAGAAACCGAAACGTGAAAAATAGATTTGGTATACCGATGTGGAGGGGCAATAATATTGTCTGAGATTAAATAGATTAGTTGGTAATCGACATAATGTAAATTAATTTACTCTCTAGAAAGAGTCTATAGACACTATTTTGAAATACATTCATAAAATAATCTTTTAATCATTCTAAATAACGAAAAAACGAATTCCCAGAGATTCCTTTTTTAAAACAACACATGAAAATATCATTTTCAAAAATAGAGTCACATTTCACAACCTAGTACAAAACCAAATCCCAAATGAAAATCCATATTATGTGAAAAAAATGAAACACTGCGAAAAATAACAGAAAAAAATAAGAAGGCACCAACTAGAAGGGATAATAACAACCATGAATCATATGAATAAATGAACAGAAATGTAGGTAATAAAGGGACTTTAATAAAAATCTCAAGATGAATTCATTAAATATACTCTGTTTAGTCTCACCTAACATCATATAGTGCATATACATAGTCAATAACAAATTAGCTACTCAATACTATCAAATATAATATATATTCTTACCTAGACTCTCAGAAAACCCATGGTATGTCAACCCATCTAATTTGGGTGGAAAATCAACCATCACTCGACCACCTAGATGACTCCAAAGAATCCAATGATAAAAAAATACTTCATGAAACATGGTATAGAAAACAAAACCCACAATTTCTTCTAGCAAGATCCACAAGTGTGTAAATCATCTTAAGGTCTATTGGTATCCAAACATAATCCAAAACCAATGGTGTTCCTATTTAAAATCCACTAGAGGGGATACTATCCCATTGCTTAATGTTCATAAGTCATTAGGTATTCACAAGTCCCAATTAGGTTTTAACATCAATTGAGTTTCAAAAACCACATCCGAGAACATTAAAATACAATCCAGGCTATCATGACTACCAGGTTTTCAATCCATTTTCTAGAACATGCCTAAATTCCCACCGAGCCCATATACCACATGAAATCGAAAACCAATTTCCAAAGATTAATAAGGTTCCAATAGGGAGTTCAAATAACCTCAAAAAAAAAACCAACATCGTAAATACAAAACAATGTGGCAACCTGTCAATTAACATATTCTATCCAAATACATTTACAAATCGATTTATGAATTATTTCCAATGTGAATATAAAACCCCAATTTCACTTGACCAATGCCAAAAATTCCATTACATTTCAAATTCAAAACCATTCCAAAGGTAATGTGAGTACAGGTAATATTGTGAAAAGTACAAAATTAGCATTTCCTACCACATTTTAACCACATATATCTTTTTGTACCAAACAATATAATTTTAAAATACTTCCCTAAACTATAACTCCAAATGCCAATAATGTCATGATTTTTGAATAAAATTTGAGACCAGATTTAAAGTCACATACAACACCAAAGAACCATTTTGAATTCAAGGCACCATTTTGAAAAAAGAAAGTGGAAAATGAGGAGAATAATTTGGAAAAAAATCATCAAGGAAGAACCAATTTTCATAAAAGTAACAAACATTCCTCAAAAACCCTTGGGAAAGAACATATTCCAAAAATATATAAATAAATCATTTATAGTCCAAAAAAATTGGAAATTAATTTAAGAATATCCAAATTAACATTAAATTAAATCCTTCACATTTCCATAAAATCACCCATATCACTTGTTGTGGAAAAAATCATTCTTTTATATCAACACTAAAAGTAGCACATATGCATCCCAACATAAATTTCATAAATTTTCACATCAAATATCCAATTCACTATTTTATAACATTAACAAAACATAACCTAGAGACAATAACACCCAAAACACCCAATCCAAATTTAAATGTTTATTTGGAACTTTATCAAACACATTACATGCACTTGAACATTGAAATAATTATAAAAACCCTTTGGAAAAACATTTATCACCAATTTTACTATTTAAAAACACCCAAAAAATTTATACTAATGCACACAAAGTAGGATTTTAACATATTTAAAGCATTAAAGGATAACTCAAGAATCCACAGAGTGTTTTGAAAATAAATTAGACCGGATCACATAGCATAATGATGTCTGAATGGAACGAACCTTTAAAATAATGATTTATACACACTAAGAGACAATTTTCACACATTTATATCAAATAAATCAAACTACACAACAGCCTTAACCATTATGATTTATCTAGGATTAATACCTTCCATGAAAAAAAACAATACAAGAGAGGAATAGAGAAGAGAGGTGAAATCAACACAAAACTCAATGATACTTTCCTAAGAACAATCATGTAGCTTCAATGATGGTAGGGTGGAATGGTGAATGGTTTTATTGATCCCCCAAGTGATCTTAGGTTGAAGAATTTTGTAAAAGCACAAAATTTGGTTAAAATAATGGATGGTAAAAGATTAATTTCTCTCTTTTAGATACATGGATAAGTCACACTATTAGCCAGAACAATTTTCTAAACAATTATGAAAACTTGCATACATCAACACCCTAGAGGATCATGGCCACAATGTTTCCAAAAAAATGAGAAATAGATATCTTTAACAATGATATAATCGTCCACCACCTTTTTCTAATGAAAAACACTATATTTTTCACACAAAAAACATGGGGAACCCAACAGATAAATATCCAAACAAAAACCAAAAATAGAATATGTAAAATTAAAATCATTTATGTGACATATGAAAAGTATGAAATAATGGAAATTGATTTAGATAAACATGGGAATTATATATATAAATATAGATAAATAATATGTGAAGTAATTACTTATTTCATTAATGAGAATATAATGTTCTCATTAGCTTGGGTAAACTAAATGTGATTTATTTAACTTTATTGAATGTTTACGTGAATAGATTCTAGAATATTAAAGTTTTAAATATATGATTGACATGTTTTTTGTTATTTAAGATTGTCATAATACCCTAAAAAGGTAGATAAGATCATGGAATGGCTATTTAATTTTCTTCCATCATCAAAACCCCATGTATTATGTTTTATATAGTTCTTATTCTCTTTTATCTATTAATATTAATTTTTTATAATGTCATATAAATGTTGAAATCCTTTCTACGAGTTGGGAGATTCATCAATCATGAGGATACTTTAGAAGGAAAGATTTTTTAACATCATAGTTTATCCTTCCTAACTCAAATTGTAGATCATGGAAAAAATAATCAAAAGATAAATGATAAACATTTATTTATTTATTTTATTTACTCTAACCTAGATGAAATTTTTAGCGAGTTTACGATTTTTTTATATTTTAAATTGTACTTGGATAATTGGTATCCATTATTTTACAATAAAATGATCTACATCACTAAAACGTAATTTTATTATAAAATTGAGGAACTTTTTAATTATGTTATTTCCAATTACTAATAAAATATATTCTATCCAAAGGATTGTATGGTTACTCACTCTATGATTTCGAAGAAAAAACCAAACTAATCATGAAGACATAGATCATATTAAGCTATGTGTTTATGGGTTTCTATGTTTTGATTAAGAAAATTGAAAAAAAAAATAATGTAGAGTATTAGATCTAAAAATAACCACAAACATATAGTTCAATATTAAATGATAACAACCTCTCTCCCACATATCTGTCAGATGGTATCTCCAATTGAAAAAAAAATTCAATTTTTTTCATCTCATATGTTCATAATCAAACAATTAAAATATTGAAATACTCTCCCTATATTAATTATATTTTATTATATTTATACATATAAAAAAAGATAAATTATAATGAAAGATAATTAAAGAACCTATCTCCCATCTCCAATGAAATCCTTTTAGATTTTAAATTTCTTTTTTCTTATTACCTAGAGGAAGAAAATGAATTCTGATCTTTTCTTGATACCTAATTTTTTTAATTTCAAAAGACATATTATTGTTTATTTAAGGACTCAATAAAATAATTATGTAAAAAAATATTGGAATAGAAATAATCTTTATATAATATTATGGGTGATAGAAATTGATACTTCTTTGATAGGTACCTTATATCATGCATATTTTAGTCTAAAAAGCTTATTAAATTTCAAATGACATGATATCCAAGACTCCAATTCATGTGAATGTTCTAAAAGTAAGGTACTAATGGATAATTAGATATATAATATGGATCTGATAACACTATTTTAATGGTTTCATTATTTTTAAATAATAGATAAATCAAATTTTTCTAAATAAATTAGGTGACAAAAAATACATAAAAATAGAATCAATCATATTAATTATTAAAAAATCTATATTTTATATAAATAATAAAAAATTCTAGTTGAATTTATACCTATAATACCTCTAAATAATGGTGGTATAATAATGAATATATCAATAAGAATTATTACATCACAATAATGATATTTAAAAAACAGATGAATCCATGACAAAATTAATGTAATAATTACTTAAATAATATTAATTTTAATGTATTATTGTTGAAAAAATATATCACAAAATGTTCACAAAAAATAAAAAAAAAATTCAAAATTTTATATTCCATTATTTTTACAAATATCATTATTATATTTTTCCACGATTAATTAATTTTTCATAAATGGAATAATTCAATCTCAATGTTGGTATTTTTCCTAGGTAAAAAATCAAAAAAATTAAACTACTTATCAAGGATATCAACCCAATCCATTAATTCTATATTACTTTTTTATTCTAAAAGGTGTAAAATAATATAAAAAAGTAATATGTAATGAAATTAACAAATTAAATGAAAAGAAATATCTAAAAGAAACAAAAAAATTCATCTATTTTAACCAAAATATTATTCATTGGCTATACTATTAATTTAATTAATGTTTTAATGTTTTCTTTATCCATTGTTAGAGTTTAGATATTATGACTCACATTAATTAATAAAATTGTATCTTTGGAAAAATTAAAAATTATATTCAAAAAATTTAAACCATTTTTTGGGAAACATGATTGAGATTAATAAATACATGATTATTCCATACATTTATTTTTGAATTTAAAAAATATGACATTCAAAACACAAATAGGATAAAATAAATGAGATGAAACGTTTTATAGTCAAAAATAAAAAATTACTAAAAAATTAATGATAATGAATGACTCCAGATGGAATATATCATTATAGGAACTATTATTTATATGTATCATCTCCTCTGAAACTCATGGAATTTAGGGTATTTATCCAATCACATTTCCCTATATAATAAAATTGCATTATATTTTTATTGTAAATCATTTGTGTTATCATCATAATAGTTATACTAAAAAATTTAGAGGCATTTTGGTTGTAGGAATTGATTTTACTTAATAAAATTGTTGGGATAGTTTAATGAGTCATATATTTAATAAAAGTGTCCTAAAATACTATATTTTATATTGGGTATATTGGGAATTTCTCATTAGATTCAAAGGTGTAATAATAATTCCAAATAATAATATTAAGGGTCTAATTATGTTTTTTCTCTTTTATCAATTGTAATTATATTTATTAGACCACTATAAAAATTAATTTGATCTATTATAGAGATTCCACTTATATGAATTTACCTATAGTTTAGTCTTCATGAAATTTAAATTTATCTTCCTCTAAAGAATTCATAGAGGTATCAAAATAAGATATATTCATTGATTGTGTGACATCCAACATATGTGTAACATAAGGTTTTCCATCTAAACTAGCGTTGTGGAGATTCCAAAGAGTTTCCTCGGTTTCAATTTCAAATCCTGAGTTATAAGGGCTAGTAATAGAATGGGTTTAGTCTATATGATATATGACTTTGTTTTTGTATGATGGGGTTATGGTTGTTAGCGTGATAGGTGGTATAGGTGGGGTGTCAGATAAATTCTATATCATCAAAAAGGTAATTATCCATAGTATTCTGATATAAACCAAAAAATTATTACCAGAAAGATACCTCTCAGTCCAAGGCATGAATGGTACAAATGCAGTTCGAATAAGGGTTAGTTTTATTTTATTTTGAATCTGTTAAATAATAAGAACAAAAATTGTTTATAACCTCTTCAAATTAATCATCTCCCATAATAAGATTATGCTCATCATAGTATATAGAAATATTAATTTAAATTAAAATTTCCCCCATTTTATCATATATATAAGATTAATAAACTAAATTTTATCGGTTGGGTTAATGGATCAATTTACCCAAAATAGTATATATACTTAGACTAGTTAATGATGATATTTTAACCCATGGGTATTCCCTTAAACTATTTTTTTGTCCCATAATTATGTTGGGAATAATTTTTTCCATATTCAATGGTGGCCTATTGATGGTATATTGAAAGATCATGATATAAAATTTGAATGGAAAATATTTTCTATATAATTTATACATACAAAAATGATTAATATATATGAGAATGATATAAGTCAGTCACATGATAATATTTATATGACTCTACTTTACAAAATCATGAGCTAATGTGGGATATTCTACTAAATCCATCCACATCTAAAATAAGATTTCATGTTGCGGTACTTTAATAAAATATAATGAATAATCTTTCATAAAAAATAATGTATATGAATTCACAAATCCGAATAAGATTCATCCAAAGGTAGGTTATCATATTTACTTATAAATATATTTTACATATCTCTATGACTATATTCAAAACATGGAATTATATATAAATTCTACCTCTTTATTAACTCATATAAATCTATAATATGTTCTAAAAAATAGAAGAACTTAATGGATTTATGTATAAAACTTTCAATTAAAATCATTACCATGTTTAACATTTCTAAATATATTATTAGTATTTATCTTCTTACCATCTATTAAAACAAGAATTTCCAGGATACTCTTAATTTTAAAACAAACATATGGACATTGGAGGATTTGGTTGTTGTTACTAATTGATCATTAATGGGGTGATGAATTTATCTTATAGAGTTTTATTTTTGATAAAAAAATTTGTGGTTTTATTATATGTGCGGGGTGATGAGGTTTTTTCATTTTCTCATTGACAAATAAATATTTATTGGGTTGTTTTTAATTAGTTTCACAATAAAGTATAATGAAACCATTTTATTACATATCATTAGTTTAGGTAATATTTTAATGAGTATTTAGGATGGGTGTGGGTATGTTTTAAATTCATATATAGTCTTCCAGAAGGAGAGATTAATTTTTAAAAAAATATATTGTTATTGTAGGGTTTGTTGAAAAGGGGTAATGAATGTTGATTAAAAGGTTGAAAAGGGGTGAAAATATTAATTTATGGGATAATAAATGAAACCTCATAAATTTCTATTTTTTATTTATTTGTACAACAGATAAATCTATTAGAGTAATGATACCTCTTGAAATATTTTAAAAAATTATATAGTGAAATATGGGGTTTTGATTCTTTAATTGTCATATAGATATATGGCCAAATAATGTACACAATACTAATGGTTTTGTCCATAAAACACTTATTTTTTAAAATAAATTATGATAAAAATAATGCATTATAATTATAATCACCATAACAGAATCTATTTGTATATTTCTTTTTGAAATTAAAACATTTAATTTAGTTTGAACATGGTGTAATTTTATTTTGGTGTAATATTGTCGTTTCATAGGAACGTAAGGATTTTGGGTGTGTTATTGTAAATGGTGTCTAGAATTTTTTGAAAATATTTTTTACAATGAGTTATCGTTGGATATTTTATTATTTCTTACCTATTTAATTTATATCAAATACATTATCTTATGTTTTTTTTTATATATATAAGTCTATATATCATGTTGGATAGATTATTGTGCAGATAAATAATTATCATCATTTCAATTCCTACATAATTAAATGGATATATTTCAATTTGAAAATAACCAAATTATTTACATTATTCTAGGATGAGTTTTATAAATTCATTATCATTCTAAAATTTGAAAATTCAATTCTTCATGTGATATTTTTTGTCCATTCATATGATTCATTTTTCCTTAATGGGACCATATAATTTCAATGTTGAATAATTTGTACATCGGTTTAGAGAATTATGGAATAATAATATCATAAATTCTATAATGTAACGTTTTAATAATAATAAAAACTCATATCAAGGTTACTAAAACAGAAATGCTAGTGATTTATGAGTATTTTGAAAAACAACACTTGTATTATTTAAATAATAATCCCAAACGTTTTTTAAAAATATACATTACCTTTGTCTAAAAATATATAGAGCATTAATGGAATTGGTTGTAAAATTTAGGCCTTATCTTTTTTTGTAAATACAAAATAATTCTATCATATAATTATTAAGATGAAATCCTTATAAGAAAAAAAAAAGTATGAATGAAAAACATGATATAAAACTCTTGGTATCTCTCTAAAACCACAATATTTTATGAAATATTTTTTCCAAATAGATATAATTTATTTTATATAGTTATTTATTAGATAAAATTAAAATCATTTTTTTAAAAATGATAAAATTATCTTAGGATCAATTATATGTATTTTTTGAAAGGTTTATTTTTTAATGAATAGATTAAAAACATCTTTTAATTTAAAATTACAATTTATTTTAATTAATTCAAAAATATTTATCTTGTTTTAAAATATTTTCAATGTAAAATTATTTCAATGATGTTTCAATTTGTCAAATATTTGTAATTATTATAAATTCTAGGATTTTTTGTACAAAACATTTTATACTTATGAAAACATTTTCTTTGGAAAATCATGTTTATTACATTTATATTTTTTATTTTAAATTAATTTATATAATGTATTTGAATTTCTTTTGTTAAAATCTATTCAATATTTTTAATCTAGATAATTAATATTAAATCGTAATTTGAACTTATATTTTTGATATACTACATAATAAAAATAGTAAAAATAATTTATTATTGTTATGGTTAATATGAGATTAATGTGGGTTAAAATAAAAGGATAATGGTAAATATAACCTTAAAACATTTAAAATACCAATTATATAGAAATACATCAACCTTATATCAACCAGGGTTCTAGAATGATCTATTTTGGTGCCTTGTTTTCTAGGTAAAATATTGGTAAATAGTTGGTATAACTTTTTCTTTTCAATATTTCAAGTGTATCCTCCAAGATTATAAGAAGGGAACCAAATAACCTATAGACTACACACATAAAAATCATTATGTTATTTATAAAATTAATTCCAAAATACCATACTAACATCCCATATTATTTCCTAGTATCATAATTTTGACTAGGAAACCCTCCTTCCGAGGATTTTGGTAAAAACCTAAAATGGTTGTTTGAAGAAGAGGTATCATTGTTAAACGATAATTTTTATTTTTTATTCTACATAAAAATTAAAATATTATTAAAATATTATGTTATAATAAAATTATTTTAAAAAACATAATGAGATTTTATTATCTTAAGGTAATAACATATATACATCTCCTCCTCCATTAAATGTGTAATGAAACTGTTGACCGTGCGTACCGACGACTACCAGCCAATGAACCAATGTAATTCATTCAAAATCACAACCTATAATACATGGATAATATGATGTATTTAATGATTATATATTATCTTTATAAAATATTTATAATACTTGAATTATAAAATAAAATATACCTACTTACCTCTCAATATTTTGGAAAATTATAAGGTTGCTTGTGTGTACATATAGACTACAGCCTCCGTGAATCTATGTGATTCATATTTCATTTTTATATGAATGGTAATAATTATATAAATCATGATTATATATGAAATAAGTGAAATAAAAATTATTTTTAGAAGGAAATATATTATGTATCTTTCTATTGATACTTCTTTTGAGAAAATGGAAACAATGTTCATGCAACATTTGACCAACCATATCCAGCAACGATGTAATCAATTTTCAATATCCATCATTAATAGATTATCCTAAATAAATTTATAAGGAATTTATTAGATATTTATATAATATTTAAAATAATATAGTTCATTGAACTATAGTCAATGAAAATGACTTTTAAACCAAACCATTACATAGAAGAAGAACGAAGCTCTTAGTGAATGAAACATGAATTTAAAATTGAATTGTTAATAAATATTTAATAAAAGGAAATAAATAAATAATATTTGGTATGATATATATTACTATGGTTATTTAAATATTTATAATTAACATATATTTATTAAACATGATGTTCTAACAGGTGTTAATAAATTTGATACTTCAGGTAAGGAACATTTATGTCACTATTATTTACATGAGATGCATGCCATATTCACCACTTGTTTATTTTTTAATTATAATATAATATCCAAGAATTTCTTTTATAATTATTCTTTTAAAATTTATTGGATATTAATATCTGTATAAAGACTTTTATTTCAAGGGTCTTACGATTCAAAAGATTCTAATATTACGAGGGTTTTATATTAGAGTCTAGTTATTTATTAGGGTTGTTTATTATTAAGTTTCCAATGATTAAATAGTGTTATATATCTCATGAAATTTTAGAAATGTCTTACACTATAGTAATTTATATAGAATAAATTTTCCCTTTTTAGATCCCTCTCTTTTGATACTTGGGAGAACAAAAGAATATTTTTAACGAAAATAACTTTATATCCCTGTTTGATCAAAAATCATTTCACACGCATGTAAATGATTTCTAAAAAATTCATTAATTTTTTTAGTATTATACCACTATAGTATAAATACATGTTTACGCATTTTTTTATTTTTTTAAAAATTGTTAAAGAAGAATTTTCATGCCATTTTCTAAATTATTTACTTTTTAATATTTACATCATATGTGAAATAAATATTTTATTTAAGATGTATGGTATGAATAAAATTTGGTATTATCAAGACAATTCAATTATTTTAATCACAATTTAATAATTTCAAGTATTATTTTCATATAAAATTCCATATTTATTATATATAAAAAAATTATATTTTAAATAGTTATTTTCCAATTAGAAAGGGTATTTTCTTCTAAAAGTTTTCAATGATCATTTAAATTTATTTCTATTCATATAAGATAATAACCCTTGGAAAACATTATGTGATATTGGGGTATGATCCAATTATATCTGGAATATTATTTCTTTGCATGGTTTATCATTATGATGAAAATATTTTTATCAAAATAGTTTATTTTGATATGTTTATTCCATGATAAGATACATAGAACACCAATTCCTTATCATATGTTATGATATGATGAATAAACATATGGCACACATACGAATTATTTTAGTAATGTGATGGTTGGGAATGAAATTCTATATCCGCCTAATTTTTTTATATTTGTATCTCAAGGGATAAATATGAATGGATTGGGGAGGTAACCTAGTTTATTATGGTATTAAATCTAGTATGATAGTCTTGGGAGTGAACCATAACTAAAATTATTCTTTGTGAATTATGCCCATTACACTATGATAGTATTGGTAATGACACTTAACTACAAGGAGAATAATTCTGAATTTTTCTGTGTATTGCACTAATAAATGTCATGTGAATAATTAATGTTCTCATGGATTATGTTCTTTGATTCGTTTATAATTATTGGCTTATAAAATACCAACATTTATACCACGAATCATGTTTATGATTTTTGTTATACAAGGAATGTTATTAAAATTTTATTTTAAATATATACTAACATTATTATCATATTGTGGCGAAACAATCCCTCAAGGCATCATTAAAACATTTATGAGGTGATTGTGTTTGTTAAAAGAGTAGACAATTGTGCTGTGATTGTTGACAAAGCAAAACAATGACATAAAAATTTGTTGAAAAAATGGATTTCTTGGTGGAATGTTGAGTTCATGTGTTCTGGTCAATGATCCATATTTGATTCAAGAACGTTGATAATGGAATGGATGATATGAAGGCAGTAAAAAAAGAACAGATACAAGGTAGCGCCGTTTTCCATTGTTTTCCAAATTTTTGGGTCTAAAAATTGAAAAATTAAGACAATTGGATTTTGGAAAAGTGACCAGCACACCGTTGACTTGAAGTAGAAGAAACGTGCGCACCATATGATTTTCAAGATCAGAGCATCAAAAATGGAAAAGGAAAAATGGTCAACATGGTATAGATATGGTCGCGCAGGTGACATGCGTGCTGTGAATAGACTTTCACACTGATGCCTTAGATTCTTGATAACTTGTTTACCTGTTGTTTTTCAAGATCAGATGATCAAAATATGGCAAAGGAAAGAGGGTCACGCCGGTATGGGATTGGTCATGCATGTTACTTGCAGTGGAAGAGACCTGTGCGCCGAGACTTGTATGCTGAGGGGTGACTTGCACACTGCCACATAGGTTGACCAAATGCCTATAAATAAAGGACCACCCCTCTTAATTTTTAATGGAGTTCAACACTTAGAATAATTAGAGCTCTAGTCGCGCTGGTGTGGTGGTCGCGTAGGTGGTGTGTGGTCGCGTAGGTGGACTTAGAAGCCAGTGTTTGATGTTGTTCTCCGGTTAGTAGTTGCATGCCAATATGGGAGTAGGCGTAAAAACGATTGAGTAGCATAGGTTTGGAGTTGCAGATAATTGAATCGTTCAAGAGGTAGAGGTAGACTTGCATGCCAGTTGATACTTACGCGCCGATATATGCGCACCAGGTTAGACCTACGCACCAAGTAAGGTTGATTCCCCAACATTGTTTTCGGGCTGCGTGGAAGCTATAATTTTTCCCGATACCTTCGGTGCAAAAATATATTCATCTACTGGTGAATGTTGGACCTCAACAGAGCATCCACATACAACATAATATATATTAATTAGTGATAATGAAGAGACCTACAAGTTTATAAACTGTGAGTGGATCCTTTCTCAAGTAGTGAGCAAAGGAAGAGAACAAAGGCAATCCTCTCCATCGATAGTAATCCAGAGAGAGAGAAACAAGGAGTAACTCTTGGGAAACTAGTGAGATGACGCTAATATTTGTAAAGACAGTGAGCTTGGGACAGAGTGACTATGCCCAAACCATGTAATCCAGATCTAGTGAATTTTAGTGAAATTTGGTACGACCAACAACTTGTCGTTGTATGCTCCTTGGTCGTAGCCCTTAGAGGTTGACTAAGTAAAAATTTTTGTGTCCTGTGCATGCTTTTCTTTCACTTTATGTTATTAAACATAAAATAGATAGAAGATTTTTTTTCTTAATACTGAAACAAGATCATAATGGGATTTATTTTTAAATTAGTCATACCCTGATTCACCCCACCTCTCAGGGCACTCAACCATGTGGACCAAACACATATTATACTTATCTGATCATTGATATCTCCCATTTTTCATGTACCATGCATCTATTCTCACCCATTATTTTTTATCCTTCACCCAGATTATAAATAATGTTTTTATGTATGATATTTCAAATAAGGGTTCTAGTTTTCAATATCATAGTGAGATATTTAATAGAGAACTATGTACCAGTTTTTTCCATGTTTTTAGAAGAATTAAACCTATAATAGTATGGAAAAGACTGTTATGATATGTAATTAATATTAATCTATTATGATGGGATATCAATGTTTGAAATTTTTTGGACACAATAGTTTTTATAATAGTGTGGATTAATTAGAATTTGGAAACATGGATGGGAAATCATTATGTTCAATAAAAAGGTATATGTATAATAAAAATTAAAATTATATAAAAATGTCCATGAATTTTAGTAATGGAATGCGAGACTGTTTACTAGGATATTACATCCCTATTTAAATAGTACAAGATTATATTGATCTTGAATAGTTACATCTATGAATATTAAATCTAAAAATGGTACATTGAGATTTGATGTGATCATCACCTGGAGTATGACAACAAGCCTTGACACAGACAGTGTTTGACACTCCCATGTGATATTTTATTGAGATTCACAAAATATATACAAATTATTATGAATAAATTTAATTGATGGTGGCCATAAATGGATTAGGTGATAACTCTGGTGTTATAGATTCAAAAGGAGGACTCCTGATTAATATATAGAAAAAATGATTTTTCATGATAATTTTGTTTCCCCACTATGAGTATAGTTGTTCACACAGTTATTTTTCGTCTAATTAGATGGATAAACCAGGAGTAATCAGGCTAATATTTAATATGATTAACAAGGAAATGATTTTCATCTAGATAAACTAATCATTAGGGGATGTGGAATGATAAATCCATTTCATATTCTAACATTAATTTCTTTAAATATGAATTATGTTGAACATTTAATCAATAAAAACATGATATGATTTGGTTGAGTGCTTCATGAGACAATTAAACCCATTATTTAATGGTTTCTAGGGTCAAGAAATTTTGAGAAATGGATCAGTAACATTGAAAATATAGTTTTTCTTATACATTGTTAGTAGCATGGAAAATAATTTCTATGTTTGTAATTAAGAATAAAAAGTAGAATAATGGTGTAATATTATCAATTATATGAGGAAATACTAATATATTTACTACATAGAGTGGGATAAAATTATGATCTTATTTATCAATAATTACACATCTAATATTATTGTTAATGAATGGATAAGTATTTACATGAGGTAAAACATAAAGATGAATAATAGTTGGTACTTAT
Source organism: Viscum album (assembly GCA_963277665.1). Classification (NCBI taxonomy): domain Eukaryota; kingdom Viridiplantae; phylum Streptophyta; class Magnoliopsida; order Santalales; family Viscaceae; genus Viscum; species Viscum album. The sequence continues at coordinate 923,561,808 of OY728146.1, read as the reverse complement.
GAAGTAAATTTTACAAGGAATGCAAGGTAGGGTTCTGGTATTATCGTACACAACCTATAAGTAAGGCTGGTGAATTTTTCAACGGAATAAAACCAACTATCTGAAAGGGTTTTTTTAAAATATACTTAAATAGATATAAAAAATCGTTTGATGTGAAATAATGGTGGAAATTCTTATTGTAGATACCTATCAATATCGTGGTATGAATAGGAAAATAATGTGATGTTTTAATAGAAAAACTATAAAACATACAAAAATGAATATGACATTTATATTATACATATAGTGTGGAAAAAATATCGAAGAAATTATCCTAAGGGGACTGGTAATAATTTAAAATATGTAAAATTGGGTCCTAATCTTATCAAATTCGAATGTGTGGGAAAGAATCTTTCTAACTAAATGAATATAGAAATTCTCCAATGAATGAACCACATAATTCCCATTGTTTTAATAAGCTGGATTAGGGGATTTATGCTAACTAGTTTTCAAATTTAAAGTAAAATAAATGAGATTGACATTTGGAACCTCTTAATAAAATAGATAAAGTGAAATATCATGCAATAATGTTTTATAAGTATTGGTGCATTAATGACGCAGTGAATGGTACACTTACCTTCTACTATAGAACTACTAATTTATTAATTGAATCTAGATCTACGCATTCATTGTTAGGGAACATGGTTTTAGATGAAATTGTTATTGTTATCCTCAAAAATGGATTTTTATAATTCGGTTTTTTATAATAAATGGTTAGTCTATATGTGTATCCCATGGTTATGGGAGAACATAGATAGTTAACCTTTAATGGGAATTGATTGGAAAATGTACTTCACATGATTGGAATAAACATTATGAAATTATCTTAGAAATAGTTGTGCTAATTTACATGGTTATCACATGGTTTTTCAAACAATGTGGTAATCATGTGAGCTGCCAATTTGTTTTTTGAAATTTTGAAATTCCGAAAGTACCCTTTTCAATTTAATGGTCCCCCTTCCCCTACTATTAGTTCATTCTATCAAGTTTCAATAGTTTTTTATCTTTCTTTCATTATTTTATTATCCCTAATCCCTCCCTTATATTTTTCAAAATAATATTCCAAGGGAATCCCTCCATTTTAATTATTTCACTCCACTCATTTCCCTCTTTCATTTAAAATCTGATTTATCCCACACCACCATAACCTATTGGATACCCTCATTATATTTAATAATTATGGTGGATTATTAATGGGGGTTTTAGGCTATAATTGGTGTTTCTTTAAGGTGGTTTATGAATTCCATTCAATATGTGATTAATTATGGATCGATTTTTATTGAACATAGGTAGGTGAATTTACATATTTCCTATTTATGAGTCTTCTTATTAAGTTTGCATCTGTGAAACATGGCCTTATTTTTTTCATGGATATACGATGCCTTAGTGATTACATTTATCTTAATTATTCAATATATTTTTTTAAATGTTTATAAAAAATTTTATAAAAATGTATTTATTATTTAAATTGAAAAACTTTATTTAAAAGGAATGATTAATTAAATTGGTGAAAACTAAGTAATCATTTATTCAATTTATTATTTTTAAAATAGAAAACTAAATTAAGGTGCATTTAATTATATTAGAAGATATTTTGGATTTTATGTATATATGAATAAAAATAAATTAATATTTATTACTTAAGGCTAAAATAAATGAATTTTAATTTAAAATTTAATTTCAAAAACTAGTTATTGAAATCATAACGGGGTTGATTTATGAAAATATTATTTTAATTTTTATGTGATATATTATTGGGGTCTATGTTTAGATGTTTTTGTTATTTTTTTATCACTTCAGATGTGGACTGTTACTAAGGGTCACCTAGAAATGGTTGGTAGTTGGTATTAGTTTTTTTCATTCTAGATTAATAAATATCATATTGGATAATCTAGTACTTGTGTAGATTTTTTATTCTCCACTTTAGGTATTGTTTCATATCTACAGGGCTTATTTGGTAACATTAAAACATTTGTTTTTAATACATTTTTTGGATATGTGTCATTGTATACTGTGAGTGAAAATACTTACTTTTTATATTTTTTTAAGACCCTTTCACTACTATCCACCTTTGGGTGATCAATTCTACACATTAGTTTTGTCACCTATCGATCCAGATGTTTGATCATGGGGGGTCCAGAGTCCATTCAAAAAATATGATAGAAAATAAAAAAAAATTATTTTTAAGGATTATTTGGGTAGTTTTGAGACTAATATAATCATTATAACAAGAAATTATTGTCCAGGGAGAGTGGAATTTACTAATTTTGTCCTTTTTCTATGAGTTTCCTGATGTAGTTTAGATTTTAGTATTTATTTTCTATTTGTTTTTAAAAAAACTAGAAGAATTTTTATAAGTGTTGATTACAGCATTGTCCCAAATGAGTACATTGATAAATTTATGGGTCAATATTTGTTCTAGATATGAAATTATTAAATAAACCATTGATTCATGATTAGAACACATGCTCAATAAAATGATGAAGTGATCATATAGAATGGGTAAAAATATTACAGATCATGTTTCAGAGATGGTTTATGACTTACTAGCCTCTATGAAAAAAAACATGTAATGTGATTTTCCTTCTTGGAAAATGTTCTTGGGCCTCTATTTTATTATGAAATTATCACAATGGTGATTTCCATTACGTTCATGGTAAATAATAATGTTTATAGATAAATTTTTTATTGAATGAATGTGGATTTATTTATAATTATGCATTGATGTTAATTATTTCCCCCAATGGATATTGTGTTCTATGTTAAAAATGGTTTTTAAGTTTGGAAAATGTATTCTACTTTAAAATATATATTCTATGCAATATTAAATATTATAATTGGGGGATAATTTTATATGTTTTGAGTGTTTTTAAAGACAGTTTCTTTAAATTGAAATTTTGAATGTAATTTTAAATAAGAATGGATTTAATAAACAAGGGTATCATTAATTTTAAAGCCAAACTGTTTTTTTTATGATGAATATTTTTTTATTTGATTTATGATAGAAAAAAATTAAATAATGTTATATGATAAATGATTTCTAATAAATGTGAGAAAGTGTTTGAAAAAAATATAGAAAATATTTTTCATTTTTTTCATTTTATATAAAATATATAGGAATATTTTTTTTAAATGATTCATATGATAAAAAATAGAGTGGGATTAAATTTTGTATGGTATTTCTGTTTTATGTAAAATTTCTTTTGGAAAATAAAAATATTATTTTGGGTTATATATTCTTTTATTGAATGAGTTATTTTGGTTTTCTCCTTCTATTATGTGACTATATGATTAAATTTATGTACCATGGATGTATTGGTGTTTATGTTTAAGATAATTATTTTTTGCCTCTTAGAAATGCCTAGATCAATGATTTAGTGGTTACACATAGGTATAGTTCGTGTCTTTTAATTATTACATACGTGAATAGTATTTGTTAAACTATTGGGTCTTCTAGGGCTCTATGTTGATTGGTGGATCTGTAATACCATTTTCAACATTAAGACTTCTTACATTATTTAAGAAGGATTGGGGTTTCTACTATGTTATTTAGGTTTACATTAAAACCATGGTGGTAAGAAATTTGGTTATTTTAATGTGGTTTGATGTGTTTTTTAGGTTTTTATTTATTTTGTAGGATATATTATTAGTTTCTATGATGGATTATTATGTATACCCTTCTTGTTTATAGTGGTGATTTAAGGATTAGTGCCTCTCCATTATTGTTGGGTTTCTATTTTCTTCAGTTGTGTGAAAATTGTATTTATATTTGTGGTAGGTTTGCTAAGGTGTTGTCCAATACTATCCTTTTGGATAGTGTTTAGATAACTATGATACTTTTTTCATCGAGATTTTTGGTAATTGATAGTGATTGAATTTTTTGGTACATCAAGGGATTGTGTTATGAGATTGGGGTACTAGATTGCCTACAAAGTACTACAAAATGTGGTCTAGATCCCATGTTATACCCTATTATGGAGTTCATGTTAATTTTCCATGAAAATTTTATGTTTTACATGCACTTTGCACATGATGATAGAGTTTTTTTTTGTTGTGGGTAACATTTTGGTTGTGTTTTCCTTTATCTTTTAGATGTTGGTATCTATGTAGTAGTTTGTTTTGATATAGGTGTATATTCATTGTGGATTCATCGAGATATTATATAATTTATTATTATTTGGACTTATTGTGTGTCACATCATATAATAAAATATCGAGTGATTTTATATGATGATGAGAATAAATCATGGACCCCATCCTTCTTTGGACATAGGTTATCCTTTATGTATTGATGTCCTTGGAGATAAACCATTCATTTTTTGTGTTTTTTATCTTATATATGTAGTTTTTTTGTTTGTTTCTTTATTAAGATCTTCTTCATTCCCTTCTCCACAAAATATCCTTCTTTCATGGGGTATTACGAATCTTTTCATCTAGTAAGAAATTTTAAAGGTAAAAAATGTTATGTAAGGGAGATTATAAAAACCTTGAAACTATAACAAATATATTATAATTTATATATGAAAATTTAAATTTTTATTTGTTTTGTGATTTAAATTTTAGGTATTTCATTATTTTTTCACTTTGATCAATCTGATCATGGTCACCAAACGGTTTGTAGAAATCATGAAAATTACACTTTAATTGATTTCACAAGGTGAATGTTTTGGGGTGAATGGTTAGGATAAAATAATTATTTTTAACCATATGACAATAATTTCTAGTTCATTATTGAGTTTATACAGTTATTATACACTAGTTGATTATGATTGGGGGAGATAATGTAGGGTTACCGAACCCTTAAAGATTCTTAGATCATCAGTTGCACTTGGTAAAAATAAATTATGTGTCTAACATGAGAGATTATTCTTCTATTTAGTATATATATTCTTCACTATTATCTCTTTGATTATTATAAAAAAAGTAACCATAAAAGTTACCCAGATTAGTAAAATTTTGAAATTCAAAAAAAAAACAAATAATAATGAAGAATCTTTTCCACTCATTTTATTCTTCTTTTAATTTTACCAATAAAGGATTGTTAGGTAGATTCGTTATCCCATCCTCATTGAACCACATTCTCTCCCATCTTAATTTGAAGTGAATCTTTTATAATAATGCCTCTTACCTCTTTATTTATGTCTTCTAGAATCTTATTACCATAATTATCTAATTTTTCCCACTCCTACTAATACTTGGAGATTTATTAGGTAAATTTAGTGTTTTAAATGACTTATTCAAAGTTTTTTTTGTTGTATTTAATTTTTCAGGATTCGGTATAGCTTTTTAAATGTTTTCAATAGTATTATATAATTTTAATCTTTATTGATGTTGAACTAAGGTTGGTTATTGAATTAATTACATTAATCTATATTTTTATTTATTGTTTGATGGTTTAAAATAATTTATATTTAATTTTATTTTTATGTAAAATATCTTAAAATATATTTCATAATTTTTAATGGGTGTTTTCACAAAGAATAATGATTTTTCCTTGAATTTATAAATGTATTTAAAATTTCAATAATTTTGAAAATATTTTTATAATTTTTTTTAAAAAAATTGATTTTTAATTTATGTAATCCCATTTTCTTATTGAAATAAATTGGAAAGTGCTAGTATATAACATGAGAGGTTTAATAGAAATTTTATTTTGGTTTACATTAGGATTTCATGTTGATTTTTATGAATTTATTAACAAAATATTTTGGAATTTGATATCAAGTGTTTGATTTTAATGAGTCCTTTAAAAATACATTTCAAATAATAATTATGGAATGGAATCCCAAATTTATATTAAGAATGGAGTTTCTAGAAACTTTTATTTATTTTAATTGGTTTTGGTGTGTTATACCCACTTATGTTCTATGATGATCTACAAACCTTGATGAGAAAATTATTTATTATCCTTGATATGATTGGTAGACTAAGGGGCATGATTTATTTTTCAAGTAATATGGTTGATATGTTAAAGGGGTGAATTTTTATGGTGGTTATTATAGTTTGGTATGATTCACAACTTTGATATATGACTCGTTGACCTCTGACCTCCAATTTCATATATCACTATAATTCTCCAATATTATTATATATATAATTATTTAAAATTAATATTTTTTGTTTGATAAAATTACCGACATAAAATAAGAACTAAAAATGGCCTTACCATATTTGATCAATATTATAACTAAAATTATATGAATAATAATCCCTCTATTAAATAAAATATACAATTAAACGAAAATTTCATAAATATAGTGGATAAATAATTGGTATAGTTTAAAATTAAAATGTATTATAATTTCTCAATAGTTTTTAAAAAATTGCTATTAATAGAATTAATTGATTAAATTTATATATTATATATATAAACTAATATATTAACATTATTTAAATTAAACATTTATTTGAAATATATTTAGTAACACTAATAAAAGAATTATTCAACAAATATTGTTTATATTTTGAATTTTTATTCTTCTAAATATCAATTATAAATATTTAAAATGGTTTGTGTGTTCAGAATGTAAAATACTAATATAGGATGAAATTTTGGTATTTTTTTGAAATGGTCAATTTTGTGGAAAAAAGTGAAAAATTATGATTTATGCACTAATTGTCATTTTTACTTCAAATTCATAATAAAATAATTATATTTATACATATGACACCACTATTATATAAAAATATTTATTTCTAAATTAATGTAAATAATATAAAATTGCACTATTGAATTTATAAAAATCTTTTTTTCAAGTTCATAAGATTATCTCATATTTTAACGTATTATATAATATTTATTAGTTTGTTTTTTTATTTAGTTATCAGGAAAGTGTAATTTGATTAGGTATTAATTTGAAAGCTATGGAACTCTTATTTTGTAAGTAATTACAAAATTAATTTAATATAAATTAAAAAATGATAAGTTTATCTTAATCATAATTTTCAATGAATTATGTAGAGATTTTCTAAAAATGATTTTTTCACATAACGTGTGGTAAGGTTAAAATTATTTTTTATTAAAAACATTTTTACATTGGAAAATTAGATTCCATATTTAAAATAATTATTTAAAAATTATCTACTATTATTATTTCCACATCTATTCATAATTTTAATTTAATGATGAATAAATTGGAGATAAAGTTCTAAAAATAAATAATAGTAATCATATAAATTAATGTGATAATATTTCAATTCAACAATAACATATACCCTATTTTTTGGATGATATATGTTAGGAGTAAGACTCATCCCCTCTACATTGTTTTCCACTTTTAGTGTATCCTTCCTTTGAAAATGACATGAAATTAATTTTAAGTGATGAATTGTTATCCAAAAAGTCACACTCCTCGCAAATAAAAGAGGGATTCAGCCACCACTATTTATATAGTAGAAATAATTATCACCCCTAAAAAAGTCACATTTTACATCCCATAGATACCTACAATAGTTATGAAAATTCATTTATTATATTATAATCCTTAAATCATTTATTTCTATGAGTTACACTAAGTGAATTTTCAATCTCTCAATGTGAGTACTGTAATATTATATCCATTTTTTTATTTTCATCCTCAACTAAATATAATAATAAATAATTATATAATAAAAAAATTATTAAAAAAATTAAATTTTATTATGTTGTTTTCATTAACATCCCCACCCTTTCCCTTATAGTAAAATGAGATCATCACTTGTGGATACATGTGGAATACCGCATCCATGAACCAAGGTATTTTCAATTTTTTTATAAAAACCATACGTGGGAGATTATGATGGATTATTTAAAAGATAAATATTAATTTTACAGTATGATTAATATTTTTATCATTTGAACCATTTTTTACTAAATTTTATTTTGTGAAATTTATAGAAATTCTCATGTGTATATACGAACTACCACCTCGATGAAGTAACATATTTAGTTTTCACTTTGATTTTTATTATTCATAAATATATATTAGACTATGATTCATAAACATAATAAAATCATAATAATATAATTACACTTCATTAAAAATTATATTATTCCAACATGACCTCTTTATTAATCATACTCACCAATCGACTATAACATGTTTTTGTTTCAGACAGTTTAAGTGCCTAAGCAAAAAATTCTATAAATTTATATCATGGATTGATATGAAAATATAAATTCTTTAATTATTAGAAATTATTGAAATAATATTAATTTGTTCAATATTATATATTTATTATTTTAATATTATACTTAATAATAATATATGAACCTTTTTTTGTTAACAATTTCTCAAACAAGCATTCCACTATATTCAACTATAAGAAATATAACAAAAATAATCAAGGAAGGAAATTGGAGAAATATAGTTTATCATAAAATATTAACTATAGTACCTTAAATATTAATGTAATAATGAATTTTTTTATCAAATAAGGGGGATAAACATCATTAGTATTGAACATGTAAAATTCAATTAAAATTACAGACATCCGATTTTTAAAATAAACTAATACTTGTAATTGTGCGATAAATAGAAATTTTTTTTACCACATACAAGGTAATAAAAATGAATATAATTATGAAATATATTATTATAATACTAATTTATGTAATATATTATGTTATTGGTTATTCAAATAATTAGGAATACAATATAAGGGTATCATCTATAAATTCACAACATACAGTCATGTTTTGTATTACGCTATTATTTTTTATATGTTATATATTTTACATATTTGAATTATTATATCCGGATAAATAATTATGTATAGTATTCAATGTTAAATTTCATGTTTTATATATCAATATTTTAAAAAAATAATAATGATTATTGGAGATCCTTGTCTCAATTTTCATTCATCTAGATTTATCTCATACCCACCACTTATTTAATTTTAGGTTGTGTATATACTTAAAAAGGATTTAATTATATGATTTTGTCATGCAATTGAATTTATTTATAGATCCATGTCATTTTATATAATTTATGGGTTTTATTTATTATTTTGTAAATTTTATGGGGTCCTCTATCCTGTCTCAATTTGAAATTGATATTTCTTTTGAGTGATAATCTGTTGTGTGATAATACTATCAGAATCCCCAAATATATTTATCCACATGTTATTATTGATTTTTATGTGTCCTAAATCTTTTTTAATTCCATCATATAGATTTTACTTAATGTGAACATTGTATGTGAAACTGAACCCACATCATCATTATAGATTGGAATCTCTATCATATATTCCCACGTTCATTATATGCATGTACTTTTTAGTGATTCTATAATTTACAATTGTAATTTTTTAATAGTTTAACTTTTTATAGTATTTTTAAATAATTTGATAATTTTTTCCAAATATATAAATTTCATAAAATAATTCTTTTTATCATTTTCTACTAAATACATTCATTCGTTATTACAAGCATTATTCATTCAGGTGATTACTTTTCATCTTTTAAAACGTTTTCCCACGTTATTTTGTTTCATAATTATTTGTAAATTTTATTGAAATATTATAATTTATTGTAAAGTAATGTGTTGATTTTAAAAAGGACTTATTGATAATAAAAATACGATCTTTCAAGCCTCCATTATTGAATATTCATTTTAAATGTAAATGTTCTTGAATGATTCAACATTTTTTTTTGAAACCTTAATATCCTTATCCAAGAAATGTTTTTTTATATTTCATTCCAAATATTTATATTACATATTCATTCCCTTAAATTTCTCAATAGACAACATTTCAAAAGTTATACAACACTTATTATTTTTATGATAATGATTACAATTTTTTTCTAAATCCACTTTTATGTTTGACAACCATCATTCTATTTAACTACAAAATATTTCTCTACAATAGAATAATTAATTTTATTCACCATGTAAATTCCATTATGAAAATATCATTTTTGTTGATTTATTTATTAGAATCAACTGATATATTTTTTATTTCAGGTTATGCTACACAATTTATTAATGATATAAGACACATTTTTCATTCATTATTTTTCACAATATGATAATATATTGTTATCATATTGTACACATATGTATGAATAATGATCAATGGGTAATTTACCAATATCCAGTGCATTGGTTAAGGATTTATATCATAGAAGAAAAAATTGTTCACCTGTTGTGGGATTTGACTGAATAATGAACTATGATACTAAAGAGAATAATTTCTCACCAGTAATATTGATAGAGTTAATAATTGGTCACAAGATTTAATTATTGAGAATATATGTAATGGGTTATCATATTTTGATGTATGAAACCCTATATTATGTATTCATATGATTATATTTCTGTGATTCATCATTTTTATGTTATTTTTGTAAGAAAAAGCTATATTTATATGGAACATTCATTTTATTATTCCTTATATATCATGTTTATTAAATCACACAATTATTACATGGTACATAATTATTCATTTTATTTTATATTTATTGCTATCATGAATAATGTGTATCTATTATTATACCATACTTTTTTGTAAATTAGTATTTCTCCAATGCTCTTATTTTCATATAATGTTATGATCTAACCTAGGATGACATGCTAATAAGGTTTCCCCTTACTGAGGTTTCAAGATCACCAATGTTCTTATATTTCCATTCCCTATGTTAATTATGATGAGTGAAACATATGAGAATATAAGAAGGTACTCAAGTATTGTTCTAATTTGGGGAAATTCTCACAATAATTATAAACTAATTTACTTATAATTTTATTAATAAAAGACCACAAGCCTTAAATTCATTGAATTATGTTGTTATTTGTGATATGTAACTTATAACTACTGGAATTGATGTAAAATAATGATATATATTGCTTGGTTTATTATTCTTGGTATTCAACGTTTTTATGTAAAGAGTGTATAATTAGCATTAGATAATAGAATTAATGCCTGAGATTATTTTGTTTCAATTACATAAAAAATTATTATTTTATATCATTAGTTTATATATATTTTTTATTAAGATATTATATCATTAGTAAAAACCATATGGATATATCTATGTATAAGATAACAATTTAAAATGTTGGTAAATAAGATATTTTTTTCTTTCATATAAAATGAAATTCCTATATATATTTTTCAAGTGGATGCAAGATCATGAATAGAAGTACCTAGGTTTAGTAACACTAAAATTGATGTATTTGGTATTAATTATGTTAACACTCTATTCATAATAAAGATTATTTACATCCTACATGGTTTGACACTCTCAAGGGATATGATTTGCCTGATCATATTATCATTATTATCCAATATGAATGATTTATTAAACGGAATATGATTCATAATACTATTTACACTATGATTCTAAAGGAATTAATGTGCCAGGATGGTTCTTGGGGTCATTTTACATGTTAATTTATGTACATGATTTTTTTTCATGAGAGTTGTCTATTTTTCTCTTGTAGTCATTTGATTATTTTCCATGATGTCAGGTTATTTTTTTCCATTTATTATATTGATATGATTTATGATGTAATTTTATTTATCATATTTTGGTATGTTGATTTTTCATGTGGTCATTTAATTTTTCTCATATGATCATTTGATTTCTGTTCATCTATGCAGTTGATTTTAGATGTGTGATCAGTTGATTTTCAATTATGGTAGAAGATTGTTTTTCAGTATATGGTTAGTTCATTTTTATTCTTATAATAATTTTATTGTTATTAATTTAGTTATTTCATTTTTTAGGTGGTTAGTTGATTTTTGTTCATGTATTCAATTCACACATTTTTACCAAATTTCTACAAATTTTTGATTTCCCATTTTTTCCCAGAAAGATGTAAATAAATTTTTTTCCCTAAATATTGATTTAAACCCTTAAACAAAGGGAATTTAATATTTTTAATGTATATATTTATATAATTACATTATTAAAAAACATGCAGTCCTTATATAAGACTTTTTTTTGAATTTAAATACATATAAATTAATTTTTATTGATATTTTTCAAATGATGACATATATTGTGGGTCATATATCATTAATTTATAAATGGATATATTTACATCATTCATTCATACTTTTTTCTCTTGCAGATCGGAAATCCGTCGATTTTTTCAATATTCTTGATACCCACATATTTATTTTTATTTTGTTCCCTCATGTGGTGTTTTATCACTGGGGTTCAACATCTCTTTTTGGTGATAAATTCCATAAAGCTTCATTAATCAACATAGGGTATTGATAATTATATCTTATTTATGTGAGGGATTATTATTATTATTTGAGTTTAGCATCCAATTTTTAATTTATTTTTTGTAACCACAAGAATATAATAATCATAATATTTCTCATGAATTATGATTATATAAATAACTATAGAACCCATAGGAATAATAAAATCATAGACATTAACTTTTTCAACTATTAATAGTATATTTATATGATTATTTCAACAAATCTAATCAACTATATATCATATGATTTAGATAAATTATCTTATATAAATTATATCATGATTCATATAAATTCAACAATTTTATATAATTTGTGTTATCTGGTGTAGTTAAATAATTATATCTGAAAAACATGAAAATCACAAGTTATGAATATTAATTAAATAATAATAAATAAATTGTTCCACATATAGTAAAATATATTACTTTAATATTTTAACAATTGTAAAATTCTTAAAACTATAAAGAACTTAAATACATGGAATGATTTGTTTCAAATAGAATAGAAACCCACTCAATGTTATATGATCATCATAGATTTGAATAAATATCACATTAATGCCTATTGGAGAAGAATACATTTTCATTATCTATTGGGGGGATCAGATTCCCCAATTTTTTTGATTTAATTCATTCTTCCTATTTATTGAATGATAAATTTAAAATAAATATGTTATCAGGGGTTTTAGATGATTATTTTATTGGTTGAATATTTTATATGGTTGGGAACCTTTTAATATATATGGGTTGGAAGCCTAGTTTTTTGTTTATTATTGATTATGTGATGGGTAGTTGGTCTAGATCCCATGGATATTATGATTATCAAACCTAATGATGGTATAGAATATGTGTTTATTACGGGTGATGTTGTGGAACACAAGGAGGTTGAAAAAAGTTTATTGCAAGGATTTATGTTAAATATTTAATAATTATTTCTTAATGAATATTTTATGTTCATTTGGATGAATGTTAAATTAATGATAACTTATAACTAATGAATATATTTCGATGTTATGCAATGTAATCCCATATTTTTATGTGTCACACTAGGATGATTCCTGGAGTACATGGGTGATATGAAATGATAAAATGAACTATCAAATGAATGGGTTTGGTTCATAGTATTTAAAAATTATTATAACATAAATTAGAATATATGAATAGTATTAATCATTCCATCATCACAGTTAATCATTATTATAGTATTAATATTTCGAATTTATTATGGATTTATAATAATAATTAATTTCTTTGGATTTAATTAACAATGAACACTATGTTCATATAATTATTTGATAAAAGTCTATAGTTGTGGAAGCCATCGGTCGTGTATGATGATACTATATTATTTATTTAAGGGATGGTAGTTACCATTATTGTGCATGTGAACAATATACCTTTATATATTCTAATTTCATACACTACCACACCCAAGTTAGTAAGAAACTGAAAACCACACATTTTGGGTGGTGGTTCCATCAAGTTCCAGGATAGTGATGGAAAGTAATGATGACTTCTCAATATCCCCAACTCTCCCTTATGACGTACATGTGTAGGATTATCCATGGAAATAATGTCTTGTAATGTATAATGTGTTCACACCAGTGTTGAAATCTTCCAAATTTTACATTATTATTTTTTGATCTTTAGGGGATTGAGGATTGGCACGTATTTGAATATAGATATGGTATATAAAGATTTCCAGGGTGTACATTCATTGGTTATGATGGATTAATGTGTAATACACAAAAATAGGTTGTAGTGGCTTCTAGACATACACATGTCAGTGTATGGGATGATGATGATATGAATGTGTATGTTGATTCCATTTTGAGATGATGAGACATGTATATGGCTAAGGTAGGTAGGGATGTGTTCGGACTCACATCATTAAATAATTACAAGATCAATGAGATCAGGATGTGTGGTATTGGATTTTGAGGATGATAAAATAATGATGAAGTGCAGTCATGGTTCTTTAATTTATATATATTATTCTCATATAATCTATGGTTTACATGTATGCATTTCTTATTGAGTGATCCATAATAGGGCATAGAAACAAGTATTACCTTTTTATGTTATGAGTTTTTTTCATTAGTATATTCATTGGGATTTATTAAGATTATATTACATTGTATAAGTGAGTCATTAGAGAGGATCCCATAGAGTATAAATGTAATTATCATCGTATGTATTAATAAATAATATTACATGTCAATTGTTATTGTTTAGTTATTGGGATGGATATCAATGACATGGGGGTATTGTAGATTAACTAATTAGATTTTATATAACTCATGGTTCCTACATAGAATATTTTTTTCAATTATTTTGTTTCATTTTTGTTGTGTTGAATTTTCATGAAATTACATGTATTTGAATTTCATCCCTTATTTGTGGATTCGGAGCTAGATGTGGGTTTTCTCATCTTATCAATTACTCCATAAAATATATAGGTAATGTTCTCCATTGTGTGTGATTGTTATACCCTTAGTTATTTCCGCAAACCCATTACCTAGTGGAGGGATTATTCAAGTATAATTTTTTTCATCATTAGTAGACCTTGTGATGTACCTTTAGAGGGAGGGGTAATAAAAAAATAGTATTTGAGGTTATGGTTGAGAGATACAATGGAGTTTTGAGAATGAAACTAGTGAAGAAACAACAGTTGTTATGGAAATATATTTTATAGAGCTTATAAGATTCTATAATAAATAATGTCTAGATATTTTATTATATTTTATGGACATATTTGATTTGATGTAAATACCTTCAAGATTATTAAACATTATTCAAAAAGTGATGTAGATTGTGGAGTATTGTCAAATGTAAGGATAATGCATCATGATGATTTAGACCAGAGTTTAAATAGTGTTGAAAATGGGAAGTATGTAAAAAATTAATTAATTGATTAATTAATAAACACTAAAATGATTTTTAGAAACTAGTTTTATGATTTCTAATGTATTTTATATTGTATATACAAAACTAGGTCAACATACTCATTTGGTTTGTACAGAATTCATTCAGAAAAATGTTACAACAGATCCCCACATCATGGAGGTCGATGAATAAGACCCATGGATAAGACACTCAAAGGGTTCTGTTAACAAAGTCTGTATAATAATGAGAACGTTTTATAAAATCAAGTGAAAAAGTATTGGTAATAGGAGGTGGGGATTACCATCTTTACTATCTATGATCTGAGCATGCATTATTCTTCTTCAGTTGTGGTGGTATTTCATGGGTTATAATTGATGGGGTCAACTTTTTCTTCGTGGATTTTTTGGATTTGGTCATTGAGTGGGAGTTGTTTGGGAAACAATTACAAGGAATGTTTCTATCATTCACTATGGGGGAGTATTCTTGGTTAGATATAATTACCCTTTATAAGGGGTTTTATATTTATTTTAAGTTTAATAACCACTATATGAACCTTATAGGATATGATTTTGAACTTTTTTCAGATTAAAAATCATGGGTGCAGAATTTCCTAGAGGATTAGCGTTAGAGATCCATCACAACTAACCTTATTTGTGTTGAAGACATATACTATGGTACAAGAAAAGGTGTAATTAATCAAGATTAAATTGTATTGGATTAGGTTTCCACTATGTGGTAGTATTTAAAAGTAATTAATGAGAAAATTAATGTCTAGAAGTTCATAATTGACCAGATAAAAGAAGTTTCAATTATACTGGAGTCTGTTTTATCAAATTTCAAACTATCTCGCCAAATATATAAGTTATCATGCATTTTCCATCAGACCAGGAATGATTTAATTTTCTTATAGAGGTTGTGTTCCAAGTATTTCATATGTTATGACCTTCCTCTCTAATGTCCCGGCCCCAGTTACCCATAGTCGGTGCATTATTGTGTAACATTGGCATGATCATAAAAGATCACGTCTCGAAAGACCGATTAGTTTAGTAGCCTTGGAAACACTAGATACATTCATAAGTCTTACATTACATCATAAAGTAAAACAAAAGTACAACAATATCTTGTCTTCATATCCCCTCATACTATCCCTGCATGTCATTCATAATATACTTCTTCACACCCTAGAAAAATTAAAACATTGGAAGGGCTGAGCTTAGATGCTCAGTAAGGATAACAATATATCAGAAGCTTTCATAAATAAACATTAACATTTAATGCAATGTTTAACTAAACCAAAAGGCTTTTAAACATGAACTTCAGCATAATATGGAAAAAATAAAATGAAATAATGCCATTTACATATTCACATTGATATTCTACTAGTATAACAATCACTTTCCATATTAATAACCACTTTCATAATGATGGAATGCATAATTCCAGACTATCATAACCACGTAGACAAGGCCTTGTGCCAAGACTAAATATATGATTTTGTCAAGGCCTCGTGCCAAGACACTAGTTTGTGTCATGAGACCTACTGATGCATCAAGTATCTTTTGTAGGCTCCAACCGTCAGTTATTAAGTCCAATTCATTCTTCATATCAACAGGTTTAAACATATTATAAACCATAACATAATTATATCACATAAAAAATGCATAAAGGAAACATAACATTTCCACATTTCAATTACAAGATATCAATTAAACACATTGATATAATTAAACCATTTTCAATACTAAAATAAAAGAAAACTAAAACATGGTTTTATTTTTTTCCATAAAAAATTAATGTCTTGTAGAGGAAGTCGAAACTCAAATAATAGTCATGGTGGCGGAGAATTCGTTGTCTCCACGTGCATAAAAAACATTTCTTTTTGACGTTTAGTAAAATGCTTCGTATAAAAAGATTCGTTCTGAATAAATGTAAAAGTCAAAGGGGTTTATATCCCGTATAAAAGAAAGTTATGTATAAAAAAAATATGCCTCAATGAAAGGAGAATGAGACTAAATCCCTTACAAGGATAATTTTTTAAAAATAAAATAAATCTGATCTGTGTATTCACTATAATACACATAAAGAAAGTACAAATACAAGATAGGTCATAATTATATCATGACATAATTTAAAAGTAGAATATTAACCCAAAGAATAAAAATTGGGTTAAGAATTTCCCTTACAAAGATTTTTTTAAATAAAATAGATCTATTATGTTTATTCACTATATGTAAACATAAATAAAGTACAAATACAACATAAGATATAATAATATAATGACATAATTTGAAAGTAGGATATTAACCCAATGAACAGAAATTGGGTTAAGAAGTTCCCTTAAATATATAATTTTGTAAATAAAATAGATCTATTATGTATATTCAATATAAACACACATAAATCAAGTATAAATACATAAAATTTCATTTCTGACATAATCAAGGAATGACATAAACCAGAAAGAGATGATCAACCCAATGAACAGAAATTGGGTTAAAAAGATCCCTTACCTCATGTCCGACGTCACTCGACCATTCTTTGATCTCCTGAATAATAAACTAGAGTAAATCTATAAATTCTTAAGAACCTTTTTCATGTTCATTATCCCTTTTATATCACTTATTACAATGTTACGAAATTTATGTAGTCATTTAAGTTAATAACGGTCGTTTTGTCGATCTTTGGTACTTGAGTCAACAATAAACTTATTATAATTACAAGTTGTTTATGTGGTAGAATATCCATTATCTTCAGAATTATATTCATGATTTAGATATAATATATATCATATATATCTAGTATATAGATTCATTCATAATATTACGTAACATTTAGAGGTAAGAAATGTAATGCACTGTTCCTGGAGACAGTAAGTCGTACGTACGCATGAACGCTACTTTCATTTATATTTTGTATTTAATAGAATAAATTAATAATTATATAAAAGTATATTATAATTCCAGCATAAAATCATATATAATATCATTTAATACATCCTTTATACATCACACATATGGCATTAATGATTCAAATCACTTTGAGGGGGCGGTAGTCCGCACTTCCTAAAATGGAATTATCGCATATACCCATAATGGAAATTATAATGGTATGCAATAAATGAGAAATACAGAAGCATAAGGAAAAAATAAACATAATATATATCATATATAAATATAGGGACATCATAATGGCCACCATGAGAGGTGTTAAAAGAATATTGAACAATCATCGTTTCGTGAGCCAGAAATTCACCAACCACAGAAATTGTGTGTTCTTTAACAATTAGACGAAGGTGTGTGTATATGTAAATACAATAATTCTCATATAAACATCCTATTATACTGAATATACTGGTTTCGTTACAAAATAATGGAATAAAAAGAGTTTAAGGGGTTGGGAAAGGAAAATAAAACAAAATAATATAAGAGAATACATTACCATAAAATTGGGTAACTCTTTTTTGATTGGAGCCAATGGCTTCCATTGGAAGAATTCTGCCCAAAGTGAGACTTCTAGGAGTAAGATAGAGAAGTTTACAGAGTCTTTGGGCAGAGGTTGGCCGAGCCAAATGGCTTGATGGTGTTAATAAGGTTGTAGTGGTGGGGGCCTTTTATAAGAGGAGAAGAGGGGCACTCTTAGAAAGTAATGAAATGTTACATTATTATGAAATGATTTTCGGATTTTAGTGGTCTCAAAAATATATATTTCTAGGATAAGGAGATAAGGGGTCTCAATCAACTCATCCAACAGTTTTTTGAAATGTTTAAGTCTTATATTTTACATTATCATTTCATTTTATTTAAATCATTAATTAATGAGGTAATCGTTGCATCATCATGGTGTGATAAATAAATTTATTTATTTAATGTCTAAAAAATATAAAAAAAATTACCATGATGTATTAAATCGTATTATATTTCCAATGGATATTTATAGTCGAAATGTTAACTTATATAACCCCATGTAATAATTGTTTTAGTAAAACAACACATGTTTGTGACAATTTTATTTTTACATTAAATAAAAAGTTATTAATGTCATTTTCTTACCCAAGTGGATCCATGGGGTCCCAAAGTTGACCCATGGATTTTCATGGTCGGGCATGACTCATCCAATATGTTTAGGACAATTTTCAAGATATTTTCATATTTTTATAATATCATTTTACCTTAAATTTCACTAATTACCTTTAATCCCGATTAATAGAACTTAAATGTTACTATTCACCCAAAATTATTTTAATCCCATTGAACCACGTTTTACTTTATATTGATAATGATGTATGTCATATTTTGGAAATTCTAATCACAGAGGTGGTGAAATTTCATTTAAACGAAAAATCAGTTTTTATAACTACCACTTAGTGGTTTCACTATTGATCAAAAATCGATGTTTTTCAGAACAACACCAAAATTTAACACTAAGATATAATTGATATTACAAATTAAAAAATGATTTCTATTTTAAAAAATTCAAAACATATAAGTTTAATTAATTTATTTTAATAATTAATTCCCACTTCCACAACAAATAGCGTTTTTTTATGAAAGAATATCAATCAAAATATTGACAATTGTTTTTGTCCAATTTCAATGTGAAATTAATTCTAATTACCACCACTGGATAAAATTGTAAAAATAAATTCTCATTGAAATTTTAATCCAATAAATATAATAATTTATCACTTATAATTATTTTGATTTAAAAATTGGTTTGTAATTAAAATTTAGTAATTTTCCCTATTCATCAAAATATAAAAGTTATCCAAAAAGATCCAAAATTTCACCTTAGGCAAAATTTGATATTCAGAATCCAAAAATGAAGTCCATTTTGAAAGATAAAATTTATAAAATATCAAAAATTAGGTATTAATATTTATAACGGCTAGTTTGAATGGTTGTGGTGTGTGTTAGAACTCAATGTTGCGTACAACACACACTGCAGTATTATTCAAAGAGAAGTGTACCGTGGAAGCTTGAGGTGTTACATTCTCCCCTACTTCAAATAATTTTTTCCTCTAAATTTATTATAATATCACTATATAAAATTACTCGGGTGATTCTTCATCATAGGTTCCTCTGGATCCCACGTTGCCTCCTCCATCTTATGGTTTCTCCATAGAACTTTTCACAGACGAGTCGTTCGTTTTCTCGGCACTTGTTCTCTTGTATTAGGAATCTTGACAGGCTCTTCGCAATAAGACAGATCGGGTTCCAGTTCTAATTCCTCATAGGTGAGTAAATGTGTTGGGTCAGGCATGTATTTTCTCAACAGTGATACGTGGAATACATCGTGAACATTGGAGAGACTTGGCGGCATTGCCAAACTGTAAGCTACAGCCCCAATTCTTTCTAGAATATCAGAGGGTCTGATGTACCTGGGACTCAATTTGCCCTTTTTACTAAAATGTATAACTCCTTTCCATGGAGATAACTTCAAGAAAACATAATCTTCTACCTGAAATTCCAAGTACTTCATTCGGTTGTCGGCATATCTCTTCTGGCTACATTGAGCTGCTTTGATGAGATTTTGGATTACTTTCACCTTTTCCATCGTTTCCTCTACCAGTTCTGGCCCTACAAGTTTTCTTTCACCAACGTCATCCCAACAGGTTGGTGTGCGACATGTCATTCTGTATAACACTTCATGTGGTGCCATCTGAATACTTGAATGGAAGCTGTTGTTATAGGAAAATTATACCAGAGGTAAATATTGATCCTACATTCACTAAATGTCAAGTGAGCATGATATCAACATGTCTTCTATGGTTTGAATAGTTCGTTCTGATTGTCCATCTGTTTGAGGGTGGTAAGCAGTTCTCAAACGAAGTTCAGTATAGAAGTCCTTCTAAATACTTTTCTACAATCATGATGTAAAATTGGGATCACGATCTGAGAAAATCGACCGGGGTACTCCATGAAGTCTCACAACTTCATTAATATATAGTCTTCCTAGACGTTCAAGTTGTTGATCTTCTCTTATAGCAAGAAAATGTGATGACTTCGTGAGACGATCAACAATGACCCATATTGAATCATTCCTTCTTGGAGTCTTTGGTAGTCCCATGACAGAGTCCATCGTAATATTATCCCATTTCCACTCAGGTATGGGAAGTGGTTGCAATACTCCACCAGGAAATTGCCGTCCAGCTTTCACTTGTTGAAAAACCATACATCTTGACACAAAATCAGTAATCACCCTCTTCATGTTGTTCCCCCAAAAATTTCCCTTTAAATATCCATACCTTATGGTGCTCCTAGGGTGTATAAAGAAATTGGAACTATGGGAATCATCCAACAATTCCCTCTTTAAATCAGGTATATCGGGAACACAAAGTCTCCTCCCAAATTTCAAAATTCAATCTTCGTAAACAAAGTCACTCAATCTTCAATCATTCACAACATTAATATTCTTTTTCAACTCTTCATCATCAGCATGAGAACTAATTATCATTTCTAGTAAAGATGGTTTGGAAACCATTTGAATTTTTATTGATGTTTCACCCTCCATGGGGATTCCCATATCCCTATTTACTAGATCCATGAAAATAGGATCCATTACCACTCTCATCATGTTCAAAACTCCATGATCTTCTCTACTCAAAGCATCTTCATCCTTATTTTCCTTCCCCATGAGGTATTTTATCATGCAATCATACTCCTTGAGTAGTTCAAGCCATCGCCTTTTCCTCATGTTGAGTTCTTTTTGTGAGAGAATATATTTTAAACTCTTGTGATCAGAATATATCTCACATTTTCACCATAGAGATAATATCTCCATATCATTAAGGCAATGATTACAGCAGCTAACTCGAAATCATGAGTAGGATAGTTCTGCTCATGAATTTTTAGCTCTCTTGATGCATAGGCAATAACCCCATTATTCTGCATAAGGACACAACCACATCCTTTCATTGATGCATCACTATAAATAACGAAACCATCATTCCCAAATGGTAGATTCAATATAATATCATTGACTAATCTTCTCGTCAGTTCTTCAAAACATTATTCACAGTCTTTTTTCCAGAAAAATTTAACCCCATTACGTTTGAGCTTCGTTACTGGGTTAGCCAATTCGGAAAGATTCTGGACAAAACGTCAATAATAACCAGACAAACCAATAATGCTGCGTACCTCATTTTTACTCTTCGGTGCTATTCATTCTTGGATTGACTGGTCATAGAAGGATCAATTGAAATTCTATCCTTAGGGACAATATGGCCAAGAAAAGAAATCTCCTGAATCCAATATTCACACTTTCTAAACTTCCCATATAATTCCTACCTTCTAAGAGTCTTCAAGATAATGAGTAAGTGATTTTCATGATCTTCATAGCTTTTGGAGTATACCAAGATATCAACCATAAATACCACCAACAAATCATCAAGATATTCATTGAATACTCTATTCACTAGATCCATGAATACAGAGGGTGCATTAGTCAATCCAAAAGGCATTACTGTAAACTTGTAATGCCCGTAACTTGTTCGAAATGTTGTCTTCAGAATGTCTTAATTCTTCACACACAACTGATGGTATCCAGATCGAAGTACAGTCTTTGAAAAGTATTGATCTCCATGAAGTTGGTCAAATAAATCATCAATGAAAGGTAGGGGAAACTTGTTCATTGTTGTTATAGCATTGATCTCCCTGTAGTTAACACACAACCTCATAGATCCATATTTCGTCTTAATAAATTTGACCGGGGCTCCCCATATAGAAACACTAAGGAGAATAAATCCTTTATTACTCAATTCCTCTCGTTGTTTCATTAGTTCAACTAATTCCACGGTGGCCATTCTATAAGGGGACTTCGATATAGGACTTGATCCGGGAATTAAATCAATGGAAAACTCAACCTATCGTTCTGGAGGATGTCAAGGTAAATCTTCTAAAAACACATCAACATATTCTATAAGAATATGTACATCCTCTATTTTAACATTCCATTCCTCACCCTTAGTCATTTCATTCTATTCCTCCCCAATAATTGAATTTAGTTGAGCTACAGGTGGTGGATCTAAATAAGAATTAGGTGGTGATGATTCTGCTCTAAAAATAAGGTGTTCCTTATCATCATCATCAAAAATCCTAACCTCCTTCTTATTATAATAAATCTTTGCACCATAGTCCGAAATCCAATCCATACCAAGTATTATATCAAACTCAATCATAGGTATGATAATGAGATCAGCGGATAAAGAACATTTATGTGCTCTAATGGGGACTGATTCACAAAACTTTGTTGCACTGATACTTCCCATAAGAGTTTTGAATGACAATTCTCTTGGTAAATCAAATTGGAAATATTTAATTTTCCTAGAAAACTAGGAAGATATGAAACAATGCGATGATCTAGAACCAAATAATTCATTTTCTAAACATGAGGAAACTATTAAATTACCCACCACCACGTCTTTCGGAGCTTCAACATCTGTAGTATTGATAGCATAACCTTGGCCTTGATCCCTTGGCCTTTTCTGAGGTAAGATCCCCTGATTCTTAGGACATTCATTTGCATAATGCCCCATCTCTCTACAATTACATCATTCCACATTAACAACTACTTTCTTTCCATTTCAATCATGGGCTTGGTGGCCTTTTTCACCACACTTGTAACAGACACCCATTCCCATCAAGCAATTACCGGGGTGTTTATTCCCACATTTACTACAGGACTGATATTCAACATTTCCCTTCTTCCCCATATTTCCATTTCTAGATTGATCAAAAGATCTATTCT
The DNA here is from genome assembly GCA_963277665.1 of Viscum album. Lineage (NCBI taxonomy): Eukaryota > Viridiplantae > Streptophyta > Magnoliopsida > Santalales > Viscaceae > Viscum > Viscum album. Next base: position 923,537,938 of record OY728146.1, on the reverse strand, counting down.
TCTCTTTCTTTGCTTTAAAGTCATAATAATTAGAGAATTACTTTTCCAACTTGATAGCACACGAGAAAATATATTCATACGATGAGAAGGTATGTGAGACTAATGATCAAGAGAGATATGGTTTTAACCCATCAAAGAAACGATCAATCATACTTATTGGGTTACGTATATAATCTGCGTCATGTCTTGCTAACCTTGTAAAGTTAGCCTCATACTTTGTGACATTCCCATCCACCTTCTGCGTTAGACTCAGAAATTTTCTTTCCATATCTACTCGATGGTCATGTGGAAAGTATTTTTCTAAGAAAATTTCCTTAAATGCCCTTCATTCCATTCTCTATAATTCCTCATCTTCATTTTTGTTTTGAATCAGAGACCACCATTGATCGGCATCTCTAGTGAGGCGGTAAACTGCCATGACAACCTTCTACCTTTCGCTACTCCCCAAGGCGTGGAATATTTTATCTAAGGAGTTTATCCATTTCTCAGCTACTAATGTATTTTTACCCCCATTAAATGTTGCCGGTTGTTGCCTCATGAAGCGGACTAACATTGATCCTCTACGTTGTGGATCAGGGTACTCCATACGAGTAAGGTTATTATTCATAACCCGAGTGAGTTGCCCTAGTATGGAGATAAGATGATCAGAACCAGTTGTATCACCAACTCCATTATAATTGTCTTCAGCAGGAGGGCAATCCCTACATGGAGTAAGTGCATTGATACGGTTTCCATTCCATCCACTAGGAACCATTTCTAAACAATGTAATAAACTAGTTTAGTTTATGAATGAAAATACATAATTCCATACTTGTAAAACTCTTAACATAAATTGAACTATAATCATAAAAATGTTTTCTTTGAGGAAGTATATAATCATAAACCCTTCATAATGGTTTGTAGAGAAAAAGAGAATTGTCCTAAGAATATCCCTCAGGAGTGTCGTAACCAAGAGTGCAGCAAGGCTTGTTGTCGTGCACCAGTTCCTATTAGAGTATAGCTCAATGCGGTGTTTTCGTGTTATACACCGTATAAAATAAAGTTTTGTATAAAACAAAATATGCCACAATGAAAGGAGATTGAGGTGAAGTCCCTTACATGGATAATTTTTCTAAAATAAAATAAATATATTACGTGTATTCACTATAAGTACACATAAAGAAAGTACAAATACAAGATAAGACATAATAATATCATGACAAAATTTGAAAGTAGGAGATTAACCCAATGAATAGAAATTGGGTTATGTAGTTCCCTTACAAAGGTCATTTTTAGAAAAAAAATATCTATTATGTGTATTCACTATATGTACACATATATAAATTACAAATACAAGATAGGACATAATAGTATAATGACATAATTTGAAAGTAAGAGATTAACCCAATGAACAGAAATTGGGTTAAGAAGTTCCCTTAAAATGATAATTTTCTAAATAAAATAAATCTATTATGAATATTCAATATAAACACACATAAATAAAGTACAAATACATAAAATTTCATTTCTCACATAATCATGGAATGACATAAACAAGAAAGAGAAGATCAACCCAAAGAACGGAAATTGGGTTAAGAAGTTCCCTTACCTCATGTCTGACTTCACTCAACCTTTCGTTAATCTCCTGAATTATAAACTAGAGTTAATATCTACTTTCTTAAGAACCTTTTTCATGTTCATTATCCCTTTTATATCACTTATTATAATGTTATGAAAATTATGTAGTCATTTAAGTTTATAACTGTCGTTTTGTCGATCTTTGGTACTTGAGTCAACAATAAACTTCTTATAATTACAAGTTGTTTATGTGGTAGAATATCCATTATCAGAAAAATTATATTCATGATGTAGATATCATATATATAGTATATAACCAGTATATAAATTCATTCATAATAATACGTAACATTTAGAGGTAAGAAATGAAATGCACAGTTCATGGAGACGGTAAGCCGTACGTACGCATGAACACTACTTTCATTTCTATTTCGTATTTAATGGAATGAAATCAGAATTATAAAAAGGTATATTATAATTCCAGTATAATATCATATATAATATCATTCAATACATCCTTTATACATCCCACATATGGCATTAACGATTCAAATCACTTTGAGGGGGCAGTAGTCCGCACTTCCTAAAATGAAATTATCGCCATTACCCATAATGGAAATCATAAAGGTATGCCATAAATTGAAAATACAGAAGAATAAAGAAAACATAAAAATAATATATATCATACATAAATATAGTGACATCTTAATGGCCACCATGAGAGGTGTCTAAATAAGATTGAACAGTCATTGTTTCGTGAGGAAAAAATTTTCCAACCACAGAAACAATATATTCTTTAACCATTAGACGAAGGTGTGTGTAAGTGTAAATGAAATAATTCTCATAAAAACATCATAGTATATTTAATATACTAGTGTTGTTAAAAAATAAAGGAATAAAAAGAGTATAATGGGTTGGAGAAGCAAAATAAAACAAAATAACATAAGAGAAGACATTACCTTAAAATCGGGTAACTCTTTTTTGATTAGAGCCAAAGGCTTCCTTTGGAAGAATTATGCCCAATGTGAGGATTCTAGTAGTATCAAAGATACTTTGAGAGAGTATTTTGGTAGAGGTTGGCCGAGCCATATGGCTTTTATGTGTGAATAAGGTTGTAGTGGTGGGGGCTTTTATAAGAGTAGAAGAGGGGCACTCTTGACAAGTAATGAAATGTTACATTATTATGAAATTATTTTCAGATTTTGGAGGGCCCAAAATTATATATTTCAAGGATAAGGTGATAAGGGTTCGAAATATACTCATCCAATAAGTTTTTGACAAGTGTACATCTTATAGTTTAGATTATCTTTTCATTTTATTTAAATCGTAAATTAATGAGGTAATCACTACTTCATCATGGTGTGATAAATAAATTAATTCATTTAATGTCTAAAAATAATAAAACAATTACCAAGATGTAGTAAATATTTTTATCTTTCCAATAGATATTTATAGTCAAATAGTTAACTTATATTACCCCATGTAATAATTTTTTTAGTAAAATAACACATGTTTGTGACAATTTTATTTTTACTTTAAATAAAAAGTTATTAATGTCATTTTCTTACCCAAGTGGCTCCATGGGGTCCCCAATCTGAACCATGGATTTTCTTGGTCTTCCATGACTCATCCAAAATGTTTAGGACAAGTTGAATGATATTTTCATATTTTATAAAATCATTTTTACCTTAAATTTCACTAATTACCTTAATTGTGATTAATAGAACATTAATGTTAATATTCACCAAAAACTATTTTAACCCCATTGATCGACATTTTACTTCCTAATGACAATGATGTATGTCTGATTTTCGAAATTCAAATCACAGAGTTGATAAAATTTCATTAAAATGAAAAATCATATTTTTTAACTACCACTTAGTGGTTTCACTATTCATCAAAAATCGACGTTTTTCAGAACAATACCAAAAATTAACCCTAAGATATATTTTATATATCTAATTAAAAAATGATATCTATTTTAAACAATTCAAAACATTTAAGTTTAATTAATTAATTTAATAATTAATTCCTGCTGCCACAACAAATATCGTGTTTTTAAGAAAGAATATCAATGAAAATATTGACAATTGTTTATGTCCAATTTCAAAGTGAAATTAATTTTAATGACCACCATTGGATAAAATGGTAAAAATATATTCTAATTACACTTTAAAAACACTCAATATAATAATTTATCACTCTTAATTATTTTAATTAATAAAGTTGTTTTTAAATAAAATTTAGTAATTTTCATTATTCATCAAAATATAAAAGTTGTCCGAAAAGTTCCAAAATTTCACCTTAGGATAAATTCGATATTCCAAATCCAAAAACGAAGTCTATTTTGAATGATAAAATTTATAAAATTTCAAAATGTAGGTATTACTATTCATAACATCTAGTTTGAATGGTTGCGGTGCGTGTTAGAACTCGATGTTGCGTACAACACATGCTACTGTATTATTCAAAGAGAAGCGTACCGTGGAAGTTTGCGGTGTTACATCCTCAGTAGTCAGCATGTATCTTTATGATAATTTTATTACCAACCATTAATGTGGTATCAAATAGGGATGTAATAGTATTAGGGAATAACAACTCATGTCCAGTATAGAGGGTATTTGGTAGGTTGAATATGTAACGATTATATTACTTTTCATTTGGTATAGCTGGTAAATGATGTACATGTAAGTTCTCAATATCAAGTGAAAATAATCCCAATATATGGGCATGGTCATATTTATGATTTATCACTACTAGTATTGGATAATCCAGAAATAATTTGAATTACTATTTTTTCTGGTTTTCTATTTGGTTTTTTTCCATGAGATACATAATCCTCTATCTAACTATCCATGAAAAAATACTTGGGACACGATGTGAACATGCTTCCAGTTCCCTTGGAATTGACTACAACAGTTGGAGGATGATTTTATTTTAATTATGTGTATATATATTTTGAATTAGTGTTAGAGAGGAAAAACTCTTTCATAGATTTCATGTGTTTACAAATAAAATCCTATGATATCATCCTACATATGGATTGTCTATATTCAATATTATATATCATTGTTTTCAATATCATGAACATCAGAGTTAATGATGCATATAGAGAGCTAGTGGCCTTTTTTGATGAGTGATACCCCTGAATGTGTCATATGTTTTTTGTGTATCTTTCCTAAATGTTGGATCATATGACATTGAACTTCACTAAGGGACAACCAATGGTGTTTCCAATGGTTATAAAGAGTAAATTAATGTTGTCCAAACATAGGCTCATAGTTACCCCTCGATAGCTGATTAGTCTTGGGAAATATTTAAAATAAGGTCATCCTCCTATATAAATATTTTTTTATAAGAAGGATCCTTCCATGTTTCATGATATAGATATTTTGATCAATGAACATTTGAAGAGGGGTTTTATACAGACTATTGTGTCTTTATGGTGAACTTTAGATCTATTTGATAATAAGGAAGATGGTAGAGTATGTTTGTGTATCAACTATCATCACTTGAATCATGTTTAACGACCTCAACCCTAGTAGTCTTGATATGGTATTATACTTTATTACATTTTCATTGATACAAAAGTTCATATCCTTAAGAACTATAGAGTCTCTTTTTTCTATGTATGACCTTATAATATTAATATGAATATTTTTGGAGCATTGCGCTGAGAGGGAACATGATTTTGTGGTTTAGTGATCCCAAAATTAGTTTTTATAAAAATAATAAATATATTTTCATTAAGAGAATACAACATTCCTGTAATTGTGGAATATCTCATAAATAGATTCTCATGATATAAATCTACGTCCAAGGTTGAAACCCAAACATGGAGTTTACACAATGTGCGACCTAAAGCTGGTCAATAAGGGATGTTCAAATATATAATTCGTTGTTAGATTAATTGGACAAATTAATTAAATTTATTTATTTATTTAATAACCATAACCCATGTAACTCATATAATGAGACTCTAATATGAAATATGAGACCACTTATGAAATTGTGAGGTGGTGATTACCCTAGGGAAAACCTCTTTTTGATCAATACAGGACGTTTAGATGAGGCATCCACAGTTGGGTATGTTTAATTAAAATACATAAATAATTTACGGATTTATTATTTTAAAATATCAATTTAAATACATTATAAATACACAATTATGAAAATTTTCTAAGGGTTGGATGCATAACCCATGTTGGATATAAGAGGAGGAGGAGAGATTCCTTCGTTGGTGGATTGATACCGGAAGATGACTGGTGATCATATCAAGTTGAATTGATAGTTGGTGGATGTATTAGAACATCATAATCACTAGGGTATTAATTCTTCAGTAACTATTGATCCACAATCGATGTAAGAAATTCAATTTTTATGTGTTTATCCTCATTTATGACATTAATTTAACATGAATTAATATTGTTTCAAAAAATTTTGTGGATCAATATTTAATTGGGGGTTTTGTAAATTCGAAATGAAAAAAAATATTATTTATTAGATAATCTCGTTATTCAGATTCCATAAATGATAGATAAAATAGACACTTCCATGTATTGATTCTATTCGAACATTTCTTTTAATTTTTTATTTTTTTTTATTCACATTATCAATATCATCATTGAATTTGGTCGGAGGTTCATCGATGTATGCATCATCACAAAAAATTGATAACATTGATATAGTCAATGAAGATGGATGATGAATCCTTAAGAAAAGGGATCTTGTTACTAATTATGATATTTTATTTTGGTTGTGGGATGTCTTTTTACACCTTCATGAAATATTATCCCTGGATGGAGCAAGAGGATCTCATTCATTGGTGGTCATAGTGGATTTATTAGTTTTCTAGTATTACCCTTTGGAATAATGGATGTTGAGAGCTATCAGCTACCTACAATGATGGTGGGGGGTGATGATGTCATTCCTGATGACATTTTTGAATTACCCCACCCCCAACCATGAGATAGACAATGATTTAGATTTCGTCTAGTGATGAAATGTTGTTTGTCCTAGAATATTATATGACCCAGTGGTGTTGTGAGAGAAAATAGTGTGATTATAAGAGTCTGTATAGGTAGGTATTCATATGACACATTGTGTTCACCTAGGTACCCATTTTCTATTTTCAACAGAGTTATATAATATATTGAGTTCTCGTGTAGAGAGATGGCTCCCAAACCAAGTGACTGGTAGAAAGGATTATCCACATAAATAATATATGATTTCATTAACTAGTGGATTGGGTAGAAGTCATTCTTATTTTTTGACCCCTTAATGATTAATAATGTTCTCTCGGTTCTAGTGATAAATGTACAGAGAGTATCTTTGGAGAGTCATTGTGGTTTCATTAATTCATGGCTATACACATTGGCATGTTGAAAACAATTGTAGAGTTCACAGTATATACGAGCCCAACCAATAACCTTTCTTTGATCAGTATGTGGTATTATTTTTCATCAGATCCCGGATCTCCTTGGTAATAGAGTTGGAGAATATGATACATTGGAATATGGTTCTAGATATTCTACAAGAGTGCTAGACATATGGTTGCAACCATGAAGTATGTTCCTGATTTAAACGTCCAAAAATTGGGATATATTTTCTCATAATTATAAGAGATAATGGACCCTAAAAAGGTTGATGTTACGTGATTTATAATGCCATATATTGTGTGGTTATGGAAGATGATGCTCATAGTGAGGTTTCCGTCCATTTTTGTATTGATTTGTGACAACACTTGACATTTTCTATTTTAAACAGGTGGTGTAGGATGGTGTAGCATACATCCAGTTGACTGTTATTACCCCAACAATACCTCATCATGTTATGAAGGAATGACATGAGGATGTTTATTAAGAGATATTGATTAACTACATATCCTTAGGAGTATCACCAAATTAATTTTTTTATGATGGGAATAATGTCAACCTTTTTCAGAGACAGATGGTGATTCCAGTCAAATTATAGGAAGAGGTGATGAGAGATATTCACATTTCTCCTTTTTTATACATCATAGTGTAGGGAAGATGAATTGAAATTCCATATGTTAGACTAGTATCCTAACCATTCAACTTCATTTATTCTTTTCATGGAATAAATATTTGATTAAGGAAATAATCTGCATAATTTATTTTTTCCACGTATGTCTTTTGAACATTTTGAGGAATATTTTTGGATCCAGGAAATGAGACGATGGATGATTATATGGATAAATGATCCCAGAATAAAATTTTATACAATTAAAAATCTTATTTTTATTACATGATCACAATTTTCTGAAAATAGAAGAATATCTCCTAAATGATGTCATATATGAGAAATCTAAGACCACAGTAGAATATGGAACATGGATTTTACCATCAGTGAGACCTAAATTTGGTCAACATGGGATGCTAGGATAGCCATTGGTGGAAGAATTGGATAAATTAATTAATTTAATTACTATCATTAATTATAATAACCCAACATACTCATAAATAGAGATAGTGATGGGAAATTTGGTATTAATATTGAATTTGAAATGATGTTTTTACCCAACGTGGAACCTAATATTAGTGGGAATAGGACGTTCAGATGAGGTAGCTATTGGAATGTACGTTAAATTTATATAAATAAATAATATATTTATTTTCATAATTATATAATATAATTAAATCCTCTAAAAATATCCTAGTACAAAAATTTTCAAATTTTTTTCCTCATAAACCTTTCTGGATCTAAGAGGAGGAAGACAGCATGCTTTATTGGATGATTGAGACCAAATGTTTATTGGAGATCAGATCAAGGTTAAACGACAAGTGTAATATTTAATAGATCATATTCATCACTAGCATATGTGTTCTTAACATACGATAGATCTATAATCTATGTAGGATATTCAAATTTTAAGGATTTATCCTCCTTTTTCACCTATGATAAATGTCAAAAAAACATCCAATAAATTTGGTTGTGGTTTGATCGTTGATAATTGGTTTTTTTTGATCAAGATTGAAAACATTTATTAAGGATTATATAAAAACCTTCTTAAAATTCCAAAAATGATGGACAATAGAAACAAGAGAATCGATTGATGTCATTCTAAAATTTCATTTATTTTTTGTATCCAGCATTTTTCATGTATCACCATCAGCATTTAAATTTGTCATTGGTTTGTCGAGTATATATCATCTTTAGAAATTGAACCATTGGTTGGATTCAATGAAGACGGAAAATAATTAAGGATAAAATGAATGATGAGACCGAAGAAGTATGTGTAGTTCAATATGTAGATGCCCCAAGTAGAGGTCCATTGGATAGCCTACATGAGTTAAACATCTTTTTTCAAATTCATAGTTGGTGTTGTAGCAGTACACGAATGGGATTTTGATAGAGAGTCTAACAGTGGACACCATTTGATATTTTTGTCTTTATTAGGTCATCATAGGAGGTGGATCTGTTCGGGTTGTATGGAAGATAAGCATCATGAATAAAGAAGACAAGACAGAAAAAACGAATAAAATAAACATGAAAAAAAATGAAAGATGGTAATCTGAGGGTGGAGGGGTGCTGCAAATGTATAAAATTGTTCGGGGTTGTGCATGGGTTCCTATCTCATTTTAATTAATGTTCTAAGAAATAATATAATAAAAAATATTATTTTAACATTTTTATTGAATCACATATCTGATGTATTTCATTTATAAGAAATCATATTGATGATCCATATGCCGAAGCATCACCATAATATTGAGACGACCATTGTTATACCATTATTAGATACCATTTAAAATGCTTTCCTTGGATCGATGAAATTCCCAATAATAATAAAATTATTACTATTATGGAATCCCATATCTTATGTATGTTATTTATACAATATCAGAATAATGTATCATCTATGATGTTTCAACCATGATATTGAGAAAGGCATTTCTAGACCAATATTAGGAGATTAATTTGGGCTTTTGAAAAAAGGCCATGAAGCACCAATCATTCATTATATGGTGAAATATTAATTTTTCATCGTGTATCCAATTTGGGTAAGTGAAAATCCTATACCCATAATTTTTCAATAAGGATTGCATGTGTGTGTTCTGTTTGGCCATCATGGGCCATTTTCATAGGTATATCAATGAAATTATATATTTCCCTTAATATTGATGATGTGGCATTTGTTTTCATTAGGCATTTATTCTATATATTACATGTTGTACCCTTAAACATGAATTAGTTCTATATGGATAGAAACAAATTTCCATACAAGGACATGGACTGATAGTAGAGTTGTACCACAAATTTTGTGGGTCCATTACATGTTTTTATTCCTTTATCAACCTTTAATCCTTCATATCCCCTTCATTTGAACTCAAATTTTGGAATACTAATAGACTTTCCTATGTGTGTTTTTCACATAACACATGATGGTTCCATTAGTTGTGGCTTTGGATATACGATAAGAAATATTCCAAGCATAACAAATGATATAGAAATGACTGATAATCGTAGTTATCACACAATATAACTAGGTTATTTCTCAGTGGTACCCTCCAGTAGGGCTAGAAGGCGGAGTTTCTTTTAGATATCACAGATATTACCCTATACCATTGCTAGGTAGTGAAATACATGAAAAATAGTAAGTTTACCATTCACCATAGCTATGAAATGGGGTCCGTGAATGATTCTGATAAGAACCAATAGCATATTTGTGCAGTGGTGTCCTCAATAGATACTGAGTCGAACCTCTAGTATAGCTGGGCAGTGGCATTCTAGACAGATATTTAGTCGTCCATCCAGTATAGTTGGGCAGTGTTGTCCTTTATGGATATGTATTTATCCCACATCATTGTTGTGTAGTGGTTTCATCAATGGATTCATATTACACTCTAGTAGAGGTGGGAATATGCATCCATGACGGCTTCTTGAGTGGTACCATCCAGAAGAGTTGGGAAGTGGAGTTATAAGATTTTGATTAGAGTGGAAACCCAATCAACATTGGAATAGGTCTTCTAAAGATACCTTCAGAGTAGAACCTCGTTGAATCTCTATAGTGGTGGTCCACTAATTCATATTTGTACCCAAATGGCTATGTGACACATCAATGAGGGGTGATTAGAATTGAACAGTTACTTCTAGTCAAATTCATGACATTATGGGCATCGTGGTAGAACTTTTGAAATTTTTGACTACCCCTCTTCTTTTGATATTCTAAGATATAGAAATACCCTTACTATCTAATTTGATAATATTTGATTGAGAATATATATATACACTCTCCCATATATCTGCACCTTGGATTTGGTTACTCTTCTTCAACAAGAGGGGAAGAGGACAGAGGTATGCCATGCACTTTTAGTTTTTAGCATCTTATGATTGTATGAGTCTACTCTCTTAATAGGGGATGAATATACTTGACGTGTATTTTATCTACTATCCATGTAAAATACCTTGTGCTTGGATGATGTTTCACTTTTTCTTGGTTTGGGTGGAGAAAATGTCATTGATTGTATATTAAATCTACAATATTTTTATTATTATTTGGTCTCACACTAATCCCCCGTCATCTATTGGGGATTCTTATGGCGTATGTAAAGACTCACACCGACTTGGGATTTAGCCGCACATATCATGTTTTATAAAGATGATGGAAAAGTGAAACATGACTATAGAGGAGCATAGGGATACTAATTTCATCGACTGTGAATGGTGGTTGTAGCATATTATTTAGGATTAGGATTCTCTTTTCTATTTAAATTTCCATCTTTTTCATGTTTGCAAAAAAATTTGGTCGAGCATTTTTTCCCATAAATTTTTAATTTTCTCTTCTAAAATTTTATACTGTCTAGACGTTCATTCATGCATAGTTTACATTATAACTCTGTTTCATATTTTACTATTTCTCTCTACTCTTTTACATTGAGATGATTGTGTCTGTGTGTGCATACATGTACATAGGGAACAGAATTCACATATTAGTTACATATTTTTCACGTTTATCCACCCCTCACATATAAATCTGGCTTGGGGTAGTTACGGATTGATCTCTGGATTGTGTTTAGTCATGGAGGGATGAATTAATTTTTTATTTTTTGAAGACTAGATATATAAATGATACACATTTCACATTTTTAATATAAAATGAAACACAATACATAACATAATATAATAAACTGACTCCTTTAAAACTCATTCAAATGTGTGTTCTTCAAAACATAGAGAATGGAAAAAAATAAGGGATAACTCAAATGCTCAAAAAGAGTGATGCATATCAAAATCTATATTGAATCAATTATTAATAATCATTATGGAAAGGTAAATATGTGAATAAACATCTCATTCAAAAAAATTACTTCCAAAATATATAATTCATAAACAATATTGAAATGTAAATAACTAAAACACATTCAATTTAATCAATTAATCGACGATAATATGAATAATTAAATAGGAGTAAATAATTCCATATAATTTATAACATGGCCATGATACATGACTATGTGTATTCTAAATAATTGAATAATCAAACAGAATATCAATAATGATTGAATTAAAAATAAAAACTGACTAAAAATATCATGATATATCCTTAATATAGTTAATATCAATATTTATCTTCAATACAGTTTATTTCGGTGGGTAGAAACATTTCTGATTTGGCTAACAGAACCATCTCATTAAACAATAAATGAATTAAATAGATTTCATTATGTAGTCCATGACCCATTATTGCTTATACAAATCACTACTGATATATCAAATAAATTATTTATTTAGTAAACAATGATCCTTACCTAATATCCATATTCTGTAAAGGATACAGATTTATCAATATTTCACAGTTAATTATATAAATTTCAATATAAACATTTTATAAAAAAATGAAATATGGTTTTCGGAAATAAAATATACATCATGAAATAATATTTATATTTATACAAAATTTAGTTGCTAATGATAATTATTTATTTGAAGAATGAAATTGTTTCAAGATAATATGAACAATCATAGAATAATGTGAGATTACACAATTTCATTTACCATATAGTAATTTTTAATGAAAAAATGAATTGGATGAAATGATTTAAATTGAAACATTAAAGAACATGTAAAATTAATTAATCATGATATTAAATTTTAATGTGTTATTATTTACACCACATAAAATTTATTTTTGTTCATAATAACAAATCATTATCAAAGGAATTTAAATTTGGATGAAATCCCATACCATATAAGTATTTTTTGGTTGAACACACATTAAAATCTATTATAATAACTTTAAGAAAAATATTAACTTATAATATATCAATATTAATACTATATATGATCTTTTTAAAACTTCTCATCGCTAATTTTTTAATAATATTATATTAATTGAATTGTTTCATGTGTTAATTGCCTTATATTTCTTGTATTTTGTGACTTATAATTTTTTTTCCAAATACTTCAATCTTGATTTTATCTTCTAATGGATGTAATAAAATAACCATGTATCTTATAAATTTTGTATATTTGTATTTTTTATGATCAATAAAATGTTGTTAGAGGAGAAAAAGTACATTAATCATGGATACGGTAAGCCATACGCATGAATTGATGTTGTTTCCATATTCTTATAATATTAAAATAGGGAAAATTAAATTTTGGATATATATTATCATTAAAAAATAATTTTCATGACAAATATAAAACCAAATATTATTAATCCCATCATTAATATATTTCTTGTAAAGAGTGAATGAATCACAATGCATCACGAGGTCATGGTTTAGCATGCATATGAGCACCATCATCATATTTCCTAAAAAACTAAATGAAGATATGTATGTTATAATATTTACAAAATAACATAAATATTATAATTATCATTAATATCATATATAAATATAATTTCATTAATTATTCCCAAATATGAAAGGTGGTAATGGAAAAATGAAAGATATTATTTCATGATGTGGTAGTCTATCGTACACAAGAATTATTATTACAAAAACCAATTTACAAAAGTGTGTGAAGGTGTAGTTTATAACGTTAACATAAATAATATTATTATATTAATGACTCTATATTTTTTATATTATACTTCTATAATAATAATTTTTAGAACTGGAGAAGGAAATATTGTATAACATCATTTAGAAAAGCATTACCTCTTCCTATGATATTCTCTTTAGGTTTGAACAAAACCATTATAGGATGGACATATTCCATAAATAATGAATCTATGATGAGTGTATTTAAGTATAAAAGGGATTTTCTTAGTATTTCTATGATCCAAGGTACTTCAGTGGTCTGAATATGTGAGGGGAGTGACTGTTATTTTTATAGTTGAGAATGATTGACATTCTTGTAAATACCCAAAGTTATTCACTATTGTTATGTCAAAGATAACTAAAATGAATCCAATAATGAAAATTAAAGTTGGTAATAGATTATATGGTCGATTAAAACCTCCAAAAAAATAAAAAATTGAACATTTTTATCATAGTTTCCATAGACATGATTTTTACTCAATTTTACCCATTTTGTTTTAACATGGTAACTAGTTTTTTAAACAAGGTACTTTATCCATTTAGAATATATTTTAGTGAGACATGTTATAAAATATATTCCCATTTAATCTGAATAATATATCTAATCTATAAAATAACATACACTTGTTGGTTAGAATTCAATTTAATAGATGCTCATGTATCTCAAAAAATATTACTTTAGTCCAAATTGATCTAATAGTGTTTTTACTATATATGGTGGAATATTCTCCATATAAAAGATTAATTAGTCCATTAATGGAATATATTTAAAAAAATTATCATTTAAAACCCCTTTGAAGAGGATATTATTTTTTATAATTTTATAATCATTAAATAAAATATCAATTATTTTAAAATAACATTATTTTCAATTTTAACATTATTTATTTAAATGATATTTAAAAATATCAAGACAATGATGTAATTTGAAAATATTTTTTTACAAAATATGTAAAATGATATATTCATCTAAAAAATAACTATCACACTAATTTATACATTTTACAACACTTTTAACATGATTTTTATCATTTATTCCAATATATTTTTAACTAAATAAGAAACGTGTTAGCATTTCTTACGAATTTAATGTAATTTTGTAAAATGTAAATAATTAAAATACATTCTAATGAAAAAAATATATAAATTTTTAAGCATTATTTTTAACAGAAAATATATTGTCTTCTCTCTACCCCAAGACATTTTAAATAGTAATATTGTTAAAAGTATATTATTTTTATATTTCATTAATTAACTAATTAGAAGTGTCATATTCAATTTAATGTGAGCTAAATTGAAATAATTTATATAATTTCTGGTAATGTATCTATATATGTCCATTAAATGTGTGTTTTCGTTGTTTCTAGTCATTTAACCCCTTAGTGTTAATGATTAATACATCATTAAACATGTTTTAACAATTATATTTGTAATTAATTATAATTATTTTCAATAATCACATTGGTAAAAAATTATGCAGGAAGTATTAGACATTAAAAATTATGTTGATTCAAATTTTAATATCCATTTTTAAAAATGAAATTCAAATAAGTGGAAAATTTTAATTTAAAATCAATCCTACAGACGTGAAGAGAAATAATGCTTTAAAGTTAAAATATTCAAATGATTTCAATGCTTTTATTTCATTATTCTAATGAAAATGATTCTAATGACAAAAATTAGATTAATTTATATAAAAATGTTCTTATTTTTCATTAAAACAAATTTGAAAAATAATTTATCGTTATAAATTATTTAAACAGATATGAATTTTACTTTTAAAATTCATTTTTTTCACAATTCATCAAGAAATGATTCTTTTTAAACAAATCCAACAAAAATCACACTGAGAATTTTTTATTTCTCTAAAAAAAACATTTTACATTTTGTAAAATAAAATTTCTCTATGTGGTAAAATTTAATTTAAAATTATTCTCACCAAGCACGAATAATGAAAATTTTAAAAAATACGTGTATTTTAGAGAACAAATATTTTTCAATTAAATGATCTTAATTTACTTAAAATCGATATATAAATAATAAAATGTTATATATATATATATATTCAAATGTTATGTAGTCATATTCAATCTCACCATTAAAAATCATAGGCGATAACTATCATAATATTATATATAATATATTATTATTTTGAAAACCTTGTTCATCCGTGTAACATATTCAATAACAGAATATATTTGATTAAAGTATTGAATATTAATAATAGTGTTGTGTGTAACATATTCTGTTGAATAAAATGTTATTATTTTAATAATTTTGGGGTATTACATTCTCTGAACCATAAATATATTTTATCCTTTCAATTTAAACATGATATTGGAAATCAAGAGGTTTACAATTGGAAATACCATTATTAAAAAAACCACATCATAAAAGGGTTTTAAAAATAACAACATAATAATATATAGTGGGATATAAAAAATATTCTTGAATAATGATAATACTTGGTTTTCATGTATGAATTTTTTTTGGAAATGAATAATTGTACTTTAAGTGAAAACTAACACACAAATACGAATGGAGAGTGATTGGTATCAAATATCACAATAATGTTGGTGACATAGAGATGTTTGATGAAGAAAAAACTATAAAATAAAGAAGTTTTAATAAATTCATCATTATCAAAAGAAATTGTGGTAATTATATAACACATTTCTTTGATTTATGTTCGTTTTCTCTAAAGGTAATTAATTTTATTACTTTCGTAGAATTTTTTAAAATATACACACCACATATTCTTATAATATATTTTCACAATTAAATATGTTGGAAGTTCTTTGAAAAAATTAAAAATTTTCTATTACTCTAAGAAGGAAATATGAAAAATTAATTTATTTATGAGGGAAGAATGGAAATTCTATTTTAATAGATCAAAACATCCATAAAAGAGGGAGAATTAATTTCTTTTTTCACAAAATATATTCCAAAAGAATATGGTTAGAATTATATCATAAAAAAATATATATATAATTAATATCTAAAACCTAATACAATGTTTAACATAAAACATTTCATATATCGTTAATCTCATGACCCTTCCAAAATATCTAAATCCAAATCATTACAAAGACGGTAATTAGAGTTCCAAAACTAAAATAATATTATTTTCTCAATAATATGATGTAGTTATTATTATTTTCATAACCAAAATGTGAATAACTTATCATGTATTTTTTTAAAATTTGTTAATAACTTTAATTACAATGAAACAATATTGATTGTATGAGTACATAATTATTACTCAAAAAGTCCCAACCATGGGTTCAGCAAGCCAAACCCATGACCCTAAATTTATTAAATAAAAAAAATAATTGAAGGTACAATCGAGAGAGGTAAAGTAAATCATTAAAATCCAGTAATGAAATTTAGGATCATTTCTCGAGATCACCCCCAACACCTCTATTATGAGGGTATCTACACCTCCCCTTATGTTGTTGGCCTTTACCCCATATCTTATATGGGGGAGTATGATCATCATCTGATGATTACTGAGAGGATTCTTCTATGATTTTGTATTTTTAAGACAAGACACATATGTTCATCACATTATCTTAAAAAAATCCTCAATTATAATTTCAAGAAGACATTGAATGACTAAATAGTCTCCACATACCAACACACCCAACTCCATCATGATGAAGGATTCACCCTACTTTAGAAAAGCCAACCAGTCACTTCATTAATAAAATCATCAAATTTGAACTCTACTTCTTGATCCTCAAAGTTGGTGACATTCATGTACATCATTATTTCAAAAATACAGTAATCATCTGAGGCCTTTGCAATGTTCTCATATTCCATCTTCATGACATCAAACAATTTGGATTGAAAAGTAAAATTTATCAACATACAGTCATCAACCATTGTAATATAAAAAGTATTTCATTTCTTGGTAAGAACCATTCTAAAACCTTCTTTATCAATGAAATAATTATTTATTTTGGATTTATTATGATCCACTAATGGCATAGAGACATACATCACTACTACATCATTTTTCTTTGTTGGAACCTTATATCTATTATATGAATTAAAGAGTGATATTTCCAGAGATAGTTATTCATCACACTATTTATCAATTATAAACTCATGATCAAATTTCTCTACAGCTACTATTTCATCCCATTATCATTTTGGAAAACCATGATCTGAGATAGCATGCTTCAAGGATTCACTATTCACATGAGATTTGCTAATAAGGTCAGTATCTAAAGAGGAATATCAAATTCGGTCTATGTCATTAAAATCATCATCCAACCTACATGTGACAAGATGAATCATATTATCGATTTGAGAACCATCCCCAATTATATCAACTATAGTAATCTAAAGGTTTCTAATTCCATTAGGGGTGATAGACATCATCAGGTCATTTTTTCCTTCATCCATCCATTGAGAGACTGGAATCATAACATCAACAGGTAACTTACCATCTCCATATAAGTTGGAATTATTCTCAATTTTTTTATATCCACTAATATTCCCCTATCCGTTATCATCACCATGTTAATCTCACCAATAGGTGAGCTTGACTT
This sequence comes from Viscum album, assembly GCA_963277665.1. NCBI lineage: Eukaryota > Viridiplantae > Streptophyta > Magnoliopsida > Santalales > Viscaceae > Viscum > Viscum album. The sequence continues at coordinate 923,519,811 of OY728146.1, read as the reverse complement.
ATTTTCCTACACTATGATAGAATCCTTCACATTCATTAATTTTTCAATCCTCGCAATCATAAAACATTTAGATTACACATTCCCATTCAAAAAAATATAAAACACTAATCAAATCTCTTCTATTTTTTTATACATAATGAACAATTAGCAAGAAATTTGTACAAAATAGTGGCATCCGTTCATTAACAATTTCATGAATAAATTCATCTAAATCAATAGGGGAGAAAATTGTATCAATAATTGTAGACCAGTGATCCACTACACCCATAATAGGGAAAATTATCCATACTAAGAAATTTTGGTTTTCATTGCAATTTAATAGGAACACTAATTGAAAGCTTGATTTCCTAAAAAAATACTTATATTCCACAAAATCCATTTCAAACTAGAGACATTCACCCATTCATGATTTGAAGAATTGAAAAAATCATCAAGGGTTTTACTCCCATCCCACTCCCTGATATGAATCACAATTGGATTAATAGGAATGGAGAAATACCCCCAAGCCTTCAACATTAGGACAGAAGTAGGGAAATGGTGGTGAAAATTCCCCAACACATAGAAACACATTTATAATTAATAAAACCCAAAATTTCATAGATTTTCATGAACAAGTCATCAAACATCCATGGAATATAGCTTTAAGGTAATATAATATGCGGATAAATGGAATTCTTACACAGGTTCATCCATTATACAATTTCTTTAGTGTATGATTTAACATTAGAAACATTACCCTTATGATCAATCAGACAAGGGGTTACATACCCGTAATAAGAGTAAGACCCACTTGATAATAAAGAATTGCATGGATGTTCAAAAAATAGTCCAATCCATGTTCACAAGTGTCACAAAAGTCAAACTTAACCCCATCACTATAGGTAAATGAGGTAGCATTAAACAATCTTCCCTTAATAGGATCCAAATGGATACAGAAGTGTTTTAGAAATTAACATATGCACTATCACAACATGGATTCGAAGCATGTTCCTTATCACATGTGGGGTGGGAGATGAAATAAACTACATCGTGGAAAGAGATCAATTCCCCTAGTACCTATTTTTTAGAATAACTAAGTCAACATTGTCATAATGAATGTTTGTTATTGCCAAAACCAGTCTTCCCTAAATTTCCCGTGAATTCTATGATATGAGAGAAGATGTCTTGAATGAGTGAAAACACCCACTTTAACGGAAAAATACCCTATTGAATGGAATAAGAGTTAGTAGTGAGGTATTTTTGATAAATTTCATCATGGTATAGTGAGAGACAATCTCTAGCAATCCTCACACTCAATGAATCCTTACATATTGTTTATGTATAACAGATATTGTTAGATATATTCCATAAATCTAAAAATGTTATATAATCCATCAATGATAACATAAACCAATTTTTTTACAAAATAATTATTTTGTATTGATGTATTTAGTACTATCCAATTTATATTATCCTTATAAATTATCAATTATTCCCAAAATCATTTTCTCAACATCCATAAAATCCTAAGGGTTATCCTTCTCTCAATATTTTGATTTCAACAAAATTCCACTAACGACAGAATTACTTTTCTTGGAATGATTAAATTTATTATTTCATATCCTTCATGAGATATTAATAGAGTAAAATCCTTATACATTTCAAAACTCTAACAAACAAAACTTCATTTCTAAAATAATCAAATGAAAAAAAATTAACCAAAGAACAATCATATTGGGCATTCGACGTTATCTTATATAGTAGAATTAGCTTAACCATGATATATTATCTCTTTGGATGTATATTTATTTGAATATTGAGACATTGATTTTCATAGTGTCCCATATCACTTTTGTTGAGGCATTTTACAAAGGAAATTTCTTTCTTACCCATGTAATCACAAGCATGATGACATTTCTCTTCACAATATTAGGAAACTACCATTTCTTTAATGAAATTACCAGTATGTTTCTTTTCAAAATCATCACATGTGTGAAAATATTTCTTCATCTTCTTTCCATTATCCAACATTCCCTCATCTTTCTTCTTTTTCTCATGACTCTATACGAATCCATAATGCATACAAAATTATTTACAGTCTTTTTAGCACACGATATTATATAATAATATAATGATATTGTTAAAGAGATTATTTCCATTTGAAATATTGTCTTAAACACATTAAATAAATGGTGATTTTTACTCATTATGTTATGTTCTTTGATTCAGTTCCCATTATTTCTAATGGATTCTATGTCTAAAAAATGGTATATACTTGATTATCTCATGTCATTAAGAATCATAAAGAATAATCCAAATTCATGTGGAATAATCAACATGACATGAAAAAATTGTTCATTGATATTATCATAATCATAATCATAAAAATAATAATTATCATAGTCTCATTAGATATATCTATTTTTCAAATTATTTATACTATTTTTGAAGAAAATATGATTTATCCTTATAATATACCCCCCACCCCGGGGGTGTCATCCTAGGAGTGTAATAAGTACCATTTTTTAGGTAATGCTCGAGTCAGGATTAATATGCCTTTATTGGAAATATAACCCCTAGAAACTTGTTTTCTAGAACGAAATCCACTTGTAGTATCCAGAAAAGAATTTATTTCATAGAAGACTCGCATAGACTCTTCTTAACCAAAATTCTAGGATGTTCTTCTATTCATATCCTTTATGTGTTTCTCATGGTGATTTTCCACAATCACTGTATTTATAAATCTAGTTACAATGTTATCTAATATATTAAATCATATATCACTTATAATTTCCATGACCATAGTATCCAAGATCTATAACCTTACATTATTACATTTGCATTGCTACAAAGGGTTTAATCCTAATGGACATATATATTTTTTAGTTTTAGAAAAATAGTTACATAAACCATACTCAATTTATATTTGGAATATAAATTAAAACATAATACATCCCAAAAATATAATAAACATCATCATTGAAAAAACATTCAAATATATCTTCCTCATAATTTTTGGAAAATAATCAAAATAAGTGTGAGCTAAATTGCTCAATAAGTGTTAAGTACATGGGAAGCAATAATGATTCAATAATCAATAATCACTATGAAAAGTTAAAAAACTAAAATTACATGACTTTTAAATAATTTTAATTCATGAATATATAAGGAATGAACAATATGAAAAGGTAAATAACGTAATCAAATTCCCATTAATCAAGAACATGATCATAATATGAAAAGAATAAATGATGTCCAAATAATTACATATAAATAATCACATGATCTTGAATCTTGTCCATGTATATTATTAATTTTTTAATAATAACTATAAATATCATTAAGGATAGAATGAATAATGTCAGTCACTTAAACTATCATGATTTATCTTCAAGATAATTACTATCAATATATAACCTCAATACAGTTTAAGTATTTGGTACCATTATGGTTTGGCCAATTGATTTGTATCATGAGACATCTAATGCATTAGGGGGTTTCATTAAATAGTCCTCAAACCATTATATCATTTAAAAATACTTCAAAATATTTCAATCAATTTATTTATGTCATATAAATGTTCTTTATTGAATAATCATAGAGTAAAGGATAGTTTTTTCAATATTTCCTAACATAGTCAAATAACATTCAAAGCCAACACCGTATGTAAAAATCATATATAATTTATAAAATAAAAATATTTATAATAAAATAATATATATATTTAATATAAATATAATTTAAATTAAAAAAATTATTAAAATAAAGTGATTATTTTTTCTAAAAATTTTAGCAATCCCAAATGAAAGTGAGAGTGTATAATAACTTTTAACACATAGTAATATCCATGAAAAGCCCAATTATAATAAATTACTCAAATTAGAAAATAAAATTCATATAATAATGAATAAATAATTCTACTAAATTTTAATGGGATAGTATATACAAAAAATATAATTTTTTGGTTCAAAATAACAAATATGCCTCAACATAATGTAAACTAAGAAAAAATCCCTTACATTATGCTTCATTTCGATTAAATTAGATTTAAACTCCTATATAATAGTTTGAATGATGTTATTAAGTTTTAAAAAACCCATATTAATATTTATAATTTCATATATGTTCCCTTTATGATTTCATTCCACCCATTTGTTAATAATCATTCATTATTTTCATTCATTCAGGTGTTAATTTCATTGTTTTTCAAATATGTTTTTACTTGTTACTTTTGGTTCCTAATAAATATATAATGATTTCCTAATTTCTATAATTTAAAAAATTATGTAAATATATTATTTATTTATTATATAGTTTTTATATAGTAATCCCTAAAATTTTTCTATAAGAAATGAAATACACTATTCATGGAGATAGTAGACTTGATTTAGTCATGAACCTTGTTACAATTTTCTTATCATGCTAGAAAAATTAAATAATATTATATATATATTCTCACTATATCATAATATTTATTTTATATATCAAATATTTTTAATAATCTCATCTTTTACACAATCTGTGTAAATCATGAATGAATTACATCGCTTTACGATGTGGTAGTCCTTCATACACATGGGCAACATTATAATATTCGAAAAAATGGAAATAATAATGGTAGGAATGATATAATAATTAAAAAAACATAAAATTATCATGAAAATCATATATAATATGAAAACTGTATTTCCATAACATTTCCAAACAGTGAAAGGTGGTAATGGAAAAATGAATGATATCAGTTTGTGAGGCGGTTGCCTGCCGTACATGGGAGTGATTAATTTGTAAACCATTGGATTAAAATGTGTGAATTTGTAGATAATACCAATTAAATAACATAATATAATAATAAATAATATACTTATATTATTATATAATCAAGGTAGAATATTAATTGAAGAATATAGATATTGAAATAATATAAAACTTCTTTTATAAAAACACTGCATCTTATTCGAGTATCCTCCTTACAATTGCAGTAAAAGTGCAGGGTGGTATTTTTACCCACAAATTTGGATTCTAGGATGAGGTTATGGAAGTAGGGGAGTAATTTTTGATGGTTATATATGATTAAAATTTATTAATAGGATAGAATAATTGAAGGGAGTGAGTTCTCTTTTTATAGTTTAAGTAGAGTGTCATTCTTGTAAATTCCCAAATTTATTAAATATTTAGAGTCCAAACATACCTAAATCATATAAATTATTTGTAAATAAATATGGGGATGTATTATATTTTTTATTAACACCTACACCACACGAAAATAAAATAATTATTAAAATTTTCATCCTTATTCACTAGGTTTACTCTATTTTACCCTTTTTGTTTGTAACATAGTAATTGTTTTCTAACATAAGTAATATTCCCATTAAAAATAAATTAAATTTATAGATGTTATAAAATTTAGAAAAAATGATTCTAAATATTACATCAAATTTATAACATAAAAATACCATTTTTCTGTCAAATTAATTTTAATTGAAGTGCAAGTAATACATAAAAACACTATTTTGACCCCAATCGTGCTGTCAAATTTTTTAATACATAACGGTAAATATGTAACTTATAAAAGATAAATTTGTTTATGATTAAACCATAATTGATATTTTTTAACATTTTTATATCACATGGTGGAGTATATGATTAATATAAATTTTAAATCTTCAAATCAATTATACTTTATTTTAAAATATCATTAATGTCAATTTTGACATTATATATATATATATATTAAATTTATAAATACAAACATAGTGATGGAATATGAAAATTTTCCACATATTTGAAACATGATATATTCAAAAAAATCAAACATAATAAATTATTAATTTTACATCACTTTTCATATTTTTAGTGTAATTTATTTAATTAAATTATTTACTAATTTGTCCCATGTGTTAGATTTTCTTAATGATTTGAATTAAACATTTCATTAATAAACAACTAAAATATTTTTCCAAAAAAATAATAACACATTTATGTTTAAAAATACTATTTAAATGAGAACATGTTATGTTTTCTCTCAATCCAAATACTTTATTGATATTAACAATAAAAGAATTATCTTTTCTGCCTTTTTCATTAATTAATATTTAATAAGGGTCATATTCAATGGAAAGTGGAATGTAATTTTCATTGATTATATAAATTCATATCTAGGGTATAAATATGTACTTTAAATGTTATTGTACAAGTTTCTAGGGAATTATCCCGATTTTTCTTAAAATGTAATCCCTTAACAATCTCATTTTAACCTTAATCAATGAAACAAAATTTAATTATTTTCATTATTCACTTTGGTAAAATATTATTTTTGGCATATTATAAATTATTAAATATTCAATTTCCAAATATAGAGTCCAGTTTTCATATAATATTCATTTAGGGTCAAAATGTTAATTTAAAATCAATCTTGTAGATTTGACCAAGAGGTAGGTTTTTAATGTGAAAATGTTAAAAAGATTAGAATGGATTAATATTAAAATTCCATATGAAAACCACTGAAATGACATAAATTTTATTTATTGATATAATATTCAAATAATTTTATATAAAAAATAATTCAAAAAATAATTTTTATTTAAAAATAATTAAATGAAAAGGTAGTTTTCAGTTAAAATTCGTTCTGTTTCACTATTCATCAATGAATGAAACTACTTAGAAAAATACAAAAAATTGACCCTAAGATAAATTTAATTTTATAATTTCAAAAATTGTATTTATTTTTTAAAGTATATTTTAAATAGTGTTAAAATTAAATTATAACTTATGTGTACGAAGCACGACTGAACAATCGATTATAAAAAAAATTATTTTTTAAAACCATTTTCTTTATTGTAAATGATCTTAATTTATTTCTATAAAATATAAAAATAAAAATATATATAGTATGTATATATTCATAAGTTATTTAATACATTTCATACCCACAATTCCAATAGCTAGGTGATAAATATCAAAATATTATTAATAATATATTATTGCTCAGAAAAACATTGTCCTGCATATAACATAAGAAATTGAAGAAATTGATTATTTCATGTATAGAAAGATAAAATCAGTTTTACTTGGAATTATTACTATTGAATAAAATTTTACTATTATATAATATTATTGTGTTACATCTGGTAACATTAAAGAACTGATATCCCCTTCCACTGGTTTTTTATTTATTCAATCAACTAAATGGATCTAGATGGTTCTAGAGAATTGATATGTGACATAGGAATCATAAAAAATGGGTTTAGGATACTAATGTTGAGAAAAATGATTTTTATATTTTTGTTGGAATTTAGATTTATTTGTGATTTTGTGGAGTTTAATGAATTATCATTCTATGTTAATGGGGTAATGAATTTTGTATTCAATGAGTGTCTATAACATTTTGTTGTGTTACTTATCAGTGATATCATGTTGCTTTCATATTCAAAGGAGGAGGACATTTTAGATATGTGAGTTATGAAGCTGGTTCGTCGATTTAATCAACAATTAAATATTATTTTAATGTGTATGTTCACGTTATGTGAGGTCTATTCCAAGGGTAAGCTCATATATATTTGAGATGTATCTATTAATACTTCAATTTTTTAGGTTGTGGTTTCTCTGGAATACACTGTGAATAGTGAAGTGGTATAGTTTTTTCCTTATTCATAATGAATATAATAAGAGTTTTATTAAAATAATTATATATTATTGTTACACATATGATTGAATTGACTATAATGGACCATTTTTAAGGAGAAACAAATACTTTCTTTATTCATTCACTGTCTATAGGAGGAAATTCTTTCCAAGGATTAGGTTGAAGCTTCATATCATGGATTGGATTTTTTTTGATAAATGAAGTAGATAATATTCCCATATTGGTCTCAATAATTAAGGAACCATGAATTTAACTATTCTACCAACCATCTTGATATTGATATAGTGTAGTTCACATGGAATATATTCTGGAAATACAATATTTGTTATAACTATATGGTATTCATATATCATTTGAGCCTAAATTATATCTTATGTATGAATGACATTAATTTTGTGTTGTAAATATTGATGGATTTCATGAATAACTATGACAATGATATTTACATTACCCCCATTAATTTGAATTGTTTTTCATTTCATTGACCATATTTTTATGTGGTGTTGTATTTTGGGGGTACGGATAATTATGGAGAGTGACAGGGGAGTTGGTAGTATTTCACCTTGATATGGGAGCAGTGGATGGAATACTTTTTCTTTATCACATGAAATTTTAGTACACCATAGTAAAGTTGGAATAGGGATCCACTCGTTCAGATCCTAATGAACACATTTTAAATGATTTTTATATTTATAGTGATGTTACTAAGAGATATTTTGAGGATAAATTTAATCTAATGTTGTTTTAATTGAATTTATTTCCATAGTTTCATTCGCAGTGGTTCCTCGGTGAGATCTACTATTATCCCATAGTTTTACCTTCTACTGTGAAGAGTATGGATCATACTTTGAGAAATATATTTTTGTGGTTTGGGTCACTCTAATGTTGGTCTATTGATATATAGTCTTCCTGGAAGTGAAATCTGGGGAACTTGTTCTGATACATTTTCATTTGACAAATGATGTTCACTAATTTATGTCAGGTGATATTTTAATAAAATTTTGTTTACTTTTTATATATCCAATGGTTTATATGACTCTGTATGGAAGATCATGGAATATATTTTAAAACTAGATAACTTTTTAGAGATTATGGATTCGAGTTCACATAGGTGTTATAAAGGGAGTGCCTAGAGATGATAGTGTGGCTTCATGGGGTTCATAAGATTACCATCTATGATCATGATCCTAATTTTTTATGTAGTCCACAGAGAGGTCTCTATCCTGATATCTTCTATTATTTAGGACAAAGAACCACTTTTTATCGACAAATTTATGGTGAGATACAATGTATTATGTATAATTTAGAGAAATTATTTTGCGTTTCAATTTTGGATTTTGTAGGTTCATGGGTGTAGTACCTAGACTTACTGTAGTTTTCTTGCATTAAAAATTCCACTAAACTATTTTTATGTAACATTACAATGATTTTTATGGTAAAAAATTCCATTATCTTTTTGGGGACCGAGATTACAGATTCAGTTGTTCTTAGACAAGAAATGGTATTTGGTATGTATAATTAGTTCTAGATGAAACAAGAGTGAATTAATGTATTGAAGGATTGAATAGAGACCTGTATTGGTAATCAGACTTGGTATGTGTTGTGTGAAATTGGTGATCATGTCTTAATAAAAACGTATCCTAATTAATAGTTGATTTTTTTGTAATGTGAGTAAGCTTTCGATTAGATTTATTAGGTTATTCATAGTGTTTTGATGGGTTGGGGGTATTGTATATCGATTATCCACACCCCTACATATGATTTAGATTCGTAAAACCATATGTGTACCAAAAAAACATTTATTTCCTGATAACACTAACATCATAATTTGGTGAGATCTAGAAGTTTCATATTAAAATACAATTAAGGAATGGCCCATCAAGATTTCAAAATTCTTGGAGAAGGTGTTTGACAAGCATATTATTCCTTTGGACGATGTATTGTGGAGAAATGTTGGCATAATGGTGATCTATTTGAAGAATAAGTCGTATATACACACTCAGTATCATAATTTATTTGATTTGAAATTTTACATACGTTATTTATTGACACGATGCATTTATATGAGATCAATTTTCCTTAATTTTTTTATTGTTCTTTATATTTCATATATCATATTCCTCTCGTAGGATAGTTATGGTCTTATTAATGTGGGATCCTTGACAGTTATCTCACTAGGTGCTTTTGGACACATTTTATCATTCTTCTTGGTTTTATTTTAAATTCTCGAGTGTGTGAATTTTTTAGGAGGTATTATATATATTCCAATGTTTTTGAAACCATGACCATTTATTTATAATGATTAGATGTGTTGAGTGCGTAATCAAGGTATTTATCCTCTATAATTTCATTGAATAATTTTTTTGTTGCATTTAGTTTATTTATGTTCATGTAATTAGTTTTTTCATAGGTTTAATTGCAATTTTTTTATGTGTCGAGTTTATTTTTGTTCATGGGACCGGTTTTTTTTTCATGTAGTTTGTTGATTTTGACAATAAAGTAAGTTGATTTTTGTTTATGTAGTCATTTGTATTTTTTACATGTGATCAGTTGGTTTTTGATAATGTGGTTAGTTGAATATTGTTCATGCTCATATTTGATTTTTTTTTCAAAATGTTAGTTGATTTTGGTTCATGTAGTATGATCACCTCTTCAAAAAATATATAAAAATTTAATATTTTTAATATAATTCCCAAAATATAATAAATGAGATATTTAATAATAAAGATGTTTTCTTTATTTTTAAAATGATATTAATATCCTTTAATTATAAAACTTATGGAATATTTGTTTAGGTCTTACAACATGAAATTAATGAAATTGTTACTAATTCATAAATAAATCACAATAGAAAGTTTTAAATATTAATGGTATCGTATAATTAATTATAATAAAAGGATATTTCCATAATAAATTTTTTATTGTTTCTCATCTTGAACTCCCATATTTTTTCATATAGTTGTTCAACCAACCTTCAATTTTTTATATTTTATTCTTATAGTGCTTCCATAGATACTTGCAACCTCTATTTATAGTATTGAATCACATTAATATTATTTTTATGATGTAGGGGATTTGTTACTTTTACATTCATTAGGTGATATTCGATCATATAAATAATTACATTAATTTTATAAATAAGAATGATTGTCCATAATTAAATAATAAAATGTTTATAAAACATTAAATATGATTATATAATTAATTATAAAATATATAAGACAATAAAAAATATCCTTGATTACAGTTGAATATTTCTAATATATAATTTAGATTATTTCAATAATTCAAACAAGTATATATTATATATAGTAGTTTTATTCTATTTGGAAAATTAGATAATCATGTGAATGAATTTTTCTCTTTCATGGATTTTGATGTGGGTAGCTCGGGAAGAATCATACAGAAGGTCCAGGTTGCACATGTTTTGATGAATCAAGCTACTGTTGAGGAAAGTGTAAAATTGTGAAAATTCTCAATTATTGCTCGTGTTTTGATTCCAAAAGTAGTATGACTTAAAAGAAGGCTATCGGAGATCTGGGGCTTCAGTGATTGGATGATGATAGCGATGAGGCGAGGCTTTTATCATGTTGTCTTCCCCACAGATGAATGAAAAAGGTGTGCCGGGAGTCTGGGATATATTCCGTTGCATCCTAGATTCCTTAGAATTCATGAGTGGGATAGGAATTTGAATCCCATATTGGTTAAGAAAACATTGTCTTATGTATGGATACGTATTCATAAATTATGTTGTCTTCATTGGCATACACAAATCATGTGTGATATTGCTTCCTCAATTTGGAATCCAATAAGACTAGATATGAAAATGGAAAACCCTAGCTTCGGTCACTATGCTAGGATTTTAGTCGAAGTTGTTATGTCAGAACTCTGGTAGAAGAGGTTGTCTTTACCACTAAGGATGATATTATTAACCTTGATATAGGGTATGAGAGGAAGCCAAAATTCTGTCAGAATTGTAAAATTTTTGGGCATATTCTTTCTTAAGGAAATAAGAAGAAGATATGTACCTCCTGTACCTCGAGCGGGCATGATGCTCAATGTTTCCGAAAGAAGGATTATAATCAGGGTCCTCCAAATCATGATTTGAATATTGAAAATAAACAGGAAATGATTGGAAAGGGATAAAATGATGATGTTGTCCCTTCTGATGTGGATGAAAACCCACCAAATGATGTTGTCATATTGGATGAGGCATTAACTATTAATGATGAGAACATAAGTGAGGGAAGTCAGATGCTTGAGGCTGATTTGCATGCTGGTCATGAGGCAATAATTCATGACTCCATTGATGTCAACCTAGTAGAGGGGGGAACAGCAGGGCATGAGATCTCTCCTCCACACATTATTATGGATTCTGGTAACGGGGCATTAAATGGCTCAGTTATTCATGATCCCCCTTAGGATAATGTATGATGGAAAAGCACACTAAGGACCCTGATGGAAATTTCTCACAAATACCCTCATATAAGGCTGCAAGAATAAAGATACTTGCAACATTAACAATGCCTATTGATTCAGGGAGCAGATTTATCTCCCTTTCAGATGATGAATCTGGATCTCACAAGTATGGAGGTGACTCCAGTGAAACACTGGATAAGAATTTGTTAGGTACTGAGGAATGCCTATATCTAAGATATGATAGCCCCTGCACTAGACAGAGGGCTTCCTATCTATGAAGATAGTCTTCTGGAACTGATAGGGTAATTGGAACTCTCCCACAGTAAAAACCCTGAAGAATATCATCATGACAAATAAACCCATGTTACTGGGTATTGCTAACCCAATAATGAATTTTAAAAAATGGATGTACTTTAATTGGAATGTAATGGGTTATTCCCTTACTACAACCAATCAGCAGGTGGATGAGAATGATTGTTCATGGGTGTTAAAGCACAATAGTGTTATAATTGATTCCTTTTAGAAAGATCATCAATCAGTAACCATTTTTTACTGCATTCTGTCCAATAATCATTGTCTGACATTTGTGTATGATTTTAATTAGTATATTAGAATAAGACCATTGTGGGAATCTCTGACCAATATCTCAGATAACATGTCTACTAGGTGGACATTGATAGGAGATTGCAATACCATTCTCAGGACAGAGGAGAAAACTGGGAGTAATTTTTGTAGAGCTTTAGAATAATATTTGTCTTCCTGTATTGATTATTGTAGGTTGGATGATGTCCCCATTTCAGGTATAGATTTTACATGGAGTAGATATATTGTAAATGGAAGGCATGCATGTAAATTGGACAGATGCCTTGTTAAGATGGATGACAGAACTGATATGATGGGGGTTTGTGGAATAACTCTTCCTAGGATTTATTTGGACCATAATACCATATTGGTATATCTATGTTTTAGTATCTTGAAGTCAGCACCTCTACCCTTCAATATCAATAATCATTGGTTGGTTGTGCATGTGTGCATGGAAATAATCCATAAGGCTTGGAAAACAGATGTCACAGGTAGATCATTCTTCATTTTGATTTCTAAGCTGAAAACTGTTAAAGATAAACTCAAAGAGTGGAGCAAAAAATCCTTCAATAATATTGATAATGAAATTAAAGAGTCTGAATCCCATTTTTCATGTTTTTAGTAGAGGAATAAGTAATAAGACATTCCATCTCAAGAATAAATACAGGATGCTTCAAAAATTGATAATCTCCTCAATCTAATGGAGGACATGAACTGGAATCAAATCAATGATATGTGTCTTAAGGATGAAGATAAGAACTAGATATTTTTTCATTGCTTTTACAAAGAAAAAAAAAAGGATATAAGGAACCTAAGGGTCCTAATGATTGATGATAATATTCAAACATCTGAAATTTACATTTCCAATGATGTGACAACTTAATTTGTGAAATTATTTTATGAATATAGTGAGAATAGCTCTGTAACGATCATCCGATGGCTTGAATCCAGTGTTGATGATAGTCATAATAAAAATCTTATTGAGACTGTTATACAAAAAGAAATACATTATTTACTTTTTTATTTTAATATGGACAGTGTCTCGGGTCCAATTGGATTCACAAATAAGTTTTTCATGTTTTACTAGGATATCATCTAGAATGATGTTATCAGTGCTGTTCAAGAATTTTTTATCACTCCTTTATGCCATTTGGGATGAACTATAACTTCATTGATCTGATTCCTATGAATGAAAATTCCTTGGACATCAAGGATTTTAGGCATGTTTCCATTGGCAACTCCATTCACAAGGTAGTTAGAAAAATCATGTCAATTCGGTTAGGTGAATTTTCTAAGAAGATTGTCTCTGTCAATCAATTTGAATTTTTACCTGGGAGGAAGATACAAAATTGACTTTTCAGTGCCTCATAATACATTAATGCCCTAAAAATCAACATTCCACATGGTAACATGGCCTTAATGGTTGATATATCAAAGGTCCTTGACACTATAATGTGGGACATCATCTTCACTATTCTTAAGATACATGGCATCTTAGAGAAATTTTTTATTTTGATTTATACCATATTGAAAAGTGCCTCTTTATACATCCTTATCAATGGCTCCCCTAGGGGTTTCATTAAATGCACCAGAGGCGTCAAACAATGTGATCGTTTATCAGGGCTTTTAATCAATATTGTTGAAGATTACTTGATCATATGTCTCCATGATCTTGTCAACACTGGTATATACCAAAGAATGAGGTTAGGTAGGAATTTATTTGCTCCCTCATATTTATTCTATGTTGATGATATACTTATGTTCTGTAAGGCTGATAGGAAAACAAGTTCGTGCATTATGAGAATATTATCACATTATGGGGAGGTTATAGGCTAGGTTTTTAGCTGGAAGAAATCCTTTATTGTCTTTGGGGAAGGAATTAGAACCTTAAAGTAAATGAGGGTGGCTCATAGACTTGTTGTTAAAATAGGTACACTTATATTTTACTATCTTTTTATTACTTTGTTTTGGGGAAGAGTGAAACATGTTCATTTTGAAGGTATTGCTATGAAAATTTCAAATCAGTTGGCAAGATGGAAAGGGAGGACTATGTCCCTAGCTGGTAGAATTTGCCTTGTCAACTCTGTTATTACATCCATGTTTGTGTACTCCTTTTCTCTGTATAGATGGAAAACACTTCTTCTCAATGAATTGAGTGTTATAATTCAGAATTTCATTTTGGACTAGATCAACCCATCAGAGGAAAATTGTTATAGTTTCCTGTAAAGACTATATAAATCCAGTAAATATGGGAGGAATGGGAATTAAGGATAATATAATCATTAAAAATTCTCTTCTTCAGAACATCACCTGGAGGCTTCTTTCCCAACCTTATTTCTCTCTTGAATTTGTGGTTTGCAGGTTTGTTGATAGACATCAAAACAGCACGTGCACTTATCTGAAATCCTTTATGAGGTCCTCAGTTAAGAGTACCTATTAAAATATAATTTCTCAATTAATATGGTGAGTTTTTTCTGAATATCATCTGAATTGCTGTAATACCCCATGGCTATCCTCCGCAATAAAGGAATGCACTGAAATTACTTCTTTATTTTGGAAGCTATCCATTTCTAACTTTCAAGGAAATCTGGATGATTATGATTTTATTCCCAATAATCATCATGTGGAAATTTTTAATTATATCTTTGTTCATATCGACATACTGATCTAGAAACCGGGTCTCAATGGTCAGTGTTCTAGTAGGGACTATTATAACATTCATCGTGGTGATTTTTCTGGAATACCTTCTTGGATGGAAGGTGTTCATCGACCTTTCATATCCCCTAGTGATACTCTCTTGATCTGGGGAATCTGGAAAAAACAGAATGCCCATTTACTGTGCTCTACAGCCAAAAGGGTTCATCTTGGCATCAGTATGTTACTTTTATATGAGCAGTGATGAATCTCTCACCCATTTGATTGTTCACTGCTCTTTTTATGTACAATTATGGAACTATGTGAAATCTATCTTCAAATGCTGCTTTAATTGTTACTATGTTGAATCGGCCATAATATCAGCCTTCAAAACTGACTTCAGTGATAAACTGAATTTCATGTTTACTACTATTATAATTTCGGTATTCTCCTAAATTTGGAAAGCTAGGAATGACATTGTATTTAACAATGTCAATCCATCTTTTAGGGATGATGTTCTGTCTAACCTCTGAGCCATAAAATCATCTTCGATGAACAAAACATGATCTATGAATAATGATGTCTCTAATTTTGTACTCTTGAGATCTCTTGGTATTAGTGGAAGGGAAAGGAAACCCATAATGGATAAATACATCAGGTAGATCCCACCAATTTCATATTGGCTAAATGTGAAGCAGGATGGGGAAGCCTCCGGTGCACCGTTTCCTGCTTGGTGTGGTGGAGTCTCCAGAACTCATCAGTACTTTGTTAAAGGCTGATTTTTTCACTACAGTGGATATGCTCAAGTTAATGAGGCTGAATTGTGAGAAATGATCAAATCTATCAGATATGCGGGGAGTTATCGTTGTCATAGGGTATGGGTGGAATCGGACTCGTCTCTTGTTGTGCATATTTTAAATGATCGCTCTCAGAAGGTTCCTTGGAGAATGATTATTTCTTGGATCTCCTATCTTACCCTTGTGCAGGGTTTATGTCTTGACATGTCTCATGTCTATCGAGAGTCAAATCAGGTTGCTGATGCCCTCTCTAAAAGGGCTATCATTGAGGTTAGTTCTGGTTGGTCTTTTATTTTTCCCTCTTATTATGAAAACTTGGTTAGCAATGATAGGGATGGTGTTCTATATACACATCTTTGTAAAGCCTCATGTTTTTGTGTGGTTTTCTACTATTTACTATTTTTTATTATAAATTACTTGGGAGAAGTTTTCTTCTTTTCATCTAAACTTATTGGCTACTACCAGTTATTTTTATTAATAATGTTAGACATGTTTTTTATTGTTTTTTGTTTCTTATTTGGTATGGTTGAAATCATATAATCACTGTGAATATAAATAAATTTTATTTTCGGTTTAAAATTTAAGTGGCATGATATAAATGAAATGTGGTCATCTTGGAATTGAATAAATACCGAATTGATTTTTAGGGATTAACAATCCAATTTTATTGTATATGGGTTTTACTAGCATAATGTTTTGGCCATGATTTCTTCTACTTACATTCATGATTATACATTTGAAATTAATTTATGTTCAAGGTTTATAGAACATTATATTATTTAATAATTATTTTCAGTAGTTTGGACAAATTGAAGTGATATGGTTTGGGATCCTGTTTTTATATTAATGATTGATTATTTGGTGGAATGTGTTTCGGGAACCGAAAATGTTCAAATGATTAATATTGGTGATGGAAGGATATATTTTAATTTTTTATGTGTGGACTTGTGGTATGTAAAATGGTTGTCATGATTTTAGAGTATTATATTCTCATGTATACTTTTAATCATTTCTTAATTCATATATGATTGTCAAATGGGCAGATGTTACTTATATGATCGGATTTCTAATAAAGTCATTTGTATTCGATGAATCATGATTTAAATTTTAAAAGTGTTCTCTTAGGATGACCCTTATAATACCCAAATGATGTATGATGATAAATTAATTAATGATGGAATAGTACGTGATTATGTTATTTAAAGATGATGATAAAATACTTGAGAACGTATCGAGATGACTAATAGATCCATCAGTGTTTAGATGAAAGATTAATATATTAATAATGTGAATTGAATACAGAGTAATTATATTTAATAATTTTTAATTAATTAATTAAGGTTAATCTGGATTCTTGTATTCGAATTTGAAAACGTATATTCTACACCACACACCTTGGAAGTGTAAGTGACAACCAAATTATTTGGGGTAGTTTTGTTCATAATCCAATAAATAAAGGGACGTAATGTATGACTTCTCCATCCCTTTATCTCACTTCATACATAGATGAGTAGGTGTATCCCAAGCGTTAGTTTCTTATGGTATATAGTGTATTCCTACCATGGTTGTCATGTATAATATATTAAGATACATTTAAGTGAAGGTTGTAGTAGATTTAGGAGTATCAAAAAGAAATATTTTGGCATGGTGGATCAATGTTTATATGTGTGTGGATGCATGGGGCATGAGAGATGATTAAAATATAATATTATTGATCATATGATGTGTGGGATTGGGGCGTGAGGGTAATAATCATTTATAGAAGTGTACGTGGGGTACCATAAATTTTATATATGATTCATATGTGGAATAAATTAAATTTTTATACAATACATGGTGAGTGAGAAATTACGATGATGTGAAACTATAATTACCTATTTTGGTGATGAATTAGTTCCATTTTTTTATACAGTGGGATTTAATATTCTTTTTTAACTTTTTCAAATGTTGATTTAGGGAGGATCCTACTAAGTATACAAATTAATCAAATCGTACAAATAAAAAACATTTAATTTCATGTATTAAGACATAGGATTGTTACTATACGTATATCAATTTCTTGATGGTGTTGTTGAGAAACTAAGAAGCGTAACAAGAGTTCATGGTAGCTACCTTGGGTATTTTTTCTATATGAAATTTCATTTCAATTTCAAAAGTTTAGGCATGAAATTATTTATATTAGGATTTCTTCTTATATTTATATAATCAGACTTGGTTGTTTATTTTCACATATTATCCCATATTACTTCAATTATTTGAAGGGTAATACCTCACATGTGTGTGACTGATATACTATCAGTGCTAGTCTCCAAAAAATTTCCTATTAGAGTATGGATACATGAATATTTATATTAAATTATTCATTATCTATCAGGATGGGGTACCTTTAGAGTGAGTGGGTCATGATATTTTTTATATTTATAAATTATGATTATGTACATGAGAAAACACATATTAAATAAACCTATATTGACCCAAGAGTGTATTATGAAGAAAATAATTATAGACTGGTATAATGGTGAAAACCTAGTAAAGAATTCTAATGTTTATATTTTATAACAATTAACTTATGGTGGTTATTGTTCATAAATCATATTAACCCATTTTGGATTTAGTAATGGATGTATCAAAAAATAACTATGATGAAAATTTATATGAAGGAATATGTTGTTATTATAACCCACAGATTTTTTATGATTTTTTTCTCTATAAATAAGCTTGATTTCCTTGATTTCTTTTTCATACAACATTGGGTTTAAATGAACAATGATATACTATGAAAAAATTATTATTTCTTTTGAAAATTATCTCCAATAAATTAAATTGGTTGGTATGAATATGACTAAGAAAAGTATATAAAAATATTTTTCATAACTTTATAAAATCAATTAAATTATATAGAAATGAAGATAAAATCATTTGGTGACCAATTCAATGTTTCTTTGAAAAAAGGATTTTATGCGCGCAATGCTTGTTTATCTTAATAAATTAAATTATTCGATATTAATGAATGATTTTAAAGAAATTCAATGAATATATATATAATAAATTATTTTAAAAAACACATAATTTAGAACTAGTTTGGGGTAATTACATTTAATGGTATGGTTGGAAGATGAAAATAATTTTTTTTCATGATAGAAAAGTTTAAAAAACATAATTAATTATTATAAACTCAATTAAATATTTTTAAATAATTTGTTTAATAGGATTTCAATATTAACATATTTTTACTATTTAATCTAGTATTTTCCAAAAAAATTATTTTTCATGAGGTTTGTGCTCTTATATTAAATTAAATTTCTACTAACTATAAAAATTTATCGATTAAAATTGATCAATAATTAAAAAGTAACATTTACAAATATTATGATTATTCAACTTTTATTTTTCCAAACATTATTTATTTATCATGGTAAAAATTTATATTATCATGATAATGGTTATAATGGGTTTAAAGTTGTTTAAATAGGAGATATGGAATAAAACGTATCCAAAAGGATTAAAATTATAATTGGTTTAGTTTATTTATACCCTATAAAATATGATAAAAAAATTTGGTGTGACATTAATCAACTTTATAAGAATATTATATATATATATATATTAAGTAATTCCATGTGTTTTGTTTACATCCCTTATAAAAGCACACAAAACGTCTTCCCTTACTCTAAATATTTTGGGACTTATAGATATAAAAAACCCAACATTAATACCATTATATATTCCATAAACACATCATATAGCTTATGGTTATTCAAAAATAGAATCCATTCCATGGTTAAGGTGTAATCAAATGTAGGGATCTCTATAAAAAGATATAACTATAAATTGAGTACATTCAATTTTATTTAATCTTCTAAGACCCTTAAAACTATGGTATCTAATATAAAATATTTACATTAGTATTTTCAATATAAATGTATTTTAAAATGATTATATAACAACCATTTTCCTCCTCTTAATTATCCAACTGTAAAAGAAAATGTCGCTCATGCATAAGTGTGTACTAAAACCTCCACATGGCGATGTGTTTCATTTTTCATCACAACATCGCATTAATCGTTCTAGTGATGGATTTAATAAATATACAGTATATTTATGATATTAATTTTTCTTATAGAATGGTAAATTTTAATTTAATTTACATCCAATCCATCTATTAAAAATTGGAATGATTACTCTGGTGTAAATATGGATTACCATCTCAATATAGTGATGTAATTAATTTTTCGTCGCTGTTAATGTAATTTTTTATAAAAGTGTATACAATTATTACATATGATTTTAATAACATGATTAAAATTATATAGATTACGGATTTATGATCAAATAAGTTACTATGTAATTCCCATATATATATATATATTACATATCAAAGGCGAATATTCAACACATATAATCATAATATTTTCCCCAAAAACTATAATGGTTTAGAATATTTGGACAATAGATAGGTAATAATATTATTTGATTAATTATAGTCATTATCTCCCATAAAATTTCTTCTCACATAAGACATACACAGATTAAATCAGGAGTTTATAACTTGGGTATTGGAAACATTAGAAAGGGTGTTCTTACATGCATTATAATGGTAAACATAATAGATTTCAATAAAAAATAATAATTCAATATATGGTCAGTATGAGGGTATGAATGTATATTAATAACATAAAATAATCATACTAATTAATTCAAATATCATAAATCATAATCCAAGGTATAGGAATATTTTTTTACAAACTAAAAAATTCATAATTGTGTAAAATAATTAATAATAAGTCTTGATACCTGGAAAATTATAATATAAATAAAAATAAGATTTTTTTTATACACATAAAAATATAATATGACATACTATGTGAAGGTTCACTCCAAATACTATCATTTATTTAAATTTCTCATGATGGAAAATCCTTCCCAATCATTTCCATCATTCCCTTAGGAATAACATCCATCTAGAAACCTTCATCAATTATTATTATTTTATTAAAAATTTTATATCTTAGGAGTTTATTACCTTCAACGTATATTAGGCATTTCTCAACTCCATCATCATTAACCACTGAATTTATTAGTAATTAAAATTTTAGTCCAACCTACCACATAATAAAATATAAATATATATGATCTAAAAGATAAAATATAATTCATCGTATCATCATATAATAACACATATAATGGAAATGGGAATCACAAAACATTCAAGTTTCCCCCATAGAATAACCCATTGAAAAGAAACATGTTTCAGTAATGTTTCATAAGAACATAAATAACATGTGGGAATGCAATTGGTTTTATAGAATAATCATTATATCATCATCAACATCAGCATGGAAAAAAATAAAATTTGGTACTATACAAAGATCATGTCAACTGTGAATAATAAAAATCCTTAAATTATGATGGAATCAAAGTAAAATACATTAAAATTATCATTTGAAAAATTATTTTAACACATGAAAAATATCCTTTTATTTTGGTTAGATTTTAATTAAAAATACCCAAATATTGAGAATATCAATTTCATTGAAAAATAGAATGGGTGTTTATAAATTAAACTTCATTTTAATGAATTTTTATGATAGTGAGGGAATCCATTCACAATATATATATTAAAAGAAAATATCTTATTCACACATTCATAATAAGTAAAAGATACCATTTTGAAAAAAATTAATTTCTATATTAAAAAAATTATATATAAATAATAATTTTGGGAAAATGAAACATTAAAAATCATTTATAGGTAATAATATCCATTTTTTCGGAATAATAGAGTTATGGTAGAAAAATTTCATCAACCAAAGTTGAATTTATGCCATGCTTTACTTAAAATATATTCACAATCATTGTGTATCAATGAGGGAAAAAATTTACAAATACATAAAAACCTAGAAAAACTCATAGGATATGAAAATATATGGGTATTAAAGGATAATATATCTATTATACCACTCGGTATACATTTAACGTAATAAATCCATAACAGAAATGATATTGTAACATAAATACTTTACCCCAATTACTATCATGTACCATACAAATAAAAATACACAATATTATAAATCTTGCTTTATTATAAATATAGTATAGAACCACATTGATACATAACACACTATTCAAAATATCATTCAAAATTCCAATTAAATTTTTAATAAATATTTCATTATTAAAATGACCATTAAGCTAAAATTGGCATGTTTTCTAAGCATGTTTTGGTTTATGGTTCATGTACCTACAACATGGATATGGTCACATCTTATAAAAAATATTAATCATTAAACTATTATAATATTTTTGTAGCATATTATCTTTTAAAATTATTCCAACAATATTGTGATAAAAAATGAATTACATCACAAATTTGAGAGGGTTTCCTATACATAATCACCAGTGATGTTTTAACTTTTAAAGGGCTATAATAAAAGGAAGGTAAATTACAATTAAATTTTAAAGATTAATTATTATATAAAAAATATCGTATATATAAATTATATCTATCTTTATTACTATCAATTTTATATAGAAATGGAAAACATATCACATCATTTAAGGTTAGTAGTAGTCCACATGTACACACAAGATACATTAGTATTTTCATAAGAATGAGAATGTAAAAAACTATAGATTGAAAATTATAATAACATAAAAATCATTATGTCATAAATATCATATATATATATATATATATATTAAATATATCATAATAACCAGACATTAAATATGGTGTTGAAGAATTAATCATATTATAGCGTGGGTTTGATTGTCCACACCTATGAATGAGATATACATTCATTTAAAATTTTATGGAAATGAGGAATAAAGGGGTTCTAAAATACTCATAATAACTTATATTTATATTTATGAAAATGTATTTTGTATGTTGTGTTGTATAAAATAGCATAAAATGAGTTTTAGGATGAAATATAATTGAATGTACAATTTTAATAGTCGTACCTCTTCATTTGGAAAACATTTTTGTCTTATACCAGAAGAGTTAAAGGGATTCTATTATGGTTAAACCAAGAAATCTATAACGTGGTGAGACATTTCAATATAAAATTATTTAATTTATTTAAAAATATATATGGATCAAGAAATTTTATAAATATAGTATAAGTGGTATCCATTTTTAATGGATTGATATGACACAATTTTAATTTTCAATTTATTAATATATATTAATGTCTCAGTCAAGTAAAGTGGCTGAAAAATTCCAAATAATTGAATATAAGGTGTATAAGATAAAAATAAAACACAAAAAATCCAATTATGTTTTTTTTATGTTTTAAACCTTATCTATTAGGTTAACCCCCACCCCATGGTACACCATTTTTTGACTCAAATAGTGGTAACAAATTTGATTATGTTTACTATTTAATATTACATTAAACAAGTTCAAACAATTCAATTATATTAATAATTATGATTTAAAATGTATTATTCATTTTTTATTATTTATATTCATTAAGATAAATAAATTCATTTCAAAATATGCATGAAAAACAAAACTAATTTTTTTAGAAAAATGAATTTAACATAAAAAAATGTATTTATTCTTATTACATGAGATGTGAAAACAATTAGATAACTAATAAAAAATTTATTCATTATATAATCTATAAATATTATTAAATTCCTTTATTAATATATATTTAATTAATTTATTAATATTATAATGCATTATTCTCATAAAAAATGTTTTTGGAAACACATATATATTTAACATCAAATGTGTTTATTTTAGTTTTTTTCAAAAATTACAACCAATGAATTAATTTTATGAATATATTAGAAAAATTATAATATTTTTAGTTTAATTAATACCATCCAATTGAATGGTTATTCTTTAAAAATCCTAATTGTTAATATTACATTGTTTTTCATTTACACATGGTGTTGTGATTAATGAAATCTATTGAAAATGACATTTATTTAACGAAAAAAATACCATAATATATCAAGGTGTTTGAATACAACCCTTTATAAATATTTATTACTTATAATTTTTCATGTATGGTAGAAACAAATGTTTATAGTTTTTCCCCATCACAACATTAGGTTCCCAAGTAGATTCCTAAAATTTCCAGTTCTACTAAAAAACAATGACTATTTGACTACTATCATTTCACAACAGATTCTATCATTTGTTCAGAATCTCCACTAATTTATCCATATATAGAAACTTGAATTAAACCATAGATTACAAGACTATGAGCCACAATACCTCATACATACCTACTTATACAAAATAGGCTTCCAACTATCAAGGATTGTGTGGACATCGTTAGTGGGGAGACTGTTCACTCAGTATCTTATCCAACCACTAATAACATAAAGAAAATAAAAAAAACATAGAGTATAAAATGTGGAATAAAAATTTATCAAATTTTATTCATGTCATATAAAAAAATAAGAATTATCCCTATGAAGTAATCTGTTCCAATGTAATAGAGAATATTTATGAATAAATATAAACAATCTAAAATACTATTGAATGTATCCTACTATAACTAGTTGCACCATGATCCTGGGTTCAACTATATTCCTCGGGACTTTTCCATTTCATAGATCCATATACAAGAAGTATAAATGTTCATCATTATCCCCTTTTAAGTTGTCAGTAAAAAAACACAGTATCTCAACATTAATACATTTTTAAAAATATTAAAAATGTACAATAAGAGTATGTTATGTTAACTACAAGTTATCAAGAAATAATAATAATTCATATGTCGAGTACCCATGTTCTAAAAAAGACTCCACATCCCATAAAAATAAATAATTATTATAGAATATAGATTTATGTTTAGAGATGTTTTATATGATCATAAACTATAAAAGAGTCTAGAAACACATCACTTAGTATCCTCAATTCATTTAGAAGAACACCCTTTTGGGTGGCCACAAGGAGACAAGTTGGGGAAGGTTACTTAGTATCCTCAAGGAAATGATAATTGGGTTAGGACACAAGGCTATCACACTCCCATCCCATGTTATGGACAACTACATTCATCACCGCACATTGTGTAAACTACCTCTTTAAGGAGTAATCATTCCACAATGGTTTACCTATCATAAATACCATGAAAAACATGTAATAGAATTGAAGGAAAAATAAAATTTTATACAATAAAATGAAAATTATAGGATATATTCATGAAAAAATAATAGAAAATATATATCAACATGTGATGGAAATAAAGAATGTTCTCAAGATACTCAATAAAAACTCACGAAAACAATGATTTTTGTTCAGGGGTACAGAAACACCAACAAGAATTCACCATCAAATGATAAAATAAAATCATGAAAACATTCTATAAATCAAGGAAAATTGAAAATATAGTGGAATTAAGATGTAATTAATGTTCATCCACATGTTTTTGGAATATGAACTCGATGATTTGACATGTATTGAAGATTAAACCAAGTAGCACATCCATGGATAGTAATCACCTAATTCAAGTAATCCTAATTCATGTTTTTGATTTTCAAGAAAAAGTATTAGAAAAAAGAATTTACAATATAACACATTTGGGTGAGGGGTTCAAGAGTCACCTATCAATATGATTCTATAAATGGATCCAATTAAAAATTTAATCAAAGATGAAGACAACAATTCATCTATCCCATTGTTTATCATTGTACAGATCATGAATTACTCCTTGATTCTAGAATATAATCATGGTTTATTCCACAACAGATCAGCACATCATCAATCTATCAATGGAAAAGAGATCCATGATGATAATCAATAATAATAATGATTTGCATTTATTGATCTGGGGAATATTTCTCAAAAAAAGACACTTTTTATTTGGAATTTAAATTATTTCCAATGTTTCTTCATTGAGACATCAAAACCACCACCAATCTAGACGTGATTCAAAAAATATATCATTAAATAGAATTATAATTCATTGATCAAGCATCATCATTTATTTTATATGACTCATATCATGTGAAACATGATAGATCAAAGAGAAACCTATAGAAAAGAGGGCTTCATATCACATACCTCAATTATAGATCAACATCTCAGTTGGATTTCAAGAACCAATCATTAGATGAAAGTAATTCATTATGGAAGGTAGTAAAAAATTATTAATCTAGAAATTTTTTTAAAAAAGATGAACATGTTTAAATGGACAATAAATGGTCATTGAATCAGGATTTTGATAAATTATTTCAGGTGTACTGGGTTTGGATATAAGGTTTTAAAAAAAAGGAACTAACCATGCACCCTTTTTGGATATTGAGCAAGCATAATGGTTTTTTAAATATTCTTCTACAATTATACGGGATACTAGATCGTACTAAATGGTTATCCAGATGATACTACCTGGATTTTCAAAGCATGTTCAACCCATTGAGCATGTGTATCTAGTTTCATAGTTTCCTAGAGACTCATCATTGTTGGGAGAAATAGTACATAAACCATAAAACCCTTAACAGGCCAACAAAGCTATTCATAAACAATCCAAAACACCCTATAACATAACCCAAACTATTCAAAACTCAATAACACTTGATTAAATGATAAAATTAGCCATTAAATCACCTAAAAATTATATATTGTAACACACTACCCCTCTAAAAACATCCAATCAATGAAAATAATCTCTATGAGTCCATATTGAACTACTTAGGATGTTGAGTAGAAAAATCAACGCCAAAATACCGCGTTCCCTTCTAGACTCATTCAAGACAACATCGAAAATTGAATGTGTTACCAGTTTATTCATTAAAATGTCTCACTCTTGTATATAGTATGAATTGATTGTTTTTTATATAATTAATATAATTGTAGCTCAATATCCATGTATTTTCTGTCATTCATAGGATCAGGCATGCAAGTGAAACAAATCATGCAGAAAATTATAAATATTATGTATTATAAAAAAATGATGACAATTTTCCAACCTGTTCGGTGATCTAAGTAGCCCAGGAAACCATGAGGATTGTTCTATTTATTCAACAAACAAAATTATCATATCCGTGTAGTCACTCAAAAGGAAACTATATCACCTATAGAAAAATAATTAGGTAAAGCCCTATGTTTTACCTAATATTTATTCTTTCTATGATATATGATCGACCTCTTCTGAAGGCATTACACTCTTGTAGAGGCCCGATATACCACAAAGACCCATAGCTTCTACATCAGAAGCCTCATTTCCAAAAATAATTGAACTCCATTCCATGCAATAAAGATCTTCATATGTCTTCAATGGAATTAATATCTGTTAAGAGTTTTTTTATGTGAACTCATCCAAGGAATGTTGATAATCACAATATCACCCAAAGTATATACAACATGATCAATGTAAGTCCACCATTATTCGAAACTTCCACACCAATTTTCTATCTTTATTAGGATGGTATGATGTTTTAAATATCATATGAGTCCCTAAGAAATTCTATAAGCCCCTACAAAACCATGTATAAAAAGATTTTAGAGTGTTAGATATGATTCTCAAGGGAACTCTATGTCTTTTTAAAACCTCTATAATATATAAAATTACCATCACATCCACTGAGTGAGTCTCTTAGATAGGTATCTATAACGACCCACACTTTACATACATTGTTAATACTTCAAAATTGAAGCACTCTTATTACAACATATGACAAAACCACAAAGGACCGTATAGGTATAGTGTCTTTAGAAACTGGGGAAACATAAACAACTGGTTCATAAATCTTCTACAGTGTCTCCCATTTATTTCATCATATCTAGGGTCCCTTTTAGCATATTCTACTTAATATCCATCTTCCTGACCTGGGGAAAAGAAAACATAAAAGGGTGAGCTCAAATGCTCAGCAAGGGAAAATAAAGGAAATAAAAATCATATCATATCTTTATGAAAATCAAAACCTGCAAAAGAGATCGTAATATCTTAACATGGAATAAATCATAGAAGTGAAAAAGAGATCCCCATAATCATAACATAAAACTTGAATCTTTGTGGAATGCACACATAATCATGGAAAATCATTTCTTGTTAGCCATGACTCATTGCCAAGACTATCTTAGTGGACAAAGTCCCTTTCTGAACCGAGTTCACTCCTCGTTTCAGTCCTGTATCACTGAACCGAAATAACCTTCCGTTCCAGCCATGTCTATCTCATGAGATATAAAATCATTACCCAATGCATTGGAGGGAGATATAGGTCCCACCCATCTTATAATGAATCCTTTCTTATGTGTGCCACATAATCATAAAATATGCATCATCGTATAACACATGTAACAAAAATGGGATTCTTGAAACATCATGACATCATAAATCAATTCATATATGATAAAGGAATTCATAAACATAATTCCATCACAACATAGTCAAACCAATGTAAAAATATGGATAGAAACAGAACCCTTTATTATCTTAGATGGAAAATAATTTTGATAAAACACTTGAATTGAATTCTTGAGGAAAATATCATTTCTTCTTCAAAAACATTTTTCCTTTCATAACATGTCATACAACTTTAAAATAAAAGAAGTTGATTAAAAATAAACTTGAAAACTTGTAAAGGAAGCTTCTTTTAAGTAATGTTTTAAAAATCCATTCATGCCGTATAAGTTAAAAAAAACATTCTTCGTACTTTTGTCGGAAAAGTCAAAAAGTACCTCGTATGAAAAAGTGACAAAAGATTCCTTTCATATTCTTTACTAAAAACTCACCGAAGAGTAAAATTGGATTTAAACTATTGTAAGTGGATGGAAACAATATTTCATATTGAGGGAACATGGATGTGGATGATAAAATACACCCCAGTAAATACTTACGAATAAACAATCTCGGATAAAAATGAGATTGTGATATTTCCCTTACCTTAGGTCCGATTAGCTTTGTACGTGTCCGAAGCTCCAGTATAATGGTTTAAATAATGTTATTGACTTATCCCAGAATCATACATATTTATATGATATCATATATGGTCATATTATTAGCTTCTTGTTAGTAATATTTCATTGTTACTTTTTACTCGGGTCTTTATAACTTTTTGTTCTTATGCGTGTTTTGTCGAATAAATTCTTATTCTTATCTTTAGGTTATAGATAATTCATTTCCAGAATGGTATTAGTGTATTATATACCATATTCATTCATTCAATTCATTTATATAATCATTATGAAATGAAGATCATGTAGAACGAGTCGCATCACATCGTGGAGACGGTATTCCGTACGTACGCACGAGTGATGATATCGTTCCTATGATCGTGGAATTGTATTGGAGTATATATATATATTATTTCAGTATCAATATTACTTAATAATAATCATATATAGTTACTGATTACACCATTATACCCATCCTTGTAAGGTGATGGTGGAAAATAGATTACACCACGGCGTGGAGACGGTATTCCGTACGTACGCACGCGCGGTGATTTCATTTTTCCGTAGGATGGATAGAAGGTGAATTAGGGTTGTTTAATATTTATAATAACATATCAGTATGTATGTAATACTGATGTTATTACTTTATCATGAAACAACTAAAGAAGAAGAAGTTGAAGAAGAAAGAAATTGAAAAGATCGGTAATGGATATTACCTCTTCTTTGGAACGCCTTTTTGAATCCTCCACTTAAGGAACTAAGATTGGTCTTTGGAGAAGACCAGGACCTCTAGGATTATTCTAGGGAAGTGGATAAGGGAAAATGGCAGGGGTTGGCCGAGCTTGAGTGCTCAAATTGGTGTGAGGAGGAGGGGGAGGAGGTTCCCTTTTATAAGGGAGGAGAGGGGCACCTTAGGAATATCTCAAAATATTATTTTATATTAAAGTCAAAATCGGTTTATAATGGTTCCAAAGGGTCTTATTTCGAAGCTAAAGTGGGGATGGATCGAAATCCTATCAACCAATAGGATTTAGACAAGTTTAGGGTATTATTTTAACCTTATCAATTAGATTTAACTCTAAGTTAATTAATTTAACTTTTACCGTGTCTTTTTGTTTTCTATCACTATATGGTTAATACACTTACTATAACATGCCAAAAGAACCCCAAATTGTTTATTATTAATATATATATCCTTATCTAAGTCATTTGGCCGATCCTTAGATTTTTAGGAATAAAATAACAATTAATAATATAATATTTGATTTAAAAACTATTTTGTGTCAATTTTGACACTATTTGATACATGATTTTTTTGAAAGTCATAAAAGAATTATTTGTTCGAACCAAGTTGATTAAAGCAACACTAATATATCATAGTAACCTAGAAAATTAGTGGAATTCATAAAAAGTCTCAAATTACATTTATTTTGGTATTTATATTATCAATTTTGTCAATATTTCATTAATAAGATAATTACTGCATCATCTTTGTGTCATAAATAAATTAAATTATTTGATGTCTAAAAATTACAAATAAAATACCATCATGTAGGAAATCTTTTTAGCTTTCTAATGAATATTTACAATCGAATTTATCTTATGTATAACCCTATATTAAAAATGATTTACTTATTAAACATTGATTTTAACTATTTTAACCCTTCTTTAAATAAATTAATAATAAATGTCCTAATCTAATCCAAGTGGGCCTAAATGGTCATATTTTATTCCTAAGTTTGTTTTTGGTCGAATTACACTTGTCCAATAGAATTAGGACATGTGTTAGGGTAATATTAATATCATAATTACCCTTAGTTACCCTATTTACTATTAATCGCGGTAAAAAAAGTAAAAAGTTACTATTCACCAAAAAATTATTTTCATCTCATTGAACCACATTTTAGTCCTTGATATTAACCGTGTCTCTCGGATTTTCGAAATTCCATTCACAGAAGCGGTAAAATTAAGTTTTATGCAAAATTCAGTTTTTTAACCTACCACTTAGTGGTTTCACTATTCATCAAAAATTGAAAGTTTTCTGAAAAATACCAAAATTTCACCCTAGGCTAATTTCGATATTATGAGTCCAAAAATGAAGTCCATTTTGAAAAATAAAATTTATAAAATTTCAAAAAGTGGTTATTACTATTCATAACGGCTATTTTTAATAGCATATTGTTGTTTAGTGAAACTCGGTATTGCGTACGACGCAAGCTATCGAGGAAGGTCGCGATTGCGTGTAAAGCAAGCCAAGCAAGTGTTGTGTAGAAAAAGATTCCTTTGATGATTTATATAACATAAAAGTCTCGGGTGTTACATTCTACCCCCCTTAAAAAGAATTTCGCCCTCGAAATTCGTCACTTTGCAACAAACAAATGAGGATACTTCTCCCTCATCATATCCTCAAGCTCCCATGTAGCTTCTTCAAGTTGGTGGTTTCTCCATAAAACTTTCACCAAGCGAGTGGTCTTGTTTCGTAGGACTTTTTCGCTACGATCCAGAATCTCTATCGGCTGTTCTTCATAAGAAAGATCTTGCTCCAGTGGTACAACTTCTGAGCTGAGTACATGTGAAGGATCTGGTATGTACTTTCTCAGGAGAGATACATGGAACACATCGTGAACTTGAGAGAGATTTGGTGGAAGCGCCAATCGGTAAGCTACCTTCCCAACACGATCCAGTATTTCAAAAGGACCGATATATCTAGGGCTCAACTTCCCCTTCTTTCCAAATCTCATAACCCTCTTCCAGGGAGATATTCGTAAGAACACTTTATCACCCACTTCAAACTCTAGGTCTTTTCTTCGGTTGTCGGCATAACTTTTCTGTCGACTCTGAGCTGCTCTTATGTGTTGTTGAATAGATCTGACCTTTTCTGCCATTTCATCAACGAGATCAGGTCCTAATAGCTTTCTTTCCCCAACTTCATCCCAGCAAGTTGGAGTCCTGCATTTCTTTCCATAGAGAGCTTCATAAGGAGCCATCTGAATACTGGAGTGAAAGCTATTATTATAAGAAAATTCCACCAAAGGTAGGTGTTGATCCCAACCTCCTTTGAAATCCATAGAGCAAGCTCTCAACATATCTTCTAGGGTTTGAATTGTTCTCTCAGACTGACCGTCTGTCTGGGGATGATAAGCAGTGCTGAAACTCAACTCTGTATCCAGAGAATGCTGAAGACTTCGCCAGAACTTCGAGGTAAATCTCGGATCTCGATCAGATATAATAGAAAGTGGTACTCCATGCAATCTTACCACTTCCTTTACATATATCCTGGCAAGCTGATCTAGAGAGAAATCCTCTCTAATAGCAATGAAGTGTGCAGACTTTGTAAGACGATCAACTATGACCCAGATAGCATTATTGCCTTTGGATGTTTTAGGAAGTCCTGTGACAAAGTCCATAGTGATGTTTTCCCATTTCCATTCGGGTATGGGTAATGGTTGTAACAGCCCCTTAGACTTCTGTCTCTCAGCTTTAACTTGTTGACAAACCAAGCATCGAGAGACATATTCAGCAACATCTCTTTTCATGCCATCCCACCAGAAGTACTCTTTCAGGTCCCTATACATCTTCGTGCTTCCAGGATGAATAGAGAATGAAGAACTATGAGCCTCATCCAGCAGCTCTTTCTTTAATTCAGGGATGGGAGGAACACAAACCCGATTCCTGAACTTTATTATCCCATCACAATCAAGGTTGAATTCAGGAACATTTCTCACCTTCTTTTGTAACTCGACATCTTCTTTCTGTGCCTCTTTAATCTTCACATGTATAGATGGTTGAACATTCATTTGATAAAGATAAGATTTTTCCCCTTCCATTATAATTCCAAGATCCATCCTTTGTAAATCCATAAATATTGGATCTTTTGTGATCCTCATCATGGATAAACTAGCATGGTCTTGTCGACTTAATGCATCTGCCACCTTGTTTGCTTTCCCAGGGTGGTAATGGATTGAGCAGTCATAATCCTTAATCAGCTCCAACCATCTTCTTTGCCGCATATTCAGCTCCTTTTGTGTGAAAATATACTTTAAACTTTTATGATCAGTATAAATATCACACCTTTCACCATAAAGGTAATGCCTCCAAATCTTTAATGCAAAGATTACCGCAGCCAACTCCAAATTATGTGTTGGGTAATTTTGTTCATGGATTTTCAACTGTCGTGAGGCATAAGCTATCACCATATCATTTTGCATAAGAACACACCCCAATCCCTTCGTGGATGCATCACTGTAGATCACAAACCTTTCTCCACTACAAGGCAGTGTGAGCACAGGTGCACTGGATAACCTTCTTTTCAACTCCTTGAAATTCTCTTCACATTCCTCTGTCCAGACAAACTTAACTCCTTTCCGAGTCAACTTGGTGAGTGGATTAGATATTCGTGAAAAATCTTTTACAAAACGTCGATAATATCCAGCCAAACCAAGAAAACTTCGGATCTCAGTTACTGTTGTTGGTCTTGACCATCTTTCGATAACCTCTGTTTTTGCTGGATCCACAGATATCCCCTCTTTTGAGATTATATGACCCAAAAATGCAACTTTTTGAAGCCAAAATTCACACTTGGTAAATTTGGCATAAAGCTTCTCTTTTCTCAGGGTCTTCAATATAATTCTCAAGTGATCTTCATGCTCTTCCTTGCTCTTTGAATAGACAAGAATATCGTCTATAAAGACTACCACAAATTGATCAAGATAGTCTCTAAAGACTCTATTCATTAGATCCATGAAGATAGCAGGGGCATTAGTAAGACCAAATGGCATCACTATAAATTCATAGTGTCCATACCTTGTACGGAAAGCCGTCTTTGGTATATCCTCCCTTTTGACCCTTAATTGATGATACCCTGAACGAAGATCAATCTTGGAAAAGTATTGAGCTCCGCGTAGTTGGTCAAATAAGTCATCAATGCGTGGGAGAGGATATTTGTTCTTGATAGTGATCTTGTTAAGTTCTCGGTAATCAATGCAGAGTCTCATTGATCCATCTTTCTTCTTAACAAATAGAACAGGTGCTCCCCAAGGTGACGCACTAGGGCGTATGAATCCCTAATCAAGATTCTCTTGGAGTTGCTTCTTCAATTCCTGCAACTCAATTGGGGCCATTCTATAAGGTGTCTTTGAAATAGGCAAAGCACCCGGTACGAGTTCTATTGAAAACTCAACTTCACGATTTGGTGGAAGACCCGGCAATTCCTCCGGAAAGACATCATCAAACTCCCGTACAATGGGCATATTCTTAATCGTGAGTTTCTCACCAACCATTTGAGATAAATAACCTTCATTTAGTGGAATCAATACCCATAAGATGGAAGAAATTTCCACTGGAAGGTTATGTTCATCCTTGCATTGATAGACGATCGTAGGTTGATCTGGAATATGAAATCTGACGTCCCTTCTTTGGCAATTGATATGAGCTCCATGTAGAGAAAGCCAATCCATGCCAAGAATCACATCAAATTCCACTAAAGGAAGGATCACAAGATTTGCAGGAAGCACTTTCCCACAAACTTCGATCGGAGAAGAATTATAAACATCTGATGCGATTGATGTGCCATTAGGTGTTGTCACAGCTAACTCAACATCTAATTGTTGAGGTAATACGGTGATACCCTTAGAAAATTTTTCAGAAATAAAAGAGTGGGTGGATCCAGAATCAAATAAAACATTTGCTACTTTAGAGTGGATGGTAAGTGTACCTTTCACCACATCGTTATCGTACTCCACATCGCTGATAGAAATTGCATGTGACTTTCCTTTGTCTTTAGCCTTAAGAGTTTGTTGACGTCGACCATCATCATCAACCCTTGGATTTGGGCATTGATTGGCATAATTCCCCATCTCCTTGCACTTGAAACATTGAAGTGTAGCAGGTTCATTCTGTGTATCCCTTCCTTTGTTTGCATCATTAGACATCTTCTTCCCATTATCACGGCATTCAAATGCCCGATGACCTTCCTTTCCACATTTAAAACATTTACTTGTCCCTTTAAGACAACTCCCTCCATGTTTCTTTCCACACTTTGAGCATAAGGGAAAGTTCATCTTCTTTTCCATGTGCTCTTTAGATTTTTCTTTGAATTCCATCTTCCTCTTCTTATCAAACCCATGTGACTGATGGGTTACTCTAATCTCCATCTCGACTTTGAGAGCACATCGAACGATTTCCTCGTAGCTATTGAAGTCCCTTATGGCTAACGCCCTTCGAAGACTTGGTTTTAAGCCACTAAAGAATCGATCGATCTTACTCTCAGGTTGGATAATAATACCAGAAGCGTACCTTGCAAGTCTTGTAAAATTTGCTTCATAGGTACTAACAGATTCATCATCCCTTTGCTTCAGTTCAAGGAACTCTTTCTCCATCTTTGTTCGGAGAATACGAGGGAAGTACTTATTGAAAAATAAGTTCTTGAACTCGTCCCATTCCATAGACTCAATTTCATCCCTTTACCTTGTATTCTTAACAAGATTCCACCATTGATCAGCATCTCCTTCCAAACGATACACTCCTAGGATGACTTTATCATGCTCAGAACATTGAAGAACTGAAAATATCTTTTCAGTAGTACTAATCCATTGTTCAGCAACTAATGGATCAGTAGACCCGCTGAACGATGGTGGACGCTGCCTCATGAAGGATTCAACAGAATGTTGCTCCCTCCTTTGTTCGTTTGGAAATCCTGCATGATTCATAGCTTGAGAATGTTGTGTGAGCATGGCTACAAGATTTTGCATTCCAGCTCCCATATCGTTTGGTTGCTCAGGGGGACAATCATTGCATTGCCCATCGCATTCCGCATTAACACGGTTCCTTCGGGTTCCAGCCATTGACTAAAACCAAGAAGAATAGTGTGAGCAACACTAATTATAATAGGAAACCACATAATTCAAGAATAAAATTTTCATGCTTATGGTCTTATCCTAGGTTATTCATGGCCATTTCTAAGATTGTGTTCTATGCTTAGACTTATCCTTAGGGTTCTTACTAAGGCTTTCACATCCTAGTTGCCAAAGGTTGACTATACCTTTCCTCTGATACCAACTATAACGACCCACACTTTACATACATTGTTAATACTTCAAAATTGAAGCACTCTTATTACAACATATGACAAAACCACAAAGGACCGTATAGGTATAGTGTCTTTAGAAACTGGGGAAACATAAACAACTGGTTCATAAATCTTCTACAGTGTCTTCCATTTATTTCATCATATCTAGGGTCCCTTTTAGCATATTCTACTTAATATCCATCTTCCTGACCTGGGGAAAAGAAAACAGAAAAGGGTGAGCTCAAATGCTCAGCAAGGGCAAATAAAGGAAATAAAAATCATATCATATCTTTATGAAAATCAAAACCTGCAAAAGAGATCATAATATCTTAACATGGAATAAATCATAGAAGTGAAAATGAGATCCCCATAATCATAACATAAAACTTGAATCTTTGTGGCATGCACACATAATCATGGAAAATCATTTCTTGTTAGTCATGACTCATTGCCAAGACTATCTTAGTGGACAAAGTCCCTTTCTGAACCGAGTTCACTCCTCGTTTCAGTCCTGTATCACTGAACCGAAATAACCTTCCGTTCAAGCCATGTCTATCTCATGAGATATAAAATCATTACCCAATGCATTGGAGGGAGATATAGGTCCCACCCATCTTATAA
Organism: Viscum album; assembly: GCA_963277665.1. Lineage (NCBI taxonomy): Eukaryota > Viridiplantae > Streptophyta > Magnoliopsida > Santalales > Viscaceae > Viscum > Viscum album. Next base: position 923,483,212 of record OY728146.1, on the reverse strand, counting down.
TGAATCCTTTCTTATGTGTGCCACATAATCATAAAACATGCATCATCGTATAACACATGTAACAAAAATGGGATTCTTGAAACATCATGACATCATAAATCAATTCATATATGATAAAGGAATTAATAAACATAATTCCATCACAACATAGTCAACCCAATGTAAAAATATGGATAGAAACAGAACCCTTTATTATCTTAGATGGAAAATAATTTTGATAAAACACTTGAATTGAATTCTTGAGGAAAATATCCTTTCTTCTTCAAAAACATTTTTCCTTTCATAACATGTCATACAACTTTAAAATAAAAGAAGTTGATTAAAAATAAACTTGAAAACTTGTAAAGGAAGCTTCTTTTAAGTAATGTTTTAAAAATCCATTCATGCCGTATAAGTTAAAAAAAACATTCTTCGTACTTTTGTCGGAAAAGTCAAAAAGTACCTCGTATGAAAAAGCGACAAAAGATTCCTTTCATATTCTTTACTAAAAACTCACCGAAGAGTAAAATTGGATTTAAACTATTGTAAGTGGATGGAAACAATATTTCATATTGAGGGAACATGGATGTGGATGATAAAATACACCCCAGTAAATACTTACGAATAAACAATCTCGGATAAAAATGAGATTGTGATATTTCCCTTACCTTAGGTCCGATTAGCTTTGTACGTGTCCGAAGCTCCTGTATAGTGGTTTAAATAATGTTATTGACTTATTCCAGAATCATACATATTTATATGATATCATATATGGTCATATTATTAGCTTCTTGTTAGTAATATTTCATTGTTACTTTTTACTCGGGTCTTTATAACTTTTTGTTCTTATGCGTGTTTTGTCGAATAAATTCTTATTCTTATCTTTAGGTTATAGATAATTCATTTCCAGAATGGTATTAGTGTATTATATACCATATTCATTCATTCAATTCATTTATATAATCATTATGAAATGAAGATCATGTAGAACGAGTCGCATCACATCGTGGAGACGGTATTCCGTACGTACGCACGAGTGATGATATCGTTCCTATGATCGTGGAATTGTATTGGAGTATATATATATATTATTTCAGTATCAATATTACTTAATAATAATCATATATAGTTACTGATTACACCATTATACCCATCCTTGTAAGGTGATGGTGGAAAATAGATTACACCACGGCGTGGAGACGGTATTCTGTACGTACGCACGCGCAGTGATTTCATTTTTCCATAGGATGGATAGAAGGTGAATTAGGGTTGTTTCATATTTATAATAACATATCAGTATGTAAGTAATACTGATGTTATTACTTTATCATGAAACAACTAAAGAAGAAGAAGTTGAAGAAGAAAGAAATTGAAAAGATCGGTAATGGATATTACCTCTTCTTTGGAACGCCTTTTTGAATCCTCCACTTAAGGAACTAAGATTGGTCTTTGGAGAAGACCAGGACCTCTAGGATTATTCTAGGGAAGTGGAGAAGGGAAAATGGCAGGGGTTGGCCGAGCTTGAGTGCTCAAATTGGTGTGAGGAGGAGGGGGAGGAGGTTCCCTTTTATAAGGGAGGAGAGGGGCACCTTAGGAATATCTCAAAATATTATTTTATATTAAAGTCAAAATCGGTTTATAATGGTTCCAAAGGGTCTTATTTCGAAGCTAAAGTGGGGATGGATCGAAATCCTATCAACCAATAGGATTTAGACAAGTTTAGGGTATTATTTTAACCTTATCAATTAGATTTAACTCTAAGTTAATTAATTTAACTTTTACCGTGTCTTTTTGTTTTCTTTCACTATATGGTTAATACACTTACTATAACATGCCAAACGAACCCCAAATTGTTTATTATTAATATATATATCCTTATCTAAGTCATTTGGCCGAACCTTAGATTTTTAGGAATAAAATAACAATTAATAATATAATATTTGATTTAAAAACTATTTTGTGTCAATTTTGACACTATTTGATACATGATTTTTTTGAAAGTCATAAAAGAATTATTTGTTCGAACCAAGTTGATTAAATCAACACTAATATATCATAGTAACCTAGAAAATTAGTGGAATTCATAAAAAGTCTCAAATTACATTTATTTTGGTATTTATATTATCAATTTTGTCAATATTTCATTAATAAGATAATTACTGCATCATCTTTGTGTCATAAATAAATTAAATTATTTGATGTCTAAAAATTACAAATAAAATACCATCATGTAGGAAATCTATTTAGCTTTCTAATGAATATTTACAATCGAATTTATCTTATGTATAACCCTATATTAAAAATGATTTACTTATTAAACTTTGATTTTAACTATTTTAACCCTTCTTTAAATAAATTAATAATAAATGTCCTAATCTAATCCAAGTGGGCCTAAATGGTCATATTTTATTCCTAAGTTTGTTTTTGGTCGAATTACACTTGTCCAATAGAATTAGGACATGTGTTAGGGTAATATTAATATCATAATTACCCTTAGTTACCCTATTTACTATTAACCGCGGTAAAAAAAGTAAAAAGTTACTATTCACCAAAAAATTATTTTCATCTCATTGAACCACATTTTAGTCCTTGATATTAACCGTGTCTCTCGGATTTTCGAAATTCCATTCACAGAAGCGGTAAAATTAAGTTTTATGCAAAATTCAGTTTTTTAACCTACCACTTAGTGGTTTCACTATTCATCAAAAATTGAAAGTTTTCAGAAAAATACCAAAATTTCACCCTAGGCTAATTTCGATATTACGAGTCCAAAAATGAAGTCCATTTTGAAAAATAAAATTTATAAAATTTCAAAAAGTGGTTATTACTATTTATAACGGCTAGTTTTAATAGCATATTGTTGTTTAGTGAAACTCGGTATTGCGTACGACGCAAGCTATCGAGGAAGGTCGCGATTGCGTGTAAAGCAAGCCAAGCAAGTGTTGTGTAGAAAAAGATTCCTTTGATGATTTATATAACATAAAAGTCTCGGGTGTTACAGTATCAATTTACTAACATTCATTTACCATCCAATAATAACATAGATAGTGTCATAGGTCCTCAAGTTCCTTGGTAAACCCCTCAAAAATTCCATTGTTACTTCCTCCCACATATATATGGGAACAAAAAAATATTAAGGAAAACACAAGAATGGTGGTGGTCAAACATTATCCTGTGATTGGTAATGCATCGGTAAATAAATATGACTATGTATTTTTTCTTCCATACCCACTAGAACAATTGCTTGTAGTTATGTTTCACGATTTTCACTCTAGTATGTACCACACATCTAGATCCATATATGTATTTAATAATATCATCCCTTAAAGAATAATGGATTATATCAATTTCATATACTATGATCAATCCTCATTGTCCATCAATAACCAATGTATCATCATACCACATACTAGTTATTCAACAATCACTCAATTTTCAGGCTCAATATACAATCAATCCTTCACCAGGTCTATTAAAGAACATTTAATCACTAATTGGGAACATTTCATTGAAACCTAATCCTCAGAAGTATCCATCCTCCAATCGTCCTCCAAAATATAGAGGTTCTATTATTCCATTGAAGTTCGTTCACCAACATCTTAAGATACACACATATTATAGTGAAGAGAATCATCAATTACAATACCCTTATAAGGTATATAATATATCCATTATTAAAATGTCTATAAATAGTTTGTACAGAGAATAAAACACAAATTGAGGTCCTTCTATGTCATGATATTTTGAATTATCTTATAGTACATGTAGAAAAAATCCTTTTTTCTAAGGATTTCATACCACCAAAACATCAACTAAAGGAACTTTGATACAAGATCCAAATCTTGGGAAAGATATTTTTATGCAATTATTCACATTTTATGTGACCAATAGTCTTCTACCCACTTTATCTATATCAGAAAATATCTAAATCAATTTATTGATGCATTATAGTGTATCACATAATAAACACCTATCTTGGGATGTGTCAAAAATTTATTAATATTCTCCCTCTTATTTGGAATAGGAAAGGTATCTTCATACTGTTATTACCACAAGAACATCATCCCTTTATTCATTAGTGATGTCATGGTTGTTGATAAAAATGAGATGTACTCAATAAATTTTTTACAATATCCTACTTACCTAGAAAGACCCAAATATGAGATTCATTCTAATGTCCTATTCATGAAATCACTATGTCAATATTCAATGGATTCATAGATATACTAATATCAAAGATTACAATCCCTGTGAATTTCACCTATTGAATCCCAAATATACATTTGAATATTTGAATAATTTTGATGTAATTGAATAATAAACAAGAATATATAATGATATATGGAATTAATATATTAAGATATTGAAAATATGAGGATTTTATTATTGAAAGCCATGTTAAATATGTCTAGATATGGGAAGAAGATTAGGTTCATGAGATCCATAAACACTTATGAAACATTAGTTAGTCCAAAATGAATAATATTGTACTTGTATATCCCATAACTACTCTTAAAAACTATATTCATAATTGTTACATCACTAATATAAATCTACTGATTACACGATATAATATCAATCTTATAGAACCAACAAGAATTATAAAATTGATCAAATAGATCAATGATTCTTTAAAAAGGATATGTATTGTTATCCATCCCATGATTTAGATTATGGTTATATATTTAGTGTTTAAGACAACAATCCTCCTTCATAGTGAACAAGAATGGTGAACACCCTATTGATGTTCCTAGCATGATAATTCCATTTTATCCAATTCCTTCTATTATACCATGAGCACCTTCGTCTCGGTAGGTTCCATGCAACAAGGGGTTATTGAAATGTTTTGTACACAATACACAAGCTCTATATTGATTTTAAATTCCCTATTATGGGGGGATGTCCAATTAAATAATCTTGGAAAATATCCAAATAGTGATCCACAACTAAAAGAAAATATTATGGTGCTTCCACAGATCATGTTGAAAGAGGGATTTCTACTATTTATATCTTGATTTTAACAAGATAAATAATATTAGGACCAACTATATCAAATCACAATTAATATTAATTTATCATTATTTACATTCGCACCTTATGTTATGTAAATGATTCTCATCTGCGATAGTAGTTGTTGTGGGATTAAATGATGGCCAGTCATTCCATTCCAAGAATCATAATTTTGAATTTATCTCTATAATAATGAATTTGAACTTATTTATATAATCAAAAATGACTATATTCCACTCTGGGGGTCATTTCAATGGTTTGAATTCATTCTCAATGATGTATCAATGGAAAATTACTCAAAATACAAATCTATGGGTAATCCAATTCTTCTAAAAACTAATTACAATATAAAGGAGTGGGAATCATAAGTATCAAAAATTATTGTATAAAATGAATAATTGATAATGAATTTACATTAATATATATATGGTCCCTCATTACAATCTATATGAGTGTAATCCATCGCATAAAAAAACCTACCTCAACCTCATGGAATTATCCTTGAGATTCATAACCCTTTTTGGTCGTCTTCATCTAATCCGACTACTAAGCACCCCATCTGGATCCATAGTTTATACAATATGGTTCTCCTACACCCCTATAAAAGCTCATCCTAAAATTACAAGAGAAAACTACAGTATATTACCTATCCTTCCCAACAACGAAATTTTTTTCTAAGTTATTGTTGAGACCTTCTGATAATTTTTAAACATCCCACTACTAATTCACTACACAACTCCTTCTAAATGGGCTAAAGAAGTTGTACTCTTGTCCTCCTACATACTGCTACCCTAATTCATGTCCCTAGTATTCCTTCTCTTCCATCCATAAGTCACACTCACTTACTTAATCAGAGGTCTGCCCACATGAGTACTATAGGTTGGAAGAAAACCAACTACTTTATCCCCCTCTAGGTCCTTATCAATAGTCATGGTCATGGCTAGATCCTTTTACGATGTCATTAGGTTTAATCTCCTAAATTATTGTATAATGTTTGGTAGAAAAATATATAAATTATTATGGAATTCGTTACCTTGTTCCTAGATTGGGATATGAAAATTATAGCAGCTTAGTAAAAGGAGTAGAGTATGAATACAAAATCATAGACCCATGATGTATCTCAATGATATGAAGTTGTTTTTGTAGATTTTGTATATCTGAAATTAATTTCTCATTATGTAATAACATTAAGGCCACCTAGGTGAGACCTTAATGTATTTTATCTTTTACCATCACACTCCACTACCTCTTGGAAAGATCCTATAGCATGAATGCTACTATCTTCACCATAATCTCTTTAGTGGTATAAACAAGGTTAAAGAAACCCTCAATGATGTTCATCTAGTCCTCTATATCCTTTGGCTCTCATGTTACAAAATATTCTAGTGGGTTCTTGGCCAAAAATTATATAGTTTATTCCAACATTGATCGTGTTTCCTCTATTCCATTATTAGGTTCAGTAGTATGGAATCATTACCAAGGTGAAAAAAATTCAAGATCCATTAGAGAAGGTGTGGGAGATGACTTTATAGAACCCTCTATAAAATGAAAAAGTGGTATAGGGGAATACTCTCTAACATGAACTCAACATCACTATTCAAGTAAACACTATGAATGTAATAATTTAATACATTAGTATTATCTCAAACAATTAGAATGTATTTTATATTCGGTCACTATAAAACTATTTGAGATAAATATCCCTTAGGAATAAATTGTAAGAACCATAAAATCAATATAACGTCCATGGAATGTTTATTTTAATCCTTTTACCAAAATATTATCTTTAGTTAGTTTGAAATATTAAATTTGACTTCCATTCCGCAAAAAATGATACAATATCTACATAAAGAGAGCCATCCCTTCCCAAAATCTCATTCAATTAAACTTGAGGGAGGAAATCATGATAATTTCTCATGAACATTCGAAGGATTTTATTGAACCCAACAGATGACATGTACCGTGGCATGGATAGAATGGTATTTCTAACCCCCATGAGATAGAAACTAGTTCCTTGGGGACAACATTATAGTTTCAGGAATCATTACACACATGAAAATAAACCATAATTGAATCTCGTGAATAAAATAGTACAACATGTGTAATATTCATAACAAAATCAAATAAAACTATAAAAATCAAAATATGTTATATTTTCAACCGAAAACAAAAAAAAATGGGGAGGGGAACAAATTAGAAAATCAAATATCTATAAAATGTGAGGGCCTTCACCATCATCTATCCTTCATTAACACAATCATGAAGAGGAACACATGAAACTGACTCCACTGTAACCCCAATGGAACAGCATTCCTTTACATGAGTCAAACATAAAATGGTATACATATATCAAACGAAATATGTACTCTTTCATCAAATGCCTAGTAGGATTCCCCCAAAAGAGATTCCATGTAAATACATTATCACAAAAATCAACATGGACTTCATAAGAAAAAAAGGAAAACATTTATGGAAACATTTGATGGAAAAAAATTTATTGGTGAGAGTGCATTGTATTTTTTAGTTAAATTTTGAGTCTTCAATATGTCTGTGATAAGAGTAGAATCACCTGAGCACCATGGGAAATCCAAATGGATCTAGAATTTGAGGGACAGTAGGGACCTCATGCCTTAGTGATATGATATATAAACCAGACCCACAACATCCACATGAATAAGAAACTATAGAGTAATCTATCAAATGTTTTGGTGGCATATAATCATCATCATAGTTTTTTAGTGTTGTAGTGCTAATATAGAAAAATAGAAAATAGATTATGCCATTCTGATCCAAATAGTGTACTAATCCTACTCTGGCTATCATGTGAACTATGATACAATTTTTATATGGTTCCAATTATTGTAACACATAGAGTATATATTTCACCAAAATACACAAAAAATTAAAACACATGAAAACCGCCATTTTCCATAAGAAAAACCTATTTCAAACAAATACACACTGTAAAAAACTAAAATCATGTTTTCCACCATTCATGAAATTCATATAACACATTTAATAATAATATCAATCCCAACAATATAATCTAACAATGTTATATCATGGAATCGAAAAAATAAATCATGCAAACAACTATAATCTTGTGGGAAACCAAAATCGAAAAATAAGAAGATCCTAAAAATGTATGAGCATTCTATAAACATCTTTATTCCAATAGAAATAATAATATTGAACCCTCATTTGGTAATCCCCACAGCTAGAGACATAACAACCCAATAATGAAGAATGAAAAATTTTTGAAGATGGAAGAAGAAGAGAAATAGAGGAGCATAATTGAAGTTTCTTTAAGGATCTCCTCAAAAACCTTCCTAGATTTAGATCCCAATAGAGATTAAGGGGATAGGGAGAGGTTCCTAGGGCTTGAGATTCATAATGAGTTTAATTAGGGGTGGATTTTTTTTAAAAAATATGGAGGTTATTTTATGAATTTAAAATATTTTATTGTTATAGGAATCCCACACTGATTGGCCACATAGTGTTCCAATCATTGTGTCTCCCTATTTATAAAGAAGAACGTGTCCACATGGTTTCTGGGGGGAAGCCTCAAATCCATGTAGTCGACCTTGCACCTCATATAGACCAAGTGGTCTGGGTTAATGGTTAACACCCTGTTCATGCAGTAGGACATGCGCCCAAGACAATAACATAATCCATTGTGCACAGTCTACTTTGGGATAACACACATTTTCTTATAAATGTGTTCCTAGAATGTCCCACATACTATATGTTATCATATAACTATTTATCACAAAAAAAACTTATGAAATTGAATATATAAATATATTAAAAAACAGACAACACCTCCAAATAATATTACTTATAAGACAATTCAGCAAACTATGAGAACAATATTCCCTCACAAAGTCATTCCAATTTTTGATAAGAGAACAAAACCATGTATTTCTTCTAATCTAATAATTTCATTACAGATTCTCATTCTCATCATTTCTATGAAGCCATAGAACCATAAATATCATAATATACTACACTCAAAAAAGATTCTCAGGGGAATCCATAGACCACACTGGTTTCTTAAACACAAATAACTCTGGCCCCAGCACTAATTCGTCCCAAATCAGCATGTGATATGCATCTATATTATACTTATTCAACTATGAGACATTCAAAACATCATGAATTTAAAAAAACTAGGATGAAAAATCATACATTCTTTCAAAATTATGTAATATCTATATAACCACAAAATTTCCAACATACCTTAGAGTCAGCTTCCCTTGCTTACTATGATGATGGTAACCATATAGAGGGAAAACAATAAAAAATTAAAACGATGGATAATTCAACGTCTTGGAGGCGCTAATATACTAAAGACTTTTGGATGCTCTATACTATCTACAAACATTTTTTTCAAGAGATGATTATCAGATGTCTACTTCATAGGGCTCAATCCCAATAAAGATTTCTCACCAACCTCATTCAAAGTGATATGTGACCAAAATGGTTGACCATAATGTGAATAAAATAGAGATATTAATAGTGAGTATTGGTTACTATTATAATATTAATATTTGGCCAAAATCAAATGGATATCCCATCAACCTCAAAAATTATACATGCATTTCTTAAAAATGACTTCCACGATCTAACTAGCCCACTTTATTGGACCATACATTTGAGGATGGTATTCCATACTCAAGTTGACATGGGAACCTATATATTTCTAAAGTACGTTGAAAAATCTAGAGGTAAAATGAGTATCCCAGTTTGAAATGATAGCTGACGAAAAACCATAAAGCCTCACTATTTCCTAAACATTCGACCGATAGAAATCGTCCTCCTTGTATAAATAATTCATTGTAATGTAGTGGGATAATTTGGGTAGAAATTCAATCCAAACAAAATATTTTATTCCTTCACAAGGTTGTATGATGAAACACATTGATCAATTCAATGGAAACCTCATCCTAATTTGAGGGAGGAATGGTTATTTCTTGAAGAAAACTATACTAACCCTAGTCCTCGAAATTAACCTACACAGATGAATAAAATTAGGATACTAAGTGATTTATATACCACCTCATAATCAGCCATACAAACTAGAAATGGAAACCCTAAAATATCTTATTAGTCCCTAGACGAATGCCCTACAAAGATTTGTGTTTTTCATACACCACCACCATCCGCATAGGAAACACCACCATGAAAATAAAATGTATCCAAGGACTCCCTAATAGGTAAATGATAACTCACTAGGATCCTTCAAACCATTTAGATACTACATGAACCACTATAAAAACTCATTAATAGGATTCTCTTTTTAAAACAAATCCAAAATTTATGTTGTTAGCTAAACACATGCTAGGAGTGCACCTCTACTATGCCCTATCGACTTTAGATTTATCTTAAAAAACTCCCTTCAATTTCCATTAATCATAGGAAATCTTAAATTATTGAAGTATTATTTTTCATCTCATGTAATTGTATAACAAATTATTTTTTTTTTGGGTATAAATAATATCAATATCTAACCCCTGAATGCACTCTACACAACAATGTTTCCTCAAATTCAGATCCTAATGAGATAATATTTAGGCTATTTACTTATGATCTATGTATATTAGAAACATTCCCCAAAAGAGGTAATGTCTCCACATGATCATGTAATGTATCAGAAATTATAATTTTAGGTCATGGGTTGGATAATTCATTTCATGAGATTGTATTTGGGGAGAACCTTATGTATTCCATCCATACTATTTATAAAATTTTAACTGTAGATTTTTTACTGAATTTTACACATAATAAAACCCATAAAATTGATAACTATATTCTATTTGGGAATTAAGTAAATTACATAACCACTTAAAACATAAATACAAAACCTTTATTGAAAACATTGTTAATATTATCATAATATTATTTCATACATAACATTGTGTGGGATAACATGGGGACATACATTAGACCTAGGTGATATATAAATCACATTAAGGGAACCATACATGGAATAACATGAATAATGTATTAAATTTTAGATAATAAGAATATCAATGTGTCATAAAATCAGCATGAATCATAAAAATGAATAACAAGTCATGATATTGCATGATAACAAAATGGAAACATAGGAAATGTGAAAAAAAATATAAAACACAACATCATACACATAGGTAACGATAAAAGCCATGAAATCATGATCTGAATTGTTTGTTAAAGGATTCATATAACCACACAATACCTTATATGACATCTTAAGTGACAAAAACATTACCTGATTCATTGGAGCTCAATATAATTATGTGATCACCCATCACTCTCATTTCTTCCTCATGCTTATACGTGCCACATAGATCATACAACATGGAATTATTTTTCAAATAAATTTAATGCAACATATATGGGGTGTGTAATAGCAAAATTTAATTCCCAAATCAAATAATTATACGTGAATATTGGTGAACACACTCTATTGGATTTATGTATATGTATTCACTACATATTTTCATTCAATGAATCCCACAGTGAAATTTTGGCACCATTCTGGGGAACATAAGTGATCACTGGAATGATTAATGAGAGTAAAATTAGTCTCTCTTGATTAAGAAATCATAATGTATGTTTGTGTCTTGAGAAAAAACACAACCCATTATTATGAATTTTAAATAAAAGGGCATAAAATGATGAAGATTCTGGAATAAATGAGGGAAATAAGGGATCCCTTACCTTAAGAGTGTTAAATGATGTTTTTGGGAGGAGATTTTTTAGATCATGGAGACAACTAATGAGGAAATTAGAGAGGTGATGGAAGAGTAAGAACGTACTCTAAGTATTTTGAGTAAAGCTATGATGGATATTTGGTGGGTTTATATAAGAAATTAGTGGGGGAGTTTCTTATTATTTCTCAAACATGGGTTGTGGACTAAATATAAAAAAATATCAAAAAAATCAAAGATTGACATGGTTTTTGTAATTTTTTTTCCAAAGATGATTTATTTTAATAGTTTTATAATTTCAAGGACAAAACTTATTAATATAATACCCTTGATGATGTGGAGGTGAGTCATACTCTTAACGAAATATTTTTATAACATTAAAATATTATAGGTTTTTTAGGATTGAAAATGGTTTTTTTAAATTAATAAAATAAAAATAAAAATATATTATTTTATAGGGAAAAAATATATTGGGTTGTCTATACCCTTTATATAATTTTTTAAATTGTTTTTTCATCGTTATTATATCATAGTACACACTACATATTTGTATCGTATTTAATTTTTACCCAAATATTTTTCTCTAATAAGCAATGATGAAAAATAAATCATTGGATAATTTAGATTTTATGATTCCAAAAATTGTATTATTTTTATCAAGATGATTCCATAAATATTTTTATGATCACATTTATGATATGAATAAACATTTATTGAGATATAATGGTTTTTTAATAGCAGTTTTCAAACTCTAATAGAAATCATATTTGACATCATAAAAATTATATGATTTTTTGTATTTAATAAAAATTGTTTAATAACAATATATTATTAAAATATTACTTATTTAAAATATCCACTAATTAATCAAAATGAACATCTTAATTGATATTTAATAAAAATTTAAAAAATAAATTATATTATTATATAAAAATAATAATCAATTATTGAGTAATGATAAGAATATAATTTGAGTATTATTCTATTGAAAGTAAAATATTAATATTAATATTATTTTAGACATGATACATATCCCTCTATTACACATGAAAACTCCCTAATGGTGAGGTGTGTGATGGTCATATATTCTTGGGGAGGTTCTGCAAACATGGGTTGGGCCATGATCATGATAATATTTGTAACAACCCATCATTTCAATAAGGCCCATATTATTTTTTAAAGTTAAATTCTTTTTTTCATATTGTTAATAAAGAACTACAGACTATGAAAGGACTCAGTAGAATCCAGGTCTTGTTTTTAGCCCAGAGTTCAAAGAAATGTTATAGAAGATAGGTAAACATAGTTAGTAGAAACCCTACGTCCCAACCACTTGGTTTACTCTAACTATGTTTGAAGAATTAGAGTTGATGAAAGAGCCACATTGTTTTTATGAAAGCATGCACCTCTAGGATTAATGATGTGTAAAAAACTAGTGGTTTTTTATAGTGTATTTTCTCATATTTTTCATTGGTTTTTGGAAACTGTGCACCTAAACCATCTGGTAGAAATCCATAAGTATTTGATTTTTAACAATTTTCATATAGTATAGTAAACTATAATCCTAAAAAATACACCATTTTATTTTGAGGTGAAATTTTATTTTTTCCTCTAATTTAATTTAATGTCCAAATTTCATTTCTTCTTCCATCCACCACCCACTATAATGTGATTCATATCTTCTATAGATTCCTAAATCCATCAATATAGGATTTGAACAATCATTCCCATTGGAACTCTAATTCAATGATATTTCAATGGATTTAGATATATTGAGGTATTCTATTGAGTCTTATCTCTTTTATTATAATTTTTTATTTGAATTCGTTGATATGTTTAGGTGACATATATTTTTCCCCTTTTCTTGTTATTTGGACCATTTATTCAACTTACTTTTGCATACTATGAATCTAAGGTCGATATTGAGTGTGGAGTAGTATAAGACCTTGAGATAGGTGGTATTATAGGTATCCCCATGGGTTTTTGTTTCTAATATCGATGCATTTTGAAGAACACCATCTTTTTTTAAGAACCACCTTATAATTATGTTCCTAATTTAAAATGGATCAATGAATGAAGACACACTCCATTTGATCCTTATTTAGTATTTTAGAAGAATTTAACTCATTTATTGACCCACATTTTGTGTATTGAGTTAATGTTCCCCTTATGTATACTTTTTTGAAATGTCGTGGAAACATTTTTAGGTAACAGATTTACAATATTATAAAAATGATTAATAGAACACATGGAACCTCATAAATTCTTAAACCCCGTATAATTGTAATTTCCCATGTCAGATGTATTTTTATTTTCCTTATTACCATTTAAATGGATTTGAACCTTATAAATTGAGTTTCCATTCACTTTTAATTGAACACAATGTATTAAATTTAATTTTTTAAGAATTTTATTTTCTTTAACCTTAATGAAATGAATGGTTTAAATAAAATGATTAATGGGTGGAAGGTAAATGATTATTTTTTATTTCCTAATAAAAATATTATGTAAAATATTATGAAGTTTATATACAAGGGATTGGGGAACAAGAAAAATGATAGGTAATGCCTCTTGTATTATAATATAAATATGATTATTCCTTGATAGATGTTGTCAAACAATGGTAAGGGTTATATTGATCATGAGGGTATCAATTTCATTTACATCAGGATTTGAGAATTACATCTCACACCACTTAAGCTAGTTGGATGGTGGGATTAACATGCCACATCCCTTGTTTATGTGATTACATGGTGGAATAAAAACCATCTCAAGTGACAATCATGACATATCAAACAAATTATAAAATTTAGTTCATGTACCATATTTCATGAGTTTATAAGAACTCCAGTCTAGTAATGAATGCATGAGTTAAACCTAGACCTAACAGCAACTACAATTCCAGATATATGGTAACATACATCCACACATGCATGGTTTATATAGGGGGATTTTATATATAAGTATAATATACATATTTTTATTATATATATATATTTTATACATAAAAATTCATTCTAGTCATCATCCAATGTAGGTAGATACTCCAAGCGTCCTTTAAGAACTTGTCGATGAAGGTTATTTACATCAACACTTTCCTATTGTTTCATTTATACATGTACACTTTTTTGTTATGAGAACGACATGTATTACATACAGACATCGTTGGTGAAGGAAAACTAGGATTTGATATCTCTCTCTACTCGATATTCCTTTGGTACTCAAGAATATTATTTTTCTGCATGTAGAGTGAAGGGAAATCACCCTTATAATAGTATTTCATTTGATTTAAATATAGATGGATCACATGAGTAGAGGGCCAAGCCTATGAATAACACCTTAGTAGAAAACTTTTTTCATTTTATTAAATTTTTTTGAATGTTTTATATTCCTTTTATTGGGTCACATTTTTGTATATCATCATGCCATGCTTCCTTGTATTTGACACTATCTAGTTGATTTTGATTGTTATTATGTAGCTCAATTAGCTATTCTTCTTTTTTATTTATAATAATAATTATTTATTATATGATTCTATTATTGTGTGTCTATGATTGTATCTATTTTCCCACTCTGACAATATATTATAGTATCCCCACCATACCACATTTACACTCTAGATGCAATTTAGAGGCCTCTAGAGTACAAGGTGGGATGTTTGAGCCTATGTGACCCACATAATAAAGGAACAAGTTTAGTGGATCCCGAGTCAAGACCTTAAATTTTATTATTAATGAACAAAATTTTATTATTACTAATTATTGGTTATTCTATTTGAGATTATCTTGTAATGGAAATTGGAATTGACTCTATAACTTGGTGTAGCTAACTCTTATATAGAGGACACACATATTACCTGGGATGGGAATTTATTAATATTTATTTTGGATTTTATAGATAATAAGACATCACTTTTTGGTTACTTAAATTATATATGGTGTTATTGATATTTTTATTATTGAAATGATGACTTTTTACCTTGGCCCCGTGAAAAGAGGGCATAGGATTGTATGCATAACTGTAGGAATAATAATACTAGTATTCCATTCATTTTTCAATGTCACATATATTTTAATCCTGAATTTCCTATTGAAAATTCATAATGCCATGACTATCTATTGCATTATTCCCACACTTCTTATGTGGATTGGAAAATATAATTGAAACTTATAGTTCATTCATTAACCTAATAGTTTTTTCTTGAATAGGATGAATTATACACCTTAAGTATTCAATTTTCTCATGTTGAACCATGTACCATCTATCCCATGTGATGGAATGTTTTTTTGTGGGTTATGTGGAAGCTATATATTCGTTCAAAATGTGTATAGGACCTTGGGTATTATATATTTATATTCACCTAACTAAAAATTTAATGAAATTTAAATATTTGAATATTCCCCCATAAAAATTAATATTACATATAATGTGAAGTTATTTCTCCTATACCTGTTAAACTGTGAATATTACATTATCCCATAAATATTAGTGGACAAATATGCATCTCTTACATTCTAAGAGCCTTTTGTGGTTATTTTCTACTGCCCTTTCCAATATTTTGAATTTAGTAGAGGGACGTTATCATTTCTATAGAATGTCAATAAACTTGTACTGGTTTTAAAATTTCAATCACTTCAATTTGTAAAATATCTTTTGAGGCATGAATTTGGAATCTACATATCTTGCAGCTATGATTCCCTATTGTAGAACACCATAAAATCATTGATTAACAAGAAGATGAGGTCACATTCCCTGGTCTACAAGTGATTCTTCCAAGAGTTCCAAATGTGGAACCCCTGTCTTTTACTGATATGTTATGTTACACCCAAAATTGATAGGGATTTATTTATATAATGTAGAATATGTAAGTTTTTACTCAACCAACTATGAGTTTGGAAGAGTTCGCATGGGAATCGCTTAAGTAGAATCATACCACATTTTTAGGGGATGGTGGACCATATTCTATTGAATCATAGTTAGAATTGATTCCAGATATATTCAAGCATCTAAAGACACCACCAGAGAGGAAGGTCCAACTTTCATCTTATATGTTACATGATTATTCAATGCGGTGGTGGGATGTTATCACCTAAGTGATTCAATATTATACGATAGTTTGGACAATTTCAATATGTTATTCTATGAGTATTTGTTTCCCCAAACTATGACTGAAGTCATAGATTGATAATCCATAAACCTATAGTAGGTGACTATGTAGGTTAAATAATACTCAGATTTTTTTATAGACCTGCATTGGTTCACTCATACTCTAGCTAGTGAGGATATTATGACTTCACGAATATTCATGTATGGGTTGATAAATTCCATCCAATGGTAGTTCGATCTCTTTAGATTGAAATAATTTCATAAATAACCAGGTATTTATCATAGAGTGAAATTTGTTGAAATTTTATTGTAAGAGTATGGGAAATTCAGCACATAAATCTATATGTGATTATCCTTCTAGGTGAAAGAGGAAAATGGAGGCATCTTGTGGTGGTATTAACAGTCAGGTCCCACATGTTGAGAGATTTCTGATATGTCACCAGTTCCAGATGATGGGACATAGAAATCATATTGAATTCCAGATCTAGAAGAATGTATATGATCAGGTAGGATAAAACATATTCAAAAATTTGGTAGAATAATTACATTATTTCGTAGAGAGAGATGATCTACTCCCACTATATGCTTTGGATTAGGTCTAGCAGAATCATGACAAGAAGACTTCATGAATATTACTAGCTGATTACACTGAGGTGGCTATGAAGTAGGAGGTAGCTAGTCTTAGGATTCTTAGTGTGAGTAGAGTGGTCCTAATCAGGGCATTTAAGAAGTAACTCATAGCCACCGTCCTGGCAATGACTGTGTAAAGGAGTCCCAAATGACATACTATACGAGGTACTATTCTACTAGGTTCTACATTTGTTTCTTATTTATTTGACATAGTTATGTCTCACTCATATATATATGATATTCTTATGGGATGTATGGGCCTTTAGATCAAGAAAATATATAGTGTTATGTTGATAGATACCGTGTTAGGTATCTAATCAGTGGGTGTTCACCCTTTTAAGATTTTTTCCCAGATATAGGAAGATACCTCTTCATATGGAATATTTTCTTCCAAAACATGATGATCATTGAAATAATCCTTATGATGAAATTTTCAGTTCACTATTGAGAATAATTTACAAATATCATCATAGGGTGATGTTTAAATCCCTATAGGGGGTTAGTCACATTCATAAAAGAGAATGGGTGTTCAATGCGACATGAAAATGACCCAAGGATCATAGGCTAGGTAAGGTGATAGTTAGGAATTAAAATATTTTAATGGATGACCATGGGATAAACCAATAGTTTCCCCTACCATAGTAGTGAATTTAATGGATTTATTTATTTGATACTAGTATGGACTTCCTCTTTTGAGGGTGGTTTAATTTACTGTCAAACATGTTTCTATAGTTGCACCAGTGAGCAATCCACTATATAGGATGAAACCTGCGGAGTGTCTCAAGCTCATGAAATAGATGGTCCATATAGAAACTAATGGTTTTATAATCCCCAAAATTTCTCAATGGGATTCAAAAATCATTTTTTAAAAGAAGGAAGATCATACCTTCAGTTTTTTCATGGATTAATGTCAATTCCAACATATCATGTTAATGAATATGTATCCAATACCTACAATTTACAACACCAATGATAATCTTCAAGGGAATTTTTTTTTTAAAAATATAGATATGAGGCCATGCTATCATTTTGTGTGTTTTAGGACATCGTACAAACCTCACATCGGTTTTAGGAGTTTTTAGGGTATATATGATTACCCTTTTAAGTTGTTTTGATTCATGAACACATGTACAATATTAAAACCTCTTTTGAATTAGGTTTTCTAGAAGTATGTGGATTCATTAATGGTAGTATTTATTGATGGTACCTTGGTGTATCTAAAATCTATATAAGACTATGAAGCCCATAATGAGATCATGGAAAATACACTGAGAGATAATTAGATATATGATATTCTCAATAAATTATACTTTTTGATCAACAAAATCAACTACATGGGTACTATCATCTCAAAGGTATGTGCTTTAATAGTCCCACGAAACTGAGAGTTGTGGTTTACTGGGATCGATCCAATAGAATATATGACATACAAAGTATCTTAGTGATATCTATGTATTATAGAAACATTTTACACGATTTACCACATATTTTCGTGCCTCATATTGGTGTGAAAAAGAATGGTGTAAAATTCTTATGGTTTGAATCTTGTGAAGTATTCATTCTGGAGATGAAGGATCATTCATCTTATAATACAATAATATTTATTCTAAATATTGTAAGGAGATATAATATATAAAATTATATATCTAATATCTCACTTCAAGCTATTCTGAAGTAGTATGAGAATGTTGATGTGTATGGGTCTCTTAAGTTGGGGCCTCCCAAGAAGAATTACATAATAAACATCATCTATCTCATTGGGGGTGTTCCCGCTCTACGTTGTTGGACACACTATCTTAATGTAGAGTTTCTTGTGGTATTGAGTGATCAAAAACCCCTCAAGTACAACTTCACACATTGGGATTTAAATGTCAGGTATCATAGGTTGGATGAGTACCTACAGGTGCTTCATATATAGCTTGAGTAATTGCCTTGGAAATGTAATGTAGTGGCCTAGGTTCTAAGCTATAATATTCAAACATATGTAGTTTCTAAATCCATTTTTGGGTAGTATATCGTGTTCTTATTCATAAATATACCCCATGAATTTCAAGAAGACCATATTTGGACTATCTACTTAGCCATACAAGTGACCTATACTCTGCTATAATAGGTTTGAATGAGGAAAATATCATATCCTGAATGGAATTTACAAAGGATATAATCTTATATGATGATACATATTTATGGTAATCCATGGAAGGATTGATACGTTATGATTCCTTGGGTACATATGGGTCCCAACACTCATCAGGTAGGAGAAGATGTAGAAATTTTGGGCCTCAACATAGACTGTTTTCCTTAGTGTCACCACAATGTATTGGGATATTTGGATCTATTATTGGAAGCCTAGTATGAAAAATGACAATCCATGATTTGACAACAATTTTTTTTCATTCCATAATATGAAGGCAAATCATCAGCATCTGGAAGGATTTTTACATCGATTTTCTATTCCCATGTGTAAAGGGGATGATTTTTCGATGGACTTCATGACTGGTTTACCCAGATCACCTCATGGAAACAATATAGTGAGGGTTTTCAATGATCATATGTTAAATCTTCCATATGTTTTACATGTTTAAGATGCCTTATCAGTAGACGATCAATGATGTTTGTACGTTAGGGAAGTTGTACGTCTTCATAGAGATCCCCATTCTATCATTTGGGAACGACACACTCGTTTTATGTCATAGTCCTAGTGTGGGTTGTAGAAGGCTTTGGGTACATAGGTTATTTTTAGCACATTATTTCACCCAAAAACCAATAGAATGATAGATCATACTATTTAGGTTATATAGGATATTCACCACACATGATTCCTTATCATTATGTTTTCCTAAGAGAATCACATTCCCCTCAGAGAGTTCACTTTTAATAATAGCATTAAGGGTATAATTGAGCAAGATCAGTATTAAAACTTATATTATATAAATTTCTATTCACCTTCGTGTATGTTAGAGGCATGATATATATCTATTCTCGAACAAAATCTCATGTCAAAGGCAACTAATTGGGTATATTTGATCAGACAACATATGAAGATATATCATTATAGCAGTAGTCTTATGATAATAGATGTTGCTGACCTGTTGACTGTGAGGCTTGTGATCAGGTTTTCTTATAAGTCTCAACCCGGATGGTCTATAGGCATATTCAAAGGATGTTTTTTCTCTCACCTACATTAGTATGACCCTTTAAGGTTGTGCAATAGATTAGACTAGTGGGTTTCAAGTTTTTAATTCCCAAAATATATAGGTGAATGCATGATGTTCTTTATGTATCACAAATTCATTGATATCATCTATACCCATCATACATCTTCCAACCATATGAGGTAGATTTGGATGTGGATTCCTCCATCAAAGAGTATCTAGTTCATATTATTGATTGGATCATGAATAAACTCCATGTTAGGGTAGTTATTTTGTTATGGGTGATATGGTAGAATAATAAAAGTATAAGAAACAACATTGTAATGGTTAGATGAAGTGTGAGCTCTATGGTTGGAAATATTTTTAGATGATACCAATTTAAACCTAGAATTAAATCTAATGAATGAGTTATTTTATGGATTGTAGGTTGTAATGACCCATCATTTAACTATGGCATGAATCATATTTTTTAATTTAGAACATTGTCTCAATCTTGGAATGTGTGAGATTTGACCAATGCAATGTCCCATGTGTATAAGAGGCTTATATATAGAAATATGCTCTTTAAAATTGGATAAAATACATCATTTCATTTTTAGTACATATCCATCCACCCAAACACATAAATTAATATAACTATATTAGGTAAATCAGAGGTGTAGTAGGATTCACATGATTCTTCAAAAACTGTGTGACTCTAAGAACACATCCGTGTATGAAACTACATGTTTTATAAATTATTATTTTTGATCATTTAGGGATACTTTGGGAAAACATTATCCCTAACAATGCTGGACAAATCATTAGGCAATGTCTTCATAATGGTTTTTTCTCATTTTAGAAAAATGTGTTCCATAACCATGAACCCTTATATTTTTAGGTGAAATTACCTTTTTCACCAAATTGAATCTAATAACACTATTTCATCTATAACTTCTTCTACAAATAATAGAAATGAGGTTCATCTCTCCCTTATCTTCTAGAATACGTCATCATATTCTTTAAGTTATCTCTCATGTTGGAAGTCGGATTGATGGTCCTTTAAATGAATTTGATAACAATAGGTATTGTCTGGAGTCCTCTCCCTTCCAATTTATGTTTTTCATTGATTATATTTTACAATTTATGTGAATTACATTTTAAACTATTTTTATAGATTTGGATAATTAATTATATTTATTCCATCCTCCTATAAATATGAGAACAATATAATTTTAGGTGATGACTAAAACCTTGAGGTAGGCGGTCGCATCATTCACCTGTGGTTTAGGATTTCACGTAGCTATTCTCTTATGTTGCATGTTGTATATTATCGAGTATCGCCTTATAATTATGTTCATCAAATAAAATTCATTAATGCACGTAGATAAAATCCATTTTATCAGTTTTGGTTGTTTATATAATCTTACCTCATTAATTGGAACCCATAGGTATGTCAAGATAAATTAACCATTGATGATAATTATTTAAAATGCCCAAAACACATTTTAAGAAATTGGGTAAATTTGTAATGAAATTTATCTTGTTATTTATATGTTTAATGGAAAACATATTACGTCTTTAGTTGTTGGCCCAACTAAAATTGGCATTTCCATGTTAGTAATTCCCTTATTGGCCATTTCTCGATTTAAATTGATTATAACCTAATAATTTGAATTCCAATAAATAGTTAATTTAATAGCATTTTTTTAAAGGTGCGGGCATACCCCTTTTAATTGAATCATAAAATGTGCAAGTAACATCAAATAAATAGAAATGATAGTTCACACAACAGATCAATACATCTATCACGAGGTCTCAAGCTTTTTTTTGATCGTTTCAGCGATCCTTTTTTCTTTGTCCTGAAAAGCCACCCAACCCATTCTGCGGCCACGACTACGTCCCCGAACACTATAATGGATAGACACCAAATGTCGCTCTTACTGCAGAAGAGTTTTAATGTCCGTTTCTGAGTTTGATAAATCTAAGGACGTTCCATTCCTTGTTGCTTTTTCAGCCCTTCCATTTCCCCTTCCACTATTTCTAGTAGGTCGCACGCACTTCCCACCACTTTCTTGCTTCCAAGAGTTATCCAAATCATCATTCTCAGTAACAAGGTGTTGATATTTTACCTGAGGAATGAAATGTTCTGACTGCGACTCATTAGGGTGCTGGAATGTGGAGGATTCTCCCTCTTTCATAACTATATGCAACTTAGAGGTGTCTTCAATAGCCATTTTCTCTTGTGTATGAGTAACTATTTTGATTTGTTCCTTAACAGCTCCTAAAGTAGGTGTTCTTCCATTTTCTTCAACATCCACAACCGGTGTGGGGTCAACAGAAGGATGCCCTACAAGAGGGAAGGTAGTCTCCAAAGGGGATTTTGAAGCCAAATGAGCTTCAATAGATGCATTTTCCACCTCATTGTTGGGAGCCAGAATCACAAGAGAAGAGGATTATATCACCTTTGCAGAAGTACCCTCAATGTCACTTAATATTGTGGGTTTCAATGAACCAGTTGGTAGGGGAATATCAGCTGGAACCCTCTCCATAACTTCAACCCATGATTTCTTGGAGTTCTAAGTTAGAGGCAAACATCCAATGGAAAGAGAGTTCAGAGTGCCATCCTTCTGTGCAGGAAAAACTGATTTCTCATTACTTTCTTGAGGGACCAGGTTTTGTGGAATTATGTTTTTTAAAACATGAACTGTTTTCATGGCCATGAAAAGAGAAAAAATCATAGATTATGTCATGTCTACAGCTAGAGGCATCATGCCTAATTTCATTACATTCTGGGAAGAACCTTGGTAGGTTCTCAAATTAAATCCTTAATGCCAATTCCTCTTCTTCAGTATTTAGAAAAATCTTTTCAATCAAAGTGGAACATAAATCTACTTCAACTAGGAATCTAGAATAGTGGCCATATCTAGAAACTTAGGCTTCCTTATCTAGTTTAATCTGGATTCCTATTAAAAAGAAAATATCATACAAAATCGTAGGATTCCACAAAATCCAGTTTAATCCATAAACTTTTACCCAGACTTGGATTGATGTCTTTCCTATTTCTTGTAGATTTAACCTTCGGTCCCATTACTGTATATAAAGTGCATCAGGTTTGAAAGAGGTGGAGCCATACACCCACACTTGCAGCTTGACTTATTCAAAGGGGAAGAGAAAGTGGTAGAAACCCTTCCCTAAGGAGATGCATTTCCAGGATACAAAGCCCTATATCCTTGATAGTATTTGAGTAAGATAATCAAGATTCCATTGCTCCGAACCACTAGGAAGTATGAGTCGAGAGATGTTTGAGTGTGCCCCAATTTGTACCTATTCCTAGACCGCAAGCGGATTAGCTTTCACATGTGAAACAGAACTCTTTAGATGAATTCCTACATTTGAACTCTTGAAAGAAACTAAGTGATGGTTTTGTGAACTGGCCTTGTTTAGTTTCCTAGCATAGGAACCTACCTTTATAAGAACTGGATCCTTCAATCCAAATTCTGCATGTTTGTACGAATCAAAACGCCTATGAGTTAAGAAATCTCATTCCATCGTTGCGATGATGAAGCAGGAAACCTTAGTCTGCATAGCACGAAGAGGGGAGCTCCCATCCATTTTCCATCATTCCTTAGTTAGTTTATAGAATTTCTTAAATGTGATGGTTTATGAAAATTATTTTTCTTTTCCCTTATTGAAATGAATTGTTTAAATGATATGATAAATGAGTTAAAATACAACACATATTTTTTATTTCATAATTCAATGGTTAATTGAAATGTTATGCATTTTTTATATTAACAGAAAAGGTGAACATGAAATATGAGAGGTAAAACCTCAGGTATTATTATATAAATATGATTATTAATTTATAGATGCAACAATAGGATTTTAACAGTTCTTTTGAGAATGATGGTATCACAATCCCTTACATCAGGTGTTGAGCATGACATCTGACACCATTGACTCAATTTTGATGGTGGGATTTACATGCCTCAACCCTTGTTTGTGTTTAACATGATGGAACACTCAACATATTGACTAACAAGAATGATGGAACCCACTCATAATGAGATCTAGGTAATGTACAATATTTATTGAACTTATTGGATTGTTAGACTGTTTATGGATGTCTTAGTTATGCCTCGGTCCATCCAACAAAAAGTATTCTGGTATATGACCACTTACATCCATGTGTAATTGGTTCATATTGGTGGATGAAATATATAATTATTTTATTTATATATATACTATATATATATAATTATCATACATTCCTCACAGAAATTTTCCAATGTAGGTTGATCCGCCATGATTCGAGTTAGAAACTAAGCTAGACGGTTATCTATTTCAGCACATTTATATTGTTTAATTTTCTATACAACTGATTTAGTTACGATCATGTATTGTATAACTTCTAGATGTCGTTGCTGATGTCCTCCTAGTATTTTATCTCACACCATACACTTGATGACCTTGGTACCCAATAATATTATATTCTTATAGCTATTGATACGGGTATGTTCCCTACTACAAGTATTTGATTTGAGTGACTTATAGATGGACATAGGATCATATGACTGAGAATGTTCTCAAGATTATAATGTGTAATTATTTGTATCTTTTAATTTTTTGTAGAATGTATAATATTCACCTTTTATACTCTCATTTTTTGTATACCAACATTACATGAATCATTTTTTTACACTGCCTGGTGAATTTTGATTATTTTTCTATGGTCAAGATCACTATTATTCTAATACTTTATTAATAAATCTATTTATTATATGCTTATAATGTTTTATGATTACAATTATATCCATTTTTTCACTATGAAATTAGGGTATTGTCTCCTTATAAACCACCCTTACACCCACATTTCTAGTCTGGATCCTTTGAAGTATGGGGAGGAGTGTTTTAGGCCACATGACCCATCAAATCTGGGCACATGTTAATTGGACCATGGGTGAATACATTTCATGATTGAACATTTCCCATAAATAGTTTCCATTATTCTAAATTTTTTATTTGTTATCTTGGGATTGGTCAAGAGAAAATCCCAATCATGATATCACCTAAGGAAGCTCTAATAAATTGGATCCATTGGGTATGATCCAAATGGTTGAGGCCATCAACTAATTTTTACATGTCAATAGTGTTTTTTAAAATCCAATATGTATAATAACATTATGATCACTATTCAAATGCTAGAGTATCTAGAATTAACATGCTTAACGATCATTTAAATATGATATGATATAATAAATCCAAATAAGTGAATGTTTTTCTACTACCATAATTCAGGATATGAATTTTAATTATATTGAATGTGGAATTTTATTTAAAAATTATTGGGATATTACAATTCTCCAGCTATTAGAATGTTATGTATAGAATTTTTTATTTCCCACACTAAAATAGATTAGGGTAATTTTTTTAATCATCTCATCTGGTTCCAATGTCTCTTCTTATAATTTTTTGTTTCCACACAACTTTTGAAAATATTTATTTTAATATTTCGTAAAACATTATCATTGTGATCTATCATCATCCCTAGATGCTCCTAAAATGAGAGGTAAATATCCAATGGTAACAATTATGGACTGAGTTCAATTGAGTGGTTTGGTATGTACTTCCTTAAAATGGATAAATGGAATAAATCATGTTCTATAGAATATATGGGTGGGAGTTCCAATCGATAGGAAACTATTCCAATAAAATCATGGTTCTTAAAGGACAAATCTATCATGGACTAAAAATTTCCTTGTTCCCAAATCTAAAGTCATTTTTTATGGATATATGTTGAGTAATACCATCTTTTCAACATTAAAATCTAGGTACCATCAACAATTATCATTATTACACGTCTATTAAATCAAATAATCCTTAAAATAACGTGGAATGGTCTTAAACATGTCCACAACTTCCTCAACCATTCATGAGCAAGACTTTTTGCACCCCACAACTTCATCCCATGATTCAGGTTTCCCACAGCTCTTCCTATAAAGGGCTTCATTGAAAGCCATTTGGTTTCTTGAGCGTAAATAATTATCGTATGAGAACTCAACCAAAGGAATATGTTGGTCCCATCCTATATTGAAGTCAACTGATAATACTCTCAACATTTTCTCATGTTTATAGACAGTCTACTCAGATTAGAAATTAGTTTGAGGGTGTTAACTCGTGATGAGGTTCAAATCGGTAGTTAGAGTGTACTGAAGACTCATCATGGACATTGAGTTATATTATAAATCGCAATTAGATAAAATCGAAATTGGTGTTCCATGAAGCATCACCTATTCTCTAATATGTATCTATTCATGTTAATCGTTTGGTAATTCTTCTCGAATGGAAATGAAGTAATTAGTATTTTCATGATGATCCACCTCAATAAAAATTTCATTATTTCCTCCTTATATATTCGGTAAACCACTAACAAAGTCCATGGTGATGTTTTCCAAATTCCATGTAGGTATGGGTATGGTTGCATAATCCCCTTGGATTTTTCTGACTTTCAGTGATGACATTGAAGACATCTTGCAATATAATCCCTATTCTAATTATTAATATCATTTTACAGATATTTATTTTATATATCTCAATACATATTTTTGATTCATGGATGGATGGATAATTTTGAACTATGTGTATCATCTAACACCTACTTCATTAACAATTTATTTTATTGTACACATAGTAATGACCCAAATAATACAACTCCTAATTCATTAGAATTAACCTCCATGTATTTCCCTTTTATTATAACTTATACTTTTTACTAAATTCCCAAATTATACCTTGATAATAATGTATCCTATCCCTATAGGATGGTTGAGAAATCATTTGTGAGATGACTGATGATGTTACTTCATTCATGATTCCCATGTCAATCATTTTCAAATCTATGTAGATTGGGGCCTTATCAAATCTAATTAATAATAAAAATGGTGGAACCTTTCTACATAGAGAATATGAAATTATATTAGCTTTACCAAGAGGTTATAGGGTTGATTACTCATATAATTTTATTTAATATAACTATTTTTTAGCTTATATTGAGCTCTTTATATGTGAATGCTTAATTGAGGCTTTCAGAACAGATTTATATTTCACACCTCTACACAATGAGATAATACCACCATATTTAATGAAATGATCCTCACAGATAACTCCATATCATGTGTTGGGTAGTTCTATTTGTGAACATTGAACTTCATTACAGAATGGGTTGTGACATTTTCCTTTAAATTTAACTCAAATATCAATCCTTTCTTTTAATCATCACTAAATACCACAGAAATTTATCCACTGGTGGGTATTATGATTATAGGTGAAATGAGAATTTTTTTTTCAATCTCCATGAAGTTATCATGACATTCAAAATTCAAAGAATACTTATGTCCATTGAATTTTAACTAGTATTGAGGACATTACAATCATAATATATTTCTCACATATAATGTACAATACCATGCTAATCCAAGGAAACATCAGATGTTTTTCATTGATGTTGGACTCAAACATCTTTTAATTGATTTTATCTTTGAAGGTCCCACATATATATCATTAAATTTGTTATTATTCCCTATTAATGACACTTCCTTCAACTAAAACACACAGTTTATGTACACAACATAAATCAGCTCCATTCGTAAGGTATTTAGAAGAGTACTTAAGTGCTCATAATGAGCCTCCTTGATTTTAGATCTTATATTAATATAACCAATAAAAACTAACACAAATTTGTTGAGGTAAATCCTAATTAATCTATTCATCATTACCATAAATATTACTAGATAATTAGTGAGTCTAAAAGGAACTACTATGAAATCTAGCTTCTCGTACCTTGTATGAAAACAATTCTTATGGATATCCTCTATCTTCACCCTAATGTGGTAATACCCTAACCCAAGTTTCACCTTGAAGATGTATTGTGTTTTAAATAGATGATTGATAAATTAATCAATTATCAGAATATGATACTAGTTCTTTATCATGATCTTACTGAGATAACAATAATCAATGAAATATCACAATGATCCATTCTTGTACGTGACAAAGATGATTATAGTATCCCAAGGTGAACCACTTTGGAATATGAACACTTTATCCAAATTATCCTCTAGTTTTTATCTTCATCTCCACATGTTCCAAAAAATTAATTCTATATAGAGTCATGTATTATTTTAGCACACTAATGATATTGATTAAAAATTCAACCTCTCGGCTATGGGGATGTCTTGGAAACCTTTTGGAAATACATCATTGTATATGTTCAAAATGGCCATGTATACGTGGATGATCCTTTCCCTAGACACAATAATTTGACATAAATATTATTTCCCATATGTAAATTATATCCATGTGAGAGATGGTGGTTCTAAATATGATTAATCTATCTTCATGTATTTTCACAGAATAGGGGTTCAATTTTCAATAGAGAGATTGATTACCGTCTCCTTGAAATTGTTATTGGATCTATATATGGAAAGCCAACTCATACAAATAATTTCATAAAAATACACCGAATTGAGTATTATAATGATTTTTTGGGATGTTCCACCAAAACATTTTGATTAGGGAGTAGTTATATACATGTAATGTAAGAATTTCCCAATGTTCATATTTCAACAACATCGACACTTGCATGATTTGTGGTAGTGTTCAAATATTTCAGTGAATTATTTCTAATATTATGGAATGTGTAGAATCATAATTAAAATAAAATGTATCTCTTCATTAATGAATAACTAGAGTATTTTTCACCACTACATTGTTGGGATCCACCTCAATAGTTCTGATGGAAAAAGATCTCCATTTATTCCATGAATATTATTAGTTGTCTCTAAAAACTCTTGGATTGGTGAATTGTTTACAAAGTACCCACGTTCATTAAATTTGATGATTTGAAAAATTAATAGTGGGTTGAATGGATAATTCCATTCCTCCATAGAATTATTGGGTATCTCAGGTCATCAATTACTAGCTAGGTGTCCTTCTTTCCATCAAATAAATCACTTCGTCACCCACATAGATAATAATCTGGGTGCGTCTTTACTCACTTTTGGAAAGTGTTATTTTGAAATTTAATAGAACTATTAGATTTCTCCATTAGACCACCAAAATTAAACTCCACATTAAATTTTTAATCCACCTTATACCCTTGAGATTTTCTGATATCCATTTTTCATTTGAAGGTACATTTGGAAATTTCATAATAGATATCAATGTCTCAGATAACTATGGATTTTCATTGACTAGGATTTATCCCACCGAATATGTTTTTAACCTTGAATTCTGAGATTATGAAAAATTCAGATTCATTTCAAGAATGTATGGTGATGTTTTCCTTATATACCCTATTATATTAGTTTTCTTTTTTCATGAGGTCAGAAATATCTCTTTCTATTTTATGTCCCAGAATTTAAAGTAAAGTATTTATTGAAAATCATTATCTAGATATCTATCATCCAAATTTCATCTATATCTTCCTCAGGCTTTTTAATCTTGATCAATATCTACCTCTAATCAGCTACTCCCTCAATAAGATATAAATATAGTAAAATCATATCATTTTTAGAACATAGAAGCATGGATGTGATCTTGAAAATATCAGTTATGAATTGGTACGTGATTAATGGATATGATGATCTATTGAATGCAGGATTCCTAAGTTGCATAAATAAATCAATTTCATCTTGTTATTTATTAGGGATATTTTTTCACTCCTCTGGATCTTGGTTTCTATTCATGACATTATATCTTCAAGAGTGTATCATCATAAAGATCACGATTCCTTCCCCAGTTTGGTTTGGTATCTCATTGAGGAAATCATTACATTTCCCTCCACATTTTCTATTTACAATATTCTTCATATATTTTGGCACTATCTAGAATAATAGAAATATTCGTAATGAGTGTTGGTAAACTATTCAACACATAAACATGAATCTAATGAAATTGAATTGAAAAATTCTCTATTAAGTTCATATCCTAAATATGTAAATTTATAGGATATAACATATGTTGTCCATGATGAATTTTCTAACATATTAACTTATCATTATTTTTGTGATCAATAAATAATATTTTATAATAAGAATATATATTTTACAATTCATATCCCCAATGATTGTCAAAACATGTGTGCAGCAAGGCCCATTACCATGAACCATTTCCCTATCATGTATAGCTCAACATGGTGTTTTGGGGTTTTATACCAATGTGAATATATTCTAGAGCAACATTCACATATTGTTCCTAGACAATGATATATTTTCATAATAATGCTAATAATCTATACATACCAAAATTTTGGGTTGTTTTTTATAAATATTTTTATCCCGGTGTCTTTCATTACAGTTCTCTAATCATAATCCTAGAAATATCTAAAAAATATTAATGATAAAAACTATGAAAACATGAACTTTATTACACATTAATTGATTATTTATTACATAATTTTACACATTATACTACCCATATAATCAATCAGTCTCTTATAACTAGGAATTAAGTACATTACATAACAAATTATGCAACGAATACGACATCATTATTGAAAACATCCTTAACATGATTATAACATTTCATCATAATTTACACTAAATGGGATAACCATGGAACATACATAGGAAAGTGGTGAAATATAAATCATATTAAGAGAATTAAATATGGAATAATATGAATAAGGTAATATATGATAGACAATATGATTATTACTTCTAAATAAAAAGGAAAAGAATTATAAACCTGAATAACAATTCATGATATAAAATGATAACATATGGGGAACAAGGTAAATGTTGAAACAATAAAAAACCATGCATCATAAGTATATGTCATGTATAGAATCACATAAATCATGATTGAAAATTTCAGATGATTGATTGCTTTCACTCCCGAATCCCATATATGAAATATAATTAGACTAAAACATTACACAATTCATTAGAGTGTTATATTATTTTGGGAGCACCCGTTATCTTCATTTCATTCTCCTGATTAAGGGTCCCACAATGATAGTTTGAATTGAAATAATTTCTCATAACCTTTTATTCAATGATAATGAAATGTGGAATACATACGTATGTGTACCCCATCAAATAATTATAAGTGAATAAATGTGAAAACCCTTTATAGGAATTGGGTACGGGTATTCACAAAACATTTTTTGGCATGGAATCATGTGGTGAAAATTCTGTTGAAAAATAGGGGCACAAAATGTTCATTGGAGTGATTAATGAGAGTGAAAGAGGTCTCAAATCATTTATATCTAAAAATTTAAGTACGTTATATGAGAAAAAACATACCCAACCATTAGGGATTTTAAATAAATGAGCATAAAATTAAGAAGATTCTTTAATAAATTGGAGAAAGAGAGAATCACATACCTTGAGTGTGACACTCAAAATGATTTGGAGGAACATCTTGAGAGATTGGGGAATCATTTGATAACATTATAGAGGAGGGGATATTAAGATGTGATATAAGGAATTATATTGAAGAGAAGTGGGATCTAGAGTGGGATTTTATATGAAATTAACAGGGATTTATTTATCATTTATCAAACATAGGTTTTAGAATATATATATGAAAACTACCAAAAAACAATAATTTTCATGGGTTTTAAAATATTTCAACAAACGATGTTTGGTTTTTATTAACATATAAGTCCAAGGACCTAACATATTAAAATAATATGCTTTGTGATGTGGAGGAGAGTCATACCATTAATGAAGTGATTGTAATAAATTAAAAGATATTATAGATGGTAAGATTATTCATAAATGATTTATAAAATAAATAAAAAATATTTAAAAATATATTATTATCAATATAAAAAAATTGGTGGTCGATAACCATTATAGTATTTAGTACATGATTTTGGGTCATTATGATGTCATAATACACACCGCATATTTATACCAAATTTAAATTTTATCCAAAAAATCGATTTTTTATGAAAATTATAAAACATTAACCATTAGATAATTTCAACATTCGGAATCCAAACATAATATTTATTTTATCAATGAAATATTTTAAAATTTTTTATTTTAAATTTTAAAATAATAATCCACATGTATTTGGAAATGAAGGGTTTCTTATAATAATATTTTTTGAACACTTATAAAATCTATATTTGATTTCATAAATATTATATTTTCATTTAAATTTTAAAAAAAATATTTAATAACATTTTTATTTAAAAAATAAATTAATTCATCAAAATGAACCTCTCAATTAAAATTGAATACTTATAAAAAATACAACTTCTATTTTATTGTATAAAAATAAATATCAATTATAAAGTAATGATATGGGGAATATAAAAACAATACTCTGTTATAATTAAAATATAAATATTCATATTATTATTTCATTCATACATATCTCCTTAATGAACTAGAAAATTCTCTAAGGGTATGGTGTTTGATCGTGATACTTTCATGGAATTTTTCATCCTACATGGTTTCTGTTTTGATCTTGATAAGCATGAACATCTCCCATAAATAGTTTCAATCGTGTTTACATTGATGGATATAGTCTTGGGAATTGTTGAGGGAAAATACCAATGATTATATCTTCCTTGGATGCTCTGATAAATGTTATTCATAGGGTATGATCCTACTTGTTGATTCCATCATATCATTTGTCGGTTTGAATTGGATTTTTAAAAACACTATATTTATACTAAACATGTGATCACTTGTAAATGGCTATATTTACAAATTTTATATTCATAATGGTATTTTATATTTGATGGGGAATAATAAAATAAAATAATTACATTTTTTATAAAACTATTATAAATAATAAGATGATTAATTAAATTTCAAGGGGATTATATTTATAATATATTGGGTTGTTACAATATGACACCACATAGTTATCCTACATCAACCCAAACCATAGAAAATTTCTGAAGGCATATAAAAAGACCATTTATCCAACTATATGTTTTGGATGTTTCAGAAAAATGGGTCATCGTCAAATGCTTCTTATACTAGTGAAGGAAACCCAATAATCTAGGCTCTATTACCACTTTACCACATTATAATGAAGTGATTTAACATATGAAGAATGTCAATCAAAATCATTGAAGAATATTCTTTAATAACATTATATTAAAAAAAAAGTCACTAAACCCGAACAGATTTATTGGCTTCACCAATGACATAACTACACTATTATTCTCATGGTCCCCTAAAACCCTCTATTCTAAATTCATATACACAAAAAATACTCACCACCCTTGTATAGAAGGTAAAAATTTAAATCATGGAATATATATGATGATATTAATTATTTCCTATCACAATACTCAATTATTTCACTTGATACTCTTTGTTTAGTGAATAAACATGGTCATCATCCTAGAACACCATCCCAATACATTGAGGTACTGATGGAGCACCCAGTTCATTAGATTAATGAATACCACTAGAGAATTTTTCAACCCAAAAGGCATGAACAAATACTAAATGTGGTCATAGCTTCTTCCAAAGACTATTTTGGTAACATTATCCAATATACCTATACCATGGTGATATGAGGAGAAAATTCGATCTTTGAGAACTAGCCCACCGCTAAAGCATAAGAGAAATTCACTAATACAAGGAAAGGGATATTTATCTTGATTGTTAAATTATTCAGCATCATGAAATAGATACACAGCTGAAGAGATCCATTGGTCGTCTTTGGAAATGGTGATTGGGAAGCCCAAGGTGAGGCATTTAGGAAATGAATACATTTTATTCTAAATAGTCAAACTGAAATATTAATTCCCTCAACTCACTGGGGGACACACAATATGAAGGAAGTGATATATGTTGTTTTCCTAGTCCCAAATAACATGTAGATTCCTCATCACACTTCTGAGGTAACCCTATGAAATCAAATGGAAACACTTCTAGTGACTCATCCTCCATATGAGTAAATCCACTCTCAAAACTCCCATCATCAACCTCGAACATGACTGAAGAAATATGGAAAATTAGATCTCCTAATTATAGATGTGTAGGTCAATCACATCTTAACTGAGGATCCCATTCATTTAAAAACACATATACTTCCATAAGGTTACCCAAATATCAGTCATCAATTTTCAAAATTTTTGTGCACTGGGAAATTCACTACTTAATACATACTAAGGATCATATAAAAAACAAATGTTTATAGAACATGGTAATACCATTCTTTTTCAACCCATAACAGAGTGAGAGCACAAGATGGACACTTAAATAATTTATCTCACTTCTTAAAAAGTGGTATTTACAAATTCATTGAATACAACATGATCATTGATGTAAATTTATAGAAATCCACAAGACGATCAGTGGTAATTGAATTTTAAGAACCAATGTAAAACTAGGAAACATCTATGGACAATGCAATAATAACTATACCTATAACCATAGATAGTCATGTTCATGGTTCCAATAGAGATTGATTTATATCATTAATGCAACTCATATATGACTAAGAATGATGATGAACACTAACATGTAGCACCAATATTAACTTAATATGACTAGAAGAATATCTAACATTGCCGCCACAACCGAAAAACAGGGAAGCTGATGTCCTGGATGGATTTGACATGGCTGACAATCACCTATAGGCCATAGAACACACTCCACCATGATATGGGCACGTATCTATTTAAGAATATATCTTATTACCCATACATTCACACCAATTTCAAGGCCTATGTTGGATTAAACATGCTGAACACACATGTTTTATCGTTTCCCACTAATGGGACAAAACCGATTCTTCATCTGAGTTCATAGATGATCGTTCCTGTGATGGGTGTCCAGAACTACCACATCCCATCATTTATTCCATATCTCTCAATAGCATATTTTTTGATTAACCATCACTGCTCGGACCCACTACTAGACATCGATAAAAAATTAAAGGTATCCAATTTGATTGATCTTCTGTATCAAATCCTGAAAGAACACTTCCACATATGGATTTTTCATAAAATAGATGACCTTGGAGAAAATATCCCGCTGCAACCCCATCTCAAACCATGGTGAAATTAGGTTCTCATTGGAAATTACCATGATTGAGAACCAAAAAAATCATAAAAATATATTACATACACCAACACCGACCAATTACGCTTGTCAAGATCCTAAAAATCTCAGGTCATAGAGAGAGACACAATCTCATGAAAATTCTACACATGTAAAATTACTTTTAAATTGTAACACCCTGATATTTTATGAGAATTATTATTTTTAATTTCTTTGATGTAGTTTTTTTTACTCTTCACCATGATTATCTTGAGCTATACACAACACTGTATTAGCTTGTAGTATACGCAACACTATTATTGCCTTGTGATGCACTAAATCTCAAGTTCATTTGAATAAAATTCATTTTACATGACACCAAGTATAGATTTTGATAAATGTATAATTGAACTATATTTTTTGTATGGTATAAGCAACACCAAAGGAATCTTTCCCTACATGAAACCCTGACTTGGATTGCATTACACACAAGAGCGACCTTCCTCAATAGCGTCTGTTGTATGTAATATCGAGATTCACTAAACAATGATATATTGTTATAAAATTATTATAAACTATCCATTTTGAATATTATAAACAAATTTTTTAATTTTATAACATTATAAATCATCATACAAATTTCTTTGAATGAATAATGAGTAAAAAATCATTTTTCTAGATAAAAGAAGTATTTTATAAAAAATGTTTGTTTTGACGCCTTTTGATAGCGCACCCATGTTTAATTTAATTTTTTGACAAGTTTATAAGATTAATTTTACAAAATAAACTTCTTATTTTGAATCAAGATATAAAAATTTCTATTGGATAAAGTTTGGATATTTTTCTAACAACCTTCCTTTTTTGATGAATAGTAATAACACGCTATATTTTTCTTAAAAAAATCTTTTTTTATCGAGATAATTTATATGGTTTAATTATAAAATTAAATTGTTTAAAAGTATAAATAGAATATATTTTTACCATTTAATATAATTTATTTCATTAGAATTAATTTTACAATGAATTCATGTGTAAAAAAATTTCAATCTTTGACAATGTTTTAACTTTTAAAAACCGTTTTCTTAACAACGAGATTAGTTTTAAATTAATTAATTAAACTTCTGTGTTTTGAATTATGAATAATGGATTCCATATTAGGATTCAGTGGGTCCAAATTATGTTAATTAGTTACTTTTATTTTTTTGATATTATGAATAGTAACTACGATAATTTTTATTTACTACAGTTAAAGTTAGATCGGGAAATTAAGCATAAAAATAAGATAATAAAATTACCCTAAGACCTGCCAAAATTATATTGGATGAATAAAAGTCGACTCATATCATTTAAGGGTCTAAATAGATTCATTTCATGGACTATTGACCTTGAAAAGTATATAATTATAATTAAAACCAATGAAAGTGACAACATGTCACTCTCTTATATCTTATGAGTGTATTAATTTTAATTTAGTGATAAACCTAATTAAACTACATATATAAAGAGTATCATGAAATCTAATAAAATTATCTACATAATGAGAATTTATTTAGAATTTTTAGGTATTAAATAATTATCATTAATGTTCTAAAGAAAATTTATTAATTAATATGTCATGTTAAGAGTCTATTAAATATTTTGGTTCAAATATATCCTATGTGTGTATTTTATTTAAATTCAAATAAATGAATAGTTTCAAAACTGACACAATTGTTATTTTATAAAAATAACATATTATTAAATTCATTAAAAATCACATAAATATTTAAAAAATATTAACTGAAATTTATATTGTTTAAAATTTCATAATGTTTTCAATTATGGAAAATTCACAACACATAAGTATTTATTTATAACAATTTAAAATTTAGAAAATTATTTCCAAAAAAATTATATAGATTAAATAAGGATAAATCAAGTTGATAAGATTTAAAATAAATTACCAACACTTATAAATAATATTTTTTGGTGAGATTACAACCCTATATAATCTAATATTTTGAGTTTAGTCATTCTTTGAGGGTTATAAGTGGGGTTTGAGTTTATTAAAAATTAATATTTTAGAGGATTCCAAAAGTTCATCTCTCCTCTCTTATAAAAGGGAACCTCCTCCCTATCCTCATCACACCACATTGAGCCTTCAAACACGGCCAAAACATGCCCATTTCTATTCTCCACTTTTTTAGAAATATACTAGTGGTCCTTATCATCTTAAAAGATCAAATTTAGTGTCCTAAGTGGAGGTTTAGAAGAGGCGTGTCGAAGAAGAGATAATACCTTTACCGATTCTTTCAAGTTCATTTGTTATTATAATTCCTCATATATTCGTGTTTCATAATAATGTAATAACATTATTATCACTCATATACTAATATTTTTAAAAAAATATAAACTATCCCTATTTCACCTTTTGTCCATCCTATGTAAAATGAAATCACAACGCGTGCGTACCTTCAGAATACCATCACCACGTCGTGGTGTAATCTTTTTTTCCACCACCACCTTACATGGATGGTTATAATGGTGTAATGAATAAATATATATGGTTATTATAACATGATACTAATTCTGGATATTATATCATCCACTATTATTCCATTCAATAGTTATGGTAATGATATCATCGCTCGTGCGTACGTACAGATTACCATCTCCACGACGCGATTATATTCATTCTCCAAGTTAACCATTAAAGAATGATTATAATATATATATATATAATAAATAATCATGAAATATATGGCATACTAATGATACAGGATTTATAAATATGTTATTTACTTACATCCATTCAATTGAATAAGGAATCAAAAATAATGTTCATGCATACGTACGACCTACCATCTCCAAGGACGTTGTATTTATTTCCATTTATTGACCTATTATATATATGTATACTAGGAATATATATTATATATAAATCATTTTTTTACATTATGGAAGTAAGTAAACATGTTCTATATAATCATATGAATAATTACAAGTGCAAACACTGAAGACAAATGCAACGATTTTACCCAAAACGCTGTTTTAACATGGAATTGCCAAATTAATGGGTAATATAAAGTCTTAAGTGAATTGTATATGATATAATAAATATTATGATGGATCTATTAAAAGTTAATAATATTTTTAATACCAATATGCAAGAGACTCATAAATATACTGAATAAATTGGACATAAGGTAATGGATAATTTTGCAATCTCATTTTTATCTGAGATTACTTATATTTAAGTATTTAATGGGGTTATATTTTTAATCCATGTCCATCAAAATGTTATTTCATAAATTGTTTAATATTATTACATGTATTTATAATGTCATGTTTTCCCCTCTTTTACTTTTACATTGTGTTATGTAAGGAATATTTATTTTTTTACAATACGAGGATCTCTTTGACTTTTCTGGCCAAAGTATGAGAAGAATATTTTTTTAATTCATACGCAATGAATGAATTTTTATGATTTCATAGAACATTATTTAAATGAATATTCCTTTAAATTCATTCAATTTTATTTTAAATTAACTATTTTTTTGTATGACATTTTGAGAAAGGAATGTTGTTTTGAAGTAGAAAGGATATTTTCCTCAAGAATGTAGTTCAAGTGGATTATCAAAATTATTTTCCATCTAGGATAATATATGGTCCTGTTTCAATAAATATTATTACATTGATTTGATTATGTAATGAAGGAATTATTTTTATGAAGTCATTTTATCTTATATCGATTATGTTATAATGGAATTATGTTTATGAATCCCATTTTCATTACATGGGTTATGCTATGATGTGTGATTTATTATTTTATGGAAAAAATAATAATGGATTCATTATGATATGGGTGGGACTTATATATCCCTCCAATGAATTGGGTAATTATTTATATCTCTTCAGATAGACATGGTTGGAACGACAAGTAAACCTGGATCAGTAATAGACTTTGTCTATTGTGATGTTCTTCAAAACAATTCCTTGTATACTATGGAAATCATAACATGTGATTAATGGGTTTCCATAATTAAATGTTTTATCCCCATGATATTTTATCATTATTAATGTTCCATTATGATCTATGCATTATGTACTGCCAAGATTTATGTCATTGCTCATGATTTTGATGTTTTATGTTAATGTTTTTACATTCAAATGTTTATGGATTGTTTTTATGTTCCCCATGTTTACCCTTACTGAGCATTTGAGCTCACCCTTTTCTTGTTTTATTTTACCCAGGATATAAATAAATGTTTTAGGTAAGAAAAAAATGGAAATATATTCAGGGGATATGTTGAAGATCTTTCACCATGATTAAAAGAATATGTTCCGAGTTTCCAATGACAATAAACTAATACGGTCTTTGGGTGTCTCTTTTTTATGTATTTTGTATTACAAAAAAGTTATGTACTATCTATATACGTCATGTTTGGGTAACTATAGTTGGAATTAGAGCTATGTTTTAGTTAACCATTGGAAACTAGGATGCAAAAACATTACTGAAATCCCTATATATATTTATAAATTATGTCAAGGGAAGTCTCTATGGTTAAGTATAAGTATGGTTATAATCCTAGAATTATGGTCACGATCATAAAATTAAACCTATGATTTTATATATCGAAGGTACTCCATGTTTATTATATATTTTTTCTAGCATGATTTTTTCCTCCCACACTATTCATTTTGTGTTTTAGACGATGGCTAGAACCCGAAGGAACCGTTTTGATCAATGTAATGTATAATGAAATGATTTTCATTCTAGAACAAACCAATGTTATGCGATATGGAGTGAAAAATATTATTTCTATACTTACAGAATCTATGAATCATTATGAACTTACAAATGATCAGAGAAGAGAACAATATTCTATTGAGTCCTTCATGAGGCAACACCCACTATATTTCAATGGGTCTTCTGATCCACTTGTTTCTGAAAAATGAATCAGTACCCTTGAAAAGATATTTTTCATACTTCTCTATTCGGAACATGAAAAAGTCATTCGGGATATTTACCATTTAGAATGTGAAGCAAACTAGTGGTGGAATCTAATTAAGAATAAGAGGCCCCAAGATGAAATTGAATCCATGGAATGTGTTGAGTTCAAGAAATTATTTTTTAATAAGTACTTCCCTCGTATTATTTGAAAAATATGGAAAAGGAGTTCATTGAGTTTATGAAAAAGGATGATGAATCTGTTGGTATATACTAGGAGAATTTTACAAGGATTTCAAGGTATGCATTTGGCTTTATCATCCAACCTGAACGTAAGGTTGATCAATTCTTTAGTTGCTTAAAACCAAGTCTTCGAAGGGATTTTTCTATAAAGACATCAATAGATATGAATAAATTGTGTGTTGTGCTATCAATGTAGAACTGGATGTTTCTGTTACATATCAATATCATGATTAAAAAAAAGAAAGATGGAGGTCAAGGAAAAATCTCATAAAAATGGTGAAAAGAGGGTGAATGTTTCTTTGTGCGCAATGTGTGGAAAGAAGCATAGTGGTGATTGGCTAAAAGGTACTAGAAATTGTTTCAAGTGTGGAAAAGAAGGTCCTCGAGCAGCTGAGTTCTGAAATAATGGGAAAAAGGTTTCTAATGATGTGAATAGAGAAAAGACTACATAAGATTCTCGACCAAAACTTCAAAGCTTCAAGTGCAAGGAAATGTGGTATTATGCTAATCAATGCCCAAATCCAAGGGATAATGATGATCGACGTGAGGAACCTCCTAAGGTAAAGGACAAAGGGAAGTCACATGCGATCACTATTTGTGATGATGAGTATGAAAATGATGTTTTGGAATGACTAAGTGTTTATGAAATTGGATTTCAAAATAGTATCATGGAATCTCATGTATAGTATCATGTAATTTTGGAATATCTATGTATTGGTTTTCAATAATTCAATGGTACCTATAACCATGAAAACTGATTGAAATATTTTTAGAAAGTAGATGGTATGCACATAATAAATGGATTAGGGGAAAATGAATTGTTCGATAGTATTAATGAGCTCATGACTAATATAAGGACAATGTTATATCAAGGTTTGAGTATATAGAAATTTTGGGATTTTAATATGTTGAAATAGTTATCTTTTGATAGAAATCATGCTTTCACTAATGTTCATTGGGTATTAATTTTTCAAGAGAATACGTGATTAAGGTATTCACATGTTTGGAATGTGACCGACAAGATATATCGTATGTTATATGGGGGATAAATGATGGTATTCACATGCATGGTTGATGAAATTTATAGTAATAGTTTTCTTTATACAATGAGCATGGGTAGAAATATTTTGGAAATGTGTATAGATTTAAAAATTATTATTTTGCACATAATATAATATTTTTTTAAGTATAAAACCTTTTTTCGATATTATCTATTAATGTAATAATAGTGTCATTTTAGAAAAAGGACAACCTGCAAGACGGGCAACAACACATCGCGTCGGACAAGGTTGCGGGAATCAAACCCACAACCGAAGTGCGACAGTCCTTTATCACCTACCACTAGCATACAGGATGTCCCTGGTTAGTAGAAACTAATTTTATTTTATTAAGATGTATAAATGATGAAGTATATGTACATTTTTGGAACCATATACGATTAATCTCACCAAAATATGGACTTGTGTATATAAAATTATCTTACCTTTGTGTTTGAGACAGATGGAATGACCTATCATTCTATCAAAAGATCTACTAACACTTTACGGAAGACAAAGTCAACTTCATTTCTTTAAGAGATGATGTGAAAATTGATCAAGGCACAAACAATAGTTATATTGTACCAAAATAAGGTAAGTATTTCGTTAAATTAAAAAATTCATCAACATTAGGGAAATGATATTGAAAACCAAAAATTTTGTCATATTTCCCTCATATCTGATGAATTAGATGGTGCCTTATATCATTAAAAATTTATGTCTTTGTGATTATTGGCTTTTTCATAGCCATGTTCCCTACCACTCTTCATCCAAACATGATTTTATATTTCTCTTCCATATCTATAATTTCACCTATATTATTCTATGTGGAAACCCAATGATGATTTACATTGGGTATCCATTATGATTCTAAGGTTCCTTTTTAAAATGATTATTTTTTATTCGTTTTCATGATGTGGGTTTCTATGAAAGAAACTTTAAAGTATAAATCCATTTATATCCCTGAAGAATTTCGAGGGTGAAATTAATATTAAGGGGGGTAGAATGTAACACCCCGATATTTTTTGAGAATTAATTTTTTTTAATTTCATTGATGTCTTTTGTTTTATGCTTTACCAATATTAGCTTGCGCTATACACAACAAATTATGAGATTTTAGTATATGCAATACATTTTTTGGCTTGTGATGCACACAATTTCAAGTTCTTTCGAATAAAATTAAGTTTACACAACACCATGAATATATTTTGAACACTGTATAATTGAAATTTGTTTTGAGTATGTTATATGCAACACCAATGGAAGCATCCCCTACATGCAACCTTGACTTGTCTTGCATTACACGCAATAGTGACCTTCCTCAATAGCATGTGTTGTACGCAATACCAAGATTCACAAAACAACGATGTATTGTTATAATATTATAATGAGCTAGAAATTATGAATAATATTAACCAATGTTTTAATTTTATAAAATTATAATTCAACTTACACATTTTCTGGAATGATATATGAGACCAAAATCAATTTTTGGATAAAAGATGAATTTTAAAAAAATGCAGTTTTTCTGCCTTTTGATGGATCACCTATATTAAATGTAATTTTTGACAAGTTTATAAGTTCAATTTTTTTTAAAAAAGCTTCCATTTTAAAGTCACGATATAAATGTTTACATTGGATAATGTTTTGATATTTTTCGGACAACGTTCTTATTTTGATGAATAGTAAAAACACCCTAAATTTTACTTGAAAACAACTTTTTTCATTGAGATAAATTATATGGATAAGTGATAATAGTAAAATGTTTTAAATAATGATTAAAATATATTTTTACCATTTAATATATTTTATGTCATTAGCATTAATTTTAAATTGAATTCATGGGTAAAAACATTTCAATCCGTGACAATGTTTTAACTTTTAAAACCCGTTTTATTAACAATGGAATTAATTTTAAATTAATTACTGCAACTTCTGTGTTTTTAATTTTGAAAAATGGATTTCATATTTGGATTCAGGGGGTCCAAATTATGTTAATGGGATACTTTTTTTATATATTATGAATAGTAACAACGGTATTTTTTATTTACTATAGTTATAGGTAAATCAGGTAATTAAGGATAAAAATAAGATTATAAAATTTTCCTAAGAACTACCAAAATTTTATTGGATGAATAAAAGTCGACCCATAACATTTTAGGGTCTAAATAGATTAATTTCATGGACTATTTACCACGAAAATGATATAATTATAATTAAAACCAAAGAAGTGACAAAATGTCACTCTCTTATAGCTTATAAGTGTAGTAATTTTAATGTAGTGATAAACCTTATAAAACATCTAATAGAAATATTATCCAGAAAGATAATAAAAATATCTACATCATGAGAATTTATTTATAATTTATAGGGATTAAATAATTATCATTAATGATGACACAATAGTGATGTATAAATTATATTATTGATTTAAATATCAAATA
Organism: Viscum album; assembly: GCA_963277665.1. Classification (NCBI taxonomy): domain Eukaryota; kingdom Viridiplantae; phylum Streptophyta; class Magnoliopsida; order Santalales; family Viscaceae; genus Viscum; species Viscum album. The sequence goes on along the minus strand of OY728146.1, from coordinate 923,438,981 downwards.
AAAGGTTTTAAAAATATTAAATAAAATATTATATAAACTAATTAATGTTCTCCACAAATTTTCTAGATGAATATGACCTATTAAGAGACTATTAAATATTTTGGTTCATATATCCTATTTGTGTGGATTTTATTTAAATTCACATAAATGAATAGTGTCAAAATTGACACTTTTGTTATTATTTAAAAATATAATATTATAATTTTGTTTAAAAATCACAAAAATATTTATAATTTATAAATTAAAATTTATATGGTCTATAATGTCATAAAGTATACAATTATGGACAATTAACAACACATAAATAATTATTTATAACAATTTAAAATTTTGAATATTATTACCATAAATAAAATTAAATAGATTAATTTAGGATAAATCAAGTTGATAAGGTTTAAAATAAATTACCAACATGTATTAATCTTATTGGTTGATGATATTAAAACCCTATATAAACTAATATTTGGATTTTATTCATTTCTGGAGGTTTTTACATGGGGTTTGAGTTTATTATAAAATAACATTTTAGAGGTTTCCAAAAGTGTCCTCTCCTCTCTTATAAAAGAGAACCTCCTCCCTCTCCTACTCACAACACATTGGTCCTTCAAGCTCATCCCAACCCAGAACATTTATCATTTACACTTTTCTAGAAACATTCTTGAAGTCCTGGTCCTCTTGGAAGACCAAATTTAGTGCCCTAAGAGATGGTTTAGAAGAGGCGAGTCGAAAAAGAGGTAATATCCTTTACCGATTCATTCAAGTTAATTTCTTCTTATACATCCTCGACATTGGATGTTTCATAATAAAGTAATAACATCAATATCACTCATATATTGATATGTTATTATAAATATGAACCAACCCAATTTCACATTCTATCCATCCTATGGAAAACGAAATTACCGCGCGTGCGTACGGACGGAATACGATCTCTACGCCGTGGTGTAATTTGTTTTCCACCACCACCATAATTGGATTGGTATAATGGTGTAAAGAATAACAATATATGGTTATAATAACATTATACTAATTCAGAGATATTATATCATCCACTCTAATTCCATTTAATAATTATTGGAATGATATCATTACTCGTGCGTATGTACGGATTACCATTTCCACGACACGATGAAATTCATTCTCCTAGTTAACCATTTAAGAATGATTATAAAGTTTATATAATAAATAATCATGAAATATATGAAATATTAATGATACTGGATTTATGTATATATTATTTACTTACTTTTATTCAATTTAAAAAGGAAATGAAAACGTCGTTAATGCGTACGTACGACCTACCGTCTCCCAGAATGGTGTATTTATTTCCATTTATCTATCTATTATTTATTTGTATATTCTGAATGTATATTATATTTAAATCATTATTTACATTCTTAAAGTAAGTAATCATGATCTAAGTAATCATATGAATAATTACAAGTCAAAACACAGATAATAAATGAAATGATTTTACCCAAAATGCTACTTTAACATGGAATTGACAAATGAACGGGTTATATAAAGACTTAAGTGAAGCATATATTATATAATAAATATTATTATGGTTCTGTTACAAGTTAATAATATGTTTAACCCCAATATACAAGAGTCTTATACAGTTACGGAAGAAATTGGTCATAAGTTAATAGATAATTTTGCAATCTCATTTTTACCCGAGATTGCTTATACGTAAGTATTTAATGGGGTTATATTTTTCATCCAAGTCCATAAAAATGTTTTTCATAAAGTGTTTCATATTATTCCATGTATGTTTAAAGCCATGTTTACCCCTCTTTGACTTTTACATTGGTTTTTTGAAGGAATAATTCTTTTGATTACACTATGAGGAACTTTTAGACTTTTCTGGTCAAAGTATGAGTAGAATATTTTTTAAACGTATACGAAATGAATAGATTTTTATGATTTTAGAGAACATTATTTCTATGATTATTCCTTTACCAGTTTTCAAGATTATTTTCAGTTTACTTTTTTTGGTATGACATGTTGAGAAAGGAAAAAAAAATTTAAGTAGAAAGGTTATTTTCCTCAAGAATGGAGTTCAAGTGTTTTATCAAAATTATTTTCCATCTAAGATAATATAATGTTCTGTCTCTATCCATATTGTTACATTGATTTGATTATGTATTGATGGAATTATTTTTATGAAGTCCTATTATTTTATATGTATTATGTTATAATGAAATGATGTGTATGAATTCCATTTTAATTACATGGGTTATGTTATGATGTATGATTTATGATTTTTTAGCACATATAAGAATGGATTCATTATGAGATGGGTGGGACCAATATCTCCCTCAAATGCATTGGGTAATGATTTATATCTCTTGAGATATACATGGATGGAACAACAAATAATCCCGGACCAGTAATGGACTTTTTCCACTATGATGGTCTTGGAAACAATGGCTTGGATACTATGGAAATCATAACATGTGCTTAATAGTATTCCACAATTGCGTGTTTTATTCCCATTCTATTTTATCATGATTAATGTTCCTTTTTGATCTATGCCTTTTTTAATGCAATGATTTATATCAATGCTTATGATTTTGATTTTTATGTTCATGTTTTTACATTCAAATGTTTATGGATTGTTTTTATGTTCTCCATGTTTACCATTACTGTGCATTTGAACTCACCCTTTTATGTTTTATTTTCCAAATATATAAATAATGGTTTTAGGAAATAAAAAAAAGGGGAAGATATTTATGGGATATGTTGAAGATCGTTCACCAGGATTAGAAGATTATGATCTGAGTTTCCAAATACACTAAACTACTAAGTTGTTTGGGCGTATGTTTTTGTTACATATTAATAATTATTCAAAAGTAATGTAATTTCGATATACGTCGTGTTTGGGTATGTACAAAAATCCTTCCAACCCATATAATGATACTTCTCGACCGAAACCACCGAATCCCACCACATTTTACTAGTGAAATACAACAAGAATGAATCACACTTCACCTTAATTGAATCAGGACTGTAATGAAATCCAAAGATCCTTTTGATATTTTCACGCCATTTCTCAGCATCCTAGGTTTCTATGGAAACCTAGATAAGATGTCGTATTCTTCTATATAACCCATGATCCATATCATTTTTAGGAAGTAGGTTGACATACCTATCATTAGCCGGACAGGAGATCTATCCATGATCCAATTCATGGTTAGCATAAACCATAGTTTCCATTAGTCTTTAATCAAATGGTGAAGGATAAATATTTCCATCCACTTCTCATGGATTCATTGGAATTTCCATGGGAGTAATCGAGTAAGAACCAGTCACAATAATATGATAACCCATATAAAACATGAAAAAATATGAATCAATAATACTTTCAAAAGGCATCTAAAAATAAAATATGATCCCAGACAAGAACAACTACATGTCCAACCACTCCAACCATGCTAGGTGTCTATGCCAAGTCTGTACCCTATTCATATCACTCAGATGCGGAGTTAATCCACAACCAAAACATCACATTGTTACATTATGTCTATCATGGGGGTGTTATCCAGTCACCCCGCTCATAACCAGAACCTCAATAACAAATAGTTCATGATCTAATGTTTCCATAGACATAAAATAAAATGATTAAGGGAAATTTAAACCCTATAATGGTGTCGTTTTATCACAAAACAGCACATGATTCTATCCAACCCAACACGCTACCCGAGTCACATTAAGAAAAAAGGTCATTCCTGACCCCCATGGTCTAGTAACTAGTTTGTTATTATCAACATTACACTTTTTGGAATGATTTCACCAATGACATTAAAAAATGAACACCTATAATTAATTAAACATCACATTTAGAGAAATATTCAAAAAAAATTAAATCAAACAATCACATGAAATTTATTATATTTTTTTAAAAAAATACCAAATTAGGATTTTAACAAACTACAGAACCACACCTCCTTTCAAAAAGATGACCAACACATTAATTACACCTCTACCAACACCTACAACAATAGTAACACTAGAAAATAGATCAACCATTTCCTTACCATAACTCCTTTACATTACATCGGTAAAATAAACAATGTCTACATACACCCAAGGGTGTATGTAGGGTGTCAAGAAATTCACAATTAGATAAAATATAAATATATTCGAAACATTTATATCACTAGAAAAACCAAAATACTTGTTTTTATTAAAAATAAATGAAACATTTTATGAAATGTTTTTAAGGAAAACATTTATGGGTGATCATTAATTGTAATTGAAAATTAAAATTATAGTCCACCATATACCAACAGTAATAATATCATCAATTTATCCCCTTGGGTAATCCCAAAGGCTCTAGAATTAATGGGACCATAGGATCAACATAACTCAATGATATGGTACATAATCAAGGACCCACAACATACTCTCGTAGAAGCTACTAGAAGGTAATCCATCCAAAGATCTTGTTTTATTTGATCATCATCATATTTTACTTATTTTTGTATCATCCATCCTTCTAGATTGAAATGATCATTGGCCCCACTGATCTGACAAGAATACTTGTCGTATTCCTCCTATGGAGTCACCTAGGATTCCCATTGTTCTTGATTCCATTTCCCATATCTCATAGAACAAATCTTTCACATAATCACACCAAACAATATGAACACACTTTGAAGAACACCAATTTCCATAAGAAAAACCTCTTCCAACACATACGTCCCCCAAAACCATTTCAATGATTTTTTCTCACTAATCGCACAATTCAAAGATGACATTTATAAATCAAATAAATCATTAAACGACATCAAACAATGATGAATCATAGAATTATGTACCTAATGCTTGGATTCCTTTAGTATCTCGTGAGAAACCACAATTGTACCACAAGTAGACACTATAAAATAAAAAAATACACTAAACATATAGATTCAATCGTATAGAAAAATATAGAATCCTCATTAGTTAAAAACACCCACTAGAGAAAGAATAAATGAAGAGAGAGGGATGGTGAACCCCTGGAAAATGAAGAAGATGAGAAATGGATAATCTTAATGGAAGCTTCAAGAAGGATCCATGCCACAACTACCCTAGAATAAGAGACCAAGACAGAGGGATGGAATATGGTGAGTCACACAGGGTAGGAAATCCAGAATGGTTCGAAATATGGATATATTTGTGTTAAAAATGGTGGAGGGTAGTTAAGAAAATTACAAATATTAATTTTTTTGGAAAGGCCACACATTTTCTAGTGAGAGACGACATGCACCTGTGGTCGACCATGAACAAAAATAAACCTATTTATGTTGCACAATTAGATACATTAAAATGTTATTGCCTACTTATCTTGGACATTATCACTATCTATGGAAAACTATCTCTTCTGGACTGGTTCATAGTTTCTACAAAACATGCATTAATCATGAACCACATTCTATAAGTCCAAAAATTAATATTTTTCACTAAAAAAACATTATTAATACAAAAGATAAATATCATACCAAATATAAAAAATTCCTAATTATAAAATCCAGGACATGACATTTTTAGGAAGTATATTCCAAAAAAAGTCTATAAGCGTGGATCTATAGAAAAAAAATGTTATCATCATACAACTAGAAGTATTTACTACAAACATGTTATATAATAATTGACGTGTTGACATGATACCCGTATAAAATTATTCTGATATGAAATAACAGGTATATCTACAATCAAATAAAACCATTATAGTTTTATAGTTTATGATTAGTTAATCATTCATCAATTCATTAGGTTGAACCTCTTCATTAGTTATAATTTCATGAAATCTTTTATTTTCTTCTATCTTTAGAGGTTATTGATACTAACTATCATCAATAAATCTAATGAACATTCATTGATTTGTAAAATTATCATATTCATTCTAATTATATCATAGGAAGAAGGTTGTAAATTTCAATAGATATTTTTAGTCATTAGATTCATTAACAGGCCTCTTCATATCACATCATCATTATTTTTCATGATAGCCTTCCTTAGAATTATTAGAAAAATTACAAGTCCCAAAAATAAAATTTATGCCAAACTTCCTTTCACACATATTTAATTATATAAGATTAGTTTTCATTCCTTCATGGTTTTTTTATTCTAATTTTCACATGATTAGATATTTCCCATTTTCCCCTCTAATCCATGAAAACCCTATGTGTCTCCAATTTACATTTCCATGTTACTAGAAACATCAAATATTTCTTCATTGAAATAAAATTAATTTATATATAATTAATTTGAAATAATTTTTCTCTTGAAACAAAATAATCTATCATATTTTCATTTTTGATATGTGATAAAAATAAAATAACACATTTATAGTCTAGAGAAATATAAATCATATGCACTGTTCGATTCACAATCATTCTTATTCAGTTTTAGAAATTCATATTCCCATTTTAATAAAATGATTGACGGGTAATAATTTTAATAAATAACCATTCTAATACCTTCACATGTGATGAAGTCAATTACCTATTATTACATAGTATTAATGATACATGTGCACCATTGATGTACATCACATTCTAATTGATATACTGTCTGTGTAACCATTTCAGGTTCCAAACATAGGAGAATATAAATAATCATTTTATTTGTATTGATTTATTGATTAGAAATAACTTTATGAAATGAACCACTAAAGGAAGGTAGATATTTCATCATAAAACCCTCAATAGAATGTTTTCACTTCCTTTTTTCATTCAAAAGAACGAAATAATTCATGTCATATTTCATAGAATGAGATTCATGGGTGACCATATCTATTATAATTCTCATACAATCTCCTATTTCATTTCATTTTTCAGGATTATGGTCATTTTATTACATATCTCATTATTCATTGACATGTGTTTTCCATGGTCCAACCATTGACTAAATCAAAATAAAATAGTGTGCAAATCAATGACATTGTCTTTATTCTTATAATAATATAAATGAATTCCTAGGATTTAAAAAACATGAATCCATATTTTATTTGAATGAATCGTAATGTTTATGCTATGTCATTCAAGGTAATTATCTATTCAAATCCGTCATAATGGTTCATAATATCTTTTAAATTAAGAAAATCATATGCCCTATGACTGTCTCAATAAGTGTACAATATGAGGACCAGTCATTAAGAATTGGTGATAATGGATTAAATACCCAAAAAACCTCTTTCAGTGTTGTTAACCATAGGTGTATATGTTCCATAACAACAACCACTATTTTGTTTCTGTATGGGGATTTATTTTCTAGAAAAACCAAACAATGTCTACTTTTCTAAAAATTTTGGATACTATCCTATATTTAGAATAATACACAACATTTTCCAAAATGTTCACTAATTATAATATAAAATATAAAAAACAATATTTTGATGATATCAATGGATGGATGATCAATTCAAATGTATATATTACACTATCTTCATTGAATATTCTATTCATCACTTATCAATAGTGGCCCCAAAAATTTAAAGGAATAAAGCCTTTAGAGAATATATACATTATAATATTCTTTGATGAAATATATTCATTATTTACCATGATGTTATTATCCCATAATAAACTTATTAGACAAACACTACCTAAATCCTTTCTTAATAATATTAAAAAAGAAATCAAAAAAGGGTTAGTTGAGGTGATCTATTTGTGTAAATATAATATATAACAATCAATGATTTAATGTGGGAATAGGAAAATAATAAGGTTTTTAGGACATGGTAATAAATAAAAATAGTAATACCCAATTAATCAAATATAATTAATATTATATCATGGCATAAGAATTTGTCCTAACGAAAATACATAACTCATATGTATGTGGAATAATGAATAATCAATCCCGACCCATGTGGACATACGATAAGTATAAGAAATAAATTTATGGAATATATATAATAGTATAAAATGAATTACATTGTCAAGGATAACTCCCAAGATTATCACTGTGGAAAAATTCTAATAATTGACATACCTAATAAGTCATTTCCATCGTTCTCATAGGATTTACTTCCCTTTAGTAAACTCTTTATTCCCTAAGGAGTTTATTAACTTCATAATGTCATGGGATTGTATAAAAATTATTATCATAATGGAGTATCTATGCATTTTCATTAGTAATAAATACATTGGATGGTCTTCCAATTTCATCCCAACCATCCCAAAATGAAAACCTAACATATATGTGCCATAGAAACACCAAACAATCATCATATCCTAACACAAGTAAATGAAACATGTTTTATAAACATGAAATCATTCAATTATAGCATAAATTATGAAAATTTGATTGGTTTTACTAAGGTTTATTCATTACTAAATTTGTAATAACATAAAAATTTATATCACTTTACATGATAACTTGTTTAACAGGCATCACTTCGATTCTACTGAACAATAAATATAATAATAAAATATTATTTTTTTAGAATATATCTCCTCAAAAATTGAATTGTGGGAGTGAATAGTGTTAATGAATTTAAAAAAATATATATACATAATTTATTTATATAACGTGTTGATAAATAAAAAATAAGTACACCTTTTTTTTCATAAACCATTTTATACTTCAAAAATAAGTGTTATCAAAAAAGTATTTCTATAGATTTTTTTGAGAAAATATTATAATTTAATATTACAAATATTTTAAATTTTATTTAATAAAATTTAAATCATTTTTGAATTCATAATATTAAAAATAACATCAAGTGAATTTTATTTATTTCCCCAAAATGATTAATTTTCCAATGAATAGTAAAATATACCCATTTTATGAATAATGTCATCTGTTTTCATTAATTCAGTTGATTAAAAAATTCAATTACAATTTTTATTTCAACTTAATGGTATATGTGGTCCATTTTTTTAAATAGTCTAATTCTAATAAAAAATCGTCATTATTTTGAAATAAGTTATATTTTATGCTCAGAAGTACAATTTGGTAAAAACTATTTTTCATTGGATTTTTGAGTTTATAATAATTTAAATTTATACTACCTCAATAAAATGAATATTAAAAAAATTGATTTCATATATTTAATTTAGTATGTAAATTTTTTATGTTGTTCCCTATTATTATAAATCATTTATAATGGTAATGATATTAAAATATATCACCCCTTTTAATGGTAAATCATGTAATTAAGAATAAATGTAACATGGAAATGAATTACAATTCATTCAATAAATTTACTTATTTTATTTTATTGTGTATATTTCTTCTATAATCATGTATAATAAATAAATATTACCCTATTTTTTCATTCATATTGTATTTTGAACATTATAATATTAAAGTGATAGATGAAGTAAAAAAATACACTATTATTATTTTAATATCTATAATACTTTCTGTTAGGGATAAAAATCAATTATAATTGTTTTACATGTTTAAATGAAAAAGAAATAAATTTTTTATCATTGTTTTTTATAAAATTTTAGTAAACATTCAATTAGCTTAAATTCATATGCAATGCTAACACAATGCTTCTGTAAGTAAAAGAAAAATCAAGTAATTGATTTCAATCACAGTTAAAATTTTATTATAGTGATTAATAGTTCCCCAAAATTTATCCGATAAATGTGACATAAATTTAATTATTAAAAGTATTATATTCATATTACATATCTTTTCAGAAGTATTTAATGTCAAATTGAATGAATAGTTCCAAAAATCAAGTTAAGTGTATTTTTTAATAATCCAAAATTTATTGAATTATATAATTTTAATTAAAAGTATAAATTTGTTTTATTGAATTATAAATGATCCAAAAATTAAAACATGGTCCATTTGTTGGTATTTTATAATTTTTGGTATCATTATTGACCGTTAAAGTTCAGAAAACATTAATATTGTAGTAATTATTAAAAAGGTTAATAATGGGGGAAAAATAAATATAAATGAGAACAAATAACTAAGAATAATTAAAATATTATTTTATGAGAGGATTTCAAACAAAAATATTATTGCTTTTTAATTAAAACAATTTGGATTGATTTTTGATTGGGAAAACATTTATATTTACCTAATACTTTATAAAATTCCACGAATGCTCATCGTCTCACTTATAAAAGGTCACTAATTTCCTATTTTCATTATATCACATTGATCCTTATAGATTTTTATAAACCTAAAAATAATCATTTAAATATCATTATCCACATTCTGGTTGTTTTTTTCTTCCCAAAAGTCATATCCTAACCCCCTTAATAAGTGATATAATGAAATCCTATCAATGCGGTGGTGATCGCCTTTACTAACTCATTCGGGTTTATTTCTTCTTATACAAAATATTAGTTTTTTAACCATCCTAAAAATTTAAATCTAGTATAATATATATAATTGTATTTTATTATTATAATTATACAACCAATTTTCATCTCTTTTCTATCCCATATAAAATAAAAAAACATCACTTGTGATTAGGTACGACATCCATCTCCATATAGTGGTGTAATTAGTTTTCCATAACCAAATTAAATTTATTATTAAAAAGATAAAAATAAATAATATATATTATATTGATGATATAATTATTATTATTCCATTATAATATCATATATACCCACTTTCATTCTATTTTTTTTGAAAATCATAATGTTGCTTTTGTGTATGTGTGTACCACCTCCTCAAAGAAGTGATGTTAGTAGTTATCAACATCCAATTTACCTAGATGGTAATATTAATAGATAATACAAATATTTAGTATCTATATTATATAGTAATTTTATTTTATGGGTTGCTTATTATTTTCCTTTATTCCACTCCGTCCGTCAAAAATTGAAAACCACATTCATATGCACATAAGATATATTGTATCCATGAATGATGTAATTTTATTTTCTATCTCTATTTAATATGTATGTAAATATATATGATTTTTGAAAAGTTAATAAAATTATAGATATAAAGGAACCATAACTAGAATACCACTTCTGATGTTACTATATCAAAACATACATGAAATTTGATGTAGTTAATGACCAAAATAATGATTACAATAATTGATGTTTAGATAACATGTCATAAAAAGTAATAAAGGGATTATAAATCAAATTTTAGATATGTATATTTTTATAGTATTTAAATATAATAAATCTGAATTTATTATATGTTATTATAATATTACTTATGAGATAGGTCAATCTTGAGGTAATGGGTTTCTTAACTCAATTTACATTTGTCGTGTTATAATTATACCTCATTGATTGTGTAATATCCTGATTATGTGTGATATTAACTAAAATTATAATATATTTTGTTAATCTAATACCGTTTTTTTACTTTTTACACACACAATAACATCATTGATAAACACTCACTATAATGAAAAGACCTTTGGAAGGGATTTCATCTTAATTTCCAATCCATTGAGGCATATTTGGTATTACGAACACATGCTATTTTATGTGGTGTATGTATTTCCACATTTATGATTTTATCCAGAATATATACATATATATATATATATTCATGGTGATTGAATATTCAACTAAATATACTCTTTCATGATGAATGTGTAAAATAAATTTCAATCTTATTTTTCTTCTTGATTGAGTATATGTTTCCTCATAGTTGATATTTTTCAAAATAATTTTACAAGAGAAATTTTTACTACTCAAATGAATTAATTAAGATAGTTAAATTTATCTTATACATTTTACAAGGTATATTTAAAATATTATTTTTTAACGAATCATTTTAAACATTTAGTATAAAAAGTCAGAAGGAAGGTTTTAGTTTTTACATATATGGCATTAGCAGACTTACCTATTTCAATAAGTTATTTACAATCTATAGATTATTTTACAATAATTTAATTATTTTAAAAATAAAAATCCTAAAAGAAATAATATTTTAATATCTCACTTATATTTTCCATATTACATTTGTTTACTATAAAACCTATAATTTTTATGAAATTATTGTCATCTCTTATCAATTGAGTAATTTTGTGGTCCTGAACATTCTAAAGAATCATTCACATTATTTTGTTATTGATTCATCGGAAATTAAATTATTCATAAATATCTATTTTTTTTATTATGTGGATATTATTATTTCAAAAAAATCATTTTTACATATAGATTTTTATATTGAATGTTATTTTATTAAATCGGGAAAGCATTGAGAAATATGTATTAATCATTCATTACTAATATTTTTTTGACAATTAATATTTCTTATGAATTTATTTGGTCATTCTATATATGATAAATGAGGTGGAAATGCAAATAAATGTGGATAAAAGTTATATATGTACCCTCGATGTATCATCAGATCTCATGAGGTAAATTAGTAGTCTAATTTATGTGGGTTATATGGGTATACCTACCAATTGGTTAAAAAAGTAGGTGAATGGTCTTGACTATAGTATATATACTAATTTATGATATCATGATGTCTAATATTAATCATTTCATTTATTGATAATTTCATTATTTTTATATTTTAGATTACATGATTGTTATTATCCATTGATGCATGTTGTATAAAAGATATTGATAAAATGGAACATATTTTTTGTTATTTTACATGCCATATTGATTGTGCAATATTTCCTCAAGACAATTTCTACTATATGTAATCCATACTGATCATTTTTTCTCACCCTTTATTTGTATTACATTATCCATTATGTAAATAAAGATACTGTAAATAATATCAAATATAAATAATATTTCTTATACAATATTTTTTATGATTAAAATATATTATAAAATTTATAAATTTCTATAGCTCTTCAAGACTAATTAATTTATTAATACAACATAGTGAGATCTCTAGTTTATTTTACCAATGTAATTAGGTGAAAACATTTTATATTTTACTTGATATGGATTTTTTACATTTGGTAAGAGAGGAGTTTTAGTTGACCATTGAGAATTAGATTTTAGAAAACATAGATTACTAAATATAACCCATTTACTAATGTTGTGGATATGTCTACATATTTGATAATATCATATTTTTCTATTATGGTAACGATTATTTAGATTTCATATCTTTATATCCTTTCATGGATATTATTAGTGGATATGGATTTTTCATAGAAGCGTTAATATGTAATGTGCTCAAAAGTGTTGGTTCAGAATCTCTCAACCATAATTAAGGTGAATGAGGAATGATCTGTTACAACATACATGTTTTGAATCTCCTAGAGGGCATGATTGGATTGAATCACATTTTCATTATAAATTATTATTATTAAATAGATCAGATGATAACCAAGGATTTCCATGGTTATATCTAAGCTATCATCTAGTGAAAATAATGTTCAATAATTTAGACATCATATGAATTATATTTCATGATATGAAATTATGAATATTATTAATCATAATATTATTCATGTTTTTATTCAATGTTTGGAACTAGAACAAACCAGGGTAACATTAAATGTGATGGAAAATTTAGTTATTATGAGAAACCAAATTGGATGATGACTCTAGTGAAAGATATTGTGATTTTTCCTAATATGTTATCATAATATATGATTAAAAAATTTAACCATGACAATCTTATTATACTAGATAATAATATAAGGATCGAGTTCACTAAGAGCTCTGGTTGTGGAGACAATAGAAAAAATAATTCTCAATTTCCACCATGTTTGAAAATATGGAAATAAAGACACCAAATAATGAATCGAATGATTGAGATAATTCTTTATGTGTGAAAAATAATGGAATAGATAAATGAATTTTTTAGGAAAAAAGAAGAGTGTGGTGGTAGGAAATAAATTTCGTCACATAAAATCATTTAAATTTAAAGTACTATGTGTAGGGAATATGGGAATTACTTGAATAATGCCCCTAATACAACTGTTATCTCACATAATAAGTAATGGAAAATCAAATTTCAATGTTTAAATATGAAGGAATGATGTATTTTTGTATTTTTTAAGGACTATATTGTATATTTGTTATGACAATGATATTATGGCTATAAGAATAATGAATCATATGAGGATTATTTCACATTATTTTTTCTGTATGGATTTTAAATAAGATATTGAATGACACTAATAAAAATGAAGGATTTAGTAGAAAGTGATAATTTTTCACTTATATAAAGATGTGATTCAAATTTATTATTTAAATGAGACGTCATTGGTTTTCTAGAAATTTGGTTAGTGATTTTCTGATAAATTGATAAAGATCAACATAGATGACGTTTATTGCATTTTTTATTTATAGAATATATTTAATAGATAGTTTTCTATTTTTGGAGTATAGATTGTGTGAATTTTAGTAATTATACATATTTTAAAATGATTATATCCTAAAGGTTATGGATAATATTGAGGATTTTATGTTTAAAAGAATATGTATACATATAGAGGTTTAAGTGACCATATTTTTAGGTTCGTTGAATATTTTACTAGGTTTTAGAAACAACACTTTATTTATGTCTCAATAATATTTTATTATTATTATATGATTTTATATAAAGTTAGTTATGGTCAATTATAAAGTGGTATAATAATAATGTTGATGGATAATATGAGAATCATTGATAATGTGTTAATTTCATATACATTTAGGATAATGCTCAAGATTACCTTTTATGATTACTGTCTAAATTTTATTCAAGATATGTTGGTAAATTTCACGATATAATATGAATATATGGTGATTTATTAGTTTGATTAATTATATTTTTGTGGTTGTTTCCTTGGGTTGAATAATATGTAACCCTTTTGTTTAACATGAAAAAGAATGAAAATAAATTTTGTGGATGTATATTGAATGGAGTGAGATAAAATTTTATTTTAAAACAATATTAAATATTATGTTTATTATTTCAATTTTGTATGTTGGGTTATTTATTAGTAGAATGATCAATGTTGAACGTTTTGTGATGATGTGGAAATTTGGGAAGAAAATGCACTGTTTAATAACATGATGGACTAAATATTTATGACATTGTTTATCCTTATGTCAACTATTTAGGTTTTTCGTAAATGATTAAACAAAATAACAATATATTTTATAAATTTGGGGATAGTGTGGTCTATTATAATCTTATATTTTTCATTAAGCAACAAACATTCTTCATGAAAACACATCTAGTAGATAAAAATATGAGATTACTGTGAAAATTGATTGAACGATGAAACTATATTTATTGATTAAGTTTAATATATTATTTTCTAAATCGAAATGGTAATGAAATCCCTCAAATATATGAAAATTAGCTTGAAAAAAAATTCACCTTTAACCTTCATTTTCAAGGAATCTATGGACATTTCACCAAATCATTGATTTTGGGATTTGGGGTGATTAACATTCTTTAGAACATGTTCTATATGACTCTCTATTATTATATAGATATTTTTTATTTCCTAAATTTCTATAATTTAACATCCCATCAATGTTTTCTTTATCAGGGAAACCAAATTTTTGGTATTTTAGGTATCCATTGTCTTTTTAACATTCCATTTTTAAAGGAAGTTTTATTATACCTCTATTTGATATGGGGTTTTCCAGTAAAGTTATTTAAAAAAATCATTTTACCAATATATAATTTTGATGGTACAATTAATTTAATGGAGTTATAATGTAGTACACAAATAATTTTTAATGTTATTCTCTTTGGTTTTCTTAATATGAAACATTTATCATTATGTGAACCATGACATGCTATTAAAATATTACAATGTTATAGTTATCTCATAGTCATTGGAATTGAAGTCATTAATATGGATTACCAAATTACTGAAAATATGTACAATACTTTAATATAATGTATTAATTAAAAATAAATAAGTAGTTTATTTTTAGTAAAATCCTTTTATTATTTAAAAATATGTTCTCTTCAAAAATGTTTTCTATTGGTTTATATGAGAGTATTGTAATGATGATTTTTATCTATTATAATTTACGAAAAAAAAAATATTTTTTAAAATCTAAATTTCAAAATTATCCTATGGTGGAATTTTAGGATTTTATAAAATGATTAAACTTTCAATGAATAGCTTGAAATGATTTTTTTTAAACTGCCATTTCCTTTCATCAAATTATAAAATTTAAATTTATAATTATATTTATTTTTTTATATTAAAATTTAATATTTTTTTTTATATTATACTAATTTTCAACATTTTTTTATTAATTTTGATATATGATAATTTTCTTTTGCATTATGTTTTTTATAAACTCATTTTTATTGTGTTTTATGAATTTATATTTAATTTAATTAATACCAAATATATAAAATTAATCTCAGAAAATGGACCCCATATATTTAATTATTTTTTATAAATGTCCTTTTTTTACAAATTTTTAATATTAATAGTGGTAAATTTTATCACGTTATTAAAGGTTAAATCTTGTAATTATGGTTAAAAATAATTTTAAAGGCATTAAAATTCGAGTCTACACATTTTTAAATTTCATTTTAGAAGCCTACTTCATCTATAACCATCACAACATCAACTATAAGACATTATTTCTATTAGGATAGGATTTTAACATTGATAATATTTAAGTGAATGATAGAGACAAAAAATGTAACATATTTTATTTTAATGCATATAATATATTATGATATGGACAAAAAAACTTATATTCAGTTTTATTTATTTAATTTATATAGGGTAAAACAAATTTCATGGTAATTTGTTTTTAATTTTAATCAATTTAATAATTATCTAAAATGATGATGTAACACTAATACAATGCATGTGCAAGTAGTTGAAATATAAACTAAATCATTTTAAATGGTATAAAATTTATTTTATTTCAATGATGTATAGTTTCAAAATAATTTTATAGACTGATCAATTATATTATTTATTTTTATGATATTATATTCAAATTTCCTTTTTTCATGATTTAATTAGAGTCAAATTAATTAAATTGTTCCATAAAATGACATTAATTTTGTTTTATAATAAATAAAATTTTATTAAATGATTTAAAATTATAAACAATATTTTTTTTCATACTATTCAATAAGATATTGAAAAAA
This sequence comes from Viscum album, assembly GCA_963277665.1. NCBI lineage: Eukaryota > Viridiplantae > Streptophyta > Magnoliopsida > Santalales > Viscaceae > Viscum > Viscum album. Next base: position 923,421,998 of record OY728146.1, on the reverse strand, counting down.
ATAAATTGTGTTCCATTTATGAATCTTTTTTACTATTAATGTTAAATTAATTACCATTACTGTCTAGAAATAATTAATATTTTGGTAATTTTCAAAAGTGTCCATTGAAGGTTTTGAATAAAAGATAATGGTGAAAAACATAATAACCATTGTAAAAATTTTGGTAAATTATATAATTTTTTTCTAAAATTCATATTACCTGTGAATTTTATCACATCGAATTAATTCAGAGATAAAAATAATTTATAATATTTTAATACTTTAAGTAATTACAAAAATATCTCTGTGCTTACTTATAAAAGGTAAATAATTCCATTTTTTATTTACATCACATTGGTATATATACTCTGAAAAAAACCAAAAAAACTCTTCTAAATATCGTTATACAAGCTCATGAAGTTTTTTTATTCCAAATGACAATCTTTGGGCCCCATAAGAGAAATCTAATGGAAGTCTATCGAAGAATGGGTAATTATATTTACCAATGATATAAATTGTATGTATAATTATACAACCTATTAATGTGTTCAAACAAAACAAAAACAATTAATTTAGCATTATAAATATATTTAGATTTTATTCTTATTATTAAAAAATATTTTTTTAATCATTTCCCCCTTTTGAAAGTAAAAAATATTTCATCATCATGTAAACATCTCACCATCTCCACTTATAATAACTAGGGTTTTAACTAAAGTATGGATCCTTTACATCTTGATCTAATGCATATTTTGGACCTATTATGAATTCGTAATGATTTAATAAAGGTTACAGGGATTTATGGAAATTTTTTGGAGATTGGAACCTCGTCATGTGGAAGAAATGAATTCGTCGCAGTGTTAGAAGAAACTATTTGTTCCAGTTCTTGTGATTTAACGTAACTTAGTGGCAATGTTCATAGGATCTTCATTGATCATGGTTTTGCTTAAAATTTCAGTATAGGCTAAAAGTACATTACATAATCTAAAAATAATGTATCATGGGGATTGAACAGTTTTCCCATAGTTTGTTAAACTTTTCACATGAAACAATGTAGGGTCACACTTTAAGCAGTGGTGTCTGTACGATTAGAGCACATTTTGTATGACCATTTGGCTAACACATGAGACCCCTACATTTCATGGGTTATATTAACAAAATTACCTTTACTGATTTATAACATACCACCCTTCATCCTTTTCACATTTGTGTGGATGAATCTCTTTTTCCCATAGCGTTAGAATATCACAATTTCTTATTTAGTGTTTTTAGCCTCTTCCTTCATCTGGTATCTGATCGATGTTTCATTAGCCTCATTTAATTTCCCTTAGTTATATCATTGATCCTTTATCTCCATTCTTAATTTACGTCCACCCCTATAATGTTATTTTTATGTTGGAAAAAATACAGAATTTTCAGGGAGATGATATGTTCCTAAAATTTCTTCCTGTACAGGCCAAACTAATGGTTGATAATGCACATGGAGTGTGCTATGAGTATACAATATTTTTTCTTGGACTCATCCATCAAGTATCTCTATTTTATAAAATTTAGTATTTATCTTCACACCAATTTCAATGAGCATTTTTTATTAAATTTATATGACATGGTCATAGTCATTTTTCTTATATTATAGTGATCGTTCTATACTCACTCAATATGTTGTTGGTGGATCATAAGTCAACAAATTCCTCCAAATATAGGGATTTTTCTTAAATATTCCTTTTTAAAACATTTTGGTTTATCCATGAAATCATTTTGATGTGTGAATTGAAACATATAATCGTAATCCCTCTTTAATTAAATGAATTATGAATGGTTAATAAAATGTTTTTGGTTAGTTACCAGTTGACACTTATAAATTAATTGTTTTTATTTAATTAAAAAATATTTTAAAGGATAATTGGAATTTATTATATGAATATCTATTTGAATATAATAATTTAAATTTCTTCTATTTGGTTTAATTTCATTTTCCCACCTTATAGTGTTTATAAAATTTAATAGTGTGATGTAAATAAATTCCTTTTAAATTAAATTAATAAATTATTCCATTTCCTGTTATTCCTTTACAAAAAGTATGTTTCTTAATGGAATGAACCTACTAAATTATTAAAATTAATTTATATAATGTGTGATTAATTAAATAATTATTTTTGAATAAGGTTCCTATTTCATATGGAACATTTTATCTTTATAGGAGTGATATAATTGAGACATCCATTGATTCCAGATGGAATTCCTTGAGTACTCAAAGGACTCCATCAGGATCAAAGAGTCTGTTTACAAGGGAGATACCCATATTGTAACATGATCCTTGTTTAGTATTGGATTCCAAATATGGTATCATAACATCCCTTCACAATGTTTTATATATTAGGATGCATAGGATAAAATCCTTGGATCTATGTAGATTTATTTGGAAATGTGGTGTCATCGATAATGCCCACTGAACCCAGTAAATCTTTTATTGTTTTTCCTAGAATGAGATCGTTTGAATTTTTCAGAACTATTAATATTATAATTCCTTGGGTCATGCCCCTTAGTTTACACTCCAACCCGATATATCTAGCTTACATGTTATTACTGAGCGGGATCGATCCCAAAGGGTATAGATAAAGTGGTTATTACATTGGATACACTATAATAATATCATAGTCATATTATTCCTGGGTTATTTCCTCATATACTCTTTACTACTGTCACTATCATAGAATTTGATAGTTATTACTAGTAATTCTCTTAACTATTATCATTACAAGATTCCTTGTTACATCTTGGATCATTTACTATTATTATTATCATATATTGACTGTGTTATTACATATAATTTTAATTTCATGTTATAAATTGAAAATAAATGGAATAATTAAATAATTAAATTTTTAGAAACTATGTAAGGATGAATAAAGTATATTGTTATTTAATTTTTTTACTGCATTTACTTTTATTACATTATGTTCCCACTATTTCAATTTATATTACATAGACTTGATGGAATTGACATTAATATTGGTGGCCTAATGATATTTATATAACACTCATTAATGGCCACTGATGATACCATGAAAGATTATATGTTTGAAGTTGTTGATATGGGGAATCAACCCACAATGGAAACAAGATCATACTTTCTTGTATTATGGTGAAGATGGGTAGTAGATGACAAGGACGTTGTTCCAGATGCTTGGATAGTTTTTGTATAATTACTTCATTGTTTTAATAGCATTTAATGATTATTTAAATGTATACCTATTTTCCAATTTTGTAGAGACATGACATAAATTTTCATCATATTTCTTATACAATTCAATTTGTACTCATTAGTTGATCATTGTTGTTTAGTATTTCTCTATTCTATCACTATAGCAGATTATAGGTCCATTTTTCATAATGATTGATACTATTGTGACATACGGTAATATTAATTTTATGATACTTCTCAGTTATTATTTAATCACAATGAATCACTCTAGTTAGGTTGGAATAGTCAAAAAATGGACACACCCTAGTCCCTCACTTATAGTCAGTATCCTCTTGTTTTAAGGGTTGAATGTTTGAGGACATGTGGTCAACTCGGTTGGGGGAGCAATTGATTGGATCCTAGGTCGGGATTCCAAAAAGTGGTTTCAAATCCATTTCATTTAATGAAATTTTATTTTTTAAAATTATAAAACAGATTATAATTTCATTAGTACTTGGTTATAATCCTTGATTAACTACAGCTAACCCATATTCAAGGTAAATGTAGAGTTTCTTAAAATATGAATTGTTGTTATTTTTTTCATATTGTAGTATATACCATTTTCATTGTTGTGTTACATACATGATATGTGATGGTGGTTATTTTTTTTTGATATAGGATTTCGATTTATCGTTGGACCAATTAGGTGAGGGAAATGAATAATCAATCATGCTTATGTATAGGCACCTAGAATTCACATTCTATTCATATGACATAACAAATAATTTAATTTCAATACTTTAATTATTCTATATTTTCGTTGATTATTGAGTGATTCAAGCATGATATATATTATTGTAGTATCAAAATATTTTAATATTGGGTAGGGTATTGGTTATTTAAGGTTTCATCATCAATCTAAATAGTTTTTTCTTATATATGTTGATGGTGTAATCTTAAATGGATTGTCTCTACCCATTTCATCTATGTACCTTAGGTTACATGAGATACAATATGGATGTTATTGAATGATTTATTATTTAAATTGATGAGGTTTATGGGGACCCATGGGATGGAATTTCGATTTACAATGTTGATTCATCTTACAACAAATATTATTTTATGATACAGAATGTATACATGGTGAAATTGAAATTATATGGATGTCAATTTCAGTGATTAGGTGTATGGAAACTTATTCCCAAGAAATTGACATCCATTATAATCAATCATTATTATATATAAACAATAAAATGAAAATAGAAAAAGTAAAAATTGATATAAATCTAAATGGATTCCATTAAATGAATTAAAAAAGTACTATTTACCATTCACCTACTCAACTCCATCAAATTTAACATGAACTGATAACAATACATAGAAATTTATGATAGTAGTTGGGGTAGTATACCATGAATAGTGAACCTTTTAATAATAAAATTCTTCTATTATTACGTTCTATCTATGTGACATATAGTTTTGAGGGTTGTTCCAAGAATTTTAAGAGTAATTCCACCCTAATGATCTTACCTTGCATGTCATGATGCCAGAGATGACCATGCTGTAGAGGTACTCGCCCCTGATCCACTAAAAGTTCCTCATATATTGGAACTTGAGTCACTTCCTGTTATATTTGATCTTTCCATTGACACTCTATTTGATGATGTTTTTTGGGTACGATTTAATCCATGAATGGTGCACCATTACCTGCACCTTTTTTATAAATGTGGTGACAGGAATTGGTCACCCAATTCATTCCCCAAATGACTTTATTAATAAAATAGTAGCAGTACAAACACCAGCTGTATATAGATTACGATAACAGTGATTTGGTGCAGTACAAACCAAAAACACCATGAAAATCAATGAAAAGATCTAGTGGAATTAAATTATCGAAACAACCTACTATCAACCAATCTATAATCTCCATAAAGGGTTAAACTATTTAATTCAGATTCCACTGAGGGAATAATTCATTTGGTCTGGTGTGAAGCCAAGTCCATCGTCAACAACATTAATTATTTATTAACAAATGTTAATTCGTTCATGCTACTATAATTTGGGGCCCGTAAAATGAATGAATGAGTTTCAACATGAAAAATATTTTAAAGCACTGAAACAGACATTTGTAAATCAAGTCCAATAAATTACTGGATCAAACATCTCTCGAGTTAGAAGACCAAAATTTCTTAAAATAGAAATGTGATTATATTTCATATCATCTTCCATGTAAAATGAAAGAAGAGAAAAATGTTTAATGAGAGGGTCCATATTAGCGAATACCTTGTAATATTTAAATTACTAAAAAAATATTATTCCATCTAGACTCCTCACTTATCTTTTTCAAACAACAAACCAAAACATAGTTGTGTAGTCATCCAAAAATACTACAGCATGAACCCCTTGTTAATAAATTTGCATAAAAATAATTATAAGATTCTATTTAAATTGAATATCTATAATTGTGAAATCAACATCTTTCTCATATTCACCAACCATTCTAATTAACATACGTTTCTAAATTTAAAAAAACATATCTACTAAATCATCATCATTGTTGTATTTCTAGAATGTAATTTCATAATGTTCATCCAACCATGTAGTAATTTCTTGGCTCAAATCCTTCTTCTTTATCATATTTTTGGCATTTCAATATATGAGGTGATTATATGGGTTATAATCCTCCTCATATAAAGCAAGGCGGGCAATAGATTCAATAACCATCTGTTTTTGATGGATTAGTGTTTTATTCCTTGATGTAATAACTAATTTGTAACTATTTTTCAATTAATAGTAGAATATTCCTTATGTTTTATAGTATTTTGGGATGTTGGGAAATGTATCTATAAGAATCCTCTCTCAACTATTCTCTTTTCTGATCATGAAAATTTAAAAATTATTCTTTAATTTGATTAGTATGACCATCCACATCAAATACAGAATCACTATAATCAGATAAGTCACCCTACTCTGTGTCCAATGTATTATGTGATTCAACATGTTTCTCATGATCCTTAACCGGGTTAGGTGGGGAAATTTTGTTGCCTTTGGAAACATATTGTGTATTAACAATGCCTAAAATTTCATTATTGATAGAAGACTGATCATTATTAACCAACATCTCCTTATTGAAATCATTTTTCTGAACATTATTTTTCATAAGGGTACAAATATTAACCATGTGACAAACATTGGTCCCATATTGATCATGATTATTCTTCCATTTTTCAATCCTAGTTTCTTTCTTGGCCTTAAGATGTGCAAACATAAAGCTGCATATAAGGCCCCAGCCTTAAACCTTACTTAATCTTGAGTTATTACAAGATTACACATTGAGGATCTTTTCAGGTTTAGAGTTTTAGAGAATTAGATCATGAAACTTGCATTACATTCCACATTTAAACAAAGTGGTTACATAAAAGACAATATTCATTCTTCCCATCAACAGAAACCTATTTAAAATAAAACACGGATTCTTTCTTGACACATCCTTGACACTATCATCACATCATGTACCTTTCCCTTGACCTGTGAAAAACATTTCAAAAATTTAGGATGAGCATAAAAAGCTCAGTAAGGGTTATAAAAATATGGAAAGGAAACATGAGTTCATATATACATAAGAATGAAATCATACATTACCCATAAAACATAGGCATATCAAATCATGAATAAATCATAGAAAACATAAGACATAAAGGTAACTTGAGGCATTCATAACATTCTTACGTAGGGAGTAACCCTCTTGGTTACGTTTGGAATACCCATCACAGTATATTCCCTAAATCTCTTCAGAGAAACCTTAACGTTTCACTCCTTCGCGTTACCCAGTGCATTGGAGAGCTATATCGGGCTCACCCGCCCTTAGTTTATCACGGAACCACCCGTTCATCATAACAATGCCCAAGAACCATAACATAATCGTATCACATAAACATGAATAAAGGAAACATAACATTTCCACATTTCAATCACAATATAACATTTTAGGATATTTAAATAATGAATCCATTCAAAAAGAAACCATTTCCAAAACCATTTAATACATTTAATAAAGAGATTTTTGAATCAAAGTGTCCCATACCACCTTGAAGCTTTTAACATTTTAAACCATTAATATCCATATAAATAAATCCTTAAAATAATTTCGAAAACATGGATATTAATAAGAACAAATAATGAAAACATTTAAAACGATATTTTGGTTAAAGGGGTTTTACCAAAATTAGAGACACATGAATACAATAATCGAGGAATAACATTTTTTCAGAACATTATAATATCATGAGAATAAAAGGATTCATGATATAATACTCCAAAGGACAGTATATACACCATATAAGAGTGAATTGGTGCATAACAACAATGCACCCTCAATAGAAATGTCAAATGTGATGAAATCACTTATAAAGAAGGTATCCTTAAATTTAGGACAAATAAATCTCAAAAATATGTGTGAAAAATATATATACACCCAATATAAGTGGATATTAAGTGTAAAACAATAAAAGGTCATTCACACATATTCAATGGATGACATATTCAATGACTACAAGTTGAACCCAAAGAAATCGAAATTGGGTAAAAAAGTTCCCTTGACAGCCTAACGGCATCACATCAAAATGAGTTGATGAGAGATAAAAAGTGTATCTCATCACTTGGACATAAAATTTACATCAATAAGTATGTATGAGAACATATCCCAACATAAGAATATGTAAATTAAAAGACCCAATAAAAGATGTCTTTTAAAAAAAGAGGAGGGTGAAAGGTTCCCTTACCGACTTGGGTATCTTTCAAAACATACACCCCATGACAGAAGGACAATAAATAATTGATGTAAATACTCATAAAGGACAGTATATTATACAACGACTAGAATAATGGCAGTACATACACCACTCAAAGGAAATTGTGGCAATTTTAGCATAAATCTAACTGGAATAAAAGTGAGATGAAAAAATCCCTTACGAAAATTCGGCAGCCTAACGGCGCCACTCAAAACTTCCAAAATGGATTGATGAGAGGAAATAGGGTCTCTCATCATATGAACATAATAATTACATTAGTAGTAATATAAAAGAACATCCCAATCATAAGAAATATGATTTTAAAAGGAATGACATAAAAGAGTGTACTTAAAAAGAAAGAGAGAATAAGATCCCTTACCTCGGGTCCGACTTGACTCGATCGTTCTTTAATCTCCTGAATAATAAACTTGAGTTAATTTCTACTTCCTTAAGAACCTTTTTCAAGTTCATTATTCCTTTTATACCACTTATTTCCATGTTATAAACATTATGTAAACATTTATGTTAATAATGTTTGTTTTGTCGATATTTGGTTCTTAAGTCGAAAGTGGACTTCTTACCATTACATGTTGTTCGTGTGGTCAAATGTTTATTATATCCAGAATCATATTCATGATTTGGATATCATATATGTCATATATATCCAGTACATGCATGCATTTATAACATTACATAATCATTTAGAGGTAAGAAATGAAATGCACCGTTCATGGAGACGGTAAGCCATACGTACGCATGAACGCTACTTTCATTTATATTTCATATTTCATAGAATGGAATAACAATGATATAAAGGTATATTATAATTACAGTATAATATCATATATAATATCATAGTTCCATCCTTTATACGTCTCACATATGGTATTTAACGAATCGAATCACTTTGAGGGGGAGGTAGTCCGCACTTCCTTAAATGAAGATATCGCGTATACCCATAATGGAAGCCATAAAGGTAAGACAAAAATGAAAAATACAGAAGCATAAATAAAAAATAAACATATTATATATCATATATAAAAATAGTGACATCATAATGGCCACCTTTGAAGGTGTTAAATGAGTATTGAACAATCATCGTTTCAGGAGGCATAATTTCACCATCCACGGAAACCGTATGTTCTTTAACCATTTGATGTAGTTGTGTGAGAGTGTAGCTCGAATAAATCTTATAAAGACATCCTAGTATATTTAAGATACTGGTGTTGTTACAAAAGAAGTAAATAAAAAGAGTTTAGGGGGTTGGAGAAGCAAAATAAAACAAATGAACATGAGAGAATGAATTACCTTTAAAAGTGTAACTCCTTTTGATTTGAGCCTAAAGGCTTCCTTTGAAAGGATTATGCCCAAAGGGAATCCTCTAGGATGAGGAGAGGGATGTGTAGAGAGTAAATGGGAAGGGGTTGGCCGAGTCAAAGGCTTGAGGAGTGTGTGAAATGAGGTAGAGGTGGGGGCCTTTTATAAGAGGAGAGGAGGGGCACTTTTGGAAAGTAAAGAAATATTACTTTATTTGAAAATGTGTTTCGGTTTTAAGAGGTCCCACATTGATATAATTCGTGGATAAGGTGATAAGGCTTTGAAATCCACTCATCCAATAAGTTTTGGACATGTCTAGTTCATAGATTTTAAATTATCTTTCCATTTTATTTAAATAGTCAAATAATGACGTCATCGCTGCATCATTATTATGTCATAAATACTTTAATTTATTTAATGTCTAAAAATTATAAAAAAATACTATGATGTAGGAAATAGTTTTATCTTTCCAATGAATATTTATATTCAAAAATATGACTTGTATAACCTCACTTAAGAATTGTTTTAGTAAAACATATCATGTTTGTGTCAATTTTACTTTTACATTAAATAAAATGTTATTTATGTCATTTCCCAACCAAAGTGGATCCATGGGGTCCCCACGTTGACCCATGGGTTTTCTTGGTCGTCCATGATACAACCAATGAGGGTAAGACATGTGTAAAGCTCATCTCATTTTATTAATGCATTATTTTTACCTTAAACCACACTAATTACCACTAATCGCGATTAAAAACTTAATAAGTTACTATTCACCAAAAAATTATTTTAATCGCATTGAACCACATTTTATTTTCTTAATGACAACCATGTATGTCGGATTTTTCAAAATCAAAACACAATGATGGAAAAATTTCATTTAAACGGAAAATCAGTTTTATAAGTACCACTTAGTGGTTTCACTATTCATCAAAAATTGATGTTTTTCAGAAAAATCACAAAAATTCACCCTAAGCTATATTTGATATTCTGAATTCAAATATGAAGTCCGTTTTACAAAATTCAAAACATATAAGTCACATTAATTAATTTTATAATTAATTGCCGCTGTCATGACAAATAGCGTGTTTTATGAAACAATAAGTATCAAAAGATTGACACTAGTTTAAGTCTGATTTCAAAGTGAAATTGATTCCAACGACCACTATTGGATTTAATGGTAAAAATATTTTCTATTTTCACATTAAAACCAATTCAAAATATAATCTAATCATATAAATAAATTAGATTAAAATGTGGGTTTGAATTAAAATACAACATTTTACACTATTCATTAAAAAAATTAACTTTATCGGAAAGATACCAAATATTTACACAAAGTAAATTTTGATGTCCCGATTCTTAATAATAGTTTTATTTGGTCCCAAATAATGTTTAATATTGAACGAAACTATATTTAATGACGGTTCTCCATCAAAAGGTGATAAGTGAACCTTTAGTGAAAACTAGGGCATATACCCTTAAAATTGAATTCTTTCTATATTTTAAGCCTTTATATTTTATTGTATAAATGTAAAAATATTTAAGAACATATATAATCATATTTTAGTTATTTCTATACATTCCCGCCATTACAACGGCTACATGTTAACTACCATTTAGAATAATATTATTTTATTATTAGAGTGCAACGTAAAATTTCCAAGAAACTCGTTGTTGCGTGTTGGGTACGCCATCGAGCATAGCGTCCCCTTTAAAGTCATATTAATATTTTATTCACAAATATGGATAAATATGAAAATGTCATATTCTTTATTTACCTGGGGTGTTACATCCTTCCCCCCTTTTGGGAATTGCGTCCTCGCAATTTTAAAAAAATTTGAGCTCGGAAACATCCTTGAACGTCCCACATCGGCACAAGAGTTGGTACAACAATCACTTTAAAATAGAGAAAGATAAGCACAGAGGTCACCCATGTTAACCCATAATAGGATTCCAAGTATGAAAATATGGACATGGAGGAAAAAACAAAGGGTCATGTTCTGATGGAGAGTGATAGAAAACATGTTTAGGAGAAAGTTAACCACGAGAAAATCACAAACTTGTGATGGGTTAAACGGTATTCGATTCCCCAGTAAGAAAAGTTAATAGACAACATTTTTGTTTTAAGTTACTTTTTATTGAGGAATTTATTCATAAGGAAGCATAATCACTTATCATGTTGACTTTCAAATTTTACTAGATTCCTTAGTCAAACTCATATTTTTTCCAAAAGACGAGTATTTAGGGAGAGTTGTTCGTATTAAGAGTACTATAATCAAATTCTAGAGAATCACCTAATCCCAAAAAGAGAACTATATACTTCCCATGTCTTTAGACTTTAACCAAAACCAAAAATGGCTAGTACAAGATCAGATAATCCAGAAAAGGATAACCCCTTATAAAAATAAAATCTATTCATAATCTCCAAAATTTGTCCAACAAAACCCAAAGTTCAACGAGGACCATCCGATAAACAATTTGTCCATAAAATTCTTCAAAGTAAACCAATATAAGATTGAAACCCAAATATTTGAAGGATTTAGTCACATAGTCTTCCAAGTTAAATCGTAACATTAATCTCCAAACAACATCAGTTGCTCCTAAAGTCTCACATTGAAAAGTAATTAACCTAATCACATATCCTCCATGATAGGTTAATCATTTTAATAAATAACCCAAAATCAATTTAATCTTAATTCATAAAATCATATAACTAAAAAAAATCTGTCAAACTAACCAGGGACTTCACGTAGTCTAGTGGTAGGCGATAAATACCAGTCGTACTTTGGTTGTGGGTTCGATTCCCGCGGATTTGTCCGACGCGACGGGATGTCACACGGTCTACGTGTTGTCCTTTTTCCAAAACTATATAATTCTTAAAACATTCCCCAAAATGAGATAAAATCTTCAAAGATTATCATAACATATTTTAACCTCAAGTTTATCTCATGCCTTTCATTTTCCATCATAACATATGGTAACCCATAATTACCTCAAAAGTAAGGATCATATAAACCCAAATGGTTCTTTATAACTATGTCCACAAAAGAAAAGATAACTATTACTTGAATAAAATTTGCCTATATTAAACATCAGGGTTACACATAATATAAAAAGTCTTCTAATGTAACCCCATCATCAAAAGGGACTTAATACTCTTAAGAATTTCACCCTAACTCTTGAAGCCCTCATATGTTGACATCTTACTCATTCAACATTCTTCATGATCCATTATCCATTCCTTTCCAACTTATTCCGAAATACCTCTTTCCTACAAACAAAATCATGAATCATATCCTTAGATTCTAAAATAAGAAAACAATAGTCGTGAAATAGTACATACCTTTGATTGGTCATTGTCGGTTTCTTCATCCTAAATTGGAATGGCATTAGGTATTGGTAAACGAATATTGGTACGCTCTTGGTGACCGCATTCACGAAACATCTTCATAGGACATGTGTTTGCATAATGACCATGTACACCACATTTAAAACATTCAATTGATCCCTCAGAAAGAACTTCTTTCCCTTTCCTCGAGTCAACTGGATGCTTCCTTTTTCCGTGGCAGGTTCCTGCTTTATGACCTTCATTTCCACATCTATAGCATATTTCTGTCCCTTCGAAACATTTTCCTTGGTGTTTCTTTCCACATCTTTGACACATAGGTTTTTGAACACACTTACCTTTATGATTATTACCTGTACTTCCGTAGGGAATTGTTTCTTTCATATATGATGTCTTAGAGAAATCTCCAAGGTTTAGGTGGTCAATCATGACTCCAGATAGTTGGTTGAGGATAATCAAAAGAGTTCCCATTGCAGCTCCCATATCATTCAGTTGCTTGCTCAAAAAACTGTCACAGTTTCCTTCACATCCACTGTTACTTTGGTGCCTGCTAGATCCATCCATTTACTAAAACCAAAAAGGTCAGTGTGAGTATATCAACAAAACCATCATGTACTAATGAGTAAGATAAACAATAAGATATACATACTCATTCAATTTATCTAAATCTAAGACTGTTGTCTGAAATCCTAACCATTATGGTAATGTCAGTTATGCTTAATGAATACCCTAACCACTAAAGTTATCTAAACCGACCTTTGATACCAACTATAAGGCCCCAGTCTTAAACCTTACTTAATCTTGAGTTATTACAAGATTACACATTGAGGATCTTTTCAGGTTTAGTGTTTTAGAGAATTAGATCATGAAACTTGCATTACATTCCACATTTAAACAAAGTGGTTACATAAAAGACAATATTCATTCTTCCCGTCAACGGAAACCTATTTAAAATAAAACATGGATTCTTTCTTGAAACATCCTTGACACTGTCATCACATCATGTACCTTTCCCTTGACCTATGAAAAACATTTCAAAAACTTGGGATGAGCATAAAAAGATCAGTAAGGGTTACAAAAATATGGAAAGGAAACATGAGTTCATATATACATAAGAATGAAATCATACTTTACCCATAAAACATAGGCATATCAAATCATGAATAAATCATAGAAAACATAAGACATAAAGGTAACTTGAGGCATTCATAACATTCTTACGTAGGGAGTAACCCTCTTGGTTACGTTTGGAATACCCATCAAAGAATATTCCCTAATTCTCTTCGGAGAAACCTTAACGTTTCACTCCTTCGCGTTACCCAATGCATTGGAGAGCTATATCGGGCTCACCCACCCTTAGTTTATCACGGAACCACCCGTTCTTCATAACAATGCCCAAGAACCATAACATAATCGTATCACATAAACATGAATAAAGGAAACATAACATTTCCACATTTCAATCACAATATAACATTTTAGGATATTGAAATAATGAATCCATTCAAAAAGAAACCATTTCCAAAACCATTTAAAACATTTAATAAAGAGATTTTTGAATCAAAGTGTCCCATACCACCTTGAAGCTTTTAAAATTTTAAACCATTAATATCCATATAAATAAATACTTAAAATCATTTTGAAAACATGGATATTAATAAGAACAAATAATGAAAACATTTAAAACGATATTTTGGTTAAAGGGGTTTTACCAAAATTAGAGACACTTGAATACAATAATCGAGGAATAACATTTTGTCAGAACTTTATAATATCATAAGAATAATAGTATTCATGATATAATACTCCAAAGGACAGTATATACACCATATAAGAGTGAATTGGTGCATAACAACAACGAACCCTCAATAGAAATGTCAAATGTGATGAAATCACTTATAAAGAAGGTATCCTTAAATTAAGGACAAATAAATCTCAAAAGTATGTGTGACAAATATATATACACCCAATATAAGTGGATATTAAGTGTAAAACAATAAAAGGTCATTCACACATATTCAATGGATGACATATTCAATGACTACAAGTTGAACCCAAAGAAATCGAAATTGGGTTAAAAAGTTCCTTTGACAGCCTAACGTCATCACATCAAAATGAGTTGATGAGAGATAAAAAGTGTATATCATCACTTGGACATAAAATTTACATCAATAAGGATGTCTGAGAACATATCCCAACATAAGAATATGTAAATTAAAAGACCCAATAAAAGAAGTCTTTTAAAAAAAGATGAGGGTGAAAGGTTCCCTTACCGACTTGGGTATCTTTCAAAACATACACCCCATGACAGAAGGACAATAAATCATTGATGTAAATACTCATAAAGGACAGTATATTACACAAAGACTAGAATAATGGCAATACATACACCACTCAAAGGAAATTGTGGCAAATTTAGCATAAATCTAACGGGAATAAAAGTGAGATGAAAAAAATCCCTTACGAAAATTCGGCAGCCTAACGGCGCCACTCAAAACTTCCAAAATGAATTGATGAGAGGAAATAGGGTCTCTCATCATATGAACATAATAATTACAGTAGTATTAATATAAAAGAACATCCCAATCATAAGAAATATGATTTTAAAAGGAATGACATAAAAGAGTGTACTTAAAAAGAAAGAGAGAATAAGATCCCTTACCTCAGGTCCGACTTGACTCGATCGTTCTTTAATCTCCTGAATAATAAACTTGAGTTAATTTCTACTTCCTTAAGAACCTTTTTCAATTTCATTATTCCTTTTATACCACTTATTTCCATGTTATAAACATTATGTAAACATTTAAGTTAATAATGTTTGTTTTGTCGATATTTGGGTCTTAAGTCGAAAGTGGACTTCTTACCATTACATGTTGTTCATGTGGTCAAATGTTTATTATATCCAGAATCATATTCATGATTTTGATATCATATATGTCATATATATCCAGTACATGCATGCATTTATAACATTACATAATCATTTAGAGGTAAGAAATGAAATGCACCGGTCATGGAGACGGTAAGCCGTACGTACGCATGAACGCTACTTTCATTTCTATTTCACATTTTATAGAATGGAATAACAATGATATAAAGTTATATTATAATTACAGTATAATATCATATATAATATCATAGTTCCATCCTTTATACGTCCCACATATGGTATTTAACGAATCAAATCACTTTGAGGGGGAGGTAGTCCGCACTTCCTTAAATGAAGATATCGCGTATACCCATAATGGAAGCCATAATGGTAAGACAAAAATGAAAAATACAGAAGCATAAATAAAACATAAAAATATTATATATCATATATAAAAATAGTGACATCATAATGGCCACCTTTGAAGGTGTTAAATGAGTATTGAACAATCATCGTTTTAGGAGGCAGAATTTCACCATCCACAGAAACCGTATGTTCTTTAACCATTTGATGTAGTTGTGTGAGAGTGTAGCTCGAATAAATCTTATAACAACATCCTAGTATATTTAATATACTGGTTTGTTTACAAAGGAAGTAAATAAAAAGAGTTTATGGGGTTGGAGAAGCAAAATAAAACAAATGAACATGAGAGAATGAATTACCTTTAAAAGTGTAACTCCTTTTGATTTGAGCCTAAAGGCTTCCTTTGAAAGGATTCTGCCCAAAGGGAATCCTCTAGGATGAGGATATGGATGTGGAGAGAGTATATGGTCAGGGGTTGGCCGATCCAAAGGCTTGAGGAGTGTGTGAAATGAGGTAGAGATGGGGGCCTTTTATAAGAGGATAGGAGGGGCACTTTTGGAAAGTAAGGAAATATTACTTTATTTGAAAATGTGTTTCGGTTTTAAGAGGTACCACATTGATATAATTCGTGGATAAAGTGATAAGACTTCTAAATACACTCATCCAATAAGTTTTGGACATGTGTATCTCATAGATATTACATTATCTTTCCATTTTATTTAAATCGTCAAATAATGATGTCATCACAGCATCATTATTATGTCATAAATACATTAATTTATTTAATGTCTAAAAATTATAACAAAACTACTATGATGTAGGAAATATTTTTATCTTTCCAATGAATATTTATAATAAAAAATATGACTTGTATAACCTCACTTAAAAATTGTTTTAGTAAAACATATCATGTTTGTGTCAATTTTACTTTTACATTAAATAAAATGTTATTTATGTCATTTCCCAACCAAAGTGGATCCATGGGGTCCCCAAGTTGACCCATGGATTTTCTTGGTCGGACATGATACAACCAATGAGGGTAAGACATGTGTCATGCTCATCTCATTTTATTAAAGCATTATTTTTACCTTAAACCACACTAATTACCACTAATCGCGATTATAAACATAATAAGTTACTATTCACGAAAAAATTATTTTAATCTCATCGAACCACATTTTATTTCTTAATGACAACCATGTATGTCGGATTTTTAAAAATCAAAACACAATGATGGAAAAATTTCATTTAAACGGAAAATCAGTTTTATAAGTACCACTTAGTGGTTTCACTATTCATCAAAAATTGAAGTTTTTCAGAAAAATCCCAAAAATTCACCCTAAGCTATATATGATATTCTGAATTCAAAAATGAAGTCCGTTTTACAAAATTCAAAACATATAAGTCACATTAATTAATTTAATAATTAATTCCTGCTGTCATGAAAAATAGCGTGTTTTATGAAACAATAAGTATCAAAAGATTGACACTAGTTTAAGTCTGATTTCAAAGTGAAATTGATTCCAATGACCACTATTGGATTTAATGGTAAAAATATTTTCTAATTTCACTTTAAAACAAGTTCAAAATATAATCTAATCATATAAATAAATTAGATTAAAAAGTGGTTTTGAATTAAAATACAACATTTTACACTATTCATTAAAAAAATGAACTTTATCAGAAAGATAGCAAAAATTTACACAAAGTAAATTTTGATGTCCCGATTCTTAATAATAGTTTTATTTGGTCCAAAAGAATTTTTAATAGTGAAAAAACTATATTTAATGACGGTTCTCCATCAAAAGGTGATAAGTGAACCTTTAGTGAAAATTAGGGCATATACGCCTAAAATTGAATTCTTTCCATATTTTAAGCCTTTATCTTTTATTGTATAAATGTAAAAATATTTAAGAACATATATAATCATATTTTACATATTTCTATCCATTCCTGCCATTACAACGGCTACATGTTAACTACCATTTAGAATAATATTATTTTATTATTAGAGTGCAAAGTAAAATTCCCAAGAAACTCGATGTTGCGTGTTGGGTACGCCATCGAGCATAGCGTCCCCTTTAAAGTCATATTAATATTTTATTCACAAATATGGATAAATATGAAAATGTCATATTCTTTATTTACCTGGGGTGTTACACTGCATTCCTATGATGCATATCCAAGCATGAGGATAGAAGGGAAAAGAACTGGAATATTTTTATAACCAATCTACTAATAAAATCCGTAGAAACAATTATGGTTATATAATTTGGAGGGAAGATCCTAATATACATGAATTTCAAAATAAATTATAAAAACATATGGTCTTGAAAGGTTATACTTTTATAAATCCCACATCAATGGATTACCAAGCAGCATGAAGATCAAAATCGTGGTATCTTGTTTAAATAAATGAAGTGGAATTATGGGGAAGCCAATACAAATAAAGAAAATGGGAGAGTCAGAATAGGGGTCGAAATTAGTGGTCTATTTCTAAAGTATACCATGTTTATCTTTAAACATTTGTAGATACCTCTATATTTTTTGGTCAAACATGTTAGCTATATAATGCATGATTTGGACTAGTGCTTGTGGGATGTTAATAAACTGGATGGTATTCATCAGTGTATTGTCTACGATAATTTCTAGATGTTTTTATGTGTAATTAATTCCTCAAACACTAATAGCAGTCCTCAAAAAAAGAGTTCATGCATCTAGAGTGATCTTATATTTTAGTTATAATCTATTCAGTGCCTTTTACACAGTTCTATCACTTTTCATCACCACTAGTGGTTGATGGTTATCTATTGTTAGATTCTTCGTGGATGGGATTAGGTAATCAATCATTACTCTGGTGAATGTCTTTGGCCAACCCTCTTTTTTATGTCATTGAAACAAGAACTTATTATTAAAGGAAAACTGAGGGAAAAAAATAGTTATTAGAACATAAGTTCAGTTCAGAGATAGAGATTTTGTTCTTCCAATGGTTGGAAGAGTTCCTTTAACGATTAGTTTCAGAGAATTAGAGTTCATAGTAAATTAATAATACGATATGTTTTATCTCAATTGTGTGGATGGAAGTAAAATATGAAGTATAAATGTTTTAGTGTTCCAATGGAATTCCTTGATTGTAGTCATGTGGGTATTTATATAAGATTCTATAATTTGTTTGCATCTGTTTCCAATTAATGAGGATATGAAATAGCTAAACCTTTAGGGGTAAGATATTTTAGGTTACATCAGGTGGGGAGTTGGAGTAGAACCAGTAAGAATGGCCATAGAGGATCTCATAGACATGGTACCTAGACAATAGATTACCAGTGGAAACCAAGAATACCTACTCGAGGAAGTCAAACTATAGAATGTGGCCATTTATTTTTTCAGATTCTCAATTAATAATAGATACCTAACAGTCAATGTGTAGGATAGTCTAACGAATGAGGTAGTATTATAGTATCATCAACAATTGTATGCATTGTTTTCGATATAGGGGCTTCAATCTCCATTAACTGATTATCGACAGTCGAGAGTCTGATGCTAGAAATTATGTATTAATATGTTTTAATTGTCTTGTATATTCTATTAGGTTTATGATATGAGGGAAAATGATAATATTTTAACATAATAATTGATAGAGTGTGTTAACCATTATAATGGGACCTCATCATCCTTGAGATGACATGTATTAATGTCATTCTCAGTATATACATTCTGGTCCCTTACTTTGTCTCTACTAATTATTATCATCGTAGGGTGTCATTTAAATCACTGGAGAGAAGTAGTTATTGAAATAATGGATAGTTGAATTTCTAGGACTCTAGATCTGGACAAATGAATAATGGGAACAGTGGAGTGAAAACACATATATCTAATCTTTTCATTAGGGATTTTCGATTTCCTATGTTTGATTTCCATCCCATTGTATATAGTTTCAGGTACTTCATTCCTATAATTTTTTAATATATCTTCTTATGAGATAGATAGATTTTACGATTATTATTATTCATGGAGCACCATCAACATCAATTACTCCATATAAGATGCAAACTATGACGATATAAGAGCTTAAGCAACAATTGGAGGATATAGAGGCCACATGTTTTATATGGCCTCCCACTTAGACTTGGGTTTCACCTGTGATTTTATCCTTGGGTTATGTGACCCTTATCTTACAAATGTATTACAGAAAGTTTTAATAGATTATAGTTATGAACTACTACTCATGTCCTCTTACAGATTATCTCCTTGAACATCACAGAGGAGCTAGAGAATTTTCAAAGATTGAACTGAGATCGGGCTATCATCGGGTGTGATTTCTGACTTCAAAAATAACTCATACATTGTTTCACAATAGTTTTGGAAGGTATGAGTATCTAATCATTCTTTTTGGTCATATGAACATGCCCACTATTTTCATGTATTTGGGGAATACGGTTTTCCACCCCCATCTGGATGCCTTTTTCATAGTCTTTGTGGAAAACATCTTAGTGTATTATCACACTAAAAGATACCATTCTAGAAACCATGTGATCATTTTTAATAACAATAGTGTGCATTATATTTATTCCATGAATGCTATGTGAATCTTATGGATTAAAAAATCACATATTATGTCACATTATTTCGGAATATTGAGTAATTGTTGACATAGATAAGATGAGTGTTTTGGTTTCAGTTTATCATCAGAAGAATGTGTGTTACATAATGAGTATTTTAGGATTTTAAGAGTTACCATAATTTTATAAATGACATTTCAATCTATTCAATTCCTCATACGGGTCGTATAATTTTTTTTAAACTTCCTATCGGCAAAAGCGTGTGAAAATTCCATTTAGGTTCAAAATGGATGGCTTGTTAATGATAATATTTTTATTCATCCAGACACTAGAAGATGCTATATAGTGTTCTATAATGGATCATAAATTTTTCTAGGAGCAGTGCTAATGCAGGATGACTGAGTAATTACATATGGATCTCAGATGTTGAGGCCTCATGAGAAAAACTACATGATAGATGACCTCAACCTAGAAGACTTTTTCCATAATTTTTTCTTCTATATAAACTATCTGATGGGTGAGAGAAATATATATTATAAGGACCATAATATACTCAAATATATCTTCTCAAATTGTTATAAGAATTTCAGATAGAGAAGATGGGATGGATATCTTCAGATTTTTTTAATTGTGAGCATATAGATATGCCAAAAAAGGGGTAAAAGGTAGCTGATGTATTGAGATAGAAAACTCATGAACATGTCGTACATGAATGCAGTGATATGTGGAATTTGAGAACCCTATTCTATGAAAATAATTGAAAGGTAATTGAGATTAATGATCATTTATATCTATCAACCATAACAGTTACTACTTTAGATATTGATATGGTGGGGAGTCTGAATCCTACAAATCCGGAAGGGATAGATATCTGTGATAGTATTTCTTGTGAGTAAGTGCAACAAGATTGGTTTTAAGATAGATATGATATCCTATGTATTCGAGGTCATATCCAGATTATTAATGATATGGGAGTGGAAGTGCTGAATGTTTCACATGTTTCTCAGTTGGAGTTTCATCCATGAGTTTCCAAGATGTATGGAGATATATAATTGTTTTATTGGTTGTCTACGATGAAATGTCAAATATCATGCTTTATCAATAAGTTTTCCAATTTTCAATAGTTCAAGGGGCCACCAAAAAAACCTAAAATATCGTTACAACCACTTAAAATAATTTAATTTAAATAAAATGATATTGATCTGTATTTTTATAATTATCCTAATGAGGTAACCTAATTGTAGGGATGTAGTTCGGGTATCTGCAGATCTACAGATGAATGTATTCCACTTTATTCTAATCTGATATACTTTTACATTTTATGAGCTTGTATTTTTTATGTATAAGTGATTAGTTGACCACATGGTGTTTCACATACTACCATTTATGATATGGAATATCATTCCACATTGAGGTTTTTGATTTTGTTATAGAAGTAATTGGGTAAATAGAAGAATTTGAGCAATCAATTTCTTCATCAGACTGATGTATAGTCAGAATAGACAATACTAATGTAATAAGACACACTACGAACATGATTACATTATTTCAAGGGTTATTAGGAGATGTATGTCCCTCCCATTGGGTTTACCTACAACAAATTATTTTAGGCGATGAATCAAATGTCTCTCCATGAGTCGTTATACGGTACGAACTAGCATCAAAAAATTTCTAGTTATATGTATGATAGGCATCACTACTCGATCTCCATGTCATGATAGAAAATTCTAAGAATTTTTAGCTAATGATGAAGTGTAATTCCACTACTTAGTATGGATGAGAATATTATGCTGATAGCTGTCAACGACCTCTATTATTCATGGTTGGGGATAATGTTTTTCAATGGGTATCACCCGTGTTTGGTAATATATGGATTCATAGGAAACATAAGATTTAATTGTGTCTTTTGGAATGTTTGAGATCATAGAGAGAGTCTGGACTATAACCTATCATTTAATACATTTTTATAGGTACCATTCAATGCCTGATTCCTTCTATGTTTCACATATTCATCATTATCATGTTGAACCATATCATACTTTTAATCCCCTTGAGAATGAGATAGTTGATGCTACATTGATTGAGTAGTGTCTTATACGCATATTTAACCGGTGTATAATGTCTATATATTTCTATTCTATCCCACTAGTACATGTTCTATGGATGCTCGACCATGTAATGGATGATACATGGGATTAGGAGGACAACGTACATGATCAGTGGAAAAACGTTTTTCTCATACATGGTTGTTAGACCTTGTATGGTGAACATGGGATGAGTTATATTTAGGGGAAGACAATCAAAACCCATATTCACTCAGGTATGGTTCCTTCAAATTTAAATATACTTAGTTCATTTAGGACAATTATGGATAGATAATGAGTTTATAGAGTTTATAGGGGTGTCCAGATCTTTTTTGTTGAATGGAATCCCAGTAGGTGGAAAAACTGAACTGCATACACATCTAGATAAAATCATGGCAGACAGTCTACATAGTTTCCACAAACCATTCCATGTTATATATAGGGGAAATTTGGGAACAATGATTCTATAATTAAGTTCCCAAGTCCTCACACCCATACAAGAATCTAAGAAAAATGTAGTAGACTGTATTATATAGTTAGTGCACAGTTAGTTAAAATGTACACATGAAATCATGGAGGGTACCTCTTTAAGAAATGGTGGTCACACAGTAGGCAAACTGTTTGTCCAACCGTGTGGCCAAAACATGTATACACTTAATTTTTGGGTAAAATTACCAAAATTCCCTTGATTGTTTATAAAATACACCACCGCCCTCCATTTCTCATTGTAGTGGCTATAGAATCTTTTTTCCTCTCGTATGAATCTTTAAAATAATTATTCATTGTTATTGAGACCCTTGTTTAATTTTATATGATATTGAAATTCCATTTGAATCATGGGATTCCTCCAAGAAATCTCATTGACCCATTAATTCACTAGCTCATTTGTATTCTCCTTGATGATACTATTTTTATATAAGCTCACATTCTTGATTTTTATGGCATTGATTATTTCTTATGATTTACTATGATCTTATAAAAAATAAATAATGAAGTTGGATGAGAAGAGTGATATAGGTATATGCCAGCTTCTCTATGACTCATCCTTAATGAATAGTTGTTTTATTGACTTCTATCTTTTTCTATAGGAAGATCCCATTATGAATTTCTTATAAAATTTAAATTATATACCTATAATCATATTTAATGTATTATAGAGCATTTATATAGTCGATCACTATGGTGATGGTGGATGATAACTTAATTCTATCTACACCAAGTAGGGTTCTTCATTAAATATTCCATGGTATCCCATATTGATTTATCCACGACAGAACATGGATATGTAAATTGATCATCATAATAGTAAAACCTCTTTAATATAATTAATTTGGAATTTATAATGTCTAGAATATGGAGAGTTATCATTTTGACCATCTACGGTATGTGTTTTAAATTAATTAATTCATCATTTAATAGTTAATAGGATACTATATTATGGATATCACTTTTCCAAGTTAATTATAAATTTTTTTCATATGATTTCATGTTCTTATCCTATCCATCCATCCAAATATTATTTTTTATTAAAGAGTGAAAAAATACAACAAGACAAACTACGGGGTCTATAGTAATGCAAACCAAGGGAATCCCCTTTGATCAAATTAACGCATTATGGGTTTAAGCTGTAAAACTAAAAAAGGAAATTATTCATAGACCAATGATCGGCCATGAATACCAAATAATCTGCACCCTTGTTCCCCTCATGGCAGGTGTGGGACATTTGAATGTTGTGATGAGGAATACCGAGGCATTTCCTAACACTGAATGCAATAGACCAAGGTATTGAACAATTTCCATTCAAGGAATCACGAAGGATCGAGGAGTCAACCCCACCTTGGAAATGACCACATTCACCTAGATGCACACGAAAAGCCCAGTGAGAAGAGCCTGGGCCTTAGCCTGGATTGTGGTACCGATGTCGAAGGAGGAAGAGAAGGCCAATACCACACCTCCCCATGTTCGTCTCACAACACCCCCTCCTGACATCACCCCTTCAAAAAAACACCATCAGTCGTTCTTGATATATTATTCTTAATCCATAATAAAAAGTCTACCATAATTGATATGGGTGGGAAGAGGATTGAAGAGAGAAACTATTTATCTCTACAATTGTCAATTCACCGGGTGTGCAGTTTTGAGCAAGGGATAATAAAGCTATCTGTCTATTTATTAACATGGGGCTTCATTTACAATATTTAATTTCATAAAAGCAATTAAATAAATTTATAAATGTAGATATAACACATTATATTAAGAATAAATATGATTAATTTATTATGGTTCACCAAATTTCAAAAAATGGAATTATAAATTAAATACCACATCACAAAATAATAGTATAATTATTTTAATTTGTGCTAACTAGTTAAATAATTATTTTTCATCTTGTAAATAATTATTTTACTATTGGACCTGACGTAGTTCTCTCAAACTCCACTTCTTTTTATTGAACAACCAAATAAATAAATAAATAATTTATTCACATAAATAAATATTTTATTCAAAAACTAGTAAATATTTATTTATTAAATGTGCAATAATTTTAAATAAATATATTTTACACACAATCATATGAATAAATATTTATGTATCTAATAAAATCATTTTCAAATTAATAAAATCATTCCATTATCTTGAGAATAATATTTATTATTTAAATTCAAATATAATTTAACCGAGGCCACCAGAAACTCTTAGTGTGTAACCGTAAAGGATTATTTCTTGTTGGTATTAGGTGTGATTGCTTAAAATCCATGAGTATTGTCTAGAAACTGGTCAAGGAACACATGAAAATGAACATGAAGTCATAAAAACAGCATCCTCATAAGAACGATCACTATGTAATATAATCCCTTTTTCTCTATATCTCATCAAGCAGATTTCATGATAATGTCATAAAAGTTTATGCTTGATATGTCATTATTTGGCTACCGAAAATAAACTCGTCATTACACCATGTCCATGGAGTTTTCTCTGATGATAATATTTCTATAAACGTTTCAAGATATCAACTTCTACAAATGGAAGGGGAAAATCCTTCCTCGACTTATCTATTAATAACAAACCACTCGTGACACACCCAACATAACCTAATTCATTCCAAATATTTTCATGATGGTTTTCATAATTTAATCAAATTGTTCAAGTCATGACATGTATGAATGACAATATTAAATTATAATGATCATTCCACTTTCTCGTAGATATAAATATCCACAAGAAACAAAGCACTCGGAATTCCCACTAGATGGTCTATTCCCAAAATCTCATATCTTGGAGATTACCAAGGACAAAAATCATGAGAGGAAGTCCCATCTGCTTATGAGTAATCACACCTAACAGTCTGTATGGGATGTGTGCTATAATAGTATTTCATCTACCCGTAGAACTATATGTAAGAATATTGTTATAGAATATCAGGGTTCTTATCATTGCATGGAACTTCCATGACCATATCAATGCTAAAAAAATAATCTAGAACATTATTACATCATAGTAAAGAAGTATAATGAAAATTATTCAATAATATGTTTAATATATAAATACATTAAATATTAATGTAATCAATGTCCAACATGTTTGTTCTAAGACATCAACTATTAAAAAATCTCACTTGGAATAGTTCCAACTCCCAACTAATTTTAGTCTTCTAGACCTCACATGTTGATCATGTGTCTACTGAGTCAAGGAATTATATTAGGGGTCTTCCATGTTGTCTTCCTTGGAAATAATGCTCACATAAACATTACCTATTTTAGAAAAATCCCTCGAGAGATGATACATCCGAATTATGTTATTATTCCACTTATGTGAAATTGTTTCTTTTATGAGAGCCACTGCTGCCGTATTATCACAGCATAGTGTAATGGGATATATACTGCAAGGTATCACATCCAGCTCTGGGATAAAGCATCAAATCCAATATTCTTCATTAGCTACCTTAGAAGCTGTGATATACGTATACTCTACAATAGAATATATAACCATACACGGAATTGAGCTCTTCCATCTCACTACACATCCATTCAATGATAATATGTATGCTATTTTCGACTTCCTGAAATGTTGATCAGTCTGGAAACTATTATTTGAATATCCTCTGATGACTAGTTCATAAATTCCTCTATAATACAATAACACATACATAGTACACCTTAGATATGTCAAGATAGTTTTGACTTCCATCAAATAGTCATAACCTATGTCTTGTTTTTATTTTCCTACCGCACTCAATGCGTAGGAGACATTCATCCACGTACGTAACACGTGATACATGATTGACTGAGTTTCTAATTCATATAGAGTCCTTTCCATTATTTTTCTTTCATCATGTGTCTAAGGACAAATTCTCATATAATGATGGATGCTATGTAATGCTGGAAATAATCCCCTATTGGATTGTTCCATACTTAATATATAATGTATCTTATCAATGCATGTACTTTTACTTAGGACCAAAAATATCTTGGATCTATCACAATGAATCTTGATTCCAAGAATATATGTTTCCTTTACAAAATAATTAATGGAGATGCATTTATTCAACTATTCTTTAATAGATTATAATATTGGTATCTTATTTCATATATGTAATATGTCATCATAAAATTGTATTAGAAAAAATACTTCACTCCCACTAAATCGTTTGTAGACATAAGGCTCACATTATTTTTTTATAAAACCTATCTTCATTATGGATTCATCTAAATGAATGTTCCATGACCTAGACACTTTCTTTAATCCATCAATGGATATATAAAACATGAATACCTCATTACCATCCATTGGAGTCATAAATCCTTCTGGTGTTTTCATGTGGACATCATCCTGAAGGTCCCCATTATGGAAGGCTGTTTTGATATCCATTAGCCAAATATCATTGTCATGGTATGTTGGTAATCTCCAATATAATTTTGTGGGATTTTAGAATTGTAACTAGTGAAAAGGTTTTATCATATTCAATGCATCGACGCTGTTTGAACTCTTTTGAAAACTGTTCGTGCCTTATAGGTATAGAATTGTCCTTCTATGTCTGGTTTCATCATAAAAACCCATTTTCAACCGAACTTATTTCCATCAACTAGAGGATCTACCAAAATCCTAAATTAGTTTTGGTGCATGTAATACATTTAAAATTTCATGGATTATTTCCACATTGAAACATCTGTGCCACTTACATCTTCCATGTAGCTTATGGGATCGTTATTATTAACTAATACTGAGTTACCACCCTCAGAAACTAGAAAAATGTATAGTTATAGTTATATACCCTCTTCTTTACACTAACACAACTTTTTTTTCTCTAGAACAGTTCTTTCTTCCATGGGACATTTTGGAATCTTTTCTTGTACCATCTCTTGTATACCTTGAGCCTCAACTTCAACGATGTCTATCTCTCTCCCACTATCACTTTTGGAGATGTGATCCCTCTCATAAAATATCATTTTTGATGCCACTATAACCTATTAGTTTGATTGGTTGTAAAGGTAATATCCCCTTGTTTCCATAGGTTATCAGATAAAGGTACTCTTTCAACCTCAGGGTGAATGTTTGTTACTTGAATAGGCCTTAACAGATGCATCACTTCCCCACACATGTTATTTCGATAATATGGATTTATTTTCACTCTGGAAAGCATATGAAATACAATTTATTTATTTAGTTGGTAAATGTTTTATTATTTTCACTGATGATTGTAATGAATATCCCCAAATGTATAAATAAATAATTGCATGACTCATCAGTGATCTCACCATGTCCAATGGGGTGTGGTTCCTCCTTTCACTCACACCATTCCACTAGGGTGTGTATGGAGGAGTGAGTTGGGATAGGATCCCAAACTCCCATAAGTAATCAATGAAGTCTGGATTAATATATTGTCCACCTCGGTCTAAGTGGTGTTTCATAATCTTCTTACCTAGATTATTCTCAACATCATGCATGTATTCATTGAAAGTATCAAAATAATCCGACATATACCTCAATAAGTACATATATCCATATCTACTAAAATCATTAGTAAAAGTTTTATAGTATGAGTACCCTCTCGTTTCTTCAACTCGAAATGCTCCATACACATCTGTATGAACCAACTCAAGATGTTATTTAGCCCATTCACTTTTCAAACAAAATGGGCTTCTGGTCATTTTCCCTTGTAAACATGAATGAATTACGCCAAGTGGGTTTAGTTTGAATGATACTAAATATCCATCTTGATGCAACTTTGTCATGCATTTCATATTTGCATGACCTAGATGGTGATTCCAAATTTTGGTTTCGTATGGGTCATGTGACGTATCATTGTTATCGATTTCCATTAATTGGATTTTATAATCCAACATGTATATACCATTGTATAAATGTTCCTTACAAAAAAATGCTATATTTGTAAAATAAACAACATTCATTTCAAAACATTAATCAAATCCAAGTGAATCTTATCTGGTTATAGAAATAATGTTTTTAGTTACAAAAATCACTTAATAAGAACCATTTTACACCATGAACATCCCAGTTGGCAATGTGTTGTGTTAGTCCCCAATAGCTACACCATCTAGTATGGATATTTTGGATTCTTGAAGATCTACCTCCCCTCAGGAAAACATCCTGAATCTACACGGTTCACGTATTTGGATATGCATGTGAGCACTACAAGTTGTATCTAATATCCTATTTGTAGAAACGTATACACTGAATTCAATAACAAACAAAGGTAAAACATTTCCTCGCTTCTTATAAAGGGTATAGTTATTCTTAAAATTTCCCTTCAGGCCACATATGAAAGAAACATACTCTTATTCCCTTGCATCCCCTTTGATCTTTATTTTCTTCAGATGTAATGATGAATCTTTGGGGTTAAAGATCTCCGCCTTCCTATTAATCTTATGCACCATAAGGATAGAAGGATTTTCGCACATCATATATTTTTTCATATATATAATGAGGATAAGAAGATCATATAAAGACTAATAAATGTTGTCCATATTGAAATTGGAAACATGATAGAGAATCTCTCAGGGTGTGATGTGAGAATGAGATCAATGCCATGTTATTTTGGGAGTTTAAACCCTAAAACCACTATAGGATCAATGTATCTAATGAGCATGAATACATTTGGCCTAGCTATGGATACTTCTCAAATCTTACTCTAAAAGATATACTTAGAGATCTCAATAATTTATTGTCTTTCTCTCTCTTAGTAAAGACCAAAGAGTTGATCAAGCTTGCAATAACCATCCGTGTTTTCCTGAGACTTCATGAGAACACTAGACATTGATTATAGAATCAAACATTGAATATAGACCGCGTAATTATTATGTTACTCATAGAGTAGTAAATCCTCATCGCTCACCTCTATGGAAGGTAGTCCAGGTAATGTTGACTCCAACACGTACGACTTCTCTTCATGGCTTAGGATAACCCAAAGGAGTCTAAACCATTCCTAGTAGTTAATGTCGGTGAGGATTTTTCCTTTATCCAAAATTTATAGTATCGACAGTTTGGTTGATGAGCTTTTCATTTTTATTCTACAAGTAAAATAGTAGATCACTAGTACTTTATTGATTACATTTTATGAGATATAATATAATTTATTAAGTCTCTAACTCTTTTATCAAGTCCCAATGGCCCAAACCATTAAACTCAGAATGTCCTGTTGGAATGACATTATTATTGTACAGTTCCATACTCCCCTGTGAATAGACCCAAAAAGGATTTGTCAAGCTATTAAAATGAATTTAGGTAGAATGGTCTTTTACAATTACGGGCATGCTACTCCTTGATCTGTTGAGTGGATTCCCCAATCCAGAAATCATGATTTTGGATTTCCTCAACTCTTTATACCAATATTACACCATGTCTTGCAAGGGTGGTCCATGTGATGTTAAATGGTTAATTCAACCGAAAACCATTCATAATGTATTCACGTATAAATGTAATTTTCTGAATAATGGTTAGTCAAACACATAGTTTTATTTTTTTTCCTTAATCATATAAAGAAAGGCATGGTCTAATATAACATTTTATTTCAGGGATTTTTATCTTTAATGCATGAATTGATTATTATCATTATCAAATTATTGTTAATATTCAGTGGATCTTACATAAGTGATTTACCATTTCATGATAATATTTGTGTATAGGTATGATTTATTTTAGTTCCATCTTGCACGATGGTTTAATTAATTAATTGTGTGATCGTGAAATCACATTGATAATGATAAACCACTACCTTGACATAAATAATATAGATTAAAGGGAAGGATCATGAGATTTTATAATGGTTAGTTATCTAGCAATTGATAAAATAACCCTGACCTTGGGGAGAAACATCTTTAAACATTTGGGTTTGTGTTTACAACATTATACATATCCACCCATGTAGCTTCTGGGATTGGTATCATCTGGCCTCTAGCATGAACCACCTCTACATGCATGGGAGTTCTATCCAATAAATATTACATTTTTAACTCAAATGCTGGTGAGGTTTAAAAAGTGGTTTTACATAATAGAAACATTTGGTACGCAGGTCCTACATATTAATGAAAAAAACGCTTGCATGTGAGAAAAATTACTTTAAATTAATAAATAAAATGGAACCATCCACATAAAATGTTTTTGGTCTACATCAGGATAATCCATACTTGAAATGATAATTACGCATAAAAAACTTGCATAAATTTTTTAATAATTCTTTTTTATGATAAATAATTCTCGAATCAATTAATTATTATCTTTAATTAATAAATCGTTTTATCCTAAACCATTTTTTTTAATTTCACTGAGATTTGTATCCATGGAAATTTTTAACAAATATATTCCTTTAAAATTATCTTTGTACGTAACATATACCTTGGATGAAAATCACTGAATTCCAGTTCATAAATACCCAATGAGTAGAAATTAACAATACACAAATGTCAAATTGAACACATATATACAAGTCACCCATCTCTTTTTGTGCCTCATCTTTACGCTCACACAATGGTACATGTCTCAAGGTTTTGTATAATATAATAATATTTTTTAATAAATCATCATAATATGGATGATTATAGAACATGTATCTCCAACGAGATGGTGTGTTCTATTTTTCACTGTCCATCAAAAATAAACTCCTCTGAAAATGGCATGTGAGTGTAATTTGGAAATAATCATAGTACATGGTGTGTCAGGTAGGCGACATGCTCTTTAGATCCTAATTAAACTGTCTATAGTTGGAAAATCCATTTATGGGTTACATGGTCCAACCCTAACTTGATGGGACTACATGTTGTGTCTAGTGGGCCACACGCTATGTAATCTGGAAACTGAGGGCCACCTATTCCAGGTCAACACCCGGAGACATTAAGACATAGAAAAACTCCATTGACCCGACATTCCTTGATGGACCATACCCGGTGCATCGAACATTGGATTCATGGAATATAAT
Organism: Viscum album; assembly: GCA_963277665.1. Lineage (NCBI taxonomy): Eukaryota > Viridiplantae > Streptophyta > Magnoliopsida > Santalales > Viscaceae > Viscum > Viscum album. Next base: position 923,390,071 of record OY728146.1, on the reverse strand, counting down.
ATTGAATACATGTCTTGTGTTCTATTGTTGTACAACCAAGAACCATTGTCACCTCCAGATGAGATCCTCTATTTTATTTTAATCAATATTAAATGAAAAGATCATTCCGATCAGGTGAACGGGAAACAAAATGGGAGGAACAGATATAATGATTCATATTTGTAGAATTATTAACATGAATATAATCAACTAAATTATCAATTGTGTTAATAATAAATGAAATATTTAAATAAATATAAACTATGATGTAACTGCCCTGATACGACATGAACGTTCCAAGTGTATAAGAAATGGGGTCGGGCTGATACCCTATATTAATTTTTACCATGATCAATGATTATTAACGGATCAATAGGATGATGAATGTGTGTCTCCACACAATACAATCAAATAATTAGACAAGGAAGGAATAGGCTTGAAACCATTAGAGAGTATCTTGAACATCATGTTTATAATCAATTTAATTAATTTCCTAATGAAAATAATACCTGGATATTCGGTATTTTCTTCATTGATGATATTGATCATCCGGAATGACGATTATAGAGTATGTTGTTCTTTTTTCAAGTATCCAAACTAGAAACCCTCTAGTGGTGATCCACATGTTCCTTGATGGCCTCTGATCGACACCCCTCTTTCCCAGGGCTTTATTGCGGTGTAGTGATTTTCTTGGGTCATTCATTCTTGATCGTTTATTCTTTGAAATTTAAAAGTTTCTATCGTTCTTGAGAGGGGTGGGAAGACGAATCGATAGAGAAATGGTTTAGTTCAACAATTATCAATTCACCGATTATGTATTCAAGTGCCAGGCAGAATAGACGTATATGTCTATTTTTTGACATGGGGATTTAGTTATGATATTTAATGGCATAACAGAAATGAAATACATTCATAACATTAGTGAAAAACTATGCTATTAATAATTTTATGACATCAGTATTTAAGGTCTTCCAACATGTGAAAAATGTAATTATAAATATAATTTTTCATCACAAAATAATAACAATGTAATTTTAATTTGTGCCAACTAGTTAAAAAATTATTTATCATCTTGCAAATAATTATTTTACTACCTGGCCAGCCTTGTTCCTCTCAAAATCCACATCCATTAATTGAACACCCTAATATATATATACATAATTTATTCTCTTAAAAAATATTTTATTTAGATAAAAATAAATTAAAATTTATTAAATGTTCAATAAAATAAATAAATATATTTTACCCACAATCCAGTGAATAAATATTTACTTAATTTAAGAAATGATTATTACTTGAATAAAATTATTCCATTCTCTTTAGAATAATATTTATTAATTAAATTGAAATATAATTTTACTAAGACCAGCAGGAAAAAAAATTGTGTGACCCTATAAGATTCTTTCAAATTGACATTAGTTGGACATGACTAAATTCCAGGAGTACTATCTATCAATTGGTCATGGAACCCAATAGAATAAACATAAAGTCAAAATAATAATATCCACATAAGAACGCTCACTATGTAATATAATCACTTTGTCACAATATATCATCAAATAGGTTTCGTGATAGTGTCATCAACTATTATGCTTGATATGTCATTCATTGACTACATGAAATAAACACATTATTACACCATGGATATGGAATTTCGCGTGACGGTTCTATTTCAATGAAAGGTTTGTGATGTGAACTTTCATATGTGTAAGGGAAAAATCCTTCCTTGAATTATACATTAATATCATTCCTGTCATGATGTATCCAACATACCCTACTTCACCCAACTGTTGGTGTGATGGTTTTCGTCAGTAAATCAAATTTTGTGAGTCATGTAACATATTAATGATAATCTTAATGTAAATGGATCATTACACATGCTCAATGATAGAAATATCTGACAACAAAAAACCATGTAAAATTCCTTTTGATGGTTCTGTTATCATAATCTTATATCTTAGAGATTACAATCCCAACTTTTTACCACTTCAAGGTTCTCATTATTGTGGGGAACATCCAAGACCTTATCAATGCAAAAAATAATCTTGGACATTATTATATCACAGTCATGAATAATAATGAACAATATATAATAAGATTTAAAATATTAAAATACATTAAATATCCAGGTAATCAATTTGAATCCAGTTGGTTCTATGACACCAATTCATACATCATTGTCATTTGATTCCATGGTTATGAAATGATATCCACTTTTATATTATCATTATATGATTCTGGATTACATGGTGGATACTATAGTATTATTACCATGAAATATTGTCACTGATGTAACATGTTATGTGAAATAATTATGATAAACTAAACTTCAATGAAATAATAAAATGATAACATGTTCAGAAAATGACCGAGGATGAAGCAAGTATCTGGGTATTGAAATTTCTATAATGTAATTTCTTTCATTTTTGTTCTAGTACACTATTTTAGTTTATATTACATAGAATGGATGATGTAATTGGTGGGGTCTACTGATATTTTTCTCACCTCTTCTTTGAGCCGCCAATGGTAATCATGAAGAGTAAATTTTTGCAGATTTTTGAAAGTGTAATCATACTATATTGGAAACCTACTCTTATATGCTTTCATAAGTATGAAAATTTGTAGTAGATGACCATTATAATGATTTAGGATCATTGAATATTCATGGACTCCATTTCCGATATTTTTATAGCATATACTTCTTTATGAAATTTATACATGTTTTCTAGTATTATAGACAAATTAATTAAATTATCATAACATTATGTGTAGGATTGAGTTTCAAATTATTAGTTTTTATTTTTTATTATTTTTTATACATTCTCTATAGTGGATTATGAGTTTATTTTTCATAGATTTTTTAACATTTCCCAATTTTATATTGTGAATCTTTTATTTTTTTTCAGTTATCTATTTTCTTCTATGCACCACTCTACTTACAAGGACATATACTACCAAAAATAACACCAGTCCCTCAATTTTATTAGGAAACCTCGACAATAAGAAGAGGTGTGATGGAGTTCTTATGGGAAATAGGGTTTAAGGTAACATTAATTGGAACCCTTCTTGAGACATTACACCATGTAGTAGTGTTATTTTTTTCATGACCAAATTACATAGCTGGTTATTATGATTGCGCTAATGAATATATATGATATTTTTTTCTCAATTATTTCCCATTAATTATAATATCATATCTACCCTATTACCTTAAAATCTGTTTGATAATTTTAATGTCATTTGTATGTACATGTTTTGGGCCACCACCATTAAACAATGTGATTTTTGTATCATTTGTAATATACGTGGATGGTAAAATGGATATATTAAATGAATATAATATTTATATATATATGATAGATAAATTATCTTTTAATGGTTAATAATTATTTATATTTCTTTTTTTCACTCATTAAAATTAGATAAAAAACATTCATGCATTTGTATGGCCTTCATTATCCATGAATGTTGTAATAATTTTATATATATATATATATATATATAATTGAATAATATAAATATATATATTGATATATATGAAATTTATATCATTATTAAAATTCATAAAATGGAAGAACTATAATCATTGTACAATGATTTGAACTACCAAATCTGAGTGTACATGAAAAACAATGAAATTAATAGAAAAAATGATAATGATAAAATATTGTTATGAAATGGAAGATAAAATGTTATAAATAGATAATATATAATTTTAAAGATATTTATATTGTTTTTCTATGTAATTATAATAAATATAATTTTATTATACATGAGGTTAATAAAACATAGGAAGATATTCCATCATGGGGTATTGTGTTTCGTTACATAGTTTCCTTTCATTGGGTTATGCTTCTAATACATGTTTTTTTCGATGATTATGAGTGAAATAAGCTCTCATTATATTATGTTTTGTCTTCATATGTATTTTTTTGATTGAAATTTTTCATATTTGTTCTTAATTGATAAATTCATATTTTAATGGTGTAATATTTGTAAAGGAATTCATCTCAATTTTAACTACATTAAGACATATTTGATTGTTAGTAACTATTTAATTATATATGGCATATATAAATACACATTGATGTATTTATTAATAATATCATATTTTTAGTGACGGTTAATTATTCAATTTTGGTTAGTCGTATAAAATTAATGTTTTCAAAAAGTCAATCTTAATTCTTTGCTTGATAGGGTGATTTTTTCATCATAGTCTATATTTTCCCAATTTTTTTATAAAAATTCAATATATTTATCTAAAATTTTATTAAAATAATGGTATGTTATTATATATATTTTAAATTAGTTTTATTGAATTATTTATAATCTTTTTATAAATGTTCATTGTCAACATTATTTATAAAAAACGAAAGGAATGTTTTCTTTTATCATATAAAACATTAACAAGAATTCCTTTGAAATTAAAAATTTTATGCTCTCAATATTATTCTACAATATCTTAATTGATTAAAATAGAAAAATATAAAAATAATTTTTTAAAATTTATTTTATTCAATTTTTTATAATAAATTATTTTACTAGAAAACCAATATTTCTGATGAATTGGTGGTTATATCTCATATATTGATTAATTTTTTTTTCGTTAACAATATATTAACAGATTATATTTCTTATGCTATTCATTAATTAGACATTATATTTGTCTAAAATATTTAAATTTTTTCTATCATTGATATTATTATTTCTTATCCAACATATAATTTCTACAATGTTGTATTATATTGATTGTTATTTTATTGAATATGTAAAACCATAATAAGTCTATATTCAATTGTCAATAAAATATTTTTTACAAGAGAAATTGTTTTTTAATTAAATTGATTATTAAATATAAATTAAATTCACTAGACTTTTATTGATGGGTGGGTCCTAGATAAAGATATCTCATTGACAAAATAAAAATATATCATGAGGATAATCAATTGGGAAAATAAAATGGGCTTTTATTCCATACCCATTGACTAGACACTCATGGTGAAAGTTCATTATGGTAGAAGATATATTGATTTCTATGATCATGATGTCATATATCAAGAACTTCCTTAATTAAGATTTTTTAATTATTATCCCAGAGATTATTGTATTGATATTATCCAAGGGTAAATAATATACTCATTTTATTCATTAATTGTATTGGTTTTCAATTATTTACCTTTCTAAATTGACTAAAACTAATGTACTCATTAATGTTTATATTTTATATATCCCTTATTTATTATCTAAGATCAAATTTTGTTTGATTCCCTTTCCCCTATATATTAAGAAGTATATTATGAAAAATATAATAAATTTGAGAATATTTCCAATTCTATGCTTTTATATTTCAATGGTAATATAGAATTCAGGAAAATATTTAGATCTTAAATACTAATAACATAATTTATCATGAGTGGGGAGAAATCATGCATATGTTACCAATTTAATTATGAAAACACTATCTATGTGTCAATGGAGTAGGATTTGACACATAATTAACCCATGGGAATGAAATGGTTTCACAAAAAAATCAATAAATAATAATCATCATCATAATCTATCCATAGAATGAAATTGGATTGTTTAATAATATCTTATCCGTTGTTTATCAAAAAAATATTTTAATAATTTTAAAATAAATTAAAAATTCATTCAAAATATCATTTCATCCTTCTCTTTTAATACATGATTAAATATACAATTATTTTGAAAAATTATAAACTATAAACTCATAAAATATTGAATAAATAGTTTTATTTGAAAAATTACATATAATTTTTAATGGAGGATTAAATGTAAATAATCGTAAATAAAAATAACTATAATAAATGTAGGAAAATATTTTCATGATTAATAAATTAAACCAAAAAATTTATGTCCCACTATTTAAAAAAATCAAAAATTATTTATTCGAATATTTTTATATTAAGTTCAATTAAAAATATATAAATAAAATCAATGTTAATGAAAAAAGTAATTTTTAGTAAATTTCATTAGTAGGAAGGAATGATTACAAATTTTTTTATATTATGGAAATTTATGTAAAAGTTCATTGACCAAAGAGAATAAATGGTAGACATTTCATTAAAATAATTTTCTCAATAATATTAGATACCACTAACAAGAAAATGGAACTTATATATAAAAATCATAAATTAAAAAAATAGAAGAAAATATATGGTGCTTAAATAATAAGATCAATATACTTTACATTAATATTAATTTATAATAAATAATCCAAAAAAAGAAATTATATTGTAATATAAACCACTTACCACTAGTCTTTTCATGCATCCAACATATTAAAACATCATGAAATATATATATATATATATATAATCATAATAAATATAATGGATAATTTAAAATTTATACACAAAATAATATTAATAATTAATTTATAATTTAAAATTACCCTTTTATAATCTATTTATCCATTTAATGAAAATTCTTGTTAAAATCAGACTTTTTTCTATGATATTTTTATGTTTCATTGTTTGTATACTTACACCATTTCCATTGTTTTATCAACAAATAGATATTAACCATGATATAATTATAATATTTATAAATCATGTAGATTTTATTTATAATTCATATAATTTTGTGAATAGAATTGAATTACATCACCTTGTTTTACAATAATTCATATTTACACATGAGTGGGGTTTCCACTTAATAATTTTTGGAAAAATATAATGAAAATTAATAATTCACAATTACATAATAATTATTACATCATAAATATAATTTCTATTCTTTAAATATAATAGAAATATTATCCATGTTATATTCAAATGAAAAACTAATCACATTGCTTCGGGGAGGAGTTATTCATCAAGTACGCACAAGTGATGTTATCATTTTTCAACAGATAAAACAGTTAATGATTTGATAAAATTTAATAAATCTAGAAACAATTTTATGTTATAAATATCATATATAAACATTAAATCAATCATGATATCCAACATATAATTATGAGCATAGATAATTATTCATATCGCTATGTGGAGGTTGAAGTCCACACATACACAAGATCAATACTTTCATTTCCCATTTGATAAAAACGAGGGAGAAATTGGTTATTCCATAATTATAATTTCATATCAGTATATTAGTTATATTATATTCCTCATTTTATTATTTATAAAATGATTATTGAAATTGGAGGAATAAATAATTTTAAAGTACATGGTTAAAAGTTATAACTTCTCATTGAGAAACCTCCTTTGGATTTCCCCGCAAGCCTTGAAAGTATGGTATTATGATAAGAAATGACCTATAAGATGTGGGTAGGGATGTTTTAAAGTTATAATGTTTGTTATCTAATGAAATTCAAGTCTTATGAAGAGTTATTATGAGAGGAAAACTGGTATCGAATTTTAGAGTAGGGAGAAGACAAACAAGGAATTTTTCAAAAGATTCAAATATATTGATGTATTTCTCAGGTCATGTGGCTAAAAACTACAACATAAGTCAATAAAATAAGTATAGGATTAAAATCACATCATCCAATTAAATTGAATCTAGTGTTATGTGATATTTTTATTTTTATCCATTAGGATACCCCCATTAATCCTTTTTTACACTAATTGTGGTGACGAAGTATTAATTGTTTTTCAGTTCATTTTGACAAAATATTAATTAGAACTTTTTAAATTATATTATTTATTATTATTAAAAATATGGAATCTATTTTACAAGATTAATTTTTAATAAATGGAAATATTCATTTTAAAATAATTTTAAAAAAATAAAAGAAACAAAATTTAATTTAAAATAACAAAATTTAAGCATAAAATAGGTTTTTTTTCATATTTCTTGCATGTAAAAACTATTTAATGAATGTTGAAAAATTTTATTGATTACATAATTTATAAAATTTAAAAAAATCATTCACCAATATTGGTTAATATAATTTTTAAGAAAAAAAACATTTTGGAAACATAAAAACAATGTTTTTAGATAATAAGATATATTTTCCTTCTAATGATTTTATTTTCATTTATAATAAATTGATAAAAAATTTATAGATTTTATAAATATTTAAATATTTTTTTAAATTTATTCATTTCAATTCATACAATCCATTGTAACGACTATGCGATAATTTTTACCTAAATTAAATATATATCATGGATTGTTTAGACATGATATTTCATTTAAAAGAGAATATCAAAAAAATAAAATTTATTTAGTGAACATTATATAACAAAAATATCAATGTGTTACAATACATGTACAAGGAGATACATTAATGAACCAATAAGTTCAAGAAAAATAAATCATTTATCACCTATAATAGTGATTCTAATAAATAATTGTTAATAAAAAATGAAAAAATGTTATAATAAAATCATATATTGTATTCTATATATGAATATGGGTATAGATTAAATTTATAATTAATCTATAATCATTATAATGGAGATTCAAATTTTTACAATTAAAATTGTACTTGAGGTAATTTATTTATGTTTCAATGTCATTTAAATTTGGATTTTTTATTCATGAATTGAAATTGTGTGAAATTATATTATCTTTATCTAATAAACCCATTTTTAACATATTGTTATTTTTTAATTCTGAATTATTATTAAAAAAATTTCTCTTCAGTACTCAAAATTTTTCAGAAACACTTTAAATAAAAAAGATGACCTTATTTATCCTCTTTTTGGTCTGGAATCATTATCACCCATATCAGTTTTAAATAAAATATTTTCAAGAATATATTTTTGTTGTTGTAATGATTATTAATAGTCATATATACCAATTATTTACTTTCTATGAAAGGTTTTAAAGAGAATCTTCTTTTCATTTATTGAATGAGGTACATTTTTCAAAGGCGTGAATATGATATATGTTTTTATTAATTATGAAATAGAGTCAATTTCACACCATCCTTGCCAATAAATGATTTCAACCCCCTTTGAGATTTTCTAAAGATATTTTCAATGAAAATATTCTACATGATAGATTCAAATTTTATATATGTTTAATTATAGATTACAAATGGAATTGTTTTTTTTTTGAGAAATATTTAATAGATATTTTAAATAAATATTTCATCAATGATAATACCCTCTGATTATACATATTATTTAGTGGGGAAATGATACAATTATATGATCATTATTCTATATGTGAATGGTTTATGATTATGATGATGAGATGATTATGATACATTTTTATTTCAAAAAGGTTATATAATGATGATATGACTAATGTTATATTAACTTTTATTGAAATATATGAATAGATTCTGATTATGATAAGATAAGGTCTGTAATAGAAATCTAGTTCATTGGTTAATGTGATATTTATATATCTTGAGATAATGATGATAATAGTGTAAATGATAGTGAATATCCCTGTTCAAATTTTAATGAATGGGTATGATTAATTCTAGATAAACTCACAAGATTATTCCTTGACATGATTTTTAATGTCATTATTCACATTTTTATAAATGGGTATAATTACTCTCCATATATTCTTAAAAAAATTTCATAAACATGATTATTAATTCCAATGTTCACAATATTTTTATCTATTATGATTATGATTCCACCAACCATTGTTGTGAATATTGAATGATTATTACTACTTTGACACCACTATAAATCTTGCATATAAATATCAATTGATTTTGATGTTTTTGTTGGATATTTTTATGGGTATGAATATTTATAATGATATGATAATGTTGATTATGTTAAAATCTTTTTATGGTAATTTTATGAAATATTATGATTGATATCCCCATGTTTCCCCTTATTGATGCTCTATGATTACCCATTAATATTATTTACATCCTTGGGGTTGGATGAAAATTTCTATGTATGATATGTAGAGATGTCTTATAAAATGAAAATATTTGTGGTAGATCTGGAATATCTTTTAAAATTTTTGTTGATTATGTATCTAATCAGTTAATACCCCAAACCATTATAGTCCATGGAGTGTGCAATTTTGATATGTAATTAATAATCATATATAATGTAGTAATAAAAAAATTATGATCGGGTAAGTTCCAATGGTTTTGTATTAGGATTTATTTTTTCATGGAAAATCTGATATGGAAAATTTAGTGAATCCCTTAGGATAATCCGAAGTATAGTTGAATATCTGCCATATGGGAGTGAAATGAGAGTGTTTTTAATATAAAATAAATCTATGTATGGATATTATCATGTGATCGTCGTTGTGTAAATGAAGACCCTATGTAAAATAACTCCAAATGGGAAGAATTGTGTATTAAATTTATCTTCACCAATGCATGTATATTTGGCAGAAGACTGTACACCTGAATAAACACTTTTGTTGGATTTTTTTGGGTATATTCAAAACATCCTTTTTAAATATTATGAAGAATTTTAATAGATTATGACTATGTCTATCTATTTTTGAACATAATTTATCTTATATTGAAATCATATTACATAATTTAGGACATCTCTTGAATTATTTTCATGAAATCATGATTGTTCTATCTGATTATTATATCATGATTCTCACACTATGTTTATTGTTTTATATAATAAATGGAACTAGAATGAAATGTTTTAACAATGAATGTAATAGAAAATACCATGATCATCATCATTAGTAACCAAATGTAGTGGGACATGGGATGTAAAATCATGTGTCTATTATCACTCTACTCTCTCTAAAAATGAGTAATAATGTATAGTATATCAAGAAAAATGATGTATCAATGAGGGAGAAACATTCCATTTAGTTTTTTATAGGAAAAAATTTTGCCCTTCATTTATGGGATTTTTTATCCAATAGTTTATTAGAAATAGATCTATAAAATAGACATGATATTTTTTTCAATTATTACTGGGACATTATAAGGCTTTCAATGTTGTCTATTACATGGAAGGTGAAGTTAAAAAAAGGTGTATTGTTATTAATTTCATGATTCAATATGGATAATGAAATCCTTGGAATTAGATGTGTTTAATAGCATAACTAAAAATAAATAATTTCCATGAAATCTTCATACTAAGAGGTAAGGTATTTTTTAGTGATGGAATACAAGAATAAGGAATCTATTGGTACTAATTAATAAAACTTTACATGAAATTCATAGTATGATTATGGATTTATAATTGACATTGTGGGATAATTGATCAATCATTTAGTATCTTAAAATGAATTATTTTAAGTGATCTAGAAATAAGATATATTTTTTACTTTAAAGAATCAATCAACATTCTCTATTGGTAGAAATAGTGTGTGGTACATCGAATTATTGTTATCGTTTTAGTTCGAGGAAGAGAAAAATAATAAATTATGGAAACATGAATGGCAAATAAAATAGAGGAATAAAATTAAAATCCCAAACAAGCCAAATATATTGGGGAATGATCTTTATAAATTGTTTTAATAGAAAAGATAGATGCTTCAATTGTTAACTAGTTGGACATATAGCTAATGATTATTAATGGAGGGTGGAATAGTAAAAAAACATAAGAAATGAAAAATTCAACTAACGAAGTTAAAAGATATAGATATATGGATATTATTAATTATGAAAATAAATTCCCTAATTCATGAGCTAATGTGGATATTTTTAATCAATAATAAGAAAAATTATTAAGGGAATCCCTTTTTTATAACAACCAAAATGGGCCCATATAATGACATTGGGAAAGTTAAAACTACCATCAACTCTTGAACTAGGAATGTATTCTATAATTTTTCATATACCCGCTATATTTTATCTGATGAATTTTTTTTTGTATCATGTCACCAACTCAATGAATATTTCTAAATTTATTATTTAAATCATTTAACTATACCATTATCACATATCATAACTATAACACCTATCTAAAATATGTTATAAGTATATTTAATAACTCAAATCATATTATTCCACAATTAATATAATGTTATAAAATTTTGGGATGGAATTGGATATCTCTATATATATCAATTATCGAATTTTTAGGAAGGGAAGTCACATTAGATATTCCAAATTAAATTATGATAATATTTCAACGAGAGGATGAATATGAAATTATAATAGAAATTTATTATTTGTTATATGTCTTAATACCTATTCATGTGGGATATATATATGATTCGGTTGGGGGATACTCAAAATTGAAAATATCTAACTATTTAGTAATATACTAAAGTATCTCAGAAATAATTTCACAGTATTCACCAAATCTTGAAGTTGAGTTATTAATAGAAATCAAACAAGGTGAAACACCAATTTTTATGTCTTTATATTGAAGAAACCCAATTCAGTTATATGAATTGAATAATAAATACAATGAGAGTATTAGTAAAGGATTTAGATACCCCACAACATCACCATGGGCTGCACCAATGTTTTTTAAGAATAAAAATGGGTCAATGCATCTTTGCATTCAATATAAAAAACATAAAAATTATAGTGTGATGAACATGTATCCTACACCCTATATTAATTACTTGTTTGATGAACTATGTAATGATAAATACTCTCCAATTACTGAACTTCATTATAGATATAATAAATTAAGGTTCCATAAGGTGGATATACCCATTATAACATTCTATATAATTTGTGGACATTATGAATTTATCAGGACACCATTTCAACTTACCAATTCCCACACGATCTGTCCGGATTTACATTATATTGTTTATATTGGTATCTAAGATCATCTTTTCGTAGTATTTATAGGTGATATTCATATATATTATAAGAGAAAAATTGGTATGAATATTATTTTAATATTGTTTTGAAGTCCCTGTGGAATGAAAATTTATACTAAAAATTCAATAGGTGGTATTTTGTATAGAAAGTATAACTCTCATAATTTAAGGATGAGGGTAAATCAATGGATAACTCTAAAATGGATGTTGTTGAACAATGTCTTGGACAAACTATAGTGATCAAGATCCATAGTTTTCTTAGGTAGGATTATTTATAAGGAAACAACCTTATAAATTAAATATTTAAATGAAATTAAACTAAAATAATTTTTACTACATTCCCAAAGCTATTTTATGTTTATAGTTTTAGATAGTTAGGTCACAAATTTTACAAAACCAACCCATTCATACATAAAGTAGAAACGTGTATCCATTATCATTTTATTCAAAATATAACACCTTAAAAATATTACATGATTTATATTCATGAAAAAATAATTAAATTTAAATTTCAATTCAGCCATTACATTAAATGTTCTTAATACAAGTGATATACATTTTAAAATTGTTTTTGAGAAAAAACATATTACAATATAATAGAAAAGGAAGAAATCTGTTAGTCCATTGAAAAAAATGAAAACCCATGATATATTTTCCATTATCTCAATGCCATTTTTGAAAATGAAATAAATCATTTTCATATGAATAAAAAAACATTTATTGAAAAACTAAAGTCAATAAAACCCATTAAAATTAAATAAAACCCATTTTTGCAACATAAAGAATCAGATTCACTGCCAATTTTAAACCCGTATTAGAAACAACAGAAGCCCAGTTAGGTCCATACAAGAAACCTTTAAGTAACTCTATCCCCCTTACATCAAATGACATGGAAAATTACCCAATGCATTATAGAAATATCTGGGTTCACAAAAACCTATGATGATATCATCCAGAAATATCTGGGAGTACCCAACATGTAATTTATATCGGACTCACCCATGATCTATAAAGGGATAAACCCTTCATATAAGTCATATCAGGAAAACCGATTTAAAATATAATTTTCATGTACCACATCTTTAATTAAAAAAAATTTCTTCCACTAGTTATCATAAAACCATTTAAGTCTCTATTAAACTGATATGAAAATAGCTTCTCATATAAAAATGACCATTTATTCTATAAAACCATATTATTAAATCCATAAACATTGCACATAATAATGAAAACATTTGAATTTAAAATAAACAGGGAATATTATAAATAAAATATCAATGAATTGAGGTTTTAAAAAATAATTAAATTGTAATCAAGTTGTAAATTTTAATAAACATTCCATTTATATTTGATAAAAATTATTTATATGTGACCTTTAAAACAATATTTCCAAATAAAATCCCTTAACTCAAGTCTAATTCATCACATATATTATTTTTATTCAAAATTAATAAACTTATGTTTATTTTATACATCATAAAGAAACATATTCAACATAATTATTCATTTTATAACAATTATTACTATTTTATATAATATTACATAAACATTTCTGTTCACATCAGATGTTTTTAAAATATTCAATACTTATGTCCCCAATGGCTTTGATATATTTACTACAAACAAATATTTCATTATAAAATCATCTCCAAAATAGTAATAATGAAATATATATCTCTTCTAGACATCAATTATACATTTAAATTGATTCACTAAATATGGTTATGAAAATGAACTAAATTATAATCGTTGAGACACCAGACCAAAAAAATTCATGAGGAATGTTTCCATTTTTAAATTATCATTATGGAAACAAAAATTATTATTTTATTTCTGAATAATTTCATAATATAAATAAAATCATATTATTCATTTAAATATACTTATATCTATAATCCATATGAGGTGGTGATGAAAAAAAATCATGATGCTTCTTGGAGGTGGTATTATACACGTACACACGTATGATATTTTCATTTTCAGGTGAATGGAAATATTAGAAATTAAATGTAATATTTTTAATTTGTATTGATACATATTTTATTAATATTATATATTATCATTAATTCCATCATTATATTACGTATTGGGATTAGTGATGGAAAAAAACATGACCAGTTCATGAGTTGGTAGTCTTTCATTAAAACAAATGATCATTTTAAATCACATTTGAAGGAATATGAGATAGATATAGGTTGGTAAATTAACATAACAACATACAAGTATATGGAATATACTTGTGTTATTTTATAATCATAGTTATGGATTATTGAAATTATATGGAAGAAGAAATAAAATAGAAGCACATTATTATAAATGAAATCTATTCTACAGAAAATATAATTTTCGTAACAAGATATATAAATCCATTATCCCACAAATCTTGATTATGTTATAAAATAATTTCTGTATTTTTTATAAATTATAGTAGAAAAATAAAAATTTTATTATACATCTGTGGACTCTATCCAGTCTCATTTATGGAGTATTAGAGAAACATTATATTACATCGGTGTTTACATAGAATAATTATAAAATAATCTATTGGATTCTTTTGCATTATCAACATAACAACTATTTTTTCTTCAATTTAATCTTATGAAAACATTTTGAATACGCTGGATGATCACAATAAAATCACTAAGGGATATAAATAAATTAAAATAATTAGTCAAGTAGAAACATGAAAACCCATTAAAACCCCTTTTCTTGAAACCTCATAATCATGCATAGAATCATCATGTAGTTTCCTTGGGACATATTTACCATACCAATAATAAATTCAACCTTACACATGGAATAGCTATTTGGTTAACTTCTATTTCTGGAGTACCAATTCATTAGAGAGCTATAATGGGGCTCACCCATCATATCTAAAGCTACAATGGGCTCAACCCAATATATATTGAGCTATAATAAAGATAAAAACATAATATCATGAGCAATAATGAGATCAACCCAAAATAAAATACATTCGAGAAACATATATGGAATAAATAACTTGATAACTCATTTAATCCCTTGAGAAAAACCCATTCACATATAAAAATACCATTTTTCATAAAAATATCTTTTAAAAAATTATTAAAACCATGAACATAATAACTAAATAATATTTTCATTGATAAATATTAAAAAATATAAATGAATCATTAATGTATGAAAGATTCATGATTGTCTGATAAATCTCTCAAATCATATATAAAAAACAGTATTTTAGTATTTTCTTAGAAGAGACATTTATAAGGATTTCAAAAGGAACCGTATGTAGAAAAAGAAAAATATAAATCTAAAAAATCAATTTTTGAAATTATATAGTCAATAACCATATAGATAAATTAATAAAAAAATAATTACATTGAAATAAAATAAAATGAGTTAGAAAAATAAATCATTAAAATAATTAAATTAATGAGTTAGTTATGGAGTCCCTTACCTCAGGATTGACATCCATAAAATGTGTTCAAACCTCTTATATAATGGTTTGAATGGTGATATTACTTTAATGATGAACTAATATAATTTTTTTAATATCTTAAATTATCCTTCATTACATCTTCCACCCATTTATTAAAAACATTATGTTATTTCAATTATTTCTTGTGCGTTTGTTTTAGAGATTCGACAATTCCTATTTTTAGCCTTCCTTATCAACATGAAAAAATAATCTAGAAATTCTAACATATATTTTTATATATAATTTATTTTAAACAATTACGTATGCATTTTTATGTGACATGATTTCATTATAAGGGAATAGAAAAATAAACATCCACGAAGGCGGTGAATTAACACATCAGAGACAAGGATTTCATTATTTTAGAAAAAAACAGAAGATGAGAGATTTTATAGAAAGTATAACATAAATAAAACGAAACAGTAGTATATATGTGATAATGGAGTTGTAATTATACATTTGAATATGGGTTAGGATAGGGTATAAGTGAAAATTAATTTAAAATAAAGGAAATGGAACCTTACTTCTAGAATGTTCTTCATTGAATACCTCAATAAGGATCATGTAAATGCTCTTTTTGTGAAAAAAGGTGCTAATGAATATGGAAAGAGATGATAAAAGAGGAATTTTTAGATTTTAGCCTAACGATATGGCTTGGTATGTAGAAAATATGGGAAGGATAATGCCTCCTTTTATAATTGGGGTGAAGGATATCATATGAATTACTCAAATTATTAAAATATATTAATTTTATTTGTGGTTTTAAGATGTAATAAAGGCCAAAAAATATATTAAATCCCATTTTCTATGGAATAAAATATTTTTCCCATGATCATGAATTTTTTTATTTTTAAATAATTCAATAAATTTTAAATTCATGGGAAAAATATTTTTTTCAAATAATAACTATTCACAATGAAGACATTAAACACATAAAAAACGTTTCAATCAGAATTAGATTTTATTTATACCCCATACATATTAAAATTACCTATATAAATATTGACAAGACTTAAAAATATAAAATTATATACTTTTTACTATTACTAAAATCATTAATTTTATATATTCATTAATTATTTATATACTACATTAGTAATGTTCAAGACATTAATGTAATTAATTATTTCCTAAAAAATAAAATAAAATTTTGAGAAACATAATTTTATTATATTTAGAACGACTATTCATGTTTTAAAGGTTATTATGTAAACCCTTATAGTAAAATATTGTACTTATTAAAAATTTTATTGTGATCATGTTTTCTTCATTTTTAATAAAATAAAATAAAGGGACTAATGTGACCAATGTGGGTTCATAATTTCCCCATATTAAAAGAAAACATGATAATATCTATTATTTGTTTATTTAAAACGATTTTGCGAATTTTTTTGTAATTTAATATTTCTTATAATTTTAATGAAAACATTTTATTTATTTTTCATATGCTTTCCCAAGCACTGCATCAACACTGTACAGGTATAAATGATAAATATGTCATATATAAAAATAAAAATATTAACATCATAAAAATACGTTCATTAAGTTTAAAATAAAATTAGCGATTCATTCATTTTTTAAATTCAATTGTATAAATAACAAAATAATATCTAAAATTTGTTATTTTTTCTTTTCCTTCCCTGTGCAAGCATTTCAAAGTCATTTGAATATGATTAATGTAATATAGCTGTAATATGCCAAATAAATAGAAAATACATTAATAATAAAAAATAATTAATAATTAAATTATTGAAATTAATTTTTATCACTCAATTTTATTTCCTATGGAACCAAATTTGACATTATTATTAGTGTGTAGGAACTACGTCGACACTGAAAATATTTTTTATAACTATGATTAAATAAATTCTAAAATAAATGTTATGAATTATTTATATATAATAATATTATTATAAAAAATAATTTATTTATTCCTTTTACTTTGTAAATTTCATATACTAAATATTTCTTCAAATTGTCAAAAAAACACCATATTTTATAAAAATGGAAATTTTTAATATTAAAAAAAATTAAAATATTTTAGAAAAATCTCAAATATTCATGTTAAAAAAATTTCACACGTAGAATTAAAAAATGAACTCTAGTTTTTGAAAATAATTTTATAAATATAATTAATTTAATTTTTAAATAAAATCATACGTCATTCCAAAAATACTGATTTTAAAACTATAACTACTTATTTACACCTTGAAAAATTAATCAATGCATTATAAATTTATCTTATAACCATAAAAAAATTATACTTTATGATTACATTTTATGAAAATAATTTTGTAAAATTGTTAAATTAATCTTAAAATGGTAATTAAATATTTATAACTTACCAACTACATAATATCATCGTATTAACGCTTATAATATTCCTATGTATTATTTATACATTAATGGTTGATCATAATATTCATTTTTCATTTTTCATTTTCATAAGGGTCCTATTAACATTCATACGTGTAACATTACTATTCATAAAGCTACGCGACAATTCAACAAAAATTAATTTGGTCTTATTAGAATCCAAATAACTTAATGATCGAAATAACATTTGTCCATTTTGTGAAATTTTAATAATTAAAGTGGAAAATATATTTTTAATTCCATGGATATAATGGTCACATAGTATTTACTAGTTTAGTTATGCATGATATGGAATTTTATTACCTTTTAAATTACCTCGATGTTACTTCTCCCACCTGAATTGAATTGTTCCCTTGGAATTCATTCATTGTATATATAATTCTAAATTTAAATATTATTAATTATGAAAAACTATATTATTATGTTTACCTAATTAACTAGAAGCTCAAAAAATTATATCACTAAAAGTTTCAAAAAAATGACCTTATCTAATCTCCAATGTTTCATAGATTTTTTTTCTGATACAAACTATAAAGACCTAATCCCAGACATCCAGATTTTCTGATAAAATAAGTTGTGTATTTTTTTATAAAGAATAATATAAAAAGACACAATACATTATACATCTGAGGGCCTTATCTTAACTAGGTTTTTGAGTATTTGAAAAACATAACATTAAATTAGAGATTAAAAAAATTACATAATAACTAATTGGATTCATCCAAATTATTACCCTAAATGTCCATTAAATTTATAAGGAATATTGTGGAAAAAAAATTTATGTATAGGGGATTTGCACAAAAATTTCAATAAGTGATATAAAAAAATGAATTACCATTAGTTTAGTGAATACATGAAAACCCTTCTAAATCCCTTTTCATGAAAACTCTAATGAATGAATAGATACATCGTGTAGTTTACATGGGACATATTTACCATTTCACTCTTACATTCACCCTTACACATGGAATAATAATTCTTATAACATCAATCTCTAGAGTACCCAATGCATTGGAGAGCTATAGTAATGCCCCCTCATCATATATTGATCTATAATGAGATCATCCCACAATATCTTGAGCTATAATGGGGCCCAAACGATCATATATTTAGATATAATGGTATAATCCCAATATAAATTGGTTCAAGGAATATATCATTAATAAATCACTTGATAACTCATTTAATCCGATGAGGAAACTAAATTCACATATAAATATAAATTTTTTCAACGAAATCACATCTAAAAAAATATAAAAACTGGGAACATAATAATGATATATTATTTTTTCAAGGATAACTATTAAAAAATCTAAATAAATAATTTTAATACCAAAGCGTCATGAATTTCAGGGAAATTCCTCTCACTATATAAAAAATATTAGTCTTTTTGAATTTTTTCAAAATAGACATTTAAAAAGAATATCAAAAGTATGAACCTAACGATAAAATTGATAAATAACCATTTAAAAAATATTAAAGGAAATTAGAACATTAATATAGATACATAAACTTTCATAAAATCCATTTAGAATAAATAGACGTAAAAATTAATGATTTAGAGTAATAAATCTTTAAAACATTTAAAACATTGAATTATTTATGAAGTCCCATACCTAAGGTTAAACTTCCTTAAAAAATTTTCACACTTCCTGTAGAATGGATTGAGTAGTGTTATTAATTTACTAAATAACTAGACTTATATTTATAATACCTTATATTATCATTTATAACATCTCCCAAAAATTTATTAATAATATTTTATTTTTATTTCCATTGTTTTGGGTGTGTTCCTTTCACAATTTCTGAATTTAGATTATTATGGTGTAACATGAAAAAATGAAATTATAATACAGAAGTGATAACACATATATATTAGTTGTTTTAACTAATTACATATGAATTTAGAATTTACTTGATTTATGTAAAAAGGAAATGAAAAATCATCGTTGATGAAGGCGGTGAATTAACGCACTACGGATGACTATTTGGTTACATAAGAAAAAAGGACAAGATGATAGATTTTATGAAGAATATACCCTAAAAATAACAACAGCCTAGTATATATGTGATTCTATAGTTTTCATGATACATTGTACAAGTGGTGGGGATAAGGTATAATATTTAAAGAAATTAAAAGAGAAGAAAAAAGAACCTTACTTCTTGAAAGTTCCTCTTTGAGGACCTCTTTAAGGATCATGGAAGTGGTATTTTTGTGAGACATGGAGCTTAATAATTTGGAAAGGGAAGGGAAGTATAGAATTGGGAAGAGTTTATCATAACAATGTTTCTTGATTTGATGAAAATTTTTATGTGATGGAGCCTCCTTTTATAATTGAGGTTCGGTGTAATATATGAATTACTCAAATTATTAAAATATAATAATTTTAATATAGGCTGTAAGATATCCAAATTAACAAAAAATTATATTATATAAAATTTTCGAATGAATATAATAATTTTTGTACCTGATCAGGTTATTTTTTATATTTAAATAAATTAAGAAAATATTTTATTCAATGAAAAATTATTTTTCAAAATAAAAACTATTCACAATCATGGATTTAAAAATATCAGAATGATTTTTTAAATTCGAATTAGAAATTATATTATATTTTATAATTATTATAATTTTTTATAGAAATTCTAAAAATAATTAAAAATATCCAATTATGTTTTTAGCTGCTATTAATATTATTATTTGATTTTATTATTTAATTAAATATTTATGACATCAATAATTTTCAATACATTAATGTAATTATTTATTACATATAAATTAAAAATATATATTTATGAGAAATAAAATTTTATTATATTTCCATGTAATATTCATGTTTAGTAAAATATTATATAAGTCAAAATATAAAAATATTATACTTATTGCAAATTATAGAGTGAGCAAGTTGTCTATATTTTTATTAAAATAATCTAAAGGGATCAATTTGATCAATGTGGGCCAATATTGTACCCATTTAATATACAAACATGATAATGGAATATATTTTCTTTTACAAAATTTTTTATACAAATATTTTTTCATATAATAATTCTTATAATTTTAATAAAAACATTTTATAAATTTTTCTTATGCTTGCATAAACACTGCATAATCATTATAAGGGAATTAATTAATATTATTTCGCATGTAAAAATTGAATATAAATTAATATTATATAAATAAGTTATTCAGGTTCAAAATAAGATTATATATTCATTTATTATTCATATTCACTTATGTACATGTCAAGATAACATATTAAATTTTTTATTTTGTCTTTTATTTCCCTATACAGGCATTGCACATGTATTTAGATATGATGAATGTTTTATAACTATAAAATTATAAATTGAAATTTTAAAAAATGAAATAATTAATATTTATTAATATTAAGATTCAGGGATGTAATTTTTCACAATCTATTATTATTTATAAGATACCAAATTTGACATTATCAATGTTGGGTAGGCACTACAACAATAATGGCAATAATTTTTTTTATAGATATCTTGAAATAAATTATTCCATACATGTTTAGAATTATTTATGTACAATATTTCATTTATAAAATCATACATTAGTTACTCAGTAAGTTTAATAAATTTTATATAATAAATAAATCTTCAAGATGTCATAAAAAACAAAGTATTTTATAAAAACCTATATTTTTTACTATTCACATAAAATTAATGTATTTCGTGAAAATACCAAAAATTCACCATAAATTTTTTTCAACATGTAGAATAGAAAACATTAACTCCATTATTTGAATATAATTTTCAAAATATGATTATTTTAGATTTTAAATAAAATTATTATTTATTCTAAAAGTAACTATTTTAAAAGTATAACTACTTTTATAACACTTTGAAAAGTTAATCTAGTTATCATAAAATAACCTTATAACCATAAATAAATTTTAATATAATTTTTTATTACATTTCATGATAATACATTTCCATTTAAAATAGTAAATAAATCATAAAATTTTAATAAAATAGTTATGAGTTATAAAAATACAAATAATTTTTTTAGATCTTCATACAAATTATAAGATTCCTATATTTTATTTGTATACTAATGGTTGAGGTTTCTATTAATTTATAAAATTTATTATTGTTAAGGATCATATTACAAATAATAAGGGTAATATTAATATTTATTTGGCTATGTTACTTTTCACTATAGATTTAGTTGGTCTTATTAGACTCTATATAACATATTGAGCAAAACCCTATATGTCCATTTTTTTGAAATTCAAATCATAGAAATAAAATATTTATATTTAATTTTTTTGAAATCTAGGTCTAATATAATTTAGTACTTCATTTAAGATATGTGTGTCTTTGTTTTTTCTTTTAAAATATTTGGATGTTTCACCATAAGAACACAATGTATAGTTTTTTACCTAAATTAATATCACTATAATGAGGTTAGGTATTTTATGACACTAGTTGTATTGGTATTGTCTGATCCAAATTGGTTTTTACATGTGAATAATTGTGAATAAGAGGTTCTATTTTATATAATATGGGAGGGGACACTTCAAAATTATTAAAGTATTAAATAAATATTGAATTCAAAATGGATAAATTCTATATAATTTAGTATATAGGATTCCTATGGGTCTGAATATTCACATAATTTTTTTTTCTCAATTTTAGTCCACATTTTTACCCATATCACTTAGTTTTAAGACATCATTACCATTTTTAAACATATTGTGACATTAATGATATTTAATCATTGAGGGTAGCTATAGTTAATATAAATTGTCAAAAATCCAATATTTGGACTATGGATAATATTTTAGACAATATACTAATAACATTGATTAATCATTGTTTTTATGAATTTTATAAGATTGAATATGATATTATTGATTATAAAATATCAATAATGTCATTTTTTTAACTATTCCTTACATTGACATTAATTAAATAATAATAACACATAAAATTAAAAAAATTATTATATCCCTTTCATGTCATGGTAAAATATAAAATTATTTTATCACAATATTTCTATAATGTTATATTACATTCAACAATTATAATATCATTTATTTGATTTTTATGTTAACAAAATAATTATTGGATCCCCATTGTAAAACTATTTAAACTAATAAATATTTCACTAAAAACTAAAAAACAATTTCTATAATTATGATGAATCATTTATTTATAAAAATAAAATTTATATTATAATTTATACTCATTATTACTCCATAATAAAAAGAGTATAGTTATTAAAAATAAGAGTGTGACAAATTGGACTATTCTTGAATAAATTTATTATAAAGGTCATAAAATCATTCAAATGGCCAATAAAATTATATATAACCAAATCATTTATGAATATACGGTTTTTTAATAATATAATATAGTTATGTAAGGTGTATGGGAAATTTTATAATCCCTATCATTTTATTTATATCTTTAATTACCCAATTTAATGTTTACCATTATAACCCAAATTACTAATGGTTTTATTTATAATGAAAAAATGGAATATTTAAAAAATTTAAACCAACTATTTTCAAATATAGAATCCATTTCCCTTATGATAAAAAAAATTATATAATTTAATTTAATATTAAATTGAATGAATTCTATGAATATATTTTTCATGAAAATTATGATTTTATGCCATAAATAGTACATATTACAAAATAAGGTGTATATATAATTAAAATGAAATTAATTATATTATATGTGACTAAATAATTATTATGTTAATTTAAAATCAAATTCTGGATGTTATTGTAATTTTTAATACAAAAAAATGGTCATTTTTTAAAATCGTTATTTTTCACTATTCACTGGAAAATTAATCTTTTCTGAAATTTTGTCCAAATTTCATATAAATATAACTTTGAATTCTTGAGTGAAAAAATGAAGTTAATTTTTTCAAATTAAATTGAAATAATTTCGTAAATTGATATTTAATATAAAACCAAATAATTCATTTAAACACCTTTTTTATAATAAATATTGGTTTTTATTCTTGAATAAAATATTACCTAATAATATAATAATAAATATAAATTGATAATTTTTAAATTATTAATATTTTTAAGACATGAAATATATTTAGCCTTATATTACAAGGGTTGTTACATTCATCTCCACTTTTTTAAATTGTATCATTTCAATTTTATTTACTTTTTAATTAATGGGTGATAACATTGTCTCATAGCACATTTATTCTATTATGTTATATATTAATCAACATGGAATTTCCATAAAATCTTAACCCATGGAATTAAATTGTTCTGAAATATATTCTCTATATTGTCACGTATGTAAAGAGGATTTTCCTCAAAACTAATGTTCTCTTACAACTCAAATACTTCAGGGATAAAAATTAGAGAGGAATCATGAAAGTACATTTTTAACGTAGATTCATGAATAAAATTGTGGAAATATGATAATATCATAGGAAAGATACCTCAGTATAAAACTAATCCATGTTTTAGATGATTTCTTATAGTCCAATGAACTGGGGACTTAACATTCCATTTTTACCAAAATACCTAAAAACATTTACATGGATATACATTAATTATAACATGACCACCTACATAAAAAAACTTCTTTCTCCCTTTATTCGAATAAATTTTGAAGATATAATGAGTTATCCTCAGATGTTATTGAATAATCATCACATTTTCATTGATTTTCTCTATCAATTATGGTCCCATTAACATTATTTCACCCACTTCATCCAAAAAAGATGGAGTCCGACATTTATTTCCATATAACTCCTCAAAAGGATCCATCTATATACATAAATGGAAATTTTTATTACAAAAAACCTGAAAAAATAAATATTTTCATCACAACATCACAATTAATCAATAAAATAATAAAAAATCACATTTTCCAAAGTGTAAATTCTTTTCCTATACATTCTTTCATCATTGGGATGAAAATCTATACCAAACCGTTATTCAGTACCCAATAAGTATTGAATACCAATCGATAAATTTTATTTGGCCTGGGGATAATGGCAATATATAATGTGGAGTGGAACTCCGTCTAACCATTCTATCTTCTTGAGATATTGTCAATAATGTTAATCCAAAGTCATTATATTATCAAGGGGATGGATATTCATGGATTTAGTAAATTAATAAATAGTAACAAAAATTTTATTATTAACTCAAGATGCATTTCAAAATCCCACAATGATATCCATGGCTAAATTTTCCCATTTCCACATCAGTAGAGGAAAAGGCTAAATAATCCAATTTAGTGAATGTTTTTGTTTTTTAACCAAATAAAAGGTCAAATATTTCATGGTAAAGTCCTCAATATATCTTTTCATTCAATCCCACCAGTAATATTCTGGATGGTGTTTGTATATCTTAGGGCTACCGTGATTAAATGAAATTGGTTATCTATGAGATTCAATAAACAATTATCTATTTATTTGGGATTCAGAAGGCATATATAATCTCTTTCCAAATATGAAAAATAATTCCTTATCAACATTTTTCAAATAATATCATCCATAAGAAAAGATTATAACTATTTTTTAAAATAATGAAATAGTAAAAAGGAGGTGGATGAAGTAAAAAAAGGAAGTTCCCTCATCCATCATAAAAAATATATGGATATCATAATTGGACATATAATTCTGATTTTCAAAGACATTAGTAGTTTCCCACTTAGATTGAGATGTCCTATAATTGACAATCTTATGTATTTCTAAATCATCCTTCCATGACACCATTGAATATGATCTCGTAAAAACATTCATCTTTAGATTAGAATAATCTATCTGTGGTCTCCTAATTCATGGAATAGACGTGAAACCCTCACGATCAATCAAATTTCCATGCCACTCTATTAATGGTATGGAAAACCATGAAAATATTTAAAAAAATGCTACTAGTAACCTTATATACCTAGAAAAATACAAATCATTGTGACAATGGTATGTCATACCAATTTCTCAAAAACATTGGTTTTATTAGATAAAACCTTTATTCCACCTTGAATAACAATTTTTCCATGGAATGAAATTTTTTACAACAAAAATTCAAACATAATAAATTTTAATTTATGTTTTTTTAATTAATGGCATGAAAAAATCCTTAATAGTATTTCATGATCCCCAATAAATTTAGAATAAGCCAATATATCATTAATTAAAACAACCACAAACATATATGAATATTCATGGTATACCAAATTCATAAGAACCAAAGTGTAGCATGGGCGTTAGACAACCCATATGGAATAACTACAAACTCATAGTGCCCATTTCTACTCTGGAACATAGACTTCGAAATATATAACTCCTTCATATTCAACGGATGGTACACAAATCACTGAATAATATTTGAAAAATATTATACACCATATAGCTGATAAAACAAGTAATCAATATTATGAAAAACATACATTCTCTTAATAATGATGTTATTCAATGCTTAATAATAAAGGAAAATCCACATGGAAGCATATTTCCTTTTAAGAAACAAAACAGTGTAACCCTAAGGTGATGTTCATGGATGAATGAAACCTTTATCTAAAAATTCATTCAAATTATTTTTTAGTAACACAACATATATATGATCCACCCATTATGTAGGTTTATAAAAATTCATAGCATCATGAACAAAGTCACCAATGAGCTCACACTATCAATATGAGTAACACCAGAAAAATCATTAGAAAAATAATCCATGTATTACTTCACTAATGAAACAACACTAATTTTACAATTTTTATTATTTTAAATAGAATGAGTTATTAAACATTCACTTCAATATCAAATAAAATTTTCAAAATCGTGACGTATTGTTAATGGTATGAAATCAATGAATGAATACATATTGTATTTGAAACCATTCATTTCATGATAAAATTAAATCCAATCCATAACCAAAATAATATCAAACATCATTTTGGGTTGTTCAATATGATTTTCATTGATGACCATTCCACTATTAACATTTTATATATTCATATAAATTTTGGTTTCTTTAATATTTCTAATCAGGGTTTTCATCAAATGTTAAATATTATTTAATTTTTGAGCTATTACCATTTTACTGTTAAATTTCTCATAAATTATTGCATGATAATATCCAAAGTCAAATAGGTAATTTCAATATTTAAAAAAAATATCATACATTTCAACACTTCATTCAATGGTCTAACATCAACTATTGTAGTTTCAAATGTATTTGATACACATTTCAATTTCTATCACAATGATTTACATCCCGTGAAACTAACTTTGGACACATGTTATCATAATAAACCAAATCATTGAGACAAGAGAAAGTCACTATTTGAAATATATCTGTTAACTCATTCATTGGTTGTTCTAGATTCATCAATATGTAGTCACAAGACCTGTGGAAAAATTTAACATACTATAAATACATTCCATATCATTCCAAAAATTCCTTGAAATGTGTTTACTAAACTTGGAACATTTTTGGGGCTTAGCTCCAGATATTGTAACTGGTTTCTTCTATGTATCATAAAAACTTGACATTTTCTTATTATTGTCATATTGAGGTATATAAATTTTGGATGATTCCATAACAACATTCATAGAAAGCCAATTTTATTATTCAAAACATTCAAATTTTCATGTGGAATAATCTATTTATATAACTTATTTCAACTATGTGTTAATTATATTAATTTTACAATCAATATACTAAATAGAGCATTTCACAATCCAAGAAAATATTGTTATGTTTTCCTTAATATAGTTACAAAATCCAAATCTTTTTACATCAATTCCATGAACTGTTTTTCCATCTTATGTTCAAAAATATTTGGAAAGTATTTCTCACTAATTATATTCTAAAATGTGTCTCATTCCATGGAATCAAAATCATCACTCTCTGGTATTCATAATAAAATAACCTCAATGGTGAGCTTCCCCATCAAATCAATAAATATAAATGGTTACATGTTGATCTTTTCGATATCACTTGTGTTTAAATATTTTCTCCAATGAATTAATCCATAATTCTACAACCTAAAGGTCTGACGATCCTAAGATTTATCGGGGTGTTTCTCCTAGATTTCAAAACTAATGACATAATCATCTATGGTAGATTTTAAATCTATATATCTTGGAAAGATCCACTATTTATAACTTATTTCAACTAATCCACCACTACAATAATTTTTTCTATTCCAATTCCATCAATCTATATGTTCTTATTTTGAAGGATATTTTTCTCTCAATGTCTTCCCACAACTGCATTCCAATTTCCTCTATGGAAATCAATTTTAAACATACATAGTTTATACAAATCGGAATAAAAGTCTTCAAACTATAGATCTTATCAACATAAACATAAACTAAAATATCTTATGTGTAGTATATTATCATTACCTAAATCCCTAAATTTTGCTAATCCTTTACATAATGACATATTTAAGGACATGAACATAAACTTTAAATATTCTAATGAATATAAACATGAAGTCACATTTTTTACATTACCAAATAACTTTTAGGTATATATTTTATAAGTGTTTAGTAATACCTCTTACATAACAAATCCAAACCTATAGAAATTTCACACTAATATTCAGTAACTATATTTTCATATTATCAAACATTAAAAATAAAACATGATTTCTTATTGGGGAATATATTCATGTAATTAAAATTTACTACATAATTTAACATAACCAATCGTAATCCCAATATAAATTGTTTTAAAATGTGGGATTAGAAATAAAACCAAAAAATGGCATATAAATAATAGAAATCCATTAGTCTAGTGAAAAACATGAAATCCCATAAAAATTTTACATTTCATTAAATGTATGTTCAGATAATGAAATTAGTTATTTTAACATGAAAAAAACACTTTAAACTAAAATATAATCAAAAAAATACATACAATAAAAAATTAAAACTATTTTAGAAATAATGAGCACAACATTCATAAGTCGTTTTAAACCCATGTCAGAAATAACTAGAACATGGTTAAATCCATTTGAGAAACCCTTTATTAACACCATTTATATTTATTTAAAAGGAATTTTACATTACACTAATATTTGGAGAAATATCCTTGAACACCATATGTTATAATAGTATCACCTATAAATATCTAGGCATACACAATGTAAGATCTATATTGGCCTCACCTGTGAGCTATAATGGGGCACAAAAATTAACATAAGAAGTACTATGAATAATAGTTTTATATATAATTCTCAAGTACCATATAAAAGATAAATCATTTTATTACATTAATTTTATTCAATATAGATATTTAAATTTATTTAAATCCATATGAAAAATAGATTTGGATATCAAAATAACAATTTCTTCTATAATTAAAACATTAAAATCTAAAAACATTGCACACAAAAAAGAGACTGTTTTATTTTAAAATATCCTTATAATTTTTTAAATGATCATTAATGTATTGATTTATTATTATGGAGGGACATTTCATTATTTCTATAAATGTTAAAATAAATAAATTACATTCTTACTTTTGTAAAAAGTGATAAAAATGGAACTTTAAAAATTATATTTTAAAAATAAATTACATTACATCGAGTCTGTGTCATCTTGTATGTTCTTTATCGTCTCGAATAATAAAATTATATTAACTTTATAAATTATTTAGAAATATTTTCATTTTTATTATACATTTTATATCACATATTAATATCTTATAGAAAATTTCATAATCATTTATGTTCAAGTTAGACATTGTGATGATGTTTGGTACATACGTCCAATATGAATTTGGTAGGTTTATTATGATAAAATGGGACCTTATTGCATCATCACCATAATAATAATATTGAAATAATTTTAATTTTTATACATTAATTATACATTTAAATCTATCCATTTAATATGGATATGAATAATGATCCACATTACAATCATGGAGAGGTCAAGCAATATATATTCAAGAGTAACGTTTTCATTTTTTATGAACAATATTGAAAAAATGCTATTAATAATTTATCTTTAAATAATGATATTAATATCATATTAATCGTATTGCTCATTAATATATTCTAATATATGTCATTAATGTGATGTGGATTAAAAAAATTATAACATCGCTTTATGGAGGTGGTAGTCCACACATATGAATGAACAACACTATTATTTTCTAATAAATGTGACGTTAAGAATATATATGATATATAATCATTTATTAATGATAAATATTTCATTAATAACATATATTATATTGTATTACATCATTATAACTATAACTTATAGAAGGTGATGGAAAAAAATTACATCAGTTCATTAGATTTTAGTCCGCCTTTCAATTAAATGATACTTCTGTTTCCTATTTTATGAAGGATAATATAGACATAGGTTGTTTCATTAATTTCAAAACACATAATTATATGTATTTTATAGGTTGCGGGTGCAACAGAAGTGCAGGTTGGGTGTGAAATTATCTTCAAAAATTTCCACAATCGATGATTATTCCGAGATCAAGACGATGATAAATGCCAGTATCCAAGGAATTAAATCAAATATAATATACAAAGGATTGAACTCAGAACTGAGAATAAAGGATTGAATTTTTTTTATAATTAATTTAATTATGTCATAGAATTACCTCAAAGGTGATTATTTCCTCATTGATGCATCTGACCACATGTCCGAGTTTGGCTTCATTGAGATGTAGAATCCAAGGATAGGAATCCTCTACAAGTGATCCTCACATTCTCCACATATCTCCAAACGTCGCCTAAAGAGTCTATAGGTTCTACCACGAAATTTATTTTTTGCCTGTGATTATCACGTTCAAACTCCATTAGAATCACTTCCAAATCATTCTCCTTGACCTGGTGGCTGATGATCTCTCCCATTCTTGAGAGTGTTCATGGAGAGGGAACACTTATCTATGATCAAGTGTTTTTCTACAATGATGATTTACACAAACTGATTGGTTAGACGATTGAATGACCCCATTGATTATATAGTTAATAATAACATAATGGTTAATTTAATTTACAAGGTAATAATAAATAATTATCACGGGTTCCATTAATTGATTTATTATTCCATATGAAAACCCCATCTCAAATAATAATAGAAATGATATTATTTCTATGATAGGTGCTTAAAAAATTTAATTCACTAGGTAATAATAAATATTTAGAACATGTGTCATTATGTATTTTATTATTCCATCTAAAAACCCCATGTCAATTAATAAAGGCAATGTTGTTATTTCCCTGACATGTTACTAACATGCACATTATATAAAAATAATTTTTAACAATATAATATATAATATTACTTCTCACTAAACCCATATCAATGTCCAAAAATCCCCCTGAGTATTTAACAGTCCTTGAAAAATGACTATCTATTTATTAAATTAATATAACTGTATTATCCATCGATAAATATATTTTCAGTCCACAATATACTCTCTCAAATAACCAGCGACAAAATAAATGAAATAATATATGCTTGTATAATTATATAACCAAAACCAGGAATAAAATTTATTCAACTTTATAATTAAATAAATTATTTAACTAAGATACTTGCTACACATAGTGTGTGACCGTCAAGGACTATTTCTCATGGGCGAGCTTTCCTATTGTGCATGATTAATATTTGGAAATGGGTCAAGGCACCCTAGAGAATGAAGTTGATTTCACAAAGACATTTTACCTCATATAAATACATTCTATGTAATATAATCTTTTTCCTCATATATATATTCATGTAGGTTTCATGCACATTCCATCAACACATATCCTCGAATTCTCATTCTTTTACTTCTCAAAATTGATCATGTCTATAGATCACCGTGGACATGGATTTAGTTAGGCTATATCATTTCAATATAAGGCCTTGAAATATATTTTACAGTAGAGGTGATAAATAATTTATCGTATCATTCATTAATATAGTATTACAAGTGAAGATCCAAACATATCCTACTTTTTTGAGAATATATGTCGTCACATTTATCTTCAAAACATCAATGTGGGAAAGACATAATTCTCATTAATAATAATATTACACTCTAAGGAATAATACACATGTCTGAATATAGGAACATCCAATGAAACTTTTGAATGTGGGTTTTCAACTAGGGGGTCATGTTCTAGAAACATCCTCCCGGATATTACCAGGGGCGCACAACATGATAAGGTTCCTCAAAGTTTCAAGAGTCCCCACAACTAATATCTTGTATCATTTGTGTCCATTTAAATGATATCATCCAGTCATAGAGAATTTATTCAAGAATAGTGTCATGAGACTTATGATTTCTAATCATAGTAGGGATCAGTTATTACATTTTAGTGAGACTGATATTCTTAAGAAATTATCACATATAATGTAATGCATAATAATAGTCATGATGTGATATGGACATTATTAATAGTAAAACATTGAATACAGTTTTTTTATAATGTACAATGAATTGGGTTTCAAGGGAACCAAATCCATAAGAATTCCACTTAAACAAGACCCAACTACTAACAACCTTTAGTTCTCAAACTGTCACATGATATTCATGCTTCTGCTGAGATTGGCCTTTACTCAAGAGTTTCTCCAAATTTCCTTACATGGATAGTTTTCTCAGTGAAACATCACCCATTTTATTGAAATCCCTCATAAGGTGATACTTTTAGAGTATGTTCTTTGTCCATTGATGTTACCATGGCTCTTTTGTAAGATCAACCACTACAATATTATCACAAAATAATGTAATGAGATCTGTATTGAAAGTCACTACATTATGTTATTGGATAATGTTACAAATCCATATGGTTTCATTGGATGCATCAGAGGCCTCTATATATTCGGACTCTATTAATGATAAGTGACAACATGTAGCTTTGAACTCTTCGAGCTCATAGCTCATCTGTTGAGACAAAATAGATATCCTTATTGTGACTTCAGATCATTCTGATCTATCTGAAAACTAGCATCAACATATCCTTTGATAAAAATATCCTCGTCTCCTCTATAAACAAGGAACATATCCTTAGTTATTTTTATATACTTAAGGATAGTATTGATTGTAGTCCAGTGTTTCCCTCATTTATCTGATCGATATTCACCTACCATGATTTTTTCATAGTTAACATCATGTCTGGTATATAACATGGAATACATGATAGAACATATCACTAAAGCATATGAAATCTTACACATCCAATCATTATTAGGTTGTGTCTAAGGACACATTTTCTTGGAAAGATTTATACCATGTGAAACTAGAACCAATCATTTCTTGTATTCTTCCATAAAAAATATATTTAGTTTCTAGACAATGTATGTACTTTGAATTAGTCCAAGAAGCCTCTTGGATCTATCAGTAATGATCTTGATCCCAATAATGTAGTTTGCTTCACCTAAGTCCTTCATGGAGAATAAGTTGTTAACAATTCCATGACTGATAGCAATATTGGTACGTCGTTTCCAATAAGAAATATTCCATGAACATACAGTACTAGGATAACTCCCACATTCTTGTTAAACTGCTTGTAAACACATGGATCTAATTGAATCTTAATGAAACAAAACTCTCTTATAGATTCATCAAATCCAATGTTCCGGGACATGGATTCTTTATTTATTCCATATATCGATCTATGAAACTTGAAACTCCTTTTATAATCACCTGGTGTCAGAAACCCTTCTTGTTGTTTCATATAGGCATCTTCATGAATATTCCTATTATGGAATGAATTTTTGATATCAATCATTCATATCTCATAGTCATGGAATGGTTCTATGGAAATTAAGATTCTTAGGGATTTAAACATGGAAACTAGCGATAAGTTATCATCATAGTCGATTCCTTGACACTATATAAAACCATTATATACTAGCCTTGATATATAAGTTCTAACATGACCTTCCATTTCCATTTTATTCTTTAATACCAATTTAAACCCAACATGATTTACATCAACTGGCTCATTGACTAGAACCTAAACATTATTCTGATACAATTAATCCATCTCAAAATTCATAGCTTATAACCAACATTAATCATTTTATCATTCTATTGCTTCTTTATAAAATAGAGGTTCATCATTTTTCAATAAAAATGAGTTCCCATCCATGATGACATTGAAACCATATCTTGTTTAGTCCATAAGGTTTTCCTTATGACTTTTCCATGCATTCTTATTTTGAAAATCACAGACACCTTATACTTAAGAAAATTTATAGGTTACTTCTATTTATAAAATTTCTTTCCCAAAGGAAGTTATCCATACCATGTTTTCATTGTTCATATCAATATTTTTCATAAGTATAAAAATTTTATTCATATCTAAAACTTCAGAATCATTCCACACTTAGATATCAAACATTTTGTTTTAGGATCCGAATTCTGAGTACGAACTCTAATGATGTTCAACTCTTAATTATGGATACGAACTCTAATGAAGTTCCATTTAGAATTCTGGATACAAACTCTAATGAAGTTCCATTTCAAATTTTGGATATGAACTCTAATGAACTTCCATTCTAAATTCTAGATTCGAACTCTCATGATGTTCCACTTCGAATTCTGAATACAAACTCTCATGAAGTTCCACTCTGAATTCCATGTATGAACCTTCATGAAGTTCCACTCTGAATTATGTATATGAACTCTCATGTAGTTCGACTCTAAATTCTGATTACAAGTATATCTATGTTCTAACTCCGAGTTCTCTTAATTCAGATTCTGAACTCTTATGAGTTATGACTCAAAATTCACATGAATTTTGACTCAAGACTTTGAAAATTATTTTTCCTAATACTGGGGAAACCAGACTCCGAATTTCTTTGAAATTCACACTCTGGGTTTCAACAGAATTTAGGTTCCAAATTTCTACAAAACCGAATTTGAATATATTTTTATTATAGACTCCAAATTCCATTTTGGATAGATTCCAATCAACAATTTTACTTATGCTTACACTTGTTTCATTACAAAATGATGTCATGATTTTTTTTATTTACTAACCGTTGGTTGAGTGACACGTGTACATGTCCCTCTGAAATTCAAGGAGAAATATGATCATTGGAGGAGGGAGCAGACCATTTGATTTTCGACTATAAATAAAGTCTCACTTGAAAAGATGTGACAAATTTTGTAATTTTGATGATCCAATCTTCCTGAAGTGATTTCTAGAGAGAGAGGATCTTATCAACTCTCATGAAATGTGCAGAAAGTTTGAACAGCTAATTCAAACATTCCCTTGTACAGATTTTTTTTTGTGTGTCTCTGATTTTTGTTGTGTACAATCGAGGGCTTATGGGGATAGGAATACAAAGGTTCAAACACCTTTATGTTGAGGGCTTCCTTACTGAGGAAGATAGAGGTTCCGACTACTTGATAGTTGAGGGCTTGCGGGGATAGTAAGATAGACTTTGATCTTTGTTTCGAGGGATTACCCTAGTGTGGTTAAGACCAAATTTCTTGAAAGTAGAAATCAAGGGACCTTTATCAAAGGTTTTTGGATACCCTTCTCTTTGGGTTAAAAGAGTTATTGTTTGTTACATGTAGTGTTACTAATTTGTTTTCCGCTGTCTATTTTCTATTGTTATGGAAATTATAACTTTCTATTACTTCTTTACTTATACTCTGATTTGGTTAGATTCTATACGCTTTAATATATAATCATAATAATTGTAACATTTGTTACGTTTAATTTCTAGAATTACATTTCCAGAATAAAAATGTTTTTAGAACTTATATATGTCTTTTGAATTATCTTGTTTAACTTTTTTAAACATAACCATCCTTAATCTTTCCTAAGGGAAATTTTAAAAAGGTACAATCCCCCCCCCCCTCCTATCTTGTATCTTAGAATCTCATTCTTATATCGGTCCTACATTTGGTATTATAAAGTATATCATATTCAGAGTCATAACATACCAAAAATTGGTATCAGAGGATTTGGTTCCATCTGAATTAATATCACAATTTGAATCAGAAGAGAATTCATAGAATTGGAAATTCAGATTCATATTTCTGGATTCATATTTTCTAGAATCTACTTTTCGAAATCATAGTTCGATTTCACTTTTTACTTTGAGATACAGTGCTTCTTTCTTAGAATATCATCTTTTTTTACAAACATTTTCGTCTAACAAGTTTGTGTGAAATGTTTTTCTTAAGGATGGAACTCTTAAATGTTGGTTCCATTGACAACCTAAATCCAACCAGATCACCTCTTTTTTATGGTAATAATTATGAATATTGGAGAGATCACATGAATCTATTCATTATCAAACTGGAGTAGATTACATTGTTATGTTTACTAGTGGATACAGGATCCCTGATAAAGAAGAAAGTGCCATTACAAATCAAGAAAAGCATGAATATCAACTAAACTATAAGGTACGCAATAATTTACTTTGTCCAATGACTAGAAATATATATAGCCAAATTTCAACTTGTGAAGCAGCTAATTCCATATGGAAGAAACTAAAAGTTACTCATTTTTTTACATCCAATGTAATTGAGACAAGAAGAGCCATGCTTAGAGCAGAATATCATGGTTTTAGTTTTCCTTATCGTGAAACCATTTGCAATTTACAACAGAGATTCATGACTATTGTGAATAGATTACAATCAATGGACGAGAAAGGATTAGATGAGGAATACCTTGTTGACAAGATCACTGAAATCATGCCAAATGTGTGGGAATATAAAAGTACTGCAATTGATGAGAATAGAAAGGTTACTCAGATTACCCTTGATGAGCTATTTGGAACTCTTTTTCAGCATGAGACTATAATGAAGAGAGATGCTGATATTGGGAAGAAGAAGAATGGAAATGGAAGTGTAGCTTTTACTACTACTTCTAATCATATGAAAGCTAAGACTCTTGAAATATTTACTAGATATCGATCTATGAAAAGTTGTTATCCATTCCGAATCTAGTGGAAGTGATTCCTCAGAAAATGAATCAGAAATTCTTGATTGAAGGATAAACAAGATAGTCGGACGGATAAATTTCCAAGCCAAGTATAAGAATAAGGAAAGGAATGATAAGAAATATTCACAGGTCACATGCTATGAATGAAAGAGAGCTGGACACATAAGACCTGATTTCCCTATGCTGAAGTGAAAAAAAAGAAAAAAGAAGCATTCTGAAAGGAATAGAAAGAAGTATTACTAGTCCAAATCTACGAAAGGGATGAAATCCAATGACACATGGAGTGCTAGTGGTGGAGATTTTTCAGATGAATCTTTGGATTATGAATCATCTAGAAATAAGAATCTTGGTCTTATTACCAGGATACCTATTGATAATCTTTGCTTGATGGATAAGGTACACAATTATAAATCATTGAACAATGTTTCATTGAATTCTTATGATAGTAAATATTATAACTCTTCATATGAATAATCCTCTTTTGATGAAGATAATTCTATACCTACATCTAATGAAGTTTTTAGGTTTTCCAAACTTCATGAAAATGAGAATTCAAAACTCATGAAAAAACTCAATAAGGAAAATTCTAGGAATATTATTCTTACTAAGGAAATATCATATCTTTCAGAATATCTTGATAAGAAAACTTCTGATTTTGAATTTATTTCAAAAAATATCGAGGAAGTAAGTTCTGATAAAAATAAACTGTCAAAAGATATAGAAAATGTAATTTCTAAGAAAAATGTTTTCGAGCATAGCTCTAGCCCAAAATCAGACGTTTTTTGAAGACATTAACCTTTTTATAAAACTCTAATCTGAAATATTTTCTTTGAGGAATTGTTGGTAAAACGTTACCCCAGCTAAGGAAGATATTGATAAAATGTATTCACAAATTCGACCTTGAAGGAATACTTATGGTTTTGGTTACACAAGTTCTAAACTGATTTTTAGTAACAAATACATTGTTCCTAAAAGTGAACCATTCTACACAAAGTGTCAGTGTGGTGGTCACTAGGCATTAAATTTTTCCTTAAAGAAAACCCAATCCTTATAATTTCATAAAGCTTATATTTCTATGAAGATGTTGGTACCCAATATTTTGCTTTCGGAATTTTTCGTATCCAAGAAAGTATGGATTCTGAAAACCTATCCTTTATCTTATTTTCAGGAAAACAGGGAAAATACCAACAGTAATACATGTTACATGGATAGTGGATGTTCCCGACATATGACTAATAAAAAAACTATTTTGAAAATATTATCATGAAGAAACGAGGAAAAGTAACCACATAGATAATGCTCAGGGAGAAATTATTGGGATAGGTAACATTGTTATTCTTGGAAAAACTTGTATTTCAAATGTTTTGTCTGTTAAAGGTCTTAAGCATAACCACATCATCATAAGTCAATTTTTTGATGAATGATTTTTTGTGAATTTTAGAAATGATAAGTGCTTAGTACATAATTCCAAGGAATAATTTATTCTTTCTACCAATAGGCAAGAGAATGTTTACACACTAAACATAAAAGACCTTAATAGCCAAGAATTACCTTGCCATAATGCAATTGAAGATCTCCCTTGGATATGGCATAGAAGGTTAGGAAACTATAACCATAGGAACTTATGCAAACACTATAAGAAATGTTTTTTTAAGGATCTACTGGAGTTTATATTTAATTCTTCAAAAGTTTGTGACCCTTTTCAATATGGTAAGAAACATAATTAAATAATTAAATCAATTGGTGAAGCCTCAACAACTAATGCACTACAGTTGGTTCATATGGATCTTTTTGGTCTAACACAAAATGGAATCATTGGAAGCATGTATTATGTATTAGTTTTGGATGATGATTACACTAGGTTTACGTGGGTCTATTTTCTAGCAAATAAGTCTGAAAATTTTTCTTATTTCAAAAGTTTTATAGCCCAAGTCAAAAATGTGAAAAACCTTCAATTGAAAACTATTCATAGTGATCATGGAGGAGAATTTCAAAATTCTGAATTTCAAACTTTTTGTAGCAGAAAAATTATTACTCACAACTTTTCAGCACCCAGAACACCTAAAAAATGGTGTTGTTGAAAGAAGAAATACAATTCTTCAAGAGATATCAAGAACCATGTTGAGTGATTATTCTATTGAAAAACATTTTTTGGATGAAGCTATATGTACTACTTGTTGTACTATAAATCGAGTTATAATTCAACCTTTTCATAATAAAACTTTTTATGAGTTAGGGAATTGTAGAAATCCAAGACTATCCTACATTAAGGTTTTTGGATACAAGGTATTCATTCTGAATACTAAAGTTAACTAAAAAATTTGACACCAAAATCTGATGAAATAAATTTTTTAGGCTACTCTAATACTTCTAAGTCTTATAGAGTTTTTAACAAAAACACTTTTACTATTCAAGAAATAATACATGTCAAATTTGTGGAAACTAATCCTTTTGTTTTCAAACAACCCCAACCTACATCCTCTGATATGTTTTAAAAAATTGATTATCAACCATTGATAGAAAATCATTCTGGTAAGGAAAATTTACAAGAAGGTACTTCTGAAAAATTTACCCCAAAAGACTTTCTACCCTATGTTGATGAACAGGTTTTA
The DNA here is from genome assembly GCA_963277665.1 of Viscum album. Lineage (NCBI taxonomy): Eukaryota > Viridiplantae > Streptophyta > Magnoliopsida > Santalales > Viscaceae > Viscum > Viscum album. The sequence goes on along the minus strand of OY728146.1, from coordinate 923,350,087 downwards.
CAAAACTGAAACAAGTCATTTCATAACACTCATCCCAGTGATAATACCATTGGTGATCTAAATCAATCTATAAGGACAATAAGTTCCTTAATAAATGATTTATATCATCTAGAATTCCATTAACAATTAGAACAAAAAATCACTGATGAAGCTTTAGGTGATGATTATTGGATTAAAGCCATGCAAGATGACGTAAAATAATTCGAAAGAAATAAAGTCTGGACCTTGGTTGAATGACCTAAGGAAATTACTATTTTTGGAGTAAAATGGGTCTTCAGAAATAAGTGTAATGAAAATGGAATCATTGTTAGGAATAAAGCTAGATTGGTTGCTAAAAGCTATAATCAACAAGAAGGAATAGACTATGAAGAAACCTATGCTCTAGTAGCTAGACTTGCATCTATTCTTATTTTACTTACCTTTGCAGCATTCTTCAATTTTAATATTTTTCAAATGGATGTAAAATGTTCTTTCCTTAATGGTTATGTTCAAGAGGGAGTTTTTTTCAACATCCTCTAGGATTTGAAGATAGAAAACATCCTGATCTTGTTTTTAGACTTACCAACACTTTGAATGGCCTTAAACAAGCCCCTCGAGCATGGAATGATAGAATTACTGGATTTTTACTTCAAAATAACTATGTTAAGGGAAATGAAGATCCCACTCTTTTTTTAATGAATGATAAGAAACTTTTTTTTATTGTCAAATTTATGTGGATGACAGTATATTTTCTTTAGCTCAAAACTATTTAACTGATTGCTTTACAGATCTAATGAAATATGAGTTTGAAATGAGTATGATGGGTGAGTTAACCATGAGGTAATATTCCATCATTAACTTCTTGTTGAACCATTATCCTTATAGTAATGAACTACTTCTCATATGGGGAGTACACCTATTATGACGTATTTCAAATTTTTTGGAATGATGTTTTTTTTGTGTCTTTTGTAATGCTGTTTTTTCATGTTTCTTGCAATAAAGTTTTCATACTGGCAATTTTCGTAATGATGTTTTTGTACTAGAAATTTTCATAATGATGTTTTCATACTAAGAATTTTTGTAATGAAGTTTTCATACTGGAAAATTTCATAATGATGGTTTCTTACTAGAAATTTTCGTAATGAGAATTTTCGTAATTTTCGTAATGAAAATTTTCATTATGGGAATTTTCATACTCATACTTTTTGTAGTAGAGTTTTGGTACTCAATGATTTTGCAATAAATTTTTTATGTAATGAGTTTTTCATAGTAAAATTTTCTTCAAGAAAAATATCACCAATTACAAATAATCTTCGTAGCCAATCTTAAAGGCATGATTACCTTACTTAAGTTTTCGTAGTCACTTTTAGTTGCGGGTAGTTTCCTTTGTTTTTAAAATTTTTTGAATTAATTTCTTCTTAAATCCAAATATTTTTGAAACCTCAAAATATCGGATTCAAGATTTCATTACAGGTATGTTTTCAACCTTTAGATCGAATTAGAGAGCTTTTCAACCGTTAGATTTTTTTATCGAAGGTTAAAGGTTACCACCTTTTCCTATAAAAAGGGTACCCCTTATATTGTCCCACATCGTTTTCAAACCCCTCGTGTTTCGAAGCTCTACCTCACTTCTTATAGCCCGTTCTGAATCATTCAGTGCTCCTCCATTCTGAATGTCTATAGAAGCCACTTCTCAGTAAATGTCTACCATCAAACCAATCTCAAGTTGGTTAGTCTATAGGGAAAGGTTGGTACATCAGAATATTTTTTGTATGTATGATTCCTTTATTGCTAATATAATCAAGATAAATGGTTGGGAAGATTTATTCATATCAAAGAAGAAGGATCAGGATGTTGTTTATATGGATTTTGTTGTAGAATTTTATGAGTTTGTTTCCATCTATGAAGATTATGGAAGAGAAAAATTCTCTTGTAAGAGCTATAAAAAAATACAAACTTTCTTACACAAAGGCTGCACGCTTGGTGGTCATATCATACGATGGTGATGCAGAATTTTGTTCACATAAGTTACCAGATGTGCAATGAAGTTTCAGTAAATTGAAGGCAATGGAATTCCCTGGACTCAATGTTGACAAAAGAGAAACGATTTCTCATCTCTCCACCAACAACTAGATTCTGCAGTTGTGGGTTCAAGGGTTTTTTCACTCTGAGAAGTGGTTATAAGGATAACCTAAAGAAAAGTGGTATTACATCTTGGATTTCATGGTAAATCTATGAAAGATCGATCTTATGAGGACCATTCTTATTAATATTCATAACTTTAAGAATGGGTCTTTAAAAGATCAAATTATTATGTATCATGATTTTATATCCAAGCTTATTATTCGGTGTCTTGATTCTTTCAAGGTTTCTTGAACTTCCTTCGCGAGGAATTATAAGTTAGTGCATATTAGTTATGACTCCTTAAAGAGGATGAATGATTGTTTTTCAAATCAGTCAGGTGAGTTTTATGATCTTCTAGAGGAGGAGGCAGATGTAGTTTCGAAAAATGTAGAAAAAGACAAACCATCTAAAAAGGTAGGGAGAAAGAGGAAGTTGAAAAAAGTTATAGCTGAAGACAAGACCCCTAAGGCTAAGTAAACCCAATCCTTACCTCCCACGCTGAAGAAATAGAAAGCATATCCAGATGAGGTATATGCTAAATGGAGGGAAGTTAAGGAGAAAAGAGAATAAGGGGAACCTCAGTTCATATTGACCCTGCTGAAGCTAAATACTTAAGGGAGAAGACTGTTGAATACCTTGAGAAGGTAGAAAAAGTGAATAAATGAAGAATAAGATTTCTGAAGTTGAATTTGTACAGACTCTTTTGAGAGAGACAGAAGTATCTTCTGAGAAGATTCTTGTACTAGAAACTTTTCTTGTTCAACCATTACTAGAGACCCCTAGAAAGAACTACTTCACTCCAGAAAAACCTGAAGAGAAAGAATTTGTTGAAAGAGTAGAAGAGGAGGAGGAAGTAGAAGAATAAGAAGAAGTAGAAGAAGATATTGGTGATGTAGATGACTTGATTAAACAAGTTGAGTAATATCAAGAGAAGGAAAACCCATCATAAAATCTACTACTTTGAACATATGAGGCTGAGTCCTCAATGATTGTCACTTAGGGAAATGAAAATGAGAAATATTGTAAGGAAGATGAAGATAAGGAGGAAGAGAAAGAGAATGAATTATCCGAGGAAGAAAGCTATGAGAAGCAATTTCATGTAGAAGTAACATAGAAGGAGAAACCTGATGAACACAAGATAGTTCAACTATCTGAAAGTGATGAAGAATCTTCTGATGGGGAACCCATTTTGAAAGTTGAAAGGGTAATAAAGTGCTTATGGACACCCCAAAAAAAGATATCATAAGGAAAAAGGATGTTGTTAGCTCTTCAAGAATAAAGTCTGTGGAAATTGAAGAAGAACAATCCCCGAGCAAGGTGTCTGATTCGGAATCAACAACACTTGGACATTATTTTGTTGTTGAATCTTTGAAGAAATTGGTGGATAAAATTCCGATATTTCCCACCATATACTACAGATTCCGGATTCTTCAACACAGTCTAAATCATAAATCAGAATCTATATCCATGGTGATGGATAAGTGTGTGATGATTCAGTCTGAGCATAGAAATTTTCTTATCAATTATGATGTTCATATAAAATCATGCTGCAAAACCACTCTATGATCATAGAAAATTGAAAATGACATGGCAGAGCTTGATCAATTTCATAATGATGTAGAAGAATCTTTTGAAACTGAGGATTCCAAAATGAAAAATCTTTAGGATAAGTTGACCCTTGAGAAAAATTTTCAGAATCAACATGTGAGGGATCTGAATGGGAAGCTTAACTCCGTTTATCAAAACTGGAAAGGGGAAAGAGATCTCTGGATTGATATCGAAGAGAAGCTTTTGAAGCAAGATGAAATTCTTAAGGCATAGTCTGAGAATCTGAAGGCTCATGTTGAAAGGATTAAGACCTTATAGAAACAAGATGAGGAGGACTAGAAAGACATGATGAAGCTGAAACCCCAGTTGAAAAAGTTTATCCCCGAGGAAAAGGAATAAAAATATACCAATCCTATTTTTTGTTTTAATTCCATTACTTGTAAAAATACATTCAATTCTAATGAAATTTATGGTTGATTGTATCTTGTGTTATTATGTACTAATGTTTTAAGAACTTTATTTGTTTTCCATTCCCTTAAATTCTTTTTGAAAATCACAAAGGGGGAGAAGGAAAAGGAACTACTCAAAAGGGAGAGAAAGAAAAATCTAAAAGGAAAAGAAAAATTTCTAAGTCATTAACTATCCTTAGGTAAGGTTGAGTATCTCATTACGATGTTTTACATTCCCATGATAATGAAAAATACATTCCGGAAATCCAGAATATAGTCCTTAGGGTTCCAAAGCCTAAGGGGGAGTTAGTTGTATTCACCATCATCTATGAACAATGGGAGATAATTTTTAATTTCAAAGTCTAAAGGAAATATTCCATGTCCTTATATTCTTTTTCGAAAGGTTTTTTGTGATTTCCAAAAAGGGGGAGATTATTGATTTAATAAGGTTTTTTTTAGGACTTTTCCATTCCTTCTTTTTTTGAAAATCACAAACACCATATACTTAGTCAAATCTATATTTTACTCTTATAAGGAAAATTTCATTCCCAACGGAATTTACCCCTACCAGGTTTTCATTGTTCATATAAATATTTTTCTTATGTATAAAAATAGGATTCAAATCTAAAACCTCATATTCATACAACATTTGGATATGAATAATTCTGTTTTAGGATCTGAATTTCATGTATGAACTCTAATGAAGATCAACTCCTAATTCTAGATACGAACACTAATAAAATTCCTTTCAAAATTCTAGATTCGAACACTAATGAAGTTCCATTCCAAATTATTGATACGAACTCTTATGAATTTCCATTTTGAATTATGGATACAAACTCTCATGATGTTCCACTCCGAATTCTTGATACGAACTCTAATGATGATCCGCTCTGAATTCAGAGTACGAACATTAATGTTGTTCCACTCCAAATTATTGATACAAACTCTCATGTTGTTTGACTCCGAATTCTGATTAGGAACTTATCTATGTTATGACTCCATGTTCTCTAAATTCATACTCCAAACCCTTTTGAGTTCAGACTCCAAATTCCCATGAAATATGACTCTGAACTTTGTATGTTCTGGTTCCGAATACTGGTGAAACTAGACTCCGAATTTCTTTGAAATTCAGACTTCGGAATTCTATAGAATTTAGGTTCTGAATTTCTACAAAATAGAATCTGAATATCTCTTTATTATAGACTCCAAATTCTATTTTTGTTAGCTTCCAAAATTCACTTTTACTTATGCTTACATATGTTTCCTTACAAAACGATGTCTTGCTTTCCGTTATTTACTAACCGTTGGTTGAGAGAAACGTGTACAAGTCCCTCCAAAATTTATGGTGAAATATGACCGTTAGAGGAGGGATCCGACTGTTTGTGCTTCGCCTATAAATATGATCTCATTTGAAAAGAAGCGACAACTTTTGGAATTTTGATGATCAGAACTTCTTGTAATGATTTATAGAGAGATAGTTTGTTATCCACTCTCACGATTTGTGAAGAATGTATTAATAACTAGTTAAAACTTTTCTTGTCCAGATTTGATTTGTGTGACTCCGATTGTAGATGTGTACAATCTAGGGCTTCTGGGTATAGGAAGAAAAAGTTTACAACACCTAGAAGTTGAGGGCATCCTTACTAAGGAAGACAGAGGTTCCAACTATCTAATGGTTGAGGGATTTCGTGGATATCTAGACAGACTCTGATCTTCGTATCGAGGGCTTACCCTGGTGTGTGTAAGACATACATTCTTGAAAGTATAAATCATGGGACCTTTATCCATGATTGTTGGATACCCTTATCTCTGGGTTAAAAGATTTATTGTTTGTTACTTGTAGTGTTACTACTTTGTTTTCCTCTTTGTATTTTGTATTGCTAAGGAATGTATACCTTTCTTATACTTCTTTACTTGTACTCTGATTTTGTTTGATTCTATAAGATTTAAGGTAGAATCTTAATCTTGTACCTTTTGTTAAGTTTCATTTCTGGAATCACATTTCCAGGATTATGCTTGTTTTTATAACTTATAGAGGTCTTGTGAATTATCTTCTTTAACTTTGTTAAACATAACCATAATAAAAATTTCCTAAGGGAAATTTTAAAAAGGTACTATTCACCCCCCCTCTTGTATCTGAGAATCTCATTCTTATTTCGATCCTACATTTGGTATTATAGAGTATATCATAATAAGAGTCATACCATCCTAACATATCTATCTAGTTCCCTTACCTCTCTTTTACTCCTATAGAGTACTTGAGTTTCAGAAACTACATCTTCAATAGGGTCCAGTGGAACTTTATCATGAGCCAACTACTATGTATCATCTGCATCATCTTCATTATAGTCAATATTTTTCTCCCTATCCATTATTAGGATATGATCTCTCAGAACAATGTCAACCAGTCTAGAAATAGTCACTATCATTTCAGAGGTGTTAAATTGGTTGTATCCCTTTATTTACTTCAGATAACATATAAATATACACTTCATTCCCTAGGGTTCTAGTTTTTTACAGATAAAGATGTAAAAAATGTATCTCATTACCAAACTCATGTATGTGATAAATTGGGTTTCCTTCCACTGCATATCTCTAAGGGAATCCCATTTTATTCCTTAGTTAGTACACGGTATAATATGTATGCCTCAATTTCCAATGAATATCCATAAAAGGATAATGCATGAACTACAAGAATCATCATAGATCATACCATGTACAATAAGGTCTAGTTCCTCATTTCTCTAACACCATTCCACTCTATTTTTTGAGGTGGATTGATTTGAGATATAATCCCAGACTCCCATAAATGGTCGATGAACATTTTTCTAAGATACTCCCCACCTCGATATGATCTAAGCATCTTTATCTTCTTACCAAGATGACTTTGTAATTCATTCTGGAAATCTATAATTTTCTCAAAGAACTCGTACATATATATCCTTATGTAGTTATATCCATATCTACTCAAGTCATCAGTAAAGTTAATAAAGTAAGAATATCCACCAATATCTTCATCTTGAAATTTTACAGACACATCAGTGTGTACCAATCCTAGTAGATATATGGCCCTTTCACCATGTCCACAAAATAGTGGATATATCATATTACCTTGTCAATAAACATGACATCTTTCAATTGGATTTAGCTCAAAAGACTCTAAATAACAATCTTGACAGAGAATTCTCAATAACTTCTCATTTACTTGACCAAGGAAGTGATTCCATAATTGGGTGTTTTTTGAGTCTTGTGAACTTGGTTCGTTATCAATTTATAGCATATGTTTCTCGTAATTTAATACATACAAACCATAATTTAAATTTTCTATACCATAGCATGGTTGTCCTCATAAAAGTAACAAAATTTATTTATTTACATGAAAATAAATCCATCTATATCTAAACTCGATACAGAAATTATATTCATGGTATCTATAGGTACATAATAACAACCATGTAAAACCAAAATCATTTTCATCAAAAATGTGAGATGTTTTGTAACCAACAGAAAGAGAATCTTGACTCTCACCATTAGTATCTCTCAGATACTCCAATCCTTTAGAAATTTTCAATATTCTTCATAGTTCCGAAATTTGAATATAGAAGTGATCCCAACAATTTATATCTAATACCAAGTGCGTAAAAATATAATCATTTAACTTTATAACAAACGCATTATTGGCTTCCCCTTTCCAATCGGGGAATTTCTTCTACCATTCGTCTGAATTACAACATGAAAAGAAAATTGCCTCCTTTTAGTTTCCCAACCTCAAGATCTTCTTCTCCATGGTTGGGAAGTACTTAGAAGATTTAGATTACTAATAAATATTAGGTCAATTATCCTTGTCCTTACACTTTATGTTCACTATAAGGGTTGTGGGGTTTTCATACCCCATTTCCTTTCCAACATGGTGAATCAGGGTAAGAAGATCTGATATAATTTTCACATTATTTATCATGTTATAATTCAAAATAAGACAATAGAAGGTTATTGGATGTGATGATAGTATGAGACCTTTTCAAAACTCTTCTGAGAATTTAATCCCTAAAATGCCCAAATATTCAATTTAGACAATAACCATGACTACATGTGGTCTAGTAGGAGTAGAATATGCATGATTTGTGGTGAAAAAAGCCTTGGAGATCTATGACCTCTCCTACAACTCCTTCTAAGATAGTGGTCCCAAAATTTAGACATTGGGCTATATGAATCCATTTCCTCATGTTGAACCAAGAGATCATTGTTCATGGATGATAGCATAAGGAACTGAAAATTCTTATAATGATTTATATGTTTCTTGTTCAAGAGAGTTTCTCATCAGTTGCCTCATTTACAAGTGCAACTGGTAAAGGCTCTTCCACCACATAATTCTTCCTCTCATGGAGAAGGATAACCCAATGGTGCCTTTTTTATAATTATAAATTAGTGTTGGTGAGAAAGATTCCCTTCTCGAGTATGGATCACAATGATATGTTTGATGTCATTTTGATTGTTGTTTCTACAAATTAAGACGAATATAGTTTAATTACATTATCCTCATAAAAATAGGAAAAATTAAATATATATCTATTAGTCTCCCACTATTACGTTGAAGTGTAATAGTCGTCATCATTGGAGTTAGAATAACCTCCTTCTATGAAATTCAAGTGGTTAGTATCCAAATTACCCTTCAGATTACCCCAACTAGGGTTGGTAAATCAACATGAATGGTTTTAGGTAGGCATTCCAAATTACAAATTCAAAAACTCGTTTCCCCTTGATCTGTTGAGTGGACTCCTGAAATTTGAAATCCTTAATTTTGTACCTCCTAAAACTTTTCCTCTCAGTTACACCATTTTCTCCTAGGGAAATCAAAACTTGATGTATACTAGTACAATTCAACCCAAAACATCAAATTAGAATTCCCATATAATTGAATGAACCCCAACCGGGGTTGGTCAACAACTTTGAACTGTGGTTCAATTCTAAACAATGTAATTTAAGGCTATATCGACATAATAATAAATTGAGTGATTTTATCCGTTATGCATAAATTTACACATATTATCTTTTCACATAATTTTTAATGTTATGTGAGATGTACTTATGTTATTAAACATATATAGATAATACTTATGCATAATCCATTTTTATATTACTTCCATTTTGTAGGCATTGTAGTTCATTAATTTTGTGATCGCGTCAAACATACATAATGAAAAACCATACATCTTTCAAAAATAAAATAAACAGTATGATCCTGATATTTACTATTGCTGAGTTTATCTAGTGGTTAATAAACTAACCCTCACATTTAGGAGAAAAACCATGAACCTTTCAAGGTTCTTGTTTACAGCTTTTAACCTTTCCACCATGGTATTAACATGGATTTCTTTTTGTTGAATTCTCACTTGAAATGCTTCCAATAGCTTTGGAACTCCATCCATTACATATGATTATAACTCACATGCAGGTTAGGCATAAAAGGGTCTTTACATTAAAGAAACCATGGGCACTTGGGTGCTGCATATTAATGATGGTAAGGCACGCAGGGAAAAAAATTAATATAATAAACAAATAAAAAGGGAACCAATCCCATACAATGTTCTAGTCTAGCTTATGATAAAACACATCCATGAAAATAAGTATGCAATTAGTAAAACTAGTATTATATTTATTAATCATTCTCATTAAGATATGTTATGGTTGAATTGATTAATCATTATATTTAATTAATCAATCATTTTATCATAATCATTTTCTGAATTTCCTTGAGACTCTCATTAATAACCTTGTACATAACTATTACCTTGGATAAAAACTGGTGAATACCCATCGAAACATCCCAACCTGTATTTATACTTGAACACACGTTATTCATTATGACATATAGTCTGCACCAAAAATTATAATTGTTATAAAACTCATATATGATGTTTTGATCTATGATAATTACATATATGTTAATTAAACTCAACCACACACACATATAAATATATATCGAACACTTATCACATGTTGTGTCCAAAATTTACAACCACACTATGTTCCATGTCCCAAGGCTTACATAATAAAATTGTATATTTTTAAATATTCATATTTCAGATCTAATACATGATATGTAGATATGTCTACATAGTATGTACCCTCCTCACCATCAAACTGAAATACACATTTGTGAAAATGGAGTGTGAGGTGTACATAAAAAATATTCGGAGTCCACGGTGTGTCTAGTGGGCCACACACCGTATAGGCTCCATGTTAGATAGTCACTTTTTAGGAAATCCTAGTATGGGATACACGACATGACCCTAACCTGAATGGATTACATGATGTGTCATGTGGGCCACATGGCGTGTAGTCTAGCTGACTGTGATCCATTCTATCCCGGTCAATATACGGTGAAATAATTGACTACACCACATGCCATTTATGGACAAGGCTTGGGTATTTTATGAAATACTCCTAAATCCTTGAAAACAAATACACGGTGTGTAGTTCTGACTACCCGGTGTGTATTCTTGTGTGATATGGAGATAACTATCTACACGTCTTGATGAGAACACCTATTTAATTTTAATCATAAATATATTCATTTATTTTAGATCATCGAGAAATGATAAGCGATGAAAAATTATCAAAATTCATATTACAAGAACAATTAAACAAGAATTGAGAAACTAAATTAATTAAGAATAAATCATCAACAAATTATTTAAAAAATTATAAACAAACATATGACCCACTAATTAAACTTGTAGGTTCTGGTTGGAGTGGAAGTTATGGATGTGCATGTACTGATCTTTTAAATTAATATATTCAATGATTAATCTATGATGAATACAATCATACACATAAGTTTCCAAAAAATTAAATAAAAGATAAAAGAAAAAGACGATAACCCATAACATAAAAGAGTGGACTGACAAATTTTGTTTATAATTAAATTAATTAAATTATATAATTACCTCAATGGTGATTATTCTTTGTTGATGCATCCACCCATGTGTCCATGTTGCATCATTGTTGTGATGCAGAATACAGGGATATGAATCATCGAGCATTATTCCACACATTCTCCAAGTATTTCCAGACGTCACCTAATGAGTCTACATGTTCTGTCATTGATGATCCTTGTGCTTACAATGTCTTCCTTTGTCACTATGAGAATCGCTTCCAATGTGTTCTTGTTGATCCAGTGGAGGAGGATCTATCTCATTCTTGAGAGCACTCTTGGAGATGGAAGAGTTATCGGGCTCGAGTGATTTTTTACAATGATTTTGTTCTCCCAACAATTTGTTAGGCAATGGAATGAACCCATTGCTTATATATAGAATAATAACATAAAAAGGAATTTAATTCACTAGGTAATAAAAAAAATTACCACAGGTACTGTTACTTAATTTATTATTCCATATGAAGACCCCCAGGTAAAATAATAATTTCAACTAAATTATTTCCCTGACATGGGGTTAATGAATTTAATCACCAAGTTATAATAAATAATTATTATAAGTGTCATAACATAATTTTTTATTCTATGTCAAAACCCCATGTCATATAATAATGGAAATTCTATAATTTACATGACATCTGCATGACATGTACATTATATTTAGATATTATTTAACCAAATAATATTTCATATTTTTTTCACACCAGACACATTACATGGTCTGCTAAATCTCCACAATATTTACAGGGCATTGAATAATAACTATTTATTTAATAAATAAACAATACTACATTATTAATCGAAAAAAATATTCATTCCGCAATATATTCTCTCAAATAAATAGTGATGAGATAAATGCGATGAAAAATTATTGATTAATTATTATACCACAACCAGATATAATATTTAATCAATTTTTTAAATAAATAAATTATTTAATTGAGATACTAGCTATACATGGAATGTGACCCCCTAGGCCTCTTTCTTGTTGGCATTAGGAAGGCTTGACTATAGTCCAAGATTACTATCTAGCAACAGCTCAAGGAACCCTCAATTTCCCAATCATTGACTTCCTAGAATTGAACTTGCCTAGAGAACACCTTGGACATTGATTTAGTTAAGAAATATCATTTACATCAATGGGCCATAGATATCTACTTCTGTAGAAGTGACAAATCCTTTCTCATTAGTCATTAATTTGGTATTACTTGTGATAGACCAAATATATCCTATATCTCCGTGAACATCTATCATCATGATTTTCATCAATACATCTTAGTGCGCAATTTATAATTCCCATTAATTATAATATTAATTCCCGTGTACCAAAACAAATTTCTTATGATAGGATCATTTAATGACAATTATTAATGTTTATTTCTATAGAGGTTCTTGTTATCATAATATCCTCTTAGATATTATCATGGGATTACACCATAAGAAGGTTCCTTAGTGTTTCATGAGTCCTGACCCTGGATAGTCTGTATCATTTGTATCCCATAAAATGATATTATCTAGCCATTGAACAATCATTCAAGTATAGTTTAATGTAATTTCTGAGTTCTAATCGTAGTAGGGATTATCTATGACGATATAGTGAAACAACTATTTTTAGGACATTATCACATACTATGTCACACATAAGAACAATATTTATTTGACATAGAGTTTATTATTATTAATCCATAGAATACATGTTTATCATAATGTTAATAGAAGTTTGTTTGTTGGGTACCAAATCTAATAGAGTCCAACTAGCACTAGAGCCAACTGCTAACAACCATTAGTCAAGTATCACTAAATGATATTCATACATTCGCTATGATAATACTTTTGTCCATGGGTCTACTACGTTCTCTTCTGTAGTCACTATGCTCAAAACTACTTCACCCCTTTCATAAAAATTTCTCAATAGGTGATACTTTTATATTATGTTCTTTTTATGTTGATGTGACCTTAGCTCTTTTGTGAGAGCCTTCGTTGTAGTATTATCACAATACAATGTAATGGGATATTTCCTACTAAGAACAACATAATTATCCTTGAAAATATTCCATATATAGATGGTTTCTTTAGGTACATTATGATCAACTATATATTTGGAAGAAGCTATAGAATAAATGAAAGCTTGATGCTTTGAACTCTTACATCACCCATCTCTTTTGTTGAGACAATAAACATATCATAATTGAAAATTCAGATCATTTTGATCTATCTGATATCCAACATCATCATACCCTCTAATGTCAATCCCTATGTATCATCCATCCACCACGAAAAAAAATTTAGTTTATATCAGAAACTTAAGGATAGTCTTGATAGTAGTCTAATGATGTTATCATGGAAATACTTGATATTTTCCCACCATGATTAGTTCATAAGAAACATCATGTCTGGTAAACAACATGGCATGAATGATCGATCCCATAACTGATGCGGATGGAATCTTAATTATCTTATACTTCTCATATTGTGTTTGGGGACACAATTACATTGAATGATGTACATCATGTGACACTGGAACCAATTTCCTCTTTCATTGTTCAATATTAAATTACATTAGTATATGTTCAATGTATTTACTTTGACATTGTCCAAGAAGCCTCATTGATCTATTATGAATGATTGTGATCCCTAGAATGCAGTCTGCTTTGCATATACACTAAATAGAGAAGCACTTGTTCAACTAGTACTTGACTGACTTCAAGTTGGTAATGACATTTCTATTAAGAGATATGTCATCAAAATTCACAACTTGGATAACCACTGCATTCCCCATAAATTTTTTATAAACAAAAGTCTCACATTCAATTTTAATTTAACCAAATTGTTTTATGTATTCATCAAATAAAATTCTCCATGAATTGGATTCTTGTTTTTATTCATAAATGGATATCTCCAATTTTAATTCCCTTTTAGAATTACATGGTATAATAAACCCTTATAGTTGGATCATATAGACATATACCTGACGGTTTCCATTATGGAATTCAGTTTTGAAATCCGATTTTTGAAATCTCATAGTCATGGAAAGCTACTATGGAAAGTATGATTCTAATGGATTTAATAATAGAAACTATTGAAAAGATTTTACCATAGTAAATTAATTTACAATTTTAAAAATCCATAACCCCTATTGATTCTTTATAGGTACTAACATGACCTTCCATGTGTAGTTTCTTTTTTAATTACCATTTACACCAAACATGCTTTTCAAAAACCATCACATCAACTAGAATAAAGACTTCGTTCAGATACATGGAATCCATGTTAGACTTCCTAGATTTTAGCTATCTAGTAATTTCTAATTTTTCCACTACACCAATTTAGGATAAAGTTTCAACATTGACCATCAATATTGAGTCACCATCCTCAATGGCAAGGAAATCATATCTATATATTTCTCATACCTCTCTTATACTCTAAGTCAGAGCATGTGTTTTAGGAACATACTCCTCCACATAGACCTATGGAACTTGTTCATGTTCCAAATCCTATGTATCTTCAGCATTTATTTAATCGAATTCAAAATTTCTCCCACTATCCTTTTTAAGGATGTGTCCCATCTCAAGAAATACATCCTGTAAGGAAACAATCACTTTATTTTATGGGGGGTTATATATGTAAAATATCTTAGTTTCCTTAAGATACCATATTAAGATACACATCATGCCCCGAGGTGCTAGTTTGTTTCCTGGGAAATCCATAACAAACTCTTCACATCCCCATACACATATATGCGACAATGTGGATTTCGTTCCACACCATATCATGAAGGGAATCTAATTTTCCTCTATATTTGGTATTTATTTTAATGTGTATTCTACAGTTTTCAATACATATCCTGAAAAGGATAATTGATGATTTGCATGAATCGTTATCGACCTTACCATGTCCAAAAATGTATGGTTACTACATTCACTAACAGTATAACACTGTGTTGTATAAGGTCGATAGAGTTGATATAGAAACCCAGACTCCTGTAAAAGGTCAATGATCTCCTTGTTATGTTATTCTCCATTTCGATCCAATCAATGATTCTTGATTTTCATAGCCATTTGATTATCTAATTTGTTGTTGAACTTGTTTTATTTGTCAAAGGACTCAAACTTACACCTCAATTAGTAGACATACCCATATCTACTCATGTCATCAGTAATAGTAATGAATTGTGAATATCAACATATGTATTCTTATTGAAATAGTCTAAGAACATCAGTATATACCAATCCTAGATGATATGTGGACCTTTAACTCTATCCACCAAATGATGGGTTGGTCATTTCCCTTATAAAAAAGCACGACACCAATCAATTGGTTTTAGCCGAGAAGATTCTATATAACCATCATGACAAATCTTTGTCTGTCGTTTCTTGTTTACATGAACAAGGTGGTGATGCCACAAATATGTGTTTAATGAGTCATGTGAACATGGTTCATTATCAATTTCCAATAATTGTTTCTTTTAATTTAATACATACAGACTATTATTTTCTTTTACCATACCATAACATATGTTGTCCTTATGAAAATAACAACATTTATTTACGAACATGAAAATATATCTATTTGTATCTGAACATGATACAGAAATTATGTTCTTGGTAACACTAGGTTGAAAATAAAATCCATGAAAACCCAAAATAATTCATGTTGGAAATGTGAGGTGGTAGTCACCAATAGAATGAGTATTCATCCTCACACCACTGGCATCTCGCAGATCCACCTCTTCTTTGTAAATTTTCATGAATTTACATTGTTCATAAATTTGAATAATGTTGTGAGACCCAAAATAAATATCTAATACCAAATGTTTAGAAATGGAATGATTTCACTCGATAATGAATGCACCTATGGCTTCCCTTAGCCTCTGAGTACAATTCCTCTTCATGTGGCCTGACATTCCCCATGAAAATTATACTACCTCCATTTCCTTTCCCTACCTCTAGATCTTCATCTTCTTATTCCGACAGTTCTCGAATGTTATATATTGTTTATAAATCTCAGTACCCTATTCCTTGTACTTCCCCTTCTAATTTACCATTTTGATTTCCTATTTTTTCGCCCCATATCTGTACGAACAAAGAAAATCAGGGTAAGGTGATATGATAAACTCTTCTCAATGTTACTCATATTATAATTATTAATAAAACTATAGAGGGTCTTAGGTAGTGATGATATTATGATATCCTTATTCAACTCATATTGTAATTTAATCCCCAAGATGTCCAGAATCTCAATGTGGACAATGTGCTTCACTACATATTGTATAGGGGGCGTGTTCTCTCCTTGATTAGTAGTGAAAAAATATTTGGATATCTCATACCTCTCTTTCCTCTGCTTCTCATGATAGTGATCCTTATGGTGCGTGATCATGCTATATGAATCCATTCCCTCATCTCACATCAAGAGCTCATTTGTCATGGATGATAGCATGCGACACTAAACATCTAAAGCATCATTAAGATGTTCCTATTACTTGGAGAGTTCCACATCACATGCCTCATTTACAAGAGAAACTAGTAAAGCCTCCTACAACACAGATATTTTCCCCTCATGGAGAAGTATAAAGTGAAGGCACATTTTCCATTCCTGGAAATTAGTTCTTGATGAGAAGTTCTTCCCTCTGATGTATGGATGAAAATGATATGATTAATATAATTTTTTTTCATTTCAAAAAACATAGATTATTAGTGTTTCAGTAATTTATGTGGATAAATATGGAAAAATAAATAAGTTAATATCTATTAGTCTCCCACTATTTTGTTGAACCCCAATAGCCCTCACCATTGGCATCATAATATCTTCTTGCTTAGACATTATAGAGGCAAAGATATATATTTCCCTTCACATTACCTCAAATAGTGTAGGTCAATAAAAGTTAGAGGTATTAGATAGGAATTCCAAATGCCAAATGCATAAAATAAAATCTCCATGATATGTTGAGTGGACTCCCAAATCCTGAAATCCATAATTTTGGATTTTCAAATTCATTACCTCTTAGTTACACCACGTCTTGCTAGGGCAGTCATACTTGATGTAAACTACATTACCTCAACCCAAAACATCAAATTATAGTTTTTTGATAATTGAAAGCACCCCAACTAGGTTTTTTCAAGAACATTGAACTATCGTTAGATTCTATCCGAAGTAATGGAAGGTGATACTGACTTAATATTTAATTGAGTGGTTTTCTATTTTATGCATAAATTTCAACTTATTATCGTTTCACATGATGGTTAATTTTATGTGGTATATACATAATTTAGTAATCATATAAATATAATATTTATGCATAATCTATTTTTAATTCCAATCTGGTTTTCATGTTAGTTCGTTAATTATGTGACCTTTTCAAACATCCATAAAGAATAACCCTAAAATTGACAGAAATAAATTAAATGGTATGATCATGATCATTACTAACGGATATTTTATATAGTGGTTGATAAACATAAAATGTCCTAGGGGAGAAAAACATTGAATTATTTAAGCTTCATGTTATAGATTTTCCACATATCAATATTTGAATCTCTATGAATTGTTTCAACTCTGCACCTATCATGAATCAACTACACTAGCATGCAGTTCCATCCATTACATGTGATTTAAACTCACATGCAGGTCTGGGGTAAAAGGGGTTTTACATTAAAGAAACCATGGTAATTCATTCCCAACATATTAATGAGGAGAATGAACACTTAAAAAATATAATTTAATAAATTATTTAAAATGGAACCACTAACATACAATGGTCTATTCTAGCTCAGGATCATCCAAAGAGATGCAACAAAGTACACATTTAATATACCTAGAATTGAATTCATTAATTGTTCTTATTAAGATAAATTTCACTCGAATCGATAAATAATCATCTTTAATTAAATAATCATTTTTAAATAAATCCTTTTGTGAATTTCCTTGAGATTCTCATTCATAATATTGTATAAATCTCTTACCTTTTACGTAACCTGGTGAATACCCATCATAAACTACCTAGATAGTATTTATACAAATATACACTTTATTATTTGTGACATGTAGTATGCACGTAGAATTATAATTTTTATACAACTTATACATTTTTCCATATCATTGAATATTACATTGATGTTAATTATATATATATATAATCACCTATTGAATGTTTTTTCCTAGATTTAAAACTACACGAAGGTACATATCTTAAGGGTTAGATAATATATTAAAAAAATTACATGTTTTATCCATGATTTACACCCACATGAAGGTAAAAGTCTCAAGGGATACATAATATAATAATAAAATTTTAAATCTACATAATCTAGAAACTATCCATCATGTGTAGATATGACTATATAGTGTGTAACCTCATCACCGTCCATCTAAAGTACATTCATGGGGAAACAATGTATGAGGTGTACTTCCAAAATAATTAGAGTACACGGCGTGTCCAGTGGGACACAAATCTTGTAGACTCTACGTTACACGGTGAAGAACTGGGAAGGCCATTTATGGGATACATGGCTTAACCCCAACCCTAAGGGTCTACACATCATGTATAGTGGGTCACATGGTGTGTAGTCCGGCTGAGCAAGAACCAGTGTGTCCTGTTCAACACATGGTGTAAGAATTTACTACACTGCGTGTCATTAATGGAGACGACTTGTATAGTTTATGAATTACTCATGAGGCATTGAAAAAAATTACAGGACATATAGATCTGAAAACCTGTCATGTATTCTTGTGTTATCTAGATTAAACCTTCTGTGCATCCTGATGAGATCCTCAATTTAATTTTAATCATAAATTTAATTTTTTGTTAGATCTGTGAGAAATGACAAGGGAGGAACAGATCTCAAAATTCAGATTATAAAAATGGTTAAACATGTAAGAAAAAACAAAAATTATAAATTAGAAATCATCAACAAATTATTTAAATAATTTTAAATGAATATATGAACCTCTATTAACCCATTTAGGGTTTAATGATAGTTGAAGCATAGGATGGGCATGTACCCAACATTACAAATTTCCATAGTCAATTACTAATATTGGATCAATATGATGATGAATTCCAGTATCCATGGAATTGATGAAATTATAAAATAAACATTATAGAACCCAGAACCATTAAGAGAGGATCAACTTATTTATGTTTATAATTATTTTTATTAAATTATATAATTACCTCCAGGGAGATTCATTCTTTGTTTATGTGTCTGAACATGGTTCTCAGGTGCAGATTCGTTACAATGTAAAATACAAGGATAGAAATCCTATATTAGGGATCCACACGTTCTCCATGTGTCTCTAGACATCACTAAATTAGTCTTCTAGTGATATCATAGAGGATACACTCATTTTTGATGCCATCCTTTGAGCACCTTGAGAATCACTTTATAAGTGTTCTCCAAGATCTGGTGGAGGAGGACCTCTCTTGTTCATGAGTGAATCCTTAAAGAGGGGAGAGTTCTCTACGGTTGAGGGTTTTTTTCCATGAATAGAGTGATAACAACAATTTTATATCCAATGGAATGACCCCTTGAATTATATGGAGAATAATAACATAATTTGGAATTTAATTAACTATGTAATTGTAAATAATTTGAATAGGTTCTGTTAAATAATTTGTTATTCACTGAGAAAACCCCCATGTGAAATAATAATATCAATGATATTATTTCCATGAAATGTTCTTAATGAATTTAATTCACAAGGAAATAATAAAAAACTAGTATTTGGGCTATCACATAATTTATTTTTCCAAGTGAAAACACCTTTTCAAATAAAAATCGGAATGTTATTATTTCCATAACTTATGATTAACATGATTGTCAAATCTATATACTATTTTACCAAATAATATTTAATATTATTTCTCACCATAACAATATCGTTTCCACCAATTGCACTCAATATTAACCGGTCCTTGAATAATGACTATTTGTTTATTAAATAAATATTACTGCATTATTCATTGATTAATAAATATTCTATCTGGAATATATTATACCAGATAACTTTTGATGAAATAAATTTGATCATACATACTTGAATAATTATTCAACCACAACTAAAAATAATATTTATTCAACTTGAAAACTAAATAAATTATTTAACTATGATACTGGTTACACTTAGTGTGTTACCCTCTAGGCCTCTTCCACATTGGAATTTGGAAGGTTTTCCTAATGAACACGATTACTATCTATGAATGGGTCATGGAACCCAAGAGAATTATGTTGATGTCACTATGACATGTCACCTCATATTAATTCTTACCGTGTAATATTATCACATTGTCCATATATCTCTATCAAGCTGGTTTCATGCAAGTTCTATTAACCCATGTGTTCGATTTCTCATTATTTGACTTCCCTGAATTGAAAATTCCTAGAGAACACCATGGACATGAATATTCTTATGTTATATAATTTATATTAATGTTCATGAGATATTTAGTTCTGTAGATGTGAAAAATCATTTCTCGCATTATTTTTTACAGCTATATTACTCGTGACACACCAAACATATCCTACCTCATCGTGAACATCTATCATCATGGTTTTCATCAATACATCTATGTATGTGAGTGATAAAACCCAATAAAAATAATATCATAGTATAAGTACAAAAACACATATCCACATATATAAATATCTAATGACACTTTTGAATATGGATTTCCAACTGGTGGGTCGTGTTCTCATAATATCCTTATAGATATTACATAGGAAGCACGTAATGAGAACATTCCTCAATGTTTCATGAGTCCCCACCCAAGATAGTCTATATAATTTGTTTCCCTCAAAATGATATCATCTGTATATAGAATATATATTCAATAGTAGTGTCATGGAACTTATGAGTTCTCAGCAAACAAGGGATCTGCTATAACCTTTTAGTGTGACACATATTCTTAAGACATTACCACATACTATGTCAGGTAGAATAAAAATCATGATATCATAATGTGTTTATTAAAATTAATCTACTAAATATAGGTTTATTATGAGGTGAAAAGAAGATGTATTATAGAGAACCAAATACAACATAAGATAGTGCCATTTTTATATAATCAATATTAATAAATTATTAAAGGAATTTTAAGAATAATTAAAATAGAAATTCATTATTTAAAATAACACCTCTTCTTTGTAAAACCTCATTTTCATTACTCCTTAGACAATAAACTTGGGTTTCTGCATAAAACAGTATATATAATGATGGTATGTGTTATATGAATTGATTTTAGTAGGTCTTTTTTGAACAAAAATTACTTTTTTGTGTGTTATGGATTAAGGAGAATAGACTCCATTTTATAAATGAGGGGAGAGTCCCTATTGTAATCTATCAATATATTAAATTAATATAAACTAATATTGAATTTAAAATGAAAAAAAAAATTATTTATAAAATAGTAAATCAATGGTTTGAAATATTGTGATAAAGTTTTTATCATGTTTATCTAACATTTTCACCAATATCATTTTAATCCTAGTTTTATCCATTTTATACTTACCATGATTATAATGGTTTTTCTCTCATTAAGGGTCAATATGTTAACTAAAAAATAAAAAATGACCCATAAATGGAAAATAGTTGAAATTATAAAATATATCATAATCATTTTTAGTAAAATAATATTTTTAAGAATTTTGCATAATTTAATACAATATTTTCTGTTGTTAAATATCAATAGTGTGATATTTTAAAACTATTTATTCTGTTGTCTTTAAAAATATAAGGATAACCCATATAAATAGGAAAAAAATAAATTAATGTGTCCTAAAATTTCATTTTCATCGATAAAATTCTTGTTTCATATTATTTATCAATAATTATATTTCCTTTGATATTTTTGTAAATTTTATTTTATTTCCCAATAACTAAATAATTGTTTCATCAGTGTTTTTTATGCATTTATTGTAATTATTTTTTCATAAATAATTAAATATAAATGATCGTGGTGAATAGATATGGTTTATATTTCAAAATATTCTTCATAGTATAACATATTATCTGGATTAACTCATATTAAAAATATTATAAGTAGTTATACCAAGTGATTAAGAAGTTAGACTTTTCATGAAATAAAATATTATAAATGTCATAATCTAATCGAAATGGTGATAAAATGAAATATTAATTAATATAAGAGGAATATGGAAAACAAAAAAACATAAAATAAAATTATAGTAGATGTTGGGGTTATTTTATCTTTTAATTTTTAAAGTTAATTACCAAATTTTCCCCTAATCATGTTAACTAATATAACTAACGGTATAATTCATAATCATCAAATGTAAAAGTGATATATTTATTAATTTTTACCAAATAATTCCTAATATGTAATAAAATTTCAAAAATAAAATAAAAAATGATTGTTGAATTCAATTTAAATTTAAATTATAAAAACAAAACAAAAAACAATTTTCATGGAAAATTTGTTTTAAATATGAAAATTATTCTTATAACAACAAAAATTATTGTGATGATTGAAATATAATAATTATATTATTTATAAATAAATATTAGAATACGTTAATCTAATAACAAATCTAGGTCATAAATGTACATTTAATATAATTTAAATTTAAATTTTAAAAAAAATTGTTATATTTCCATATTCACTGAAAATTTATTCCTTTATGAAAATTATAAAAAACTCATCAAATAATAATTTTAACATATTGAATCCAAAAATGAATTTTAATTTTTCAAATTCCGATTATATAATTTTGAAATTATTATTTTTCTCTAAACCATGTAATTTATTAAAACACATTTTTGGTTACAAATAATGGTTTTTCATTTTTATGAATTATTAAGTATTTATATTATAATGAATATACCTCTATAATATCTTATTGATATATATTTATAAGAAATGAAAAATATTTATTCTAACATTTACTAGTTTTGTAAATGGATACAAGTTTTTTTAGATTTTTATCAAGGACGACATATATAATTACCATGCTTACTCAAAATAGATTGAAATTTCCTGAATTAGGTAAATGTGATGAAAATTTTGATGTTATAATCCTATGGTAGGTCCAAAAAATTCCTAAACTAACCTATAGTGGGTAAGGGTTTTTTAACTATAGTGATACATGAAATAATGAATTGGGATCCCTAGTCTTGTGGAATTATATAGTAATAGCTTATGATTAATTCCAATTGAAAATTCATGACTAAAATTACCCGATTCCTGATTTTTATTTAGATGAAATATGTTTTTCCTTTAAAATACGGATCCATTCTATTTATGTTTAATCATTTGATATATATAACAATCCAAAACAATTTATCTATATATTTTAAAAATAGATAATATTTTCCAATGAAATTGTCAGAGTTGATTACATATTTTTACTAATCAATATAATACCACCCATGTAAGATGAACAATGTGGTCGAAGTGCTAAGTTTAATGGGAAATTATAGTTTCTAAATTTTATGGAATTAAACATATCCTTTATGTATTGATTTACAAATTTTTTACCTTGAAATCCAGAGAAAACATGACAGATCATATCATTCTAAGAAAAATGATCAACCATTCATCCATGTGACGATTAAAGAGATGAAAATTTGAAAGTGAAACTAAATAAAATGGTGAGAAATGTTCATGATTTAAATCATGATTTTATTGTAATGATAAGGTCTATTTAATATAGTATGTGTCCCATCAATTTCATACATGAAGATGGAGCTATTTTATTGAGCACATAATTCACAATTCTTTATCCATCCTTCATGTATGATGATGTATGGAGAACTCAAAGAGTATTTATAATGGGAAAAAATGAAAATGGATATTTATGAGAATATTTTTTTTATACCTATAATTTCATAAATTTTATGATTGGATAGAAAATTATTATGGGATATTATCCAAATTTCATATATCAAAATAGAAACAGTAAAACATTACCATTGATTTCATCATTAGACTCCCCAAAAAACCTATATAGAAAATTGTTATTTGTTCTGTATTATACATCTTTATAATTTAGTAAAATTGCATTATAACAAGATAATAATTTCCAAATGATAATCTCTTCAGGATTTAAATATTTCATTTTATTATTTTTCATGGAGCAAAATAATCTATTTTATATAATCATGTGCCAGGATTTACCTTGATGTTAGGATATGTATTTTTAAGGAATTTAATATGGAGTTGAATATTATATCTACTTATAATCAATAGAAATACTTATAGACTAACATGACCATTAAATCCATAAAATATATACTTAGATAAGTACCAGAGAATTTAATGTGTGTTTGGGATCAACACCATTATCTATTTGTGTTTTCTTATAATAAAAAATTTCACGTGCGACTTCATATGGATCATTGTTATGACATGTATGGTAGGAAGTGTAAAAATATAATTTTATTTGTAAAATTTCCATAAATAATGATATTGTGATATAATCTATTTGAATAATTTGAAGAAAATGTTAGATCTATTTATAAATACATCAGGGAAGATCTACATCAGTAGAATGTTATATTTGAAATCACTGATTAGAACTAGAGTTTGATAAAGGTGATACGTTATTCTTTTGAATATACCCGTGGAAGAAGGTAATGATATATTAAAATAAGGGAAACATGAGGTTAAGATAAATCTCCCCCTTTTTAGTCCATGAATTTATCATGATGTTTTTTATCATTGGGTGGTTCTATAGAGACTATGTTAAGTTCAAAATGTCTTATATATATCTATCATTTTTATGTACATACTTCATCAATCGCATGTATTGACCATGATGGGAATACTAATGAATAAATATGTATCTTTTGAGAATAAAATGTATTCTATTCCAAAGTGATCAAATAATGTGTTTTGAAATAAAAACATCAAATGTTTAATGATTATTAGAGAAATATAAAATTTTAAAAAGCAATGTGGGATCCTAATGAAGTGAGGATTTAGAAGTTTCCTTAGTTTTTGGTCTTGGAGTGATGTAATTGCAAGGGATAGATTATTATAGAAGGGATTAATATAATACCCCCATATTTTATGATTCATTTCCCATTAAATAAATTTCATTTCATTTATATCATTCTTTAAACACAAGAATGTGTTTAAACGAATGGTGATATACCATTATAATATAAGTATTTAATGTAATAGTTATCACCAAACCGCTAGATTTGGTGTATGAATATGACATAATAAATTACAAAAGAAATATTATTTAAAAATAAAAAAAATTCAATACCTATAAATCTATTACAAAAGAAAATAAAATAATTTTAAGATAAAATATATTTTTTCCTTATAAAAAATTTATTATACAGATAATGAATTACTATCTTAATAAATTAATTTAATATATTTTTATGAATTACTAATAATGATATTTATATATAACATATTTAATTAAAAATCATAAATATTTCTACATTTACTAGGCATTGAATAAGACTACATTCATTTTAATTCTTCAATTTTATTTTATTAAAATGATTTTCCTTGTCTTTGATGAATTTATTAATAAAAATATTTTCCCCTTGTAGAAAATGAATCTTTCAAAATAGATTATTTATTTTCAATAATCAAAATTAATATATTTAAATAGTTTCAATATAATTTCAATTCATTATGAATACTAAAAATGGTGAATATTTTTCAACTAAGTAAGGGTCATACATGTAAAACCAAGTTAAAATTATTATGAAAATATATAAAATATATCTAAATCATACCTTTATACAATTTAATGAGTGTTTTTTTAACAAAATATTGTTTTGATTAAACAAAATATGTATTTTATGAAATTTTATTTTATTTTAAATCACAATATTTACTTTTGTGAATATATGTTATATTTATTCAAATTAAAAAAAAAACTATTTATTATTTATTTCATTTAATGTAATTTTTGGTAAATTAATTTCAATTTTGTATTCATCAGAAATTTAAAATAAAATTATTTAGTAAATAACTGAAACATTACAGGAATAAAAATATTTACTTCATTTCAATGTAAGTTCATTTTTCTACTTAAATCGCGTATTTTACATAAAAGTTGTTTTCATGTGTTTTGAGTTCTGATAATATAAATAATTTCTAAAAAATATAGAAATTGAACGTAATAAAATGGAGTAAAAATTTAGAATCATCACTTATAAAAAAATATATATTGATTTTATTTTTTTACAATAAATAAGTTATCATGGTAAGAAGTTTTGATATCATGGTTATGGTTAAAATTTGTTTGATGTGGTTTAATTAAGATATGAGGATTAACATATATCAAAAACATGTCTGCATAAGAATTTTTTATTTCTCTTAAATGCTATAAATTATTACCTTTAAATTTTTCATTCCCTGGTTTCAAATTACATTATTATGATATACATAATTTATTTAATATTATTCTTAATTCTTATTGTTTCATTTCACTCACTTATAAAAGGGCCCCACCAATCTTCACTTATTTAATAAGTTTTATCATTCTAGATATGAAAACACATAGCATCAAACTAAACTATAGTCTTTACATTCATACTATAGATTATATTATTTTCAAAATTCCACCCATATAACGATTAATGTTCATGCCGAAGGAGATTTGTCAATTAAGAGGTATGAATCTTCACTGAGAACATCCAATTTCATTTCTCTTTTAATTTGCGATAAATATTTAGTATAAATTCTAAAATAAGGACATAAATATATTTAATGTACATAATTATTATTCAAATGATGTGACAATCATTATCAACCTCTTTTCCATCCTACAGCATATGAATTCATCCCACGTGTGTACGTGAGGACCACCACATCCCCGATGTGATGTGTTTCAATCATCCCCAATACTTAAAATAGATGTTTATAATGATGGATATAATATATAGATATATATAATATTAATTATATTTTTATACTTATATAATGGTGAATAATTATTAAATTTTCATTTTTTACATCGATCAAAAATTTTGAACATCACTCGTGCATACGTATGGACTACAACATTCAGGAATTGATATAAATAATTTTTTATCACCCCTACATATGAATGGTTATAAAAGAGTATTTAATGGTTTTAAATTATATTAATTGAATTGTAAATTTTTTTTGGAGATATAAAAATGATAAAATTATAATAACGGGGAATTTTGGACAGCATCATTCATGAAAAATGAAGTAGTTACCATATGGATTACAGATTTTAAAAATAAATATTTAATTAATGGGAAAAATGATTTTATAACTAAATAATTTGTGGTATGATATATATATATATATACATATATATATTTTGTATAACCCCCATTTATGTTATATGAACCTTTATTTATGTAATTTGAGATTCTTAAAGACATCAGTTGTGTTTATGGATTTTTTAAATGTTTAGATTTGTTTCGAAGGTGTATCTAGATGTCTAGGGTTTGATGATAGTTAGTAGAAACCATGAACCACATCCAAGAAATAAAAATATATGTTTAAAATATGGTTATTTTGTGCTAATTTCCTTTGAAATGAATCTGTGTTAGGGGAATATAGCATTGGGGTTCCAGGACGTGACCTAAGACAAGGGGCATGGTCAATTGAGGAACATGGAGAATTTCTATGTTCTTAATACTTTTATGATCGAAAGAGACAACTCAAGAGTATGTAAATATCACTGGTATGGATGTGTTTGAGGAAATATCAAAATATTATTCCAAATAACATGATTTTTTAAAACTGGATAATTTTTTCCATTTGAATTTTTTTTGGTTTTGATATAAATTGTATATACTACATTCAAAATATTCAATATAAATTATGCTAACATGTTTTATCTTACTGGATTGATTTGGGAATTCTTTGTAAAATTCCTAAAAATATTATACTCACCCCCTACACGGTCACTTCTATGAATTTGTAGATGAAATCAATCGGGGAAAATTTAAAAGTATGTTATATAAGATTTTTAGTGATGTTTTTTAATACCATGGATGAGTCATATGATGTCAGATATTTTAACTTGTTGGGATTTTTTTACCTATATATCTTAGGTTTTATTTTCTTTTTGATTATTATCTCTCATTTTCTAATATAACTATGGTATTCATGTTTTCCATTGGGTTCACAATCGGTTTGGTTATTGTTTCTAAATTATATGGTGGGATTGTTGATTATTGTTTATATATTCTTGAATGTAACTATTTAATAAGAAAATCATCCCCTAGTTTTCTTGAATCCCATGGAATTTATTATCAATAAATGGTTTATTAGGTATGCCAACTAATTACTTGTATCAACATCTCCAATTATTAATTAAATATTGAGTGAAAGGATGTTAAAAATGGTATCAGTTTTTATCGACCCATGAGGTCGAAAATGATGCTAAAATTTTTCTATTTGTTTTTTTTGGGATGGTACAAAGGAGGTAGGATTGTTAGAACATGAATGTATAGCCAAAAAAGTAGTGTCCAAACTTTTTGTGATGAAAATATTATTCCAATGTAGGTTTAGTTACAATAATATCATTGAAATGTCTAGGTATATTTTCACCTCAATTTCATGGTTTCATCTGATAAGAGAATCCTAGAATGAATTATAAGTATGACATCCCATAATGACTGTATTTTAAATAAGGTGTTTTTTTTTTGAAAAAAAAGTTGAAAATTATTTCCAATTGTTAGATTTCAAAAATAACGGTTGTGGTACTCATTGATATGGTCATTTATAAATACAAAGACTTATGTATCTAGTGAGGGGGATAAATTGAGTTTGATATAATAAGAGAGAGTGGAATTTGGTAAGCATTTTCAGAATAAAATTAAAGGGGATGTTGAAAATTTGGTTTCACCTGATCCACAAGTGAACCAACATAAGGTTGAAATTATTTTCTAGGATTTCCAGACCATGTATAGGATAGTCATAATTATGATCTTTGATAAGTATAAAATTGGATTTAGTTCCAAATGTAGAACTTGCACACCATTGATGGGGAGTTGGTATCAAAAATAAAATAAGTATGGTTGAATATAAGGAATCAAATATTTTATTTACTTTATAAACTAGTAGTGTTAAAGGTAATGTTGGAAATGTATTTTTTAAGGGATATATCACCCCAATAATGGGATATAGTTAGTAATGCTAATGTTGACCAAGGCATCTTGTGGAATTAATTTAAATAACCATTCAATAATAAATTCAATCCTCATATGTTCAAAATTACAATATCAACAAATATTATCCAATTGAATTAATTGAATATCTTAGAAATAGTGTTTTTAGATATATTTATGAATTTAGTCTCATTTACCCATGATTTTGCGATAAGTGTATCGATGAGGACACCCATTTTGAGTTGATATTGAGAAACAAAATTCTGTCAATGATTTAAATTAATTATTATATAGACTATACAAATATGTTCAATAGGGTGAATGTGGTTAGATGTTCTTTATTTAGACAAATAGATGGAGGGAACATGTTTATTCCTATGGTATTATCTGTAAACTCTAATACTTGGAAAAATTTGTACAGGGAAAAAAACTTCTATAATAGTGGTACACCTCAGCAAAAAACCATGGGATCAATAAACAATCATCCTCACCTGAAAATTATGTCTGGATATTTTCAATGTGGTTCTTTCACGAATATAAATTTATATTTTAAGAAATATACTTGATCTTGTCACAATTGTAATTGGATAGGACATCCACAATGTTATTGTCACAATTCCCCAATCTCTTCTACTAGAGATAGGTATATTGTTTCTCAAATGTTGTACTCTTTGATCATATGAGCTCAGTAGAATAGTTCTCAACATCAAATATGAGAGACACATGGTGATTTTGGGAAAACCTTGACTCATTAACCTATTAAAAATCAGTATGGTCACAAATAGAAAATCACAACGAGTAATAAATTTTATGGAGATGATCATATAATCATGGATGATCAATAAGTTCTTTTGATGATGATATGTAATGTCATATTGAATTCTAACCTTATACAAAATATTTTAAATCTGATCATTACCCAATCAATTATTTCATCTCAATTTATTAATCATATTGTGTTCCATATATAGTTAACACCTTTTAATTTAAACCATTAAACGCCTCTTTGAATAAGAGTGTGTCAAACCTCAAAATGTAATTCATATTATATTACTTTTGATGCAGTATAGTTTGTTTGAGATTTTCCTATTATTTATATAAATGTACTTGACCTGATTATTGTTTCGGATTTGTTGAAATTATTAAATTCTAACATAAACAATTATTCCTGAATAATTAAGTTCAATATTTTAAGGGAATAAAGCATCTATTAACATGATATTTTAGTGAAATTCCAAGTGGAGAATGAATTTATAAACTGTTGGTTTGATCTATGAATTATAATTTTCTATTTTTTTCATCGGAATATAGAAAAATACTATAAAGAGATATTTTCAAACTATCATTGACCACTTTCTTATGTTTTCCTAAAATTATCTCTTGGTTTCCACCAAAAAATCGAACTATAGGTTTTCATATATATGGTACCAAGGAATAGTTTATTTAAAATTCTATCATATTGAATGGAAAAAATAGAATTGATGGAGTTGATAGTTTATATTGGAGAGTATTAAATTAAATCGTTCATTCAAATAATAGCACCATTATGGGTTGCATCAATTCCTCTTATTAGGACGGAGGATGAAACACTTATTCATTGTCTGGGTTATCATAAGATTAACCAAGTTATGATAAAGAATTTTTATCCCATTCCAGTTATTTATTTTTTTCATGATTGGTTGAGGGTATCCTTAATATTCCATAAAGTTTAATTATATTCATGATATAACAAACTATTATTTCTGAAATATTATATTTTCAATATAGCTTTCAGATGTATCAATTTCCATTTTCAAGTTGTCATTATGCCTTTTGGTCTCACTAATTTGACAACCATATTTATTAAATTTATTAATTGAATCGATTATATGTATATATATATTTATGTTTATTTTTTGATGATATTATACTGTATTATATGAAAAAATATGATCATAAAAAACACTTAGCTATAATGTTGTGTATCTTGAAATATATCACCTTTATATAATATTATCAAAGTGTCATTTCTAGATATAAGTGTTGTGTTACAATAGTCATGATAGTTATAAAAAATTTGTTTTTATAGATCCAAAAAAATATGTGATATTATCTCTTTTAATCCACTAAAGAACGAATTTGAGATATTCAATTTCCTTGGATTAGTAGAATAATACATGCGTTTTCACGTTATTTTTCACATTAGGGAACATTTATTGAAATAATGATGAGGGAATGAGTTCCTTTGAAATATAATTTTTAATCTGAGGATTATTGGGATAACATATAGTCAGACATACATTAGAACCTATCAACGCATTTTTATATCCTGTGCAAGGCAATATTGTATATTTATTTCAATGAGATCTTTTTTTCAGATGTGATCTATTAAAAAAGTTATTTATGTTGTTTTTGGTTCCAGGAAATTATTAATTGATGAGAATAACTATGTAACACATGATTTGGTGTTGGTTGTTTTATTTCATTCCATAAATACATGGAATCGCTATCTTTTTTTTTAATAATGTATAGGGATCACAAAAACATGAATAACATTTTCTCAACAGAATATTTCAATATAAGGGAAAAAAGATGGTAGAAATATATTAAAATGATTTAATTATATTATTTATATAAAATGGGGAATGAAAATTCTAATTAAGATCTATGGTGTATGAATTCATGTGTGTAGTTGAAAAATGAGGCTCTTGATAAATGGAATATTATGTCATTCATAGTAAATATGCATCTGGATTAAGAAAAACAATGTAATGTTTCACATTTCTTTATGGTTTCTATTATTCATAATTTAGATGAGGAAGTTAGTAATAACCAATCATCTGATCTTGAATTCTTTACAATGGGGATAAAAATAAACAGTGGGGAGACAATTGAGGGACAAATGTTGGATGATATTTCAATGTTATGGATTATTGATAATACGGTTATACATTTTTATTTTTAAGAATAATTTCATAGTGACAACCACAATTCAAGGTGGGTTTATCATCATAGGATTCCAATAATATGAAACGCTCTTAAATAACTGTTTTGATGGATGGACATGAAAAGAGTTGTTGTGAAGTATGCCTCGATAATCCTCATCGGTCAGTATGTTAAGTTGAATAATCAAAACATAGCCATTGTGTTTCACAATTTCCTGATTCCCATGTGGAATTAAGAGAATATATACATGGATATTGTAATAATTATAATATAGATAGTTTGGAAAAATTATTTGATATGGTTGATAGTGGATCATCTCATAATGTAATCTCACTTTATCATTATTCATGAAATTTATACATTGGAATTACTTTCTAAACAACACATTTAGGAAATTTAAATGATTCATATTATTTTAGTATTGATTATTTCTAACAGACACAACATGTTTATGTATCATTTATCAAAATCCATGTATTGGGCCATTGGTAAATAGTTATAAATGATTATTTGTTAGAATTCACATATTGATGAAAAATACAAATAGAATATCCAAACATTGGTGTTCATGGTTAGGTATTGATTAATAGACTTTGGTGGCTCATGGAGGAGAATTTACTACTAATGGAGTTCTCACAAAATAAGTGTTTACATGAAGCAATATATATGGCTAATTTGGAATCATTTTATGGTTTCTGTTATCGTTATACACATTTTTGGTTAGAAACATGTTAGACTTCACTTTTTGAAACCAACAGTATACATGTGACATCATAGAAAATTTAGATGTTGAAAAAAAGGATGGTAACTTATAAATGTCATCAAGAATTATTTTTATATCATCGTCAATGAATTTTGAAATTTTTAGTAGCTGATTGAGTTTACTTGAGAATCTATTAAAGGATTGGGTTTTATTTTTTTAGTATTTAGTGAATTTTATCCCCCTAAAACCATCTTATTTTTTTAATATTGATTGTGTGGGAGATTTCACTTATAAGTTGGACTTACCACAAAAAATCAGCTCACTGAATTGTTTGTTTCTTGTGTTTAAATTCAAAAAGAAGATTCCTAATCCTAAACAAGTGATTTTATGGAACTATGTTGATCTCAAATAATATTATAGAGTTATTCTTGTGAAAATATGAATATATTCTTGTAAGAGAAAATATTGAATTGTGAAATAATCAGTTTAGTGTATGTATTATGTGGAAATAGATAGATTGAAAAAGAAACACGTGATTTGGAAAATTAAATGTTATATAAGATTCCTGAAATTTTCCATAATGACTATATTTTTCTACTTTTTGGGGGATGTAATGAAAACTGCAGGGGAGAAACTCGCACCCCCATATTTAATTACATTTTTTTATTTTTGAACATTGATCTTATAAAATACATGGGTTCTGTTGGGAGAGCTCTTGAAAGGGTTAGATAAGTTTTGGATTTATTTTTGGACGTTCTCATTTTCTACACACTTAGAAATAACCACGTACTGCCTTAAAGAAACCCTGAAACATGTTTTGATAGTAACTGTGTAGGCCCATAAATGGTGTAGTATTGTCCAAAAAATGATAGTGATTAGGGGAAATAATGAAACTTCAAAAAAAGTAGAAAAAATGGGGTTTAAAATGATTTTCATGTAGTTAAATTGTACTGTGTGAGGAGTGGACATGCAACAGTAACAACACGTATGGGTTTCCAAATCATGTGGAGTACAATTAAACTCCAAAAATTGTAGTTTTAATTTTAATGAAAACCATGAACCCATATCAGTTCCCTATTAACATAGAATCATGAATTACTATCCCTCCCAATGCTAGAAAGACATTTCCCTTTGACCCAGAAGCACTTATTAGTCAATTCTATGAGCATTCGTGATTCAGAAGCATCATAAATTACATGTTTTATCTCTTATTACTGATTCTTAATTTTTTCTTTGATCTTCTCTCTCACATATCTATAGATCTAGTTTTTTTAAAAGATATTATTTTTTTATGAAATGAATTTTGATGATATATTTTTAGATTTACTTAATAGAAGAATATCGAGGAATAGATGTAGTGTTTTATAGACCCATTATTAATTTTTTCTAACAATTATGATGTAGTTGGGTTCTTAAACATCTCTAAATGACATACAACATGAAGTATTGGTTTCGAATAAATTTTTTTGTTGAAATATTTTTTGCATACATTGTGTAATTTATGAGAGAAATACACTTTTGGTTAGTGATAAGAAAATGTGGAAGTTAATGATATTTTTGAAAACCATCATTTAATAATTATAAAATTATAGCTTTAAAATAATGGAATTTTTTCCTGCACACAAGTGTTTTTATGAAATGGTTTCAAAAATTAATTGGTTTTCCATGAAATGTTATAGAATTGAGTTTGTTATAAATGTTTTTCATGAGTTAATTTTTTCAATGTGACCCTAAATAATTGGAATGAACAATTAGGGTACAAGGGTGTCATCATGGGTAAGGGGTGTGATCTATTAGTAGGCTTGAACATTGGTCACCTTTTGAGGACTATGTTTTTTGACAAGATATAGATCATAAATTTGGAAATATATCTTTCATGCATGTGCGAGTATGTGAAATCATGGACGTAGTATGCCAAATAACATTAAATGATATTAAAACTTTCTAATTATTTTCCGATAGAAATTACATATGGTACTGATATAAATGTTCCAAACTAATTTTACACTCTTTTATGTAAATAATTCTAACAAGATATTTCCAAGTGGATTGAGTTATAATTTCATTAGGAAAATATGAATAAGTTTACACTTAACCATTTCATGGGAAATTATGTGCATCTATAGATTCCATTTATTGATACAAAGGTAACTAAAATGTTTCTCATTTACTTTATGATTATTCTATATATAGTGGGTGAAGAATGTGGAGTTGAATTTTATATATGGTTGGGATTTGTGTTTTATGATCTCATGAGTTTTGATGTATTCATAATTATTATACCCCATTTTGTTTTGAAAATATGATATTGGTGGTTATCGTTGGGTGCACCATAAGTTATATTTTTTTATGCATCAGATATTGTATATGATGTTTATTTTTTATGCTTATATGAATATCTATATTAAAAGGTAAATTCATTCCGAAATTTTCTTATAACCCTTATCATTTATTTCCAAACTTTGGAGTCTTGGATATATCACTAAAGGCCTAGTATCAAATCTACACCTACTATTTCCAATTAGGATGGGTCGGTTTTTACATATTAGTATAGATCAGGATCATAATTTTTTTAAACCTCTATTAATTATACATGAGATTTTAATGTTTATTATGCATGAAAAAACTTTTGGTAGTGGATTTATGTTTGAATATAATTTTAATCAGCATTGTTTATGAATTAATTTCCATTGAGAGGAGTTATATGATCCTTATCAGAAAAACCATATTTATTATTTTTCTCTTCTATATATTTCAATTATTTCTAATTTTTAGCACCTTCTCCATCTCTTTGGTACATAAGGTAGTTCAGAAAATTTATTTAACAAAATTCAAAATTAATTATCTTCTTTTTTCAAGAATCATTATCATCTTTATCAATTTTCAATAGATAATTATCATGAATATTTTTACTATGAGTCAATGATATTTAAAAGTCATTTGTATAGATATTTTTCCTTCTAAAAAATTTTATAATAAAATCTTATAATATTTTTTCTAAAAGAAGTAATTATTACTAGAGGTATGAATGGAATCATGGTTTTTATTATTACAACATGAAAAGGATCCCCTACTACATGGATCACTCAATGTTTTGTTTCTTACCTAAAAAGTTCCTATGGTTCATTTAAAAAAAATTCAATGAAATTTTGGAAATTTTATGATTTCAAATATGGGATTTCAAAACTAAAAAATGTAATTTCGTCAATAAATACTCCATTTATATTTTAATGAAATTATTCATATATGATAACAATCTTTGATGCTTATTCTGATTTACTAGGGATATGATCACATGATTCCATACATATTGATACTCTGTATGGTTTATGATTATGATGAGGAGATGTGTACCAAACTCATTTATATTCAGTGGGTTATTATATAATGATATAATTATTGTTTTCTTATATTATAGATTAAATATAAATATATTGTAATTATAGGATGGTTTGACTAGTTATATCACTCTACACATTGTGTAATGTGATATTGATATCTCATTAGATGATTATGATAAGATTGGAAATGATTTAGAATATTGTTTTCCAAATTTTGATGAACATGTATGATTTATTCTACCAACGATAACATGATTGTGTGTGGAAATAATTTCAAATGGAAATATCTTCATTTTCTTCCATGAGTGTGATCTATATTTATCCTTGCTTAAAATATCATACATGGAAATTATTACAAAAATATATTATCAAAAAAATTATTATTTCCTATTGTTATGATGCCACATTCCCTTGTTGTGACACATGATTGGAGTTAAGTACATATACACTTTTATATATCATGCTTATGGATATGAATATATTATGGTTTTTGGGTTCAAATAATGTATAGTTATGAATATTTATGATGCTAATATGAACATGAATATATTAGTATTTCTTTAAGATCATATTATTCTCTCATATAGTTGATATCTCCGATTTTTACCTTGCATAGAATCTATGCTCACTCTTTCATATATTTTCCTTCCCCATGTTTTAGTGTGAGGTTGTTAGTATGATATTTATATAATGTTCTTAATTTTAAAATCACCATGGACTATATTGAAGAACTTTTTAAAAAAAGTTTGTTATTAATCTAATCTCAAAATACACAAAACCCTTATGGTCCTCAGGCCTGTATAATTTTTTTTGTATATAATATTCATTTAAAATGATGTAATATATATATTTTTATGCTCAAGACACCTTAGGGATGGTCAAAATTAACTGTCAAAAGTGATAGAATCTAGTTTTTAAAATATTAGGTTTACCCTGACCAAAATATGTCAGGTGGTCAACAGAAACATTAGTTTAACATATCATCTCAATACAACAAAGAATATAAAGAAACAGATTCATTAAATATTGGTTGACACATATGATTATGGGAATATTATTAATCATTATAGGTGACTAAAATATGGAATGAAGAACCTATAGTTATTTATTAAATATTCAAACAATTGTTTCGAGTATTGATGGATTATCCATGGAGCACATGATTGTTGACTTAGGCTAAATAATTGGAAAAAAGTAAGGGATGAGAAGAATATATAATTTCTTAAACGTATTTATATTGGGTATTAAAAAAATTAATTCTTTAATCAAGGTTTAAAAAATAATAACTAACCCTGGAAACATGTTACACCATTACAATAATAAAATGCCTATACATCGATTGATATAAAAGTGGATACTAAAAATTTAGTTGTTATTTGTAGACTTATTCATAGAAGTCTATTTTTGAATGTATTATTTCAATTTCTCAAAGAAAATTGTAGCTATTTAATTATAAAACACATTGCGAGGTCATTGTTGTGAAAACATTTCATAATACCCCCCAAATTTTGTAATATTATGATTCATAAATGTCAGGAAATCATTCCCATAGATGAAATTTATTCCATTATAAAAATGAATTGCATTGAACTGAATTTAGGTATCATATAAACTTGTATCTGATCTAATTTTGTATTATCCTGAGGGGAATTCCCAATCCCCAGGGGTTGGAGACAAACATAAGGTCATGAAAACAAATTAGGGGTTATTTCACTCAAACAAGTATAACATAAAATAAAATATTTCCCAATAAAAAATAGTCACATATGTAAATAAATAAAACCATTTTTGGCCCATAAAGAAGATATAAAAACTAAAATTAAAACATAACTACGAAATTATATCTCCTGGTGGTCCATAACTAGCCACTACCTCTCAAACATCTTACCAGCATCCAACCAAGTACATCCACAAATGAGATAAAAGGGAATATGAGTACCAACTCTAATAATAGAAAGGATGAAAACACCAAAGAGTACAAGATGCCTGTGAGATATAGTGCCAAATAGGATTTAATCAAAGAGAATAAGTAGTTACTTCACAAGGTAACAAAATATGATAAAAGGGTGTATGAAAATATAGTACAATGTTTTATATTTCATATCAAGAATATATCCATAAAAATAAAATTATATTAAAATTATATTTTAGAAATAGAGGGTTTGACATTTCAAAATGATTTTTGAATCATAATATGGAAACATTCCATTCCATTATTTTAAGACCAATCCATTTATTGAGAATCTTTTAAAACCATTTTGAAATCTAAATATAGTTAAACCACAAAAATGTATCATCTTAGTAATAAGATCAATCAATAAAAGTGATCCATTAATAATGGAACCTCTAGTACCAATTGGGGACAATAAAGGATAACTTGTGTTAAGTGTTGTATATAATGATATCATGGCTCTAACCTAGGTAAAATAGTGAGTATAATTTAATGAAGCTAATAAACAAATCATGAATCATCATTATGATAACATTTAACCTCATAGGTTTCATTGAAACCATGTCCAAGAACACATGTTTTACTAGTTTCATATTCAAGTCCTGAACCAATTATTTTCACAATATATACATTATTCGGGCCTGGATTCTACTAGAAATGAATAAATCAATGTAGTCTAATCAAACTACCATATTACCCATACTAATGGAATAATTTTAATGATAGGATCTGGTTATGATAGTAAGAATGTGGATCCATATCAATAACAACTTGGTATCAATCCCATAATATTTCAGTACTTCTATGTTCATATCTATATCTCACAGTCCATATAATTAAAACTATATAATCAATTTTTCATTACTAATCAATGAGAATCACACGAAACAATTAATTGATTTTAGGGTTTTATAAAACAAAGGATCATCAAAAAGTTCCAACAAGGATGTCAAGAAAAATTAATTTAAAATCATGACTTTAGTTAGAAATCATTATTTAAAAGGGTAATCACAAAATATTCCTATCAAATGTAATTATTATAATTCCAAAAATATTGTTTAACAAATAATTTCTTTCAAAAATATCTTTATTGAATTCAATGGAAATTTTTAAAATTAAAAATGGTTGATGTTATTTCAAAACAAGGGTCTACACCATTTTCTATGTGAAAAAATATAAATTTAAAATCATACAATAATTCCCATTATATAATTAGGGAGACTAATCATTAAATAAGGGTACCAAGTCAATTAAAAAATTACTACATTCTTGACCATCCGTAAAACATTACACATATAATGTATTTTAATATAAATCAAGGAACTCTACTTTGGGAATCAAAATTAGACCTAATAATACACTTTCACAATAAAATCCATCATAATATCATTAAAAATTAATCTAAACACACACATAATTTATCAATTTTCAAAATAGAAATAAGAATCAAGATCATAATCAACTATGTACTGGTAATGATAAATTCGTCGAAAAGTGGACAAAAAAATGTTCCTTCTAGTAGTTCATGATTAAATTCCATCGAATATATATATGATATTAAGAAAAACATATATGTGAATTATTAAGAATCAATTAATTTCATAATGGTAGAAAATAATAGAAACACAATACTAGATGTATCAAAAACTGAAAAATCTACATAAAATTTAAAAATAACTACACCATCGCATTCTATTGTATAATTCCTAGATATATTATTTAGAGGGAACCATATAATTTTGGACAACCATGGTTCAGGTATATTCTAAAAAACTAATGGTGGGTAAGAAATTTAAAATCATATAATTTAGAACCACAACAAATTTTTTAATTTCACATGAATGTTTAGTTTGATCAATTTAAAGTCATTTAAAATAATACTCTCTTAATTGAAATGAGTAAAAGAACCATATATACGATTTATACCATTTAATAAAGTTTTATAATTCTTTACAAGTTGAGCTGGAGAAATATGAATAAAAAATATTTTTTGATTTATATTTCTCCCACAATGAGAATTATCAATGGTTAACTCAATTTCCCCTTACAATGATCATAATTGTCATTTTTATGTAGATTTATCCTAACCTATCCATTTAAAATTAGGGGATACCCTTAGATACCTCATCCTACATTTGATCAAGAAAGTAAAACATCTAGTTCAAGTTATAGAAACAATAGGAATAACAACCTACCCTTATGAATAAATAGAGATATGATTATATAAGTATCCATCTACATTTAATCACACCGTAGAAAGATATGTTTACTCGTATACAAAATATAGAATCCATAGTATATATTATTATTATAACACTCGAGACTTTTATGTTATATAAATCATCAAAGGAATCTTTTTCTACCCACAACTATTGCTTGGCTTTCTTTACACGAAATCGAAACATTCCTCGAATGCTTGCGTCGTACGGAATACCGAGTTTCACTAAACAGTGATATACTATTAAAATATTATTAAAATTAGCCATTATGAATAGTAATAACCACTTTTTGAAATTTTAAAAAATTTATTTTTCAAAATGGACTTCATTATTGGATTCGTAATATCGAAGTTAGCCTAGGGTAAAATTTTGGTATTTTTCTCAAAACATTCAATTTTTGATGAATAGTGAAACCATTAAGTGGTAGTTAAAAAAACTGAATTTTTCATAAAACTTAATTTTACGGCTTCTGTGAGTGGAATTTCAAAAATTCGAGAGACACAGTTAATATCAAGGACTAAAATGTGGTTTAATGAGATGAAAATAATTTTTGTTGAATAGTAACTTTTTACTTTTTTTTACCACTCTTAAAAGTAAATAGGGTAATTAAGGTTAAAAATGATATTATTATTATCCTAACACATGTCCTAATTCTATTGGACAAATGTAATTCGACCAAAAACAAACTTAGGAAAAATATATGACCATTTAGGCCCACTTGGATTAGATTAGGACATTTATTATTAATTTATTTAAATAAGGGTTAAAATAGTTAAAATCATAGTTTAATAAGTAAATCATTTTTAATATGGGGTTATACATAAGATAAAATCGACTATAAATATTAATTATAATGATAAAAAGGTTTCATACATAATGGTATTTAATTTTTAATTTTTAGACATTATATAATTTAATGTATTTATGACACAACGATGATGCCGTAATTATCTTTTTAATGAAAAATTGACATAATTGATGTTATAAATACCTAAATAAATATAATTTTAGACTTTTTATGAATTCCACTAATTTTCATGGTTAATATGACATATTATTATTGATTTAATTAACTTTATTCGAACAATCATTCTGTTATGATTTTGACAAAAATCATTTACTAAATAGTGTCAAAATTGACATAAAATAGTTTTTAAAACAAATATTATATTAGTAATTGTTATTTTATTCCTAAAAATCTACGTTTCGGCCAAATGACTTAGATAAGGTTATATATATTAATAATAAACAACTTGGGGTTCGTTTGGCTGCTTATAGTAAGTTTATTAACCTTATAATATAAGAACGCAAGAAGACATGGTAAAAGTAAAATTATTTAACTTAATGTTAAATCTACATGATAAGGTTAAAATAGGAACCTAAACTTGCCTAAATTATATTGGATGAGAGGATTTCGACCCATACTCACCTTATCCTCGAAATAAATCAATTTTTAGCTATTTAAAACCGAACTTGACTTTATAATAAAAAAAATATTTTTAGTTATTCCAAAGGTGCCCTTTCCTCCCTTATAAAAGGGCACATCCTCCCTCTTTTCCTCACACCACTTTGAGCCTTCATGATCGGCCAAACCCTGCCACTTTCTTCTCTCCACTTCTCTAGAGACAACCTAGAGGTCCTGGTCTTCTTCAAAGACCAAGTTTAGTGCCCTAAAATAAGGTCTCAAAGAAGCACTTCAAAGAAGAGGTAATGTCCGTTACCGATTCTTTCATCTTTATTTCTTCTTCCACTTCTTCTTAATTAGTTGTTTCATTATGAAGTAATAACATCAGTATCACTCATATACTTATATGTTATTATAAGTATGAAACAACCCTATTTCACCATCTATCCATCCTACGGAAAAAGAAATCACCGCGCGTGCGTACGTACGGAATAACGTCTCCACGCCGTCGTGTAATCTATTTACCACCACCACCTTACTTGGATTGGTATAATGGTGTCAATAATGACTATATATGAATTTTATAAAGTGATAATGATTCTTAAATAGTATACATACACTCCAATAAAATTACACGATCACAAGAACGATATCATCACTCGTGCGTACGTACGGAATACCGTCTCCACGATGTGATGTGACTCGTTCTACATGATCTCCATTTCATAATGATTATATAAATGAATTCAATGAATTAATATGATATATATTACACTAATACCCTTCTAGAAATGAGGTATCTATAACCTAAAGATAAGAATAATAATTTATTTGACAAAACACGCATACGAACAAAAAGTTATAAACACCCGAATAACAAGTAGCAATGAAATATTACTACTAAGAAGCTAAGAATATGAGAAAATATGATATCATAAAAATAAGTATGATTCTGGAATAACTCAATAAAATTATTTAAATCATTATACAGGAGGTTCGGACACGTACAAAGCATATCAGACCTATGGTAAGGGAAAATATCACAATCTCATTTTATCCGAGATTGTTTATACTTTGGTATTTATTAGGGTGTATTTTATCATCCACATCCATGTTTCCTCCATATGTGATATTAATATACTTCTACAATAGTTTATATCAAATTTTACCCTTCGGTGAGTTTTTATTAAAAGATATTAAAGGAATCTTTTGTCGTTTTTCGTATGAGGTACTTTTTGACTTTTCCGACAAAAGTATGAGAAGAATGTTTTTTTAACTTATACGGCATGAATGGATATTTAAAACATTATTTCCATGAATATTCCTTTACAAGTTTTCAAGTTTATTTTTAATCAACTTCTTTTAGTTTAAAATTGTATGACATGTTAAGAAAGAAAAATGTTTTTGAAGTATAAAGGATATTTTCCTCAGGAATGGAGTTCAAGTGTTTTATCAAAATTATTTTCCATCTAAGATAATATAGGGTTATGTTTCTATCCATATTATTACATTGATTTGATTATGTTGTGATGGAAATATTTTTTATGAATTCCTTTATCTTATATGAATTGTTTTATGATGTCATGTTGTTTAAGAATGCCATTTTTACTACATGGGTTATGAAATGATGTATGATTTAGGATTTTGTGGCACACATAAGAATCGTATCAGTATGAGATGGGTGGGACCTATATCTCCCTCCAATTAATTGGGTAAATATTTTATATCTCATGAGATAGACATGGCTGGAACGGTAGGTTATACAGGTTCAGTGAAATAGGACTGAAACGAGGGTGACTCGGTTCAGAAATGGACTTTGTCCACTATGATAGTCTTGGCAATGAGTCTTGACTAATAAGAAATGACTCTCTATGATTATGTGTGTATGCCACAAAGTTTCATGATTTATGTTATGATTATTGGGATTACATTTCACTACTATTATTTATCCCATGTTATTAAATTATGATCTCTTTTGTCGGTTATGATTTCCAAAAGTTATGTTCTTATGTATATGATGTGATTGATATTTCTTTTGTTTACCCTTACTGAGCATTTGAGCTCACCCTTTTTTATGTTTTATTTCCCCAGGTCAGGAAGAAGGTTATTAAGTAGGATGTGCCAAAAAGGGACTCTAGATATGATGAAATAAATGGGAGGCAAAGTAGATACTTTATGAACCAGTTGTTTATGTTTCCCAGTTTCTAAAGACACTATACCTATACGGTCCTTTCCTAGTTTTTGTTATATGTTGTAATAAGTGTGCTTCAATTCTGAAGTAATAACAATGTATGTAAAGTATGGGTCGTTATAGTTGGTATCAGAGGAAAGGTATAGTCATCCTTTGGAAACTAGGATGTGAAAGCCTTAGTAAGAACCCTAAGGATAATTCTAAGCATAGAACACAATCATAGTGTTTTAGAAATGGTCATTAATAACCTAGGATAACACCTTAATTGTGAAATTTTATTCTTGATTATGTGGTTTTCCTATTATAATTAGTGTTTCTCACACTATTGTTCTTGGTTTTAGTCAATGGCTGGAACCCGAAGGAACTGTGTTAATGCGGAATGCGACGGGCATTGCAATGACTGTCCCCCTGAGCAACCAAACATTATGGGAGCTGGAATGCAAAATCTTGTAGCCATGCTCAGACAACTTTCTCAAGCTATGAATCATGCAGGACTTCCAAACGAGCAAAGGAAGGAGAAACATTATGTTGAATCCTTCATGAGACAGAGTCCACCTTCATTCAGCTGGTCTGCTGATCCATTAGTTGCTGAACAATGGATTAATACTACTAAAAATATATTTTCAGTTCCCCAATGTTATAAGCATGATAAACTCATCTTAGCAGTGTATCGTTTGGAAGGTGATGCTGATCAATGGTGGAATCGTATTAAGAATACGAGGCAAAGGGATGAAATTGAGTCCATGGAATGGAATGAGTTCAAGAACATATTTTTCAATAAGTACTTCCCCCGTATTCTCCGAACAAATATGGAGAAAGAGTTTCATGAACTGAAGAAAAAGGATGATGAATCTGTTAGTACCTATAAAGAAAATTTTACAAGACTTGCAAGGTACGCTTCTGGTATTATTATCCAACCTGAGAGTAAGATCGATCGATTCTTTATTGGCTTAAAACCAAGTCTTCGAAGGGCCGTAGCCATAAGGGACTTCAATAGCTATGATGAAATTGTTCGATGTGATCTCAAAGTTGAGATGGAGATTGGAGTAACCCATCAGTCATATGGGTTTGACAAGAAGAGGAAAA
The DNA here is from genome assembly GCA_963277665.1 of Viscum album. Taxonomy (NCBI): domain Eukaryota; kingdom Viridiplantae; phylum Streptophyta; class Magnoliopsida; order Santalales; family Viscaceae; genus Viscum; species Viscum album. The sequence continues at coordinate 923,305,154 of OY728146.1, read as the reverse complement.
TGGAATTCAAAGGAAAATCTAAAGAGAACATTGAAAAGAATATGAGCTTTCCCTTATGATCAATGTGTGGAAAGAAACATGGATGGAGTGGACTTAAAGGGACAAGTAAATGTTTCAAATGTGGAAAGGAATGTCATCGGGCATTTGAATGTCGTGATAATGGGAAGAAGATGTCTAATGATGCAAAAAAAGGAAGGGATACACAGAATGAACCTACTACACTTCAATGTTTAAAGTGCAAGTAGATGGGACATTATTCTAATAAATGCCCTAATCTAAGGGTTGATGATGATGGTCGACATCAACAAACTCTTAAGGTTAATGAAAAAGGAAAGTCACATGCAATTTCTATCAGCGTTTTGGAGTACGATAACGATGTGGTGAAAGGTACACTTATCATCCACTCTAAAGTAGAAAATGCTTTATTTTATTCTGGATCCACCCACTCCTTTATTTCTGTAGAATATTCTAAGGGTATGACCGTATTACCTCAACAATTAGATGTTTAGTTAGCTATGACAACACCTAATGGCACAACAGTCGCATCAAAAGTTTATAATTCTTCTCCGATTGAAGTTTGTGGGAAGGTGCTTCCTGCAAATCTTGTGATCCTTCCGATAGTGGAATTTGATGTGATTCTTGGCATGGATTGGCTTTCTCTACATGGAGCTCAAATCAATTGCCAAAGAAGGGAAGTCACATATCATATTCCAGATCAATCTCTGATCGTCTATCGATGCAAGGATGAACATAACCTTCCAGTGGAAATTTATTCCATTTTATGGGTATTGATTCCACTAAATGAAGGTTATTTATCTCTAATGGTTGGTGAGAAACTCATGATTAAGAATACGTCCATTTTTTGGGAGTTTAATGATGTCTTTCCGGAGGAATTACTGGGTCTTCCACCGAATCGTGAAGTTGAGTTTTCAATAGAACTCATACCGGGTGCTTTACCTATTTCAAAGACACCATATAGAATGGCCCCAATTGAGTTGCAGGAATTGAAGAAGAAACTCCAAGAGAATCTTGATAAGGGGTTCATACGCCCTAGTGCGTCACCTTGGGGAGGAGCTATTCAGTTTGTTATGAAGAAAGATGGATCAATGAGACTCTACATTGATTATCGAGAACATAACAAGATCACTATCAAGAACAAATATCCTCTCCCGCGCATTGATGACCTATTTGACCAACTACGCGGAGCTCAATACTTTTCCAAGATTGATCTTCGTTCAGGGTATCATCAATTAAGGGTTAAAAGGGAGGATATACCAAAGACAGCTTTCCGTACAAGGTATGGAAACTATGAATTTATAGTGATTCCATTTGGTCTTACTAATTCCCTTTCTATCATCATGGATCTAATGAATAGAGTATTTAGAGACTATCATGATCAGTTTTTGGTAGTCTTTATAGACGATATTCTTGTATATTCAAAGAGGAAGGAAGAACATGAAGATCACTTGAAAATTATATTGAAGACTCTAAGAAAGTAGATGCTTTATGCCAAATTTACCAAGTGTGAATTTTGGCTTAAAAAATTTTCATTTTTGGGTCACATAATCTCAAAATAGGGGACATCTATGGATCCAGCAAAAACAGAGGCTATCAAAAGATGGTCGAGACCAAAAATAGTGACTGTGATCTGATGTTTTCTTGGTTTGGCTGGATATTATCGATGTTTTGTGAAATATTTTTCATGATTATCTAATCCACTCACCAAGTTGACTCGAAAATGAGTTATGTTTTTTTGGATGGAAGAATGTGAAGAGAATTTCAAGGAGTTGAAAAGAAGGTTATCCAGTGCACCTGTGCTCACACTGCCTTGTAGTGGAGAAAGGTTTGTGATCTACAGTAAAGCATCCAATAAGGGATTGAGGTGTGTTCTTATGCAAAATGATATGGTGATAGCTTATTCCTGACGACAGTTGAAAATACATGAGCAAAATTACCCAACTCATGATTTGGCGTTAGCTGCGGTAGTCTTTGCATTAAATATTTGGAGGCATTATCATTATGGAGAAAGGTGTGACATTTATACCGATCATAAAAGTTTAAAGTATATTTTCAGACAATAGGAGCTTAATATGCGCCAAAGAAGATGGTTGAAGCTGATTTTGGATTACGACTGCTCAATCCATTACCACCATGGGAAAGAAAACAAGGTGGAAGATGCATTAAGTCGACAAGACCATGCCAGTTTATCCATGATGAGGATCAGAAAAGATCCAATATTTATGGAATCACAAAGAATGGATCTTGGAATTATAATGTAAGGGGAAAAATCTTATCTTTCTCAAATGAATGTTCAACCATTTATACATGTGAAGTTTAAAGAGGCACAAAAAGAAGATGTCAAGTTACAAAGGAAGGTGATAAATGTTCCTGAATTCAATCTTGACTGTGATGGGATAATAATGTTCAGGAATCGGGTTTGTGTTCCTCCCATCCCCAAATTAAAGAAGGAGATGCTGGATGAGGGTCATAGTTCTTCATTCTCTATTCATCCTGGATGCAAGAAGATGTATAGGGACCTGAAAGAGTACTTCTGGTGGGATGGCATGAAAAGAGATGTTGCTGAATATGTCTCTCGATGCTTGGTTTGTCAGCAAGTTAATGCTGAGAGACAGAAGTCTAAGGGGATGTTACAACCATTACCCATACCTGAATGGAAATGGGAAAACATCACTATGGACTTTGTCACAGGACTTCCTAAAACATCCAAATGCAATAATGCTATCTAGGTCATAGTTGATCGTCTTTCCAGGTCTGCAAACTACATTGCTATTAGAGAGGATTTCTCTCTGAATCATCTTTCCAGGATATATGTAAAGGAATTGGTAAGATTGCATGGAGTACCACTTTCTATTATATCTGATCGGGATCCAAGATTTACCTTGAAGTTCTCGTGAAGTCTTCAGCATACTCTGGATACATAGTTGAGTTTCAGCACTGTTTATCATCCTCAGACAGACGGTCAGTCTGAGAGAACAATTCAAACTCTAGAAGATATGTTGAGGGCTTGCTCTATGGATTTCAAAGGTTGTTGGGATCAACACCTACCTATGGTGGAATTTTCGTATAATAATAGCTTTCACTCTAGTATTCAGATGGCTCCTTATGAAGCTCTCTATGGAAAGAAATGAAGGACTCCAACTTACTGGGATGAAGTTGGGGAAAGAAAACTATTAGGACCTGATCTCGTTGATAAAATGGCAGAAAATGTCAGATCTATTCAACAACACATAAGAGCAGCTCAGAGTCGACAGAAAAGTTATGCCGACAACCGATGAAAAGACCTCGAGTGTGAAGTGGGTGATAAAGTGTTCTTACGAATATCTCCCTGGAAGAGGGTCATGAGATTTGGAAAGAAGGGGAAGTTGAGCCCTAGATATATCAGTCCATTCGAAATACTGGATCTTGTTGGAAAGTTAACTTACCGATTGGCGCTTCCACTTAATCTCTCTCATGTTCACGATGTGTTCCATGTATCTCTCCTGAGAAAGTACATACCTGATCCTTCACATGTACTCAGCTCAGAAGTTGTACCGTAGGAGCAAGAACTTTCTTTTGAAGAACAACCGATAGAGATTCTGGATCGTAGTGAAAAATTCCTACGAAACAAGACCACTCGATTGGTGAACATTTTATGGAGAAACCACCAATTAGAAGAATATATATGGGAGCTTGAGGATATGATGAGGGAGAGGTATCCTCATCTGTTTGTTACAGAGTGTTGAATTTCGAGGGAGAAATTCATTTTAAGGGGGGTAGAATGTAACACCCGAGAATTTTATGTTATATAAATCATCAAAGGAATAATTTTCTACACACAACACTTGCTTGGCTTGCTTTACACGAAATCGCAACCTTCCTCGAAAGCTTGCATCGTACGCAATACCACGTTTCACTAAACAACGATATACTATTAAAATATTATTTAAACTAGTCTTTATGAATAGTAATAATCACTTTTTGAAATTTTTCAAATTTTAATTTTCAAAATAGACTTCATTTTTGGATTCGTAATATTGAAATTAGCCTAGGGTGCAATTTTGGTATTTTTCTGAAAACATTCAATTTTTGATGAATAGTGAAACCACTAAGTTGTAGTTAAAAAACTGAATTTTTCATAAAACTTAATTTTACCGCTTCTGTGAGTGGAATTTCAAAAATCCGAGAGACACGGTTAATATCAAGGACGAAAATGTGGTTTAATGAGATGAAAATAATTTTTGGTGAATAGTAACTTTTTACTTTTTTTACCTCGGTTAAAAGTAAATAGGGTAATTAAGGGTAAAAATGATATTATTATTACCCTAACACATGTCCTAATTCTATTGGACCAGTGTAATTCGACCAAAAACAAACTTAGAAATAATGTATGACCATTTAGGCCCGCTTGGATTAGATTAGGACATTTATTATTAATTTATTTAAAGAAGGGTTAAAATAGTTAAAATCAAAGTTTATTAACTAAATAATTTTTAATATGGTGTTATACCTAAGTTAAATTCGACTATAAATATTCATTACAAAGATAAAAAGATTTCCTAAATAATGGTATTTTATTTGTAATTTTTAGACATTATATAATTTAATGTATTTATTACACAACAATGATGCAGTAATTATCTTTTTAATGAAAAATTGACATAATTGATGTTATAAATACCTAAATAAATATAATTTGAGACTTTTTATGAATTCCAATAATTTTCTTGGTTAATATGACATATTAGTATTGATTTAATTAACTTTATTCGAACTTATCATTCTGTTATGATTTTGACAAAAATCATTTACTAAATAGTGTCCAAATTGACATAAAATAGTTTTTAAAACAAATATTATATTAGTAATTGTTATTTTATTCCTAAAAATCTACGTTTCGGCCAAATGACTTAGATAAGGTTATATATATTAATAATAAACAACTTGGGGTTCTTTTGGCTGCTTATAGTAAGTTTATTAACCTTATAATATAAGAACACAAGAAGACACGGTAAAAGTAAAATTATTTAACTTAATGTTAAATCTACATGATAAGGTTAAAATAGGAACCTAAACTAGTCTAAATTATATTGGATGAGAGGATTTCGACCCATACCCACCTTAGCCTCGAAATAAATCAATTTTTAGCTATTTAAAACCGAACATGACTTTAAAATAAAATAATATTTTTAGTTATTCCAAAGGTGCCCTTTCCTCCCTTATAAAAGGGCACCTCCTCCCTCTTTTCCTCACACCACATTGAGCCTTCATGATCGGCCAGACCCTGCCACTTTCTTCTCTCCACTTCCCTAGAGACAACCTAGAGTCCTGTTCTTCTTCAAAGAACAATTTTAGTGCCCTAAAATAAGGTCTCAAAGAAGCACTTCAAAGAAGAGGTAATGTACGTTACCGATTCTTTCATCTTTATTTCTTCTTCCACTTCTTCTTATTTAGTTGTTTCATTATGAAGTAATAACATCAGTATCACTCATATACTGATATGTTATTATAAGTATGAAACAACCCTATTTCACCATCTATCCATCCTACGGAAAAAGAAATCACCGCGCATGCGTACGTACGGAATAACGTCTCCACGCCGTGGTGTAATCTATTTACCACCACCACATTACTTGGATTGGTAAAATGGTGTCATTAATGACTATATATGAATTTTATAAAGTGATACTGATTCTGAAATAGTATACATACACTCCAATACAATTACACGATCATAAGAACGATATCATCACTCGTGCGTACGTACGGAATATCGTCTCCACGATGTGACGCGACTCATTCTACATGATCTTCATTTCATAATGATTTTATAAATGAATTGAATGAATTGATATGATATATATTACACTAATACCATTCTGGAAATGATTTATCTATAACCTAAAGATAAGAATAATAATTTATTCGACAAAACATGCATAAGAACAAAAAGTTATAAACTCCCGAATAACAAGTAGAAATGAAATATTACTACTAAGAAGCTAAGAATATGACAAAATATGATATCATAAAAATAAGTATGATTCTGGAATTAGTCAATAAAATTATTTAAATCATTATACAGGAGGATCGGACACGTACAAAGCATATCAGAACTACGGTGAGGGAAAATATCACAATCTCATTTTTATCCGAGATTGTTTATACCTTGGTATTTATTAGGGTGTATTTTATCATCCACATCCATGTTTCCTCAATATGTGATATTAATATACTTCTACAATAGTTTATATCAAATTTTACCCTTCGGTGTGTTTTAATTAAATGATATTAAAGGAATCTTTTGTCGTGTTTCGTATTAGGTACTTTTTGACTTTTCCGACAAAAGTATGAGAAGAATGCTTTTTTAACATATACGGCAAGAATGGATTTTTAAAACATTATTTCCATGAATATTCCTTTACAAGTTTTCAAGTTTATTTTTAATCAACTTCTTTTAGTCTAAAATTGTATGAAATGTTAAGAAAGAAAATTTTTTTTGAAGTATAAATGATATTTTCCTTAGGAATGGAGTTCAAGTGTTTTATCAAAATTATTTTCCATCTAAGATAATATAGGGTTCTGTTTCTATCCATATTATTACATGTATTTGATTATGTTGTGATGGAAATATTTTTTATGAATTTCTTTATCTTATATGAATTGTTTTATGATGTCATGTTGTTTAAGAATCCCATTTTTACTACATGGGTTATGAAATGATGTATGATTTAGGATTTTGTGGCACACATAAGAATGGTATCAGTATGAGATGGGTGGGACCTATATCTCCCTCCAATGCATTGGGTAAAGATTTTATATCTCATGAGATAGACATGGCTGGAACGGTAGGTTATACAGTTTCAGTGAAACAGGACTGAAACGAGGGTGACTCGATTCAGAAATGGACATTGTCCACTAAGATAGTCTTGGCAATGAGTCTTGACTAATAAGAAATGACTCTCTATCATTATGTGTGTATGCCACAATGTTTCATGATTTAAGTTATGATTATTGGGATTACATTTCACTACTATTATTTATCCCATGATAGGAAATTATGATCTCTTTTGCAGGTTAAGATTTCCAAAAGTTATGTGCTTATGTATATGATGTGATTGATATTTCTTTTGTTTACCCTTACTGAGAATTTTAGCTCACCCTTTTGTATGTTTTATTTCCCCAGGTCAGGAAGAAGTTTATTAGGTAGGATTTGCCAAAAGGGGACTCTAGATATGATGAAAAAAATAGGAGGCAAAGTATATACTTTATGAACCAGTTGTTTATGTTTCCCAGTTTCTAAAGACATTATACCTATATGGTCCTTTACTGGTTTTTGTTATATGTTGTAATAAGTGTGCTTCAATTCTGATGTAATAAAAATGTATCTAAAGTATGAGTCGTTATAATTATAACTAAGGATAAACCATATTACCTTTCTGAATCATTCATAAAGAAAACTTTATCCTTATAAAACACATATATTTTTTATAGGTGTAGAATTTAAATAAGAATAAATTAATCTATTACGTGTAATGTTTTAGAAAATAAACCAAAACGGAATTTAATAATTATAATAATTATTATGTTACAATTCTAAAAAACACGAGGCTGTCTACATCCAAAAATCTTATAACATGAAATTTAGTTGACTAAAAGATATCCCACATTCAACCATTCATGTGATTTATACATCAATAATAAGAAGTCATTTTCAAAATAAACCACATTGAATAACTCCTAGATCAACACATTTATAAATACAAAAACACACTAACACATCGTGGAACTGGAAAACAAAACTAGAGAACATGAGAACAAGAATAAGACTCCCCAAAATTTTATGATTCACCAAAATAATGTAACATAGTAAAATCATCCACAAAACACAACTCAAAGAATAAAAATTGACCACAAACCATTGTAAAAAATCCAAGGTCCAAAACTAAAACATGATATAATAAAATTTAAAGTTAACAAGATGATTCAATAAAAGATAAAATTCAATCAAGATACATCAATGATCAAATTTCTAGTAGAATTACATAGAATAGAAAAAAACTTCATCATTATAAAATCACTAGATTGTAACATAGTATTTTTAAACACCAAGCTAGTCCCATAGTAGTCCATTGAATCATCCACCATCAACTTATGTTTCCCAGTATATCAATAATACAAATAGTCCATATTATACATGTACAATATAAATGTATATCAATGTACAATAAATAAGAGAATGAAACAATTAGACCATTTCCTAGATAGGTTAGTATATTATCAACAGGGATATTATCCATCACATCAAGATTTGAGCTCAAACAATCAATGAAAAGGAAGAGTATTATAAGAAATAAAACCAATTTATTGGTATCTAGTTTCAAACATAGAGGGACACACATGGAAGGAATATATATGATGGTTTTTAAAATATAAAACCCCTCCCAACATTGTCTGTTTCTCATCACTATATCCCATACCATCCTTGATAGCACAAAAAACCTTAAGGGTCTAATATTATGAATGATGAATTACAACCAATAAAAAGTGCCCAATCATTAGGAAAAAAAGAATAGATCTCATGAATAAAAACTATCATTATGATCACAACCATGGTCTTAAAGACAAAAACCACAATGTATTTAAATGAAGATTCATGTTAAACCGAGAATAAAACATTCACCATGATCAAATGAGTTAAAATAAGGAAAACTAATATAATTTTCACTATGAGTTTGTAAACAATAATTTGGATTAACAACGAACACCACTGTTAGCTCCACTATTCTATAAAATGATTCATATTAAAAAATATGGTTCAATTCAAATTTTAGTCAAAAATATTTTAACCCATATATAGGGGCATAAGATCCCCAACAAAAACATCTGATTTTTTCATATTAATGTACATAAGATATTAAGGATACCGAAGATGAAAGAAAATTTAAAAAATTATCATCTTTTAAAACATGAATTATTATAATAACCATGTGATCCTCATAGTAAACAACTAAATTTCCTATTTATTTCTTAATATGATCATCTGCTCATAACCAAATTTTATAATCCACCAAATGAGACATCTCCACCCAATACAACCATGAATAAGTATTTTTTTCCCTTCTTCTTGTTTTCCAAGATCTGATATGGTTGACAAGGCCCATTCACGAACCATCAAATAAGAGATTGAATAAGAAACTATAATTATGGTTCCGTAGTTAGGGTGAATAAAGTTTTGAGAAAATATTCATTTAAGGGACACTTCTCTAACAATATTAGGTAATTAACATACGAAAATTCAGAATTTATGAGTATTATCCACAACTGATAGATAATCATGACTAAAACCCAAGATATCAAAACATTATCATTATTTACATCCTCAATATAATACCACTAAATGGGGACTAAAAAAGTAATTCCCAAGAACATATATCATATATACAAGAAGAAATTATAAAATCCCACCACTCTTGGATAAGTAACTCAAACAAGGAGTTTAAAAACATGACCATTAGAGAACCTAGAGTGTCATGAGATACAAAAATCCATTAAAATTATTTAATACACTTCACCAACTTAGGATAACCTTGTTCACATAAATCATAAAGTTAAATACAATCCATGATTTCTTAGGTGGGGTGAAAATACAGGAGAAGTGATATCTCCACCAATCAATTTGGAATCGGGGTAGAGTCATAAATTGGGAATTACAAATAAAAAATGTTATATGATACTTCAAATAATGTACAGAAGAAAAAATTAATATTTATTGAATAAATTTTGGGTAGAAATTTTTATACATTAGGAAAAAAATGTTCATTAACTCATTTATAATACCAATCCCAAAACGAAATACAAAAACACATAATCAATTTTTAAAATGAATCATTACTTTAAAAGAACATATTATTTTTACAATTAAAATTGTTACACCTACCATCAAAATGAGAAAAATTGATATAAATTATTTATAGATTCTAAATTTATTTCAATAACTCATAAAACTTCTCTCACTATTTTGATTTTATAAATACCCTTTTAGTGTTACAGAACCATTTCCATTTTATAACCATTAAAAAATCATCGTAAAAATAATCATCTATCGAATCATTAAAGAGTCTTTGAGCATTAGTATTACAAACAAAAAAAATCATAAAAACCATTTTTGTAAATTAAAAATATTTGTTATTGAACTCCAAAAATATATATTATTCCACAATTTGGTTCTTAAAAATCATTTAAATTCATAACCTAAAATATTAATGTCAAAACAATATAACAAGGCCACAAAATATATCATATAAAAAATTTCCAGAGAACCCTCCAAATTAACATCACAATAGTGAAATAGTTTAGCACCAAATCTAAACAGAACAATTATTTTATTAGAGTAAAACAATGCTTGACTTTGTAAAATGTTCTAGTTAAGCATAAAATAACATCAAAAAAATTGAGAAATTAATTTTCAGATCATCCATATTGATTCCATAATGATTATTTGACTACGAAGGAAAAATGTGGTCCTAGACATCTTTCTCTTCCAAATAAATATTATAATATATTCCCAAAACTATAGATTGTCTAATAATGAATCTAAATCTAAATTATAATTAGGAAACCAAAAGCTCAAAATAAATACTCAAATACCCAATTTCTTAGGTCACTATAGTCTCATCATTAGATGTGGTGATCAATATCCCACTCATGAACAACATCTTGAGTCCCAACACATTCCTTATCCCTTTTCTATCATGAATCTACCAAAATATCATAAGTTATTTAAAATAAAAGTACGTTATTTTATGGAAATACATACTTTGAATCCAATAAACTAACCAGTAACACCTTTTAAATAATTTTTTGAGGTGATTCAACACTGATAAAAAGTGAATTCTATAGTTTAAATTACTTATGACTTGAAATCCAGAATCAATGAAAAAAACATAACCCATATGAATAGTTTCTTAATAAAATATAGTAATAAGTGGAAACATCATCACATATGAAGATAAATACAACCATATACGGTACAAGGATACGATACAAAAACTGAATGCTAAACCACAGTACCAAACCCATCCATTGGTGGAAAATTACCACTTAACATGAAATATCTTGTTAACATAATTTAGGTATTTCTTGAATCAATTTTGATTCCTTTCTGTTAGGGTGAATGGTTTTCCTTTTAGAAATAAATATAATTATATTGGAAAATGGACTAAATTTTAATGATCAATTTTTTATGAGTCATGGAGTCTAGGTATAAATTTCTCAACTAATTTAGAGGGTGAACTTTGATTTTGGGTAGAATTGAAAGACGTATGGGTGGATAAATAGAATTCATTGTTGGTCCCCACCTGTATAATGAATTTACACTCTAAATTATTTATTTAAGATGTAAATTGTTCATTGAAACCAATCCCTGGAAACGGAATACTGTGAAATATGATTTAAATAAGAAAATATAAAAAAAAATACCAAAATGTATTTCTTGGAGAATATTTAACTTGAGGCGATGCCTTTAGGTATATATTAAACATGATAAATATACACTAAAAACATATTATTGATGACAAAAAATGACACATTCTATGATTTTAACTATTTTTCATGCCTTTCCCCTACCACATTCGATGTGAACACCTTCATATCAAAAACTATGTTGATTTTGGGTTATCTTGGAAGATATCATTCCTTATAAATATCTCCGTTAATATTTATATCCTTGCAGCAGTTGTGTCACTACTCTTTTTTAAGAGACCATTATTAATATTCATTTTCATTATTTTTAGTTGTCGACCAATCTGCTTTTTTGGATCATATTTTTATTGGTTTGTGTTTTATGTTGATCCCTTGTAGTTTTCCCACATTTTATGTCCATTGAAGGTTGATCTTATGGTATCAAGTCTTTGTTGTTGAAGAAGGTTATGATTTTCCATTATTGAGGTTTGTGTCTCTATGAAAGGGGTTAATTAATGAATTTTAGTATGTTATTTTAAATTACCTTAGGTTTATTCAATTAAAAATAATTATTTTACTCTATAATGACTTTTTTGATGTGATTTTTTAATCATTCTTTATTTAAAAATTATCTTTTACACACCAATTGTTTTATTATATTAATTGACTTTTAGTTTTGTATTTGGAACCGATATTTAAGATCAGAAGTGGAACTACATTGAAGTGAAAATTTTATATTAAGTGGTAGAATGGTTTTTAAATATATTTTTACAATCTTATCCCATTTTTAACCATGGGTGTATTAGAAATTTGGCTAGTCACAATTTGTTTTTATGATTCTGGATATGGATTTATGTATCTTTAGTGTGCATGATTTCACTAGATATTATATTGGTTGGATCCACCATGGGACTGTATTAGAGATTTTTATATTATGTCTATAATATACTCCAATTTCTTATATCCCAAAGGGAATGTTGTGTCATTTATGATTGTTTTTTCATGTAATGATGTTTTAATGGTGTCTTTCTCACATTATTATCTTATTGTGTATCCATGGATAATTACATATTTTATTTTATATTGGACATATTCCTAGATTTGGTGAATATGATATTATTTTATGAAAACTAAATGAATGTTTTATAAAATGGGTTTACGTTAGAAAAATTCATTGTAAAATATATTTTTTTATGTAAGAGATAATAAATTCATGAAATTAGAACATATTTAGATAATTTTGATGTATACTCCTAGCCTTTGTACAAAAAACAATTTTTAAATATGGGTAGTTGTGGATTTTGTTTTGTAGGACACTGTAAAAGGGAATGGTATTCAGTAGAATGCTTGTTTCTCTTATTATCATAATCTTCATTATGGGATGATTTGGAGGTGATGGATTGTCACATAGGGAACATTTTTAATAAGGTTATATTTTATATTTCTGAGTTGTAATGTTCACTTGAATAGCCCGGACGCCTTCATTTTTTATTGATTTTTGATAACCCCCCTATCAAAGGATGAGGGAGAACCCTTACAAGGGATGTAGGCTTAGTGATTACTTGTCTCATAGTCTTATGATACATTAAATGACCTGAAGGTATTAGGGAGTTGAACTAGATATAAATTTAGGATCTGAACCTCCCCAAAATCTGCATCATGGTAGTAGCTCTCCACATTTGCATGGTTATTTGGCTAGCCATCCCATATAGGCACAGGATTGTCCAGATGGCGTATCCATACCCATTCATTCTACCAAATCCATTCATTCTACTTTGGTGAGTATTCTTGATCTGAATCCAACCATCGAGATTCCCTTTTTTTGTGGAGACTATCTTGTGTATGTTCATGTGTCTTGAAGGCCATGAGGTGGCCCGAAAGACTTATGGATGTCCTGAAATCCCTATTGACCTGAATGCCTAGGTGACCCAAAGTCCTTAAGTACTCCAAACCAAAACATGTGGCCCAAGCTGAATTGTTCTGGATAATACAGTCTCAAATATTACCTCCTACAGTTACGACTATAGTAGCTACTACAATACCTACTACCATACCCACACACTGCCTGTTAAGTGATTACTATAGTACCATATAATACCTGCTAGAGTACCTAGATATATGCCTCCGGCTGATTTCCAACCTAGATCATGTGGCTAGTCTAAATAATACCTTACCCGCTAGGATGAGGCCCTTTTACTAAGAATGTTTTTATTGACAACGTATATAACAAGTATATGTTCACTTGATTAATCCATGTACCGTATTGGTTATTCATATTCACTTTTATCATGATACATGTTTCGTCTTGTTGGTTATACTTCAGCATGTAGTAGATCATCTTGGTTGACTTTTCTAGCCGACCCGAGTTAGTTCATTCAAAACAAGTATCAGAGAAACATACTAGCCTAATGTTTCGTGAAAAATCATTAGGATAGTTTACTATCTTGGGATAACAGAGTTAGAATTATCAGAATTCAAATAGTATGTTCATAAAGGGGGTCTAGCCATCTCACATTATTGACTGAATCAAAGTTACCATTGGTGGGTTCTGGTTTTTTCCAAGCATTATACTTGGTGGTTAAGGAAATTTGGATAATCAAATACGGGTTTAATTAAATTGACCTACATTTTCATTTTTTTAGGTTTCTATTTATAAAATCCAGAACTAGGTTAAATTCATTTCACTTGTATGAAAATATATTAATGGATGAAGTTATTCTTTTGTTTTTTTTTAATTTTCTATAAATGTTATTGGTTTTTTTGTTTAATTGTCAACCCATCCATGAATATATCATATGAGTCTATGAGTGGAGGCTTTGATATAAGTTTTGTGGGTGATTCCTTTGAAGGACCCATCTTTTGTAGAAATAGCAATCTGAACTCTTTAGATTATAAGACTAGGAGTGTGGGAAATGTTATTACAAATGCTGGGGTGATCTCAAGTTTGTTATTGGTGGTGTTTCATTATATAATTGATCTGTATTTGTAGAATAACACTTCATATATTTGAGATCTCATTTAATATAATATTTGTTGATTATTTTTCAAGTTGACATCTCTAGAGAGAGGTTGAGTTTGTTATTGAAATTTTATATGGTCTAATTCAAATTTCTATTCCATTTTATCGTAGGGAATCTACTATGTTAGTGGAACTTATAGTCTATCATAGGGACTATTAGGCTAAGTAATTTCTATCATGTTCCACCATGGTCTTTAATTATTATGTTTTTTGAGAATCATGATATGATCATTATAATTTTTATTTGTTATTAATAGTTAAATCATGTGACCATCATGAAAAAAACCATTTCCTAGTATTTAAGTTCCCTTTGATCATCATAGAGCGTCTAATTGGTTTTCATGGATTGAACATATTCTTGGATACCAATATTAGAGAGTATGATAAGATGATATAAGCAATAATGTGTTTATGAGCTGGTATTGGAATTTTTAGTTTCTTGATATACCATTTGATCTCGTTAATTATCATGTGGTATTAAAGACATGGATGAACCAAATCATTCAACGATTCTAGGACTCCATTATTTTTATTTTGGATGAGGATATTTTGTATTAATATAATATAGAAGATTATTTCATGGAACATTTGGATATCATTATCAAAAAAACTAGAGACCATCACTTATATGGTAATATTTATAAATGTGTGTTTTAAATTAATGAATAATATTTTACTTGGATCATTAAATTTGAGAGGTTAATATCTTTGGAACCTGAAAAAAAACAGGCGGTTATGTCCTGGGATCATGCCATAAAATTTATTAGATTTGGATCATCATGGGGTTTGCTTGTTATAAAAATAAGGTCATTAATGATTTCTCTGTGAATTCATATATAATCAAATATTTAACCCATATGGGAATTATGAGTGGAATTTAATATGTTTATTTACTTTTTGGGAACTGATGGTGTGGGATAAATTAGCTCTATTTTTATTATTTTAGCATTGGGTTTGGGGTGTGTCTTGATAAAAGGATAACTGGTTATAGCTTTAAGAACACTCCACTAAAACCCTTACGAGAATAAATACCCTAAATCTGATCTTTAGTATGTGATGTTTATGTAGGAACTCAAAAAATGGTGTCACTACCTCATTATAGAGTGCTTTACAATATATTATTTTCACTCGAATTATATATTCAGTCATAGGGATTTGACTTTTTATATATAAATTGGGATCAGTATATTAATAATATTGATTTTTTATATTCCTTATTCTTCATTGAAATGGATTGTGGTTGCATATGTTCAGAGTATAATATTACTGAAACAACCCTCAATGGAATCAATTGATGAGAGCTCTTTGACGAGATTGTTTGATGTGATGATATTGGTAGTGGAAAAAGTATGTGGGTAGGTGTACCTGGATTTAATAATGTCTAACACATCATTTTAATAGTGTTATATGATTTATTATGTTCCAAACAGTGATTTGTAACATTTTACATAAATAATAAATTATATGGAGACCTTGAGTGAGTGGTCTCAGTCTCTCAGAAACACTTTTTGGTTCCATAATTTGTTGGTTGTTCATTTTTATTTTACGCAAGAGTTGATATACAGTTTACACAATTGTTGGGGATATTTTTACTATGGGACTAAATTTATGTATCATGATTTGAAATGTTTGTATTGGTGGTTTTGGATAGATGATCAGTTAATGATTTTGGATCACAGTTGATGCTCTTTTCCATCACAAAGTCTGAATGAATGAAAATCTATATACCTTGAACCCAAAATGATTCATCCTTTGGAGAAACATTAAAAATTAACAAAGGCATGAACAAGGATTCATTTTCAATTTGGTTGTTCAAGTTCCACCATAGTCTCATAAGTATACTTGCTCGCTGCCCAATGGTCACACAGGTGACTTTCACAAACTCATTGAATTTCGCCCAAGGTCTTTACCAGCCTATAAATACCCCAGGTGGGCCCCCTATTTAAGGACGAAAAATTCCAGAAACACATATTTGAGCTCCTGACGCCCTAGTCTCTTCTCAAAGCTTGTAGACACTTCGAAGGTTATTTCTTACCTAGAATGGAATATCTAAAGAGGGGGGGTAAGGCCTAAATGTTGAAACTCATCAACACATCTGTTCCTAAGTGGCTATACCTTAAGGGAAATGGATACACATGCGCGCCGCCTTACCCCTTCAACAGAACTTGCATGCCACCCTTCTAGAAGCCCCTAGTGATAACACTAAAGGCTTGAGCCAAGTATCACCCAAGTATTACCTTAAGGGTTGATCGTCACGCAAGTATCCATGTGTCGCGCAGGTACACTTGTGTGACCATGACTTGCACGCCCACATAGGACTTATTCACACCATCTATTTTTGGGTGCCTTTCCAACCCATTTCACCTCTCTTATGCCTATCCACCTCTCCTATTCAAAATTTAGCCCTCAAAAACCTCGTTAAAGACATTTCTTTTGGCATGGATCCCTTATTGGCTTCCTTATCTGAAAGGAATTATGTGGAACATCTCTCAAAACCAAGTGATTTACATATCATTATGTAATTAAGGTTAGATATTTCATTCATTCAGCCTCATCCTTTACGATGAGAGATTCATTAATTTGGGCCTCCTTTTCAGGAGTAATACCTAGTCTATGTTCTCCTAATTTGGGAATCCTCCTCAGGAGTAATCCCCAAGTCCCCTAACCTGGGCATCCTTCTCAGGAGTAATACCCAATCTTAATTTCCCAAATATGGGCATCCTCCACAGGAGTAATCCTTGACCATAATTTCCTTAACCTAGGCATCCTTTTCATGAGTAAGCCCTAGTCTTCAGAGTTCCCAAATCTGGGCATCCTCTTCATCAATAAGCACCAGATTCCAAATCCCTTTAACTTGGGCCCCCGTCTCGGGAATAAGACCCATTCATAATTTCTCTTAACCAGTCTTAATTTTATTTTTATATGGGCTTCCTTCTCAAAAGTAAAACCCAATCATAAGTCCCCTCCTAATTTGGGCTCATTCCTCAAGAGTAAGCCCCATGTTAGGGTATCCAAATATCCTTAAAACATATATACCTTTATGGACATTGTTCCTCAGTTTCTTCCCTAAATTAAAACCCAATCATCATCTATTTTGGGCGGTCATCCATACATAAGTGACATACCATTTCTTATGATTGCATCTTTCGTGGAAAAATTGTTTGGTTTTACCAAAACCTCTTGTTTCTCACACCGAGTATGACTCACGTGAGCTTAGAGTGTAAAAGTAATTATGACATACTTCCTTGAGCCATCAATCATGAATAAAACTCATAATTCTTTACTCGAACTACGTGTGTTCTGATACCTTTTAAAAAATAAAGGATACGTAGGTAGGCCATCTTCAGGTATGATCACAACTATGAAATAATTCATGTCCTTCTGAATGAAAATAAACATCAAGTGCCCCGCTGATTGGCATTAAAACCAGTATGGTTATCATAATAAATAAGATATTTTTATATAATGTGTCGAAGGGTACGATTGACCAAGATTCTCTAAACAAATACAGATGATTCTCTATCGATGAAGAACCTCGAATACATATACAAAATTCTCTAAACCTTATACATACTAATAATTGATTGTCAGATCTAAAGGAAATCTCATTTTCATATTTGGTAATGTAATAAGGATTCACTAACATAACATAAATCTATAAAGAGATTTTGGGAGTATACAATAATTCCACTCAAAAAGGTGTGATGAGTCCAACCTCTCATCCTCTTGACCAATGCAAATTCTTAAGTCTTATCAGTTCACAACTACTAAGAACCTGCCTTTGGAAAGTAGGTCCAAATGGATATGGAATCATTGTATGTTTCCGGTTCTACAAACAAACCTGTTAGAAACCTCTTGGAATGTCTGAATCATAAATCACTAAGGTCATCTCCAATTCTATAGGAAAAAGAAAATGGTGAACTCGACGTGAATACTTAACCAAGTCAAAATGATGTTTTACTTATTTGGTAGGCCCTTATTTAAACTCAATGAGAGGGCCAACAAATAAATCAATAACATATGTGTTCATCCAAAAGTTGTAGTGGCCGAACTTATCTTGATTATCTCTCTTATATCAAACAGGCACTATTTTCCAAAGATCTTCTTTGTCACTGAAATGGATTCTCTTATGTTCACCCATGTGAATGCCTCTACTGTGAAGGCATATTCTGCTACTCCGGCTAGACCACAGTCTGCTCTGAGGATGAAATCACCTACTCAACATCTTCAATGCTAGGTATCAAATGCGCTGGTTAAGGAGTATAATAAAAACGGTACTATTTAGACTCTGGAGGCCTCTCGACAAACCCTCCAAGTCAATAATTCACCCTGGTCATCCGGACATTAATGTCCACTGATCAAGAAGTAGGTGGTACCACCCACCGTCTCCAACTGTTTTTGGTCATTATCCGCAGAACTCAGTGACCATTCACTCACATATTCTGTGGAGGTGAATGATAAGGTCTCTCAAGGCCTTGATTCAAGGAGACATGAGTCCTTCTCGAGGGATCCCATCAATAATCGCCGCCAGACTCGTGCGGTAGTGCGCCGTCAACATGATGAGGGTATCGTCTCCAGGTTTTCGGCTCAGGTTCCTCAAACACGAGTAGGCAAGATGAACTGCCGTAGGTGAAATCTTATCAATAGTGAGCAGTTTCATATCTCTTACATCTCTGGAGAAGTCCACCATCCTAACATGGTGGCAAGCAACGAAAGGGAACACACTCCCGTCCATTTTAATTCCATTGTCTAGCATACTTGTCTGGAAGAAGCCCACCAATCCCATTAGGAAATTACAGTGGTGTACTATAGACGGGAACATACACCTTTTTATATATCATCGTCTAGTCAGAACGCTCGTCTGACTACATGCGATAGAGCCCACAAACCTAATGTGTTGAAAACTGGTAAACATGGACATACACATGCTCACACTCATCAATCCTACCAATTGCCTTGTTTGTCAGTATTGAAGGAAGTTCTTCAACCACATTTGGAAGAGTGAAATTAGTAGTAACTTACACCTGCTAGTATTGATCAATCCTGCTAACAGTCTCGTTTGGTAGCATTTGGAGAAGTAAGTCGGAAAGCTCCGGTGAAAAAAAGGAGGCAGACTCAACTCTCTGCCCCGACAAATGAGTACTGTCAGAATTCATTGTCTAGAAAAGGAGGACAGGAATAAGAACACACACCTACTCCAAGAACGGAATGGATGTATATCCTCGTTTTGGCAGCAGAAGTCACTAAGCATATTCTATCAATGGTGAAAGAGAAGAAGCAAATACCTACTCATATTCTGGATTCCTGCCAAGATATTATATCAACTTCAGAAACATCTCAAAGAAATACACATAAATATGTCCCTACCAGTGGAGTGAGACATCAACATTTCACTCCGGAACAGACACACACCTCTGTTCCAGTTCAACAGATTTAATGGGAATTCTCCCCCATATCATATGGAAAACCATGTTAGGCACATTCACCTGATTTGTGTGGAGATAATCAGCCTAACCTGATCATTTATTCTAAGTGGGCACATAAACCTACCCATTATGACCACTTTTTTCAACAAGTGGTTTCTAAATTGAGTAATAAGCCGTAAAAAAAGAAGACCCACCCATCACAGTCAAGAAATCAAGGGCCAACATGTAACAAGAACATGCTTTATGCTAGAGTTCTTTGATACACTCAGACAATTATCTTTTGAAACTCAAGATTATACTCTCTTAGTTTCCAATAGTGGGAACATTAATTCTGAAGGTCTGCATCAGATACTTTAATATAATGGCTTGCTTCATGAAAATGCAGTCGATATCAATGTTTCATCCTCAGATGAGAGCCACAGGAACCCTCTATGTGGCCAAAAGACCATGGTGAAAATTGTTTCATATTTTTCTATAACCCACAATGGTTGTCCTCCCCATGATGATGAATTTAGCTGTGAAAGTCCTCTCCATAGTAGTAATTCAAATTGCCTGGAAAATGATCCAATGGACAATATAGTGGCAGAAAATAACTATTATCTTGAGGCACTTGCAAATGTGAATCCATTAATGTCTGATGCTTTACCACTAGCAGGTGAAACACTTTCTCAATAAGAACATAGATTCGGGTGTAGGTCATTCCCCAAACCACCCATGGGTCGTTTGTTTTCTAGTTTGATCAGTGAATTCTCTACCAATCTTGTTGAATACAATGAGGCAATAGTGGAGTAACTTCTCTGGCCTAAAAAGGTATAATAATGTTAATCAAATGATTCAGAGGAAGTACTGAATATGATAAAACAACTGGCGAAAGGTAATGTTCTGGTTATGTTTTGTCCATTGGCTGATTCTCAGTATGACATTCCAGAGATGTTGACAGATGATGGAATTTATGATATTCATTTCTACATATGGAAAATTCTTTGTTAGTTGAAAAATAAAATATATTCTTAGTATGAATATGAAAATCATGTCAAGATAATAGAAGGTTTACACCAGCAAATTGATTTGGAATCTCTCTCAGTTTCTCGATATCCAAAGGCTGAAAAGCAGCAGAGAACACTTCAGCGTTCATGCCTTGGCACACTAAGAAGATTTCGCCAGTTAATTACCAATGCCCCATCTGGTATTCATATTAGGGTATGGGTTGTTCATGGAGTACTACATTTTACTGTAATCTCTAGTCATCAAAGCCCACCAAAAATGGTTTCATGCAATGTTATTTCCCATGGTCGGCCACATCCAATTGGCATTGTTTGTAATCAAAGGATCGCTCAAGAATAGGACTCAACTAGTTCCTCTAAAAATCAAGCATACAGTGAAAAAGTTGTTGAATTAATCCTACATCAATCAGAAAAAGAATATTGAACATGCCTCTCATTTGGAGCAAGGACATCATCAAGTGACAGAAGTGTCAGAAATCATCCAACAGTCATTTGAGCCCGGTGATAAGAGTGGATGTAGGTTGATGCATCCATCCAATTTCTGGACTAATGTCTGTAATATAATGAGAGATTTTAAGAAGGTCTCAGATAAAGAAACTCAAAAAATACCACATCTTTATAGAATATGGACTCTTTTAACCCAACCCTGAGAATCAATAAATAGGATTCAGGGAGTTGAGCAGACACAACAGGAAAAACACCAGTCAACAGGACATGGGAATTTTTCAAATCATCAGTCTCTTCCTCAGAGAAAGTCAGTTTTCTCTCGATTAGGTAAGAAGCCTCAAGGGGAACGAAGAGACAAATTATTAGGATATTCCCTCCAAATTATGGTTCATCAAGATGATCCTGAGGGATCAAATCGACAAAAGGCAATGTCTCATTAGGGAAATGGAAGAAGAAAATATCACATAAATGCTGATAGAAGGGATGCAATGAATTATGCATCAATTAATGTCATCAATGTTGTTATTGCTGATCCACCAGATGAGGCTCACTAAGAGGGATCAGATGAAGAGGTTCATGCACATGATGGTGTATGCAAAGACACAAATGAAGAAGGTGTACATATATGAAATCAAAGGATTACATAGAATCTAGGTAATCTTTCATGTAACCCACATCCTCCTCTATAGAAGGTGTCCAATAAGAGGAAAAGAATGAACCAGGTTACATACCATTCCTCTGCGGAAGGCCAATCTATCTCACTAGAGAAAATATTTGCACAACAGGATGAGGAAATAAAGGAATTAAGGAGGTTGAATGCATAACTACTTCAGGGTAGTCTTCCTCCTTAGCATGATGGAGTCAGTAAACCAAGGGAATTTGTTGCGGCTTTTAAGAGAGATCAAGAATATAATCCCCTTCTAGTACACCCTCACAGGTCTAATCCTATAGGTCATGTGCAACATGACTCGGTATTGCTACCATCAGTTGCAGTACCATCCACCACATATGTCCAAGCTCTAGTCATTGCACCTATTTAGGTCCAAGCTCAACTTGATGTTTTTCAAAAGTTAATAACTAATATTGAGTTATTAACATCTCGATTGGATGCTATGGAAGGATAGTGTGCTAAAATTCACAAGAAAATAGAGCTTACCCTGAAGGGGTTGATGCAATTCACCCCCCATCAAATTTTGCAAGTACCACAATCCCAATACTTAATGGTTTGGGAGACCCAGAGCAACACATAACAAATTATGTTTCTCGTTGCGATCCTGTGATGGGAACCCCTCAGCAATAGAATGTAATTAAGCTCAAGTGTTTTGTACAATCATTACAAGGGCATTCCTTTGTCTGTTACACAAGATTGCAATCTCGGTCAATTACCATATGGGAGGATCTCCGCCAAATATTCCTTCTTCAATTCAGCTCAACGTTGCCATAGACAACAATTTTTTATCATAAAAACTGTAATAAAATGGAGAATGAAAGGGTTTCAGATTTCATTTCTCACTGGAAGGGAATAACATATTCCCTGAGCTTAGCACTCCCCCAAGAGGAATTTTTTCCTATCCATGTGGAAAATTTACGTGATGAGATGTGCAAACCATTTATCACTGTCAAACACACGGGAGGGTTTCGAGACCTTACTTCAATCACTCAACATATTGAAGATTATATTATGAAGACTAAGGATAAATCTCAAGTAATTCCATCAGCTACTGGAAGGATAATGTACTAATGTAAAAACAGCCTATACCCATGGTTCAAAAACGTGGGTATAGCCACCAAAACCGTGAGTATAGCCTATACCCACGGTTTTGGGAACCATGGGCTAGAACGGGGTTGGTATAGGTCGGCACCCTATACCCATGGTTTTCCAAAACCATGGGTATAGGTGTCCTACCACCGCATCACTGAAACCTAGACAATTTCCATGGTGTCAGTGGATTTTACCCACGGTTTCAAAATCGTGGGTATAGGTCCTAAAATAATATAGGCACCGAGTTTCGATCCCACAACCTCTTCGCTACAAATACCACGTCTAACCACTACCCTAACATCACCTATGTGTGTATATATATATATATATTTAAATATAGTTATAAAAACCATGGGTACAGAGGGATGAACCGTGGGTATTGGGTTCGCGCCAAAAAAAAATCCTTTCCGCCGGGAAAAAAAATTTCTCGCGCACATAAAAGTGACCTATACCCACGGTTTTTCATAACCATGGGTATATGTATTTTAGCTCAGACCTATCCCCAAGGTTTTCCCCAAAACCGTGGGGATATGTACACCTATACCCATGGTTTTCCCCAAAACTGTGGGGATAGGTACCACTATTCCCACGGTTTTGGGCAACCGTCGGTATGTATCACTTTTCAGGACCTATCCCCACAGTTTTCCAAAACCGTGTTGATAGACCCCCCTTATACCCACGATTTTGTAGAAAACCATGGGGATAGGTCTATTTTCCAGCAGTGATGGGTAGACCAGATACTGATACATTTTTTCTTAAACAAGCACATGTACCTGCTTTTACTTCAAAACCTTCATCTTCTGAAAGGGCTCTTCCTCATGAGTGCCAAAAACAGAGGTTGTTTCGTCAATATGATCAAAGAGATCAAGGAAGAAAAAAAATTGAGGATTTGAAAAGCAAAGTTTACTCTTTCCAAAATGAACATGTTCCTGTTTAGTTCATTTCGGTACTGGAAAATAATTTGGTTCAATTTACATGTCCCAAGAGGCCGAACAAGGAAAGAGATGAATACCATCTAAATTATTGCCCATTTCATCAAATGTTGGGGAATCCCATTCAAGAGTGTCTTGTCTTCAAGGACCTCCTACAAAAAATGGCCAAATTGGGACAAGTCAAACTAATATGTTCTATAGCTCAGGTAGCTTGTGGTACTACTATAGATCCAGAGGAAGAAGGTGAGTGGGATGAAGTAAAGAAAAAAATACGCAACAATATGATGATTGGATGGTCAGAAAAATGATCAACCGAACTCATGCCATTTTTCTAATGCAATTGAAGAAACCAATGGTGTCTTCTGCCATGAATGCCACATAAAAACCCTCTTCATCAGAGGGAAAATCCATAAAACAGTGGAATAATTCAAAGAAAGAGGAACAATCATAAGAATATGAAATCGTGTCAAATCCTAAGTTTTCTTTGACTCTAGAAGATTTTATGCCATCTACATCAATGCCACGGGCACTGCCCCATCAAACGGTACAACCTAAATTGGCTAGTCAGGTAGAGTCTTCATCAGAAGAAGAGTTAATCTTCGGTTCTGTTAATATGATTCACTTATCAGATCTTTATACCAATCAGTGTTTCGAACTCGATGAACTGGGGTTCCCCGTATCCAACGGAGGAATCAGAGGAAGTTCTAGAGGCTAATTGTATAGGGGAAGACATGGATCTTTTAGAGGCCACAATACCAATTCCACCCCTTCTAGAAATGTGTATGCACCAGAAACTCATGGTAGAGCCCTTCAATGAGCTAAATAAGAACAAGCAGGTTCTTCTACACAAGGAAGATTGAGTCCTAGCATAGTTATTTTAGAAGATTGGTTGGAGGTTCTACCTTCTTCCTCCCAATAATTAAATAGACCTAATAGATATAATCTTCCAAATCTAGGAGTGTTACCAACTCCTATCTCGGTGTAAGATTCATCCACTTCCAAAGAATAAACATCTAATGAACCTGCGAAACCACATGTTCCTATTGGGAAATGCAGTCCTTTGGATCAAAAGAATGATGTATTGAAACAATTGGCCCAAATACCGGCCTAGTTATCAATTATGGAATCTATGAATTTTTTTAAAGGATCTTCAAGAGGCGTTCATCAAGGATTTGTTGAGTCCTTAAGTGTTTGAAACTGAAATCGCTACAGCTGAAGTCTACCATGCAGAGAATAATCTGTAGAATTCCATGCAGTGATATCTTTTACTAATGAAGATGAAGATGATGTTTTGCATGGAAATATTAGACCTTTTTACTTATATAGCATGGTCATGGGTGTAGACATCCAAAGAATTTACATTGATAATGGTTCAGGAGTCAACCTCATCCCCATTCGTACACTCTGTCGATTAGGACTCAAAAATATGATTTATCTCCTTCTACTTTGACGATATAAGGATATTATAAAAATGAACAAGAACCACTGGGTGGGATTACACTAAGAACTCAGTTTGGAGATCTTGTATCCAATTAAGATTTTATGGTTGTTGATCAAGACTTAGCCTTCAACATCTTTGTTGGTAGACCCTGGCTACATCAACATGCGGCTATCCCTTCATCATACCATCAATGTATCCAATATTGTTTTGATGGTGATATTTGGACATTGTATGGTGATAAGTCCCCATTCAAGACCTGTGAATATCAATACATTGAGGCAGAATTCTATCACATGAAGGGAAAGGTGAAGTCCACAACAAGGGAGATTTCCAATGTTAATGCTACAGATGGTTTGGAAAAGATTCCAGTAAACCCATTTATAAATGTGAGTACAGATTATGTGTTTCCTATTAGTCAAATTGATAGGATATACCCAAATCAAAATACTATTATGGAAACTTCCATAATGATAATTACGGAAATCAAGCCAGACAGTATGGGTGAAATTTGTGATCCCCTAAGCAATGATGAAAGATCATATTGGGATGTCTTCATTTCATATGCTGAAATCCTACAAGTCTATACTTCACCAACTAGATTAGAAGTAGTTATAACAATGTCAGAGGTGAACGATGAAGTAGATTCTCAATCCATAATCTCTTCTATATTACCCAGGGAAGACCCTTCATCATCAATCGGGTCAGAAATGGAATCTTCTTCTTCAAGATGTTCGAATTTTAACAATTCTTCTGATCATGGAAATTTTTCTTCTTCATCTTCTATGAAAATAGAAACAGAAAAAAAACATGTTGAAGAAGAAGAGGAAGATATTATGGATTATCCTCCATCATTTTAAGAGGGTATCTCTACCACCATGGATGAACTGAGAGGAATAAATCTGGGTATAAAAGAAAATCCACGCCCCACATTAATTAGTGCAGCCATGACTCTTGAAGAGCAAGAGATATATATTTCTTTTTTTAATAAAAATCGAGATATATTTTCTTGGAACTATACAGATATTCTAGGGCATGATCCAGATGTTTCCACTCATCTTTTGGGTTTTCCAGAATGACATCGAGGATTCAAACATGTCGCTAGAAGAACACACCCAACCTATGCTTCAAAAATTAAGGATGATGTGGATAATATTATCAAAGATAACTTCGTCAGATAAGTTCAATATCCCAAATGGTTGGATATTATTATCTTAGTGAAAAAGAAGAATGGGAAAATTTGAGTTTTCATTGATTTCATATCTCTTAATCGGCATTGTCCTAAGGATGATTTTTCAGTACCAATTGCAGAACTCTTAATTGATGCAACAACTAGCTATGAAGCACTTTCCTTCATGGATGGATATTCTGGATATAATCAAATCTGAATGGATCTATAAGATGAAAAATCTATAGCCTTTATATCCCCTCAGTGTTTGTTTTTCTACCAAGTAATGCCCTTTTTTTCTGTAGAATGTAGGCACATCGTATCAGCATGCCATACATCGTATCTTCAAACACTTTTTAGGGAAATTTGTTGAATTTTATTTCGAAAATTTGGTGGTTAAATCCAAAAAACGTTCTGATCACATGTCTGATTTGGAAATCATATTCCACAAACTTCAACAACATTTGTTGAAGATGAACCCCTTAAAATGTGCTTTTGGGGTTACCTAAGGAAAATTTCTCAGCTTTTTTGTACTCCATACTGGTATCGATGTCGATCTTGAGATGGAAAATTCAATATTTGGTATGTCACATCCTCAAAATTTAAAATAATTGAGAGGACTTCAAGGAAACTTAACCTATATTTGGTGTTTCATTGCCAATTTTGCAGGAAAATGTTTACCCTTCACCGAATTGATGAAGAAGGGAGTCACTTACATGTGGACTGAAGAATGTCAATAAGCATTCGATATTCTCAAGAAGTATCTATTCAGTCCACCGATGTTAATGCCAACTGTTGAAGGAAGACCACTTATCCTCTATGTGACAACTTTAGATAGATCATTGGGTGCCTTTATTTCTCAGAGGAATGATGTTGGGAATTAAAATAGCCTTTACTATGTCAGTTAGACTATGCTTGAAGCAGAAACCCGATATTCAAATATTGAGAAATGCTGCCTAGAATTAATATTTGTAGTTCAGAAGTTGAGACACTACCTGTAGCATCACGAGGTCCAATTGGTATCTCTAAATAACCCGCTCAAATTCATCCTTATTCATCCAATGATTACAGGACTTCTGGCAAGGTGGGAAGTTATTTTGCAGCAATATGATATTCATTATGTGTCTCAAAAGTCAATAATAGGCCAAGCTCTGGATGATTTCCCGTCCGAACATCCTTTAGTAGAAGATATATCTTCAGATATTGAACTTCATCATGAGGAATTATTCTTTATTAAATATAGTCTTCAAACATGGGAAATGTACTTTGATGGTGCTTCTAGAATTCCAACAGGGCGGAAAATGGAAAATCCTAAATTCAACAATGTTCGGTTAGGAATTGTACTCATTTCCCTGGAAAAGGCAGTGCTACCATATTCCTTATCATTATTGGAAGGTGGTACAAATACTGAAGTAGAATACCAATCTCTTATTATAGGATTGGAGTTGGCACTTCAAGCACAAGTGAGTCACTTAAAGGTGAAAGGTGATTCAGACATAGTAATCAAACAAGTCAATAGGAATTATGCAATCAGAAATGATGAACTAATACATTTGTATGATTACGTAAGAGATTTAATGGCATAATATCCTTCGGATCAGACATTTTCTTATGTCCCCAGATCATAAAATTCACTAGCTGATGCACTGGAAAATATAGCCACAGCTCTGGAAGATCCAAATCGGGAGGAGACAACAATCAGTATTGCCCACCGTTGTACAATTTCACCATATGTTCAAATCAAAAAAGTGGAAATCAGTGAAATTAGTCCCATCCCTGAACCATATGGTCATATTATAGTATATATGACACCTATTTGGGAATATATTCCAAATGGAACACTTCCACATGATAGAGACGTGAATGAACAAATCCAGCGATGTGTGGTCAATTTCACACTTTATGATAGCCCAGATCACTTAGAGAATGTTCTATACAAAAGATGTTTTGATGGAGTTCTATTAAGATGCATTGATGGTTAAGAGACAATGACTATCACGAAACAAGTGCATGCAAGAGTCTATGGTGCCAATCAGTCTGGAGATAGACTATCTGATCAAATTCGATGGATTGGATACTTTTGGCCTTCTATGATACAATATTGTTCTTATTTTACAAAAAAGAGTCATTCTTGTCAAGTACATTCCAAATTCATTCATCAACCCCCAGAGTTGCTTCATATAGATAAATACTTGTGGCCATTTTCCACATGGGGAATAGATGTAGTTGGACCTTAACCTTTGGTGACAGCCAAGCAATTGATGTATATTATAACCATTAATGACTTCTTGTCCAAATGGGCAGAGGCAATACCCCTCAAAGAAGACAGTTTTAAAATCATTTTTAGCTTCATCAAGTCTAACATCATTAACAGATTTGGTGTCCCTCATACCATATTGATGGAAAGTGGCTCCAACAACTATTTATTCGAGGTGAGGAAGTTGTATCAGGAATACAACATCAAATCCAGTCATTAATAACCGTATCATGCAATGGCTAATGTCTAGATAGAATCTTTCAATAAGACTCTTTCAAACATACTACAAAAGATGGTTGATAAAGATAAGAAATCATGGCCTCATAAAGGTTTTCATGCATTATGGGCTTATCAAACCACCACCCGCACTGCAACGCGGTCAACTCCATATTCATTGGTATATGGAACAGAAGTAGTCTTTCCCATTGAGGTTAAATTACTCTCACTCAGAGTATCCATTTGTGATCAGTAATATACATATGAATAATCTCAAAATTGATTGGATGAATTGGAATAGTTAGATGTGAAATGATTGTGCACCCTGCCCCACTTGGAAATATATCAGAATCAAATAGCACAAGCATTGAACAACAAAAGTTCGTCTTCGTTCATTTATTTAGGGAGAACTGGTATTAGTTCTCAGAACTCCAATGATACCAGGAAGGAAACCTTCCAAGCTAGAGACCAAATGAGAATGACCTTAATCAATACATAAGGTCTACTCCAATGGAGCTTATTATTTAATCTCAATGGATGGAGAACTCATCACTACTCCAACCAATGCCAGATTTTTAAAGAAGTATTTTGTGTAAACAAAAACTTTTTTTCCAGCAAGACGTTAAACTGCACCATCCACGGTCCATGCTTATGACCTTATACTATTTTCATCCATATCCTCCAGT
Organism: Viscum album; assembly: GCA_963277665.1. Lineage (NCBI taxonomy): Eukaryota > Viridiplantae > Streptophyta > Magnoliopsida > Santalales > Viscaceae > Viscum > Viscum album. The sequence continues at coordinate 923,275,339 of OY728146.1, read as the reverse complement.
AAGAATTTAATCTGCAGCATCACCGGTGAATGAATATGACCTTAAACTATTTTTATCCCTTCCGTCCTACGAGACATTAATCTCTAGCATCAATAGTCTATGCATATGACCTTAAAATATTTGCACCCTTTTCGACCAACATGACGTTAAACTGTGAAACCCTAACTACATGATGCTAAATTGTACAGAAGTCCCTTATGTCCAGCAAGGCATTAAACTACATAATCTATGGTCCATGCATATGACCTTAAACTGTTCGCACCATCGTCCAATGGGATGTTAAACTGTTCCATTGTCCAACATGACATTAAACTATGAAGATGCCTTTAATACATCCAACATGACATTAAACTATGTCCTCTTTTGTCCTTAATGCATGACATTAAACTGCACAGTCCCCAATTTGTCCAACATGACGTTCAACTGTATTGTCATCATCATCCTAGCTACAGGATGCTAAAATGTACAGTACCCTTACGTCCAACATGACGTTAAACCGTGTCCCTATATTTGTCCTACATGACATTAAACAATACTTCTCATTCTTACGACATGATGTAAAACTGAACAAAGTCCCTAAATATGTCCTACATGACGTTAAACTGTATTTTTTCCTACTACATGACACTAAATTGTGCATCACCAATAGTCCTCACTGCAAGACATTAAACAATCTAGTTCCTTCATATGTCCTACATGACATTAAATAGTGCATTGTTAAGGTTGTTTCGACCTCTTGTTTCTCACACCGAGTATGACTCACGTGATATTAGTGTAAACTTCAACCATAACACCCTCTCTGGGTTGTTAACCATGCATAAGTCCCAATAGCATTTTTATGTCTTTGTCCCCAAGAACAACTTGATCACTAATTCATTCTGTAATTGAACTTCGCAGACAATGATCCTTGCCTTCTAGTCTTGGTACGTAGGCAACCTTCTGGGGTTCAAGCCCAAAACCAATCTCATCACATTGGTTCACCTTTGACCTTGCTATATGACGTTAAAATGTAAAGTATTTTTTGTCATGTATGACAATAAACTACAAAATTATTTGATACCCTCACCTGAGATGGAATCAATATTTACATTGATATTCAGTCATGTAATATTCCAAAGGCTACGTGCATACATGGAAATCCCAAATCTTTTTTCTTGGTTCAACCTATCATTGAACTAAAGTCCCCTTTACCCTTCACGTGTATGAACCAAATCTGTACGTAGGGTATTACTAGAACTATGTACGGCTTGATTCCCATCCTTATGGGATACATAGGAACGTTCGAGTGTTCCTCGAATCCAACCCCAAGTATTTGGGCCTAACACCAAATTCAACTTTCAGTCCCCTGGCAGAAATGTCCCTGTGAAAACACACGCTGTGTATTCATTATAATGGTCTATGTTATATGACCATAAATTGAGATTTTCCATACTTTCGTCTACCATGACGTTAAACTAAATTTCAAGTAATACGTATGGATTGATTCTCATCCTTATGGGATATGTAGTGAAGTACAACACTTCAATTCAGGACACAACCACAACATGATTATGGTTAACATAGATCTATGTATCTTTTTCTTGCATTAGATAATACCCATTTTTATATGTCATACTCATAACCTTACATACTTCTAGATCTCCATAACCCTTTTCTTGACTTATGGTCACAAAATGTCCAATTTCTGAGAGTTATTTTTCCTGACTATGCAGCATGTGCCCTTAGGCGGCCTTGCATTTACAGTCTACACAACAGACTAGTCAGCCAAAAGATACTATCATTTGACTATGCAGCCAATGACCTTAGATGGACCTGCATAATTCAACCCCCTAACGGGTTTGTCAAATAATGGTAACTTCATTCTTAGGAAGAAAACATCTTTTATCCTTATTTGCCTTATCAACAATATGTATGGATCCGGAATAAATAGCCATCCTTAACATATTTGTCCCATGTTCTTTTTCATGATCTGAATGTATTCAAGCCTATGATTTATTTTTCTCTACCCTACGTTTGGGTCAGACCTTCATAGGAGTGACATTCCACCAGTTAATAGACGATCTTTCTTGGAAATATCTACTCCATATTCAAGTACCTCTCTCTGTATAGAAAACTCAATGATTTGGAAAATTTGAATCTCCATAATCTTCCACTTGCTTCTTATCACTAGAAAAGTAAATTTCTGAGATTACTTTTTCCTGACTATGGAACACGTGCCCTTAGGAGGCCATGCATAAATAGTCTACATAACAGACTTGGCAGCCAAAAGATACTATTATTTGACAATGTAGCCAATGCCCTTAGGCGCCCCTGCATAACTCAACCCCCTAACAGGTTTGATAAATAATGGTAACTTCATTCTTTAGAACTACTTCATCTAATTCCTTTTAGCCCTTTTTCGTATCATTCCTCAGATTCAAAATATCTTAAGTCAGAGTTTACATAGTTTCATTCAATATTGAGTGTGGTAATATGTTTTCAGATATGTTTTCAAGGAATTGAGTCAATTTTAACCCATTCGGTCAAAGCTATTTTGACCTTAAACATTATCCTTTTATGTTCAACTTGGATGACTTTAAACTTCCCACAAAAGACAAGGGAACTCTGATTAAAATTCAAGTCAAATATCACTAAACATACATTTTTGTATGATTTAGGTAATATTGTGTAATTAAAAGATTCAAATATTATAAGGTTATTTATAATAATTCTAGAAAAAATAAAACTTTGCTTACTAGGCCCATTATCTTAGGTAAAAATTTAAAAATGGTATTTGGAAAATTTGTGCAGAAATGATTGAAAATGAAATTGTTCTTCCATTTGATGCACAATAATTAGTAGGACATCCATGGGTTATGGTGTCTTCTATTTTCCATGAATTAAAAAAGGTTGTCAACAAAAATTTTCACTTGATTTACAGCTTCCTGAGCATCATCAACAGCCACTTGAAGATCATGCACTTTACCAAATTCACTCTTTTCATCTTGATGAAGTGCCTTCTTGGAATCTTCAATGGATTTTATATCATTTTTTGAGCTTCTTCTAGTGAATTGTTCATTTGGTCAAGTTCCCTAGTAACAACATCTAACTGTTACTGAAGGTGCATCTGCTAGATGACTTTATCATTGATCTTATGCTTCAGCTCCATCATCTTGGCAGCATAATTAGCCTCAGATTGGGATACCGCAACCTAAAGTTCGCTGATATTGGCTGACAACATCACCCTGGTCAATTCATGACGACACTTTTTCTCCTTCTCCCTCCTTAAGATGACTTGTTTTACCATGGAATGGATCTTTTGACATAAAAAACTACCATGTACCATCAGGAAAAATAGGGATGACAGTCACAGGATCTTCGATGATAGATCTTCTAAAGGCACATTAGATAAGATCTTCCATATGTTCTTATATGCCTTGCATCATGAAAATTAGAGTGCCTTTTGTACTTCCTGGTCCGAATCAGCATCACTGTCGCAGGGGGGAATATAATCCATGATTAATGCACTTAGTTAAGTGGCATGTTCTGCCCCTTCTCCCATGAACCGTGTTTCATCACTTTATATTCCCATTGGGGCGGAAGCTGAGGATTCACCTCTAGATCTATCCACTGAAATTGATGGCCCTGCATAATCAACTGAATTCTTTGGTTAGTTTCAAAGGATAAAAAAATTTACTAACTGTCTTGTAAATTAAGTACAGTTTCAAAAAACATTTATCTATTACCCAACGGTAGATCGGTAACTTGAAAAGGCTCCACCACGTCTTTCCGCGCTTCAGCAAGATTTTCAAGATGAGTTTTAGGAAGCTCTGCCAGGTTCCGCTCCACTTGAGCTAATGTCTCTACAATAGTAGGGTTTTTTTACTCCATTCAGGCATTGGCAGTTTAGCAGGTTTCTCAGATAGAACTACAAATTTCAACTGATCATTATTAGGGATTTAATAAGAATTTATTTTCAATAAGATAAATGATAACACTCACATCCCTAATTTTCTAAATTACATGGTAATTTAACATTATCTAAAAAATCATCAAAAGATGCGCCAGGTTCCATCATTTCATCCCATGTAATCTCAGAATCTTGGTTAATCTCAACAGTGGGATCATTTGATATGTCTTCTTGGTGACCATCATTCTGTGGCCTTTGACCCTTGATAGCTTCTTCAGATAAAGTATCAGTGTTAGTTGCAATGGCCGGAAAAACCTCTAGTGTAGGGGTTGAACCTAATGTATCACAGAATTGAAGTTAGTTGAAGTTTCATTCCACATTTTATGAATAATTGTTAACTTACTAGAAGTAGGCTCTTCTCTTCTTGCAACAGCAGCCGAAAGGATACTGGGAACATACGTTGGCTCTTCTCCAAGAGCATCCAAGTCAACCTGATCTTGTGATTGTTCACCAGTACCCTCTATGGTCCTCAAAGGAGTATGAGTCCTCTCCCTCAAAGGGGAAATTGAAGAAGCCCCTATGATCCCAACAGGTATGAGAAAACCTTTCATGGGTTAAGACTCACTATTATCCTAATGACTTACCACTACTGATGAATCATTTAGATGTGGACTTCCTCCTTCGATGATTTTGCTTCTTTTTCTTTTTGGGAGTGTCGGTAGTCTCCTTTACAGGTACATGAATTGTAGAATGGAAAAAAATGTCCAACTCCTCATCCATGGCATGCTGGCCTGGAGATATCTAGCCCAAATCATGAGGAGATTCAGCAGCAGCCCCGATGGCAGTACCACCAGGGCAATACTATGGTGGAGTAACCTCATCAGTTCCTTTCTTTGCAAGTTGTAGGATGAATAGAATAATTTCCTTGAGTAACAATGCTTTAACTAAAATCAAGTTACAAATCAAATAAGAAAAGAGACTTACATCTTCAGGAGCCACTAGTCATGCCACTCCTCATCTCCAGAACCACCAGTCCCCTCAGTGGTGCCACGATCTCTCATTTCCTACACCCTCTTGGTGACAAGAATGGAATCATTGGTGGCATATATGAGAATTTCAGGATCTCTAATGTAAGCTCGCACTTCATCGGAGTTATCATTGTAATGGCTATCTACAGAAACCAGAAGATTCCCTATTCCAGGGAGGTGTAGCCCCTCGCAAAATCTAGCTAGGCAGTATCAACACCGCAGTATAAACTCCGCCATTTCTGGACTGAATCTAGTCATAGATATTCAGTATGTGTACCGGAAGGCTCCGATGAGGGTCTTACAACCTTAGAATTCAGCTTCCTTAAATATCATGAAGCTATAGATAGAGTATAAGAAAATAATACTTGTTTCTATATAATGTAATGGGATTAAATTTCCAAAATGAAGTTACTCACTGAGAGTTGATGGAGTGGGTATTTTGATTCTGACAGGGGGATTATATATGGCACGAGGCAGCATTACTGCATGTTGTGCCTCATCATCCCTATCCTGGGAATCTGAAAAATCAGCTTCAGATGGAGTAGAATAATCACCTTCCATATGAAGGGTTTCTTTATCTATAGTTCTATTTCTTTTCCCCACCTTATAAACCGAGAGATTCGACACCCCACCATGTTATGATGCTATCCAGTTCTCGGCATAACATGTAGTCAAGCTATTTTCAGCTTAATCAATTGGTAGATAAAATACTACCCCTGTCATCTCCCTAGATGCCAGCAACCATAATTGTCAGGAAACCATTGGGTGTTTCTCTAACCTAACATGCATAGGGGGAGATACAACAGTCTTCTACTAACACCTGAGTTGATGTGAAAATATATATGGAGCATATGCCTCACATATGATCTCTCCGTAAATCATGGTTACCAATACACCTTCTCTGTAGGCCAGCATGTATGCCCTTAATTCCAGGTTGGCTGTCCCATTATCAAAAAATTGCCTGGTTGGCAGATTTCCATAAGGAATGAAATTGAATTCCTTATACATGCACTGCCTCACCTTCATGTCATAGGAATTGAGAGCGAGTGGAGCAATTCCAGATAATGGCTACAATGATGGCCCGAAATGACATCTGGGAATCTGTACTCCGTTCTTTACATTATACATCCTCTATTGAGAGGAAATCTATCCCCACAAAACTCAGAATGGTCCCACTATTCTCAAAATAGACTTACACATGAAAACATGAAGTAATATACTTTGAATATATGATAAAATGGTGGTAGCCAACCCACACATTTTCCCCTCATCCATCTTGGCTACAATAACGAAGGTCCCTAGACTGACGCCTCACTTCGAGTACCTAACTGGAAAAAGATAAAGACTGAGGCACAAGGCCAAGAAGCCAGCCAGACAAGTCTTCTTTGGGATTCGCTGATTTACATCATATCCCCACTTCTCAAATTCTCCATCTTCCAAGGTCGTACAAAATGTTCTTGGAGCACCCATATTCTCTGTTTTGGGGCAGTTGATAGGATGAGTGGGACCCTTCTCCTTGGGCCCCTTCCCCTTCGATCCCTTCTCCTTCGGCTCCTTATCCTTATTCTTGGTAGGAAACATATTCATCCACTCCTCTGGATGAATATCCTTTCTAGAATGAGTTAAGGAGGTCTCAAAAATCATGAGCATGTGAAATATTTTCATTAATTCCCATGCCAAAGCTGGGGTCTTATCCGAATCATTCCATGTCACCTTAGGAGGAATGAATTCATCATACATATCACCCAAAATTGGAGCCCTTGAGATCTTGTGGACATCCCACAGACTGATACCTACTTCTCCATGAGTCAGTTGGAAAGAATTGGTTTCTAGGCTCCAATGGCTGAGTATCTTCTGCAAAAAGTTATCATTCCTATAAACATATGTTTTCACAGCCCATACAGAGTCATATATTGCAGCTACTTTCAAATCCTCGACAAATTCTGCGTAGGTTTGTCGCACCCAGTATGCTCACATCCAAGTTGGATTCACACCTCCTCTAGGAAGAAAGTTCCAACTCTTATTCCAGTCTTTGGATTTATCCGTCTAAGAGTTTCGGAAGATTGAGGGATAACAATGTGGTTGTAGCTCAGGGTTGTGAGGTTTCAGATCTGAGGTACATGGGCTATGATGCATTATGTAGGCCTTCTCTAATGGTCCAACATTTACAAATACTCCTACACATGAGATATTTTCTGACGAAAAATTGGTGTAATTCTGAAACCATGAAATTGGGAGATAGTTCATTGCCTCTGCAATGGTGACTTATTGCAGATGACCATAGCCAATCAAAGGTAGATAAATACTATGTGGGAAGTCTAGATGATACTTCTTCAGGTACTTGGCCAAATCTGGAATAGTTCTGTTGGAAATAGTATAATAATCTTCGCCAATTATTCTCATCATATCATCAACTCACTTTCTATGCAGTTCATCATCCATTACAATTCTCTTGGGATACATTTAATCTGCACAAAAGTTGAATAATTAACTCTTAAGTATGTTTATTTTTCTTAAATTTTGTGAAGAAAAGTGAAAACTGGCTAAGGCATTAAGGCACTCAAGTCCCATAATTGGCGCGCAAGTATCAATGTGTCGCGTAAGTTTTGGCACAATGGTATCATGGAGGAAGTCCAAATAACTCTACAGCAGCATGACAACAAAGAAAGAACAGAAAATAGAGAAACATTCACGGAAAAGCAAACTTTCCTGGAGAGAGCTCAAAAGTTTGAAATCCAGGTACTTTCCACGATAATGGCTGCATATATATAGGCCAAGCTTCAACCTTGGATGCCAAAATCTTGAACATGCAACCCTACATGCTAACGCCTACACAACTCGCACCTTCACGATGCCATCTGCATGTTCAACACTTCTGTGCCGCATGTTCCTTGGTTTTCTTCTTTACCTCTGAGTTACATCCTTATTTATTTCAGATATAACTATGAGGGGGGACTTTTATTGTTTCTCCTTTCCTTCAAAGAGTCTAAATGATTGAAATGGGAAATACCTTGAACCCAATGTGATTCATCCTTTGAAGAAATATAAAAAATTGTCAAATACATGAACAATGATTCATTTTCACATAGGTCTCACAAGATCCACCAAGGTTGCGCAAGTATACTTGGGCACCGCCAAATGGTCGTGCAGGTGACTTGCATGCCCTCTTTGAATTTTTCCAAGGATCTTCACCATCCTATAAATACCCCCGGTGGGCCCCCCATTTGAGGATAAAAAATTCAAGAAACTCAGATTTGAGCACCTTGTGCCCTAGTCTCCTATCAATTCTTCTGAAAACTTCTAAGGTAATTTCATACCTAGAACGGAAGATCTAAAGATGGTGAGTATGGACTATGTGTTGAAACTCATCAACAATTGCGCGTTTAAGTGGCCAACCCTTATGGGAAATGGCTACACTTTCACGCTGCCTTACACCTTCAACAGAAATTGCACGCCACCCTTCTGGAAGCCCCTAGGGATAATACTAAAGGCTTGAGCAAAGTCTCTCCCATATATTACCTTATGGGTTGACCATTGCGCAAGTATCCATGTGTTTAGCAGTTACATCTGCGCGACCATGACCTGCGCCCCCATGCTGGACATGTGCACCCCTCTCTTTCAAGTTGCCTCTCATACCTATTTCATTGCTCTTATGCCTATCCACCTCTCCTATTCAAAATCCAGCCTTCAAAACCCTCTTTAATGCCATTTCTTTTTTCATGGATCCCTTGTTGGATTCCTTATCTGAAAGTAATTTTGTGGAACATCTCTCAAAACTATTTTATTTACATATCTTTATGTCATTAAGGATAGAGATTTCATTCATTCATCCTCATCCTTTAAGATGATAGAATCCTTAATTTGGGCCTCCTTTTCAGGAGTATGCCCCAGTCCATGTTCTCATAGTTTGGGCATCCTCCTCAGCATTAAGCCCCATGTCACCTAACCTGGGCATCCTTCTTAGGAGTAAGCCCCGGTCATAATTTTCAAAATCTGGGCATCCTCCTCAGGAGTAAGCCCCAACCATAATTTCCTTAACCTTGGCGTCCTTTTCTGGTGTATGACCCAGTCTTCAATGTTCCCAAATTTGGGCATACACCTAAAAAATAAGCCCCAGATTCCAAATCCCTTTAACTTGGGTCTCCTTTTCAGAAATAAGCCCCATATTACAAATCCCTTTAACCCAGGACTCCATCTCAGGAATAATCCTCAGTCATAATTTCACATAACCACTGTTAATTTACATTTGATTTTGTCTTCCTTCTTAGAATTAAAACACAATCATAAGTCCCCTCTTAATTTGGGCACCTTCCTCAAGAGTAATCTCCAAGTTAGAGTATCCAAATATCCATATGGAACATATACCATTATGGAACGTGTTCATGAGTTTCTTCCCTGAAGTGAAACCCAATATTCATCAATTTTGGGAAGTCATCTATACGTAAGTCCCACAACATTTCTTATGATTGCATCTTTCGTGGCACAATTGTCTTGTTTTACCAATACGACTTGTTTCTGACACCGAGTATGACTTAAGTGAGCTTAGAGTGTAAAAGTAATTATGATATATTTATTTGAGCCATCAATCATGAATAAAACTCATAATTCTTTACTCGAACTACATGGGTTTTAATTCATTTTCTAAAATAAAGGATACCAAGGTATCCCATCTATGTTTACGATCCCAACTATGAAATAATTCACGGCCTTCTGAATGATAATAAACTTCATGTTCCTCGTTGAGTGGCTTAAAACCAATATGGTTGTCATAATAACCAAGTGATTTCTATATAATGTGTCGAAGGGTACGATTGACCAAGAATCTCTAAACAAATACATATTATTCTATATCGATGAAGAACCATGAATACATATTAAAGATTCTCTAAATCCAATACATACTTATCATTGATTGTTAGATCTAAAGGAATGATCATTTTCATATTTGGTAATGTAATAAGGATTCACAAACATAACTTAAATATGTAAAGAGACTCACGGAGTAGAAAACAATTCCACTCAAAAAGGTGTGATGAGTCTGACCTCCCATCCTTTCGACCAATGAAAATTCTTAAGTCTCATCAATTCACAACTTATGAGCACCTACCTTTAGAATGTATGTCCAAATGGATATGGAATCATTGGATGTTTCCAATTCTTTGAACAAACCCATTAGAAACCACTTGGAATGTTTGAATCTTAAATCAATGAGGTCATACCCAATTCCATAAGAACCAATCACAATGTCTTACGTATTCAAGAATTAAGGATGATCACTATAGAACTAAATGGTTTTGAATACCTTAAACATTTGGGTATGGATGTGGGATGATATTTCAATGGGATTCATCCTTAGTTTACCATGAATTCCGATTGTGATGTATGTGATTTGGCTGGTCATTGATTGACTCATTAAATCATCATATTTCCTCCCTATCAAGGAGATGATTGAATTATAATATCTTGGGGAGTTTTATGTCTGACTGGATAGAATAAGTAATCTGGATCCCTCATTAATGATTTCTGATAGGGTATGTTGGTTCACATATTGGTTTTGGTTTATTTTAAAAGATGTAACAAGTTCAAATTTAATATTGATCACAGTTTACCATCTAAAAATGATTGATATACAGAAAGAGAAATTCGTGTTCATTGCGATCTTCTATGGGAATGTGTGCTCAGTTTCTGCAGTACATTTTAATGTAAAATTACACTAGTTAGTTTTACTATAAAAATAGTTAGCAGTCCTCAATTATTGTGGACCATTATTAGTAATTGTATGTGTGTCCATGTACATCTCCTTCTGTTGAAAACAGTTGGTAGAGTAGTCCTTGGTTGGACATCACCTTGTACAGGAAATGATGGAAAGGGTGAGGTAGATTGGGAAGAGGTTGATCACAATAGAGATTCCACTTAAATTATATGTTGAACATCAATGGTGGTCATTAGAGTTTTTGGATGGTTATTATGTTTTTGTTATAGTTTGACATTACATGGTACACCATCAGTTGGGTGGATATGAAAACTATCCATGAGAACTAATGAACCATTTGATATTGTGAATCATGTTGGAGAGGTGGTGTATTGGTTGTAATTTTCATCTCATTTGACTAACATCAATTATGAGTTATATTTGTTCCAATTAACAAGGAATAAAAATGTTCCATACTATTTGATTGTATTAGAGGATGTTGATATTGAGCCTGACAGCACCATGGTTGGGATACTAGAACATGTTATGGATGATCATGTGAAGGTACTTGGCTGTAAAACAATTCTCATAGAATATGTGCTATAATAGTATATGAAGGATATATAGGATATGTGCGAGCAGGAGTTGTAGATGATGTAGTGGTGGCCTTCTCTTTTTGTGAGTCAATGATGAAGATAAATTACTAGGTGTAGCATGATTTTATGGTGGGTATATTGTAACATCATGATACCCATATTCAACTACTTCTTTAATCTTTTTTTGATACCCTTTTTGTTTTATTGTGTTTTGGTCCTTTCTAGGATGGAGTTATTTTTTATAAAAATATATCAACGGATTGTGGTGTATTTTTCTGAATTAATGGAGTCAAGTTATAAATGTATAAAAGGGTTTAAAATGTTCATTATGGATCTGATTTTAATTGTAATCATTAGTGGTGGTTATATAGGGGTTTTTTATGGGATATAGTTATGGAATTAGCGCTAAAAATCCTTAGATCTAGATTTAAATTTTTCACATGACTCCAGATATGAGATTTGTTTATGTGGAAAAATTATTTTTTCCATAAAATATGAACATACAGTGTAACATCATCACATTTTCCGTTTTTAGTAAAGGTGTCTATTTTTTAGTATTTTTTTAATGTGGTGAATTTACACAATAGAAATATTACTTTTTTCATAAATGAATTTTTCCCAATGTTTTTATTTATAAATCATGTCTAACCCCTTCCTCATTCAATGTAAAGGCATCCTTTTGGAAACCTAGGGTGATTTTCGATGATCTATATACTTCCTGATTATTATGTTGAGTATTGGATCACCATTGAAGTTGTTTCTCCTCTCCTTAGTATGTAATATTTCTAATTATTCATTTCCATTGATCTCAATAACACAGTTGGATTAATTTTTGGATTTTATTATGATCACTTTATGTTTTTAATGATAAAATTTTAGATTCCACTAATGCCTTATCTTATAAAGGATGGTAATGTTTTTTTCAATCTCCATTTTTAATGGCAGGAAATATTCCATAGCACAAGAAGTATGGGTGTCTATAAAAGAATATTATTCTTAAATTTATGTATATTATTATAAATTCAATTGATGCAATTAAATAAAAATGAAAAAATTTACTTTAGAATGGTTTTCTTAGAGGATATTCTTGTTTTTAAAGTGGTTTTCAATAAGAATTGATAATTTCACAAAAAGTGTTTAAAAAATATTCTACGTGGTGGTTTTTATAATGAAAGGGGTCATCAAAACCTTATGTGTAAATTAATTTATGTGAAAATGACTTATTAATATTGGGAATATTTTTAAATTGGATATGTAAAAACATATTGCATCAGGAACCTCGCATGAATTAGGAATTAGAGGTTTCACTATTTTTTGTGTGATTCTACAAGAGATGTTATGTCACATTAGTATGTGTGGTTAAAAGATTAGTTATATTGAGTGGGGACTGCATAGGAATAGAATGTGCCATCTTTTATGTATAACACATATATCCATTGCTTATATTCCATATGATGTGTTTTGTCTTTTTGGATTTTTTTTATCATCTAATGTTATTTTCATGGTTATTGTATAACATGATTGTTTTATGGTTTATCCATTCCTAGTCACCAGTTTTTTTATAGTATACAAAATATGAGATTTTTCTATATGGTATTCTGTTATGAAAACCAAATTAATGTTTCATAAAATTGGTTCACTTTATAAAAATTAATTATGAACATTATTTGATTGAAATATAGCTATAATTAATTATCAACATTATAACTTTTATATATTTTTTTGGGTATCCTACTGTTCTTTTTTAAGCTCCTTGAGCCTTGTAAAATGCTTGAATTCTCCATTTCCAAAAATAACTCAAAGAGAATGTTATAACTCTAACTATGAGTAGTAATCACTTTTGAACAATTTATCATCCCTATGATCCCCATAAAAAATCATTTTTCCTATTATAAGATAATTAAATAAATATTATAAATACACATAAATGATATTATTTTATTTCTATAACCATTATCTACCCATCAATATGTTATAAAAATGTGATTATCATTCAAAAATACATGCAAAATAAAGACTCCTTGAAGAAACAAATTTCAATTTATTCAAAACCATGTTGCATAGATTGTTTAATGTGGTTATTTCAAGAATAAATATGATAATTAATGAATTATGATGATTTAAACAATACAAAACAATAATTTCTCTATTTCTTTTACATGGAAATGATAATGAAATCCATATATACTTGAAGACTATCACCTCCACAAATCAATGTATAACATGTTTCTCCTAGATGAGCCTTATTTATCCAAATATATTAAAATATTAGTAAATTCAATAAGAAATATTAATAATTTCATTAGAATACAATAATATTTATATTATTAGAATGTAAAAATTTTATAAACTCGTATCAAAATTGATTATAGCATGTCATTTTTTGGGTTAGTTTAGCCAACTATATAAGAAATGATAGAAAAAACTATCATGGATGAAAATGGAAACATAAATAATATTTTTTTTAGAAAAAATATGATATATTATTTTTATGGTTTTAAAAATTTCATGTTAACGTTAATCTTATTGTTAAAATACCACCCTTTGATCAATAAAAAATATTATCACAACCACACCATCAATTTCAAATCTAAGAACCATAAAAACACTCATGGGATGAAATAATAGTATTATGAGTCATTATTATAAAAATATTCTAGTAGAAAAAATAATTTACGAATTATTAAAATGTTATAAATTAATATCAATTGTCAGGAAATTTACAAATCCATTCAAAACAATTAAAATTATTAATGTCTTATGATGAAAATAAACTATAACTAACTAGTAATTGTGAAATGAATCGTAATAATTTAAGAATAAAAATGATAATATATATAAATAAGGATATTAAATTATTTATTTTGGATGTTATGTTTTTTATATAGGAAGTTAGATCAGGTTATACTATGTGGGAATTCTAGGTAAGAGTTTCATATCAAATGTCCCATTTTTAGACATCTTATATATTATGAAACTAATTTTGATTGTTTGGTGTATTAATACTATTTATTGTATCATACCATTTTTATATGATTATTAATTTAATAGTTAGTTTAACTTCATGTATTCTCTTTAAATATATTTTAATCACATGTTATAAACCCATAAGATATCCTCATCATAATTTTCATTCATTGAGTCATATTCTATATCCCCCTGTGTTTAATTTTCTACCATGTAGAAATTCAAAATAAATGTATTTATCATTTTTTCCATAAATTTAATGGTATATAGAGATCCAAATATTGTTATATGTTTCATGTTTTTTGAGTAAATATATACTAAATGCTAAGGGTACCTATATCCAATCTCATTATCAAACTGATATTTCTTATGAGTAATAATCCATTTGGGAAATCTATATACTCTTTATATCTAAACTCTAGACCATTTAATTCTCCTTTTGTTATTATTTATGGATTTCTATGACCTTTTTCTATTTCACTTCCTTGATATATAATTTATCTTATGTGATTCTTAAAATCTAAACTAAACCCACATATACATTACCGTCAAAAATCATCCTAGTCTATGTTTTTTTAAATGTTGTGGTTGATGCCTCATTTAGTATTAAATCAAAGTAAGGACCTATTTAATTGGGTAGAGGGATACCCATTACATATCTCTATGGCCTAGTGGGCATTTAGTGCATTACATGGCCTATAGGGCCAATTTTTGGACCAAGGCCCATTCTATGAATAGTACTGTTACAGTACCAGCCAACTATAGTTCCACACAGTACCCTCCACCGCTACAGGGGTCTGCCGCCGGTATGGTGACCTATCACCACTATAGTTACCACTGATTCAATAGTGTAGTTGTGTTATAGTACGTTATAGTACATGCTCCCAATGGGTTTTGATCCCCCATTTTTCATGTAGGATTACAGGGTGCTTACCACTAAGCCAATCCACAACTACATTCCTTGTCTATGACCCCATTCATTTCATTGATGTGATTAACCATGATTCACTAATAAAGTAATTTTATCTTTTAAAATTTGATATTGTTCCCTATATTTTGATATAATGTATTCTATTTTTAAAAATATATCATTTTGAAAAAACTATACCTCTTTAAACTTTTATTTGTGAACACATTTGTCCATCATTATGAGATATCATGTTTCTGATGTTTCCTTTTATTTTTTTTAAAATGGTTTTAAAAATAATTTTCATTCGAAATTATTTTTAAATTAAAAATAATAATTTTAATATTTCATAAAAAATATAACATTTTATAATTAATTTACTTATTTTAAAATGGTCTTTTCAATTCTATAACATTGAATATTCTTTTAAAAATGTAATTTTTTTTTAAAAAAAATTATATTTTCTTTCTGAAACCAATTTTTATTTTTGCATAGAATAACTATTTATATTTTATTTTAAAAATATGATTTTTTTTAAATTTCAATAGTAATCTTTTACATAGTGTAACTTAACATTTTTTTTTAAAAAAAATGTAGGAATTTTTTTCTAATGGTTATATTTAGTTAGGCATAAATTCTCTACAAAAATACATAAATATTTAGAACCAATAGAGATATTTTTTATATATCACCTTCTAACTGAATTTATGAAGTATTCCTTTTGGTTTGTTGAATTGTAAGTTTCAATTTATCTACCTTTGAAATATTGTTTTCTGAAACTATTTGGAAATGATAAGGAACTCATATAATTTCCCTAGGATTTTAGGAAATGATGACTAATAATAATATTATGTCTACATATGTCTGTATGGTGATTGGTGGAATCATATATGACCCTATAATGCATTGGAAATTTTTATATCTCATGATATAATACTGTCCTATGAGTTTCTCAAGTCGAGTCAACATTGGACAATCAATTATGTAACAATAGAAAAACACACACAAATATTTAAGATATTAATGTTAGTAATGTATTGTGAGATTTAATTATAAGGCCCCCATGAAATGGTTAAAATGAAGTTGTTTTATCAACTACGAAGTAATATATTAATATGCTTATGTTTTTATCATAATTTTTTTTTGTGATTTCCAATATATTTTCATATTTCCTGGTCATATGACTATAATTATTCTCTATAGAACATGTGTGTTATCAAAAAAATATTATTCCACTATACATGTTTATTAATTTGGGATTAAATTTCCTCCTATCAGAATTTACATGTAACAGTTATTTTTATATGTTTTTATTATAATATGTTTATATCATGGTCATGTTTTATCATACTCTTATGATTTAACACTTGAGTATATATTGATATGGTTTTAACTTATTCAGAATTGGACTTGACCGCTTTTATATATTTCTATTCCTTAGGTTTTGAAGATTGGTGTTACCTTTCATATGTGAATAAGGGAGTACAATTTGGTTTTATTATAGATATATTTTCCTAATTATCACAAAAGAATTTCTATTATAGATAATACATAATGAAGCTAAACCTTATCTTATTATGATTATTATTTTTAGATATAATTTTTAATTTATAAATTTGATATAAAATAGAAATATGTATATCTCCCCTCATAAAATATTGAGTTCTAAGAACATTAATAATTAATGCTTTTAGCACCCGATCAAGGAGTTGGGGTTTAGGGGGCCTCATACTAGGGGGAAATAATCATCTTAGTAAGGAATTTTGGCTGTTTATATCTTGTCTCAATGAGACTGAACATATCTGATATAGTGTAATAGACTATAGGGTAAAATATGAAGTTGGTTTTGGGTAGTCAATAGGTTATAGAATGAGGTATTCATTTATAGGTTTGTAGATGGTTCAAAACTGGGTATATCCTAGATCATATAATGGAATGTTTAGTAATTTACCTTGATTACATATTCATTATCCATATAGAATTTACACATTTTTTCCTTTACTCAGTTGGTATATATTCCACCATGTCTTGTTTTGATTTTTATATAGATATGGTACCTAAGTTAATTATTTATACATTATTATTTCATTTTGATTTTATTTAATTTATAGTAAAAAATGGAATGGTTTATGTATTAAATATATTTTAGAAAGTTTCTTTGAAAGTAATGTTTTGGAAAAGGGAGAAGAATATTATAAATTTTTTTAAGTGATCATTTTTATTTATGAAAAAAGGGGATTTTAGGAAATAATATATCTTATGATGTTCTATTTTGTTAGTGTATGTATACGAAACATATCTTATAAATTTTATTTTCAACTATCAAAAATAAATTTTTCATTTGTAAGGGATTTTTATAAACTCTTTGGTCTAAATCACAATTAACTATTTTATTATCAAAATTATTTTGATGAAATGTGAATAACTATAATGTCCATATAGGACTAAAACCATCAAAATAAATGATATAATCACTGAAGATAAGTTTGAGCCTATTGACAATTTTTCGCTAAATAATTTACAAGTGAGAAAATATAACATTGTTCATTTATATTCAATTATAACATCTTCAATGTGATAATCAATCCTCTCCAATGAATATATGTACTCATAAATTATGATATTTCCATCATTGAATCATGTTATCAATAAAGGGTCCTACTTAATAATCATGCAATCTACTTGCCACTGTTGTCCACCTAGTGCACACATTCCATCATTTTTTCTACTTCCTCTATGAAGGTATTTATTGTAATATATTCCTCCAACATGTCCCCCATCTAATGATGTATGAGCTCCAATGGGTTCTAGTTTTGGACATTCTTCACCCCCATCTCCTATTACAGACAGTTCATAACACTCTTTGACCTAGCCTTAGCCAAGCCATATCCCTTTTCTTCTAGATTTCTATACATTTTATCACAATAAACATCAAATAATTCGATATCTATTAATTTAGTTTTCTTACATTACTTGGTTTACATCAAATTTAGAAGTAATGAATAGTGCATGCTCTATTTTTTGCTTCCCATTAGTCAAATTGTAGTTCCCAGATTCCATCCTAGTCTTATTCTAATTCTTCATTCACTGACTATATAGAATATGGCTGTGACTCCCACCTAAATTGTGCTCTGAGTAATAATAATAATATAATTCCTCTCACGATGGTGTACCATAAATCTATTTCCACTCAATGTCATTCTTCACCTGCGTGAACACTTCTAGATCATGTGACATACCACTAAGATACAAGCCTTGAAATTGGTTTCTAATTAGGATCCTAATTTAGTTCTTCCTCATGGTGGATTCTATTGTTTGACACCCTAAATCATCTAGAGTACCCTAGTTGGAAGATACATGAACCTTTTCACCACTATCATCCCCCACTGACGCCAAATACATCACCCCATGATCTAGGGATACATATAGATGAGGACAAATCAGCCAAATGTCAATGGAATCATTTACTCAATCCTCCTCAAACATTTTTTTATCCCCAAGATCCTTCTCAGTTAACCCTTGATCACCTAAACCACTCTCTTGGAATGAAAACATTTCCACAATATTCTAATTGGTTGTAGGTTTTTCCACATTCAGATGACAGTCCTGATCTATAGCAATACCTCCCAACTAATCCACTAGATCACCACTCGCCATATTCGGACCATCACCCATATAACTAGATCAACATAGTAAATGGGATTCTAGATACTAGAGACACCTACACATCATTAAATAATTAACTCATGATTCAAATAACACCGATTCTTATCACCTGAATTCTAACCCAAAATAATCCCACACCCATGCCACTAGTGTCTTGAATAAATCAACCTCCACACTTATCTATGGGTTAACAATATAGGTAAAAGAATGATTTCTATTATAGAATCATAGAAAATTTCTAACCGTGTTCCCTAGAAATCAAGGGATTTTTCGGTTCTGTAATGAAAAAGGATGTTTAGAAAGGAAACACGAATTAAATTGGAAGAGGAATCTCGATTCACATAGAAATCAAATGACATGTGAAATAGAAATAATCTAAAACTAATGTAATTATGTGGAGCAGTGGACCATACGAAAAATATATATTCATCGGAGGATAAATGACCCATTAGGTGTCATTTTTTTGAGAATACCAACAATCACTTGCAATTATAAACAACAGGATTTGAAGGCAAAGCGGTCAAATTCATCAAAAAAATATTTTGATGCATGAAAAGAGAAACTATGGTAAGATCCTAGAGGATTGAAACTTTATGTGAACTCCAAAATATTTAACAGAAAATGTATCACACCATCAAATAGATCTGGAACATTTAGTCTTAGCGATGTAGCTTGAAATTAAGATTGAGCGTCATTGTTTAAGGATAGGGTAAATGATCAGGGCATCAAATATGAGGAGGAATGAAATCCCCCATTATATAGATATGATATAGGGAGGTCAAGGCCACATGTATATTTGTTGGGGTATCACTACTAGGAGCTGTGATCCGAGGTTGAGCACTCCAGTATCAAGAACTATTTGGTGAAATCTCAATGGGATTAGTACCGTTCACCCCTAGTATACACTAATATGTGTATAGTTGTCTTATATTTATTTTTAGTTTATGTAAAATTATTCTTGAGGGGTTTTATGTTTAAATTATTTTTTAGGTTATCTTTATTTGAGGATAGTAACTGGTGGTCACCTTGTAATTTTTTGTATATGTTCTTAGTTTTGCTTTTTGTTTTCTGTCGGTATGTATATGTATCTACATCTATGGCCCTTATCATGTTCATTTTATTTATTTATTATTCAGATTATTTTTTCTTTCATCTCATTATAGTTTAATTTATTGAAGGTGTCCTTATTTATATGAAATTAAATAAATCGTTATATGTAGTTTTATATCATGTGGGAAATTTTTTCAATTTTATCAGGCTTTGAGATCCTAACATTTGTTATCAACATAAGTAGATCAGGAAAAAACCTCATGTATAACATGGGCTGGTCTGGGTGGTTTTTCTAGGGGTGTACTAAGTTGGTTTCTAAAAATTTATATATATCTAATTCCATTATTATATAATCATATTCAATTAATTCTCATTACATCAAAAAACCTACCCTCTATGATGGTATTATCTGCAAATTTCTCTTTTTAAATAATGATTATAGTCTTTTGGTAGTGATCACAATATATGACCTAGATCAATTAATAAAAATTAATTTTTTCTCAAGTGGACATAATTTTATTAATATTTTAATCAATCTCTTATGATTTTAAATGATTACTTCGTTTGATTGAACATAAGTTGTGCAATACTGATCTTAAATGAACCACAAAATATTATTATTTAAAAATAACAATTATTACCTATATTTTGAATTGGAGTGTAGTAATAATATTAAACACATTATGATATATATATATATATTCTTCCAAATCAATGTAACATTATTTAATTTTCTTTAATAAACAATCAATCATTTTTAGTAGTCCTTTTTTTCTTCAAAAATAAGGATTCTTCAAAAATCGACAGTATTTTTTCATGTTAGTATTATAATATATTTATTCTGATTTTAGAAAAATAAATTGATAAAAAATATATTTTTTTAATTTATCATATCAATGTTATATCAGTTATTAATTTTACTTCATTTTTGTAAGGAATGATTTTTCAGTAAATAGTGATAATAAATTCTTTTGTAAAATGATCATTTTATTTTATTGAATGTTATCATCATTCTTTGATATTGATCTTAAAATAAACATATTTTCCTTTATTTATAGATATAATAATAAATTTAATAGTAATCTACATTACATTAAATTTTTAGTATGATTTTTATTTGGCATAAAAAAGAATTTTGGTTAACAATGTTTCTGATGTGTTTTACACATTTACATTTATGTTTAAAAATCCACATATTGCAATTGAATATTATAAAACAGATTCATATTTTTGTACCATTAGTTTCAAATTTATTAGATAAAACACTTTTAATTATTTTCATTTTCAACAGTAATTTTTTTAAATATTTTTCGCAATTTTAAGGCTAAATTTAGTAATTATAGATAAAAATAATGTGATGAGGCGAAAAAATTTCCCTATGACCTTTATTATTTTTTTAGATAATTATTTTTTCAACCATGACAAAAAAATGTTCAAAAAATTGTAATTTATTTCAACTTTCCATTCTTAATGAACAATTTTTGATTTCAAACAATGAATAAAAATGATATTATACTCTCATTGTTATAATATATCTAATATTTCTCATAGGGATTAAATGCTGTTACATTTGATTATAAATGTTCAATTTAGATATAAAATTTTTATTAAGTTAATTTATCATTAATTTTTTGTTATGAAATTATTTCCATTTTATCATTCACAATTCCAACAGAGATCTTGGGAAAGCGATAGAAAAATCAAGTAATTGATTTTCAAAACACTGAAAGTTGTATTTTTTTGGTGAATTATAGTGCAATGTTAATTTTATAGATAAAATATTATAAATATTATAAATATTTATAATGAAATTACACTATTATAATTATGTCCTTAATTTCAAACTATATGGATAGACTCAAAATTGAATATAATGGTAGTCTTTTTTAAATACTATTTTATTTTATGATTTAAAATTATATAAAAATATTATATATTGAATGGTTAGTGGAATATATTGCATAAAATCAATCTTTTTCCTTTTCTGGTCAATTTTATCTTTATTAAAAATTTCATGACCACAATAAAATACAAAACATTGATATTAGAGTAATCATAAAAAGATTTAATAGAGGTTAAAGAAAATAGATATTGGTTAAAACATCACCTAAACTTTTACAAATTATATTTTATGATATTATCTCGAATCATACTCATCCTATCATAAAAATATAAAAAATTTCTATAGTTATTACATGAAAACTAATTTATATTAATTTAACACATCACATAATTCCCAAAGTCCTACTACTCTCACTTGAATTAGGGAACCTCATCTCCTATCTTCCTCACTCATTTTGAGAAATATTGATTAAAAAAATTGCTACCCAATACTATCCCAAAAATACATTTACATAACCAAGATTCTCTTTTCTTTTAAAAATACAAAAATATAAGGCGTATGTTCTAAGATAAAGTGCTAATATATGGGGTAGTTATAAGTCATAACTGACCTATTTCAAGTTTACATCATCTTCTACATTATTCAAATCTATTTAAACTATGATGATATAATAACATAAGTATCTAATATATATTTAAATGTTACTATAGCTATGTTAAAACCCTTTTTATCTATATTTCCATCAAATGGGGAATGGAAACAATATTCATCTATATGTATAGACAATAACCTCTATGAGATGATGTGTTTAAATTTCCATAAATGTATATCATGAAAATTTAAAATGATTAATTTTAAATATATATATTCTAATATATATATTTTTTATGAAATAATTATATTTATTTAAAGTTAATATGTATCCTATTTTTTTACACTTCTATCAATTGGAAAATGATAAAATTGTTTTTCACTAATTAGGGATTATCACCTCAACAAAGAAATGTGATTTATTTTACATGTATGACATAATAAATGGGTGTAAATTTTTTTGATGAATAAAAATGATAATAATATATTTATTATTATTATATATAAGATGTAACAACTACCAATTTGATAACAGTTAACATAATGAATTTTCTACAAAACTATTTACTGAACGTCCTAAAAATAAACTACGTGGAATAAACCAATTATGTAAATAAAAATTTAATTATGGTAAATAAGTTAAATTATTATATGATAATTTAATAAACTTGAAAATATTATTAATAAATTAAATAATTAATATAATTTTATTATACTAAATTTTAAGAATGTATGTATCTATTTGGGATTGTATATATGGGATTTCTTATCTTAATTTACATTAATTTATTTATACTTAAACTTCATGGTCATTTGAATTGACATTTGATATTTATGTTTAATTTAAAAATTGTCTTTATGGATTTTAATATTTTTAACATAATCCCTCAGGTGATTAATTCTCAATTCACTGATGCCAACTTTTTCAGGAAATTTTACATCTCACTTTTATTCCTATGAGACATATATCATAAACTCCATGTGTTTACTTTCAGCTGGTTATGTACCACAAATGAAAAACTTTTATAAATATTATAATGAATATTATATGGTTTTAAAAATCCTTCTATGGATCTACCTTTCATGATTTATTTAGAGATTACCAAACATCAAATAATTTATAATCTCAAAATATATTCTTCAATACATATGAAAAATTATATACATAATTTCATTTATATGTTGTATATATTGTTAAATTGATAGGATATATCAATAATTTTTTTATTTTATGGACATTTAAATATTCAATTATTTTTATTCTCTCATGGGACTTATGATTCAAAAAGTAATAATATTAATATCGGGGTTATGTTTCATTACCATTTTAATTATGATTTTTGTACATCAATTTCAATTAAGAAACATATATGATCATTATTTAATAAAATACATAATTTTTTAGTAAAATAATGTAAATTTTTTGTTTATATGTTTTAGTACCACTATCCTTTCCTTTGTAGGATGAATTGTTCAGATAATGTTTTTTTGAACATTTTTCATTATTTCTACCCTTTTGGTAGAAAAAAATTTTTCTTCCATATATTTTTTTTATAGATTCAAATAACATTTTATATGATTATTAAATTATAATTTAAAATAATCTTTAACAAAATTTTATATTTAATAATAGTTATAAAAATAAACATTTATTCTTTTTCTAAACACGTCACTTTTAACAAATTTCTGAACCAAATGTGTGTTTTACTATTTACTATATAAATGAATATTCTTACAATCATACCTATGATTTTCCAAGAATATTCCTTTAAATTTTACTATATTATTTATCAAATAAATATAATTCAATAATACATTAGAAATATTTATATTTTATATAAGTGATTACAAAATTAAAATGGTATTTTCCTCATGAAATATTAAAATGATATTTAAAAAAAATTGTTTATTGTAAAATAATTTTATAATAATTATTATTTACTAGGGGGATATGATACAATGATACCAAATTTATTATTTATGTAAGTGGATTATTATTTTTTGATTTCTATTTTCATGGAACCCCTTTCTTTTCAATAAGTATATAAATCATTCAAAGAATAATGATTTCAGTTTTGATGAAAAGTGTATGTTTCTATATTTTCTAATATTCTTTTATATGGAGATTTGTATGATTGACTGAAATGCAGAAATATTATAAACAAGTACTGGTGCATTAATTATAAATCATGAATGGGTGTTTTAATTATAAATAAATGAAGGATTGTTATCTTATATCCCTTCAATTCATTAAATAATTATATTGAGTTAAGATGTTGAATGTTATTTATATGAGATGAAAGATTTATGTTACTACATAGATATTATGGAGTTCAATTATTATAATTTACTGCAAACAGAATATAGATTTTACCAAAAATAGATTACACCTATGAGATATATGAATTATCTAGCTATGTGATTCCATGATGAATATTTTATGTTCCGCGATACCTAAATAGTTTATAAATTATTATTTATAGTTCTAATGAATCATTTTTTCATGAATTTTCTTCACAAGACTTGTGATTGTTGACCTATATAATTATTTATCTATATAAATGATTTATTCCATGTCTGATGATTTATGATCCACCCATTTAGGGGTTTTAATACTCATAAATTATGCTGTGAAACATTGATTATTTCCTCATATCATTAAACTCATCTTATGCTCACTAATGATTTTAAATTTTTAATTATTATTCTTACCCTTACTAACATTCTCAGCTCACCAGTCCTATGATTTATATTTCCATGGATTATGATGATTTTTTTAATAAATATTTATAGAAATGTTTCATGCATTATAAATTGAAAGGACATGTTGAAGATATAAATTGATGTAATATCATTAGGTAATTCTACAATAATGGTCACCTTATCATATGGTTATTGTTATGTAAGAGTTTTTTTTAATTATCTAAAACATTAAACCAAAAATAATCGTGTGTATGTATGTGATAAACTAATTTTTTCATGTATTTTCTATCGATAAAATTGGGTCACATTCTATTTATCAATGTGATAAATACAATGATTATATTTTAAGCATTGGATATCGATGTGTGATTCCAGGGCTATTGTAGTTGGAATCCAAGTAATATTTTGAAAACATTGGATATTCAGATAAATTAAATTAAATTAACCTTAATAGTTATAAATTCTATCATAGGTTTATAAGATTATGTTTTATCATAATTTAAATAGAATAATAACATTATTTTGGAATTATGGGATGATATTTTATATTGTTCAATGATATTTTTGGAGGTGTTTTTTCTAGATTCTGTACTATATAACACATAGCTTCATCATAAATTATTATTTATAAATAATAGTACTAAATATTTTTGAATGTATGATGAATGGTATGAGGCATCCTTGGTGGTTAAAACAAACATTAACATTAATTAAATTGAGGTTATTTGGTATACGTGTTTATTAATTTATGCAATGCTATATGTTAATCCATTGGTGTTATTGTGAATTTTTTTGGAGTCAAATGTTTTTTTATATTATGACTTATTAATTTTTGTTATTATCATTTTGTGTGATAACTATTTTATATTCAGTATAGATTGAAGAATATTTTTCTATCCTCTGGTATTCCTCTTCATCAATAAAAATTTTGTGATAGTTATTTTGGAATTAAATACAAATATTCATTATTTTGAGTTAATGATGTGATAATGGTGGAAATTATTTTGAAACATGCAAGAAAAAATGAAATTATGTTTTGGGTATTTTAGAAAAATCATGTCAGTATATTTCATTATATTTATATTATATTGTTAAAAGGGATTCATAAAATATATGAAAGGGAATATTTAAATGAATAAATTTTCCCATTAACATTATTTATGATGAATTATATGTCACTTTAATGGCTCATTAGTTTTTGGTTTTATGGTCATTTAATTTATCATTATCATTAACTATATTGTGATCAATGTTCTCACCCACTATCTACTATCATTTGAACATTATTGTTCTCATATACTTCAATATTTATAAATCCCACTAATGTTATCCTATTTTTGAACCTAGTGATATGTTATTCTAGATGACTTTCTTATTTTCCATTCCCATTTTCCAAAATAATATTTTGATAATCCTTTGTATAATGTTTATTTTTAATAGCTGTATTTTAAAAACATTAATCCTTAATTATTGATTTCAAAATTTAATTGAGATCAAATGATTTAATAATGTTGTTTGAATATAATAACATGATTTTTTAATAAAAAATTACTATGTTCAACTGCATTCAAGACATATTACAATGAGATTTAACAAACAACATAGTATTGTTATTTAAATGAAGAAATTAAAACATATTCATTTATTTGGAGAGAATGAATATTATTATCCATATATATATATATTATGTTCCCTCTCAAAAATATTTTTTTATACATTCTTAGGATATAAGCACTCAATTTCTTAAAAAAGCATATTATGCTTCAAAAATACATTTTCATAAAAAATGGTTTTTATTTCTTTTTCTGGTTAAATTTTATAATTAATTTATGAGTATTTTATAAAAATAATTTTTTAAAATGATATTATTTTTTAACATATCATATCATATTTTCATAGTGGTAAATTTTGATATTTTTCTATAATGAATGAGTTTTCAGTAAATAGTTAAAAGTACCAATGTTTTAAAACAATAGTTTTTTCATTGAAAATCACATTCTGAATTTAATTTTATATTAAATAAAAATAATTATAAATTACTTATAAAAAATAAAATTAATTTAATATTAATAATATTTATACTTTATTTTATATTATGTTCTATTTTAGGCTGAATATTCATTTTTGAAAAAACTATTTATCATTGTGTTTATATATTTGTGTTTAATTTTTGTATTTTATAGAAATTGTGTTAAATAAAATTGATTACATATTTAAAATAAATAATTTTGAGTTTTTAAATAGGAACCATTTTCTATTATGAATAGTAATTATGTTAAATATTTGCCACCTCAATTAGGGTAAATCATATAATTAATAGTAAAAATAATCTGATATGGCCTAAAAACCTCCATAAAACATTTCAATATTTTATTTTAATTAATACCCAAAAAAAAAATAATTTGGAAAGAAAATCCACATTCCCTTGATAAAACCCTTAATGTGATATTATATATTAAATAAAAACAAACTCTCACTATCTCTCTATTTTAATATCAATAATATTATTTAATAGGGATAATAACTGTTTATTTTTTGTTTTAAATGATTATTTGAGATATAGTTGAATTTTTTATATTGATAATTTATTTATAATGTACGGTGTTGAAATAATTACTTTAAATCTAAAAGAAATGTCGAAACACTGATTCTGAAAGAAGTTAAAAAATTAAGTAAATGGTTTTAAAAATAGAACATGTAATATATTTAGTGTGAGTTATATTATCTCAAGAATTTATTAGATAACATATTTAGATTTTTTTAATTTGTTATTCAAATTCAATTTTTGTTTCTCTGTAATTGAAGTCAAACAATCTACATAGTCATTAAACTTACCATAATGGTAAATTATGTTAAATACTATTTTATTTAAGGATTTTAAATTTATAAAAATATTATATTCTATAAATTGAGTGGTATTTGGTCAATAAGATCAACCATTTTTTAATTATAACCAACTTTTTCTTTTTATAATAAAATTCAAAACCAATAAAAAGTAAAACCGCATGACATCATAGTAATAGTATAAAGTGTGACATAAGGTAGTTTAAGGAATTTTTTTTAGAAAATATTTTTATAAAAATATTAGTATCAAATTAAATAAGAAATTTAATGATAGTAAGCTAAAGGGGGGATATATATGTTTCTATGAATTGATATTCATGATAAATTCAAGGTATTCCCATAGCCATATCATTTATTATAAAATATAAATCAATCATTTCATTACTAACATGAATCCAATTCTCTACGAATAATTATATCTGAGTGACAATGGTACATTCAGAGAACTTATGAAAGTGTTCATAAATAGAAATTTGAAATTAACGACTCATGTTAAAAATGATTATTTGGTGATATGAAAATGAAATTGTATTGTAATGGAAGATTATGTGATAAACCTTACAGTGGGAAGAATATTCACTTTCCAACATACATAAATTGTGGGAGGAGTCATTGGGGGAATTAACTCAGTTGAATATAAAATTTATTCATAATTAAATGAATATGAAATCAAACACATGGTTGTCAAAAATAAATAATGAGGTCAGTTAACAAAATGGTTGAGAAGAATATGCCATAAAATGCACAAAATTTTTTTTAATGTTTTTAATGAAAATATTTAGTGTATTATGAAAATAAATGCACAAATTTAAGAAATAATGGAAAATTTTAACATCAAACCCTTCTAAAAACATTGGAAAAGGAATATATTATTCAATGAATATGTATTTAATTAAACAACTGAAACTTTTGGCAACATTTAATGTAATTATCGTCCAAGATCTAGAAATAAGTTTCTGGATTTGGGTTCCCCATATCTATTAAAATATTTTAATTTATCTGAAATTATTCATGTTTCCCCTCATTGATTAGATATTGAATTATCTATTAAAATATTTTATTTTGAAATAATATCACCCCATGTATATAAATCTTCCATAACTGGGGTATTTTGTTTCTATAAATTATGAACTCAAATTATTCCCCCTTTTTATAATTTCATTTCATATTGGTCATGGATTTACTACCTATTCATATAGATCATTTTGTAATTCAGGATAATTAATTTTTATAATATACAAAACATTGTACTTTTATCATTTATTGAAATAAGGATGACTATTTATGACATTTATGAACTAATTATTAAAAAAATATCTTGATTTCTAGAAATGAAGGATATTTGGTTTATGTTGTAAGAATGGTACTCAACATTGAAGATATAGAAATGAGGAATGATTTTTTTGATATATTTCCCCAACAGTTCATGGGTCATTCCCTGTAACATTTTAGAGTGTATCTAATCATTTTATAGATGGATATTTTATCTATATATAATCAACTAATGATGAAAAATGATGATATACCCAGAAAAACCATCCATACATGATATGGAAATTTTAAATTCATAGTGAATCATATTTTATATATGATTCCCTTTTACCATCATGGATCTAATGAATATAGTCTGTAGGTATTTCCAAGATAAATTTGTAGTAGCATTTGTATAATAAATACTTATATATTTATAGAATAATGAAAAATAAGTATGATATTTGAGGATTGTGTTGATAAATTTATAAAATTATAAATCTCAAGAAACATTTGGATAGTGTTAAAATAAGACATTAAAATTGCCCTTATTGAATTATTTATTCATTAGTGAATATATATATATATATATATTATTCCTCAAATTTTATAGGTGATTTTAAAATGGTATATAAGAACTTCTATAACTAAATATTATTGTTTCTCTTGAAGGGATTTACACTATCATTATTTTGTTATAAATTTGTAAAAAATTTAAAATACACTATGTTACAAAGAAGTAGATAAATTATCTATGGATAGACTTAATCTCGAAAAGATTACAGAGCTTATAATGTTGTTCTTTGGTGAATCTGTACTCATAAAAATCTATAATAGTGATGGGAATGTTATATTGAATGTTTTTTTAGTGAAGGGTGCCAGTTCTTTTATTAGGAAAAATGAAAAGGTGGCAACATTTGTGTAACATTCTTGACCCAAAACACATTTTATTAGCCATATTGGGTAATTATTTGACCATAGGCCTAACATCACATATTCTAGATACTACATACAAGAAGATATGGTCTTTGGTGAATAATAATGGAGAATATACCCAAAAATCATATTTAACCAACTTGTTGAAATAATATTCAATTAGTCATCACAATACCAAAAAATAAAAAAAATCCTTACCAAATTTAATAGAAGAAATAAAAATAAATATCTATAATATAACTCTTAGATAAATCATATAAGTGATTTACCATAAATGTATCCCTCAATAGTAATCAATCACAGTTAGCTGCATGACTACAAGAACACCTCCAAATATTCCTGAGGCTATCAACTACCTATGAGGGTCCACGGTGGGACAATCTAAATAATATACCCTCAAGATCATAGTGTTTAATAGTTGTTTAATAATTTCAAAAAATAATATAATCATAATGAAAAATATAGAGATAATGAATGAAATATATAATATTACAACTAGTAATCACATCCATCAATGTCGTATAAAAAATCAGGATTGTTGAAATATATAAAAATGGTAATATAGGAATTAATGGAAGGAGTTACAAATATATGAAAGTATACAAAAATAACCCAAAATTCCAAAATAGTATCTGTAGATAGCATCAAAATTTCTAGAGTAGTATTTTTCTCCCCCTTTCCCATGCTACAATTAGTAATGTATTGACAATAAACTGCTTTCCCCTTTTCGTACCTGCATCCATGAAGTCTATCTGGGTTCCAACAGATAACCTAATTAGAATTTGAATAACCTCAGTAGTCCACCACCAACAAAGTCTATTTACATAACATTTATTAATATATTATAAAAAGTGTGTAGATATCATTCAGAACTATAAATGAAGTGTAGTATATAAATTACACACTTCTGTATGTGTTCCCATGGAATATCCATCCTATAATACATACTTAAGACTATGTTGGGATATCTCTACATAATCATTTGGTCATTATTTAATTTATAAAAATCAATTGTGATCCATATCATGGCCTATGAAAAAACTATAAATCACATCCATATATTATTTCTAAAATAATTTGATCAATAACATGTATGTATTTGATTGAATACAATATTTTTTTGGACTATCATACACGACGTATATATTCAATTATTTAGAATTTCAAAGATATATTTATTCCATCATTGGCATTCAAAATTTGAATAACAGGTATCTCTCCAGGTTTATCATGATATAGTCACCTTACGCTCTCATCCTAGGTATTTGTAATCAGAATATAGGTTTCACTCTACTTGCGATATAATTTCATCAACAACTGAATCCATAATTGGTGTCCATAAAGGGACAACAATTGTATCTAATGGAGTATAAACTAGTTAGTCCTCTGAGTCTTTAATTTAAAGTCCACAAAATGATTCCATGGGTCACTCGTGGCATAATATCAGTCAACCCTCTGAGACTGTCTATGGTAGTCCATAAATGACACCATGTATCACTCTTACTTGTCCAAGTCAACGGCCAAAATGAGTCAATCCATGGATTCCATATTAGATCACATGCGCCACCCGAGATTCTTTATAATCATTCAATATTAATTCATTTAATAAATCATGTCAAAGGACTCTATCTATGGAGATCCAAAATGGGAACCCACCTCTCACTCTAGACATGGCGGTAATAATGTTCATGTGCCCGAACACTATCCATGCCATACAATTCCTCATTTTAACGTAATTATCCATAACAACAATATAATCAATTAAATTACCTCAAATGGTGTTTTAAATAATATAATATCATTATAATTCATAGAACCACATGATTCCTACCATTTATCTTAACTTGTCATTTGGCTATAAAGAACGTCTCAATCCTATGCGAGAAGTACAATGACCAATAGCTTGGTGATATGATATTTCATTCCATCGACATCCATTTTAATTGTAATGTAATAATTTCATTTAAAATAAAAATTAAATGTTATAAAACTCATATCTATATAGGTGAATCAAAATCATAATCCATCCATGGTGTTTTTATGAAATTTAACCATTCACCCAGGTGTTGTGCGAAATCGAGGTATGTTACCATAAATAACACCACAATGGGTCTCATGGGACATATCAGTCAAGACTACCATTCAATTAATGATTAAACTAATTTAATACATGTCTATCAGAAAACATATGGTGAGGGTCACAACTGAATAATATATAAACACCAATACATTGAGGGAAATATAAGAGACCACCTACCTTTTTCTTCTAGAATAACACTTTTCCATTCTCATCCTCTGATTTGATCCAGGTCGAAATAAAATTGAAGAACATATGAAAACCCTGGAAATGGGGAATATTTTTATTCACCAAAGATAGCATAATTGATTTAATAATAAAGGATGAAATGAACCTAACGAATGAATAAATAAAAGCTTTTTATCCAATGTGACGAATGGTTCTTAATATTGAGACAGGATGAAGAAATGAGATAAAAGCCTATGGATGAGGGTTAAATATCTCTACATGTCTGTGAGTGATTGGTATAGAAATGAATCTGAAAAGCGGGGTTATCCGACTTAAAATAAAAAAATAATAATTGTAATTTCCCTTTGTTTTAAAGGGTTCGTGGTTTGGCCACATGGTTAGACAAACTGTGTACCAAGAGTATACCTACCACTATCCAAGACAAGTGGCATGCAATGCAAGGGGAAAATGTTTTCCAAACAATGCTATATCTATGTACATCCATTGTGATGGGTGTACACCTTGGATACGAAAATTTTCAAGATTAAACAAATTGTGGAGAACCTAATCACTCCAATATATGGATCACTCCAAGACCTCACATGGTTTCTTCATAAAATGTGATCTCCTATGCATGTTTTTTTCGAATCGTAGACCTTCACATTTTCATCATAACTCAGTGTTCATTGCGTTGGACACACCTAAAGAACCCCTAAATCCTTTCTTAGGTGATTTAGAACGTTTATAGAGATAAAATAGATACTTCCAACCAAATTTCTACATATTTTTACTTCATATAACAAATAGAATCACACAATAACACCCCATTAAAGAAATTATTCTCTGAATTACAATTAAAAGTTTAGTAAATTTTCATATGAGAATAAATTTTTCCACTAGCCATGTACACCATCCTCCCACTATAACACCCTAATATTCTATGGTATGCTTCCTCTTCAAATAATACAATATCATGTATTGTATGCACCTTTTATTTCTAGCACATTATGAAAAATTCAACGATCCATTTAAAAAAGTTATAAATAGTTACACGGACTTTTTGAAATTTTATAAATTTTATTTCAAAAAATGAACGTCATTTTTGGATTCATAATATCAATATTTTCATATGGTGAATTTTTAGTATTTTTTTGAAAAATTACATTTTTGATGAATACTAAAAAACACAACCTTATTGTTTAAAAACAAACATTTTATTTAAATAATTATTTATAAACATAAATTTATTTAAATGTAAATATAGATACATAATAACTATATTAATCCAATATAACTAATTAGAGTCATTTTATAATAATATTATATATATATATATATATATAATTTTATTGAACTTTTTAATGTCTTTTACACACCTTCAAGGAACATTTAAAGATCAACATAAAACATAATTTTTCTACTTCTGTGAATTGAATTTAAAATATCTGAGACATTGTTTAAATTAGTAGGTAATTTTTTTTCAATATGATGAAATTAATTTTTAGTGAATAGTTTCTTTTGAATTTTATTTTTCACGGTTAAATATAAATAGGGCAATTATAGGAAAACATTATATTATAATCACCCAAACATTGGTTTTAATTATATTGGATAAGTGTATTTCGAAAATAATAAACCTAAGGACAAAAATATTATCATTTTGACCCATTTGGGTTAGATTAAGGCATTTATTATATTTTATTTAAAGAAGAGTTAAAAGTGTTAAATTCAAATTTTAATAACTATGACATTTTTAATATAGGGATATAAATAAGATAAATTTGAATATATATATATTCATTAGAAGGATATAAATATTTCCTACATATTCTTATTTTATTTATAATTTTTAGACCTTAAATAATAATATTTATTTATTACACAATTATGATGTCGTAATTACATTATTAATGAAGGATTAAAATATTTGATATTATAAAAAATAAATAAATGTAAATTGAACCTTTTCATGAAATCCATGATTTTTTAGGTGAATATTACATGTTAAGGTTAATAAAATGTTTTTGTCTCCATGTAATCATGTTGTTATGACATTAACAACAAACACATACTAAATAGTATCACAATTGACATAAATGAGTTTTTAAAACAAAATACATATTTTTAAATGATATAATATTCATAAGAAATCTAATATTCATCCAAAGTACTAAATAAAGTTAGATATGTCATTATAAAACCACTTGAGTATCTTTTGATATTTTATAGTCTTATAATTGACCATGTAATATAATAATACAAGAATTCATGGTAAATGTTAAATAATTAAACCAAGAGTAAAATCTATAGATAAGGTTAATATGGAGACATAAACATGTCTAAAACCAAATTTTTTATATTATTTCGATTAATCCTCACCTTAGTCTTGAAATAAATACATTTTCAACTATTATAAATTTAAATTGATTTTATAATAAATTAATATTTCATGTTTTTTCTAATATTCCCCTCACCTCTCTTATAACAGGGTAATCCCCCTTCTCATAAATTCACACCTTCAAAGCCCCTTGGATCACCAAAACTAAGCTCATATATCATGACAAATACCATCACATCATCAAATATACCTTAAATTGATTAGAAATCTATCCCACGAATCCCATTTTCATCAAATGAAAAGGAAGCACCCAAAAAAGAGGTAATTATTTCCTCACTTATTTCAAAGTTATTTTCTTCTTCCACGTCGTCTTTCATCGGTGTTTCCATACCAAAATAATAACTCTAGTAACATATACATAATAGTATGTAATTATAAATATGTTACAACCATTTTCAGTATTATATCCATCATATGAATGACAAATTCACAATATGTTCATAGGTACGGGTTACCGTCTCTATGTTGTGGTGTAGTATGTTATTCAATGATTAATTATTTGGAAGTGTATAATAATTATTATAATTTATGTCAATAATAAATATAAAATTTTAGTTATTATTTATATATAATATACTATCAAACTAAAATCATTTCACCATCAATAGAATTATATCGTCTCTCATGCATACATAAGGCTTACCGTCTCCATGATAAGATGATATTCATTTTCACGTTCACCATTCAACAATGATTATAAAAACATATATTATTAATAATTATTTATTATAATAAATAATAATTATGAAATATATGTGTGTGTGTGTGTGTGTGGGTATTTATTTACATATATCTCATTCACATATCTCCGTTCAAAATGATATTAAATGGAAATAATGTCTATGCGTATATATGTCCTATCGTCTCCATAAATGGTGTTTTACATTTCATATATATATCTATTAAACGTATTTATATTCTGAATATATATGATACATAAATAATTTTTTTATTATAGAAGAAATTAAATCAAGATATAAGTTATACAATTAAATATAACAAGTATAAACACTTACAATAAAAAATAGATTATTACCCAAAATATTATTTTAACATTGAAATTAATATTAAAAAATTAATATAAAGTCATAAATGAATCATTTATGAAATTATAAATATGAATACCATTCGAGTATAATTTAATAACATATTACTATCATTATACAAGAGGTTAAATGTACCCTCAACCAAAAGAATGTACAAACATAAGGTTTTTTCAACAATCTAATTATTATCCAGGATTAGTTATTTATAATATATAATGGGACATATTTATCATATATTTCCATTTTTAAAATGTTTTAGATTGGAATATTTAATGGTTTCATATAAGGGGCTCTTTAACTATATCATCATTTTAAATGGTTTTAATGATTTATTTTTTGAATTCTTTTTGTTTAATGTTAATGCTTTCAAACAAATATTAAGGCTTTATTAATGTGGACATGATTGTTTTGAAGTGTTCATTTCTATCAAATGTTTCAAATATGCATGGGACTCATTTATTTAATAATCTCCATTTATTTAATTTTAAAAAAATTTAATTTTAAACGATTTCATGAAAAGTGTTATTTCTACCAATGATTTTTATTTATTATTTTCAACTATTTCAACATCCTTTGTTGGATATTATTCATTATTGTGGTTTATTTTGTACAATAAAATCTTATATATTGTAATTAATTAGTTATTATATGCTTGAATGTGGTAGTTCTATTTTTGTACCCTTCATGGTTTATTGTTAAAGTATCGACATTTCCTATTCTAGTTTTAGTACGAATAATTATGTTATGTATCACCATTTTTCAAATGTGGAGTGGATTGGACTTAGTTAGTGATAGGTGGGGCCTCTATAGCCTCTCAATGCATTAGTGGGTATCATGAGACAAATTAGTGTCTTGTCATAGTGCCTCGAAACAATATTATTTGTAGTCTTGGCACGAGGCCTTGACTATGTGGTTATGATGTGAAACATTTTGCATTACCCCGTTATGAAATTAGTTATTACATGTGATGATTAGACGAGTATAATTTATTTGTGAATGTTTATAGAGGAGTGTTTGATTTAATTTTTCCATATTGTGTTTAGGTTTATTATTAAATGGATTTTGATTTTATTACAAATATTGCCTTATAAGATTATAGCTTCGGCTAAATTATTTACTATTACTGAGCATATTTGGTCACCCATTCTCATGTTTTATTTTCCCATGATGAGAAGAAGTGTACTATAATTGATATGAATTGTTCAACACGGGGAATAATAGCATTCACAAAGGATGATTTTTTTATATTAGAAGGTATAATGTAACAATCATGATTGTAAAATATTTTCCATGAATGAAAAAATGATATATCCTTCGGGACATGATCCATTTTAATCATACCAATGTAATATTATAATGAACATGCTCTAGGTAACTGGGGTTAGGGACTTACAATTGAA
The DNA here is from genome assembly GCA_963277665.1 of Viscum album. Classification (NCBI taxonomy): domain Eukaryota; kingdom Viridiplantae; phylum Streptophyta; class Magnoliopsida; order Santalales; family Viscaceae; genus Viscum; species Viscum album. The sequence goes on along the minus strand of OY728146.1, from coordinate 923,238,287 downwards.
ATCAGAGAAATTTTAGTTCAAAACATGGAAAGTAGATATACAAAAACTCTGATTAGAGAGTAATACACTAATATAGGCAGTGAGGATTAGTACTGAAAAACATCCAAAAATTTTTATTGTATATCCTTACTCATATGGAGAACCCTGATCCAAAATGTGGCAGATCAATGTTATTCCACTTCATGAGGAATAAACCACCATCATTCAATGGGACTATGAATCCATTGTAAATGAGAAATAGAGATTTTTCTTATATAGAATATTTCATTCTTTAAGGAGTAGCAAAATGTAAAATTTTGTTATTGTAGTTCATCCCATTAAAACAGATGAAAATCAAGGGTGTTCATTAATTATAAACATAAATGTTGATGAAGAAGTATAAAATATGGAATTGAGTGAGTTTAATGAACATTTTTCTAGAGAAATAATTTTTTCGGGAACATCGGTCTGATATGGAAAACAATTTCTATGCTTCGGAAAAATTGTATGAGAATGAAACAATGTATGAGGCTATAATTACAAGGATATCAAGTCATGTTTTAGATTATATACACAACCCATGATGTATGATTTATCGATTATTTGACGGGTTAAAACAATTTATCCATCGAGAATAATTCTCATAATATTTCTCATTATATGAAAATATTTTATCCTGCTATATCAAGACAAAAAATTAAATTCTCAAAGTCTTATAAAATTAATGTAATGGAAGAGAAGAAGATAATGGTGGATCATGAGACACAAAAAGGAAAAAATTTAAAAAATAATTTTTTCCTTCTGTGATAATTTTGGGAATATTCACCATCGTACTTTCCAAAAATAAATGGGAGATGATTACAATTGTGGAGAAAAAGGTCACCCGGATAGTGATTGTAAGGGAAAGAAAAAAATTATGCAATTTTATAATTGTAATGATATGGGAAATTATAAAATAAATTATCTGAAACATCAACATGTTATATCTCAGAAAATGAAAATGGATCATGGTCAAGATTATGACTTTACTACATTTAATGTGGAATAATTAATGTATTTCTATTTTTGGATTCAAGAATTATAACCTTTTTATAAAAAGAATGTGATATATATACGGATTTAAATGAAGTTATTTTTCATCATGGGTTTAATATGATTAATATAATTATATATTCATTATGTGACAATAAGAGCAACATAACAATATCTGGGGAATCTAATGTCACAATTGATTTTAGAAAATTAGGGACATTTTAAACAGATATTGGACACAAGTCTTTTTTATAACTCAAATGTGTATAATGGAATGTGTTAAACATTGTATATTATTTTTTAAGGTTAAAACATTTCATAAATAATAATTTTTTATTATTATATTACTATAATTTTTATAGAAAGGATAACTTACAGGTCAGGTGATAACCTGTTGTGTCGGACAAAGCTGTGAGAATTGAACCCCCAACCAATGTTTGACGAGGCTTTTTCACCTACCACTATTATACAAGAATTCCCTTTTTATTGTAAAATATATTTCATCATTTAAATGGTATATTAATATATTTGGAACCTTATACAACTGATATAGATAGAATATTTTTGAGTTTTATCTTTCTGATAGAATGATGAGTTTGTGGTAGAGGATGAAGCACAACATGTATAGTAAGTATGCTTCCTTGTGTTCCTATTATATGATCTATATTAATTCTACAACACTATTTAATGGATCATAAAACCTAAAATATTTTTCTAGATCCTTCTTTTAAGATAGATCAAATGGTTCTTTAGATCGTCGTTGATATATTGTTTTCTAATATTTAACATTCCCCTAATAATATTCTCTATCACTATCCAGAAGAACTTTATGTTTTATATTCTATTCCATATCCATTTCCTCTTAAATTGAACCATAGTGTGTTCTATTTAGTTTATCCTTCATATAGAACTTCCTTTACTTTAAATTCGAGGCCTCATTAATCCATTTTTCATTGTCGGATTTCAATTAAGAAATTTTGAAATGACAAACCCCAAGATTTCATTCTGATGTTTATGTTGCAAGGACATAATTTATTTTAGGTTGGGATAATATAATACCTCAAGATTCCATGGTATGATTCATTTTTAAATAATTCAATATCTTGCATTGTACGCAACTTTGATTTCTCACACACCACGACTAATCCAACTAGTCATTTAATAATCAGTTATGAATAGTAATACCCATTTTTTGAAATATAATATATTTTATTTTTCAAAATGGATTTAATTTATGTATTCAGAATATCAAAATTATCTTAGGGTTTTGTTTTTAAATTTTTCAAAAAAAAACATTTATTTTTTGATGAATAGTGAAAAACGCCGCGTTATTGTTTAGAAACCATCAATTTAAATATATAATTATTTTAAATTTTAAATTTATTTTAAATTTAAAGTAGATACATAATTCCTATATCAATCCAATGTAATTAATTGGATTCATTTTTTAATAACATTATATATATATATATAACATTATTATACTTTTTAACGACTTTTACCCACCTTCTAGGAACATTAGAAAATCTACAGAAAACATTATTTTACCACTTCTATGAATTGAATTTCCAAAATCTAAGGGACTTGGTTAATACCATTTATTAAAATTTGGTTTAGTATGATGAAAATTATTTTCTATGAATAGTAAATTTTGAATTTTATTTACAATAGTTAAAAGTAAATAGTGTCATTAAAGGTAAAAATTATAATATAATTACCCCAACACATGTCCAAATTCTATTGGATATGATTATTTCTACCAAAATCAACCTTAGGTAAAACCTAAGATCATTTTGATTCATTTTGGTTGGATTAGGAAATTTTTTATATTTTATTTAAAGAAGAGTTAAAAGTGATAAATTCTATTTTTAATAACAAAGATATTTTTAATATAGTGTTATAAATAAGATAAATTCGATTAAAAATATTTATTAGAAATATATACATATTTCCTACATCATGGAATGATATTTATAATTTTTACACATTATATAATTAAATTTATTTATGACACAACGACGATTAAATAATTATATAATCAATGAAAGATTAAATTAATTGATATTATAAATATTTAGATAATTGTTAATTGAAAATTTTGATGCCATCCAAGAATTTTCTAGGTGAATATGACATGTTATGGTCAATTAATGGTATTTTTTTAATTTAATCACATTGTTATGATTTTAACATAAACCAAATACTAAATAGTGTCAAAATTGACATAACTGTGTTTTTAAAACAAATACTATATTATTAAATGATATAATATTCCAAAAAAAATCAAATATGCGTCCAAATAAATTTATGTCATTATTGTACATCATTATGTTCTATTGTAATTTTATAAATAGTTTATTAACCATGTAATATATAATTAAAGAAGTCACGATAAATGATAAACTCTCTAACTAAGTGTAAAATATAAAAGATAAAGTTTATATGGTAACCTAAACTTGTCTAAAACCTAATATTTGAGTGGATTTTCACCCATACCCACCATAGACTTGAAATAAATTCATTTGGATATATTATAACCCATACTTTATTTTATGACAAATTAATATTTCATGTTTTTTCTAAAGTGTCCCTCACCACTCTTATTAAACGGTACATCCCTTTCTCTTAAATTCACACCTCCAAATCCATTTGGCTCAATCAAACACTGGTCAAATATCCTTACAAATACCTTCTAATCATCTAAGAGGCCTTAATTTTATCATAAATCATAACTAATGAGCCGTTTTGTTCAAATCAAAATATAGCACCCGAAGAAGAGTTAATTATCCCATCGCCTTTATAAATGATATTTTCTTCTTTCAGAATCTATTTATTGGATGTTTACGTACCAAAATAATAACTCTTGTACCATCACCAAATTTTTATTTTATTATAAATATGATACAACCATATTAATTATTCTATTCTTCATAAGAATAATAATGTCACCTTACATGTTTATGTACGACTTATTGTCTCCACATCGTGGATTAGTTTGTAATTCAATGCATAATTTTTTGGATGGTTATAATAATGAGTATAATTGATGTAAATAATAAATATAACATTTTTTTGATTCATTATATATAATATACCATCCAATTACATATGATTTCACTATTAATAGAATGATATCGTCACTTGTGCATACATACGACTTATCATCTCCAAGACACGATGAAATTCATTTCCACGTTCACCAATAAAAGAAGATTTTGAAAATATATATTATTAATATGTAGGTAATATAATTAATAATAATTATACTTGAAATATATATTTATATCTAATTCATTTACATTCGTTCAATATGATATGAAAATAGAAATGGCGTTTATGTGTACGCATGGCCTACCGCCTCCATAAATGTTCTTTTCAATTTCATATATCTATCTATTATACATATGTATATACTGAATATATATGATACATAAATAAATTATTATTTTTTTGGATGTAATTATATCATGATATAAGTGATATGATAAAGAATAACATGTTAAAACATGTATGATAAGGAAATCGATTATTACCTGAAATGATATTATAACATGGAAATTATTATTAAATAAGTTGTATAATGTGAAAAATGAACCATGCATGAAATCATAAAAATTAATATGGTTCCATTATAATTTAACCACATACTTTGTTCATTATACATGAGGATAAATTTTCCCTTGACCAAAGGAAATTACAAGGTATGAGTAATTTCAGCAATCTAATTATTAACTGAGATTGTTAATCTATAAGTATCAACTGGGACATATTTTTCATCTATGTCTATTTTTCATTAAAATGATTTATAAAGGAATATTTTTTGATTTTATAGAAGGTAATATTTAACTATATTATCATTTTAAATGATTTATTTATTTATTTTAAATTCATTTTAATTAATGTCCATTTTCTCAAACAAGTTTTATGTATTTATTTAACTTGGAAAGATTGTTAAAAAGTGATAATTTACTAAAAAGGATTCAAATTTTTATGGGACACTTTGATTAAAAAATATTTTTTTAATTACTTCCTTTATAAATTTTTCGAATTTTAAATGATCTCATGAAAAAGGGTATTTCTATCATAGAGTTTTATTGTTTATTTTCAACTATGTCAATATCCTTTATTGGATATTATTGCTGATTTAACATGATTTAACATAATAAAATATTCCATATTTTATTGATGAGTTATTATATTATTGATTGTGTATGTGTTATTTTTATACCATTCATGGTTTATTGTTAAAGTATTGACATTATATATGACAGTTTTATACAAATGTTTATGTTATGTTTCACTATTTTCAAATGAGGAATGCATTGGAATTAATAAGTGATGAGAGATTCCTTCTATAGCCTCTCCATTCATCGCTAGGTCTCGTGGAAAAAATTAGTGTATAGGAACATGGCCCTGAAAAATAATTATTTGTAGTTGTGGCATGAGGCCTTAACTATGTGGTTTTGATGTCCGAAATTATGCATTCTCTTTTTATGAAACTAATTATTAGATTTTATTATTCTACTAGTAGAATATACATTTTCATTTATATATTGAAATGTTTGATTTATTTTTCCTATATTGTGTTCAAGAATATTTTTAAAAGGCTGTTTTTTTACACATCATTCCTTAAAAGTTTATTCCTTTCCCTAAATTATTAACCATTACTAAGCATCTAAGCACACCCCTTCTCATGTTTTATTTTCACAGGATGCCTAGAAGTGTATTTTGTTTGATTTCAAGGTTTATACTAGGTGAATAATGGCATTATAAAAGGATTATTTAAGTTGTGTTTTATATTATAATATTTAATGAAACATTCATTCATGTAATCTATTTTCCAAGATTGCTAAATTTACTGGTCCTTCTGGCCATGATTCCTTGTAATCATGCCAATGAATTAAAATAATGCCCCACTTATTGGAAACAAGGGTCAAGGCTTTACAAACACTTTCAAATATCATCTTGTACATGTTCATATAACCATAACACTTGTACTAGACAAACTAACCTACCATAGGGAACCATTTGACCTCTACCAATAATATGAAAATCATCCTACTCAAAGGATTCCCATACATCCAACTCATCCAAGTTAGTTGGAATCATATGTGATTGATTATAATGATATTAGTGAATATTAGAAATATCTAATACATCATTCATAAACCTATACCTCTGAGGTAACTACAATAAAAAGGCTAACGACCCAACTCTCTCTAGAATATCTAAGGGCCTATCATTTTGAGTGTAAGAACCAGATTTTCAATAAGGTATGAATCCATTAATATTCATTATAAATACATCCTTTGGAAATTATATGTATTCTTTATGAGTATTTAATATTTATCAAGGTGCATGGGGATTTTTCAGAGCTCAGAACCCATCTTTTTGGAGAAAATAAAAAACACACACAGGTTCCCTAACTGCGTGGATGTTTTTTTTCAGACAGATCCACCTCTCATGGTTGGCATTAAGCCATGCAGCCTAAATGTGCGGGAAGCTTTTTTCTATGGTAAATTTTCAAGGGTAGTGCATGGTTTGAAAAATAGTATTGACCAAACCATTCGGGTAGAGTTGTCTCGCAGGGTTTGCGCACAGTTTGAAAAACGGGGTGAAAAAACTGAATGCAGGATAATTTTGGGGTAAAATTTCAAGTTTAACCCTTAATGATCTATTAATCCTCTTATTTCCTCCAAACATGTAAAACAATGGGGTTTTCTCCACTTTCACCTATTTGTATATTTTTTAAGTCCAACACTAGGGATCAAGAGATCTTATTTGTTCGGTATCTGATGGATCTTCTGTTCGTCATGTTGGATGCACAAATGGTAAGTACTTGAGTCCTCTTTAGACATTCCACTTCTCTTTCTCTGTTGACCAAATTATCATCATATGATATTTTTCCCCTCCTCTTAAATTTACTCTGATCTGAAAAAAATCAAAGGTTGATACCTGAGTAGATCGTTCATAAAACCCTATAGTGGGTGGACAATAAATTTTCCATAAATATCATTGATTTTGGAATGTTTGTGTGTGGACCACTGATTTCATTGGGGTCCATTTCATAAATTTACCTTTCATGATTATACATGATTTAATCATATGGTTATACTATTTCCAAAATTGATATTATTTGATTGTGGTTACACCCACAACACAATCTTCCCCAAGTCGATGGTTATACTATAACTGTGTTTTTAGTGTTTTGAAATATTTGATCCACTTTTTATGTGTACCATTTCATAAACTTCTTAAATATGAGAGTTATTATAATAAATGGCTTTTTGTTAATGATAATTTTATACTAGATTGAACCATGTATGATCACCACTTGACCTAACTATTGCATGTGCTTCCAAATGGTTATTAAATGTCAAATGTGAAATGGAACGTATAATAGGTGTAGGAAATTTCATTAAAAATGAGATTTAATAATGATTAAATGTTCCTATCACCTCGTTCCATTTTAATGGAAGGTAACATAGTGAAACTATTTAATTTAATATTATTTCATGGTTGATTATGATTGGATTAAATGGTTTCAATGCAACGTGGCCTGTCCACACTAATGGGAGACAATGCTTGGACCAATAAAAAAATGCTTTCAACTCTACATGAAATATACACAGTAATGGAAGGAAATACATTATCCAAATGAACTATTAATTGATTTCAACATCGAATAGGAATGGAATTACAATACCTCACCATGTATTCTAATGGGAGAATACCTTGGGTCTTGGGAACCCCATTATGAATCAATCATGTAGTTATCTTAGGTGGATACCCACTTAAACTCATGTTCTTCTCTATTCCTTGGATGACCGTTATACTACTATAGGGTCCTTTTTATTATTATAGGATATCATGAATACACTCCTTGGATTCAGTATTGAATAGTAGGTGTCATTGTAAAGATCCATAATTTTAAAGGATCATTTTTTTTTAATTTTCTTTGGAATTTTACAAGGACACAGTTTCTGACGGCACCTAATTTCGAGGCCCGGTGTGCCCGGAATCATTTACCGAAGATTGGCTCGGGTACGTTCAGTGAACGGGCGAGCGGGTTTTTCTAACTTTTGAACTGGTGCCCAAAATGGAATTCTAAGGGTATCGATGGAATCACAGCGTCGTTATTTTCTTAGAAACACCTCTTCCGGAGTTGTTTTTGCTCGGGTCTGGTTTTTAATTTTTGGGCTTAAAGTTAAGAAATAAAATAATTTGTACGACAAACATTATTTTATTTCACTTAAAGCCACTTGGAAGCCACGTAAAGCTACTTAAGATGAGTTGTTGCAGATAGGGTGCTATCCAAAAATATCCTACCCTCTTGGTAGTATATTTGTGGGGTGGGGCCAGCACGATCCCCACCGTTTCTTTTCCGCTAAGTAACGCACCCGCGAAAACATGTCATTATGAAAGTCAACTGACGCGTTTTCTTAATTTCTTAACGCACCATTTATTTGGGCGGTTTTCTTCATTGAATTAATTTTATGAATTAATTTATTCGTTCCTTAACCTGTTTGAAATCCGTTGGCGTAATAATAAAATAAGACCAACGCACGACTTCTGGAAAAATGCTCATTGAGAGGATTTGACAAACCTCAAGTTCTTCATCCTCCTTCGTAAAGAACGCGAAAAACGTGAAGAATGCCGTCACCCTCAGAGATTGACGACGCTTCATCCAAGACGTTCTTCCCCGCCCAGATCTCCGGTCACCAACTGCCTGAGGTAAGAGATTTCAGGTTTCTTTTAAAACTTCTTTGTGGTTTAAAACAATACACATATTTAATTATTCATAATTAAATCTGTTGTTTCTTGTTTCTCGGAGTTCGTCGATGAAACACTGGATACCGCGACGACGCGATGATCCCCTCCTTCGGCGATGATCAAATCCGCAAAGAACGCCCGTGCGAAGACTTGACGGGTTAGGGATTTTATTTGAATGTTTTATATTCCCGTGATCATTTCTTTTAAAATAAAGAACCCGGTTTCTTAAGAACAATTTTAATTTTTTAAAATTATTGTTTGATATGTTGTTTATTTCTTCCCGATTGTTATCGCCTAACGCGGAGTGTGCAGGCCGAACGAACACGGCCAGACAACCCTCCACATTTCTTCGTTGTTGTGTGGATTTGGCGGGCGACGAAAAAATGTGACACAAGGGCAATTGGATGTTTCTGCAGTGAAGAACGGGACCCGGTAGGAGCACCGGCGCAGACGGGAAGAAAAACGGACCACTGGAGGAACTTCGGGGCCCTGCGGAAGCTTCCAGCGTCGCGGGTTGCCGGAGCCGGCGGCCGGAGACAGCGGCCAGCAGACCCGCGGCCGCGCGGGTCTGGCTCACACACATGGTACGTGGAATTTTCCGCGTCCGTTGATTCTAGTGCGGCCCTCACGTGGGGCCGCGGCACCGTCTTCCCGCGGGGGCAGCCCCCCGCGGCACCCTCGCTCGGCCACTCGGCCGAGCTGAGTCGGGCTGGTCCGACCGGCCAGGCCGCACCCTAGCTGGAGCAGACTGGGTCCAGCCGGGTCGAACCGGGTCAGGCCGACCCGGTTCGGGCGACCCTGGGGGGGTCGGGTCGGGTCGGCCTGGGCTCGGACCCCCCTTCTTCGGACCGATTCGGTCTTTTCCCCGTAACATGAGTTCCGGGCATCCGAACGACGTTCCGTCAGCGGCTACATGATTCTTTGAGTCGAGACGGTTGTTTTGGTATATCGAACTCAAGGTTTCGGAATACTTTGGGTTTCGCCGGGTTGGTTCGTACACGAAACCAACCGGGCCCTTGGAGCCGAAACGCTCATATCTTGAGATCCGGACGTCTGATTGATGTGCCATCGACTTTGTTGAATTCCTATAAGTGAGACGGATCTTTTGGCTCACTCCTCCAAGGTTTGGATGTAGTTGGGGTACGGTCAGGTTGGTTTTTCCTTAAAAACCAACCGGGCCCCTCGGACGAAAAAGCCAATAGCTCTCAGACCGGGCGTCCGATTGACGCGCCGTCTGCGACGTTGAGTTCCTATTGACGATACGGAACTTTTGGATACATAATCATCGGACATTGTGTTAGTTTATGTATCTGACTCTCGGCTCGTGGAGTGGACCCTCGTGAACGAGCTTGCTGTGTGCGGGAACCCTAGAGCTGGACTGCGACGATGACTATGCGGAGATCCTCAATGGACTGCGACGACGACTGTGCAGAGATCCTCAGTGGACTGCGACGACGACTATGTAGAGATCCTCAGTAGACTGCGATGACCACTGCACTCAGCGATCCTACGTGGATCAGTGCTATAGATCCTGTGTGGATCTGATCCTGTCTGGGTCAGCGCTCAGCGGTACTGTGTGAGCCAGCGCCTACAGGTCCTGTGTGGGCCCGATCCTGTGTGGGTCATTGAGGGGGTTAGTTACCTATTGATCCTATGTGGGTCCTATCCTATGTGGGTCATTGCGGGGGTTAGTACCTTTCGATCCTTTGTGGGTCCGATGACTTAGATGGATCAGTGATCATCTTTATCGTCATACGTAGATGTATACCTGTCTGAGCTGAATCCTGTGTTACTCTCCTTTGTGGATTGTGTTGAACTATCCTGTGTGGATTTACTGTTTACTCTCCTTTGTGGATTGTGTTGTGGTATCCTGTGTGGATTTACGTTTTGCTTTCATGTGTGGACGGGGTTGTTCTTGGGCTCGGATGTTGGAGCCGAATGGGAATTGATGACTTAGGTATATGTATGGGAATATACCTAAGAAGTGTCGGTTGTTACTTCATGATTGCATATTTACTTTTTGGTTTATCCTTTGTGGATTTCGGGAGACCGTCGGGGGTCTCAGGGTCCCTACTGAGTAGCTTATACTCACCCCTGCACGGGCTTTGCCCGCACTACGTTGTGTTTGCTACAGACGACGGACAACGCTGATCGTGGTGGAGGCTTACGGAGTAGGACGGTACCAGGAGGTGGACCACTGGGCGGGATGTACTCGGAGCAGACGGCTGGACCGAGGAGCTGTGGAGGCTATTTGTGCACACACTTCAGGTAGGACTTCTAGACGACGGATCGACGCTGCAACTTTTCTTTTCAGTTGTTGTTTTCCCCTTTCAATTGTACTTTACAGTTGGGCTTGTATTTCCGGCCCCTTTTACTTACAGCATAGCTTGTTACAGTTTTTACATAGTGTTTACTTTTCCGCTTGCTTACTCTGTGGTGCTTGTTTACTTTTCAAAGGCAATGCCTTCCCTTTTTTTGGGATTTACGCCTTGGTGCTATTCACCAGCCCGTGGCCTATAGAAGGCGGGCTTGGGGTAGTCACGACGCGGGCCCCGAGGACGGGTCATGACAAATTGGTATCAGAGGTGGTCAGTTCTACCGCAGACTCTGATCATTCTTCTATGTGAAGCAATACTGTTTAGCATGTTGAGTTTGGTTATTAGTCCAGGGAGTCCAGTTTTGGTTCGGCGGCCGACGTATCCTTACACCAAGACCATGTATTCTGATTTCCGACTTAATGCACGTAAACATTGATTGCATGTGTGTTTCATGTTTTCATTGTGATTACTTGTGCCAGCTCACTAGGTATACTTTTCTGATCGTGGCGCACTTGTTTCCTTTTCAGGATGACCTGACGATAGCAGCCAGCTAGGGTTCCGAGAGTAGAGCACGACGATAGCCCGCTGAGAAATTAGGCCTCGGTACATGGCCCGTTGACAGCAGAGGCACCGGCGGTACCTTTACCCGCCGAGCCCCCGATGCTTCCAGCACTGATCGCTGACGTTGCATGGAACCTCGGAGCTCTGCACGAGTTCCAGCGCCCGTGACCACCCAGGATTCATGGGGAGACGGACCCCCAGACAGCCGAGGACTGGCTGGAGGTGGTCGTTCGAGTTTTCAGGCTAGTGAGGACACCAGCAGACCTTATGGTGATCCTCGCGTTGAGCCTACTACACGCAGCAGCGGGCCGATGGTGGAGCTTGATGCCCCAGGTGAACGATGAGGCATATCTTATCTGGACGGACTTCGAGTGCCTCTTCCGCTCAGAGTTCATCCCGGCCACCCTTCGTGTGGTGCGCATTCAGTAGCTTCTTCAGCTGCGGCAGGGCAGCTTGACTGTAACACCCCAGGTAAATAAAGAATATGACATTTCATATTTATCCATTTTTGTGAATAAAATATTTAAATGACTTTAAAGGGGACGCTATGCTCGATGGCGTACCCAACACGCAACAACGAGTTTCATGGGAATCTTACGTTGCACTCTAATAATAAAATAATACTATTTTAAATGGTAGTTAACATGTAGCCGTTGTATTGGCGGGAATGGATAGAAATAACTAAAATATGATTATATATGTTTTTAAATGTTTTTACATTTATCCAATAAAAGATAATGGCTTAAAATACGGAAAGAATTCAATTTTAGGCGTATATGCCCTAGTTTTCACTAAAGGTTCACATATCACCTTTTGATGGCGAACCGTCATTAAATATAGTTTTGATCACTCTTATAAATTTTTTTGGACCAAATAAAACTCTTATTAAGAATCGGGACATCAAAATTTACTTTGTGTACATTTTTGGTATCTTTCCGATAAAGTTCATTTTTTTAATGAATAGTGTAAAATGTTGTATTTTAATTCAAAACCACTTTTTAATAGAATTTATTTATATGATTAGATTATATTTTGAATTGGTTTTAAAGTGAAATTGGAAAATATTTTTTACCATTAAATCCAATAGTGGTCGTTGGGATCAATTTCACTTTGAAATCAGACTTAAACTAGTGTCAATCTTTTGATACTTATTGTTTCATAAAACACGCTATTTGTCATGGCAGCAGGAATTAATTATTAAATTAATTAATGTGACTTATATGTTTTGAATTTTGTAAAACGGACTTCATTTTTGAATTCAGAATATCAAATATAGCTTAGGGTGAATTTTTGAGATTTTTCTGAAAAACATCAATTTTTGATGAATAGTGAAACCACTAAGTGGTACTTATAAAAACTGATTTTCCGTTTAAATGAAATTTTGCCATCATTGTGTTTTGATTTTAAAAAATCCGACATACATGGTTGTCATTAAGAAGTAAAATGTGGTTCAATGAGATTAAAATAATTTTTTGGTGAATAGTAACTTATTAAGTTTTTAATCGCGATTAGAGGTAATTAGTGTAGTTTAAGGTAAAAATGATATTATAAGAATGTGAAAACACCATGTCACATGTCCTACACCTATTGGTTGTATCATGGACGACCAATACAAGCCATGGGTCAACTTGGGGACCCCATGGATCCACTTTGGTTGGGAAATGACATAAATAACATTTTATTTAATGTAAAAGTAAAATTGACACAAACATGATATGTTTTACTAAAACAATTTTTAAGTGGGGTTACACAAGTCCAAATTTTGATTATAAATATTCATTGGAAATCTAAAAAGATTTCCTACATAATAGTATTTTTTTATAATTTTTAGACATTAAATATATTAAATTATTTATGACATAATAATGATGCATCGATGACATCATTATTTGACGATTTAAATAAAATAGAATGATAATGTAAAATCTATGAACTACACATGTCCAAATCTTATTGGATGAGTGGATTTAGAAGCCTTATCACCTTATCCACGAATTATATCAATTTGGGACCTTTTGAAACCGAAACACATTTTCAAATAAAGTAATATTTCTTTACTTTCCAAAAGTGCCCCTCCTCTCCTCTTATAAAAGGCCCCCACCTCTAACTCATTTAACACACTCTTCAAGCCTTTTGCTCGGCCAACCCCTGCCCATTTACTCTCTCCACATCCCTCTCCTCATCCTAGAGTATTCCCTTTGGGGTGAATCCTTTCAAAGGAATCCTTTAGGCTCAAATCAAAAAGAAGTTACACTTTTAAAGGTAATTCATTCTCTCATGTTCATTTGTTTTATTTTGCTTCTCCAACCCCCTAAACTCTTTTTATTTATTTCTTTTGTAACAACACCAGTATCTTAATTATACTAGGATGTTGTTATAAGATTTATTCGAGCTACAATATCACACAACTACATCAAATGGTTAAAGAACATACGGTTTCCGTGGATGGTGAAATTCTGCCTCCCGAAACGATGATTGTTCAATACTCATTTAACACCTTCAAAGGTGGCCATTATGATGTCACTATTTTTATATATGATATATAATATGTTTATGTTTTACTTATGCTTCTGTATTTTTCATTTGTGTCTTACCTTTATGGCTTCCATTATGGGTATACGCGATATCTTCATTTTAGGAAGTGCGGACTACCGCCCCCTCAAAGTGATTTGATTCGTTAAATACCATATGTGGGACGTATAAAGGATGGAACTATGATATTATATATGATATTATACTGTAATTATAATATACCTTTATATCATTATGATTCCATTCTATTAACAATGAAATAGAAATGGAAGTAGCGTTCATGCATACGTACGGCTTACCGTCTCCATGAACGGTGCATTTCATTTCTTACCTCTAAATGATTATGTAATGTTATAAATGCATGCATGTACTGGATATATATGACATATATGATATCTACATCATGAATACAATTCTGTTTATAATAAACATTTGGCCACACGAACAACATGTAATTGTAAGAAGTCCACTTTCGACTTAAGAACCAAATATCGGCAAAACAAATATTATTAACTTAAATGATTACATAATGTTTATGAAATGGTAATAAGTGGTATAAAAGGAATAATGAACTTGAAAAAGGTTCTTAAGGAAGTATAAATTAACTCAAGTTTATTATTCAGGAGGTTAAAGAACGATCGAGTCAAGTCGGACCCGAGGTAATGGATCCTACAACTCTCTGTCTTTTTAAGTACACTCTTTTATGTCATTTAATTTAAGCTCATCTTTCTTATGATTGGGATGTTATTTTATATTACACTTACTTTAATTTTTATGTTCATGTGATGAGAGAACCTATTCTCTCTCATCAATCTATTTTGGAAGTTTTGAGTGGCGCCGTTAGGCTGCCAAACATTTGTAAGAGATCTAACCTCTCTCTTTCTTTTTAAGTACTCTCCTTTATGTCAATTATTTTAAACTCCTCCTTGCAATGTTGGGGGATTTTCTTTTATATTACACTTGCTGTAAATTCTATTGTAATATGATGCGATACTCTATTTGATCTCATCAATCCATATTCGGATGTTTTATGTGGCGCCGTTAGGCTGCCGAGTTTTCGTAAGGGATTTTTCATCTCACTTTTATTCCCGTGAGATTTATGCTACATTTGCCACAAATTCCATTGAGTGGTGTATGTACTTCCCATTATTCTACACTTTGTGTAATATAAATTCGTTTATGAGTATTTACATCAATGACATATTGTCTTTCTTTCATGGGGTGTATGTTTTGAAAGATACCCAAGTCGGTAAGGGAACCTTTCACCCTCCTCTTTTTTTAAAAAGACTTCTTTTATTGGGTCTTTTAATTTACATATTTTTATTTTGGGATATGTTCTCATACATCCTTATTGATGTAAATTTTATGTCCAAGTGATTAGATACACTTTTTATCTCTCATCAACTCATTTTTATGTGATTCCGTTAGGCTGTCAAGGGAACTTTTTAACCCAATTTCGATTTCTTTGGGTTCAACTTGTAGTCATTGAATATGTCATCCATTGAATATGTGTGAATGACCTTTTATTGTTTTACACTCAATATCCACTTATATTTGGTGTATATATATTTTTCA
This sequence comes from Viscum album, assembly GCA_963277665.1. NCBI lineage: Eukaryota > Viridiplantae > Streptophyta > Magnoliopsida > Santalales > Viscaceae > Viscum > Viscum album. The sequence goes on along the minus strand of OY728146.1, from coordinate 923,222,517 downwards.
CACATATTTTTGATATTTATTTGTCCTTAATTTAAGGATACCTTCTTTATAAGGGATTTCATCACATTTGACATTTCTATTGAGGGTTCATTGTTGTTATGCACCAATTCACTCTTATATGGTGTATATACCGTCCTTTGGAGTATTATATCATGAATCCTTTTATTCACATGATATTATAAAGTTCTGACTAAATGTCATTCCTCGATTATTGTATTCAAGTGTCTCTAATTTTGGTAAAACACCTTTAACCAAAATATCGTTTTAAATGTTTTAATTATTTGTTCTTATTAATATCCATGTTTTCAAAATGGTTTTATGGATTTATTTATATGGATATTAATGGTTTAAAATGATAAAATCATCAAGGTGGTATGGGACACTTTGATTCAAAAATCTCTTTATTAAATGTTTTAAATGGTTTTGGAAATGGTTTCTTTTTGAATGGATTCATTATTTCAATATCCTAAAATGTTATATTTGTGATTGAAATGTGGAAATGTTATGTTTCCTTTATTCATGTTTATGTGATATGATTATGTTATGGTTCTTGGGCATTGTTACAAATAATGGGTGTTTCCGTGATAAACTAAGGGCGGGTGAGCCCGATATAGCTCTCCAATGCATTGGGTAACGCGAAGGAGTGAAACGTTAAGGTTTCTCCGAAGAGATTTAGGGAATATACTGTGATGGGTATTCAAAACGTAACCAAGAGGGTTACTCCCTATGTAAGAATGTTATGAATGCCTCAAGTTACCTTTATGTCTTATGTTTTCTATGATTTATTCATGATTTGATATGCCTATGTTTTATGGGTAAAGTATGAACTCATTCTTATGTATATGTGTACCCATGTTTCCTTTCCATATTTTTCTATCCCTTACTGAGCTTTTTGTGCTCATCCCAAGTTTTTGAAATGTTTTTCACAGGTCAAGGGAAAGGTACATGATGTGATGATAGTGTCAAGGATGTTTCAAGAAAGAATCCGTGTTATATTTTAAATATGTTTCCGTTGATGGGAAGAATGAATACTGTCTTTTATGTAACCACTTTGTTTAAATGTGGAATGTAATGCAAGTTTCATGATCTAATTCTCTAAAACTCTAAACCTGAAAAGATCCTCAATGTGTAATCTTGTAATAACTCAAGATTAAGTAAGGTTTAAGGCTGGGGCCTTATAGTTGGTATCAAAGGCCGGTTTAGATAACTTTAGAGGTTAGGGTATTCTTTAATCATAAGTGACATTACCATAATGGTTAGGATTTCATAAAGAGTCCTAGTTTTAGATAAAGTGAATGAGTAAGTATATCTTAGTGTTTACCTTCCTCGTTAGTACATGATGGTTTTGTTGATATACTCACAATGACCTTTTTGGTTTTAGTAAATGGCTGGATCTAGCAGGCACCAAAGTGACAATGGGTTTGAAGGAAACTGTGGTGGTTCTCTGATTAAGATACTCGATGAGATGGGGGATTCAATGAGGAATCTCATAGTTGTTCTAAACCAACTATCAAGGAGTCATGATAAATCACTTCAACCTTGGTGAGTTCTCTAATGGATCATATACGAGATGGCCAACTTGATGTGGAAATTCAGGTAATAATTATTAACGTAACCATTTGGGTTTATATGATCCTTACTTTTGAGGTAATTATGGGTTATTATATGATATGATGGAAAATGAAGGGCATGAGATAAACTTGAGGTTAAATTATGTTATGGTTATTTTTGATGATTTTATCCCTTTTTGGGTAATGATTTGAGAATTATATAGTTTTGGAAAAAGGACAACACGTAGACCGTGTGACTACCCGTCGCGTCGGACAAAGCTGCGGGAATCGAACCCACAACCAAAGTGTGACTGGTATTTATCGCCTACCACTGGACTACGTGAAGTCCCTGGTTAGTTTGACCGATTATTTTTAGTTATATGATTTTATGAATTAAGAGTAAGTTGATTTTGGAGGATATGTGATTAGGATAATTATTTTTCAATGTGAGACTTTAGGAGAAACTGATGTTGTTTGGAGATAAATGTTACGATTTAACTTGGAAGACTATGTGACTAAATCCTTCAAATATTTGGGTTTCAAGCTTATATTGGTTTACTTTGAAGAATTTTATGGACAAATTGTTTATCGGATGGCCCTCGTTGAACTTTGGGTTTTGTTGGAAAATTTTGGAGATTAAGAATAGATTTTCTTTTTATAAGGGGTTATCCTTTTCTGGATTATCTGATCTTGTACTAACCTTTTTGGTTTTGGTTTTGTTTAAAGCCTAAAAACATGGGATGTATATAGTTCTCTTTTGGGGATTAGGTGATTCTCTAGAAGTTGATTATAGTACTCTTAATTCGAAAAAGTCTCCCTAAATACTCGTCTTTTGGAAAAAATATGATTTTGACTAAGGAATCTAGTAAAAGTTGAAAGTCAACATGATATGTGATTATGCTTCCTTATGAATAAATTCCTCAATAAAAAGTAACTTAAAACAAAAATGTTGTCTATTACCTTTTCCTACTGGGGAATCGAATACCGTTTAACCCATCACAAGTTTGTGATTTTCTCGTGGTTAACTTTCTCCTAAACTTGTTTTCTATCACTCTCCATCAGAACATGACCCTTTGTTTTTTTCCTCCATGTCTATATTTTCATACTTGGAATCCTAGTATGGGTTAACTCGGGTGACCTTTGTACTTATCATTCTTTATTTTAAAGTGTTTATTTTACCGACTTTTGTTCCGATGTGGGACTTTCAAGGATGTTTCCAAGAGCAATTTTAAAATTGCGAGGACGCAATTCTCAAAAGGGGGGATGGATGTAACACCCCAGGTAAATAAAGAATATGACATATCATATTTATCCATTTTTGTGAATAAAATATTTAAATGACTTTAAAGGGGACGCTATGCTCGATGGCGTACCCAACACGCAACAACGAGTTTCTTGGGAATCTTACGTTGCACTCTAATAATAAAATAATACAATTTTAAATGGTAGTTAACATGTAGCCGTTGTATTGGCGGGAATGGATAGAAATAACTAAAATATGATTATATATTTTTTAAAATGTTTTTACATTTATCCATTAAAAGATAATGGCTTAAAATACGGAAAGAATTCAATTTTAGGCGTATATGCCCTAGTTTTCACTAAAGGTTCACTTATCACCTTTTGATGGCGAACCGTCATTAAATATAGTTTTGATCACTCTTATACATTATTTTGGACCAAATAAAACTCTTATTAAGAATTGGGACATCAAAATTTACTTTGTGTAAATTTTTGGTATCTTTCCGATAAAGTTCATTTTTTTAATGAATAGTGTAAAATGTTGTATTTTAATTCAAAACCACTTTTTAATCTAATTTATTTATATTATTAGATTATATTTTGAATTGGTTTTAAATTGAAATTGGAAAATATTTTTTACTATAAAATCCAATAGTGGTCATTGGGATCAATTTCACTTTGAAATCAGACTTAAACTAGTGTCAATCTTTTGATACTTATTGTTTCATAAAACACGCTATTTGTCATGACAGCGGGAATTAATTATTAAATTAATTAATGTAACTTATATGTTTTGAATTTTGTAAAACGGAATTCATTTTTGAATTCAGAATATCAAATATAGCTTAGGGTGAATTTTTGGGATTTTTCTGAAAAACTTCAATTTTTGATGAATAGTGAAACCACTAAGTGGTACTTATAAAAACTGATTTTCCCTTTAAATGAAATTTTTCCATCATTGTGTTTTGATTTTCAAAAATCCGACATACATGGTTTTCATTAAGAAGTAAAATGTGGTTCAATGAGATTAAAATAATTTTTTGGTGAATAGTAACTTATTAAGTTTTTAATCGCGATTAGAGGTAATTAGTGTAGTTTAAGATAAAAATGATATTATAAGAATGTGAAAACACCATGACACTTGTCCTACACCTATTGGTTGTATCCTGGCCGACCAATACAAGCCATGGGTCAACTTGGGGACCCCATGGATCCACATTGGTTGGGAAATGACATAAATAACATTTTATTTAATGAAAAAGTAAAATTGACACAGACATGATATGTTTTACTAAAACAATTTTTAAGTGGGGTTACACAAGTCCAAATTTTGATTATAAATAGTAATTGGAAATATAACAAGATTTCCTAAATCATAGTATTTTTTTTTTATAATTTTTAGACATTAAATAAATAAAATTATTTATGACATAATAATGATGCAGCGATGACATCATTATTTGACGATTTAAATAAAATAGAAAGATAATGTAAACTCTATTATCTACACATGTCCAAAACTTATTGGATGAGTGGATTTCGAAGCCTTATCACCTTATCCACGAATTATATCAATGTGGGATCTTTTGAAACCGAAACAAATTTTCAAATAAAGTAATATTTCTTTACTTTCCAAAAGTGACCCTCCTCTCCTCTTATAAAAGGCCCCCACCTCTACCTCATTTAACACACTCTTCAAGCCTTTGGCTCGGCCACCACCTTCCCATTTACTCTCTCCACATCCCTATCCTCATCCTAGAGGATTCCCTTTGGGAATAATCCTTTCAAAGGAAGCCTTTAGGCTCAAATCAAAAGGAGTTACACTTTTAATGGTAATTCATTCTCTCATGTTCATTTGTTTTATTTTTCCTCTCCAACCCCCTAAACTCTTTTTATTTGTTTCTTTTGTAACAACACCAATATCTTAAATATACTAGGATGTTGTTATAAGATTTATTCGATCTACACTCTCACACATCTACATCAAATGGTTAAAGAACATACAGTTTCCGTGGATGGTGAAATTCTGCCTCCCGAAACGATGATTGTTCAATACTCATTTAACACCTTCAAAGGAGGCCATTATGATGTAACTATTTTTATATATGATATATAATATGTTTATGTTTTACTTGTTCTTCTGTATTTTTCATTTGTGTCTTACATTTATGGCTTCCATTATGGGTATACGCGATATCTTCATTTTAGGAAGTGCGGACTACCGCCCCCTCAAAGTGATTTGATTCGTTAAATACCATATGTGGGACGTATAAAGGATGGAACTATGATATTATATATGATAGTATACTGTAATTATAATATACCTTTATATCATTATTATTCCATTCTATAAGCAATGAAATAGAAATGGAAGTAGCGTTCATGCGTACGTACGACTTACCGTCTCCATGAACGGTGCATTTCATTTCTTACCTCTAAATGATTATGTAATGTTATAAATGCATGAATGTACTGGATATATATGACATATATGATATCTACATCATGAATACAATTCTGTTTACAATAAACATTTGGCCACACGAACAACATGTAATTGTAAGAAGTCCACTTTCGACTTAAGAACCAAATATCGGCAAAACAAATATTTTTAACTTAAATGATTACATAATGTTTATGACATGGTAATAAGTGGTATAAAAAGAATAATGAACTTGAAAAAGGTTCTTAAGGAAGTAGAAATTAACTCAAGTTTATTATTCAGGAGATTAAAGAACGATCGAGTCAAGTCGGACCCGAGGTAAGGGATCCTACAACTCTCTTTCTTTTTAAGTACACTCTTTTATGTCATTTATTTTAAGCTCATATTTCTTATGATTGGGATGTTATTTTATATTACACTTACTGTAATTTTTATGTTCATGTGATGAGAGACCCTATTCTCTCTCATCAATCCATTTTGGAAGTTTTGAGTGGCGCCGTTAGGCTGCCAAACTTTCGTAAAAGATCTAACCTCTCTCTTTCTTTTTAAGTACTCTCCTTTATGTGAATTCTTTTAAACTCCTCCTTGAAATGTTGGGGGATTTTCTTTTATATTACACTTTCTGTAAATTCTATTGTAATATGATGGGATACTCTATTTTATCTCATCAATCCATATTCGGAAGTTTTATGTGGCGCCGTTAGGCTGCCGAGTTTTCGTAAAGGATTTTTCATCTCACTTTTATTCCTGTGAGATTTATGCTACATTTGCCACAAATTCCATTGAGTGGTGTATGTACTTCCCATTATTCTACTCTTTGTGTAATATAATTTCGTTTATGGGTATTTACATCAATGACATATTGTCTTTCTTTCATGGGGTGTATGTTTTGAACGATACCCAAGTCGGTAAGGGAACCTTTCACCCTCCTCTTTTTTTAAAAAGACTTCTTTTATTGGGTCTTTTAATTTACATATTTTTATTTTGGGATATTTTCTCATACATCATTATTGATGTAAATTTTATTTCCAAGTGATGAGATACACTTTTTATCTCTCATCAACTCATTTTGATGTGATGCCGTTAGGCTGTCAAGGGAACTTTTTAACCCAATTTCGATTTCTTTGGGTTCAACTTGTAGTCATTGATTATGTCATCCATTGAATATGTGTGAATGAACTTTTATTGTTTTACACTTAATATCCACTTATATTGGGTGTATATATATTTTTCACACATATTTTTGATATTTATTTGTCCTTAATTTAAGGATACCTTCTTTATAAGGGATTTCATCACATTTGACATTTCTATTGAGGGTTCATTGTTGTTATGCACCAATTCACTCTTATATGGTGTATATACTGTCCTTTGGAGTATTATATCATGAATCCTTTTATTCACATGATATTATAAAGTTATGACTAAATGTTATTCCTCGATTATTGTATTCAAGTGTCTCTAATTTTGGTAAAACACATTTAACCAAAATATCGTTTTAAATGTTTTAATTATTTGTTCTTATTAATATCCATGTTTTCAAAATGGTTTTAAGGATTTATTTATATGGATATTAATGGTTTAAAATGATAAAAGCTTCAAGGTGGTATGGGACACTTTGATTCAAAAATCTCTTTATTAAATGTTTTAAATGGTTTTGGAAATGGTTTCTTTTTGAATGGATTCATTATTTCAATATCCTAAAATGTTATATTGTGATTGAAATGTGGAAATGTTATGTTTCCTTTATTCATGTTTATGTGATACGATTATGTTATGGTTCTTGGGCATTGTTACGAAGAACGGGTGTTTCCATGATAAACTAATGGCGGGTGAGCTCGATATAGCTCTCCAATGCATTGGGTAAAGCGAAGGAGTGAAACGTTAAGGTTTCCCCGAAGAGATTTAGGGAATATACTGTGATGGGTATTCCAAACGTAACCAAGAGGGTTACTCCCTACGTAAGAATGTTATGAATGCCTCAAGTTACCTTTATGTCTTATGTTTTCTATGATTTATTCATGATTTGATATGCCTGTGTTTTATGGGTAAAGTATGAACTCATTCTTATGTATATGTGTACCCATGTTTCCTTTCCATATTTTTCTATCCCTTACTGAGCTTTTTGTGCTCATCCCAAGTTTTTGAAATGTTTTTCACATGTCAAGGGAAAGTTACACGATGTGATGATAGTGTCAAGGATGTTTCAAGAAAGAATCCGTGTTATATTTTAAATATGTTTCCGTTGATGGGAAGAATGAATACTGTCTTTTATGTAACCACTTTGTTTAAATGTGGAATGTAATGCAAGTTTCATGATCTAATTCTCTAAAACTCTAAACCTGAAAAGATCCTCAATGTGTAATCTTGTAATAACTCAAGATTAAGTAAGGTTTAAGGTTGGGGCCTTATATTGACGGTCGCCCAGTACGCAGCAAGGATTACCGATCTTTCTCGCTACTCGACCGACATGGTATGGGACCCCTTCTTCCGGGCTCGGACCTTTGAGCAGGGTTTGAGACACAAGATCAAGGAATCGCTGATCTCCCTCAGCATTCCGACTCAGGCAGGAGTACTAGAGCGAGCCCTTCTGATCAAGAGTTTTCTTGCTGAGACTTATCCAGCAGTGAGACCTACCGCAGGGCGGTAGATAGCGGAGTCTTCGGTAGCAGGTAGCTGACTGATGACTCATGGGTCTAGGCAGACTAGACCTTCTGACAGAAGACCTCGGGACACTGGCTCAGCAATGCAGGGCACACAGCGCGGAGCCAGTCTTTCCAGAGGCAGACAGTGCTACGCATGCGGCGGGTAGGGCCACATGGCTCGTGACTGCCCGACCCGCCTTGCCGAGGAGTAGTAGACGGTGGAGGGGCCACCCAGGCAGAGGCAGAGGGTCAACCGTGGCGGTCCGCATGGAGGAGGCGGATGAGGCATAGGAGATAGCCGAGCAGCTGGTGGCGGGCGGCGCTTTGAGGCTCTACCACTACCACCACAAGGAGGTCCGCCCCGACCACAGGGAGCTGGCGGGCAGAGACAGGCACAGCTCCAGGCAGTGGAGGCCTACGACCACGGCGCGCCAGAGATGATTCGGGGTACGATCTGTGTCTATTCCACCCGTGATGTAGTTCTAAATAGACACAGGAGCGAGTCACTCGTTCATAGTCGATGCCCGTGTTCGGAACTCAGAGATTCCGACGGAGCCGTTGGCTCGATCCTTATGTCTAGAGACCCCTACGGGAGTTGACTCGATGATTACGCACTGGTTCTGGCATTGTGAGCTTACTCTTGGAGGTGAGAGCTTCAGCTGGGATCTTCTTATAGCGGCGTCGAGGCCTTACGATGTCATCTTGGGCATTGATTGGTTATCTACTGTCCATGCTCATATTGACTGTTTTAGGCTCATGGTGCGATGTGTGCGCACCGACGGGAGTAGGTTCACCTTCACCGGCGAGAAGGGAGCCTTTGAAGCATAGGAGGGACTCTCGCAGAGGAGGGGACAGCCGATCACTCATTAGTTGGCTAGCCTCATCCTTGGAACAGTAGACTTGAGGAGTCCTAGTTTTCCCGTAGTGGCGGATCAATACACGGACATCTTTCCCGATGACGTTCCAGGACTACCTCCTTGTAGAGAGGTAGAATTTTACATTGACCTGTACCCCAGTACAGCCCCGATATCCACTCCAGCGTATCGGATGGCCCCCGCTAAGCTTCAAGAGCTACGAGTATAGTTGGAGGACTTGCAGGTCAAGGGGTTCATCTGACCCAGTGTTTCACCCTGGGCTTCCCCGATATTGTTCGCCATGAAGGCGGACAGGAGCTTGCGACTGTGTGTCGACTATCATCGCCTAAATCAGGTGACAGTGAGGAACAAGTATCCTCTACTGAGGAATGATGACCTCTTTGATCAGCTCAAGGGAGCACGGTGGTTCTCGAAGATAGACCTCAGGTCAGGCTATCATCAGCTGAGAGTTCGAGATGAGGACGTGCAGAAGATGGCCATCAGGTGTCGGTATGGCCACTTTGAGTTATTGGTTATGCATTTCGGCATAACCAATGCTCCAGAAGTGTTAATGAGCCTCATGAACATGATATTCCAGCCATACCTTGATCGATTTGTCATGGTCTTCATCGACGACATTTTTGTTTACTCGACCACGGAGGAGGAGCATGCCAACCACTAGCGGGTTGTACTAGACACACTCCGAGAGCACCAGCTTTATGGAAATCTCTCGAAGTTCCAGTTCTGGTTACGTGAGGTCCACTTCTTAGGGCATGTCATTTCTGAGGCAGGAGTTGCAGTGGATCCCACGAAGATCGAGGTAGTGGAATCTTGGGAGCCACCCAGGAGCGTGACGGAGGTGCGGAGATTCTTGGGACTAGCTGGATAATATCGGAGATTTGTGCTGGACTTCTCCAGAGTTGCGGCGCCACTCTCAGCTTTGAAGAAGAAGGGGAAACCCTTAGTGTGGTCAGATAAATGTCAGCAGAGCTTCCAGGAGCTGAGACAAAGATTGACCAGCGCACATATCATGAGGTTTCCTGAGGAGGGAGTTGGATACATAGACTACTGCGATGCATCAGGGACCGGGCTTGGATGTATCATGTTGCAGGAGCGGGCTGTGATTTCTTATAGATCACGTCAGTTGAGGCCGCATGAGCAGAACTACGCCACACATGACTTGGAGTTAGCAGCAGTGGTCTTCGCTCTGAAGACATGGCGGCACTATCTGATGGGCGAGCGCTTTATAGTCTTTTCTGACCACCAGAGTCTCAGGTACATCTTCTCTCAGAAATACCTGAATCTGATACAGCGGGGATGGCTCGAGTTCCACCAGGACTATGACTTTGAGATAGTCTATACTACTGGGAAGGTGAACCTAGTAGCCGATGCTCTCAGTAGGAGGACGGGCATCCAGCTACTTGAGGAGGTGACAGAGTAGCTAGCCCCCTTGCAGATATCCTTTGTGGATAGGGATGGATCAGGCTTCCTTCAGTCTCTCACAGTCACCACTCCACTACTACAGTGGGTTAGAGAGGCACAGTGTGGGGATACTGACTGTGAGACGCGGTGTCCACAGATATCCTCAGGACATGCACCTGATGGTTTCTCCCTTGGAGCAGAGCACAAAGTCCTTTTCAGAGGATGTACCTTGGTACCAGTCGCTTTACGGGAGGAGGTGCTGAGAGTGTTTCACACTTCTCCATTGGCGGTGCATCCTGGGGTGGCGAAGATATACTAGGACCTCATACGACAGCACTAGTGGCCGGGCATGAAGAAGGTTGTGGAAGAGTTCGTTTCACGATGCCTCACCTACCAGTAGGTGTAGGCAGAGCAGCAGGTACCAGCAGGCTTGGTACAACCCTTGGAGGTCCCGGAGTGGAAGTGGGATGGGATATCTATAGACTTCGTGACTGGAATTCCATGCACATCCAGAGGTCACGACTCCATTTGGGTGATTGTTGTCCGGCTCACCAAGTCGGCACACTTCTTACCCATTAGAGAGCAGGGCTCAGTGGAGAGCTTGGGGCATCTCTACATTCAGGAGATTGTATGGATTCACGGTGTGCCATCGTCTATCGTCTCCGATCGGGACGCTCGCTTTACTTCCAGGATTTGGAAGGGGTTGCAGGAGGCGTTCGGGACCTGGCTACGTTTGAGCACCTCCTTTCACCCTCAGACGGATGGTCAGACGGAGAGGACCATTCAAACTCTCGAGGACATGCTCCACGCATGTGTCCTCATCTTTGGTCGCAGCTGGGAGGACCATCTACCCTTGGCGGAGTTCACGTACAATAATAGCTACCACTCCACCATCGGGATGGAACCATACGAGGCGTTGTACAGCAGACCATGAAGATCTCCTTTGTGCTGGACAGACCCAAGGGAGTCAGCACTCGTGGGACCAGAGATTGTTTGGGCCACGACATAGAAGGTCCAGGTCATCCAGGAGCGGAAGAGGATAGCTAAGAGACGGAAAAATTCATATGCTAACAGGAGGAGGAGGCCACTAGAGTTCGAGGATAGCGACAACGTCTTCTTGTAGGTCTCACCTCGACGTGGTTTACGGAGATTTGGCCGAGGCGGCAAGTTGTCTCCACGCTTCAGCGGACATTTCCAGGTCCTCAGCAGGATTGGTGAGGTGGCTTAGCGCCTGGCTCTACCACCTCAGTTGCACCAGGTGGATGATGTCTTACACGTATCTCAGCTGAAGAGATACGTGCACGGCCAGACGCATATCATTGACTATGGGGAGCTTGACTTTGATGATGGGGTGACTTTTGCGGAGGTCCCAGTGGAGATCGAGGATCGACAGTAGCAGGTCGTACGTGGATGATCAATTCCCCTATTGTTCATCATATGGTAGCACGGGAACCTCCAGGAGAGCACTTGGGATCGGGAGGCTCAGATGCGTGCTCAATACCCACATTTGTTTCCCAAGATTGTGATATATCTTTACGGGGACATAAAGCCCTGAGGTGGGAGTAATGTAAAGATCCGTAATTTTCAAGGGATTTTTTCTTCTTAATTTTGTTTGGAATTTTACAAGAACACAGTTTCTGAAGGCACCTGATTCTGAGGCCCGGTGTGCCCGGAATCATTTTCCGAAGTTTGGCTTGGGTACGTTCAATGAACGGGCGAGCAGGTTTTTCTAACTTTTGAACCGTTGCCCTGAATGGAATTCTGAGGGCACCGATGGAATCGCAGCGCCGGTATTTTCTTAGAAAAGTCTCTTCCGGATTTGCGTTTGCTCGGGTGTGGTTTTTATTTTTTTGGGCTTAATGTTAAGAAATAAAATAATTTGTATGACAAACATTATTTTATTTCACTTAAAGCCACTTGGAAGCCACTTAAAGATGCTTAAGATGAGTTGTTGTGGATAGGGTGCTATCCAAAAATATCCTACCCTCTTGGTAGGATATTTGTGGGGTGGGGCCACATGAGCCCCACCGTTTCTTTTCCGCTAAGTAACGCACCTGCAAATACCCATCATTATAGAAGTAAACTGACGCGTTTTCTTAATTTCTTAACGCACCATTTAATTGGGATGTTTTCTTCGTTGAATTAATTTTATTAATTAATTTATTCGTTTCTTAACCTTTATGAAATTCGTTGGCGTAATAATAAAATAAGACCAACGCATGACTTCTGGAAAAATGCTCGTCAAGAGGATTTGACAAACCTCAAGTTCTTCATCCTCCTTCGCGAAGAATGCGAAGATCGCGAAGAACGTGAAGAATGTGAAGAATGCGAAGAATGTCGTCACCCTCGGAGATTGACGACGCTTCATCCGAGGCGTTCTTCCCCGCCCCGATCTCCGGTCACCAACTGCTTGAGGTAGGAGATTTAGGGTTTATTTTAAAACATATTTGTGGTTTAGAACAACACATGGATTTAATTATTCATAATTAAATATGTTGTTTCTCGGTCCTCGGAGTTCGTCGACGCTACACCGGATACCGCGACGACGCGACGATCCCCTCCTTCCGCGACGATCAAATCTGCGAAGAACACGCGTGCGACGACTTGACGAGGTAGGTATTTTATTTGACTGTTTTATATTCCCGTGATCGTTTCTTTTAAAATAAAGAACCTGGTTTCATAAGAACAATTTTAATTTATTAAATTTTTTTTTGATATGTTGTTTATTTCTTCCCGATTGTTATCGCCTAACGGGGAGGGTGCGGGCCGAACGAACACGGCCCGACAACCCTCCGCAGTTCTTCGTTGTTGTGCGGATTTGGCAGGCGACAAAAAAACGTGATGCAAGGGTGATTTGATGTTTCCGCAGTGAAGAATGGGACCCGGGAGGAGCACCGACGCAGACGGGAAGAAAAACGGACCACCAGAGCAACTCTGGTGGCCCGCGGAAGCCTCCGGTGGCGCGGGTCACCGGTGAGGTGGCGGCAGCCAGTGGACCCGTGGCCGCATGGGTCTCGCTCACACGCACGGGATGCGGCGTTTTCCGTGTCTGTTGATTCCAGTGCGGCCCCACGCAGGGCCACAACACCATCTTCCCGCGGGGGCAGCGCCCCGCGACACCCTCGCTCGGCCACTCGGTCGAGCTGAGCCGGGCCGGTCCGACCGGCCGGGCCACGCCCTGGCCGGACCGTGTCCGGTAGACCCCGTTCGGGTCAACCCGGTTCGGCCGACCCAGGGGGGGTCGGCCCGGGTCGGCCCGGGCCCAGACCCCCCGTCTTCGGACCGATTCGGTATTTTTCCCGTAACATGAGCTACGGGCCTCTGAATGACGCGCCGTCAGCGGCTACGCGATCCTTGAATCGAGATGGTCGTTTCGGTATATCGCACTCAAGGTTTCGGAATATTTTTGGTTCGGCCGGGTTGGTTCGTACACGAAACCAACCGGGCCCTCGGAGCGGAAATGCTCATATCTTGAGCTCCGGACGTCTGATTGACGTGTCGTCGACTTTGTTGAATTCCTCTAAGTGAGATGGATCTTTTTGCTCACTCCGCCCGAGGTTTGGATGCAGGTGGAGTACGATCGGGTTGGTTTTGCCTTAAAAACCAACCAGGACCCTGGGACGAAAAAGCCAATAACTTTAAGACCTGGCGTCCGATTGACGCGCCGTCTCCGACGTTTAGTTCCTGTTGACGATACGGATCTTTTGGATACATCAAATTCGGACTTTGTGTCGGTTGATGTATCAGCCTCTCAGCTCGTGGGGTGGACCCTTCCGAACGAGCGTGCTGTGTGCGGGAACCCTAGGGCTGGACTGTGACGACAACTATGCAGAGATCCTCAGTGGACTGCGACGACGACTGTATAGAGATCATCAGTGGACTGCGATGACGACTGTGAAGAGATCCTTAGTGGACTGCGTTGACCACTGCACTCAGCGATCCTACGTGGATCAGTGCTACAGATCCTGTGTGGATCCGATCCTGTGTGGGTCAGCGCTCAGTGGTTCTGTGTGAGACAGCGCCTACAGGTCCTGTGTGGGCCCGATCCTGTGTGGGTCTTTGCAGGGGTTAGTTACCTTTTGATCCTATGTGGGTCCGATCCTGTGTGGGTCAATGCAGGGGTTAGTACCTTTCGATCCTTTGTGGGTTCGATGACATAGATGGATCAATGATCATATTTATCGTCATACGAAGATGTATACCTATGTGAGCTGAATCCTGTGTTACTCTCCTTTATGGATTGTTTTGAACTATCCTGTGTGGATTTACTGCTTACTCGCCTTTGTGGATTGCGTTTTTCTATCCTGTGTGGATTTACGTTTTTCTTTCCTGTGTAGATTAGGTTGTGCTTGGGCTCGGATGTTGGAGCCGAACGGGAATTGATGACTTAGGTATATGTATGGGCATATACCTAAGCTGTGTCGGTTGTTACTTAGTGATTACATCTTTCCTTTGTGGTTTATCCTTTGTGTATTTCGGGAGACCTTCTGGGGTCTAGGGGTCCCTACTGAGTAGCTTATACTCACCCGTACACGGGCTTTGCCCGCACTTCATTGTGTTGGTTGTAGACGACGTACAATGCTGATCGTGGTGGAGGCTTGCGGAGCAGGACAGTACCTGGAGGTGGACAACTGTGTGGGATGTACTCGGAGCGGATGGCTAGACCGAGTAGCTGTGGAGGCTATCTATTCTCACCCTTCAGGTGGGACTTCCAGAAGACGGATCGACGTTGCGGCTTGTCTTTTCAGTTGTTTTTTTTCCTTTCAGTTGTACTTTACAGTTGGGCTTGTATTTCCGACCCCATTTACTTTCAGCATAGCTTGTTACAGTTTTTACTTAGTTTTTACTTTTCTGCTTTCTTACTCTGTGGTGCTTGTTTACTTTTCAAAGGCAATTCCTTCCCTTTTTCTGGGATTTACGCCTTGGTGCTAGTCGCCAGCCCCTGGCCTATGGAAGGCGGGCTTGGGGTAGTCACGGCGCGGGCCCCGAGGATGGGTCGTGACAGTCATGGTGATGGCCCATAGGGCCCTGTATTTACTTAGCCCAATTTTACCTTGGTTGATCACCTTAGACTCAGTAGTCACCTTATTGTTCTATTCTTTAGATTACACCACACGTATTACACTCTTTCCCCTAAACTAGACTCAGATAATTTTGAGTTATTGTTCCTTGAGATTTACGTTACTTGGGTTATTATAGTCGGATTCCCTCACTGTATATCTTATAGGTTTCCATGTTACATCTTGGTAACTTCACTAATTATATTATCACGAAGAGATGTTAGTGCTAGCTTGGCCCAATTTGACCTACTAACATTAAATGGTAATTATTTAGTTAATTAGCTAGTTACAAGTTCAGAAAGAAGCAGATGTCTGAAGCAAGTACATGGGTTTTCAGTTATATTTTACTGCAAGCATAAATTTATAGATTCATTCCTACACATTGCTATATTATATTAAACCGGTTAGATGTTATAGACAACATCGGTGGTGGCCCATTTGAGATTTACCTCACTCCCTCTCCAAGAGCCATTTCGTAACCAAAGTAAATTACATTATTGTAGGTATTAACAAAAATAAACAAACAACTTCCAACACATTAATGTGTACGTATATGATATAGATTGATGGAAGATGGCATAGTAGGATCTCGGGATGTATGAGGTATTCTTTGTTCTCTTTTACATTGTGGAACATATTATGCCTTCTGTCTAGAATCCATTCATTCAAATTTTCTAGTGACATGAATTTACATCATTGTTGTTCCTATTGGTAAAGTTATAGTTATTCTCATTTATCTATTGCATCTTTTTTTTCAGTTGTTTATTTAAATTATTTTTATTTATTTTTCTATTTACAAATAATTTATCTTTCATCCACTATGATAAAGTCTTATAATGAAGGCATAGTTTCCCATGGATGCACCCTAAGCCCTCGCTACTAGTCAACAGCCTCTTGCGTTCTGGAAGATGCTCTTGAGGCCATGTGGCCCACTAGGCTTGGGGCACCCATTTGGTGGAATCTAGGATTGGGTTGTCAAAATGTGTTATAAAACGTGGTATTTTGCTTTCCATACTATTTGGAGACAATATTTTAGAGAATATGAATTATTGGGACTTGGTCATAAGTCATGCATGGGAATTGTAGTCCAGTTTTTTCTTGTAAAATCCATGTTACCCAAAATGAAATTGTTGTTCTATTTTTCCTATTGCATTTGAAATTATTTCACAATTTGGTGATGCACATGATGTGTCATGTTGTTGATTATTTCTCTTTTTGAGGATTTATTTCATGATTTTCCCGATGATATGAGGGTAAGGAGAATTTCTACATGCATTATTATAGGCATCTAGAATTCACATGTCAAGCATATTGACATTCCATGTAAATGAATTTCAATAATTTTCATTTCTTGACATGATTTTGATTATTGAGTGATGTAGTGATAAATGCTTTTACTTTTATTACTATTGGTTTTGAATGAACTATTTTCTATCTCAATTCATGTGGTGTATGGGCCCTCATGGGCTGGGATGAGTAATTTACCCAGCCAAGACATTATAATATAAATAAATGTGTGTAGATTCTAGTGATAGGTGTATGGGTACTGATTAATCAGAAATTGATAACCATTATGAAGTGAATCCTAGAATCTAAAAAGAATTGGTTTCACATCCTTGTCATGACATGTCATGTTTATGAAAGGTAAATGGGTGGAACCAATGATTAACTGTGAAATGAAATGAAACATGTAATTGAGCACTTACAGACACATGGTTGTCTATGTGGGTTGTTTGGGGTATTATTCCTTGGGATGTTTGTTTTTATTTGTTTAGTTTCTAATAGTGATGATATATTATACTTATACACATGTTCCAAGGTGTGTTCTTGGAATTTTTTTGCCAATTCTTCCACAATGTCCCCTTTTCATTCACCAGGAAGGTGGTGACGACCATGATATAGACATGGTGGGCCATGGGAGGCCAATTTTACTTCTAGGAATTCCACCTTTGTCACTCAATGTTTTACATAATATGACCAATGATGCTCATTTTTGGGGTATTTTCCTACATCTGATCCATTCTATTCATGGTGCTCTATGGGTTTCACCTACGATGGATGATCTGACCTGTGAGTTCCAACTGTAGCATCCACCAATGTTTTTAAGGGATAGAGGTTCTCAAGCATATGAGTCTTGGATAAGGGCCATGTTGTCTGTCTTCGAGCATATGGATATGACTCTCTAGTAGGGATTCAAGATTTCTATATACATGATCCTATATTTGGCCACATATTATTGGTATGTGTTTACCTAGTCTGATATTCATGAAGGAATATTATGGTTTGACATTGTGACTGCCTTCTATGATTATTTATTTCCATTTGAACTGAGAGCTGATATAGCCCGAGAGAGCATGCATTTTCAGGAGGGTTGTATGTCCTTTATAAAAAATTTAGAATGTTTCACTGATTTACAACTCTTTACAATGCTTTAATCAAGTAATGATATTTTATGTGATCGATGTTTTGAGGATGGGATCTAGCACGTAATCCGGACTCAGGTGAATGTATTTCGTTTTTCAAAATTTTCTGTAATAGTTGATCATGCCCTTATCACTAAATGTAACCTGGGGGACAAGAAAAGTACCCAGTTTAATAGATTAGTGTTGAATCAGGCCATTAGTTCTTCCACAGTTAGGAAACATTCCCTAGAGGTTTTTCTTCAGGTAATTAGGAGATAGATTATATAGTTTGATACCTTTGTGGTGTTTCATCAGTGTAAAATACTAGGGCATCAAAATACCCAATGAGATAGAGACCCTATGGAGTGTCGAGCTGGTGACTGTATGGGTTATCTATAGCATTTCTGGGGGACCTCTCATATATCTTCTATTGGAACAGGATCAACATATGTGCCACCTATAATGGAATGTCCTTTTGTTTCTTATCAGGAGGGGATTTGAAATATCGCCAGTAGTTTTGGCCGAAAAGGAGGTCGTGGCTATGGTAGCTACATCCCTGAGTACTAGTAGCGCTAGAAAGGCAGTCATGATCATTGTAGCCCATCTATTGCATAGGGAAATGGATTAGGTCAATTTCAAGCTTTATGATGATTCCTAAGGAATAGGATGTGGGATCATCTACAGTGTGTGGTACAATTCTAGTAGCCTCTACAATTATATTTTATTGGTTTGAAAAATGATCATAAAAAATTATTTTTGTATCTATCATGGAAAGTCTTGAACTAAAGATATTGTATCACTATGGTGTAATTCCACTCGATACTCCATTAGAAATATGTATAGAGGTAATACTCTAGTGCATGGACTGCCCCCTTTAGGTATGTAGTTACCGTTTCATATGGAATCTCTTTGTTCTCGAGATGATGGGATTCAATGTCATTCTTGGGATTGATTGTCATGTCAAATATCAGGCCTTTTTAGGCTTAAATAACTGTATGGTTTCTTTTAAATCACTAGAGGGAATCAGTTATCTTTTCAATGGTTAGTGGGATGTCCAATCTCAGAGAGCTGGATTGAAGCATCATGTGCTTGGTGGAGTGACCACCCAGATTGAAAATCATTTCAGTAAAGATCAGGTTTGTTAAACTGATTTCTCTGTAGTAGTTGATCATTTTAGGGAAGTCTTTCTTGATGACTTTTCTATCATACCACATAAGAGATAGGTAATGTTTACAATTGATCATGTTCTAGTAGAATATAAAATGTCCATACCTCCATATAGGATAAAACCTACTGATCTTCAAGAGCTGAAGTGGTAGATAAAGGACCAAGTGCTCAATGAATTTATATGGACTAGTACTTCTTCATGGGGTTCAATATTTCTTTTTTTAAGAAGGGGGTGTTAATATTCATCTTTTTATTGATTACAGATGGTTTAACCAACATATTGTCAGGTATCTGCATCTACATCCTTGAATAGATGATATAATCGACCACCTCCGAGGCGAAAATCTGGTCTCTAAGATCTACATGAGAGCAGGTTATCGTCATGCGCAAGTTAGAGCATCAAACATTCCTCATAATTCATTGTGTAGAATATATGGTTTGTATGGTTATCTTTTTATGTAGTTCTGTCTTACGAACATGCCTTTTCTTTCATGGCATTGATGAATAGAGGTTTCTATCCCAATTTGGCCTCTTTTGTCCTAGTTAGAGGGGAAGACATGTTTGTGTATTCTCTCACTCGTAACGGCCATGCTAAAAATCATAATAATATTTTGGTTATAGTTAGAGAGAATTATATTTATGCTGAGAATTATACGTGCGGGTTTTCAATCGACAGGGTCCAATTCCCTGTTCATAATATATCCGAATCAATATTATTTATAGACTATAAAAATGGTAGTGTTGTAGCTTCCAAATAACATCCAAAAAATGACTTTTATATCAAGAGTTTCTTAGGGCATGCTGAATATTGCAGGATTTTCATAACATACTTTTCTTATATTTCATCACCTTTTACTGATCATACAATGATGGGTATCAATTTCACATGGTCAGAAGCTTGTAAGAAATACATTCAGGAGATGAAAGGGAGGCTTGTATTGAAACCTATTTTGATTCTTCTAGAACCTATAAAATGCTTATATTTTCTTATGTGATGCCTGAGGCATTGGCCTAGGAGCAGTTTCGATGTAGGAATACAATGTCATTTCATAGGTATCTTGAAATTTGAGGCCTCATGAGAGAAATTACACGACGCATGACCTCAAGCTAGTAGCATTTGTCTATGACTTACAGTGCTGGAGACATTATCTATTGGGTGAGAGATTTATGGTGTACACAGAGCACAAGTGAATTCTGTATATCATTTATCTGCAAGATATGATCCTTAGACATTATAGTTGAGTCAAATATATACAATCCTTTTATTTTGATATTGCCTATATTTTTGGAAAGGGAAATGTGGTTACTGATGCACTAACTCAGGAAAATAAAACACAATATGTATAGGAATCCAATGATGAATAGATTTTAATGGACCTCTTTTATGAACTCCATCTAGAGTTTGATGATAGCCATGGGTAGTCTTACCTCTCAGCCTTGATAGTTAAATCTTCACTCTTAAAGAAGGTAATGAATATAATGTTTTCAAATCCTAATGGTTTTGTAATCCATGAAATTATATCAGGAGATAAACCACCTATTAATTGGTCTATGTATAAAGAATACATCTTTAATTTATGTGGGATTATCTGGGATTATATAAATTTCATGGAGCATTTGATGTAAGAATCCCACGATTCACTATGGGCAATACATCCAGTCATCTCAAACATGTATTGAGATATGCAATGCCAATATTGGGGGCCTAGAATGAAACATCAGATTTTAGGTGTCATCAGTATGTGTTCCACCTGTCAGCAGGTTAAGAAGTACAATGAGAGAACTATAGGATTGCTACAGCCGCTTCAACTAGCAGAATTTAAATTGAAAGATGATGTTATTTATTTTTTTAGTCTTCTTACCTCGGTCTCTGAGGGGTTGCGATCCCATCTGGGTATCCATTTACCGAGTAACAAAATCATCCCACTTATTTACTATTTGAGAGGATTTATCAAATGATGAATTGGGAAGACTGTATATCCATGAGATCATAAGACTACAAAGGGATCCTCGTACTATAAATTTATATAAGTATTTTTTATTCACTCAAAGTTTTGTAAGGGTTTATAGAAAGAAATGGGTACTCAGGTTCTTCTATACACAAAATTTAACCCTCAGACCATTGGACAATTGGATCAGATTATACATGTTATAGAGGATATCCTCTAAGCATGTGTCCTTTATTTTGGAAGTTTCCTGGAGAAGAATATACCTATCATCGAAATTGCCTAAAATAACAGTTTTCAGTCGACTATTCAGATGGATTTTTTTTGAGGCATTATATGGTAGGCCGAGATGCTCAACCATGTGATGGGTAGAGGCAGGTGAGATATCCCAACTTGGTCCACTTCTCATTTCGGATTTTTAGAATATGTTCAGTGGATCAGGAAGCATACGACTACTAATCTGTTTAGAAAAAAATCTTATGTCGATCTCCATAGAAGACCTCCAGAGTTCGAGGTTTGGGATCGTGTTTTTCTTCGAGTATCGCCCATGTTTTCGAATAGATAGTTAAGGATGAAAGGAAATCTATCACCTTGTTATGTTGGAATATTTTAAAATCTAGGTAGATTTGGGCCTATAGATTATGGGTTGCTACTACCTCACAGGTACCATACCATGCATGATGTCTTTCATGTCTCACAAATTCACCAATATCATGTTGACCGATATCAAACCTTTTATACCAATGAATTATAGTTATATGTTGATGTAACGTTTGTGTAATATCCAATACACATCTTTGATCAAAGCACGAAGGCTCTCTGAGGAATGTTAGTCCCTCTCATTGGGGTGTAATGGCAACACAACTGAGTATAGGACGAAACATGGGAGAAGGAAGATGACAACATTCTTAGTGGCTGGATTAGTTCTCAAACACTGTTTATTACCTTTGAATAGAGAAATTGGAGGGGACTTCTTTTTATTGGGGAAGACTTTAAGAACCCGGTTTTCCACTCATGAAAGGAATCGTTAATTTTCTATCTAAATCCTTATTCTGGACCAATTGCAGATGTCAAATGTGTTAGTAATGGTTCTGAGGGTGTCTAGGGATTTTTTGAAGACAAGAACCCTTATTTTTGAAGAAAACACACCATGCACATTGTTTAGGCTAAACTATCTTGAATTCCACACATTTTTCCTAGCCGTGCAGATTGTGTTATTTTCGGATAGAGTCACCTCACCCGGCTAGCACACGTCTATGTGGCCTAATCATGTGTGAACTGTAAAGACCATGAAATTTTATTGAATTTTTTTAAATACTTTGGAATTTTAGGAGTTTGTGGCTTCTGATGGAACTTGATTCCGAGGCCTAGTGTGCCTGGAATCAATTTCCGAAGTTTAGCTCAGGTACGTTCAGTAAAGGAATGAACGAGGTTTTCTATCTTTTGAACTGGTGATCAGAATAGAAATAAGAGGGAATCGATGAACTCGCAGCATCTGTAATTTCTTAAGGGGACATTTACCGTAGTTGCGTTTTAAGCGGGCTGAGAATTAATTTTTGGGGAATTAGTTTAATATAAATAAAATTGGAGTAGCACAATTTTATTTTATGGTTGGTGGTTATTTCCTCCCAAGGGGAGTTAGAGGTGGGGCCCACAACCACTTAACCTCCCATGAGAGGATATTTGTGGGGTGGGTCCCACACATGACTAAAACACTTGAACATCCCATAACTCTCACAAACCCCCATTAAACACCCTTGGGTAATGTTAACAACCCTCCTTATTTATGAAATCTCTTCACCTTCCCCTATCCATTAATTAAGTGTTTTGAATTATGAAATTTGAATTATTGGATAGATTAATTAAAAGAAGAGGAAGCCTTATTTTAAATTGGTTGATACATGTTGTGTTGGGGGAAATATTTGTGAGAGAGCTCTTATGAAATAAGAGGAATGTTTCTCCTTGCTGATGAACACCAATCCTCTGACGAAGAACGACGCACATTCCTTTATCTTCTCCATGACAAGTGAGGAGACACCGCTTCCTCCTATGATGCACTCGGATGTCTTCTACGAATCCTTACCCCACATTGTCGTCTTCTATGACGCCCGACATATGACAACAATTATCGAGGTAGGGAATTAATTTCAATTTTAATGGATTAAAATTTTTCCCCATTTGTCATTGAACATCTTTGTTTGTATGACCTATTACTATCTCTTAACGAGGAGGGCGCGGGCCGAATGAAGAGGGACTGACGACCCTCCATTTGATATTGTTTATTTTTCGAATCAGCAACCGGAGGCATAACGCGGAAGAGGCCGGCGGCGTAAGGGCCGCTGTCGCACACACAAAGAAAGTCGTGGCCATGTGGCCGCGACGGAGGAAGCACGGCGCCATTGCGCCTTGCCAGGAATGCGGCGGAGGAAGCCTATGATGTCGTGCGGACTGTGTGGAAGGAACCGAGGCCCGCTTCGCCGGCCGCTTCAGAGGAAGGGATGGATGTCCCGTCAGCCAGCCAGACGAAGCAAAGCTACGGTGCCAGGAGGGCGCCGCGCTGGATGAGTTGTGGCCTGCCCATGCGGGTCGCTTGCGCCAGAAGGACAGCAGGCCTCACCGGCCAGTAAGGGAGGGAGACGTTTCTGGTTCAGGTAGCCTCCCCCCCACCCTCGGATAGCCAGACCGGCTAGTCAAGCTAGTGGGGCCGCGCCCCCCCGGGTCACACCCAGCCTGGCCGCGCTAGGCCAGGCCCGGCTCGGCCGAGTTGGGATGGGCCGAGCCGGGCCGTGCTGAGTCGGGCCACACCATGCCGGGTCACGCCATGCCCCTCCATTATGGGCCGCGTGAATCTTCAGGCCAGTCTGACACCCCTACCAGGTCAGACCCACCAAAACTGGGTGACCTGACCCTCCAGCCCACTAGGCTTAACGGGTCAGGCCCGTTATTCACTTAAAGGTCTATAACTTAAAGACCGCGCGTCCGATCGACACAGCTTCAGCGGCACTAAGATCCTTTCGATGAGGCGGTCCTTTTGAGATACTCTATGTGGGTTTTTCAAATCTTTGGTAATGGCCGGGTTTGGAACGAACATATTTCCAACCCAGCCCCTAGAACTAAAAAGACAATATCTCTCAAACCTGGTGTCCGATTGAGGCGTTGTCGGTCACATTGAGTTTGTTTTGATGAAACAGAACATTGTGATATATTAACTATGGACTTTGTGATAGTTGATGTATTTACCCCCTTTACAAGAGGAGTGGACCCTCTCGAAATCGAGCATGTTGTGTGTAGGAAACCTAGAGCTCGTTGTGACTGCGATGACTACTCACTGGGATCCTCCGTGGGTTCGACAATGATGACAACTATAAAAGGATCCTACGTGGGATCGGTACGGAGGACGATTTCACTTGGATCCTCCGTGGTCTCGGTAGCGATAACGACTGTACATGGATCCAATGTGGATTCGGCAACAATGGTTAATATACTTGGATCCTATGTGGGTTTGGCAGCGACGACTTCTATACTTGGATCCTACGTGGGATCGGCAGAGGAGATGATTCTGAGGCTACATCTAATCATTTCCACCCTCTTCATGAATAGTATACCTGTGCGAGATGAGTCTTGTCTTTCAATCATTATCACTGATGGGATTGACTTCTTTCCTGTGTGGACTATATTGTTATTGGGCTCAAAATTTGGAACCAAATTTAGATTTATGACTTAGGTATATGTATGGGAATATACCTAATTAGAGTTGGTTGATACTATGTGTTTGTATCTTTCCATTGTGGTTTTTCCTTCGTGGATTCTGGGAAACCTTCAGGAGTCTTGGGGTACCTACTGAGTATCGTTATACTCACCCCTGCATGGGCAATGCCCGCACAATGTTATGTTGGTTGCAGACGACAGACAACAATGATCGTGGTTGAGGATTGTGGAGCTGGACGATATCTAGAGGTGGACCACCCGGTGGGATGTACATGGAGCCGACGGACGGACCCGATGTACCAACAAGACTATCTGTAGAAACCCATTATGTGGGATTCCCGGAGGATGACTTGGTTGTAGCTGCTTCACATTACAGCAGTTGTACTATAAATTCAGTTGGGTTTGTATACTGGGCCATTTACATTCCAGCACTTACTTTTGTACTCAGTTTTACTTTGTGCTTACTTCACTTATGTACTCTATTGTGTATGTTTTCTTTTATAAAGGAAATTACATCCCTTTTTATCGGTATTTACGCCTTTGGTGCTAATCTCCAATCCCTAGCCTATCGAAGGTGTGCTTCGGGTAGTCACGACACGACCCCCTGGGACGGATCGTGACAAATTGGTATGAGAGAAGTCAGTTCTACCGCAAAAATTTCGACTTTGATAATTTCTTCTCTGTCAAGCAATAGTGATAAGAGTATTTAGTGTGGTTTTCAGTCTAGGGAGTCCAGTGTTGTTGGGGTGGCCTACATATCCATACAATAGGACCCTAAGTTCTGATTTCCTACTCAGTGCTTAGAAACAATGATTGCATGTGTGTTTAAAAAAAATTCATTGTGATTACTCTTTGTCAGCTCACCAGGTATACTGTTTGACTGTGGAACACTTGTTTCATTTCAGGATGGCCCCATGAAGGCAACCAGCTAGGGTTCCAAGCTACGTGTGAGATAGCATCCCACCGAGAAATGAGGCCTCGATGCAGGGCCCCATTATAGCGGAGGCAGCAGCAGTACCACTACCTACTGAGCCACTGATACTACCCGCCCCAGCAGTAGAGAGTGCACATCGACTGAGTGCATTTCATGAGATTCAGCGATAGAGGATTCCCTGGTTCCATGGAGATATGGACCCTTAGGTAGCCGAGCATTGGCTGGAGGCTATCGTCGGAGTCTTAAGATTGGTAGGGACACCATCAGAACTTATGGTGATCCTTGCCACGATTCTCCTGCACACATCAGAAAATAGATCGTGGATCCTGATTGTAGAGTCCAGAATCTTGACGTACATTGAAATTACATTACATTTGAGGAAAACTTAGTACATAACAGAAACACACACACAAGGATCGTAATAGTTTAGTGTCTTTGGAAACTCAGAACGTAATCTTCTAATCGTTGTGAAAGATCTTCAATATCTCCCATAAGGATCTTCCCTTTTTTTTTACCTAAAAACTTTCTTTATATCCTGGGGAAAAGAAAACATAAAAGGGTGAGCTCAAATGCTCAGTAAGGGTAAACAAAAGAAAAATCAATCACATCATATTCATAAGAACATAACTTTTGGAAATCTTAACCTGCAAAAGAGAGCATAATTTCATAACATGGGATAAATCATAGTAGTGAAATGAAATCCCAATAATCATAACTTAAAACATGAAACTTTGTGGCATACACACATAATCATATAGAATCATTTCTTGTTAGTCAAGACTCATTCCCAAGACTATCTTAGTGGACAAAGTCCCTTTCTGAATAGAGTCACCCTCGTTTCAGTCCTGTTTCACTGAACCGGTATAACCTACCATTCCAGCCATGTCTATCTCATGAGATATAAAATCTTTACCCAATGCATTGGAGGGAGATATAGGTCCCACCCATCTTATAATGAATCATTTCTTATGTGTTCCACATAATCATAAACCATACATCATAGCGTAACCCATGTAATAAAAATGGGATTCTTAAACAACATGACATCATAAAACAATTCATATAAGATAAAGGAATTCATAAAAATGTTTCCATCACAACATAATCAAATCCATGTAATAATAGGGATAAAAACAGAACCCTTTTATTATCATAGATGGAAAATAATTTTGATAAAATACTTGAACTCCATTATTGAGGAAAATATCCTTTTTACTTCAAAAACATTTTTAATTTCATAACATGTCATTCGAAATTAAAATAAAAGAAGTTGATTAAAAATAAACTTGAAAAATTGTAAAGGAAGATTCTTGGAAATATTGTTTTAAAATTCCATTCATGCCGTATAAGTTTAAAAAAACATTCTTCGTACCTTTGTCGGAAATGTCAAAAAGCACCTCGTACGAAAAAGCAACAAAAGATTCCTTTCACATTCTTTACTAAAAACTCACCGAAGGGTAAAATTGGATTTAAACTATTGTAAGTGGATGGAAACAATATTACATAATGAAGTAACATGGATGTGGATGATAAAATATACCCTAGTAAATACAAAAGTATAAACAATCTCGGATAAAAATGAGATTGTGATATTTCCCCTTACCTTAGGTCCGATTTGCTTCGTATGTGTCCGAACCTCCTGTATAATGATTTAAATAATGTAATTGACTTATTACAGAATCATATTCACTATTATGATATCATATATGGTTCACTTATGACTTTATATTACCCGTTCTTTTGTAAATTCCATGTTAAAGAAGCGTTTTGGGTAAAATCGTTTCATTTATCGTAGGTGTTTTTACTTGTTGTTCTTGACATTATTATTACTTATATCATGATTTACCTACTTCCAGAATATAAAACATGATTTATATATCATATATATTCAGTATATATATATATATATATAATAGATAGATAAATGAAATGAAAGACACCGTTCATTGAGACGGTAGTCCGTACGTACGCATGAATGCCGTTTTCCTTTCCTTATTGTCTTGAATGGAAGTAAGTAGATGACATAAATATATATATATACATAAATAAAGTATCTTTATAATGTCATATATTTCATTATTATTTCTTATATATACTTTATAATCATTCTTAAATGGTTAATATGGAGAATGAATCTCATCGCGTCGTGGAGACGGTATTCCGTACATACGCACGGGCGATGATATCATTTCCATAATTATTGAATTGAATTGTAGTGGATTATACAATATATCAGAATCAATATGATGTTATAATAACTATGTATAGTTATTCTTTACACCATTATACCCATCCATGTAAGGTGGTGGTGGAAAATAGATTACACCACGGCGTGGAGACGGTATTCCGTACGTACGCACGCACGGTGATTTCTTTTTCCGTAGGATGGATAAATTGTGAAATAGGGTTGTTTCATACTTATAATAAAATATCAGTATGTAATTAATACTGATGTTATTACTTTATCATGAAACAACTAAAGAAGAAGAAGTTGAAGAAGAAAGAAATTGAAAAGATCGGTAATGGATATTACCTCTTCTTTGGAACGCCTCTTTGAATCCTCCACTTAAGGAACTAAGATTGGTCTTTGAAGAAGACCAGGAGCTCTAGGATTATTCTAGGGAAGTGGAGAAGGGATTTTTTCAGGGGTTGGCTGAGCTTGAGTGCTCAAATTGGTGTGAGGAGGAGGGGGAGGATGTGTGTCCTTTTATAAGGGTGGAGAGGGGCACCTTAGGAATATCTCAAAATATTATTTTATATTAAAGTCAAAATCAGTTTATAATGGTTACAAGGGGTCTTATTTCGAAGCTAAAGTGGTGATGGGTCGAAATCCTATAAACCAAAAGGATTTAGACAAGTTTAGGTTATTATTTTAACCTTATCAATTAGATTTAACTCTTAGTTAAATAATTTAACTTTTACCGTGTCTTTTTGTTTTCTTACACTATATGGTAAATAAACATACTATAACATGCCAAAAGAACCCAAAATTGTTTATTATTAATATATATATCTTTATCTAAGTCATTTGGGCGAGCCTTATATTTTTAGGAATAAAATAACAATTAATAATATAATATTTGATTTAAAAACAATTTTGTGTCAATTTTGACACTATTTGATATATGATTTTTGTGAAAGTCATAACAGAATTATATGTTCAAAAAATGTTTATTAAATCAACACTAATATATCATAGTAACCTAGAAAATTAATGGAATTCATAAAAAGTCTCAAATTACATTTATTTTGGTGTTTATAACATCAATTATGTCAATATTTCATTAATAAGATAATTACTGCATCATCTTTGTGACATGAATAAATTAAATTATTTGATGTCTGAAAAATACAAATAAAATACCATTATGTAGGAAATATTTTTATCTTTCTAATTAATATTTACAATCGAATTTATCTTATGGACAACCCTATATTAAAAATGTTTTAGTAAATATACTTTTATTTTAACTCTTTTAACACTTCTTTGAATTAAATAATAATGAATGTCCTAATATAATCCATGTGGGCCTAAATGATAATATTTTACACTTAAGGTTGTTTTTGGTCGAGATAAACTTGTCCAATAGAATTAGGACATGTGTTAGGGTAATATTAATATCATTCATACCCTTAATTACCCTATTTACTTTTAACCGTGGTAAATAAAAGTAAAAAGTTACTATTAACCAAAAATTATTTTCATCTCATTGAACCACATTTTACTTACTGACATCAACCATGTCTCTCGGATTTTTGAAATTCCATTCACAGAAGCGGTAAAATTATGTTTTATGAAAAATTCAGTTTTCTACTACATAGTACTCTCACTATTCATCAAAAATTGATGTTTTTCAAAACAATGCCAAAATTTCATCCTATGCTATATTTCATATTCTGAATTCAAAAATGAAGTCTATTTTACCAAATTCATAAAATAGAAGTTTAATTAATTAATTTTATAATTAAATCCCGCTGTTAAAACAAATAGCGTGTTTTTAAGAAACAATATCTATCAAAAGATTGACACTTGATTATGTATGGTTTAAATGTGAAATTACATTCAATGACCAACATTGTATTAAATTGTAAAAATATATTCTAAATATACTTTCAAACCACTAAAATTAATAATTTATCACTATTAATTATTTCGATTGAAAAAGTTCTTTTTAACTAAAATTTAGTAATTTTCACTATTCATCAAAATATGAAAGTTATCCGAAAATTACCAAAATTTCACCCTAAGATAATTTCGATATTACGAATCCAAAAATGAAGTCCATTTTGAAAAATAAGATTTACAAAATTTCAAAAATTGGTTATTACTATTCATAACTGCTAGTTTTAATAATATTTTAATAGCATATCATTGTTTAGTGAAACTCGGTATTGCGTATTACGCACGCTATCGAGGAAGGTCGTGATTGCGTGTAATGCAAGGCAAGTCAAGGATGCGTGTTGTGCAAGCTACTTTTGGTGTAGCGTACAACACAAGACATTAGTGAAATTAAAAAGAATATTTTTCATAAAATATTGGGTTGTTACATTCTACCCCCCTTAAAATGAATTTCGCCCTCGAAATTCGTTGGGGTTATAAATGGTTTACTATTCGAAAGTTTCTTTAATATAAACCCACATCGTAAAAAGGAATACCAAAACCAATATTTAAAAACAAAAGTATGAAACTTAACGGTTACCCAAATAAACTAATCACTGGGTTTCCACATAGGTGAAAATATGGACATGGAAGAGAAATCTAACCATCATGTTTTGATGGGGAGTGGTAGAGAACATGGCTATGGAAAAGCCAGCAATCATAAAGCCATAAATTTGTGACGATCTAAGGTACCATCTGATTAATCAGATATAAGATCACTAGGACAACATTTTTGGTTTTCAAGATCGTTTCCCTAAAGTTGAAGAATTTGAATTAGAATAAATACTTACTTTATTTTGGTACAATCTCACTGTTGTTCGTGCCTTGAACAATTTCCACTTCATCTCTTAAATAAATGAAGTTGAATTTGTTATTCGTGAAGTGTTAGCAGATCATGTGATAGAATGACGGGTCATTCCATCTGTCTCAAACAAAATGTTAGCAAAAGTTATTAATCATATATGGTTCCTAAAATGGACTTATACTACATATATCATACTGCTTAATATAAAAAAACTAGTTTCTACTAAACAGGGACTTCCTGTAGGCCAGTGGTAGGCGATAAAGGTCAGTCGCACTTCGGTTGTGGGTTCGATTCCCACAGCCTTGTCCGAAGCGATGGGTTGTCGCCCGTCCTGTAGGTTGTCCTTTTTCTAAAACTACATTACTATAACATCCCATCAATAATATCGAAAATCTTCTATCCTTAAACAATACTAACTTATGTCCAATGTAATCCATTCTAATCTTTAGGCTTATCCATAATACTACAGTCCACTCTCATAATATAGTGAAAACGATTACCAGAGATTTAATACCGTCGTTAATCCTCATATATCATAATATATGTCTTTTTGGTCACATTCCAAACATTCAAAGGCCTTAATCATGTATTCTCTTGAATACCCATTGAACCTTAGTGAAAACATGAATGCAGTTAAAAGTTAACTCTTTCCACATACCAAAATCCAAAAATTCTATATACTCAAACCATGATATAACCTTCTCCTTATATCAGTCATGAGCTCATGAATACTATCAAACATTTAATTTTCTCCTTATCCCTTCATTATGCGCATATCATCTTCATTCCAAAAATATCTGAATAACCTTTCATGGATACTGGTAGCATTAATCACACACTTTCAAAACTCAAGGAAAGACAACAATGTAACAATCCTTAGATGTCTCTTTATTCCATAGTACCTTGAGATTCTTTATATAACATTACACTTTGATAAACATGTAATCATTCCACTACCTTCTTAAACCATTGACTGATCTTCAACAATTATTTTATCTCACATATCATTTGTAGTCTCTTCATCATCATCAACATTAATACTACCCATACGACCATACTGATTATCTTCATGAGACTTTCCCTTAGGGCATTGGTTGGCATAATGCCCGTACATTCCACATTTAAAACATTTAACCATTTTTGATGTCGTAGCAATACCATTATCCTCATCCATGGTGTTAACTGAACCTTTTCCTTTTCACTTACTTGCTTTGTTTCCTTCTTTTCCACACCTAAAGCATCTTCCAGTTCCTTTGAAACATTCTCCTTGATGCCTCTTCCCACATGATTTACATAGGGGAAATTGAACTTTCTTTCCTCTATGATCATCATGAAACTCCATCTTTCTCTTATTAGCCGAGTCAGGAAACTTACCAAATTTTACTTTATTGATCATATTATGAGATTGCTGATTCGGCATAATAATGATGTTTGGACTTCCAAATCCCATTTCATTATGAATAATATCATTCCATTGTCCATCATATCCTCCATTATCGTGAATCATCTTGTTTCCAGCCATTTTATAAAACCCAAAAAAAGAATAGTGTGAGAGGCAAAAATCATGCTAGGGAAAACAAAATTATAAAGGAGTAGTATCCTCAATATCTAACTTCTTAGGTTAAATTCTAAGATCTTTACTGTAGTTATAGGACTGTATCCTATACGTATACTTATCCTTAGGGACATCCTTAGACAAACGTTATAAATATCTCTAGGGATCTCACTAAAGTTCTCGCATCCTAGTTTCCAAAGGTTGACTAAACCTTTCCTCTAATACCAACTGTAGAGACCCGAAGCTTGACGTACATTGACATTACATTATATTTGCAGAATACTTAGTACATAACAGAAACACACACACAAGGATCGTAATAGTTTAGTGTCTTTGAAAACTCAGAACGTAATCTTCTAATCGTGGTGAAAGATCTTCAATATCTACCATAAAGATCTTCTCTTTTTTTTTACCTAAAACCTTTCTTTATATCCTGGGGAAAAGAAAACATAAAAGGGTGAGCTCAAATGCTCAGTAAGGGTAAACAAAAGAAAAATCAATCACATCATATTCATAAGAACATAACTTTTGGAAATCTTAACCTGCAAAAGAGAGCATAATTTCATAACATGGGATAAATCATAGTAGTGAAATGAAATCCCAATAATCATAACTTAAAACATGAAACTTTGTGGCATACACACATAATCATAGAGAATCATTTCTTGTTAGTCAAGACTCATTTCCAAGACTATCTTAGTGGACAATGTCCCTTTCTGAACCGAGTCACCCTCGTTTCAGTCCTGTTTTACTGAACTGGTATAACCTACCATTCCATCCATGTCTATCTCATGAGATATAAAATCTTTACCCAATGCATTGGAGGGAGATATAGGTCCCACCCTTCTTATAATGAATCCTTTCTTATGTGTCCCACATAATCATAAACCATACATCATAGCGTAACCCATGTAATAAAAATGGGATTCTTAAACAACATGACATCATAAAACAATTCATATAAGATAAAGGAATTCATAAAAATGTTTCCATCACAACATAATCAAATCCATGTAATAATAGGGATAAAAACAGAACCCTTTTATTATCTTATATGGAAAATAATTTTGATAAAATACTTGAACTCCATTCTTGAGGAAAATATCCTTTCTACTTCAAAAACATTTTTCCTTTCATAACATGTCATACGACTTTAAAATAAAAGAATTTGATTAAAAATAAACTTGAAAACTTGTAAAGGAAGCTTCTTGGAAATAATGTTTTAAAAATCCATTCATGCTGTATAAGTTAAAAAAACATTCTTCGTACTTTTGTCGGAAAAGTCAAGAAGCACCTCGTACGAAAAAGCGACAAAAGATTCCTTTCATATTCTTTACTAAAAACTCACCGAAGGGTAAAATTGGATTTAAACTATTGTAAGTGGATGGAAACAAGATTACATAATGAAGGAACATGGATGTGGATGATAAAATACACCCCAGTAAATACCAAAGTATAAACAAACTCGGATAAAAATGAGATTGTGATATTTCCCCTTACCTTAGGTCCGATTTGCTTCGTATGTGTCTGAAACTCCTGTATAATGATTTAAATAATGTCATTGACTTATTACAGAATCATATTCACTGTTATGATATCATATATGGTTCACTTATGACTTTATATTACCCGTTCTTTTGTAAATTCCATGTTAAAAAAGCGTTTTGGGTAAAATCGTTTCATTTTTCGTAGGTGTTTTGACTTGTTATTCTTGACATTATTATTACTTATATCATGATTTACTTACTTACAGAATATAAAACATGATTTATATATCATATATATTCAGTATATATATATATATAATAGATAGATAAATGAAATGAAAGACACCGTTCATGGAGACGGTAGTCCGTACGTACGCATGAACGCCGTTTTCCTTTCCTTATTGTCTTGAATGGAAGTATGTAGATAACATAAATATATATATATATATATATATATATATATACATAAATCCAGTAGCTTTATAATGTCATATATTTCATTATTATTTCTTATATATACTTTATAATCATTCTTAAATGGTTAACATGGAGAATGAATCTCATCGCGTCGTGGAGACGGTATTCCGTACGTACGCACGGGCGATGATATCATTTCCATAATTATTGAATTGAATTGTAGTGGATTATACAATATATCAGAATCAATATGATGTTATAATAACTATGTATAGTTATTCTTTACACCATTATACCCATCCATGTAAGATGGTGGTGGAAAATAGATTACACCACGGCGTGGAGACGATATTCCGTACGTACGCACGCGCGGTGATTTCTTTTTCCGTAGGATGGATAAATTGTGAAATAGGGTTGTTTCATACATATAATAACATATCAGTATGTAAGTAATACTGATGTTATTACTTTATCATGAAACAACTAAAGAAGAATAAGTTGAAGAAGAAAGAAATTGAAAAGATCGGTAATGGATATTACCTCTTCTTTGGAACGCCTCTTTGAATCCTCCACTTAAGGAACTAAGATTGGTCTTTGAAGAAGACCAGGAGCTCTCGGATTATTCTAGGGAAGTGGAGAAGGGATTTTGGCAGGGGTTGGCCGAGATTGAGTGCTCAAATTGGTGTGAGGAGGAGGGGGAGGAGGTGTCCTTTTATAAGGGAGGAGAGGGGCACCTTAGGAATATCTCAAAATATTATTTTATATTAAATTCAAAATCGGTTTATAATGGTTACAAGGGGTCTTATTTAGAAGATAAAGTGGGTATGGGTAGAAATACTATCAACCAATAGGATTTAGACAAGTTTAGG
This sequence comes from Viscum album, assembly GCA_963277665.1. NCBI lineage: Eukaryota > Viridiplantae > Streptophyta > Magnoliopsida > Santalales > Viscaceae > Viscum > Viscum album. The sequence continues at coordinate 923,187,852 of OY728146.1, read as the reverse complement.
TTATTATTTAAACCTTATCAATTAGATTTAACTCTAAGTTAAATAATTTAACTTTTACCGTGTCTTTTTGTTTTCTTACACTATATGGTTAATAAACTTACTATAACATGCCAAAAGAACCCCAAATTGATTATTATTAATATATATATATATATCCTTATCTATTTCATTTGGACGAACCATAGATTTTTAGGAATAAAATAACAATTAATAATATAATATTTGATTTAAAAACTATTTTGTGTCAATTTTGACACTATTTGATATATGATTTTTGTGAAAGTCATAACAGAATTATATGTTCGAACCAAGTTCATTAAATCAACACTAATATATCATAGTAACCTATAAAATTAATGTAATTCATAAAAAGTCTCAAATTACATTTATTTTGGTGTTTATAACATCAATTATGTCAATATTTCATTAATAAGATAATTACTGCATCATCTTTTTGACATGAATAAATTAAATTATTTGATGTCTAAAAATTAAAAATAAAATACCATTATGTAAGAAATCTTTTTATCTTTCTAATGAATATTTACAATCGAATTTATCTTATGTAAAACCCTATATTAAAAATGTTTTAGTTAATATACTTTGATTTTAACTCTTTTAACTCTTCTTTGAATTAAATAATAATAAATTTCCTAAGCTAATCCAAGTGGGCCTAAATGATAATATTTTACACTTAAGGTTGTTTTTGGTCGAGATAAACTTGTCCAATAGAATTAGGACATGTTTTAGGGTAATATTAATATCATTCTTACCCTTAATTACCCTATTTACTTTTAACCGTGGTAAATAAAAGTAAAAAGTTACTATTCACCAAAAATTATCTTCATCTCATTGAACCACATTTTACTTACTGACATCAATTGTGTCTCTCGGATTTTTGAAATTCCATTCACAGAAGTGGTAAAATTAAGTTTTATGAAAAATTCAGTTTTTTATCTATCACTTAGTAGTTTCACTATTCATCAAAAATTGGTGTTTTTCAGAACAATGCCAAAATTTCATCCTAAGCTATAATTCATATTCCGAATTCAAAAATGAAGCCTATTTTACCAAATTCATAACATAGAAGTTTCATTAATTAATTTTATAATTAAATCCATCTTTTAAAACAAATAGCGTGTTTTTAAGAAACAATATCTATCAAAAGATTGATACTTGATTATGTCTGGTTTAAATGTGAAATTACATTCAATGACCAACATTGTATTAAATTGTAAAAATATATTCTAAATATACTTTAAAACCGCTAAAATTAATAATTTATCACTATTAATTATTTCGATTGAAAAAGTTTTTTTTAACTAAAATTTAGTAATTTTCACTATTCATCAAAATATGAAAGTTATCCGAAAATTACCAAAATTTCACCCTAAGATAATTTCGATATTCCGAATCCAAAAATGAAGTCCATTTTGAAAAATCAGATTTACAAAATTTCAAAAAGTGGTTATTACTATTCATAACTGCTAGTTTTAATAATAATTTAATAGCATATCGTTGTTTAGTGAAACTCGGTATTGCGTATTACACACGCTATCGAGGAAGGTCGTGATTGCATGTAATGCAAGGCAATTCAAGGATGCGTGTTGTGCAAGCTCATTTTGGTGTAGCGTACAACATAAGACATTAGTGAAATTAAAAAGAATATTTTTCATAAAATCCTGGGCTGTTACACTGATGCTCTAGGTGCACGACGATGCATCACCACTTTGGACGGACTTCGATAGCCTCTTCTGCTCGGAGTTTATTCTATCCACCCTCCGTGTGGTGCGCATCAAGGTGTTACTACATATGCGGCAGGGCAACATGAAAGTAGCCCAATACTCAGTGATATTTACCGACCTCGCATACTACACCACAGACATGGTACGAGACCCATTTTTCTGGGACTGGACCTTTGATCAGAAATTGGGGCCTGAGATCAGGGCTTCGATGAACTATCACAGCATTCTGACGTAGGCAGAAGTACTGGAGCGATCCCTTCTTATAGGGAGCTTTCTTGCTGGGTCGATGCCAGTAGAGAGACCCACCGTAGGGGGAAATGTAGCAGAGTCTTCTACAGATGACAGTAGACAGATGTTGCAGAGGTCCAAGAAGATCAAGCCATTAGGTGGGAGACCTCAGGATAGTGGTTCGGATGTGCGGGGAACACGAAGCAGAACCATCTATATGAGGGGAAGGCGGTGCTATGCATGCGGAGGGTAGGGCAACATGGCTCGTGACTACTCGACTATCCATGTAGATGAGTAGAAGACAGTGGTGGGACCTCCCAGGCAGAGGCATAGGTTCGACTATGGCAGTCCATAGGGAGCAGGTGGATGAGGTAGAGGAGTTGGCCAAGTAGTGGGTGGTGGATGACACTTCGAGGATCTACCACCACCACCACTAGGAGGACCACCCACGACCACAGGGAGCAGGCAGATAGGGGCAGGCTCAGCTGCAGGCACTCAAGGCCTATGACCACGGTGTATCTTAGGGGATTCTAGGTACTATCTATGTCTACTCCACCCTTACTTTAGTTCTTATAGACACAAGATCATGTCATTTTTTTATTTCCGCTTCCCTTGTTTGGAGCTCAAATATTCTGACAGAGATGTTGGCTCGATCATTATGGTTAGAGACTCTTACAAGAGCAGACTCGATGATTATGCGCTGGTGTTGGCACTATGAGCATACTCTTGGAGGAGAGAGTTTCAGTTGTGATCTTCATGTAGTGGCATTGAGGCCTTACGACATCATCTTGGGTTTGGGCTGGTTAACTACATTCCATTCCCAGATCGACTGTATTATATGCAAAGTGTGGTGTGTCCTCAAAGATGGGGACTGGTTGACCCTCACCTGCGAGAAGGGAGCCTTTGCAGCGTAGGATGGGCTTACACAGAGGAGAGGGCATCCAATCACACATCAGTTGGCTAGTCTCATCCTAGGAGCATTTGATGTGCGGAGTCCGAGTATTCCTGTTGTGGTGGATCATTATGTGGACGTTTTTCTTGACGATGTTCCATGAATACCTCCTCGCAGAGAGGTAGATTTCTACATTGACCTCTACCTCGGGACAACACTGATATCTACTTCAGCATATCTGATGGAACCCGCTGAACATCGTGAGCTGTGGGTACAGCTGGAGGACTTGCAGGAAAAGGGATTCATCTGACCCAGTGTTTCACCCTGGGATTATCTTATTTTATCCACTATGAATGTGGATGGGTGCTTAAGACTGTGTGTCTACTACCGTTTCCGGAATCAGGTGACCGTGAAGAACAATTATCCACTCCCAAGGATTGATGAGCTCTTTGATTAGCTCAAGGGAGCACGATGGTTCTCGAAGATAGAACTCAGATCAGGCTATCATCAGCTCAGAGTTTGAGACAAGGATGTGTAGAATATGTCCTTTAGGTGACGTTATGGCCACTATGTGTTCTTAGTTATGCCTTTTGGCATAACCAATGCACCAGTAGTGTTCATAAGTCCCATGAACAGGATATTCTAGTCTTACCTCGATCATTTTGTTATAGTCTTCATCGATGACATACTTATTTACTCGACTACTAAGGAGGAGCTAGCCTACCACTTGCGGGTTGTACTGGACACACTCTGAGAGAACCAGTTTTATGGTAACCTCTCGAAGTGCCAGTTCTTGATTCCAGAGGTTCAATTTCTGGGAACTTCATCTTGGAGACAGGAGTTGCGGTGGATCCTGTGAAGATCGTGGCATTACATGCTTGGGAGCCACCCATGAGCCTGACAGAGGTGTGGCATTTCCTAGGTCTTGTTGGGTACTATCAGAGATTTGTACCAGACTTTCCAGAGTTGCAACACCACTTTCAGCATTGACAAAGAAGGGGATACCCATCGTGTGGTCAGATAGATACAAGCACAGCTTCCAAGATATGAGACATATATTTACTAGTGCGACCATCATGAGGCTACTGGAGGAGGGTGTTGTCTACATGGTTTACTGCGACACATCAGGGACCGGACTCGGGTGTGTCCTGATGTAGGAGCGGGCAGTGATCACCTATGGTTCATAGTAGATGAGGCTACACATGCAGAACTACACTACCCATGACCTCGAGTTAGCAATAATGGTCTTTGCCTTGAAGTTGTGGTGGCACTATCTGATGGGTGACCGATTTACAATCTATACTGACCACCAGAGTCTCAGGTACATTTTCTCGCAAAAGAACCTTAACCTGAGAGAACAAATATGGATTGAGTTCCTCTAGGACAATTATTTGATATAGTCTATACTCTGGGGAAGGGGAACGTAGTAGCTGATGCTCTCTACAGGAGAAAGGAAATTCAGCTACTTTCAGAGGCGACAGAGGAGTTAGTCACTTTGCAGATATCCTTCATGGATAGAGAAGAGAAAACACTTCTACAGTACCTCACAATTACTCCTATACTACATCATCATGTTAGAGAGGCACAACATGGGGACGTTGACTATGAGACGTAATGTGCTTAGTTTTTCATAGGGAATCTGTCTGATGGAATTTCTAAAGGGGCAGAACATGTAATCCTCTTCACAGGACGTACCATGGTACCGGTTGCACTGCAGGTGGAAGTGATGAGCGAGTTTCATACTTCCCATCTAGCGGTACATACTAGAGTGGTGAAGATGTACCAGGACCTCCGATGACAACACTAGTGGCTGGGTATGAAGAAGGTTGAAGAAGAGTTCGTTTCACGATGGCACAACTTCCCTCAAGTGATGGAGGAGAACCAGGTACAAAGAGACTTGGAACAGCCCTAAGAGGTTTTGGAGTAGAAGTGGGACGAGATATCCATGGATTTTTTGATGGGGCTTCCACGTACTTCCAGAGGACACAACTCCATCTGGGTGATTGCAGACCGACTCACCAAGTCGACCCACTTCCTTCCGATTACAGAGCATGGCTTAGTAGAGATCTCGGGAAGCCTCAAAGTTCAGTAGATCATGCGGATTCATTGTGTGCAATCGTCTATCATCTCTGATCGATACGCTCGCTTTACTTCCCGTCTTTGGAAGGGGTTTCAGGAGGCTTTTGTGACACAGCTATGCCTATGAACTGCCTTTCATCCATAGATGGATGGACAGATGGATAGGACCATTCAGACTCTCAAGTATAAGCTTCGTGCATGTGTCCCTGACTTTGGTCGCTGCTGGGAGGATCACCTAACCTTGGTGGAGTTTGCATACAACATCAGCTACCACTCCACCATCGGGATGGAACCATATGAGGCAGTGTAAGGTCGACCATATAAATCACCTCTGTGATGGACTGAATAGGGGGATTCAACACTTGTAGGACCAGATATGGTTCAGGCTATGACAGAGAAGGTGCACATCATCCACAAGTGTATGAGGACTACACAGAGCAGACATAAGTCCTATGCTGATTGGAGACGGAGACCACTGATGTTCGAGGATGGTGACAACATTTTCTTACAGGTCTCACCTCGACGTGGATTATTGAGATTTGGTAGGGGCGGTAAGTTATCTATGCGCTTCATCGGGCCTTTACAGGTCCTCAACAGAGTCAGTGAGGTGGATTACCGCCTGGCCCTTCCACCTCAGTGGCACTAGGTGAATGAAGTATTACACATATCTCATATGAGAAGATATGTGCACAACCCGACTCATATCATTGGTCATGGAGAGCAAGACATCGATGATGGGGCTACATTCATGGAGGTCCTGGTGGTGATCGAGGATCGACAAGAGTGGGTCCAATGTTGACGGTCGATTCCTATGCTACACATTTGTTGGCAGCACGAGAACCTCCAGGAGAGCACATTAGAGCAAGAGGCTCAGATGTGTCCTTAGTACCCTCATTTGTTTTCATAGTTTATGTTGTAGCTGTATGAGGATGTAATGCTCCGAGGTAGGAGTAAAGTGAAGACCCAAAAATATCCAGGAAATTGTTTTCGTAAATACATTGTAATTTTACGATTATCTGCCTCTGACGACACTTGATTTTGAGGCCCAGTGTGCCCAGAATAAATTTTCAATGTTTACCTCAGGTACGTTCAGTAAATGAATGAGCGAATTTTTCTATCTTTTGTACTGGAGATCGGAATTGAAATCCGTGGACACCGATAAACTCGTAGCACCAGTAATTTCTTAAGGGGACCATTACCGTAGTTCTGTTTTAAGCGGGTTGACAATTAATTTTGGCGAATTAGTTTACAATAAATTAAACTGGTGGACCACAATTTTATTTTAGGGTCGGTGGTTATTTCCACTCAAGGGGATTTATAGGTGGGGATCACACCCACATAACCTCCCATGAGAGGATATTTGTGGGGAAGGTCCCACACATGACCCAAAACCTTGAACTCCCCATAACTCTCATAAACCCCCATTAAACTCCATTGTCTAATGTTGACAACCCTCTTTATTTATGAAATCTCTTCACCTTCCCCTATAAATTAATTATGTGTTTTGAATTTTGGATTTTGAATGCTTTTAATGATTAATTAATATAAGGAGATGCCTTAATTTAATTTGGTTGACACTTGTTGTGTTTGGGGAAATATTAGAGAGAGAGCTCCTGTGAAAGAAGAGGAGAGTTTCTCCTTATTGAAGAACACCAATCCTCCGACGAAGAACGATGCTCCTTCCTTTCTCTTCTCTGCGACATGTGAGGAGATGTTGTTTCCTCCTCAGATGTAGTCCGACATCGTCTATGAATCCTCACCCCACGACGCTATCTTTCGTGACACCTAATGTTCGACATCAATTATTGAGGTAGGGAATTAACTTCAATTTTAAAGGATTAAAATTGTGGCCTGTTATTCATTTAAAATCATTATTTGTCTGAACTATTTATATCTATTAACGCGGAGGGCACGAGCCGAATGAAGATGGCCGGACGACCCTCTGTTTGGTCATGTTTATTTTTGGAATCGGTGACCAGAGGTGGAACGCATAAGAGGCCAGCGGCGCAAGGGCCACTGTCGCACACACAAAGAAATCTACGACAAAAAGTCTGCAGTAGAGGAAGAACTGGGCCATTGAACCATGTCGGGAACATGGTGGGGGAATCCGGTGCCATCGCGTGTGTTATGCCGAAGGAAACGCGGCCCGCATCGTGGACCGCTTCGGCGGAAGGACCGGCCGACCCATTGGCTGGATGTGCGGAGCAAAGCCACGAAACTAGGAGGGCGCTGCGCCGGATGAGCCGCGACACACCTATGCAGGTCACTTATGCCAGATGTCCGGCCGACTAGAGAGGGCTACGCCGCTTGGCACCGCCGGTTCAGGCAGACGGGCGGTCGCGCGCCCCCCTCGGACCACTCAACCTTCATGCCGAGCCACCCGGCCAGCTGACCGCGCCAGCCAGACAATGCCCAGTCGGGTCGCGCCAAGCCGGGCTAGGCCACACCCCTCAGGCGTGGCCGCGCGAATCTTCGGATAGGTCTAACACCCCTACCAGGTCGAACCCTCCAAAACAAGGTGACCCGACCTGCCAGCCCGCCAGCCCACTGGGCTTAACGGGTCGAGCCCTTTATTCACATGAATGTGAATAAATTAAATACTAGGTGTCTGATCAATGCGCCATATGTGGCACTGGGATCCTTTAGACGAGGCGGTCCCTTTGAAATATTCTAAGTGGGTTTTGTACAACGTTGGTAAATGGCCATTTTTGGAACGAGCATATTTCCAACCAGGTCCTAGGAACAGAAAAGCTATTATCACTCAGACCGGGCGTCTGATTGACGTGTCGTCTGTCGCGTTGAGTTCCATTTGACGAGAAAAAAGATCCGGATATATCAGATTTGGACATCGTGATAGTTGATGTATCGACTCCCTTTACTCAAGGAGTGGACCCTCCCTGAATCGAGCACACTGTGTGCGGGAACCCTCGAGCTGGATGCGACTGCGACGACTACTGTGCGGGGATCCTCAATGGGATCGACAAAGATGATGACTGTACATGGATCCTATGTGGGTTCGGCAGGGAGGACGACTATACATGGATCCTCTGTGGGTTTGGCAGTGATGACGATTGTACATGGATCCTACGTGGGTTCGACCGTGATGGTTACTGTACTTGAATCATATATTTGTTCGGCAGTGACAAATTCTGTACTTGGATCATTAATGGGTTCGGTAGAGGAGATGATTTTGAGGCTTCATCTAATCATCTACACCCCTCTTCGTGTGAATTATATCCATGTGAGCTGAGTTTTCATTTCAATCATAATCATTGATGTGATTTACTTCTTTCCTGTGTGGACCAGATTGTGCTTGGGTCTGATATTGGTGCCGAACTGATATTGATGACTTAGGTATATGTATGGAAATATACTTATGTAGAGTATGTTGATACTACATGTCTATATAATTCTTATTTGGTTTATCCTTCTTGGATTTTGGGAGGCCTTTGGGGGTCTCGGGTTCCTACTGAGTATCTTTACACTCACCCCTGCATTGGCAATGCCCGCACTACGTTGTTTCGGTTGCAGAAGACGGACAACACTGATCGTGAGTGAGGCTTGTGGAGCTAGACGGCATCTAGAGGTGGACCACCTGGCGGGACATACACGGAGCGGACGAACGGACCCGTGGTACTGACGAGACTATCTGTACCCACCCTTCATGTGGGAATCCCGGATGACGACATGGTTGTTGCTACATTACTTTACAGGAGTTGTACTATACATTCATTTGGGTTTGTATACTAGCCCAATTACTTCACATCACTAACTTTTTTACTCAGTTTTACTTAGTGCTTACTTCACTTTCATACTCTACTGTGTTTGTTTACTTTTATAAAGGCAATCACTTCCATTGTTATTGGGATTTATACCTTTCATGCTAGTCGCCTGCCCCTAGCCTATATAAGGTGGGCTTGGGGTAGTCACGACATGGGCCCCAAGGACAGGTCGTGAAGAGAACCACTTTATCTTATGTTACTATGGATGTGTTGCATATGGTTTGAATAACTGTGAGGACGAAACTGTTTAGGCAGATCATTTTGGCATGGTTTGTTCATGTATTGACAAACCATGCAGAAAAACCGTGCCCAAACTAATTTTTAGTTTAAATTTTATATTTCACCCCTCATGATCTACTAATGCACCAATTTCCTCCTAACTTGTAAACCAATATGATTTTACTCAATTTTCACCCATGTGGATCATTTTTAAGGCATAAACTAATGATCTAGAAATCTCCTTCATCCAGTATCCGGTCGAGCTTTCGTTCTTCTCATTTGATGCACAATGGTAAGTACTCTAGTCCCCATTATCCATTATTATTCTCTTTGTCTCTCAACGTAGTTATCGTTAAATGTGAATTTTTCACCTTCTCGTAGATCTACTCCAATTGTGGCCAATCTAGGAACAATAATAGTGGATAAGGATCATACAAATATAAGGTTGGTGGTCTATAAATATTCCTTAATGTTCATTTATTTTGGAATGTTTTTGTGGGGTTTACATACCATGAATATAAATAATGAATTGTATGGTTATTCTCCTTCCCAATTGGTTATTATTTGTTAGTGGTGACACAAACTACTAAAAACTCCTCTTATTGAAGGTTATGTCATAATTGGGATTTTAGTGTTTGGACTCATGTGATCCAACATTACGGTGTACCTTTTCTTGACCATCATAATGGTGAGCCTTCTTCACATAAATAGCCAGTTATTAATTAGAATTTCATAATGGAATGTACCATGTATGCTCACTATATGACTTGCCTAAGGTAAGTGATTCCAATTGATTATTAAATGTGAAATGTGAAATGGAAGGTATACCAAGTGTACGAATTTGTCTTAACAAATGAGATTGAATAAAGGTTACATGTTTGTTGCACCCCTTTACTTGTAAATGGAAGGTTGAAGTGTTAACATATTTAATTGAATATTCCCAAATTGTTAATTAGGATTGGATTTAATGTATTCAATGCTACTTGGCCTATCCCAAATATTGAGAGAAAAGGATTACTCCAATAAATAGATTTTTTTTCAACTATAATTGACTTGTCCACTATAATGTAAGGAAAGAATTTAGCCAAATTAATTATTACAAGATTTCAACATCAAATTGCAATGAACTGACTCAGTCTAACCTTTCATTCTTAGAGGAGAATAATTTTGGTCCCAAGAACCCCATTGATATTCAAGGATGTGTATTTATTAGGTTGATACCCAGCTAGACTCTTGTTCATATCTATTCCTAGGATGCACGATATACTAATGTAATTTCCTTTATTTAAATACATGATACCTGGGATACACTTATTGGATCAATCATTGACTTGTAGGTGCCACGGTGAAATCCCATAGGGCCCTGTGTTTTCATAGCCATGTTTTACCATGGTCTATCACCTTGGATTTGGTAGGAGCCTTTTTGGTGAATGACTTGGGTTATTCCTTGTGGATTACACTGTTACACATTGGCTACACTCAGATTTTCGTGACCCATACCCCGGGACCCGTGCCGTGACAACCCCAATCTTTCTATCCGTAGGCCAAGCGATGGAGACTAGAACTAAAATGCATACTCCCTAAAACAGGAAGGCATTACCTTTAAATCAGTACATACACACAAAGAATATTGCAAAAAGAAGCAACCACTAAGTAAATTGTGGTAGTAAAAAGAGTGTTGAACGTAAATGGGCTGCAATACAAGCCCAAGTACAAGTTTGAGAACAACTCAAAATTACAAATACAACTGAAATGTAAAAAAGCTACTCCATGATCATGCAACATGGATCCTACCTGAAGGGATGGTACAAATCGCCTCTTCAGCACTCCACGTCCATCTGTCTCCTCTGCATCATGTCTCACCGAATGGTCCACCTCCATACACTGTCTTGTCCTATCCCCCTCAGCCTCGATCTATGTTGTATATTTTCTGCACTAGACACAATAATGTGAGGGCGAAGCCCGTGCAGGGGTGAGTATAACAATACTCAGTAGGGACCCCGAGACCTCATAGGTATCCTTAATATCCATAAAGGAAACCCCCAGATCAATACATCAACTCTACTTATGTATATACCCATACATACACCTATGTTATCAAGATAAAAACATCTATTACTTGAGGGAATAACCACATCACATAACCACAATCACAAGAACAATGTAAAGACAGCTCACACTAGGATTTATTCTAGGGGTAGTAATATGTAACATCCCTAGTCACAACATCGAACATCTCACCTCCTAGAGAACTCATCCTCTGTCTAGTACAGTGGGCATGTCACGTCCCACAGAGGTGCTTCCCACTAACCATGGACTTATATGGTACTCCTACTATCGAGTACCTTGGGTCTGCTACCTCACACAGAGGAAAATCCCATCATAGTCTGCAGAGGTACCTCTCATGTCGAGTACAATGTGTCTAACGCATGACATAGAGGCGCTCCCCTTCAGCATACAACTAGTCAATGCAGGTCGCACCACAGTGGGTCATGCCCAGTGGGACATGCCATGGGGAATTGCCGGTGGGATGGTCCATGTCGCCCCTTCATGGGTCAGGCCCGCAAAGGCCCAGGACATCCTGGCCAGACCCATGTGGGGATGGGTCAACATGAACTGGGCCAGGTCGGTGCATTACAGGTTGGGTTGGGTCATTCTGACTAGGTTGGGCTGGACCTGTGCCAATTCAAACCCATTTTCATCTTTATGGCCATATTAGGAGAACCCATCATCTGTTTGATGAACTGTTTGTGGAGACATAATCCTTATATCGAGACAATCCTTTTTTATACTCCACTTGAGTTTTGGATATGGTTATAGTACAACCAAGTTGGATCAGACACTGAATCCAACCGTGCCCTCGGTGCAAAAATGCTAATAACATAATGATCGGTCGTCATATTGATGCATCGTCTATTGTGTTGGGTCCCTTATGATGTGACAGACTATTGGGATACATCATTTTGAGACTTCAAGGATGTTGAGTTATAACTGATGGCTTCAGGAGTGATTCTCTCCTGGGGTATATATACGGAATCCTACGATTGGGTGAGACTTGACTACTGATGACCATTACGACTCGGAGTGACTTGACATGCCCAGTGGGGAGTGCCTCTGTCTGAAGCGGTAATCTCACAGTGGGGAATGCCTCTATGTGACATGGAGGACCACCAATAATCAATAAGAGGAGTACATTAGTATGCCACGAGGGGGAGGGCCCTTGTGTGATGTGGCATACCCATGGTGGGGAGTGCCTCTGTGTAATGCAGAGGACCCGTGGTACTCACCATAAAGGGTACCTTAACAGTCCTTGGATAGTGGGAAGTTCCTATATGTGGCACGGTAGGCCCACTCTACTCAATAAAGGAGGTGTTATCCAGCAGTCGAGGCGTTCGATGCTGTGACTGGGGATGACACTTATTAACACCCCTAGAATAAATCTTGGTGTGAGCTGTCCTTACTTTGTCCTTGTGATTGAATTTATGAAATGTTTTTCATCCCTCATGCATTAGATGTGTGTATCTTGATTATATAGGTGTATGTTTGTGAATACCCCTATGTAGTGTTGATGTCATTCTTTGTGGTTTTCCTTTGTGTTACTTTAGGAGACCAACAGGGTCTCGGGGTCCCTATTTAGTATTTATATACTCACACCTTCATGAGCTTCACCCACACCTTGTTGTGTTTGGTGCAAACGACGTACATCATTGATATAACCTCAAGGATCTATGACCAGACTATGTGTGGAGGTGGACCATTCAGCGAGACATGACATAGAGGAGATGGATGGACGTGGAGTGATGAGGAGGTGATCTGTACATACCCATCTGGTAGGATCCGTGGTGGACAATCCAGATGATTCTTTTCACTTTTTAGTTGTATTTTTACTTTTGAGTTGTACTTGTACATTCATATTTCCATGTATTTCATCCCCCTTACATTCAAAACTCTATTTACTACAGTAGCTTACATAGTGGTGGCTTCATGTTGCATTAATCTCTATGTGTATGTACTGGTTTAAAGGAAATGCCTTCCTATTTTAAGGAGTATGGATTTTGGTGCTAGTCGCCAGCCACTATCCTATTGATGGAAGGTGTGGGGTAGTGACGACATGGGACCCATGAGGCGGGTTGTGACTATAAATAAAAAGAAAAGGGAAATTTATATATGCGAGATGATGGACCAATTAGTTAGTCAATCGTCATTATGAATCCAAAATATGAAGAATTATCAATTAAATTGAATCATAATTCAAAATAGAACAAAACCCCTTCCTCATGTTTGTTGAAGATCGTTCGCATTCAAGAAAGTTTAGGCATTCATCATCCCCACAATAAGCCTCCAATGACGCCGCTCGATCGTCATTCTTTTGTTCATGGTTTAGGGTTTCTTGTCACTGCCTTCTAGAACCGGCTCTGTCCTCCAAGTGTTGGGCGTCGCGACACTTTTCTAGAGTTTCGTCACTTGGTGAAGCAATGCCAATTCCTACCCCCAAGCTCGATATAAGTACGAGAGAGGGATGGTATGGAATGATCATGGGATTTATGAATGTTCATTTAATAATAACCTTCCTAAATTTCAATTTCACTATTACTTAGTATTTGAATGGTCAATCCCTTTAATGGCTTGACTCACTACTGGTCCCACACTACCTCTTGACTATTGGTGGAAAATAAATAAAATATTGAGATATTACATTTCCTTTTAAAAGTCACAAAAATAAATTTTTATCCGGAACTACTATGGTCAAAGTAAAACCTCCCTTCAGTGAATCATGGCTCTACGGATTCAATGGTGCCCTCATATTCATAAGCTGAGCACATGTTCAAAATTTAGAAAAAACTACTCACGCGATTACTAAACATACCTGAATATAAGTTAGAAAAATTATTAACAATCACCCTTGAATCAAATCGATCATGTTTGAGAACTTCCTAAGTGAAACACACCCTAATGAAACCAAAGGTACTCTAGGATATCAAATTCTAGTTACCGTTTAAAATTTATGGATTATACAATAAAATAATGTTCACTTTATTATATTATTTATGGCCTAAAAAACATTCCCGGGTGGCCCACGCCGACCAATTTTATTATTTTCCTATAGAAATCCTACTCTCACGAGTTCTGTGGTGTTCTCTAATTTCTAATCCGAGTTATAGTTTGTGAGTTATAAGAATTTGAAAAATAAAATAACATGGTTTAATTATTGTATTTACGGTTATGCCATATTCTGGTTTTCTAACTGTAGGCTTGCACTGACTAAACTTAAGTCACACCATGGGAAAAAATGCCATCCGGAGTGCAACCGTTCCCACAGATTTGTGATCAGAGTAAACGTTTAAGAGCTATTCCGCTTTTTTTAGGAAAAATGATTAAGCGCACTAAGTTAAGCTTAAAAAAAATTAGATGGATTATTCTAGGCACTCCGGGCCCCAGAATCATGCGTCCTGAGATTTCGCGGCCTTGAAATACATTCATATAATTAAAAAAATATACTGAAATTCTAGGACATTTCACATATGCTTCTAATATAGAATTTTGTGCGATATACATATCATTGGTTATTACCCGGGAACTCCCTCACTGGATATCATGTCAGGTTGCCTTGTTACATCGTGGTAACTTCACTACATAAACTATCACGATATGATGTCATTTTAGATTATGATTAATATACCTATTAAAATAAAATTTTAATTACTTAATTAATGAACAAGTTACATGTTCATACACCAACCAAGGGCTGAACCAAGTACATGGGTTTTTATTTATATTTTACTCCTTGCATTACATTATATATTCATGCCCATATATTGATATATTCCATTACACAAAGTAGATGTTTTAGACACTATTTGGGTTGTTCCACAGAGATTTATCTCAAATCCTCTCTAGCAACCATTTCATACCCAGAGTAGATTACATGGTTGTAGGTGTTGAAAATGTGAATCCTACATCTTACAAAACACTATTACATATTTCTGGGATAGAACATAATAAAAAATGACCGAGTAGGATATTGGGATACTTTTAGTAGTCTTTGTATTCTAATATCTTGTGAAATATATTATGTATGTTTTCTTTTATTGATGAATTCTAGTTTTCTAATGACATGACATTATATCATAATTTTTCACGTTGATACTGTTATAGTTATTCTATATTATAAATTGCATCAGTTTCCTACCTTTGTATATTTATATTATTCATATTAATTCTATTTTTTACTAATCCATTATATTTATTTTGATATGATACAGTCTTCTAATGATGCCTTAGTCTTCCCACGAACACATTGTAGGCCCCTATGTGCTATTTGGCAGCCTCTGGCATTCAGAAGATGTTCTTGATTCCGTGTGGCCCACCGGGCTTGGGGAACCCATTATGTGGCATCTAGGATTGGTTTTTCATAATGAAAAGATAACTTACCATTTTTCTAAATTATTGTATGGCCTAGTCATTGTGAAAATAAAAAAAAAGATTTAAATAACCACAATGAATTCCATTAGTCAATGGCAATGATGGACCTATGAATTTTGTCTACATTGAGATATATAAATATACTTCCTAATAAGTTATACATACTTTGAAGAGTCCTAGATTAGATTAAGAACATGTAGCACTCCATATCAGTCCTCTATGTTGTACACAGTTGAATGGTGTAGCCTATCATATAGGCCATGAAAAGGAGTCATCAGTATGGTGACTATGAATATGTTATTATAAGAGATCATGGTCAGAAGTAAGTTATTCTCCTAATAACCTCTAATTTCAAGGATTCATGCTCACAAAATTCCATCAAAAACATATATCATAATCTTAGACTAGCCATTGTTCTGTGGGTGATAGGTTATACTATTTATTATAAGTGAACGATGTTCCCTATAAAACACCTCTTATAATCATGGCATGAAATGAGAATCTATTTCAGAAATGATAGAATGTGGTACCCCATGGAGGTGTACGATCTGAGGAATGTAGAGATTCCATAGCACATCTAATGATAAAGGATGTACAATTTTTAAAATTGGGTAAATATTTTCATCCTATCAATGATCACCAGTATAGATTCATTTTCCTATTGTGATATTTCAAATACTGTTAAAAAATCTATATTGATGTCAACCCATTTCTACTCTAGAAGAGGTAATGTATTTAAAAGTCCCACATTTCATGAATCTTCATCCTTCACTTGCTGACTGGTGGAACACTGATTAGTAAACCCTGTTATCTCCCACTTCATCCCAAGAGACCATTATTGATGGGGCAAGTCATTATATATCATGGAAATAATATGATGCAAACCTATATAGAGGTATGAGTATATTGTGTGAATTATACATGGATTTCATTAAAAAATATGATGCATTCATAAAGGATCAACATCAAATTGTCATCAAAAACCCATATAGGATCAATCCATCTTCTATAGTACTCTTGCATAAGACCAACCCTTTGGAATTATATTGCTACCACTTCTTTATTCTATCCAAAAGTAAAATGGTCACCCATAATGATGAAAGTAATGTCAACCCATTGTGGTATTAATCTTCTAAATGAATCACTAAAATAAATACCATATGTTATAACTCACTTCATGTCTCCTGAACTCCATTTTTCATTGTCCTCCTCCACAGAGCATTGGAAAATGTATTTTCATTGTCCAGAATATATGCAAGATATATTTCAAAATAGTCAAGATGTTCAACACATCATCACCATATGAGATTGAAGTGAAATTGTATAATGATTTACATGAGGATATTGTGGTGTATAAAAACCAAAAAACACTCTCTAAGTATGGAATTCCACCAACAACATGAGGCATAAATAATAGTGGCCTACTCGAGATTCTACATCTGGTAGTTCCTCTCATGTGATCTCAACTATCAATACCAGTAATCCATGACTAGTTCTTCCTACATCCAAATTTCTCCTTGTCAAATACCTGATGCATCATAATCGTCTATATGAAATCAACTATATAATTTCATATTACTATTGGTATTGAATGTAGTGTTCCTTATAACTCATAAAGGGATTTATCAAATGATTCTAACCATAAAAACATCACACCCTTCATATTCAATCCCTAATATTTGTTGATAAGTGTAATAATACATGTATAATGTGACTTTAGTAACCATATATCCCCTTGGAACATCGAACATAAATGATGTTCGTTGGATTCTCCATGGAAAATATATCTATCAATGTCTCTCGATCAACTAATACACTTCTATCTAGGATAATATGACCTACGAAGAAAATATTATCCATCCTAATGTTTCACCTTTTGAGCTTGTCATATAATTGATTTAATATCATTGTATTCAATGCTATATTTAGAAGTTTGGAACGGTTTTATGGTTTTTCATAATAGTCCAATATGTATTCCTTTAACACCATCACAAAAAATATTGATAACGATGGAAAACATTATTGATCGGTGTGATAAAAGTTGTTCAAATATTTTTACAAAAAATGGTACGACCATATAATTTTAGAAGCCATATATTTTATGGAATGTTGTGCTTGGTATATATGACGGTCTAACATAGACCTGATGACTACATGATCTTATATTATGCATAGAAAAACCCTTTCTCTTTGGATCTGGTCAAATAGAACATATATCTGGTGTAGTGGATAGTGGTTTAAAAATGTAATTAGGTCTAACTGATGGTAATCCATTCAGATTTTGAAGGTACCATCTTCCTTGATAAAAAAATGGATCATAAAACCCCATGGTGAATAATTGTGCCATGTTAAACCCATATCATTAAAATCAACTAACTTTCACATGAGCTCTTGTAACTCAGTTAAAGTCATCCATTAAGGAGGAATGAATATTTGTGTAGGTCTAGGCATTAGGTCGACTGAAAATATACCTATTTCTTGGAAGGTATTAATAAAAATTCACCCAAAAATCAAAAATTGATGTACTACATGAAATAAATATTCCTAAAACATTCCATAATCTTATAGGTATAATCATTCAATACAGTTTGTCTTCTTTCCCAGGCCATGATGGTTAGGTCTTGCTTTGCTCTCCTGGACATAAAATTCATTTATTTAAATAAAACCCCACTATCTAGTGATGTGGAAGTCACTATTCAAATGGAAATGTCAATGTAATCATAATTTGGAACCATCCAGCCCATCATGATTATGATATCTAATCCTATCATCTCGAGGAAAAAGGGGTCCCATGCCAAGAGACACCCACCTCTCTCATGGGTTCACTCCCTTCACTGGGACACATTATCTGACTGTATCTCCAATGAAGTATCAAGGTCAATATTCCACTAGTGAAATGAATAGGTGGAATAAGGATCCCTAAAATAGGAATACATATAATTTATGGATAATAACATATATCCCAAAGAGAAGATACTATTGTAAAGTTTACTAGAATAGTTCCTCTCAATCTAATAGGATTAACACTCTATTATTTAGGTATTGGTTTCACTTCATATATCTATCTAGATTTATGTACTGGCAATATTTTGTGAATACCATTAGGAGGTCCTCTATACTAGTTTTTTATATCTATTATCTGGATACCTTGGCTAGGACCACCTCATCGGACCAATCTAATAGTCATACAACTTGTCAATGCCTAACAAGAAGCTATTGAACGCAATACTGAATATGGATTCGATTCCAAACCTCCCTCATTGGATACTAGAGTAATGTCTATGTAAAAACACTGGATATGACCAATATTACTACATGATTATCACTAAACCCGGTGTCTCGTAAACCAAGGCCTCAAATTTACCAATATATCACACATATGTAACCACACTTGGAATCCTAATAATGTACCATATCCATTAATATATCCACATTGAGGAACCAAATGACACATCCTATTGTGGTCAATATAGTTCCAGGTCTATGGGTCGAACATCCCTATCTCTCACATCTATCCTCTCTTAGTTTATTCTTTGTGATGAGAACATCTTTCAAATTCCTATATATGGTAGTAAGTGTAACTAAATTCACCTGTGATCAAATGTCATGCTAAATACCATCCCCCAATTACCATTCTATTGTTAACTCCTCCCCTAATTGAATATGTATAAAATGTAGTGAGATACGAGAAATGAGATTAATAGTCCATGATTAATAAGGAACTATCATTCAAGTGAAAAAAAATTAGTATATATCATCCCTCAACGTATTGGGATATAAATAATCATATAAGGCTATTTAAAAATAAATCCAAACCATATCCATATGATAATATGTTTGAGTAATATCATCACACCTTATCTTTGTGGAAATGCAATGAATATTTATAATTACCTTTGATGTTCTATAAAAAGTAATTTGGTGGCTCTATAAAATATATAAAATGACCTATATCGTGAATCTATAGGTATTGGACAATCCTCCCCAATTAACGTGGATGTATTCCTGTTTTGAAAATTATGCGTCAAAATCTTCCATAGTTAGGGCATGTCATGGGGATCCCTGTACAGTCTTCATAAAGAGTTGGAAACCTTATTAGAATATGGAATCATAACCTCTATATAGTATAATTAGGGGTTTCTCAAGTGGAACTACAATTGGATATATTGGTGAATCATGGAGCACTACCTCCATAGCGTGGTCATCACCACCCCTAGTCATGACTGGAGGAAATCATGGTGGAATGTCTCTAAAACAACCCAACACATACCTCAATACAATAATTAAAAACAACTAAAAGGAAAAAATATAATAATCATATAGGTACAATACTCCCAATATAAATGTCACTCTGCTCTTTACGCTTCTAAAGTCAACCCAGGGTGACCTACAGATCATAACAAAATCTAGTATCACTTCATTCATCCCACTACTAGGGTCATGTTAGGGTCATGTTCTTTTATATATTTCAAAATTTATAGTTTAGAGAGTTTCAATTGTGATTTATAGTTTAAAACCAACTTTAAATTAGGATTGTAAGCCCTATTTATTGGTTACCATTTAATTTCAGAATCCAATTTCATTTTAATTTCTTCTCATTTATATAGTAAATTACTAAAATTATTGTTTAATTATATGGATTACAAATTACAATTTATAATGTCCCCCAAATATTATAAACATAATTTTGGTGTATTTTAAATCCCAACATATTATTTAGGAAGTCCCTATATAAATTATTTTCACAATTTCATCGGAAAAGAAATAACGGAACCATAAAATGCTACAGGAATTCCACGCAGTATGTAACTTTGTTATGGAATAATGCATGACATATAAATCCATAAGTCCATTTAATGATGCATGATAAAATAACTACCTTCCATATTGTCCAATGGAAAAAATACATAGTCATAATATACATAAAATATCATGTTCGTCACACAAAAGTTAAATCATGGAAAATATACTACGAAGTGTCCAGAACAACATGTCCAAAGTAGATAATTTGGATTTTCAATGTATGTTGGTTTTCTACACTCATTCATAAGCTATTAACAAAATCATGGGACCTCTTAGGTCACTTTTCTCCCATTCCATTATATTATGAAAAATAAATAGAATCCTCTGATAAAACATTGTAACACCCCAGACTCTATTCACTCAACAGTAATTGAACCCAATTGGCTAAAGAACCTCAAACACACATCCCCATACAGTAGAGGAAATTGACTAGAAGTAAGGGTCATATGTGGAATGGGGGGGGGGGTAAAATATCATCAGTATTATGTTGTACTAAAATGGTATATTATAATAAAATTACATCAGAAGCATAAACAAATATGAAAATATGATTATTAAACATCAACTATATAATAAAATTTAATCACATCAATCAATTAATATGAAAAATTATGATCGTGAAATGATATAAAAAAGGACATACAAGAATACATAAAATCTTGTACTCATTTATAAATGAATACTGAAGGAGCTGAATATTCATTCAGACTATGTCTAGATAGACTCAACGAGCGATAGATCGGCCTTCTGCTCCCCCAATACCATTCTATAATAAATCATGTATCGACAACCATGTGTTTTCCATTGTCCCTACCTTCATCCATGATGTTTTTTTAATAGTAAAATTTAGAATGAGTATAGTGTGAGATAAAAATTTTAGGCCAGAACCAATGGTGTCAAATTCAATCCAATTAGTTCAAATACAGTAATCTGTTTGCAAGTATCAATTATAGAAGTAAATTAATTTCTATAAATAATTAACACACATAGGTTTTGGTTCCCTTGGAAAAAATTTCCCCTACTACCTTCTTTGGTCAAAATATGAATATCAATAAATAAAAAATTTGTTATGACTTAATTTATAACGATTCTTTGTATCTAAATCACATCCCAATAATCAACCATAGATCACACCAATATATTATTCCTATAATAATTCCATTAATTACATGTAAGGCTCTAACTAAATCCCAAATTATTATTTACTTTAGAAGATTTTTTTTATGACAATAATTATTTAAAAATTAAAAGAAAACCTTAGCTTATCGTCATTATTCCTAGTCAATAACTCAGGTACCACTCTAGGTGTATATTAAACAAATTCCATAACAATAAAATCAAAATAATTCCTTATAGGAACCATTGTATAGCTCTTATTGTGGTATATGGTCTTCACAATACAAGTTCAACCTTGACCGTCTATAATGGGAAACCAAGTGCCACTCATGGAAAGTACAAAATAATTAAAATGAGTCCATCTTTGGAATTATACATTGGGATATCATGTATCACTTATTGAATATTATCAGCCTTCCCTCTAATCCCATCATTGTGAGTCCATAATGTATTCAATGTATCACTAAGGAATATACAATTCATCATCCAAATGAGTAAATCCATTACATCTACATGAGCGCCCATGTTTCCATTAAGTGACATAATAATAATTTAATTATAATTCATTAAATAAATAATGTTAGGACTTTTTTTCTAGGGAAATCATACATTGGAACCCACCTCTAACCCTCGGCATGGAAGTGAGAATGGTCATGATCCGAAAGACTACCTAGACCATATAAGAACACATTTTAATTCACGTGGCCTTTACAATTATATAATAAATTTTCTCACCTCAAAAATGTTGTAAATAATTGAGTAGGATTATAATTCCTATCATTGCATGAATCCTAAAATTTATCTAAATTGAACATTTGGATATAAAAAACTTATCAAATCTAAGTGAGATGGATAATCACCAAAGGTAAAAGGACAAAGTCTTCCAGTCCATCTTCATTTAGTTTAATTAACATTTAATCATTATATTTAATAACAATGTGGAAATGGGTATAACATAACACCTCAATAGGGGAATCAAAATAATTAGACACCCATGGTGGTTTTTTCCAATTTAACAACGCACCCATGGGAGTGTCAAAATCAAGGACCTTTACCGTTAATTACATCTCAATGGGTCTCATGTGTCGTATCATTCCAGACTAGAATTTTTTTCTAGTTTCAATTCATTAATTTAGAAATTATCAGAAAATATGGCACACAAAAAATAGCATAATATATAAAGAACAAGACTTTGTAGGAAAAAAATGACAAAACTACATTATTCTCAAACTAAACACCCATCGCATCTTAACCTATAATTTGATCCAAATCAGAAGAAATTAGAATAATGGATTGAAACCATATAGATGGAAAATATTATTATTTACCAAAAATAAATCATATATAGAATGAAAAAAGTTTTAAAGAGCCTATGTAATGAAGAACTCATTTGTGGTTATTTATCATAATGAATGGATATTGATCTAGATAAAGGTTTAATAAATGGGATAAAATATTATGGATGAAGGTAGAAGAGGTTTATATTCATTAGAGGGGATGATGGAGAAATGATATGGGATAAGGAGGTGATGCTATTTAAAATAACCATGGGAAAAATGCAATTTTTCCTTGTTTTATAGAGTGAATTATTTCTTTACATGGTTGAAAAAATGATGGTCCAACAATGAATCTACCATTGTCCATGAGTAGTGTTCCACGTTATTGGGGGATAATAGGTTGCCAAATTTTTATATACCCAAACACCCCCACTTATTATGTTTCACACAGCAGATGGGATGCAATATACTATTATAAAACAATGAGTTTCCCTTGTGCTCGCCTAGATAGAGCCATGTTGGACCCCAAAAGGTTTCTCCAAAATGCATGACTATCTATTTGCAGTTTGGTAAAATAATGCACCAATCCCGTTTCATCAACAAGTATGATTTTAGATCCCAAAAGAAGCCCCAAAATCTCCTGATTCAAAATATATTTGATTATTCACATTAATAATGATAAAAAAAGGTACGTAATAGAATTTCTAATGATATATACCTCATATAAAACCTAGGATCTTGAAATATACATTCATGACTAATAGGAAAAAAATATAAACTACCATAATATTGTCCCAAGTCCATACTCTGACCCATCTACTGACTCAGTCCAAGATTTCAAGAAAAACCATCCATGAATAAGACTCTTCTCAACCAATACTATAAATAATGAGGTCCTCTCCGGTACAAATGTACTTGCGCTACCCAATAATGATGTGAATAAAACTAATTAGGACATCATCAATGAGTTACCTATCATCAGAAATAAAAATACTCTATGAAAATTATGATATGATTAAAATAATAAAATTAAAATAAAAATGAATTAATAAATTTCGCTTAGCCATTAGGTTCTAATGTGACACCCATGTATGATCATACTTTCTTTGGTTAGTGTATAATTTGTTTAAGCATATCACACATCCATATATTGAAGACATATCATTACATAGAATTAGTATCACTATATAATCATGTTGTGATTTTGAACAACCTAGTAATTTGTAAAAATATATCATATCGGTGGAACAACACCGTAGTCATGAAATAGTAAGCATATATCATATGGGGGTAATATCACCCCAACTAAGAAACAATACTCATACAATTTCATGGGTTGTTGGACCACACTTAGAAAACAGAAATCATATATCATATGGGGTAATATCAACGTACCCAAAAATTTGTAGTCATATATTATCTAGGGGAATATTTCCCCACCATGGAAAATGTTTCCATATATCATTAGGGGTAATATAACCACACCTAAAGAATGATAGTATAATATAATATTGGGGAATAACTCCACACACTAGAAATATTATTCATATATATTCTGGGTATAATTTTCCCTTTCTAGGAAATAGTACTCTCATCTCATTGGGGTAATATCATCCCACCCAAAAAAATATAATAATATCATAACCTAGAAAAATCTCTCTCTATAATCCCATATATCCCACAATAATTGATATGTATGATAATCGGGGGATGGAAACATCCCCACACTACTATATCTCATCTTTATACTTCTGGGACACTTGATCATACCAATTACACAATTCCTTGGCTAGAATAGAAATAAAACAACTTAAACCATCATTTTATATATACTCAGATACAATCATGCTTTATCTCATGCATTAATTCACTCTGTGTCAATATTAAACATGGAAATCCATCATGGTATCTTAAGTCCCATTGAAGATTGGACACCCTTCCCATATTTCACTCCGTATTTATTGTAACTAGATTCAAAACCGGCCACATGGAGAGAATATCATCGCTACAAATAACAATGATAACGTCATGTAAAAACCAAACACACAAGTGATATATTACAGGAAGCAGACTACATATATGTAATAAATCAAATATTAATTCAAAATTCATGATAGGATGGTCCTCTCATTTGAAACATATACATAATTTCTTACCATGAAATCCCTACATATATATACAAACTGAAAATTGGATGGGGAACACTGACCCAACACATAACCATCTAAAAATTAGTCTCTAAGGAAACTCAAAATTTTATCCTAAAAGCCTTCATGAAAAACATTTCCACTCATTTATATTTTATTACACCAATGGGATTTGAGGAACCTATATCATGGTACAATATATTAATTATTTTATTTCATAAACCCTTAGGGTCCTTATATAAAAAAACACATATTTATTGTTTATGATATTGACATCAATGCTTTGGGCTTAAAATACATATCCAATGTTCTATCAATACCCAAGACACATCCATTCTTATCTTGGGATTTTATGGTATAAAAATCATTAAAAATAATGTCTAATTTTTAAAAATTGGAAGGGCCTCATATCACCTGACATATAAACATATGCATAATCATTATAGTGATATTTTAGGAAAACGTCATCATTTAATTTTTTTTTTATTTTTTAGGAATGTTTGTCCGCCCTTGACTACAGTCATTCAATACTAAAATTCATTCTTCCATTGAAAAAACTCCATAAATCAAACAAAACTATTTTAAAATTAATCAAACCAATTTCTTAATATTTTTATAATTTATTCCATTATATATTTTGAATGATATATAATGTTAGATTAATGAATCAATTTGTAGACTATTACTCATGGTCTATCCCTTGATGAAATTGGTGTGAACTAATCCTAGATTCTATCTAGAAATTTAACATGGAAATACCCAATGTTTTCTCCATATATAATAATAAATTTGAATTATAATATTAGAAAATTGTAGAAAATTTTAGGTCATTAATATACCACTTTTAATCCTCATATAACCTAAGGAGAACATCCTATGAGAATATCCATTTTACAAGAAAAACAAAATACCTTTCATATTGTGACGATACCAACATGATCTAGAGTGATCATAGTCAAGTCCATGATTTAGAATATACAAATTGGAAAAAAATTGGGGAATAAATTGGATAACAATTGATGTTGAAAGATAAATATAACTCAATTTATCTTCTAGATCAAATGAAACTCGAATCCATGAAAAATAAATGAAGATATCACTCTATGATGAAGATAGAAAAAATATTGAGGATTCTCATGTGGATTGAAATTTTTGTAATATAAAATACCTTTTTAGTCCATTAAAACATTTAATTAAAATAAATCAAAATATATTAGAATACAATATACAAAAATAAAAGACAATTGATTTTTTTAAATCAAAAAATTAATATAAAAACCACAATCATCCCATCTAGAAATTTTTCCTCCTTGAATACAATTATTATCCTATACATAATATTTTATCCCTCCATAGATCATTCCCTAAAAAATATTTATATATGTAACATCATTCTTTAGTATTTATTATTTTTCCGATAAGAAAAACCAACACATTACATTTTTCTATAGGTATACATATTTTACAATTTTAAAAACACTATATGTAATGTTTTTACTCAATGTGTTACATTTTTAACTTAGTGAAATCAAAAACATACCTACTTTAATAAGTATATAATAACTTATCCTAAGATAATATATTTACCTCTATTAAATTTCAATAGACAATATATATTTCCCTTTCAGAAAAAAAACTTGGTTCATATTCCTAACTAATATTTAATATATTTCCACATAAATAAGATATTTTTTAGTGAAAAATCAATTTAATAATATTTTGATCAATTCATAGTATATATTCATCAATTGTATGTTTTTTTATTTTCTACAAACTCATAAATAACATTTTGATAATACATGTGTTTCTTCACATTGATGAAAACCCATATTTAATTTAATCATTCTACATGTAATAATTTCATTTCCAAATAAAATAATTATTTTATTCATACATAATATATTTTATTTTTCATCTTGAGATACATATTTATTTATACATAGAAACATTTACCAATATAAAACATCTTACATAGTCATTCTTTTTAAAAAATCCCATAATATCAAAATCAAAAAATTATTTCCAATGTATCACCACTCAATTCAAACACTAGTAGGCCACCCAACAGATATGATCTAGTAAAATTTAGCATAAAATCATCCCTTAAATCATCTAATTACCTTTATATATTACCAAGAAAAATACCAATACTCCGAAGACCTCTAACAAGTTCTAATAAAAATTCCCAAGGCATAGTTTCACCTAAAACAAATTTTCAATGTTGAATCATTATATAATGATCAAAGTTTAATTAAATTATTATATCAAATAAAAAATATAATTTAATCAAAAAATTAGTATAACATAGGTCTTGGAAAATTGAATCAATATAAAACCAAATCTGATCTATAGAGTTACAACCACCACATCATAAAAAATTTGTCCTCAAGAAGTCTCTATGTACAACCATCACTAACCATATCAGTTACTAAATTCTCATTCATGGTTGAAATCATATACCCCTCTCTTATTATATTCCTTCTAACATGACACTGAAACCATATAAATTATTTAAAATCCCTATTTCTCATGAATAATGGGACTAATTATTTCCACCAATTCCAAAAAATTCCCCACGCTTAATAGAACTCATGAATTCTCAACCCATAGAAATTACACATCATATATTTATTTTTTTAGTCTTTATAAAACCATATAATTTTTTAGTGTCACGTAAGATAATTACTACATAATCAATAGCCACAATCATCATCTCACTATGTAAAAATGTACATAATATGAGGCCCTGCATTACTATTCATGTCAAGTGTTGTCCAATTGTATCGATATTTCACAAACTCAATTAATCCACTAACCTATTTATTTAAAAAAGCCCCATGTTAAAAACATCTGGAAGTAATCCTACACTTGAAAACTATTAGATACTTCACAATATGATTGTTCCCACTTTCATTAATCAATAAAAATTATAATGAATTTTCCATTTTTCTTTGAATAACGAAACTTTATGAATCAATGATAAAAAAACCAAAATGATATCTAATATTTGTACACTAATATGCCACAATTAATTTTTACTGAAAATTATTTTATAAACAATCTCATTATTAAACTGATTATGGAGTTATACCCACCCTAAGGCTTATTATGTCAATAATCAGCATGAAAAAACCTACACATTGACCACCATCATCCATACACTAACCCTATTTATCCCCTACATGTAATCCTTAGATAGGTTCACATTCCGAGATTTTTATTATAGTGTGGTGATATTATGATACATCCCACAATCTCATTTCAACAATATAGCCAGCCTATCACTACACACCAAGACCAAAAATCATAATCTAGGTCTATGGCCTTTCTCATGAACATGTAACTCTCATATTTTATCCTCTTATGGGGAATACCATGTCATAATAAAAAACAATTATCATCTATGTTCTCAAGTCATCATAGATTAGTCACACATTAATTCCCCAATAATTACAGTGAGACCATTGACCCCGTATCACATAAAAAGATCCAACAATTATCATACCACACTCAACATATAAAAAAGGGCCATTTTAATCTCATATATTATGAACATTTAAAATTAACCATATTCCTCATCACTATTATTTCACCCAATCACCACATTGTTGATACATCATATCCCACACACCTATCATATCCCATGTAATGGGTTAAATTCTAGAACAATAACTAAATTATACATAAGAATAATAAAACTCACCAAGTATTTCATTTACCCATTTACATCAGGGGGCGTTTTATCCAAACAAAATATATAAATCGCCAAACATGTCGATTATTTATCTTATTCTAAAAAATAAAGTTTTTCGAAGTACACATTATGCTCAAATATGATACTTTTGTTCCATATATTTTCTCAGGAATAAAAAAACCTTAAACCATTTCAAATTCATTACATCAAAGAGTCATTACATGTGAATCAACATATAAATCCATCTCACAAGCACACACGAAGTTTTTTAAATACATAAATTCTACATTTATTTCCATTAATGTGAAATTTTATCAGGATTCAAATAACATACCCAACTCAAACTACCCCTTCCAAGGTTCTTGAATAATCAAACCTCCAACATTTCCCACATGTTAACCAAGGCCACCCATGCCTAACTATGTTGTATGCTCAAATTTATAATGATGAAATTTGGGTTTTCCAATCTAACTACAATATAGGTTATGAAAATGAATATGCACTTGACCCATAGTATTACATAATCTATTCGACCATTATCAAAACCTTCAATACACTACCCATTTAAATTTGGCCAAATTTATCAAACCATAAATACATTTTCATCTCCACTTGAACATTTATTTCAATAATTAATGGCTCCACATCCTATAAAATTATTTAATAGTGCCTTTTGATAATATCGAACTCATCACAAGATGACTACTATATATGTTTTCCATAATTTAAGGATCATTCCATCCCATGTCAAACCTATCTCGGTGTACCCTCATACAACAAAAATCATCCCATTAAATACAAAGTAATCACCTTTAAATTAGATTAAATCACTAACTCAACAGAATATCATGTAATGTGTCAACATCACTTGGCACTCCCTCCTAACCCATAGGCCATATCATACATATGTTGCAACTCTAGGATTATTATTAGCACTATCGTCTCAAATATTAGAAGTAAACTCACATGTATAGAATCCCACACTAGGGTTCTCATATATATTTATATTATAGGTTTATTATACTAAATGTAACCACCAACACTAAGGTGAATATTCTAATCATGTATCTATGTACCAGAAAACCCCCATGGGGATAAAAATATCATATATGTGTGTATCTAAAAAAAATCTCCAAATAATTATCCCTATATGGAATATCATTCTCATGTAGTTTGATTATGTGTAATTTCATATAGAATAAATACGGGGAAACATAGTATTTGTTCTTGATTATAATTTATAAATCCCAAACCAATAGTTTTCAAAATCATAACTATATGTTTTGGTAATGTAGAATATTACCAATAAACTATAAAAGAAAAACACCATTGTGTTTTTTACACTATAAGTAGCCACAATGAATTTTAATTTCCCTTTTTAAAAAAGTGATATCTTAATTACATTGAGAAAATCACATTTCATGTAAACTTACATGTCGGATATAATGCATGAACTCACCCTCTATGGATAACTCAATAAAAAAGAAACACCATAAAATAAAAAATTATGCAATCTGATATTCAATATTAATCAAATAAATTATAACATCACAATGAAGTAATGTCAATCCTATCATTCTAGACACATGGACATCATCATAATTAGGTGATGGCTGGTAATGTAGATATGATCTATCACATGTTTTAACTAGTCTTATATTTTTAATTATATTTCTCAAATAGTAAGACAAATGAAACGATCCTATGTTACAACTTTGAAAAATACATGACATTGGAACTCTATAGTAACCAAATTGTGTCACTATATGACCTCATGCACACCTCCCCATATTCATGGGTATTTTGACTAGTTAAGAATGTTTAAGGTGAAATTATGGAGGGATAATACCATCATCTTTTATTATATTGAACAATGGATATAATATGGATGTAATAATAAAAATTCATAAAATAATAAATTAACATCCATAAAAAATAATAAAATAATAAAATATAAGATCTTATAATAAATGAACTCTAAAAAAGTAACATAGAGAAGAAAAAATTAATAAGATATCCCATGGATAGTTTATAAAAAATCAAATAAAATAATGAATCCAAACTAATATGTCCTAGTCTCGATCCACTACAAAAACATATCTCTATAAATTTTCCATGAGTTCTAAAAGAACCACCTATCACTATTCCTTTTACATACATGTACATGAAATCATATTTTTTACTTAGCTACTAATGTGACCTCACCTCCCAAGAATATTCTGAGTAAAAATCTATAGGAAATGACCAATTGTATCCCTTAAATAAATTGTGATCAATTTATATGAATGATTTGATTCATTAAGAGTAACCCAATATTTAAATAATATAAGACAATATAAATATTTTTCGATCCATTATTACTATGGTGAAACCCATGATCTCTCATGTATACTTTATCTAATGTCAGATATCTCAGATCCTAGCACACATCCATCTTGGGGAACCATGTTATGATCTATAATATATTATGATATATAATCATTAGGAATAATAAACCTCCCATGAATTTGTTGGTATAAATCATCTATGGTAATTACTCCTTATCCAGGAAATAAAGGGTGTTTATCATCCAGAGGGAATACCAACCCATCCATGAAATAGTAGACATGACATTTGCGGGGAATAACTCACCACACAAAAAATAGAAAGCATATATCATCTAAGTGGAACATAAAATCACCTATGAAATTTGAATTATATATCATCTGTGGATAATAACTCACCACTCTCTAAATATTATACATATATCATCAATGAGGATAGTTCCAAACATAGTAAATAATTATTATATATCGTTTTGTGGAATATCATCCATACTCAGAAATATTAGTTATATATCATCTAAGGAGAATAACTGCATCCTAATAAAATATAAGTCTCATTTCATCTAATTTTTATAGTACCCCAACTATTAAATAATAATCATATCATAATTAGGGTGTAATATCTCCATAGAATTTCATTTATAATAGAAATGTTATGAATCATAAATAGGGGAAAGAAACATATCACTATCCACCATATCTATCCCTAGTATGAGTTGAAAACCTTCATAAAACAAGAGAAAAAATCTTTTAGGGTATTATCTAAGGTGGATGACCAAAACTAGTCACTAAATACATTAAAATATATAATCATGTTAACCCTCACACACTAATACATTCAGTGTCAATATAAATGAATGTCACACACCACATTACACTAGTTGACATTTGTTAGTTGCAATGGACTAAAAAATTAGCTATGAATTTAGTTTCCAATTAAAATTTATATTGAAATGTATTTATATTTAAATCTATAAGTTTTTTAAAACACTTAGTTAGATAAAACAGATGATTTATAATATATTATATTTTTAAATTCTTCTAAAAATATTGATTATATCTTAGTTAAAATATTTTTTAAACTCTATTATCATTTGAAATGGATTTAATATAATCAGTATATATATATAAAACACAAATTTATGGTAACAAAAAAAATTAATGTCGGAAAATTATTGATTTTAAAATAGATGAAAGTTCATTTTTATAATAGAGAATACAAAAAAGGATGTATGAGAATTGAATAATACTTGTGGTTTCATCTCTAGTTGAGACCTAATCCCCTCCAAATATAAATTATCCAATTACAAGTACTTTATTAATTAATAAAATAATTCATTATGAATAAAATATTTTACACAACAACCCAAATGATATTTCTTGGATAAATAAAGACTTTTATACAATATATGTGGGGGAAATAAATTAATATCATCTTGAGGAAGATGATTTAGGTTAAATATATTCATCCATGGTTTTATATAGAAGTATAGATGAAATGAATAAGATAAGTTGTCTCCAAATTTATTATACAGTAATGGAGTATGAGATTATAGATAAAAATATTATAAAAAACACATTTGAAAAATATTCTATAATAAAAAGCGAAAATAATGAATGTTTAGAATATTTGATACATCATAGTCTGATCCTTTTTGTTTGGTCATGAAGCATCGAATTTATCAGTAAAATGTTTTAAACATGTTTTCACAAAATATTATTGAAAATAGATTATCTTGTTTTTTCCAAATAATGTCCTCATTGTTTCAGAATATATCTCTTGAAAACCCCTATTATTCTCTATTTGAAACACACAATACCATGAGTGGTTCTACTTCTTAAAGAGAGCTCTATCACAATATAAATGTTGGTTATAATTCATTAGAGTTGTTATTACATTGTCTCTATAATTAGTGTTCTAAAAAATAGAATTTATCATTTGAAAATAATACATTTATTAAGAGAGAAATGGTCAACTTTTATCACATAAAGAATTGTTTATTTATCTCATGGTAGGATTTCATGGTCTATTGACATGGTTAGTTCACATGGTAAGTTTATTTTCTATTACATTAACTTACTATATTCATGTGGTAGGTACATTTCATCAGAAGGATTCTTTACTACATGATGGGAATTCATTAATAATTCAAATTTTATGTTTAATCCTTTATAAGGTAAGTATTTTTCATCATAGAGTAGCGTCATCTCTTCACATGGTAACATCATTTGATTAAGTGGTAGGAACATTTTTATTATTTTTTCTATAATATAGATACACATTACCAGTACATGAATTTATCAAATTCATATTACCTATTACATGTTAACATGGAGGATCATGTTGTATGTTTATTTTCAGCATGTTATTAGGTTAGTACATATGAAGTTACTTCAACATTAATGAAAAGTCAATTCATAAAAAAGATATAATTTTCTCATCTGATGGAAACATAGGTAAATGTATATGTATTCAAGTATAAAAAAATATGTTCTTGGATTAACATGGAAATTTGACATTCATATGTAGTTAAAATTATTCACATGATAAATATAGAACACAAGTGAAAGGTTTTTGTATATGGATCAAGACAAATACAATTTTATCAATTTTCCTAGAAAAATATTAACTACCAAAAAATATAAAATTCAATTTTGAGTATAATTAAAATGATTTTGGATCATTTAATAATTAATGTACAATACTATATCAACAATCTCTCCCTTTAAAGGTTCATAAATATTGACATATAAAATTAAATATTTTGAATACATCAAAAAATATTTCAAACATAGTGAAACATATATTTCTAAAAATCATAATTTTTTCTCCAATTCTATTATTTAATAATTTGTTTTCATAACTAATGATCACCCTTCTAGTTTAATCAAAATTTGTAGTAATGAGAACATAGATCAATTCATAATTTAATTTAGATAGGATTTATAACCAAAATAAATAGGAACCGCACTATTTCACTAATATCAAAATGAATTAAAAAAGATTAAAATGGGTGTCCATATATAGTAATCTTATCATAATCCCAATCAAGATCTGATACATCACTAATCTCATAAAAATCAATGGGATAATTTCTCTTATAGCTATCAATTTGTCATGTTTCAATTGGTTGTGAAGGTTCTGGATCCAATTTTGTTGCAAGGTCTGAAATGAACACACACATTGAAATTGGTCTAAGATGATGGGAAACTAGTCAAAGAGAACATCCAAAAAGGATTAATAGTTTAAGTTTATGTAGGAGGATTTTAGGCAATAGGTTTTTTATGAGGTTTAAAAATGGGTGTGTTGGAAGTGTATAGGTAATGTTCCAAAAAAATTA
The DNA here is from genome assembly GCA_963277665.1 of Viscum album. Lineage (NCBI taxonomy): Eukaryota > Viridiplantae > Streptophyta > Magnoliopsida > Santalales > Viscaceae > Viscum > Viscum album. The sequence goes on along the minus strand of OY728146.1, from coordinate 923,153,782 downwards.
GTAAAATAAATGAGTGCCATAAATGTATTCTCAATTTCTTGAAAATAGACTGATTTATTTCCCATAAAAGCCTCTAGAATAACAGTTATTATTTTATTAATTTTCTATTGTTACTTGAAGGATTGTGTCAAAAGAGGTATAAACAAATCAAAAGAAAAAGATCTAAACAGATCATTGATATCTGATTTAGTAAATACATTTCTCTGGTATTATTTAATTTACATTTTTGATAATTTCCATATCTTTTCAATATTTTTCATCATCATCTATTAAAACTAATAATGTTTTTGCAGAATATTTTTTAAAACCATTTTGAACATCATACCTTATTTTTTAAAACTCATCAAAAATAACATGTATCTATTCTCTTATAATTTCATTAATTCTTTCTTCGTGAACACATGGTTAGATTTGAGGAACAATAGGTGGATTAGTAGATGAATAATATTGAAACACATAATTCACGTACCTTGGGTTTAGCTGAAACATCATATATGAAAGGTCTTTCTAAAAATCACTTATGTGTGATTTAAAATCCTAAAACTCATTCCTCATAAAATCTATAATTATATGGAATATTGGATGAAGAATAGAAACCATATTTGTCACTAATATAGAGATATCTTTTTTACTTAATGGATTCAAATGAGTTTAAATACCAAAAAAATTAGTTTTTTCATCACTCCCATTGGATCTAATTTTATATCATTCGAATCATCATTTTTAATAATGGATGTTGTAGGAATTGATGGTGTGACATCATGTAATGACGGAGATAGATCATAAACAGCCTACCTACCATCATCCTCAATCTTCAAAAATCATGGTCCAATATATTATACTTCAAATATATCACCACATTTTCCATTATCCTCAGGAACTCCATTCATGAGGGATTTAACATGTGTATTTTCATTTATTTTTATAGGTCCCTCAACAATCCTTAAATTATTAAGACTGTGATATTCCAGGAATTGAAATAATTAATGTCTTGTATGAAACACACAAAAATTTTCTCGAGTGTTAATTTGTGTTATTAAATATCGATCAAATACATTTTTAATAGAAAGGATGTTCAGTCCACCATATTTTGTTGGATTTACTCCATTTTCATTTTCCACCATAGATCTAGAGTATAAAAGGACGAAAATTGTATATCCTAAAGCTTTATCCCCATTATCATGTGGATCTAGTATCCCTGGTCTTAGATTTATACCTATCATGGTTGATTTATCTGAGATCACTTCATTCTCTTCATCAAAATCACTAGTCTCATGTCATTCAGGATCATCCACAAAAATACTAATAGACATCGTAGTGTCAACAATATCATCATCCATATTCCCATATTCATGAGATGGTAATGGTATAGGTGAGTTATGTGATCCAAAATACATAACAAAATAGTGTCTAGTATCATTCTCATGGGATTATCAAGTTTCCTCATTAATACCATCTATCTCAACCTCTTCTACCACTTCATACACTAATTTATTTTCCTCATAAATAACCAATTTGTAATTAGAAGAGTATTGCACCACATCATTAGGATAAATACCTAGATCTACTAGATCAAATGGTCTCAAATGTTAATTTACATTGTCAAATTTATCATACTATTTCTAATAGTTTGTCACCCATTCTATTTTATAGGGATTGGTGTTCACTCTTATTTTCATTCAATTTTTTATGTGAGGAAAATACCATTAAAAAGTTAATTTTTACACCCCCTAAAGGCATAAATCATTAAACACTAACAAGTATTATATGATTTTCTATAGGGTTTCAAACATCATTTCATTTATGTCCAAAATAACTCATACATATTCCTCATTATTATTATTTAAAAATTCATCTAAAATCCATCTTTTATAAAAAAATAAAAAATTACATCTTGGTGACATAGGATGCTGAAATAATAATTTCTAGGAAAAATTAAGAATTTGATATATTTAACTAGAATTTTAAACTCACAAATGAGATCAATGGTTTGCGGTTTTATGGGAGTTTATTTTCCAATAAACACTTCCAAAATAGTTTGAAAATTTATATGTGAACGATTCATTGGATGAGAACTCTAATAATCTTATTATTCTCTATTTTTCGATACACCTATGATATTTTCCCAGCTATTCGATGAAAACTCTTTGACGTCCCCTTTTATCTTCATTTGAATAGAATATCAAATTTCTCCATGGATAAATTTGAAATACTCATAATATTCCTTAACAATAATTGAATTGAATGGATTATTATTCTATTTAAACCATCCATCCTATCCTTGAGTCTAAATTATTTACCAAACAAGCGATTTTCTCAATAGTATCCATTATTCATCAATGTATTTTTCATTACAATATGGATAGTAAACTAAATTATACTTTCTTATTTTAGATATAGTAGTTGTGATACCTTGAACCATTTTATATTTCTCTAATGAGTTTCCTCAAGAGGTGTTGTGGTGTTGGAAGCATGATTTACTCATAGAATTTTGATCAGTTTTTCATTCAATGTCAAAAGGTTCAAGTTAGAGATAGGTTTCATGAAATAAGATTTCAATAATAGTTAGGTATTTTAATAGAAAAATTGGGATTATGGAAAAGATACAAATAAATTTATATGTTAATTAAAAGTTTGTATTCAATCATTTAGCTTTAAAATAATAATAAATGGAAATAAAATCCCTCAAAATTTAGATATAAAAATTATTACACTAGAATACACAGCGCTGTTATGCTAAAAATATACTCAAGGAAACTTATTCATGATAGGTTTACTAATCATGTATTCATTTTAAGTAATCTGATTGTACGATTTGAATTCAATATAGGAAATATAGTGACCATGATAATAATTAATCATTGTAGGTATAAATATTGTGTGAGTAAATTTTCACAGTAGGTATAGTGACCTCATTAAAAATTGGTCATAGTTACATTACAGACCATATGAATATGTCTTTTGGTCATGTAACTAACCTTGTGATCAATACTTAATGGAAACCTAAATAACAAAAAAGTAGGATAAGAATTTATAAAAAAAATATCAATAAAAAAATTGTTATAAAATTGAAATAATTATACATACTTTATCATTACAAATTAATTTATGATATAGTTTATTTTAGGAAATCTTCAATTCTTTTAATATATTAGAAAACGGTTGTCATGTTCTAACGAAATCTAGAGAAATATAACCATTTTAACATGATCTATAAAAAAGTAATGTTTTAAATGTATTTTCACCCATGAATTTGATATAGGATTATTGAAGTTATTTATTTCATATGTATTATCATAATTTATTTAGAGATATAAAAATTGATATCCACGGTCTATGTGTGTTTGTTTCATTCATAGAATATGTGCATAAAAATAGTCTGTAGCTACATAGTCAAATTTAGAAGTGGATAATGAAACTGAGTTATATTTTTTATTATAACATGAAACTACATACTTCCCCAAATAATGTCATGTTCTAGATATTATTTCTTATTATGATATATATTACCACCAAAATCCACATTTGAATAACTAAATAAATAAAATCCATGTAATCTATAAATATACAATACTAAATTGGGTGTACGTTTGGGGTGTTTTAAAATTCATTAGAAAGAAAGTAAATAATTTTTTTCGTGTTTACATGATAGTGTGAAAACATGACGACACATCACATAACATATGATCAGATAGTAGTTATGTATAATAATAATTCAGTCATTCCTCGATAAGTTGTTTGGTCAACTGGTTTATAATTTTCATCATGATCTATTTTACAGCTTATACTCATAGGAGTATCACGAACATTAGTACTTTATATAAAAAATTATTTAAATGATCATTATGGTAATATCATTTATTTAAAATGATTCCATAATTATATTTAAAAATCCAAAAAATAAGGATGTTTTTTCATTCACCCATAAAATTCATTTCGAATTCCCTATTTCATAATTTTTTAAAATTCAATATATACATAATTTTTGGATGACCCAAAATTAATATTATCAATATATATATATACTATTCAAACATCATTGAAAATTAATTTAATAAATATAACATAGTTAGATATGAATTTGGGAAAACCCTTTGAAATCAAAAAAGAGTTAATTATATCATTCCATTATCTAAGTGCTTTTGTAAACCATAGAAATAAATGTTAAATTTTTTAAAACATATTTGGGAAATGATATTTTATAAATAAATTGGGTTTTTCTAAAAATACATAATCAATTATATAACCAATGAAAAAGGCCATCATGATATCTATTTGATTTAATTTAAATTTAATGATTACTGCATAAACAAGAAATATTATGATAACTTCAAGTCTATGGACTAGTGAAAATGTTTCTTGTATTCATTACCTTCCTCTTTATAGTATCATTTTTCAACTTGTCATACTTTATTTCTAATTATACATATATTACCTAACTCATATACCTTGTTCCTAAACACCCACTTAGTGGAAATGGGCCGGAAATCCTATGGTCTTTCTACTAGTTAACAGAAATTAATCCTTTAAAAGTGGTAAAATTCTTCATTCATTTCTATTACCAAGAATTAATCATCTATTTCTTCATTAATATTCTTAAGATCATGTTTTTAAAATTTAGCATGTTTTCAACCTGATTTCTAGGACATTATGTAGTTTTTTATCTTATACATAGATATCCAAATACGACATTTAAGGTATGGTCCCTATATGTCATAATAGTTTTATGGATAGACTAATTTGATATGTTATTTTCTTCAACATGTTTAGTATCAAATAGTTCCTCATAATTTTTGGAATTTTCAACAACTCATTCCAATTTTTTTTACAAGGTTTAATATCTAAATTTATAATTGAATGTTCTCTCTTAATGTTCACTAATGGGGTCGTAGTCAAAGGAAGATGTATTTATCTAAGCTTAACATGTCATGATACTTCCAAAAATTTGGTTCTTTTATGAAATAAAATATATTATTTAATAGATGTCGAATAACCAAGGAATATTCCTTCTTCATTTATGGATGAAAATTTTCAAATTTAATCCATTAAGTGTATTAAAAAGACTTTATACCAATTAATATAATATATTTAATTGTTGGTTTTATCCCATTCCATAAATCATCATGTGTTTCCATAAAAAATGAATTAAGGAGAACATTATTGAAAATGTATAAATTTTTATTGATATACTTGACATTAATGTAATCATGTAAATCATACTCATTGAGCACGATGTTGGAAATATCATAAAGAGTTATATTTCTTCTTAAAAGTAAATTTTTTCTATGTCTGGTCATATGAGTAGAAAATTAGTGATTTTATTCATATTATAATCATATAATTTCTAATTCTGGATTTTCAAACATTTAAAATGGTCCACTTCATAAGGTTTCAATAGTAATTCCACTAAGGGCCTCTATTGATTTTTCATATTTGTAAATATTAGAAAAAGATTCATTTTTTGAGTTAAAATGAATACCTTTGTTTATATATAAAATTCATCTCATATAATATAATCATTATTAATCCCCCTTAAAATAGGGACTATACATGTTCCAAAAAATCCGAAGGGAGACAACCTATAGGGTTTAGATATTGACACATATTTTTTTTTGTTTGGAAGAGATATTATGCTACTTTCCTTCCTTGACATTGTGTATAGAATATTTTTTGGACAACTAAAATATAGAATGATCCTTCATTAATAATTTCTTAGTTTTATTCATATGGGAGTGAATATTTTTGTTTCCTTTTCTCCAATACAAAATTCATGAATCATTAATAGTGGATATTAAACAATTAATATTTTAGGAAAATAAAAAATTTAAATCAATAACATAAACATGGTCATTACACATGGCAGTAAAAACTAAGGCAATATTGGACTCATATTTTTTAAAATAATTATTTCAAATTTTACCTGATAACCACCATCACATAACTATGAGATTCTATGAAGATTATATTTTAATCTGTTACATATATTTCTTTAGTAATTGAAAGTATACTACAATTACATATTTGATAAAGTCGAATTATCATTCACTTGGTGTTGTTAGCTAGATGAAATGTTCACAATATTTCTTGAAAATGATTTTAAATATATAATATTTGATATTGATGTTCCTGGAACATCAAATATTTAGACACCACAGGTTTTTATTTCTACATCATAAGAAATTTCCAACAAAAAAATTAAACTATAAATGATTATGGTACCCATATTTTAATGGTCCTAGAAATAATTTTTTCAAAATAAATTGGAATCCAAATTTGTTAAATACATTATCCATAGAAAACATGTTAATTTTTTAAAGGAAAACATTATTAGGTATATTAGGGCTATAATAATAAGATTTTTTATATAGTTAGAAAATCATGAACTATGAACAAATTAATTCTTCTAAATACCCCTATGTATAGGTTGGTAACCAATCCCAGTTGTATACATAGGTGTGGTTTTATTATCATGATTTCTATTAAGGGTTTATAATTCATTTATAACTCATTTTAGAAACTTTTTTATTTTACAAATATACATTTTCAGTTCATTTTTTTCCATTATTAATTGATGATTCGTGTACATTTCTGCAGAAATGTCAGATATAGTGTTATAAGATGAAGCATGCTACTATCTTATACACTTTTATTTATTGTTCAAATAATTTAATTTATTTCCTTTCACTTGTAATGGTAATAATATGATTCTGTAATAATCATATTTTTAATATTTTACATTCCCAGATGTAAATGAACAATTTTCATGTGGTGTAGAAATATTATTTAGTAACTTAGATTGCTTTGACAAAAAAACACATGTTGGATATCTCCCATTTGACTTATCTTATTCAATTAATGTCCCTTGATCTCTCTTCAGGGGCACTCTATGTAGCATAAATATCATATTTTATCCATTTACCTTTGTGGTAAAATATTTTAAAATATTTAGTCTAGGATTCACATTCATTATGTATCCTATTCTTTTTCAATCAATGCATGTTAATTCATAAGAATGTTTTTCATTTTGAAAATTAAGTTTCCCTTCAGACCAACATCCATATTTTTATTTTTTGATTTATTTATTCTTCTCATATAGTTTCCTAAATTTTATGGCTAGGTGAGTAGTTTACTCATCCCTTTTATATTGTGATTTCATTATCACACAAAATGTCATCTAAAATATTCTCTCTCATTTTTGAGATAGTTGCAATAAAGGAAACATATTTTATTTTTAGAACATATTATTCTTACTTGTTCATCTTTGGTCCCTAATAAAAAATCATAATATTTCTAATAACCAACATTGATACTATTTTTAGAATGTTTAAGGATTATATAATACAAACATAAGTTCATCTCTAACTACTAGTAGATGTCTCATTATTCATATTACTTAATTGGTTTCATCTATTTTATTCCTATGTACTAACATTGTTATCATAATTATGTAAAACATATGATACATATTAGAAATCATGTATTCATGTTTTACCATGAATGTAAGATATTTAATCGTACATTAATTAAGTGAATCTCTTTTACATTAAATGTTAATTAATGAAAAACATCATGTTTTTTCAATATTTCAAATGAATATATACAAGAATATATTAAATGAAATTCATATTCTTCAAAATCATAGTATAATATATTAATATATTTTCAATTTCATTCTGGCATAACATTATTGGCATCAATCTATTTAGCTATAGAATTTTTTTATATATTTTTCCTCAATAATGGTATAAATATCAATTCCCATGATCCTTATATGGATTTATATATCATTATTACATTGAAAAGAGTTGGTTACATTAAAATAAGGAGGATACTTATTAGTATCCAACTTTTTCCCATTATTATACATAATGATAAAAATTTATAAATAAATAAAATTATTGAACTTTTTATTAAAATACAAACCAAATAAAATTATTTTTAAAAACATCTATTTCTAAAGGTTATCTAGATTGGATAACTCAAGATGACATTAATTGAGTTTTTAATTAAATATATATTTTTTAAAATTATAAAAAATTAAATACACTAATTTCATAAAACACCTATTTATCTAAAACAATATATATATATTATTTTATCAAAAAAAAAAGGTTATCAAAAGTTTTAATTTACTAGAATCAATAATGTTATATAAAATAACATTTTTTGATAACTATGAATGTAATGTTCTAGTATTATATTTTTTTTAAAAAAAGTACAATTTTCTTTTCAAAATAGAGAATTCAAAATAAGAAATTGCATACTAGAATAAAATAATGGTTTTAGTCTCAAGATGAATCCTAATTTACAACACCAAAAATCACCCATTTTCTTGTAGTTTATTAATGACTAATCTTACCCACAACCTAGATCATGTTATACACAATATAGCTCATGGGTGTCTTGGTTATAGAAAACTTCTTATACTTATATACATTAGATAAATAAATTAAATGAAATTTTACTCAGTTATTACCAGATATATAATAACATCCATATTTTTTAATGTGAATACACATAGAAATAATAAGAGATATTTTATTTAACTCTTCAATGTAGTACTAGAGTCCATGTTTGTAGATAAACAAAGAGTAAAAAATACAACATGAAAAATAATTAATAATAAAGAGACAAAATAATGAAACATGAGAATTATTTATGTATCTTAGTCTGATCAGTATTAGTTGTCTTGGTGTCCTTAATTTTATTTTAAATGTGACCAACTAATATAGTTTCATAGCATGTCATGAATAATTCCTTTCTGTATCATAATATCTCTCTCGGAAACATGTGTGTTCTTCTATTAATCTCTATATGTAAAACTCATGTTCCTAGTATGTTCATATTCTTATCCAAATATCCATATCGAAATAGTGATTGGATAAAATTCAATTCGTCATTAATTTCAATGTCTTTATAACTAATGATACAATATATATTTATTGATAATTTGAATATACTATAATGATTTTGTTATAAATGATCAATTTTCATTAATTATATCATTGTTAAATATGATTTCAATTGGTTTTCATTTTTAGTTGATACAATTGGTATACCTGGTATGTTCAAAAATAATAGTAGTTACATGATCTCTTTATTGGACATGTGCATTATTTCACATGTTAGCTTCACAACATCAGACGATAGCTTCACTACATCAATTGTTATGATGAATCTTTCATGTTGTAAGATCTTTTCAATATATGGAATCTTTTCACCTTCACTTGTTTACTTTATTTTTACATTTTTTAGATAATTTATTCTTGCAGACTATCTTATAAAGGCATGTATAGTCAGTACATTACTAATATAAATAATTCATAAATGTCGCATAGTAACATAGTTCAACATCGGGTAGGTTTATTTTCAATGTGTGGTAGGTTCCTTAAACATGTGATCACTTGAACATCAATTCAGAATAAGTCCATGACATAGATAGAAATTTATCGTCTGAAACATGGTAATTTTCAAGTACATACTATTAGTAGGAGTACACAATGAGGTAGATTTCACATGGTCACTTGAAAAACATTGTTAATTAAAATATCATCACAGTTTAAGTTAAATAGACATGTGGTAGGTTTATGAGGTATGATGAGAAAATTTATGTATCATAAAACATAAAACATATTATAAACATAATAATCATGATTTGGGATCATTATAATAATTTGGTGCAATACTAAAACCAAATAAATATTTTCTAGTCATCCATCCAAATTTTTGATTTCACACTCCTAAATATAGAGTCAAAACACAACACTCATAGGGTATAGAATCCCTTTATAAGTCCTTGATCACATAACTGTATAATCATCCAATCTAGAAACACAACATAAGAATAACACTGGAGTGATGGAATAATGAATATCTAATATCAAAACTTATGATAGTTTGATCATCTACCACATAACATATACATAACTACATACCATGGAATCCCCACATGGATGAATAAATGTACAACATGAGTAAAAACACTCACAATACACAAAAAAATCATGTTAATAGGATCCAAGGAAGCTCACTATTTAATTTGGAAATCCAATATGAAATCCCTATCAATAAAATCATCTTACATTACACAATGTTTACTCAAATTATTTCATGGTCCACAATATTAATTATTTTCCATGACACCCACTTATGTTCCTTGCATATAACAACAATATTTTTTGTTTTAACCATTTTACGAGATCTTATATTCTTAATAGAAAATTTTATTTTATTATTAGTTCCTAAGACCATAAAAAATAATTTATAATTTTACAAAACACTTCATAAATATTTAATGTTTTATTTAATAAGTTGTTATATAATTAATATGTAGTGAACAATATGGAATTTCATAATAGGGAATTTAATATGGTATAATCATTTAGAAAAGTGGTGTGTACCACCCTTATCATCAACTCAAGATTTTAGAACAAAAAACAGTAATGATTTTTTTTCTTAACACATTTATATTTTTTACCCTAAACATTTGAAATCTTTTCATAATTTTAAGGAAATTATATATCACTTTGAATCGACATAAAACATATTGTATTCATACCATTTGGATATCTAATAATCAACATAAAAAAATCCCATTCAAATTGATATGATTCTACCATGGTTAGGTGGAATCATTAACAAACCTAAGCTTTGGTTGCAATAAATAAATAGTGAAGAAACTATAAAAGATTAATGCAAAGTTATAGATTTACCACCAGTTATGATCTGAGTAATATGTAAATTCAGTAAATGGATAATTGATGAATAACTCACTCTCAGATTAATATGGTAATTATAGGAATCTATTTAATTTATATTATCTTTTCAGTGTCCTGAAACAAATTTTTTATCATTTAATCATTTTATATTCACTTTAGAACAACATACAGAATTGTTTTTCCCAAAATCATGAAAACTATATAATCTTCTAAAAAACATACAAATCACCTACAAATAATATTCATCCCATGTGTAATATATTCCTCTAGTGAAATTTTTTTTTTCTCTGGATTACAATTTTTCCATTAGAAAAATACTCATACTTAAGATTTTTAGTCTAGGAATATTGTTTTCCATTAATGAAAAACACATATGTGACATCTTGTCAATGAGTATTATATTTCCCACAATAAAATTATAATATTTAATATATATATATATATATATTATTTATGATATATTGCATAAAAAATTATAAAAAATGTAATACAATTCCCTAACCCAATGTGATATGTAAGATATTCTCTTCTTTGAAAAAACAATTGTTAATATATTTTAGACTAGTAAAAAATATTTTCCATTAGGTGTAGGATATTTTCCCAAAACAATTATCTCAAATGAAATATTTTTCTCAATATCTAACATATATTATTCAATTATAATTTTTTTTCTTTATCTGTAAACCCATGAATAATATTTTCATAATATGTTAGGATTTTACATTTGGTGAAATAACTTTTGTAAATATAATATTTTAATACATAGAATTTTCATTTTCATATAAAATATATGATTAATAAACATTTCATATAATTAATTTTATTTCATATATTCAATGTTTCACATTGATGAAATTTTTAATCTCTGAGGTCTTATAAATAAATGATTCTCTAAAAATTGGCCAAAATAATAAAAATAAAAAAATGCCTCCAAACCATCCACACATTAATTCATCACTTACATGGCCAGAACAATATACTAGAAAATAATATATATTTGAAATAATTGTTTAACCAATAAGATAGCTGAGATTTAATTCTTGACAAAACTTTTGCACTCTAAACATCTCTTTAGTTTCCCAATACACATGGACAAGAAAATGTTTTACCCAGATCACTATTCTCAAACATGGAAATTCAGATAATCACCCTAATGAATTTAGTCTATAGTATTAAATAAAAAATTAATATTTAACCAGAATTTAATATCAGTTTAATAAATTCATAACAATTCAATGAAAACTAAACCATTAGCCGTTCTAGGTGTTCCATTAATCTTAAATTGAAATGGTGGTTATTGAAATAAATTATCGTATGCAAAATTTCATGTTAGAAGCTATGATTTTTTTTATTAATGATTTATAGGAATTTTATTTATATAAGGTATTGTGAAATATATACTGACTAGAAGAGTAAAATTATGTATTAACAAATAAGTATATGCACTTATCTTAAATGAGATTTTAATATTTTATTGATGATTATTATTTATCAAAATATTACTATCCTATGGAGGAATTAATATGGTTAATGCTATGAGTAGAAAGTATTATGATACAATATTCATAATAAGGATTAATATGTATCTATTATTTGTTGGTATTAATGGGATAAACATCAATATTATATAAGAGTGGATAAAATAATACACCGCCAGATGATTTATAAACCATAAATCGATGTGATGATTGAGGATGCATAATGTGATTATATGGTGCTATATGAGAATTTGGGAAATATTGAAATATTTAATCCTTAAAAAATATGCAAATATAAGATTTATAACCAATATATGTTTCCCATATTTTTCAAAAATCGAATAATAATATTTTTACTGATCCACATTGCATAGTATTCACTATTCACCAAGTTAACACAATGATGTATAGAGATCAGAAAGAGAGAATCTTGTGACAGAACATCAAGTTGGTGATTCAATAGTATAATTATTAATTATTTGTTTTTCGACAATTTATGATCAAATGATTAAATTATAAGATATTTATTCATCTTTTATCCATACGTGTAGATAAAAGAGAGAACACCACTTTGTATATCTTTATAAGTCTTAAAATCGAATTAAAAGGAAAAAGTATATCATATTTTTGGTAGATCAACATAAATTTTTTCTATATTTAAATATTATTTATGAATATTTTTTACCTATTAGAAATGTCATAATATAAAAAAGAAAGTAGTGTGTCTATAAGATGTTACATAATTGATTGTATTGGATATAGATCTAGGATTAAAATCAATATCACAGAGATTTAATCAATAATAATAAGATACAAAATTGAACAATAGAATTTCTATCAACCATAAATTCATATCAATTTAAAAGAATTATTTTTTATTTTTCATATATAATAATATATCTGAAGACATATTTCAAAGTAGGTTGATATTAGTATCTTTCATTGATAAAGTATTAATAATAGTTTCAAAAAAATATTTTAAATAGTATCGTTTTTGGCTCTATGTGGAATGATATAATAAACTCTAACAAGGTGTGATGAAGTTATAGGGGGGAGGATTCTGATAGTAGATCATACTCAATAAATTTTAAATAAGTTTTAATCAATTTAATTTCATATTATATTACTAAAAATTTAACAGAATATGAGTACTAATAATCATCTATGATGTTTGGGGTTCAAATTTGGAGACATGAAATTCCTTTGAATATCACTATCAAAGTGGATAATGAGATTTATGATGAATGTAAATTTATGAAATATATTAATTGACCCCTTCAATATTCTTAATCACATGGGGACTATAGTGTATCAATTATAACTCTCAAAAATCCTCTCATAAGTTCATGACGTGTTATAAGAATTAATTTATATGAAATAAAAACCAAATCCATCGTATGTACTGAAATTAAAATTTATCAAAATTGATTATGATCACTATTAGGTTGGGAAATTAGTAAATATTTAAGACTATACAGTTAAATTATTATGAATTTATTGCACCAATATGGTAAACATCTGAGAAAAAATAATATGTTTTAGGAAGCTATAAAGGAACTTGATGTTGTAAAGTGTTAATAGTGCCCTATTCATTTTTTAATGAAATTTTGTGACAAATGTTTTTTGGGGGGAGAGAATTTAACACCCCATATGTTGATTATAATTTCTAATATAAAGTATAATATGTATTATATTTATTTCTATACATTAAATATATAGAGAAAATAAAAATTTCCACTTTTTCATTAATGTGTAATATTGTAATAAAAATTGAAGAAACACTATAAAATTATAATAAAGATAAATGGAGAATAATGAAAAAAAATCAACGTGGATAAAACAATATATACATACAATCCTCTATGATTGAAGTATTTATTCTCATGTTTCCATTGAATATCATTCCAAGAAGTATACCTATATAGATAATGTAAAATATTAGAAATATTGTTATAATGTTGAACAACTAAATATGATAAATGCTTTTAGAGTATTATATATAGTTATATATAGGAAAGAATGATTTAATATAAATATTATATTGAAGTTGGATATATAGTTGATGATAATATATATTCATTTCCATATATGTACATTGTATATATATAATCACTGGATATAATTTTGATTAATGTTATAAATTATATTATTATAGTATTATGGGAAATAAAATTAGATACACAATTAAATGATTTATGAAATGTTGTTGAAATAATATAGTCATGAATACTCTGAGTATAATTATAAGTAAGGAATTTGTAAATTTTATGAATAAAGGTACATGTTATGACATCAAATAATCGAAGAATTTTTTATAGGGCTCAATTTCCCATTATTAATAAGGATATTGAATCATTAGGATTTCCATTAAATAATTCCATCAAAAACATTACTGGGTATGGTTTGATAGAAATAATCCAATTATATAATTTTATTCTCATTTAAATCACATCATTATACATTCTAGCTAGATAACCACTAATAAAAAATACAATTCTATAACCCTTAGAAATTATACAGTGATCTTAAAGGTTTTTTGAAATAAATGTTTTTTGTCATTGAAATGTAATTATTAGATTAACAAATGATAAGTAAACATGTTTCTTTTCTATTTTTATTATTATTTGTTTCTTATAAATTATATATATTTTATATCATTTAAAAAATAGAATAAATTAAATGTATTTTTTATATATATATAAATAAGATTCCTCGAATGATTATTACATGGTTTGAATTATGAATATATTCATTTAATATTTCAAAGTTATTTTTCATAAAAATATTATTTTTTGTGTTCTGAATATTTAATTTCAAAATATTTTTTTTCAAATTAAAAAAAATTAATTAAAAAATTTAATAAATATTGTGAATTTTAATTTCAAAATTATTTAATATTTTAAATTTTATTTTAATTTCAAAAAATATTACATACCAATGAAAAGAGTGAGTTATGATGGAAAAGGGGAAAATGAGATAAATTATCAAAAAATCTATGAAGTAATAAAATTTCACAGCAATTTATATATTTTTTTCATTTATATGGATTTTGATTCTATATAAATATAATTTTTTATCCTTTAAACATTATTCGTATAAAAATACATTTTTTTAACAATAATGGATGTGTTTTTATTAGTATGCTAAAAAGGCACACCTATTAAATGACCTCTTCACTACCCACTCTGAACTAGACCACTCATTATATTTTATAAGTAATATATTCCGAATTTTATTTCTAAATGATCATCCAATATGTATAAGATCTTCTGGTGAAAATAAGGAGAACCAAATTCTTATCTTCAATGAAGGCCCAAATGTGAAAGTTGAACTCTTCAATTTAAGTACCATCTTTTACTTATTCATTTTATTTACATTCATCACACACCACTTCTTGAATAATATTTATAAATTTAAAAATAAATAAATTAAATATTTATTATTATATGAATTTGAAATTTCAATAATATGTGAATATATAATTACACATTCACCGGTCAAAACAAGTTCTTATTCCAGATGGTTTAATCACCTAAATAACTGATGGTATAAAATGTTAAACATTAATAATTAGGAAAACTAAAAACTAGTTATATGTGATATTGATGTTGAATTTTTGTTTTTTAATAATTCAGGAATGGATATATATATATATTTATTTATTTATTTATATATATTATAAAAATCCACACCTTTATTGATTCAGTGATCACAGAAAAATATATTATTTTAAGTATTCATTATGAACTATTACTGTAACATCTATGATAAAATAATGCGATAATATATCTCAATAAAACAAATATATATATTCTATATTTTAATTTTAGAGTATATGAAAACATGATCATGCATTAAGTACCAAAATTTATATACTGATGTAACCATGTAAAAAATGGAATAATTAACACCTGATACATCACTGATCTCATAGAAAATGATGGGATACTTTCCCTTAGTGTTATACTCTTTGGAAGGTTCGGATGATTGGGATGGTGGTGGATCAGATGTTATTGCATGGTTCTAAATGAAAACAAACCTGGAAATTGGTCTACAATGATTGACAACTTGGGATGGCGACAAGACCAAAGTGTTAATATTTGAGGTTAAAGAATATGTGGTGAGGTAATAGGTTTGGTAAAAGGAATAAGAATGTGTGTGTTATAAGTCTATAGGTAATGTTCCAAAAACCTAGTAAAATCATAGATTTTCCTACATCTATGCTCCATTTCTTGTAAACAAGCCTTTTTATTTTCCATAAAATCCTCTACAATAATAGTTATGAATTTAATTTTTTACATTTTCAACATGAAGTATTGGGACAAAGGAGGTGTCCATAAATCTAAAGAAAAAAATATAAAAACATATTTGATATTATATTGTGTATTTATTTATCTATGGTAGTATATAATTTTCATTTTTCATAGTTTCTATATAATTACTAGCTTTTTCAAGATCCTTTTTTACCACTACCAATGTATTAGAAGCATGTTTTTTAAAACTATTATAATTATCTTCCCTTATTTTTTAAAACTCACCAATAATACCTTTTAACTCTTCTCTTAAATTTTCTATAATTCTTCCTTCATCAACACATGAATTGATTAGAGGAGTAGGAGGTCGTGTCGTAGAAGAAAAAACTCAAAACTATAAATTCAAGAACCTTGGTACTAGATGTAACATCATATATGAAAGGCATTCCAAAAAGTAAATAATATGGGATTTATAATCATAAAACTCATCCCTCATGAAATCAAACATGATATAAAAAATTGAATGAAAAATAAAAATGATCTTAGTCTCTAATCTAGAACTATCATCTTCAATAATTGTTTCTAATGAGTTTGAAAAAAAATAAATACTTCTTTCATCACTCCCATATAATCTAATATTAAGTCATTAAAATATTCATTTTTTATAATGTATGTAGAAGAAGAAGATGATGTGACAACATATACATAAGGATATGGTTCATAAACTGAATATCTACTATCATCCTTAATGTTTAAAAATCGTGGATCCACATATTAGATTTTAGATATATCACCACATTTTTCTTTATCCTCAAGAACAATATTCCTGAGAGATTCGACATGTGTATTTTCATTAATTTTTTGAAGTCCCTTTCCAATCTTAAAATAATTAAGACCATGAAATTCAATGAATTGTTAAACTGAATTTTTGGTAGGATACACCTCAAATATTTCTCGAGTGTTAATTTGGGATATTAAATATCAACCAAGTATTTGATTAATAGAAAGGATTTGATATTATTCTATCCTAAGGAGGATTTCAACCATTTTCATCATCCTCTATAGATATAGTGTATACAAGGCCTAATGTTGTAGATCCTGAAGTTGTATCCCCAATATTCACAGAATCAAGTAGCCTTGGTCTATGATTTCTACCTATCATTGTTGATTTATCTAAGATATCTTAATTATGTTCATCATAATCCTTGGTCTCATCTCATTCAGACTCATCCACATTACCACTAACAGACACCTTTGTGTCAAGGATTTCATCATCTATATTCCCATCTTCATGGGTTGGTAAAGGTATAGGTGAGTTATGTAATACAAAACAAACAATAAATTGATTACCCTATAATTTTAATGGGACTATCTAGATTCCCCATCAAGACCAACAAGCACATCATCTTCTACCACTTCTTCCACAATATTATTTTCTATATAAAATGACTTAGTCATTAGAAGAGTACTCCAAAACATCATCGACATCAGGGCACCAATCTACCAGATCCCATGGTCTAAAAAGATATTTGACGTGGTCAATTTTTTTATACAAATTCTAAATTTCTATCACCAATTCCCTTATATATGGATTCTAGTACAATCTCATTTTCATTGAAATGTTTTGCATGAGGTAAAGAAAATTAAATGAAGAAAGTTTTTCCAATATAAAATTTAATGAAAGATTAAAGGTTTACAAGGATTATATGATTTTTTGTAGTGTTGAGAACTAAATTTGTAATGTGTTCTATAGAAATCATACTTGTACATCATCATTAATCTATAAAAAGTCATTTGAAGTCCATTTTTTATTAAAAAATAAAAAATTATATCATTGTGACTTATGATACTGCATCAAATTTCCTATGAAAAATTATGTATTTTGTAAATTTACTCATAAATACAAACTCACAAATTATCTCAATATATTTTGTTCATATAGGAGGTCAATTTCTGGTATAATCTTCCAAAGAACCTCGAAAATTTAAATGGGAATGGTTCATTGGGTAATAACTCTAATAATATTTTGATTCACCATTTTGTGACACACCTAATTTATTTTCCGAATTCTTTGATGAGAACTCTTGAACTTCCTCTTTTATCATCATTAATATGTAGTCTTATATTTATCAATGGATAAATTCAAAATGATAATAAAATTCATTGAAATAAATTTAATTGAATTGATGATTATTCTAATTAAACCATTCATTCTGTCTATGGCTTTGAATCAGATTCCAAACTTGTGATTTTCTCAATATTATCCATTATGTGTCAATTTATTTCTCAACAAAAAATGGACATTCGAGTAAAAATCAAGATTCATGTATTAGTTATAGTACTTCTGATACTTAGATTATTTTTATATTTTTTAAATAATGTTCCTAAAGAGGTTGTCTGGCGTTAGAAGCAAGATTTACTCTTGGAATTATGATTGGGTTTTCATGGAATGTCATAAGGATAAAATTGTAATGAAACCCATTATGAAATATATTTTCTATAATAGTTTGGTATTTTAATGGATGAATGTGTTTTATAGAAGATATACACATCATTCCAGATTTTAATTCAATTTATAAATTAAATGATTTTGGTAGAAAATAATAATTAATGAAAATTAAATACCACAAAAATTAAATATAAAACATCTGATCTATTGAATAGAAATAATAGTTACGCTAACAATATACTCATGGAAACATAGGCATGGTAGGTTTATTTATCATAGATTCATTGAAAGAATACTAACTGTTCAATTGGAATTCACAGTTAGAAATTTAGAGATCATGGGAATAACTACTCATTATAGGTATTGTGATCATGTGAGTAAATGATCATAGTAGGTATAATTATCTTTTTAAAAACATCTCATATTTACATTACATAACATATGAAAAATTCTAGTTGTCACATAACTAACATTGTGATCACTACTTCATGAAAAATAAATACCAAAAAGTGGATTAGAATATATTAAAACATTCATTAAAATATAATTATAAAAATGAAATAATTAGACATAGTATTTCATTCATAATTCATGTATGATATAATTAATTTAATGAAAAATTAATTTTTAAAATATATTATAAAACTGACGTCATATACCAATGAATTCAAGAGTAATATAACCATTTTTTAACATAATCTATCAAAATTTAATGTCTTATATCATTATTTTTTCCTGAATGGGATATAGGATTATTGGTGATATTTATTACACATGTATTATCATTGATTATACGGGAATATCAAAAATGATATACATAGCCTAGGTGTGTGTGTTTCATTCATATAAAATGGGAACAAAAATGACTATAGATATGTACTCAATTTTAGTATTGGATAATAAAAAAGAGTTATAACTGTAATTATAACTAGATACAATATTCTTTACAAAATAGTGGCAAGTTCTATAGGGGATTTTAATGTATTATATATAACCTGCAAAATATCTATATGAATACATCAATAAATAAAATGCATGTATCCTATAATAAAATAATCATAAATTGGGTTTAGTTTTGTTGTATTATAAAATTCATTAGAAATAATGTAAATAAGATATTATTTGGGTTTTACATGAAAATTTACAAACATGCACACAGTTCAAAATACATCTGGTCAGACAATAGTTATGTATAATCATAATCCAATCATATCTTTATGTGTTGATTATTGAACTGGCTTCCCATTTTCATCGTGATCTAGATTACAACTTATTGGTCGGAGTGGACACTCAAGAGGGGGGTGAATTGAGTTCCAATTAAAATTTCTGTTAAAACATTGCCTAGTTAAAATCCCCCCGATTTATAAAATAAGTTAAACTGTAGTGAATTCATACAGATTGTAAATGTTCACTTAGCTTCTCAAAGATTGATTAGGTCTCAGTTAGTTTAACCACAAGATCAAACTAACTTTTGAAACTAATCTACTTATTTAAAATAAGTTTAAAAACTTGCTAATCTAACTATCAAAGTAGCTTCAAAATAATTTTGTATTTTAAAGTAATAACAGCGGAATATATATAATATATGTCGTATATATTAAACCTAAATAAAAGATGCACATCAGATATAACAAGAGGTTCAGTCTCAAGCTGAGACTTAGTCCTCTCAAATTTATATAAATTTGATCCACACCCTGGATCGGGGTTACCAACAGTTTACAAAACTGTCCAGGCCACATAGGGAACACTAATACAGTTCAACGTTGGAAACAGAGAAAAGACCAGGCCACACAAGGACCTCTTCCACAGTTGACGTGGGTAAACAAGTGATAAGAGATTTGGAGTGGGGATTTTGATATCCTCCAGTTCAATGTAGGAGACAGTGTGTGTATAAGAAATACAGAGTACACCACACTACTTGAAAGTTAATAAATAAATCACGTAGAGAAGATAGATAAGAGTTTAGAAAGCTCTAGTGATTATCAATGCAGCTCGGGACTCGTTGGATTCAGTAGGAGTGGTTCTGAGTCTTTCTCTTCTTTTTCTGTTGAAAAACAGAGTGTCGTATTTTAGCATGTCATCTACAGGAGTGAGAATGATCTCTTGATTCATCGTGTCTTTTTCAGTGGTGTTGGATTGCATTCATAAGAGTTATTTGAAAGACTATCAATCTCTTCCGTGCTCAGGGTTGTTCTTCTCATTCATCACAGTTCTCTCTGGTGTATGCAAGTTCTTCTCATTGTACATTCACACATTCACGTCACTACTTATGCTTATTGCACGTGTACTGCATTTCAATCATTCTTATATTCCACGAGTTCTAGCAGTAAGAATGATTCCCTTCTCATAGGTACGAGATACAGTTTCCTATCAAGACAACAACTAGCATTAAATAAAATTAATTGCATTAAAGACAACAAATATGACCGTTAACATCACTTAAAATAATATTGACAAAAGATTAAGAAACGGTGTCACAATGATAATGGAGACGATGTCTTGTTCACGGTGTCTGATCACGATGTCTGGTCATGGTGAGTCCTTCACAGTGTCTGGGTGACGGTGCGTGGTCACGGTGTCTGGTCACGGTGTCTGGTCATAGTGTCTGGTCACAGTGTCTGGTCACAGTGAGTTCTTCACGGTGTCTGGGTTACGGTGAGTGGTCACGGTGCCTGGTCACGGTGTCTGGTCACGGTGTCTGGTCATGGTGTCTGGTCACGGTGTCTGGCCAGGGTGAGTCCATCACAGTGAGTCCATACTTAGACAAAAAAACTGTATTTGGACTAAGAGAGTGATATGCAGAATATGAGTTAAGGTTACTCATTAGAGATAATATATGAGATATTTGTAATTATGCATAAAACTTGTAAAGAGTAATTAACATCCATAATACTTGTTATTATAAAAACATGATATGCACCTATTGTTTAGATTGAAGAGCATTAGCAAGATGTGTACTGAAGATCAAGATTAATTAACAATAATGAGATTTGTGATTATTAAAACATGATTAACACATGAGGAGTCCAACAATCTCCCCCTTTTTGATGATCACAAATCACATATAGGAAGAATATAAAAGATATGTAATATTAAAGATACTAGAATAGAAAAAACATTATAGAACATATATTTTTAGTTTTTCTCCCCCATATATACTATTATAGAACTGATACTTCCTGTAGGTTTTTATCCCCCTTTTGGGATTATCAAAAAGTAGAGAAAAGGAAATGAAACTCGGCATTATCATTAACCAAAAGAATTCATAATACAAAGTACAGGAGAAGTACAAACTGGAAACTACAAATGACATCCCATCAAAAAGAAATAAAGCCTATAAACTATTTAGGGATCCATTTTTTTCTTTCCATTATCAGCAGCAGGAGGTTGTGATGAAGTAGAAGAAGGCATAGAAGAGATAGACAACGAGGGTAAGGGTAGACCTTAAAAAACATATTGAGCCAAAGTTGGAGCAGTAGATGATCTAGGATTAGGTAGGTCAAGAATGACTGGCCGGATCTGAGAAAGGGCTTGGTTAACTTTCATGGTAGTAGATGCTAAGGGAGGAAGTCCATGTCTAAGGGGTGTAATAGCTGGAGCAAATATAATAGTACTCTGCACATGATGTTACGACTTCAAAAGATTGATGAAATCAGTAATGATTTCACCACCATACTGCATTGCCTTTTCAAAATCATCCTTATTCTCCAGAAATCTGTCCAACAATCTGGTGAACTCTGAAAGTTTCTGAACTTGAGCTTTAAAAGCTTGAGTCACCGGAGGGATTCTCAGATTTTCCACAAGATATCTAATGTGATCTGTCATGTCACTTATAGAGAAAATCCTATAAAGATATAAATCTATTTTCTTGGAGATCTCCTATTGAGCATCATTGGATATCTTTGAATGGATCCTAACCATGTCCAATGCTCTATCACGATTCTTAATTACTTCTGAAAAAGAAGATATATCCAAGCCACTGAAGGCATTCTGTAATTATTCCTTAATTAAGGATCTCAGCAGAGAATCATCCAATGAAGGTGTGGAGGTCTGACCTGAAGCAGGTGAAGCTTTGACAACTTCGGTTAGAACTTTGAGCTGTTTCAGAACATTTTGCAGACATTCAGTGTATTCATCTGTAAGCTGATTTAGAGTTTCCACAAGCTCTCTCATGCGTTCCAGCATCTTCGTGTGCCTTTTTCCAATCTTTTCATCAAATGATAGAAGGTAAGGATGAACTTGAGACACAATCTCCCTAGCAAGGAGGGAATCAAAAGACTCAGGTGAAACAATAGTAGGTGTAGGGGCAGAAACAGGAGCAGGCTCTGATCTCACAGATAGCTCATTCTGCAGACTTGCTACCATACTTTTCAGTTTTGCAACATCAGCACTCAGCAGCTTATTCTCTACTCGGACTTCTTGAATTTCTTGGATCACCCATGGTTGAATATGAAAGATAATATTTTCCAAGAGAATTGATGCATATTATTGACTTAATTGAGTCACTGGGCGAGGTTGAGTGGAGACAATTTTCTCAAAACCAGCTAACAAAGTCTCGCTAAAAGCTTTCAGATCATCTTTGGTTACAAAGGAATGTAGCTCGGGTAAGGATGTAGGTAAAGGTAGAGGCTCAGATTCTGGTTGAGTGTCAGAGTCATCTTCAGACTTAGATTCTGATCCAGATTGATGTTGGGGCTCATATTCTGGTTCTGAATGAGCTAAGGACTTCAGTTGAAATAGAGAAGAAAGATCCATTCCAGTTGCAGTCACTTGTTGTGACTCATTCACATCATAAAATCTTGGGAACTCATACCGAGAGTGTACAGAGAAAGTGACAGAATGTTGAGAAGCTTCACCAGACCCAGCTTCCACAATATCAGGATTTCGAGTTTCCTCCCCCTCAATTTGTGCTTCCCTTTCAGATTCTTGAGGTTCAGGAACATGGACAAGATCTACAAGATCATCCCTAATCTCTTCAGAAAATTCTTGCCTTGCCAGCTGAAAGGCAATTTCCATTCTTTCTTCAGCAGATAGAATAACCTCAGGAACTGATTGTTCCAACGGATATGATTCCAGACGTTCTTCTTTCCCAACAAAAAGAGTCTCTTCAACAAAAACTTCTTCAAAGTTTTCTTGTTGTTCTGAACCAGGAAAAACTAATTTCCTTGAAGCATTGGGATGTGCTTCTTACTCACGAAGAACAACTGAAGGATCCTCAATACTTTCCTTTTCATCAACAACTTCCTCTCCTTGAGGTATTTCAGCAGGGATAACTGCAGGAATAACAGCCCTTTCCTCTTCAACAGGAACTGTTTCCATTGGAGGTATTACGGATTCTTCTCCAGGTGGAACTTCAGCTGTTACTTCTTCTTGTTCTTCTTCTTCTGAGTACTCAGCCACTTCATCTGGTTCCAAACCATGATCAGCTAGGTTCTTAGGCCTTCATGAATTGTCAACATGATAAATCTTTTTTTACAGTTGATCACTATCCTTAACCCATTTCTTTTTCCAGGGATTCCAGCTAATCTTCATCCTTCTGATGATAGGCATGGATAGGCAGAAATCAAAGTCCTCTAATTTTTCTTCTTTCGGTCCAACCATTCCTTTTGAGAGTAACATGGCTGAAATCATCCATGAATAAAACAGGGAGGTGGATTTGGAAGTTACTTTGATTAGCTCACAGATATGGTTGATAACATACTTACACAGATTGATCTTTTGGGCATTCTTCAACAGGTGAATTAGGAACACATCATGGTACTTCATCACAACAAAATCTCCTTTTCTTGAACTAAACAAATTCTGAACAAACTTGAACAAAAGACTTGTCTCCCCATACTTTTTAGAAGCTATGGCCCTTCGCTTGGTTCCATTTCTAGTAAGATTTTCCAAAACGGTTTCTAGGTCAAAGATGTCAGTTGTTGGAGGAGGGTATCTTTGGTAAGCTTCACACAATCCTTCATGTGGAATTCTTAGGCATGTAGCCCACACCATTGAAGATAAAGATCACTTCTGACCATTGATCCAGCTGGTCACCAAAAATCTTTCTCCAAACTCAAAAGAGATCTTCACATACTGATAGAATTGAAATACAAGCCTCGGGTAAATCAGTCTATTCCGTCCAGTGATCCATTCAAGACATCCTTGTTCTTTTAAAACTTTCAAAACTAATGATCTTCCAAACAACAACCATTCAGGGCAAACCTCTTTTTTAGGTACAACTGTACAGCTTACCAGGTTTGGGTTTAGAGGTCTTCGGGAGCTATCCTTGGTATCCTCCTTTGTTTCTTAGATCGGCTCTTCTCAGACGAGGGTGAAGATAGACGCTTCATCCTTGGCATTCACTAAAGGTTCGGGTGAGAGGGAAATGAAGGTTCAGGAGAGAATTTGGGTAAGGAGTCGAATGAAACCCTTATGTTTTATCATTTGGGAATGTCAAATGTCATAAAAACTCAGACGCAGGAAATCAAATAGCGGTGAAATAAAAATTACCGCGATACGGGTAAAGATAAAAAAAATAACGTACTTCTCAAGGTGGGACAGAAAACTGGCCATCAAAGTGAGACAATTTATATTCATCACGGTGAAACAGTGAGCGGTTTATATTGTCACGATGAGACAGTGAGTTATCAGACCGTGAGCATAAAAATAGTAACATATAAATAGTAAGATATTCATTTATTATTAATCATACCAAGATAATGTATGATGTAGTCTAATCTTTTAGAATTTAATGGTTTAGTGAATATATCAGCAAGTTGATATTCAGTACAAATGAATTCCAAAGTGATATCACCTTTTTTATAATGATCCCTCAAAAAGTGATGTCTTACATCAATATGTTTTTTCCTAGAATGAGAAACATGATTCTTAGAAATATTAATAGAACTTTTGTTGTCACAATTTATTGAGACATGTCTGAATTGGTATCCATAGTCTAGTAATGTGTGTTTTATCCACAACATTTGTGCACAACAACTTCCAGCAGCTATGTATTCAGCTTCTGCAGTTGACAATGCAACAAAATTTTGTTTCTTACTACACCATGATACTAGTGACTTGCCTAAAAGATGACATGTTCCAGAAGCGCTTTTTCTCTCTAGCTTACATCCAACAAAGTCAGCATAAGAATAACTGACTAGATCAAATGATTGTCCTTTGGGATAGAACTGTCCTAAATTGGGAGTATGCTTGAGGTATTTGAAAATTCTCTTTACAACATTTAAATATGACTCTATAGGGTTTGATTGAAAACGAGCAAACATACACACACTAAACATAATATCAGGACGACTAGTAGTCAGGTAGAGTAGACTTCCAATCATTCCTCTATAAGTGGATTGATCAACAGATTTACCATTTTCATCAAGATCCATCTTACAAGTGATACTCATGGGAGTGTCACTACTTTTTGTGCTACCCAATCCAAAACATTTTAAAAATCTCTAGTATATTTCCTTTGAGTTAAAATAATTCCATCATCATTTTGAAAAATTTGAAAACCAAGAAAGAATTTATGTTCACCCATTAAACTCATTTCAAATTCCTTTTACATCATTTTTGAAAAATCAGTACATAATGAATTTTTAGAATATCCAAAGATACTATCATCAACATAAATTTGTACTACTAAAACATATTTAGAAATTTGTTTTATAAAAAGAGTAGGATTAGCTATTCCTTTTGAAAAACCCTTAGAAATTAGAAAAGTACATAATCTATCATACCAAGCTCTTGGATCTTGCTTTAAACCATATAAAGCTTTTGATAATTTGAAAATATTAATTGGAAAATGAGGGTTTGAAAAACTAGGTGGTTGGTCAACAAAAACATCCTCAGCAATATATTCATTTAAGAATGCACTCTTGACATCCATTTGATATAGTTTGAAATTTAGATGTGTAGCATAAGCAAGTAAAATCTTAATAGCTTTTAATCTAGCTACTGGAGAAAAAGTATTCTCATAGTCAATACCTTCTTCTTGATTATAGCCTTGTGAAACTAGTCTAGCTTTATTTCTAACTATGTTTCTGGATTAATCTACTTTGTTTCTAAACACCCATTTTGTACCTATTGTGAAAGTGTCCTTAGGTCTTTCAACAAGATTCCAAACTTTATTTCATTCAAACTAATTGAGTTCTTCTTGCATAGCAATTACCCACAATTCATCATTAATAACATCATCAATGTTTTTAGGTTCAAGCTGTGACAAGAAGGCTTGTTGTTCAACCTGATTTCTAAGAGATGCTCTAGTCTGTGTCCCTCTATCAAGATTTCCTACAATAGCATCTAAAAGATGATTCTTCAGAATTCTAGTTTATCTAGTAATGGTAGGGCTATAAATTTCAGATTCCTCAACAGGTTGGGAATTAACCGAAGAAGGTTCTGGAAAATTTCCAGAACTGGACGTTTTAACTATAGGTCCATTGTCCTTATCTTTATGGTTCAAAACAAATTGATCATCTACAAGATTTTCAAGAGAGGTTTTAGGCTCATGTGGATCAGTTTCATCAAACTTGATGTGAACAGATTCTTCCACACACATGGTTCTCTTTATTGAAAACTATACAGGCTTTACTAGGAGTAGAGTCACCGAGGAAAATTCCTTCATCACTCTTGGATGAAAATTTGTTTAGATTGTCTTTAGTATTAAGAATAAAAACTTTGCAACAAAAGACTCTGAAGTACTTAACATTGGGATTCCTATGGTTCCACAACTCATAAGGGGTCCTCTTAAGAACAGGTCTGATTAAGACTCTATTGATAACATAACAAGCTGTATTTATAGCTTCAAGCCAAAAATAAACAGGCATGTCATACTCATTAAGCATAGTTCTAGAAATTTCTTGCAGATTTCTATTCCTTCTTTCTACTACCCCATTTTGTTGGGGTGTCCTAGGGGCAGAGAAATTGTGACTATAGCCATTGTGAGAGAAAAAAGATTCAAATTCATTATTCTCAAATTCACGGCCATGATCACTTCTCAGAGTTTTAATCTTAAGTCCACTAAGGTTTTCTATAGATTTGGAGTATTTAAAAAAGTGAGAACAAGCTTCACTTTTGTGAGCTAGAAAATATACCCAAGTATATCTAGAAAAGTCATCTAATAAGACATAGACATAGTGCTTCTCATTTAAGCTAGAAACTCTAGATGGTCTAAATAAATCCATGTGAACCAACTCAAGAGGATGAGAAGTTGAATATTCTTTCTTTGATTTGAGAGAAACTTTATGTTGCTTTCCCTTTTTACAGGGATTACAAACATTGTAATTTGGAAACTCAAGTTTGGGTAGGTCTCTAACTAAGTTCTTCCTAGAATGTTTCCTAAGAGAGTGTATATTGGAGTGTCCTAATCTTCTATTCCAAATCCAAGAATCTTTATGAAAAGCATTTAAACAAGTAATATTCTGCTTAGCTAAAGAATTTAAATCAACAGCATAAACATTTTCATTTCGTAGGGCAGAAAATACTAAAGCATGTTTAGAATTAAAAACATTTCACGAATCATTTTCAAATTTAACATTAAAACCATCATCACATAACTGAGAAATACTTAAAAGATTATATTTAAGTCCATCAAAAAATAAAACATTAGAAATTAATATTGAGTCATTGTTACCAATCTGTACTAAGCCGATGATTTTCCCTTTAGAATTATCACCAAAAGTGACAAAACCTCCATCAAATCTGACTATGCTTTTAAACCATGAGAAGTATCTAGACATATTTCTTGAACATCCACTATCCAAGTACCAGGTCTTCCTACAGGAGCTCTTTAAGCAGGTTTCCTACAAAACAGATTTAGATAGGAACTGATTTTGGTACCCAGATCTTCATGGGTCCAGACAGGTTAGCAATCAAAGCTTTTGGTACCCAAAATTGTCTTATGGGTCTCATGAAAGTTGTTGAATCAACAGACTTTGAAAGATAAACCTTATTAGATCCATAACTATGAATATAACTAGTTGAAGCATATAAATGTCCAGAACTAGAATTAGACGCATTCTATCCTGATTTAGGAATAAATCTATTCTTAGTAAATTGTCTCTGTCCAGGTTTGTAGCCTATTCCGGTAGTGTATTTTGGTGCAACTTTCTTTACTATCATTTGAGTTAGTGTATCCTTTCCATTTGTGAATTTCTCTAAATCCTTTCTAAGTTTCTCATTAAATAATTTTAGTTCAGTGTTTTCTTTAAATAACTGAGCATTCTTTTCCATTTCAATATCAAGATCAGATTTGTGTTTAACAGTTAAAGCATACTCTTTCTTTAAACCTTTGTATTTGTCTTTCAGCTCATTATAGGTTTCTTCTAAAATATCAAAATATTCAAATAGTTCAGATTTTGACATGCTATCAGAGTCAGTATCATCTCCAGAATAATAAGAATTTAAACCAGGAGTTTCAGCTGTTACCTCAAAAGTGTTTGTCATAAAACACATGTTTTTCTTATTTCTGTGTTCAGTTTCAGGGACTTCAGATTCAGTGGACCTATCCTCAAAAGCGCTCCAAGTATCCTTCATAGCCTTTTTGTACTTACTGTCCTTGTAATCATATTTCTTTTTGAATTTGAGCTTTGGGCAGTCTTATTTAATATGTCCTTTCCTTTTTCACTCATAACAGACAACTTCATTACTTTTATCTTTCTTTTTCTAATCCTTCTTCCAATGTTCCTTATTGTCATACATTCCTTTGTAATTTTATTTTCTAAAAAACTTATTCTTCCTATAGAACTTATTAATCCTTCTGGAAATGTGAGCCATTTCAACATCACTATCATAAGCACTATCGCTGTCTTCACAGCTTGAACTTTCGTTTATAGCTTGATGCTTCTCCTTATCTTTATTATTTGAAGTTGAAGTCTTGAAAGAAACAGAATTTCTTCTAGGTTAATCATCTTCTACTTTGTTCACCTTAAGTTCTTCCTTATACATCATAAGCTTACCAATGAGTTCTTTAACAATTAGAGCAGCAATTTCACATGACTCTCTGATTGAAACAGATGTGCCTCTCCATCGGTCTGGTAAACATCTCAGGATTCTCATAATTTGTTCCTTTGCTGGAACAGCTTTTCCAAGTGAATTCATTGTATTGACTGTCTCAATAAACCTGAGATACATGTAAGAAATAGGTTCATCAGTTTTCATTTTAAAATTATAATATTTACTAGTATAATTGTTTAATCTCATTTCTTAACATTAGTTGTTCCTTCATGAGAAACAGCTAAGGTATCCAAAATTTCAAAAGCAGATTTACAAGCAGAAATTCTGTTAAACTCTTCATCTCCTAAAGCACAGTATAGGCCATTCATGGCTTTACAATTATTATTGTAAGCAGTCTTTGTAGGTTCATCCCAAGTGGATCTAGCAGTAGTGGGAAGTTTATATTCTGATTCTATGGAAGTCCATATATCAAAACCTATGCTTTCTAAATGAATTTTCATTTTACGCTTCCATTGGGCATAGTTGGTACCATTGAAGTAAGGTGGCATGTTAGTAGCAGCACCCTCTAGTCTATTATCCATAACTAGATTTTAGAAAGACAATTTAAAGAGAAAAAATTTAAATCTAACAGATATTTAAGATCTTTAGAGATGAAACTAAAATCTCAATTGAAAAACAGTGTATTTCAAAAATATTTGAACAAACAAAAACAATCCTTTGATACCAAATGTTGGTCGGAGTGGACACTCAAGAGGGGGGTGAATTGAGTTCCAATTAAAATTTCTGTTAAAACATTGTCTAGTTAAAATCCCCTGATTTATAAAATATGTTAAACTATATAGAATTAATACAGATTGTAAATGTTCACATAGCTTCTCAAAGATTGATTAGGTCTCAGTTAGTTTAACCACAAGATCAAACTAACTTTTTAAACTAATCTACTTATTTACAATAAGTGTAAATACTTTCTAATCTAACTGTCAAAGTAGATTCAAAATAATTTTGTATTTTAAATTAATAGAAATGGAATAAATATAATATATGTCATATATATTAAACTTAAATTAAAGATTCAAAGCAGATATAACAAGAGGTTCAGTCTCAAGCTGAGACTTAGTCCTCTCAAATTTATATAAATTTTATCCACACCCTGGATCGGGGTTAACAACAGTTTACAAAACTGTCCAGGCCAAAAAAGGACCTCTACCACTATTCAACATGGGAAACATAGCAAAGACCTGGCCACACAAGGACCTCCTCCATAGTTGACGTGGGTAAACAAGTGATAAGAGATTTGGAGTGAGGATTTTGATATCCTCCAGTTCAGTGCAGGAGAAAGTGTGTGTATAAGAAATACATAGTACACCACACTGATTGAAAGTTAATAAATAAATCATGTAGAGAATATAGATAAGAGTTTAGAAAGATCTTGTGATTATCAATGCAGCTCGGGACTCGTTGGATTCAGCAGGTGTGCTTCTGAGTCCTTCTCTGGTTTTTCTGTTGAAAAACAGAGTGTCGTAGTTCAGCTTGTCTTCTACAGAAGTGAGAATGATCTCTCGATTCGTCGTGTGTTATTTAGTGGTGTTGGATTGAATTCATAAGAGTCCATTGAAAGAATGGCAATCTCTCTCGTGCTCAGTGTTGTTCTTCTCGTTCAGCACAGTGCTCTCTGGTGCATGCAAGATCTTCTCATTGTACATTCACACTTTCACGTCACTACTTGCGCTTGATTCTCGTGTACTGCATTTAAATCTTTCTTATATTCCACAAGTTCTGGAAGTAGGAATGATTCCCTTCTGATAGGTACGAGATACAGTTTCCTATCAAGCCAACAACTTGAATTAAATAATATTAATTTCATTAAAGACCACAAAAATGACCGTTAACATCACTTAAAATAATATTGACAAAAGCTTAAGAAACGGTGTCACAGTGATCATGGAGACGGTGTCTTCTTCACGGTGTCTGATCATGGTGTCTGGTCACGGTGATTCCTTCACGGTGTCTGGGTTACGGTGAGTGGCCATAGTGTCTGGTCATGGTGTCTGGTCACAATGTCTGGTCACGGTGTCTGGTCACTGTGAGTCCTTCACGGTGTCTGGGTTACGATGAGTTGTCACGGTGTCTGGTCACTGTGTCTGGTCACGGTGTCTGGTCACAGTGTCTGGTCACGGTGTCTGGTCACGGTGTCTGGTGACAGTGAGTCCTTCACGGTGAGTCCATACTTAGACAAAAAAACTGTATTTGGACTAAGACAGTGATATGCAGAATATGAGTTAAGGTTACTCATTAGAGATAATATATGAGAGAATTGTAATTATGCATGAAACTTGTAAAGAGTAATTAACATCCACAAGACTTGTTATTATAAAAACACGATATGCACCTATTGTTTAGTTTGAAGAGAATTAGGAAGATGTGTACTGAAGATCAAGATTAATTAATAGTAATGAGATTTGTGATTATTAAAACATGAGTAACACATGAGGAGTTCAACACAACTTATACACATGGGAGTATCACAACCTTTACTAATATGCATAAATATAATATTTTAATTTATCCTTAGTGTACATTCATTGATTTCAAATTAATCCTTAATTAATTTGAAAATTTTGAAAACTATGTAAGAAACTACATTTAACCATTAAAATCAAATCATATTCTTTAATGAATTATTTTTGAAAATTGAGTATATAAATATAATTTGGATGATCAAAAAAATATTATCAACATATATTTGTAAAATTTAAACAACATTATATAATATTTAAATAAGATGAGCAGAGTTAGATATTACTCTTCAAAACCCTTTTGATATCAAAAAATTGTTAATCTGATCATACCAAGATCTACGATCATGTATAAACCATAGATATAAAAATTTAATTTTAGAAAAATGATTTTTAAAATGATAGTTTATATATTTAGTGAGTTATTCTACAAATACATCATCAATAATATAACCATTTAGACATCCCTTCATGATATCCATTTGATGTTATTTAAAATAAAATTGCGCTACATAAAAAATAAATATTCTGGTAACTTCATGTCTATGTACTAGTAAATCAATAACTTCATCTTGAATATATCTTTATTAAAATTTTCATATATTATTTCAAATAATAAATATAGTAACTGACTAGTCTACGTTGTTCCTAAACACCCACTTAGTGAAAAGGATCAAGAAGTCATTAAGTCTTTCTACAAGATCCCAAAAAATTATTCCTTTCAAAATGGTTCAGGTTTTCATTCATTCCCATTACCCAGAATTCATCATCTATTTCTTTATGGATGTTGTTAGGATCATGTTTTGAAAATATGAAATGATTTTCAACCTGGTTTCTAGGAGAATATCTTTTTTCTTATATATAGATATCCAAATATATAATCTATGGGTTGGTCTTAATATGTTATAATAGTACTATTGATATAATAATTTTATACTTTATTTTCTTATATAGGTTTAGGTTTATATAGTTCCCCATAACTATGTGATTTTTACACAACTAGTTTCATGAAATTATTACTAGTTTAAAATGTAAATTTATAATTTAAAGTTCCACCTAAATGTTCCTTAAATAGGTTATTCTTTCATGAGTATCTCGTTATTTAAATTTAACATGACATTATTTTTCAAAAATATTGGTCCTTTTATTGAATAACATATATGTTTTACTGGACGTATAATAAACAATGAATATTCCTTTATATCTTTTGGATGAAAATTTGCCTAAAGTATCTTTTTTATTAATTAAAAAAACATTATACCAAAAATGATATTGTATTTAATTTGTGGTTTTATCTCAATCCATATATAATAATGTGGGTTCTTAATATTAGGTTTAATATGAACATTATTGAAAATGTAGAAATATCTATTCACATCTTCTATATAAAAGTATACATGTAAATATGACTGATTGAGAATGATTTCGGAAATATCTTAAAGAGTTATAATTATTCTTTAAACTACACTATTTTGATTTCGCGTCATTAGAATAGAAATGATGTGATTTTATACATGTTAAGAGAATATAATTTCGTGGTTATGATTTTCAATAATTAAAATAAGATCACTTCATAATGTTTCAATAGTATTTATTATACGGTTCTCTATTGATTTTTCATATTTGGGAATATAAGAAAAAGAATCATTTTATGAGATGAAAAAAATTTACATGTGTATATAGAAAATTTTTCTACAAAAATATAAGTATTGTGCTTCCCATTTAATATAGAAACTATACATGTTCAAAAAAATCCAATTTGAACCAACCCTTGGAGTTTTGAAGTTGACAATTATTTCATTTGTTTAAAAGAGATATCATACTGCATTCCTTTCATGAAATTGGTTATGGAATATTTTTTTTGATAATTAATGTAGATAATGATCTTTGACTAATACATTCCTGGTAAAATTACTATCTGAGTGAAGGTTTCAGTTTCTTTGTATCCTATACAAAATACGAAACTCTCTATTAATGGAAATAAAATAATAAATATTTTTTAAAAATAAAAAAGTTAAATCCACAACATAAACATTTCCATTACTCAGGGATGTAAAACTAAAGAGTTATTCGAATCATAAAATTTTAAAGATTTATTTTCAAATTTAAATGATACCCACCATCACATAACTATGTGATTCTATGAATATTATATTTTAATCCATTTACAAATAATAATTTAGTAATCTAAAATGTAATAAAATTATATATTTGACAGAGTCCAATTATATTTCCTTTGGTGTTTTCAAAAGAATGAAATTTACAAAATACTTTTTGAAAGTGTTCATAAATATATAGTAGTTCGTAGTGATGTGTCTGGAAAATACACATTCTGGACACCATAGCTTTTTATAGGTACTCAAGAAGCAGTTTACCAACAAAAAAAATAAACTATAAATGATTATAGTACCCATATTTACTTAGTCTAAGAAATATTAATAATAAAAGGAGTAGGTATACAAAATTTTCAAATATGTTATCTATAAAACTGATTATAATTTTTTAAGTGAAAAAATTATTAGTTCCATAAGATTTGAATTTTTTTATAGACTTTGAAAAACATTAACTAGGATCAAATAAATTATTCTAAATTTTTTTATGACTCGGTTGGTAACCAATCCTAGATGTATACATACGTGTAGTTTGTTTACCATGAATTTTTGTAACATGTTATCATCCATTTATAAATCATTATAAAACCATTTTTATTTTATCATTAGTCATTTTGAGTTCATTTTTTACATTAAGAATTGATTATTCAAGTACGTTTTTGTAGAAAAGTCACACATAATGTGATAAGGAAAATCATTAAGCATCGTTATACTCTATTATTTATCCTTCATCTAATTTAATTTTTAATTATGCTTGTAATAGTAGTCAGATGATTACTCACAAATCATATTTTAATCATTTTTCATTCACATAAGGAATTGAAAAATTAACAAGTGTTGAACAAAGAGTATTTAGTACCTCAGATGTGTTTGACATAAAAAAATAAGTTAGTTATATGACTTTTGGCTTCTCTTTTGGAATCAAAGACCCTTGATCTATCTTAAGGGGAACTCCATGTGGCTTCCATATCCTTCTTTATCTATTTCACTTTGTGATAAAGTCATTTCTAATTATTTAGTTTAGGATATTCATCATTTTTGTATTCTTTTATTTTTCCCTCAAATAATTTTAATTTAGCAGAAGGTTTTTCATTTTTCAAATTTCTTTTCCCTTCATACATATATCCATATTTTTTTTAAGAATTTATTCTTCCCATATAATTTCTAAAATTTCCCATCAAGGTGATCCATTTAATCAAAACATTTATAACGTGATTTCATAATCACTCAAACAATCATCTTATATCTTACCTCTAATTTTTGATTTAGGTACCTTGAAGGAAACAAATTTTATTTATAGAACATATTCTTCTTCATTATTCCCCTTTGGTTCGTCCTCAGAGATCATAATATTTCTAACAACCAACATTACTATTATTTTTCAAATGTAAATGTATTCTATAATAGAAACATAATTTCATCTCCATCTATTAGTAGGTATCTTATAATTCACATAAATTAATTTCTATCCTCTATTGTATTCCAATGTACATATATTAATTTAATAATCAAGTTAAACCAAATATAGATAATAGAAATACTTATATAATGTTTCGTATGAATTGTATCATATTTAATGATATATGTAATTAAGTGAATCACATTTAAATTAAAATATCCTTACTAAGAAACATCCAATCTGTCCTAGATTGGGAATGAATCTATACAATAATATATTCTATTAAATTCATATTATCTTAAACGATAGTATGGTATGTTAATATATTTTAAATTTCAGTCACACATAGTATTAGAGGAAACACTCTATTTAGCTATAGAATTATTGGTTTATTATATTTCCCCCAATGACTATCTAAATTTAAATTTCTATGACCTCTCTATGGATTTCTATTTCAATATTCCATTGATCAAATTTTATTACATTAAAATAAAGAGTATGATTAGTAGTTTTTAACTCTTTCCCATTATTATCCATAACGATAGAAATTTATAAATAATATTAATGTCCAAACATATTACCAAACTACATCATAGGTAAAAGTATATTAAAAACCATTGATTCTAAAGGATATATAGAGTGTAAAACTCAAGATGACGTGAATTGAGCTTCAAATTAAAATTCATTTTAAATATTATTTAAAATTAAAACCCGCAATTTCTAAAAACACCTTGTTTACTAAAACAATATATATATATATATATATATATATATATGTATAGATATAATTTTATCATTAATAAATGATTTGATAAGACCTATTTTACTAAAATAAAATATGATATATATGCACAAATTTAAGATAACAATGAAAATAATGTTCTATTATAATATTACTTAAAAATAAATATAGTTTTTTTTATTATTGAGAATAATTTTTTTTTCATATCACAATTAAAAAATAGTTTTAGTCTCATGTTGAATCCAGATTCACTCCAAGAAAAACCACCCATTTCCATGTAGATTATTAAATTCTAATCATTTCTACATCATGGATCATGAAGCTAATCCAGGTTACATAAAATCTTCCACTATTTTTCATGGAAGCTGTAGATGTATGCCCCACCTGCATAATCTCACTGGGCCCCGGCTAGTCCTAGGCCACCAGGCCATCTGTCTAGGAGTCAGTCATCTACACAGGACACAACACTTGTGGGCAATTATTTTTTTAGGGGTGAGTAACATAATAATCAATACGTATCATAAAATAGAATTGAATAACCATAAAAGAAAGTATACAGATGTGACTGTCAACTCACGTAGGTATAATCAAGAGTATAGAAAGAAAGACCATCAGTCACAATAATGAACATCTTGGAATACTGGGGTACACATCCTTAATGAGTACCATGGGTATGCTGGTTTACACAGAGCCACTCCACACTATGATCATGTTGACTCACATAGAGACGCTTGCCATATTGGGCATCATACAAAGGTACTCATTTATGATGAAAAATATGGGTCTATCGAGTCACACTGAGCCGATCCCCACCATGGGCCTAATGGGACACACAGAGCCACTTCCCACTAGACCATCGTAGTGTATCCACACAAGCTATCATATATCTGATTCACACAAGGTATCTTGTCAAGAGTCTCTGGGTCTTATCTACCATAGAATTCCAACACGTAATCCACTTGCTTCTTGGAGAAACCAACCCTAACACCATTTCTCACATTTCAAATTAAATTAAATTCTACTTAGAGTATTGCAGAAGAACTGCCTATTTTAAAGGATTCCAACATTGCCAATAGCTCATTAATCGAATGCCATGTCTGAATGGTATCAGTGTCTTCATAATCACATGACGGTCATGCTGGACCCAGTCAGACATGGTTAGACTGATTGGACCAACCTGGATCAGGGGTCCCGCATGCCCTAGCCCAGTTCAACCGATTTGACACAACCTAGTGTGGGACTCATCCAGTGTATTCTAGCATGGCTGCTTGTCCAGGCCCATTGAGCCTTGCTGGACCCCGCCTGGTTTGGTTGGGGATCCAGCCCCCCAGGTCGCTCAGTGACCCAGTTCCATTTGGATTGGACTGTAATCGGTGATCTAATCCCCTCTTGGTCATACACCATGTGGCATTTTGTTTTATTCCATGCAGCCAGATAAACTAGTTACTCTTGTTGCTCCTGCACTTGGTAGGTAGAACACATGCGAATGAGAAACCACAGTCTTTGTAGTGCAGAATGCATCCCTTTATTCCCGTAGTAGACCCATTATCTATGGTTCCTACCACACCTCTGTATCCCTCGCTGGCCACAGTGCCTCCTTCATCCCACCGAAGAGGCATTCTACCACCCACATTCAACTGTCACCGTAGGTTCCTAAGGTCACAGCACTAGTGGTGCCTTCAGTGGGCCACCAGGTCAAGTCTAGTGGTTTGTTTCTCATGTCGTTTGTGCCTCCAGCCTCCATGGGGTGATACCTTCTCTACTAAGGCCTAAAAATATATTCACTATCAAATTTGATGTTTGTCTATGAGGAATGCACAAGGAGGAGTGGTTTTGGCCATGTTTGTGTCAGCCCGTTCCATCTTCATTAGTCTTAAAAAACGGGGGTTTATGTTTATGATTCCATGAGAAAATAAAAAACCCCCCCTACAAAACCCCATGAAAAGAACCCTCCCTACAGAACAAGCGATCTGTCGATCAACCTATTTTTTCTTTGAACCTCCCTCATTGTTTTAGAATGAATAATGGGGAATCTCAAACAACAATATGACCCCTAAATGGGATATATTCCCACTAGAGGGATACTCATTGTTGGTGGCACTCCATCCGTAGTGATCTGAAAGTTTAAAGAAACTGACGTTTGTTATTCACAGGCCCCGTTCATGGAGGTGCATCGATGTCGCTAGTGATTAAATGGAATCTGTTGGAGAGGATTCCATGCCATCAATTCTTGATAGGTGTTCCATGACATTGATCTCATTTCTCCAACCCCATTAATCCATTAAAATAGAAACATGTAATATAATTTTTATTATGATTATTCTTCACATCGTTACGTTGCTTCATATAGGTTACGTCATATCAGTTATGATTCATTTAATGAGTCGTTATGCTAAATATTTTGGATCCATTAAAGGTTTAATGCGACTAATAATTTCTTCACCACAACTGCAAAGTGTGGATGTGTCACTGCTCAATAGTGAATAAAGAAAAATAAATAGAGTTTTACATTATTTTTTATTTTACCCTAAACAGTCTGAAAAATTACTTTTTAGGTCGACCCTCAACAAAACAAATTCCATCATTTCTAGGTGAAATATAACATTTTTTGGTTCAACATTGACATTATATTTATTATCTGAGCACCATTTTATATGTTATAAAAACTTTCTTGCACGTTTTTTAAATAAACTAAAAAAATTTCAAAAATATATTTCGGTATCATCGATCCTCAGAATCAGGTGATTTCATAGATCCTAATATCAAAATAATCCCTTATAATTAAAATAAATCACAAAAAACTTCTAAGAAAATACATTACCCACACCATTATGGAATCATGTCACCGTAATCCAAAACAAGGTTAAACAAACACAAGGGTTCTGAGCATGAATTTTAGCCTCCCGCTCTCATTCCCTCTTCTAGAGATTCTCGTGCTACACCAAACACGATGATATGATATCAACCATCCATGAAGGACCTACTATTTTTGATCTTCATTCTCAACCAGGAACTTTGCAAATATCACCCCATCATCCATTTCCAGCTCACCCTAATGGATGACATGTGATTAATCATGCATGTAACTCTTTAGTTGTGACAAATGGAATACAACCGAACCTGGGGCATCTATTGGGGGATATGTAGGCGTTACACCACCTCTTAAACATTTCATGAAAATTGGATTAGATTTTATGAACCTCAGAGATAACATGTTTCCCCATCCAAATCTCTACAATCCTCATTATGAGTGTCACTCGAATGAACACATGATCTCCCTCCTTGGACTCAAAGGTCCAATGTCCTATATTTTCATAATATTTAAGCATGTTATGTGTAACCCACATCTCGTCCTGTATGATATGTGCCTTCTTAGTGGTTTCCAATAACTACATTGGACCCATGGGTGCATAATTACTAGGGTTTTTCGAGACTAGAGATTTTCTAAATACTTACCATACAATTCCTCAAACAGTGCCATGCCAATGGGGGAGTGATAGCAATTGTTGTATGAAAACTCCACCAGTGGGTGTTGGTCCTCCAACCTATGACCAGAATCAAGGATGAAATAACGTATCATGTTTCTAAGGTCTGTATAGACTACTCTATCGGACCATTAATTTTTAGGGGAAATGTTGTGCACAAGCTTAACTGAGTCCTAAACTTCTCTCGTAATCCATTCTAGATCCAGTTGTGATGGGGGCATCAAAATCTGAGATAACTATTGAAGGATCCTTATGAAGTATCACTATCACCTAGAAATAGATTCATCCTAATACCTCTAATAATCCATGATCTTTGATGAGGATTATCTAAGCTGACTTTGTGAGTTGGTCAAAGTTTGCCCAGATAGAGTCATGGCCAATGGACGTGAATGGTAATCCCATCACAATGTACATTGAGATACCACCCCACTCCCTCTTTTTTACCATAAGTGGTTGTGATAATTCTTCTAGAGGTTCATGCTCCACCTTTACGTTCTAACCAGTGATGCATCATGAAATTATGTCGGCCACTGCTCTCTTCATCCTTGGCCACGACTACTGACTTCAGAAATCCTGGTCCATCATTACCACTCCAGGATGTACTGCCATTAGGGGTATTGAACTTCATCAAACCCACCTCTCTAAATGCCACAAGTACTAATGTGAACCTTCTAAAATGGTTGAAATGATCCCCACCTATAGAAAATCAATCAGAATCTTATCCTAA
Source organism: Viscum album (assembly GCA_963277665.1). Lineage (NCBI taxonomy): Eukaryota > Viridiplantae > Streptophyta > Magnoliopsida > Santalales > Viscaceae > Viscum > Viscum album. The sequence continues at coordinate 923,112,963 of OY728146.1, read as the reverse complement.
GGATAAGTAGGCACATTAGGCCTTAGAGTCAACTTACATAATATTCACCTCTCTAACTCGATGTATGATTGGTGGAGTGATAGTCATATATTGAAGGTAATTTTCTCCATCGTCATCTATGAATTATATCTACATCGCGGTTAGCTACTCTGTCACTTCAATCAGTAGCTACAAACAAGATCTCATACTGACTGCATTTTCCACCACAGTCCACATACCAAGAGTATAGACTATCTCGAAGTCATAGTCTTGTAGGAACTCCATAAATTGACATTTTTCATATGTTCAAGTATTTCTGGTAGAAGACATACATGAAAATATTTTGAACTAAGTAGATGGTAATTCATTCACCCATCATGTAGTGTCACCATGTATTTAGATAAAACACTAGTACTACTAACATCTGGTCATGGGTCGTGTAGTTCTACTCATGTTTCCTATATATCCATGAACCATAGGTGATCACTACTTTCTCCTGCATCAGTACACAACCTAGTCTGATCTGTGATGCATCACAAAAAACTATATACCCAATTCCCTCCTTCAGTAGTCTCAAGATGGGGAGACTCTTCTGTCTCCACCTCAGCTCATGGAAACACTGATGACAATTCTCCATCCACACGATGGGTAGTCCCTTCCTTGTCATAGCTAATATGGGTGTTGATTCTATATAAATTTTGGGCATAAACCTCCGGTAGTATCCGAACAAACCCAAAAAACTACTCACCTAAGTCACTCACCTGTTTGGCTTCCAAAAAAGTATTGCCTATATCTTCACATTCTCCACTACAACTCTATCCTCTGAGATGACGTGTCCTAGAATGTGGACCACCTAAATATAGAACTGTATCTTTGAGAGATTATCATAAATCCATTGCTATTGGATTTTATACAGAACAATCATTATTTGTGTAGCTTGATCCTCTTCAGACACTGAGTCTACCAAGATGTCATCAATGAAGGCCACCTGGAAATGATCTATGTAACATTGGAAGATCCTATTCAGGAGTCCCATGAACACGGATAGGGCATTAGTCAGACTGAAGGGCATCACCAAGAACTAGTAGGGGCCATACTGGCATCTATTGTCTTTCTTCGACACATCCTCATCCCCTACCAGAAGCTGGTGATAGCCTGATCATATTTCTATCTTTGTGAAACTCTTTTCTCCCTTTAGATGGCCGATGATGATATAAATTCTTGACAGTGGGTACTTTATCTTCAAACTAACCTTGTTCAGGCGTTTTTAGTCTACACATATCCTTAAGCTTCTATCCACCTTCTTTGAGAAAACATTAGGGATTCCCTTTGGGGAATCGTTGGTCCTCATGAAGCCCTTATACTACATGCCTTGTAACTATACCTTCAACTAAAAAATCATAATGGGACGATCCAATATGTTACCATGGATATCAGGGTCATCTCGATGAACATATCGATGCTGATGTCTACCACTTTTTGTGGCAGTAGTCCCAGAACATCATCAAGGAAGTCATCCTTGTACTCGTCCACCACTACCAATAATCTTGGACTCCTCTCATCCATCACACTAAGGATGAGTCTAGAAAACTAGTGAGTGTCAGGTTTCACCCTCTTATGAGAATTTTCTTCATGCACTCCAAGAGTTTCTTTCTCCCCAGTTAAAGAAAATCTGGTCCCATCATCATCGGCACACAACACTATACACCTAATAAAATTGATTTGAGCATTTATTATGTATAAATAGTCTATACCTATGATTACATTGTAAGGCATTGACGCCACTAAAAAGATATACCAATATAGGCTCTCTCATCCAAAAGTAAGACCACATTGATGACACTAGTGTGTAATCATTGAATACGCTCCCGTAGGAGTATCTAATCATAAGGGTTGAGCTAAAAACTCATCCAAAATCTCTGAGCCTCAAATGAGGTCTGTGGAAAGTAAAGAGTGACCAGAACATGTTTTAAAAATAAATACAACTAAGGTGGATAAAATACAGATCATACCCCTAATCATCTCTCGATCACTGTGGTCATAGGCCTCCACTTCCTAGTGATAAGCTCACCTCTATCAACCTGCTCCCATTGGTTGTGGTGGATCACTTGGGGGTGGTAGAGGTAGTACCCAGAACCATCTCCCACAATCTACTACTTGGTATTCTCCCTTTCCACATTCTACACATTGCGGTCCTCCTTGATCGAACCTATGTATCTCTCTTGGAGGTCCCTCAACTGTATTCTATTCAACTATGTGGAGGGTAGGGTAGTCACGGGCCATATGTCCCTATACTTTGCATGGGAAGCACATATAGGCTCCCTATTTACTACCCTAACTATAGGAGCCCTGTACCACATACCTTTAGTCTTAGGGTCGTCCCCAGAAATATCTAACCCACATGGTTCCCCACGTCATCTGCTCACCATTGGAAACTCAACCGCCTAGTGTCTACATGTGTCTCTAATTGTCAGTTTCTTCTCTACTTGGTATATATCCATAAGAAGGGATCACTCTAGAACCATAGCATGAGTAGTGATTGTGAGGGAGACCATGGATGCCCAGATATCCAAATAAAATACCATCTCAAAGGCTCAACCCCTGAATAACGGGTCTCGAACCATCATTATAGATTAGAGGGAAATCTCGGTGAACCTCGTAGAGTACTCTGCTACTGTCATTCTACCATGATGTAGGTGTAGTAGCTCTTGTATGTGTACAGAGTACAATTTCACCAAGAATAATTCCTCCTTAAAGAGGTTCTCAATGATTATCGAGGTGAGGGACACCTTATCACGAGTTTGAATCATCAACCTCCACCATATCTCTATCGATACCTGAAGAATTCCTTCAAATAAGAATACCATTTGGTCAAGAGGCATCCTCACTAAGTGAAATACTCACATCACCACCTCAATCATATCTATAGACACCTATTGATTGGTCTATCTTCTGAACATGGGAGATATCGTTCTCTAAAACTCATGCATGGCACTAATTCTGCATACATCCTCTATCGATAATGCTAGTAGTAACTGCTAATAAAAAGGTTCTGGTAATGCTGGTTGACCACCCAGCGGGGCCATCTCTTTCATGGGTCCTTGATCCAATGACTAATCACTAGGTAGGTTGTCATCATGATCACACATCAGAATCATAGTTCTCTATATTCATGGAGGCATCCAGAAATATATCATGATGTACGATAGTCAACATATTAGACCTTATGAGTTGACTATAATTCAAGGTGAATGTGTGGAAACACTCAATTCTGATATGATGCATGAAACCTTTGTTTTTTATTATAGAGAAGAAAATAATAATTCACAGTCCAAGTGTATGGATATCTCATTCCCCACACCAACACTAGACTCCTTGAATTTGAATGTCTAACATGAAAATATTACACGGTTTTCAAAGAAGAAAGAACTCCCAGTTTGTGGTTTAGAACTGACCGCCTCTGATACCACTTTTTCACGACTTGTTCTTTGGGTCCCATGTCATGACATCCCCAATACTACCTTTCGAAGGGCATGGGATGGAAACAAGTTGTAAAGCCGTAAACATGTATCTAGGAGGAATTTTTCTATATTACTTTATACACACACACACAACCACGTCCCAAAAACTGGAATGGTAAACATCCATGCCACTAAACAACCACTGAGTGTAGGTACAATATGTAAGTAAAAATGGCAAGATTGAAAACCTAAGAAATGAAAAACATAAAACAACAAAGTACATAGATCTTAGAAAAGTCGTCTGATGAAAACCCTAGTTGAGGTTAAGTGTACAGTGGTTTCTAGAATCTGTAGAATTGTGACCCTACTTCCTAATCTCATTGGGCACTACCTGATCCTTGGACAACAAGCCCTCCATCTTGGTGTCATTCATCGACAAAAGACAAGGAATGTGTCGGCCAAACCCATGGAGATGAGAGTAACACATTACTCATTAGGTATCTAAAATCAAAAAGTAAAGACCTCAAAGGAAAGTATACACATGGGACTGTTTTCTCATGTTGGTAAAAACTAATGTATAGAAAGAAAGGCCACCAGTTTCTACATTGAACACCTTGGACTACTGTGTTACTGATCCCCAATGTGTACCATTGGATTCCTAGGTCACCCAGAGCAGCTCACCACCATGGTCCTACTATATCACACAGAGACACTTCCCACCTTGGCTATACTACTGAGGTATTCATCCTTGGTGAGTATCGTCGGTCTACCGGGTCACACAGAGATGATCCATATTTGGGGGCTTCCGGGTCACATATAGTTTCTTCCCACTATCCCATCATAATTGATCTGCATAGGATATCTTATAGATTATTTAGATAGGGCCCCTTTTAATATTATTTGTATCTCAGTCAGCCACGTGATTACTACATGTAGTGAACTTGATCTATGAGAAACCACTCATCAAGCCATTTATTACATTTAATATTCCATGAAATACTCCTATGAGTATTTCAATATAACACACTCATATCTAGGGTTCCAAAATTATAAATTTATTGGAAATCAAACAAACTCTCTAAAACATATTGAAATTTTTTAAATCAGAGGCCATTCATGTTTTGGCCTGGTCCTAGCTGGTCAGATTGACATGACCAACCTAGCCAGGGCGCCCCCAATTCCCAGCACAGTTTGGCCGAATCAACCTAACCCAGTTTGGTATTGGGTCAGACTGGTCCAGAATTACTGATAGGATATGCACATTGTGTCTTACTGCACCCAACCAGGTTTTTTTTGGGGGTCCAGCCTGCTGGGTCACCCATTGACCAGTTCCATATGTCCAAGACCGCAACCAGCGGGTCAATTCATTCCCCCCAGCCCACCCAACAGCTTGGTTTTATCCTACTGTCCCATTATGAAATAGTGGTCATTCATTATTTCTAGCACGAGATTTGTAGAAAAATAGTATGTGTGAACTTATCTAGTCTGCCTGGAGAGATGATCCCCTCTAGCCCAGATGCCATGTGGCTTCCAGTTCAGACCCTTGTTCCTAGCTGTGTTAGGAGCACGAGTTGGTCTCGTAAGTGGTAGCTAGACCACAAGCCAATGGGAAATTGTGACACAAGCGATGAGGATCGTGTCCCTATCTGTCACCTCTGGCCTACTATGGTTGGCTCCAACCACAACTCCATGGTCCATGCCGGCCACGACACCTCCTTTGACATGTTTTCGTGGCATGCCTCCACCCGCATGTGGCCACCACCATGGGCTGCCCTTATGGTGCCGATAGCCAAACACCGTGTCCACTCCGACAGTCTGTTCCTTGTGACCTCTGCTTCTCTAGACTCCATGGGGTTCTTAATTCCCTGTTAAATCTTCAAAACTATTTCACCATCAGTAAGGAGGTTCATCCACAATGAACACACCATAAGGAGGGGCTTGGGACATGTCTATGTCATCCCACTCCCTCCACATTATTGTTTAATATGGGGCTGTTATGATTATAATTCCATCAAAAAATAAATAATCTTGGTGAAATCCCCCATGAAATGCACCCTACATTCGGAATAGGAGATCAAGTGGTTAACATTTTCATGGGTTGATTCACATTTTTTTTGTATTGATGAATACATAAAATCAATAAAAAAAGAACCTCTACCAAGGATAGATTCATGCTAGTGGGAAACTCATTGTTGATGGTGATCCGTCTATGCAGATTTAACAGTTCGAAGATGTTGAATTAGGTCACTCATCGGTCTCATTATTTGGGTTGTGTCAAAGTCACTTGCAATTCTCCAGCATTTGTTAGAGAGGAATCCTCACATACCATTCATAAGAGGAGTTCCACAATTTTGATCCTGTTTACCCAACATCGTTAATCCATTAATATAGAAATGTGTTGCAACATTTCTATTACTCATTATATAATGAGTTATTATTCTTCACAATAATAATGCATTAAAAGGATTCATTTAATATAACTCATTATGACCTCATCGCTGCATGAAACTGTAGACATGTCACCGCTCAATGGTGAAGGAAACAAAAAAATATTGTGTATATTATTTTTTTTCTCCTGAAAAGTTAGAAAACTAATTTTTATAGTTTCCCCTTTCTTTTTGAAGTGAAGTCCTTTCTAGGTGAAACCCGATGTTTTGAGTTCAATGGGACCCTCATAATTTTTATCCACACACCGATTAAAATGTCAGACAATCCTTCTTGCATTTTTATTTAAATGAGCTTAAATAAAAGTTCAAAAATATATTGAGGGATCAATGAGCCTTGGAATCAGGTTTTGTTTGAGTGTATGGTTTCTTAATAATCCCATATAATTGTAAAAACATTACACGTAATTTCTAAGACATTAAATTCCATATGAAAATATCGAAATCATAATACAGTTCCCTACTCCCCTATAATTTGTAATATATTCCCCTTTACAAAAACAATGGGTAATGTTTTTTAATTAATACATAATATCTTTCCCTATGTATAGGATATTTTCAATACCAATAGTTCACATATGAAATAATTTTTTCAATATCATATATATATTATATTGTATATGGTTTTTTCCTTATCTATTAACCCATGAATAATATTTTTGATAATATGTTAGGATATAACAGTTGGTGAATATTTTCACTAAATATAATATTTCAATACATAAAATTTTTATTTCCACGTAAAATATATGATTAATTGTTATGTCATATAATTATTAATTTTTTTATATGACATTATTTTCAATATAGATCATTTTCAGGTGTGCGGTCTAATAATAAAATAATTTTCCACAAATCGACAAAAAAATAAAAGATAAAAAATTCACACAAGCCCTCACCACATGAATTTATCACATACAGGGCCACCTAAATATACTACCAACTAAAATATATTTGAAAAAAAATCCATTATCTAATAAGATATGTGAAACATAATTCTCGACAATATTGTAGCACTCTCAACACCTCTGTCGGGTCCCAATCCACATGGAAAATCAAAGGATTAACAAATATCACTATTTTAAAACCTAAAAAAACCATAATATCCCTAATGAATTTAGAGTATAGTGTTAAATGGAAAATTAATATTTAACCAACATGTTATATAGGTTCATTATTTTGAAACATATTAAAACACAACTAAACCATGGACGATTCTAGGTGTCACATTAATCCTAAATAAAAATAGAGGTTCTTGAAATAAATTATCATATACATAATTTCATGCTAGTAGCTAAGATTTTTTAATTAATGATTCAGATAAATTATCATTATAGAGGGTAGTGTGATATATTTACTGATTAGAAGAGGAAAAGTATGTATTGACAAATAAAGATATGAACATGTCCTTAATGTGATTGTAATATTTTATCAATGATTATGATTTATCAATACATTATTATCCTAGGGAGGAAACAAATATGGTTGATACCATGAATAGAAAGGTTTATGATAACATATAAATAATGAGGATTAATAGGGATAAAATATTCAAGTGTATTAAAAGGATAAAGATGAATATCATATGGGAGTGGATTAAATATTACCATACCAAATGATATATAAACCGTCTATCGATGTGATGATTCGGGAGTCTTGATGATATGGATCTATATGAGAGTTTGGGAAGTATAAAAAGGGTAAAGACTTTTAATATATGTATATATATGATTTATAACAAATATATGTGTCCCATAAAAAATAAAATCCAATGATTGAGATTTTGAATGACTCACAGTGCTCATTATTCACTATTTACCTAGGAAACACATTTATGTATAGACATATCGAAGAGAAAAACTAGAGATAGAACATAAATAGATAGATTCAAGAGTATCCATATTATTTTTTACTTTTTTGTAAATTTACAATTTAATTTATGAATTATAATGGGTTTATTCATCTATTATCCATACTTATATATCATTGAGTGAACATCACTATGGATATCTTCATAAGTCATACCAATGACTCAAAAGGAAACAAAAATTATAATACCCCGACCCCAGTTACCTAGATTCGATGCAATATTACATAACATTGACATGATAAAAAACAATCATGTCTGGAAAGACTGATTAGTTTAGTAGCCTTGGAATCACTAGATACATTCATAAGGTTTACATTACATAATAAAATGGATAACTACAACAACATTGTTTCCATACTCAACAATGAGATCCCATATAATATCCCTATAGGTCAGTTATAATATATTTTCTTTGCATCCAGGTAAAAATAAAACATAGAAAGGGGCGAGCACAAATGCTCAGTAAGGATAACAATATAGAAAAAACATTCATAAATAATCATAAATAGTTAATAAAATGTATAAAACAAAAACAAAATCATATTTAACATAAAATTCATCATAATATGGAAAAAATAAATCATAATAATTCCATTTAGTTACTCACATGGATATTCTACTTTTCTAATAATCACATGCAATATCAAAATCCACTTTCATAATGATGGAATGCATAATGCCTAAATTTAATAACCACATATTCATGACCTTATGACAAGACTAAAAATAAGATTTTTTCAAGGCATTATTCCAATACACTATTTTGTCTCATGAGACCTACCGATGAATCAGGGATCTATAGTGGGCACTAACCGTCACTTACTAAGTCCAATGCATTCCTCATATGAAAAAGTTTAAACATAACATAAATATTTGTATTTAAACTAGCATACGAAATGTCAATATTTTATCCATAAACCATGAATTGTGTAAAAATAACACATCCACAATCAAAAATAAAAAAAACAATAAAAAATTTATGATTTCTATCATAACTAATCAACTTCAAACCAGATTAAAATCCATTAAAGGTTGTTGACATAGATGAAATAAAAACTATTTGTGAGAAATATCATATTCTTTTTTTGAAATCATTTAATGTTACCTAATTATATAGGAAAAAAGTAATTATGAAACTATTATTATAATCATTTAAGTTAAGATTCAATGATGTTATAACGTTGGATAATAATAGCACCCACCGTATAAGTTAAAAAATCATTCTTACCTTAATTTTTTCAAAATAGTTATAATGTACTTTTTTGAAAAAAAAAACAGAAAGATTCCATTCAAAACATATAAGGTCAAATATGGGTATAAATGTCTTTAAACCATTTTCTAGTAAATTGTAAAAATGTTTTGACATACATGTTTAAAAAGCATGTATGTGGATGATAAAGAGGTTTATGTAGATAATTACGTATAAACAACCACATATAATGAAGAGATTGTGAAATTAACCCTTACCTTGTACATTTCCTTGGTCGAGGGTAGGATAAAATCATTTATAATGGTTAAATAATTGTTATTAAATTATAAAAGAATAAAGTACATTAATATGATATCATATATGATCTTTGATCATTGCTTGGATAATAATATCATACTATATTCGCTGTTTTGGGAGTTAACTGATTTGTTTTCCTTTATAAGATTTGTTACGTTAATAATGTTTGTTATGGATAGTATGTATTTTATTCATAGTAAAAATATAATTATGTCTTTAAATATTATTTTTATTAATATAATGAAAATTAGTCTTGAATGTATACGATGTGAAATGAATCTCATCGCGTTCGTGGAGACAGTAATCCGAACGTACACACTAGAAACAATATCATTATTTTGATATTAAAATAATATATAATTGGATGGTATATCACATTTAAATAATCATTATAATGTTATATTTATTATTTACAACAATTACATAACCTTACTATAACCATCCAAATAATAATGTATTGAATAACAATTACACAACGACGTGGAGACGGTAAGCCGTACGTACAAAGTTATGGTGACATTTCATTTAAATGATGGATAGAATAATGAATATAGATGTACGATATTTATAATAACATCACAGTATACAGAATATAATATAGTTTTTATTTAATAATGGAATCAATAATGATAATGGAAGTGGAAGAAGACAGAAACTTGAAAGAGAAGATGAAATATTTACCTCTTCTTCGGGTTCTTCCTTTTGATTTGATCAAAAGTGCTCCTTAAGATTGATTTATGACTAAAGGAAGGCCTCATGAATTAAAGGGGGGATAGTTGAAAGTGAATTTTTACCAGGTTTGGTCTATCCAAATGGCTTTGAAGTTGTGAATTTGAGGGAAGGGGGAGTTCCCTTTTATAAGAGGGGCGAGGGGCACCTTAGGAAAAGCTAGAAATATTATTTTATAATAAAATAATTTTTGATTTCTAATGGATCAGGATTTAATTATTTAAAGGAAAAGATAGGGATAGGTCCAAAGAAATTCAACCATTAGGTTTTAGATAGGTTTGGGTCACTATATAAACCATATAATTTAGATTTAACTCTTAGTTAAACAGTTAGACATTTACTATGTCTATTTGTATTTTTAGTTTATATGGTTAATAAACATACTATATACTTCCAAGATAACACCATATGGCTTATTAATGATACAACCTTCATATTATAATTGTTTTTTATGATCTTTATATTTTTAGGAATTGAATATAAATTAATAATATAATATTTGTTTTCAAAAATCATTTATGTCAATTTTGACACTCTTTGGTATTTTTGTTTTTTATAAATTCAAAACATCATTATTAATTCGAAAATAATTCATCTAAACAACTATAATATGTCATATTGAACTAGAAAATTATAGTAATTTATAAAAAGTTTCAAATTTTATTAATTTGGATATTTATAATATCGATTATTTTAATCTTTCATTAATATGGTAATTACTGCATCATCCTTGTGTCGTAAATAAATTTAATTCTTAAATGTTTTAAAGAATTTAAAGAAAATACCACTATGTAAGAAATAATTTTAGATTTATAATTAATATTTATAGTATAATTTATATTATGTGTAACTATATATTAAAAATGGTTTAGATATTGAACTGTGAATTTAACTCTTTTAATTCATCATTGAAATAAATAATAATAAATGTCATAATCTAATCCAAAAGACCTAATGGATCAAATTTTAATCCTATGGTTGTTTTGGGTCGAATTACCATTATCCAATAGAATTAAGACATGTTTTAGGGTAATAATAATAACATTTCTACACTTAATTACCCTATTTACTTTTAACCGTGGTAAATTAAAATAAAAAGATACTATTCACCAAAAATTATTTTCATCTTATTGAAAAACATTTTACTTACTGATATAAACTTTTTCTCTCTTATTTTTGAAACTCAACTCATAGAAGTGGTAAAATTATGTTTTACATAAATATGGAAATTCTCTTAGGAGATGGGTAAAAGATGGTAAAAAGTTCAATAAAAAGTTTTATATATCTGAAATTATAATAATCTGAATCCAATGAATTACATTGAACATATAGAGGTATTATGTATCTATTGTGACTTAAACTAATTTTAAATAAATTATATAATTATTTAAAAAAAAATTCGGTTTTAAACTATAACTCATTATTTTTCACTATTCTTAAAAAATTGAATGTTTTTATAAAAATACAAAAAATTCACTGTAATGTAATATTGATATTCCAAACAAAAAATGAACTCCATTTTGAAATATAAATTTTATAATATTTAAAAAAGTGTGTATTACTATTCATAATGGATATTTTGATTGGTTGTGGTGTGTTAGAACTCGATGTTGCATACAACACACACTATTATATTATTCAAAGAGAAGTGTACCATGGAAGCATGTTGTGTTACATTATCCTCTCCTTGATTTAATTTTTTCCCCGAAATTTATGGAATATTACTGCATAAAAAGATACAGGTTCTTATTCATTATAAGTTCCTCGGGTTCCCATGTCACCTCATCCATCTTTTGGTTTCTCCATAGAAATTTTACCAGACGAGTCGTCCGGTTTCTCAGCACTTGTTATCCTGTATCAAGAAACTTCATAGGCTCTTCGCAATAAGAAAAATCATGTTCCAGTTCTAATTCCTCATAGGTAAGTACATGCATTGGGTTTAGAATATATTTTTTCAACAGTGATACGTTGAACACATCATGAGATTTGTAGAGACATGTGGGCTTTGCCAAACGGTAAGAGACTTCCCCAAATTTGATTAAACATTTTAGATGTTCTGATGTACCTGGTACTGAATTTACCCATCTTATCGAAACATTTAACACCATTCCATTGAGATAAATTCAAGAAAACATGATCTCGTACATGAAATTCTAAATCCCTACTTATGTTATCAGCATAGATCTTCTACCTACTTTGAGATGCTTTGATGTGGTTTTGGATTACATTAAACTTTTACATCGTTTCCTCCACCGGTTATGGGCCTACGATTTTTCTTTCACCAACATCATCCCAACATGACAGTGTGTGACATGTTATTCTGTATAATGCTTCATATGGTGAGATCTCAATACATGAATGGATGCTATTTTTATAGGAAAATTCTTACAGAGGTAAATATTTATCCCAGATACTTTTAATGTAATGTGATCATGATCTCAACATGTCTTCAAAGGTTTGAATAGTCTGTTCTAATTGTCCATCAGTTTTTTGGTTGTAGGAAGTGCTCAAATGAAGTTCAGTATACATGGATTTCTGAAGACTTTTCTAAAATCTTGATGTGAAAAATGTATCATGATCAGAATCAATGGATAGGGGTACTCTATGAAGTCTCACAACTTCATTAATATATAGTCATTCCAATCGTTCAAGTGGTAAATCTTCTCTTATAGAAAGAAAGTATTCTTAATTGGTACGGCGATCAACAATGACCCAAATTTCATCGTTCTTTCTAGGATTCATTTGTAGTCCCATGACAAAGTCTATCTTAATATCATCCGATTTACCCTCAATTATGGGAAGTGGTTGGGTGACCCCTCCAGGATTTTGCCTTCCAGCATTCACTTTTTTACAAACCATACATCTTGTCACAAAATCAGAAATCTCCCTCTTCATGTTATCCCACCAAAAATGTTCCTTCAAATCCTTATACACCATAGTGCAACCATGGTGTTTAGGGAAATTGCAACTATGGGCATCATACAACAATTCCTTTTTAAGTTCATGTATATCGGGAACACAATGTCTCTTCCCAAAAATTCCTTCTTTTTATATGAAGTCCCTCAATCTAACATCATTCACAAATTTAATATTCTTTTGAAACTCTTCATCACTAGTCTAAGAACTATTTATTCTTTCTAGTAATGATGGTTTGACAAAAATTCAAAAAGTTATTGCTGTTTCACCTTCCACAGTGATTCCCATATCCATCATTATTAGATTCATTTATATATGATCATTTTCAACTCTCATCTTCTTCAGAACTCCATGATCCATTCTACTCAAAGTACATGCCCCCTTATTTTCCTTCCCCGAGTGATAGTGTATAGTGAAATCATAATCCTTGAGTAGTTCAAGTCATCTCTTTTTTCCCATGTTGAGTTAATTCTGTGAGAAAATATACATCAAACTCTTGTGATTGGTATATATCTCACATTTTTCACCGTATAGATAGTGGCTCCAAATCAACAAAGTAAAGATTATAGATGCTAACTAAAGATAATGTGTAGGATAGTTTTTCTCTTGAATTTTTAGCTATCGTGATGCATAGGCAATAACCCTATAATTCTACATTAGGACACAACCAAGTCCATTTTTTTTAAGAATCACCATAAATAACAAACCGTTGTTCTATGATGGTAGAGTCAAGATAAGAGAATTGAATAATATTCTCTTAAATTCTTCAAAACATTCTTGAAATAATTTTACCAGACAAATTTATCCCCTTTTTGTGTGAGCTTGGATAATGGGTTAGCCAATCAGGGAAAATTCTGGACAAAACAACAATAATAACCTTATAAAACAATAAAATTGTGTAGATTAGCTATACTTGTATATGATTTCCATTCTTGGATTTCTCTTGTCTTAGATGTATCAATGGATATTCCATCATTAGAGACGATATGATCAATAAAATAAATCTCTTGAAGCCATAATTCACACTTTCTAAACAACCCATATAATTCACGTCTTTTAAGAGTCATTAGGATAATGCGCAAGTGATTTTCATGATTTTTTTAGCTTTTGGAGTATACCAAAATATCATCAATAAATACCACTAAAAATTAATCAAGATATTCCTTTAAAACTGTGTTCATTAGATCCATGAAAACATAAGGTGTGTTAGTCAATCCAAAAGGCATTACTATAAACTCATAATACATGTACCTGGTTAGAAATGTAGTTTTTGGAATGTCTTCCTTCTTCACAAACAACTGATGATATCCATATCAAAGTTCAATTTTAAAAAGTATTGATCACCATGAAGTTCATCGAATAAAATATCCATGCATGGTAGGGGATACATTTCTTTATTATTATAGCACTGATCTCCCTGTAGTCAATGCACAACCACATAGATCCATCTTTCTTCATAACAAAAAGGATAGAGGCTCCCCATTTAATAACAATAGCGAGAATAAATCCCTTATTACTAAATTATTCTAGTTGATTCTTTATTTCCACCAATTCAAAGTGGCCATTCTATAAGGGGTCAACGATATGGGCCTCGAACCAAGAATTAAATCAATGGAAAACTCAATTTCTCATTCAGGAGGATATCTAGGTAAATCTTATGGAAAAACATCAATATATTCTTTAACAATAAGTACATACTCTATTTAAATATTCCATTCCTCACAAATAATTATTTCATTCTCTTCCTCCCCAATAATTGAATTTAGTTGAGCTACTAGGGGTTGAACTAAATATGAATCAGGTGGTGATGATTCTTCTCTAAATATAAGGTGTTCTTTATCACTGTCATCAAAAATCGTAACCTCCTTCTTATTATAATAAATTTTCTCATCATTGTATGAAAGCCAATATATACCGAGGATTATATCAAATTACATCATGGGTTTGATGATGAGATCATCAAATAAAGAGAACATATATGCACTACTGGAAACTGATTCAAAAAACATTGTTGTGATGATACTTCCCTTAGATATTTTGACTCACAACTCCCTTGTAAAATCAAATGGGAATTATCTAATTCTCCTCAACAAACTAGGAAGATTTGAAAAAATGCAATGATCTAGAATCAAATAAATCATTTTATAAACTTGAGGAAACCATTAAATTACTTGTCACTACGTCTTTCAGAGCTTCAACCTTAACAGTGGTGATAACATAAGATTAGACATGATCCCTTGGCCTTTTCTGAGGTAATTTCCCTTAACACATAAGACATTCATTTGTATAATTCCCACTTTCTCTACAATTGTAGCATTTAACATTGAAAACCTCTTTCTTCCCCTTGCATTCAAGAGCTTGGTGTTCTTTTTCACCACACTTATAACAGACTTCCATTCCCTTCAGGAAAGTATCGGGATGTTTCTTTACACATTTACTGTAGGATGGATATTCTAATTTTCCCTTCTTCCCCTATTTCTATTTCAATATTGTTCAAAAGATATCTTCTTCTCTTTCATGGATTTAAATTCATATGACTTAGATACTATTTTTTATATCTTGATAACACATGAGACAATATCCTCATACGACGAGAATGATTATGAGACTAATTCTCGATGAGAAAATGGGTTTAACCCATCAATGAATTGATCAATTTTACATCTTATGTTATGTATATAATCTGTAGCATGCCTCTCTAACCTCTTATTGTTCGCATCATACTTTGCGACATCCTCATCCTCCTTTTACCTCAGACTAAGATATTGGCTTTCTATATTTTCACGATGGTCATGAGGAATGTCTTTTTCAATTAAAAAATATCTTTAAACTACCTCCATTCCATACTTGATAATTTATGATCTTCCTTTCTGTTTTGAATCAATGACCACCATTGATAAGCATATACAGTGAGGTGGTAAACTGCCATGACAAGATATTCCCTTTCACTACTCCCCAAGGCATGGAATATTTTCTCTAAGGAATTTATCCATTGCCCAGCCACTAATGGATTTGTAATCAAATTGAATGTTGGTGGTTGTTTCCACAATAAGAAATCTAACATTTATCCTCCACGATGTGGATCAAGGTGCTCCATATAGGTACGGTTATTATTCATAACCTGAGTGAGTTGTCCTTGTATGGTTATAAGTAGATCACCCCTAATTGCTTCACAAGCTCCATTATAATTATCTTGAGTAGGAGGGAAATCCCTAGATGTATTGGATACATTGATACAGTTTACATTTCTTCCACTAGGCTCCATTTCTAAACAATGGAATTAACCAGATTTGTTTATGAAATGAAATACATAATTCCAAACTTGTAAAACACTTAACATTAATAGAACAGTTGATGGATATAATACATAATCATAAAAAATGTTTTCATTGAGGAATTATATACTCATAAACCCTTCACAATGGTCTATAATGAAAATGATAATTGTCCTAAGCATATCCCAAGGGAGTGTCATAACCAAGAGTGCATAAAGGTCCATTGTCATGCACCAGTTCCCATTAGAGTCTAGCTCAATGCAGTGATTTTTGGGTTTACCACTAGGTATATAAGTGCTAGAGCCACCTCTACCTGCTCGTATCCGTACAGGGATGTATTTCATAGAAAACTCACAAAATATCTACAATACAAAAATTCTAGGAAGCTGTTCTATACTAATCCTAAAATTATATCTTAGGGTAATGTGCTCTAATTAAAGTTTACCTAAATCTAGATTCCAAGGTTTGTACTAAACTTTCTATGATACAAACTATAACGCCCCAACCCCAATTAACCAGAGTCGGGGCATTCTTACATAACATTGGCATGATAACAAAAGATCTAGTCTCGAAAGACTTATTATTTTAGTAGCCTTGGAAGTACTAGATAAATTAATAAGGATTAAATTACATAATACAATAGAAAACAACTACAAAATTGTTTCCTTATAAATCACAAAGATCCCATGGATTTTTCCTACAGGTCAGTCATATTATACATCTTCACATCCTGGAAAAAATAAACCATAGAAAGGGTGAGCTCAAATGCTCAGTAACGATAACAATATAGCACAAAAATACATAAATAAGCATAAACATTTAATGAAATATAAAAAAAACAAATGATTTTCTAACATAAACTTCATCATAATATGGAAAAAATAAATCAAAATAATGCCATTAACATACTCACATGGGTATTCTACTAGTTGAATAATCACAATCAATATCAATTTCCACTTTCATAATGATGGAAAACATAATTCCAAACATTCATAACCACATAGTCAAGGCCTTGTGCCAAGAATACAAATAATATTTTTTCAAGGCCCTGTTCCAAGACACTAGTTAGTCTCATTAGACATAATGATGCATCGAAGAGCTACAACTATCTCCACCCATCACATACTAAGTCCAATTCATTCCTCATATAAAAAGGATTAATCATAACATAAAAATTATTATTAAAACAAGCATACGAAATGTCAAAACATTATTCATAAACCATGAATGATGTGAAAATAACACATCCACAGTCAAACATATCACAAAACCTTCAATACAAAATTGAAGATTAGTATCATAATAAATCAACTTAAAACAAGATTAAAATCCATTAAGGGATGTTGACATAGATGAAATCAAAACTTTTTTAGAGAAATATCTAATTCTTTTTTTGAAATCATTTAATGTTACATAATTATAAAAGAAAACATTTATTTTGAAAATATTCTTATATTAATTGAAGGGAAGCTTCGACAATATTATAACGTCAGAGAATAACCACATCGTCCGTATATGTTAAAAAACATTCTTACATTAATTTTTTCAAATAGGTTGTAAAGTACCTTGTTTGGAAAACGATGGAAATATTCCTCTCAAAACATATAAGGTCAAATAAGGGTATAAATGACTTTAACCCATATTCCAGTAAATAGTAAAAATGTTTTGAAATACATTTTCATGAATCATGGATGTGGATGATATATTGGTTCCAGTAGATAATTACGTATAAACAACCACGAAAAATGAAGACATTGTGAAATTAAATCTTACCTTGTAGTTATCCTTGGTCGAGGGTATGTTAAACACCTGTATAATGGTAAAATAATTTTTATTAAATTATAAAAGAATCATATACATTAATATGATATCATACATGATCTTTTAACATTGCTTTGTTAATAATATCTTATTATTATCGTCATTTTGGGTGTTAATTGATTCGCTTTCCTTTATCTGATTTGTTATGTAAGTGATTTTTGAAATGGATAGGATGTATCATATTCATATTCATAATGTTATTATTTCTTCAAACATTATTTTTAATCATCTAATGAAAATTAGTCTTGAATGGATACGATGGGGAATGAATCCCATCGCTTTCGTGGAGGCGGTAATACGTACGGATGCATGACCGACAATATCATTATTTTGATATAAAATTAATATATAATTGGAAGGTATATCATATATAAAAATTCATTATAATGTTATATTTATTATTTACATCAATTACACCTCATTATTATAACCATACTAAAAAATGTATTGAATAACAATTACACCACGACGTGGAGACGGTAAGCCATACGTATGCACATTTGGTGACATGTCATTAAAAAGATGGATAGAATAATGAATATGGTTTTACCATATTTATAATAACATCACATTATATAGAAGATACTGAAGTTATTATTTTAGATTGGAAACAAAAATTAAAAAGGAATTGGAAGGTGAAAGAATCTTGAATGAGGTGATGCAGTATTTACCTCTTCTTCGAGTTATTCATTTTGATTTGATAATAAGGGCTCCATAGGTTGGAATTATGACTATATAAAGGCCTCAAGGATAAAGGGAGGAATATTTAGAGGGTATTTGGGCAGGTATTGGCTGATTCAAATTGCTTTGATGATGTGAATTTAAGGGATGTTGGAGTTCCCATATATAAGATGCGTGAGGGGCTCCTTTAGAAAAGCTAGATATATTATTTTATAATAAAATCATTTTCTGTTTTTAATGGACCCAAAATGAATTATTTAATGGAGAATGTGGGGATGAGTCAAAACCACTCAAAAATAGGTTTTAGACTAGTTTGGGTCACTATATTAACCTTATCTTTAAGATTTAACTATTAGTTAAATAGTTTGACATTTACCACGTCTCTATGTATTTTTATGTTATATGGTTTATAATCGTACTATATACTTCCAAACGAACCCCAAGTGGTTAACTAATGATACAAGAATCATTATTTAACTCTTGTTTTCTTATCATTACATTTTTAGTAATAGAATATCAATTAATAATATAATATTTGTTTCAATAACTTTTTTATGTCAATTTTGACACTATATTGTATTTTGTTTTTTCTAAATTCATAACAGCATTATTACATTGAAAAAAATTCATCTAACCAACCCTAATATGTCACATTAACCTAAAAAATATGTGTAATTCATAAAAAATCAAAAATAAAATTTATTTGGATATTTGTATTATCAATTATTTTAATCATTCATTAATACGATAATTACTGCATTAAAAATGTTTCAGAAATTAATTTAATTATTTAATGTATAAAAAAATATACTTAAAATAAAATTCTGTAGTAAATCATTTTAGATTTATAATGAATATGTGTAGTCAAATTTATCTTATGTATAACCCTATATTTACAATTTTTTAGGTATTAAACATTGAATTTAACACTTTTGACTCTTCTAGGAATCAAATAACAATAAATGACCTAATCTAGTCCATGTGGTTCTAAAGGATCATATTTTATTCCTATTGTTGTTTTATATATACTTAAACTTATCCAATATAATTAGGACATGTGTTAGGATAATAAAAATATCTTTTTAACCCTATATTACCCTATTTTCTTTTAACCATGGTAAATAAAAGTAAAATGTTACTATTCACCAAAAATTATTTTAATCTTATTGAACCAAATTTTACATACTAATATCAACTGTGTCTCTAGGATTTTTTAAATTCAACACATAGATGCAGTAAAATTATGTTTTATGCAAATTTTCAAATGCTCCTGGGAGGTGGGTAGAAGACGGGAAAAAGATCAATAAAATTTTTATATATCTAAAATTATTATAATCTGAGTATAATGAATTAAATTGAACATATATTGGAATTATGTATCTATTTTGATATAAATAGAATTTAAATAAAATAAAAAATTATTAAAAAAATTTATTCTAAACTATAACTCAATGTTTTCAATATTCATCAAAAATTTAATGTTTTCAGTGAAATACAAAAAATTCACCTTAAGAAAATTTCGATAATCTGAATCAAAAAATGAAGTCCATTTGGTTAGATAAAATTTATAAAATTTCAAAAATTGGGTATTACTATTCATAATGGATAGTTTGATTAGTTTTGGTGTGTTAGAACTCGATGTTTTGTACAACACACACTATTGTATTATTCAAAGAGAACCGTATCATGGATGCTTAGGGTGTTACAATTATATAATGTTTTTGGTTGATCAATTTATCATATTTATGTATTTCAATATTATTTATGAAAATATTTTTCTATTCAACATTTCAGGATATAAAAATTGATTTTGAAAGGTTATATGAAGTTGCACGTTTTATTGTTTTGGATATTGATGAATTATTAAAATCAATGTGTTAAAGATTTAATCAATAATATTCGGATACAAAATGCCACATTATAATATCTATCAACCATAAATTCATTTTCAATTTGAAGGAACCATTTAGTATAAAAAGATATGATAATATATATTGGTAAAATTTAATGGAGGTTGATTTAAGTATCTTTCATTGATCGATTTATAATAATAAGTTCAAACAATACTTTAAATTGTAAAATAAGTAGCTATATGTGGAATGACATATCAGACTCCACCAAGGTGGGTTGAAGCTATAGAAATATTTTTTTCAGACCTGATCATGATCAATGAATTTAAAAGTTGTTTTAAACAGTTCAATATCATATTAAATTATTTTGAATCTAACAGAATATATATACTAATAATCATAGATGAGATATAGGGTTCAAAGATAGAGACATGGAATTCCATTTAATATTACTATGGAAGTGGATAATGAGATTTGGGAAGAAGATTATTTTATTACATATATTCCTTGACCCAATCAGTTTTATATATCACTTCGGGAATATAGTGTATCAATTAAAACTCCCAAAAATCCTCCCACAACAACATGATGGGTCCCAATCATTAATTTAGATGAAATAAATACCCAAACCATCATATGTACTGAATTAAAATGTATCAAATTTGATTATGATTTATCAAGTGATAATTAATTGAAAAATATTTCAGACAATATAGATAAATTATTATAATTTTATAGAACCCACATGATGAACGTTTAATAAATAAATAATATGTTTAAGGATCCTATATAGGAACATAATGTTGTAATGAGTTTAAAGTTCCATATTCATTTTTTATTTTTATAATGAAATTTTGGGAGAAATCTTTTTTGAGGGTAGGGAATTTAACACTCCACATTTTTATTCTAATGAATCAATTAAAAATTCCCAAGAATTAAATAAATTTCATAAAAATAAATATAGGGATAAAATAAAAAATTCCATATTTCATTTATGTTTAAAATTATAGTAATAATTTAATAAAGCCTGTAAAATTATAATTAGGATATATTTAGAATAATAAAAAATCAATAGGGATGAAACCATATGTATATAAAAACCTCTTAGATAGGATTATTTATTCTCATGGTCCACATGAATATAATTCCACTATGTATAGCTACATTAATCATGTAAATGTTTAGACATATTGTTGACATGTTGCAGATGTAAACATGATAACAAATTTTTGATTATTTTATATGATTATATATAAGAATTAATAAATTAAAATAACATTTATATAGAAGATGGATATATAGTTGATGTGATTATATATTCATTTATAATATATGTGAATTAGGAATATACAGTCATTGGATATAATTTTGATTAATTTTATAAACAAACTATTAGATAATTTGGGGAAATAAAATTAGTTACACAATTAAAGGATTTAATAAATGATGTAGTTATAATATAGTCACGAATACTATGAGTAAAATTCAAAGTAATCAGGCTATAAATTTTTAGTAAAAATGTAAAATTTATGAATTTAAATCAATGAATAATTATTTATAAGGCTCATTTACCTAAGATTATAAATGATGTAGAATCACTAGGTTTTCCTTTGAAAAATTCCATGATAAAAATTTATATGTCTGACTTGAAAGAAATCATTAATGGGATAATTTTATGCTCATAAAAATCACAACAATATCCATGCTAGCCAGATCACCACTAATAACTAATAATATTTTTCCCCATAGAAATTATGCAGTTTCTTGAATTTTTTTAAATAATGGTTTGGTTGTTATAAAAATGTATTTATTAATTTTAAAAATTATATATAATCTTATATTTTTTTATTAATATTATTGTTAGTATTTTATAATTTATATATATTTTACATCATTTAAAAAATAGAAATAAATATCTATATTATTTATATATATAATAAATTAACATCCATCTAATTATTATTACATTGTATAAAATAATAATAAATTCATTTAATATTTAAAATATATTTTTCTAAAAAATATTATTTTATGTGTAGTGAATTTTTCTTCATTATCAACTTTTACACTTTTAAAAATTTAATTTAGTAAAATGTAAAACATATTTTGAATTACAATTTTAAAATTAAATAATATGTAATATTTTATTTTTATTCAAAAAATATAACTCACCGACGAAAATAGTGAGTTTTGATGGAATAGGGTAAAAGGAGTTAAAATGGTTAAAAAAGACGTGAATTAATTAAATTTTTTAGGAAGTCAAATATAAATTTTTATTATGGAATTGAATTTTCTATACATATAAATTTTTATCTATTATACACTTTTCATATACAATTACGTTTTCACACTATAATAGATGTGTTTTTGTTAATATGCTAATATGACACTCCTTTTAAATGAAATCTTCTCTACCCTCTCAAAACAGGAACACTCATTCTATATTATCACAAATATATCCTCAATTTAACTTTCAAATGTACCACCCTTATGTATTTGAGATTTTTGTGAAAATAATGAGAATTGTCTTCCTCTATTTAAAGAATACCCTTAAAGGGAGGATGCACTCTTCAATGTAAGTATCAACATCTACATATTCATATTCTTTATATCATCAGACACCACTTATTCTATATTATTAAAATAATTAATAATAAATTAATTAAATATTTATTACAATATGAATGTTACATTTGAATTATATGTAAAAATATTATTACAAAATCATTTGTCCTAACATATTCTTGTTCAAGAAGGTTTAACCACTTAAATAAAAGATAGTATAATATTCTCATCATGAATGACTAAGAAAAATAAAAACTATTTATGTCTGATATTAATGTGAAATTTATGTTTTTTAATAATTCTTGAATGGATATATATTTAAATATATATAAATATTTTAATTTAAAAAATCTCTGCATATATTGATTCAATATATACATAAAAATATTTTTAACTATTCATTGTGAACCATTACTGTAACATCAATGATAAAATAATGGGAAAATATATCTCTATAATAATATATATTTTCATAGTTATTATATTTTATTTTAAAAAAACATGATCAAGAATCAAGTATCAAAATTTATATACTGAATGATCAAAGTATCTAATGGAATAACTATTACTTTATGATTAGTATTGACTATGAATAATTAATAAAAGGGTAGTAAATAAATATAAATTAATTATATAATATAAAAAATTATTATATAAATGAATAATTCATCAATGATGATTATGTAAGGAGATAGATAATGTTCGATCAAGATCGAATCTAGGATAAGGGATTTCATGACATTGAATCCTTGCATTGAGTCATATTGTTTCATTATTAACTAATTCCCTCAAAACATTGTTCCTCACATTGACCATATCATTTTTATATCGTTTTTTTGTCTATAGAAGTTAAATTTTCCGTTTCAATATAATATTTTAGATTGATTTTTTCATAAAAAAATACAACATTATAAATGAATACTTCCACAATATATTTTAGGAATTTTTCCTTCTGGTCTATGTTCATTCTGTAAAAACGAATGTTTTTATTATTTGGAAAATCAAATATTTATTTTATTATATAATGCTTTTAATTTCATCAACACTATTATAAAATAAATTTTAAATATTTTTCATCGATGATGGTTATATTACACTGTTAAAAATTATAATATTGTTGTTTTTAAATATGTTATACAATTTTATATCATTTACTCTATGTTTCTTGTACTTTATAATTGTTTAATTTTAAGGATACATCCTTCATATGTATTTTATTAATTGTTTTGTAAAAATATGTTTTCACTTATTGAAAATGTCTATTAAATTAACATATATATTTGTTTATATGAAAACATCGCCCAAATTATTTGAAAACTCTATTCAAGAATTTTATTCAATTTTAAATTCATTATCATAAATATATATCATATAGAACTATTTCAATTCACTTATGTAACACCAGATACGTTTTCCCATGATATTTTTATTTTTCAAGTTTTTATTTTGGGTATAATCGCATATAGTAGTTGATTTCATCTTAAGAGAAATCTTATGAAAATGATTTATTACCCATTTTATATACAATGATTAATGACGATATGACATATGATTGATATAAAGTGGTTCAAAAATATATAGTTTTTCATTATTATATTATTATGCTATTAATTTACATGATATGGTCGATTATTTTTAAAAAGATAGGATTTTCTTAGTAGAGAGGCGTGACATATGTTATAATTTCTTATTCTTATTTGTGCTCCACAATCATAATTTATGTCATTATATCCCATATGTATAATCTTATGGTTTTATATTAATATTCCATAGTGTCGTATCATTATATGATTATATATTCCTTTTTAAATATATTTTATTATTTTATCAATCCTCATAATCACCTCGTTGGATTTTGGGATCTTGTTCCATTAATCATTCCATTTTATTCATTTTTATAGTTTTATGAATATATTTTATTAATGATATATCCTCTAATTTTGTTATATGTATTTACTTTACAGGTAATTTGAGATCACCTTTTTCTTATGTTTCCCAATTCACTAGGTAATGAAGAATAAAAATAAGCCTGATATAACTATATGTTATGTTATAAAATGAATGTAAGCAGTTTTGTAAAATATCATGTTATTGTTTATTTTTTTTATAAGAAAAACTATTTCTGTCGTAATGGGGTTTTTATTTTGAGAATAATTATTTATAATGATGTAAAATGTTATAATTAATAAATATATATTTATATAGTAATATTATCATTTCATTATATGATATCATATTTTCTACCCTCTATAACTCGTGGGTGGTGTGACCATTTCAATGGATCTAACAGTGGTTCTTCCAATATGTTTTTGGATTCCATAGTTCAATGGATTCTTTATGAATATGATTACACTAATAATTATATAGGGATACTGGTATACCTCTTCATTATGGAATAGAAGCATGGAAAATGTGGTTCACATAATGTTACTCTTAATTTCTATTTTCTTCATTTAACATTGATATATCATAAATTTTTTTAGTTCATAAAATGTATTGGGGAATTATAATTTCCATTAAAACATATTATTTGTAGCTAGGGGATACCTCAGGAGGAAACTACAGTACTAGTTAATTCATTTTTTAATTTTAAATATTTGGGGAAAAATGATATTATATTGTGATCAGGTTATTGGATTTATGAGTAAAATTTGAGTTCTTAGATAAATTTTGGTATTGTTGCAACATAACTACAGTTTGTTTTTTTTAATTCATTATAGTTTGTCTATTTTTCAATTGATTAATATTTTTGTTAATAGTGGAGGAATTCGCGGTATATTCTCCACCTAGGGGATGAAAACTATATTTTAATTTCATCCACTATGAAATTTTATTATCAAATTTTCATCGTATAATTTATTGTATATATGTTATTTTTTAGAGATATTATTGTTTATAGATATATATCAAGTCAAGGATTATATCCATGGTTACAAAATAATGTGCTTTCAAAGGTGAATATCTAATTTTCAAATCATGTTTGGCGGTGGTATAATTAAACCACCTCATGGTGGAGTAGACCATATATTGTTTTTGTCTAGACAATAGGAATCTATATAGAATTAAAAAAGTATTTTTTGGAGAGTCATTTCATTTTTTTACGAGTTATATTTAACAGATAAATCCAAGATAAGGATAAGAAAACTCTTCATTATCTGGGAGTAAATATAAATTTTTATCTTGAGAAGCTGTTTGAATTTAGCATTTTAACTATTATTAGGATATAACAATTTTGTTTCATTTTTAATAGTATATTTATACAAAATTAAATTTATTATAAATTTTATTTCATTATTTATTACATAAATATTAATAGAATAAAATCACATATAATCAATAGTACTACATGATTTTTTAAATTTTATAAAAAACCCATTAACGTAATTTAAAATAAACAAAATTAATAAAAAATCACCATAAGGTACTTATAGTATCCTATAAACTCTAAATACAATATAGGATAAACTAGAGACATTTAAATAGAATAGGTATGAGATATAAATCCCATTAAGGGAATAGTCAAACAATTAATGAGGAAATCTAAGGCATTTGATTAAAGAGTAATATCATGATATCATAAAAATGTGATAATTTTGTAGATAAACAATAAATCCTGAAATAAGAAGATGATATAATAAGATCATGGAATCATCAGAATGGAGTTACAATATAAAATATGTAATAATAATCATAATTAAAGGATAACTACGATAATATTAAAAAATTTGTGCATATGATAACCACTTCCACATATATGGTTTCACATTAATTGAAAACAATAAAAATTGCATTGGATTACAAATGGGGTCCTCCCATCATGTGTGTAATATTATGTGTGTCACATCGATCATATAACATAATAATACATTTCATCATTTCAATTTCATAATAAAATAATTTTGGTTTCATAATTTTAATCCCCCATTAGACAACATAAATTTATATATAGGTTAAAAGCCATGAATGAAAATAGATTTAGTTATTCACAGGAAAAGTTATTATATGGAAAATAAATAGATAATTTTGGTATCATAATCGGTAAAAATAGATTTTTGTGTATGGGATTAATGATATAGTATTGTTGTGTCTCTTTATTGTGTACTTTTTTTGTAAATTATTGGAATTTTCCTAGATAATAAATATTATAATAAAATTATAATAAAAAATAATATTAGAAAGGAAGTGCATTAATGGAATATAAGAGGGAGATAACCCCTTACACTGTGAGGTTTCCTCTTAAATATGTGGATCGTGTCCAAAGATCCGTAGAAACTACATCTAATTTATATTGTGAGAAAAAATCATTTCAAATTTATGCTACAATTATTTGGAGTGAAGATTAATTGGGGAGTGGGTTGATAATTATACAAATATGGGATGAATT
This sequence comes from Viscum album, assembly GCA_963277665.1. Classification (NCBI taxonomy): domain Eukaryota; kingdom Viridiplantae; phylum Streptophyta; class Magnoliopsida; order Santalales; family Viscaceae; genus Viscum; species Viscum album. The sequence continues at coordinate 923,085,478 of OY728146.1, read as the reverse complement.
ATTTTATAATTTATAAACATAGACCGTTGACATCATGTTTATAAAAAAGGAAATATCATAAAAAAACATAGTTTTTCCATTGGTATTTTAAAATGGGGAGTGGGTTTTAAAAATTTAATAACTGAAGTATGAAAATTATTTAAATAATAATATTTTTTCTAGTCGAAGTAATTTCATCGTAGAAATAATTTTTTTTAAAAAACTATAAAAAATATATTATTTTTTGATGTTTTATTTTAGATCTGGAAAATTATTTTTATCATTTCTAAATTCCTTAATTGAATTAATTATACGATTTTTGTTCGATTAAACCCCATATGTATTAATGACTTCACATTTATGGAATTATGATTTCATAATACTTACTAAATATTTCTACCGTGTTTATGTTTTATCCAAAAATTAGTCTATCAAAGAATATTATATAATAATAACTATTGGGTAATTTTAATGTTAAAAATTTTAGAAATAATTATTATATTATGATAATAATTTTTTAAACATAAAATATTAATTTTCCAATTAAAAATATTTATATTTTCCGAAAATACATGTTGTGATGATATATTCATTTTTAAAACACTTATAAAAATTATTTAGAACTTCAAAATTTTATATTATCATTTATAATCAAATAATTATATTGTGTAATGCCATTTTAGGGATATATATTTTATTTCGAATGATTTTATTTACCATTAAATTATAATTTAATTATAATCAATTATTTTCTAAAAAAATTATGTATTTATTTCCTACAAAATACTATTTATTGTACTCAATAAATATACATATTCAAAATAATAAAAATGGGATTGAAGTTAGCATTATTATATTTTATATAAGAAAATATATACATTTATACTACAAAGGTCAAGATAAAATCCACCACACCATAGTAGCATTATTTCTAAGTGTAAGGTGGGAAATTATAGTATTCTCATGGGGTATTACTCAAAACATTGATTAGATGGAGACCTCTATGAGATTGAACTTATCCTATAATTGATTATATATTATGTCTCAATTATTGAATCTGATGTTGTTGTTGTTCAAGGGAGAACGAAAGAGATGTCATATCACATAGAATCATTGATAAATGATCTTTGTACGGAATCTTTTTACTAAGTGATTTTATAACACCTTATTTTTATATAAATTAGATATTATTATTATATTTAAATAATTATGGTCACTTTAAAACTTTTATACTATTAATATTTATAATTCTCGATAGTCATAATGCAAGATGTTTGTATTATGTATTTATTTTAAAATATTAATAATTTGATGTTTATTTTAATTAAATGGTGCATGTGAGGTACATTATTAGATCAGACCTATATTCATTTATATATTGAATATCATTTAAAAAATTCTAGGTCATTAATTTATATCCCATTAAAAATTTGTCCTAAAAATAATTTCATATACTAAAACATATTTTGGTACTTCTTTTTAATTTTCTCTTTCGGTTCACATGTATCCTCTTCATAATTATGTTCCCACCAATTTACATTAATATGTTTATTTTTATTTTATCATAGAATTATATGTGGGTAATATAAGATAATTATTGGATACACATCATAAAAATATAATTCTCTAGTGGTACCACCTCTGGATTTAGTATATGAGGGGGATCTATTATGTACTAACATAAGAGGACTATGCCGAATATATAGTGTACTTGTGAAAATATTGGATGTATTACTAGTAGAAAGGCCACATATTAGAGGTGATCAAGATGATACAATGGTATAATGACTCAAGAATATATAATTCCATTTATCTTAAATCTATTGACTTTCTTCCTTGGAGGTATATGAATGAATTCATTTACACTATCTCTAAAATTCGGTTCTCTTTGTTGATTGTCATCATAGGTTTTATATGACCTTTTTGGTAGATTCTTGTGAAACTAAATGGTTTAAACCATATCTATAATCTCATGGACATTATCATGTCCTGAAATATTATTTTATCATAATTCATCCTATAAAAATGCCGTATTGATCCACTTATCATGTAAATCCTTAAAATGTTCTATATAAATGATTAAATGAGGGATCTATTGGTAAAAGTTTTTATCACAACATCCTTTGAAGTCTATAGAATATAATATCATCATATTATCTAGAGTTTGAACAATTTTTTCAAACTAAAAATCTATCTAACAGTGATAAGTAGTGTTAAAATATTACTCTGTGTATGTTCTTGCAAAAAACATCTCCATAACCACAATGCGAACATAATATCTTGTTCAGATATAATAGAGATAAGTACTCAATATATACCAACCAATTTTATTTTGTATATCTTGGTAACTTAGTCGTGGGAGAAACTTTATTTTATGGAAATGAAATGAACTAACATAGTAAGGAGATTTACTATAACACAATGTCATGGCCTTAAGATGACATGGGGAGTTTTATGAATAAATCAATTGTGATGTTTTATCATTTAAATATTTATATGGGTAATGATTATATCAGGCCATTATACATTTCCAATTCATCCAAAAAAGTTAGTATAACAATCATTAAGATAAAAAATATACAATATCCCTCTTCATGTTAACAAACCGAATTATTGTACTTAGAACTTTATGTAAGAACCTGATTTTTATATCATGTAAAAACAATATTCTTTCTGGATTATTTCATTGTTTTTATCCATGTATTAATTTTGAGTATTTATATGGATGAAATGAGGTTCTCTTGTGTTTGTATGGAGCCTGGTGACCAGACATTTGGTGGAAGCAGTAGAGGCGTATATTTAGGGTACATCCGGGGAAAACCATGCACCACAAACTACGTAGACCAGTAATAGAACTACATAGTATAATCAAAATGATATGGATTATTAGGCCTTGTGTAGTTGATGTGGATGGAGCACATGAGATAGACATGGTTTGTATAACTTTTCACCTAAACCCATATGGGGTGGGCTTCCTAGGTAGATGGGGACACAACGTTAAATCATAGTTAGTCAACAATTCTCTCAAACAATGTGGGCCACTATTTATGGACATTATCTTTTTCATGGTTGGAAATTTTTTAAAAGAAGGTGAAAAAACTATGTGCCTCATTAAATTTTGGTGGTTTTACAATTTTTCAAGAACTCTATATATCATAAACCTCCCTTCTTCATTACCTATTTCTAGTAGTCAAAATTCTCACCCTCCTCCAATTTGAGATCTCAATAATCTTCCTCATATGGTACGTTATATTTTATTCATCTGGAATCTAATTCAACGTCAACTTTTCTCATTAGATTCATCAATGTATGTACTTCAGTCTATATGAATCTCTTGTCATTCTATATACTTTCAAATATACTATTATGTTGTTTGGTTATATTCCATATTATTAGGGTTTTTTTATTTTCTTCTAATTTAAGTTAAAATATGGGATGATACTGAAAGTGTCATGAACAATATACATAATGTATGTGGTCTATGAATATTTTATGAAATTATTGTAATTTGTAAATTTTTGTCATAATGTTCACAGTGATTTCCCTGAATGATGGTTAAAAAAATTCATATTCCATAGTTATAAAAAATTATATTCTATTACGAATCCTAATTATACGTGTTCATTATAAATTTGGATATTGGGAACTCATTTTAATCAATATAATTACGGTGCATACCATGCTATTTTTTTAACCCTGTTTAAGTGACTATCTGAGACAATATTGTGGTGGGATTTAACTAGGCCTTCTTAAGGTATGTGTAACATTATAATTTAAGAATTTAATAAATTGTAAAATGGTAAGTATATTTATAGATATAACATGGCATAGATAAATATAATTGAACATCAATTGGTTTCATGTCTTGTTCCCCTATTCATGTTTTTTGAATTATATTGTTAGAATCCGTTAAATGTTTAAAAATTAACATGATAAATAGTTTCACGTAATGGTTACTCAATGGTTTGGAATAAAAATATTAAAATTTTAAATTAATTATTATTTAATGTCTTAAATTTTTATATTATATAAATTGAATTCATATAAATTGTTTACTATTTATTAATTTTTTCAACTTTATAGGAATGATTAGGCTTAATCCAACATTGGATTTTAGAGGGAATTCCTTGAGAACTCAAGGGATTTTATTTTGATTCATTGAGCTGATTTTCATGGGAGACACCGACACTTGAATATTTTCATTTTATTATTACATGAATTCATTAGTGTAGTAATAATGATTCAGTTGAAATCATTCCAAGATATTACAACTCATATGATACTATATCTTATTATTCCTAATATCTATAGACACATGATTACATGGATTTACATCATTGGTCATAATCTTTCTTAGGATGAAATTAATATTAATGAGTTCTATGGACTCGGTTGGACTCAGTTACAATGGAATTCCCTATGTGTTCCTCTTGGATTACATTCATACCCATATTTCCTAACATTATATGTTACTACTATAATTGAATGACCCATGAGTTCAATGAATCCCTGGATTCACCATGGATACTAATTTACTATTAAGTTGATCTATTGAAGTACATTATACATATTTATGAAATCTTATAAATATAATATAAATAACACTTTATTAAATGGATATATGTTTTGACACCAACTGAGGCCAAAGCATGTATGGGTATATAATTGAACCACCTTTCTTTTTTATATACCCGAAAAATGTACTTTCTATATTCACATAATCGCTAAGAGTATATTTCATTGGTGGTGGACTACTGATATTTATCTCACAACCAATCCGAACTACCAGTGGTACCCATAAATATTATATGATTACATGTGTGGATAAGGGATGTATACTATTTTGTACACCTAAAATCCTTACGTTTGGAATGCTGCATTGTAGAATATGACTGGAAAAGTCCTCTTGATTCTTGGATAGTTTTTACTTGTTTTTTATTTTTTTTATTCCATGTATTACCTATATTCCTTCATTTATTTTATAGATACAATCAATCATCAGTTTTAATTTGATACCATTTACAATTATTTAGTTTTTTAATTCAATCGGTGTTTATATTCATTTCCACTACAATTATTACTAATCATTATGCATCTGCTATTTATTCACCTATTTTATCATTACATTTTACAACACAAAAATGAGAGAAAAATCCCCCAACTGTCACCCCATAGGCACATTCCCTGTAATTGGTAGCCAATATTGATTAAAGAGGTTTGTTTGAGGTCATACTGTTGAAGAGGATTAGTTACATAGGTGGGAACTGGGTTTGAGAAATAACAACAAGGTATGAGAGGTGTTTATTATATTTTTTTCTTCTTTGGGAAATTTAATAAAGATAATATGAACATGTGAAACTTGGTTATAATTTGTTCATAAGATTAGCTAATCCATGATTGTGGTGAACACAAATTTTAATTTTTATGGGAAGTTATTGTTCAGTTTATCACTTATTGATGATGACATAATATCATGATTGGGTGATTCCCATGAAATATAGCATTTGATATTCATTATATAAATTATTCCTTTATCTTGTACACTATGGTTATATGTTACATGCATCATATTTAGAACCTTGGAGTAAGACTCCATGCATATTTCCTTGAATATAAGTGAATTTTACCATATTCATTACTTTTCTACCTTTTAATGTTGAGTTATTCTTGGTTGTGATATATGAATATGCTACTGAAATATTATTCATGGAACCGAAATTGGATGTAAAAAATTTCAACATCAATATAAATAGTTTTTTCATATATATATTTATGGTCGCACCATAAATTTCTTATTTCAACCATTTTAGGCTTTGTAAATATTGTCACGTGTATTAGGATTTTTCTTTTATTGAGTGAAATGTAGTTTTAATTTAGATGGTGTCTAGGCCCATATAGATTAGAATGTGTAATTCAACAATTTTAGCCATCATTTCTTTTACCTGTAGCAATCTAATACCAAATTTAATGGGGGGTTATTGGAATTAATTATGTGTCGATTTTATTTATAAAGTGTACGAGCCTACATTAGTATGAAAAGAAAATCCGTTTAATTGATAATTATAAAGTGAATAAAATCATATTCAAACATAAAATATTAATTTCGAGTTCTAAATGAGATGGTTATGAGTAAAAGGAGAGGCGATGTTGAATTTAAAGAGATTTTCCTACTGATTTCTAATTGACCCTTTATATACTAATACACATACAATTGAAACATGAACACCTACCAATACATTATCCTTTTAAGATGGTACTCGGGATACTAGTTGTGGTTGTTACTACTTTATCATTCTTTTCAGCATCATTTATAAATCATACCTTCTTTAAATATTGTATGATGTATGTTATTGAAATTTGTAAAGTAATTCGTACATGAAGTACTCAGTTCATGAAGCTGGAGGATGGAAATGACCATGATATGGATGTGTAGGGCCATGAGATCCTAGTGATAAATCTAGTAGTTGCACCTATAGAACAACCCACTATTCCAAAACTGGGACTTGAATCATAGATTTGAGGATGTTTTCTACATGTCATGCTATCAATGAAGTGTGTACCAAAACTAGAACTTCTTATGCCTGATTTGGCTCATGTGTTTTAGCTATAGTATCCTCTAATCTTTTCATGTGATTGTTGTTTTTAGAGAGTTGAGTCATGGGTAGAGGCCATGATATCCATATTTTAGAATTTGTAGAAGCATCCAGAGACGAGGGACTTGCTCCCCACATACATTCATCATGATTCCTACTATGTCTCTTCAGATGTGATTATGAAAGATATCTATCAACATAGAAAGGTCGAGGTGGACTTCCAGAATTCCTTCTCCAATTTATTTTTCCCTCAGGTGCTCAAATCTATCCACTATTGTGAAATTATGAAAATTTATTAATGTGTAATGTCCATCATGGACTATTAAACACGTATTATATTGTTTTTATTCATTTCACTTCTTCTTTCTAGTGATGATATATCATGGGAGGAATGTTTCAAAAAGGGATCAAGTATTCAATCCCATCACATTTGAGTTTTTTTAGATATCTACCTTTTATGAGATAATAAAATAATCTCTCATAACTATGAGATAATTTAGAGAATTCAATAATATTAGCGATAGTGATTCAGTGCTGATATAGGGAATTAGTTTTTATAGTCGTTGGAATAATATACTTGAGGGTTTTCGTTAGAGTAGTGGTATCTAGAGTATCCCCATTGGTTGCTCGATTACATTCCATCAGTTTCCATGGTAGGGGCATGTGACCCCTTAGTGTGATAGAGACCATGTTAAGTTTCTTGCTTACATCCTTATGGAACATCTGGTTAGATTATTCTAGGCCATTCCACCTACTTTTAGGGGAGGATGATGTGTGCCAGCTCTACCTTTAGGAGTAATATCTGTTATGATTCAACCGGAAATAATACGGGGTAGTACATATCAATCAAGATGAAGATTAGGTCATAGACATGGTAGTTATAATTATTTTTATAAGAAATAATAGATTGTACATACTTAGGGTAATCCTGTTGTATCCTAGGTTCATGTTCTGGGTTAGATTCTTGCGTTACAACTGACAATTGAGGATCAAAGTGTGTGAATATCAATATTAAGAAATATTATTACAGTAGACTCTATTATCATATTTTATTTATTCAATTTGGGTTCCTCACATCGCTTTATATCTTTATCGTCCATGGTATTTATTAGGATAGAAATTTATTACTTATGTGGGGTGATGACTTGCGAAAAAACCATTGGGTGTCTAGTCAGATGGTATATACCAACGAAAATATTTTCCCATTAATGGAAGAATTTATCATTTCATATGGGACCTCTCCATCATTGATATGAAATGATTTCAAGTCATTCTTGTGTTGGGATGGTTGGTTCCCTAACATATCTATGTGGAAATCTATCACCATCAGGTGTCATTATCCTCACCATAGAGTGATTTTGATCATCAAAAGGGTGATTAGAATTTTTAGACTAGTAGAACTATAAAATAGTATCTTGGGATATGTTGAGTGAATTCCTATATTTCTAGCCTTTTCATGGATGATTGGATGATGCATATGATACATTTTTACACTGTTATGAATCATTTTAGGGATCTTTTTGTTGAAGAGTTCTCTAGATGACCTCATGATAGAGTGGTAGATTTTATAATTGAGGTCATTCTAGGTACATCTCTTGTATCTATTCCTATATACAGGATAGAACTTAATAAGATACAGGATCTCAAGAGATTGTTATTGGATTAATAATCCGATGGTTTTATCTGACCTAACACTTCCTTATGGGGATCAAAAAAAATTTAACTCAAGAATGATGATGTGACCCTTCTTTTTTTATGAATTAACGATGATTGAATCTACATAATGTTAAAACCCCATATCCATTACATGAAATAGATAATATCTTGGTCTGGATCCATAGAGCTATGATGTTCTAGAAGAAAAACTTGATATCAAGCTATAATCGGGTGCATGTTAGTCCTTTATATATATCATATACAACATTCCATAGTTGGTATGGTTTAATTAAGTACCTTAAATATTTTTTGGTCTTATGAATGATCCCATCATTTTCATGGCCTTGATGAATATGGTTTTACACCGTTATATGGATTGTTTTTTTTGGGTTTCTATGGAAGACATCTTTGTGTATTATAATAATCATAGGGACCATTAAATAACATCGTCATATATTTTTTATATACTTTTAGGTAATTATATATATGGTAATAATTTAAATATCCACTTCATGATTGAAAAATTTAGCTTCCTGGTTCATATTATCTCAGAGTCAATAATTTATATTGACCAATAGTAGGTGAATGTTGTTTTTTCCTAGAAAATTACCGAATTTTTTTTATTTGCAGAGTATATTAGGTGTGGATTGACATTACTATCATTTCATATTGGAATTATAATTCCATCCTGATCATATTACCAGTCTAAATTAGAATGGTGTGATATTTTTTTTCTCTGAAACATGCGAGAAGGACATTCAAGAGCAGGACGAAATACTTCACTATACATCAATTCTCATTATTTTAGAGTGTTACATAGGTGATACAGTGTACTTTTATGCATTAGAATTTATTTTTTGTGTAGTATTCACGTATGAATATTGAACCATTGTGTGTTGGTCTCCCCAGTTGAGTCTTTATGAGTGTAACTACATGAAAAAAAACTTATTTCTTGTAGTAGTCATTCATGGCTTCCACTAATGCATGCATTATATTATGGGTGAACTATTTGTGTTGTATATGACCCAAAAAATCCAAAAAATATTTCCATGCACATCATAAATTTAATCTCTTATAATGATTATTTTATAATATATTTAGTCATTTGACTAGCATTCTGCATATACAAATGAAAAGGGAATTGAGATAACTAATTTAATATGCTAAAAAACTCACTCATATGCCATTCTATATAACAATAATGTATACAAATTGATATCCCTATTTTCAGATATAATTATTCAGTATCATGAGTCCCATGAATCATTTCCATGATGTAATGTAATATTCCACTTTGATCTAGGATTGGATAATGAGAATCCATTTTTCATACCCTAAAGGATTGGTCATATGAGAGTGTATTTCTGGTGAGGACCAACCTTTAAATTTTTCTATTGACAAATTTGTCATCTTACATGTACATAAGAATATTTCTATTCTTATAGACATGAATAATGATTTGACGTGATTTTCCCCTGATTCATTGTTTTATGTTAACTTATGAATCTGTAAAATGGACAGTGATATGCATTGCTAATATTGGTATCATGGGATGAAATGTTAGATAATATGGTTTATAACTATATGTTTCACCCTTTAGTAGGTGAAGGTGGTGAAATAGTAGTGTAATGGATTTTTGTAGCAATAATTGGTCCTAGAATAAAAATGGGAAGATTTAGTGATGAATTTTGTGGTTGTATTACCGAGGTATACTCATTTTAGCGATATGATAGGGGTAGTCGTGGATTGAATGAAAAAATTATCCAAATTACATAAAATATGGGAGACTAATTCAATTGATGTGATGGGAAGACTATATTTATGTAACATCATATAACCTAATTGGGTCCTTTGTACTATCATTTTTTATAAGGATTTTCATTTACCATTGATGTTCTATTAGTGGTTATAGAGATATTTGAGTAAACAAGTGATAATGAGCACACCTTTTTACCCCCATACCGATGACCAATCGAGACACACTATACATGTGTTAAAGGTCATCATTTGATCATGTGTCCATGATTTATAAGGTTCCTAGGAGAAAAATATCCCTCTTGAGGAGTTTTCATACAATTATATATTTTAGGAAATGATTAAAATGGATTTGTAAGAGTCATTGAATGGTAAGATTTTCCTCTCACCTCTGTGGAAGATAGAGGAAGTGGAGGTAGTGATTTTGGGTCCTCATCACATATAAGAGAAATAAGATCAGGTTTAGGTGATTAGGAATCCTATTTATGTATCTCAATCTAGAAATAAATCATATGTTTATTTTCAATGGTGACCAATATAGTTGAAGTTTGAGGATTTTTTTTAATGCATGTATCAACCATAATTTGGAATAGGTGTACATGGAGGAAAGGGAATATATCACCATATTTTGTCGAGCCATTATATTTTAACGATAGAGTTTGGTCGAAAGCCTATCTATTGCATTTAACTCAAAGTTATTATACTATGAATGATTAATTTCATATTTCACATCTTCATCATTATCATGGTGACCTATCACATACTTTCGATCTTGGGGATGTTGGGATAAATGTTGATGGTTTTTTAATATTATTACACATGTATCTTTGATTAAAACATGAAGCCTCTATGAGTATAGAATATCTCTATAGCACAAGTGTTGTTGGAATGAAGTCATGTATAGAATGATACATGGGAGTATGAGGCTAACACACATGCTCTGTGAATGTAGTTTTTCTCAAACATCATTCTACCTCCCTTAGAAGGGCTACTAGGGTATGAGTTCATTTAATGGTGGAAACTATAAGAACAAACTTATTATGATGTATGAGTCCATTTTATTTAAATTTGAATCATTGATTATCCTTATATGAATGTATATAATGGTTATGGTGGAAACTAGGGCGTATGTAAATTTTTTGGAGCCTAGGGTCCTGTCTTTTGGAGGAAGAAATAGAGGCGCATGTTTATTGTACAATTATTTTCTATTGTAAACCTCAAACTTCCATCCTAGTATGATAGACACACAGTTTATAAATAAAAAATAAATGGGGCCATAGGCCATAATAGTATGAGGAAGTTGGTTTGTATGAGTTGGAAAATGATTTTCTAATCATGTGAATTTGCACATGTGGGGCGTGATCCCTAGGTTGAGGGGGATGCATGGGTTTGGAATAGTTATCCAAACTATGCTCTCTAATAATGCATACCATTTTTCTGGGAAAATAGCTGGTGCATGGGTTGGGCATGGTTTTCCCAACTGTGCAATTTGATGTTGATCCTCTTTAAATTTGAGTGATTTTACCCATTTCTATTCCTCTATATTTATTTACCCTCCCCAAATCTTTTCTTATTTCTAGTAGAGAATGGATTAAACCTCCTCCCTTTTGACCTAAGAAGCCTCTTACTCATAGGTTCCATCATAATTCATCCATATTGACTCTGATTTGACCTCCATTCATCAAATTTGTTTTCTCTCAGCACCTGATTCAATACATATGTATGTTTCCTTGTTCTTCTTATAATTGGGATTACTATATTAATGTAGGATTATATTCCCTAATTAAATATATATATCTATTGTTTTGTTTTCTTCTTACGAAGGCCAAAGAATGGGATGATACTATATTATTAATATACTATAGGCATATGGTAGGTGTTCTATGACTCATCCTATAATTTTTTTCCATTTATAATTTTCTTCATTGTGAACATTACAATTTCATTGAGAAATACATCCAAAACTCATTCTGCATAATTATGATTGTTTAACAAGTGTTATAAATCCGATTTATAAATTTTATTCATGTCCATTGATGTTGTAACCTCAATTTCATTTACTCAATTACAGTCTGTACAATGATATACTTTATTTTACCCAAAATTGTTATTTTTTGAGACATCGTTTGGGTGTTATTTGACTTGGCCATGTGAAGGTATGTGTTCCATCATAATTAAATGAATATCAATATTTTTAAATGGAATGTATACACATATAACATGTAATTGATAATTATAATTTTACTACTATTGGTTGCATGGGCTCTTACCCCATTCCATGTTTTCTGAAAGGCATTGAATGATCCTATTAAATTTTTATAAATTAAAGTGATAAATAGTTTCAGGTTCTCTACCCATTTTTATGTTTAACGAAAGGTATGGGATGAAAATATTAAATGATAAAATGGAATGAGTATTACATAGGCTATGATTACATATCATATTAATTAATTGTGTATAATGTGCCTCTAGATTTATGACCATGTTCATCTTTAAATGGATGATATGATTTGAGCGATCCATGGATTCCTAATGAAATTCCATGAGCCCTACGAGTATGCCATTCCAATTCATTTTACTAATTACTTTTGGAGTGAAACATGATGTTAAATTATTATTGCCTTATAATGTGAAATCTTCTTCGTATTTCCACTGATTCACTTGACAATTTTTCCAGATATTATATTACCTAGGATGCACTCCTTGTAATCATATTGATGTTTTCAGAAACATAATGATGTGGATTCATCCCATTGTTCCCAATAATTATTAACCCATGATTAATATGGAATAGATATATGAAATTTATGAAATTATTTTATAGTGTAATAACTTGTTCATGTCACGTGGATTACACACATACCCTCATAATAACACGGAATGAGATTCAATGTAGATTTGATCACCCCCTAAGGTGAAGGATTCACAGTTTCAACATGGATTCTATTTTACCGTTATAATTATTTATATATATACTATTTACACCTTCAAATGATTTATCTATATAAAATGAATAATTATTAATTAAGTGGTTATATTATCATTCATCAATTGTGAATGAAAAACACATAGGCTGTTTATTTGTATTGCATTAGTCTATTATATACATTACTCTACGCATTATAAATTCACAAAATGGATATGTATAGTCAAAATTGGTGGTATCCCACAATGGTTTATCATACACCCAAACATGGACACTATTAATACCTGAGAAGATTATATTTTCATAGGTGTGGAAAAAGGGGAACTTTTCTGCTTTGGAATCATGTATTTCATTTTTATGGTGGGAACTTGGTAGCAGATGACTGGGCTAGTTATCATGATTCTATGAAATTTTTATTACTTTTTATTTCATGTATTGCACTATATTATTGTTTTCCTTTTGTAGATAAATGTCACTATCATTCTCTATATTCTATAGAATATAATTATTTAGTTGTTTATTTATTCCATTGGTGTATATATTCATTTTCAGTATAAATTTTATTAATTTGTTTTTCTATCAATATTTATTCATCTTTTATGACTCTAGTGTTCTCCACTATGACTTGAGGGCATAATCTCCACATATGAAAACACTAATACTTTTCTTCAAGTCCGATACGTCTGGCATACAGGGAGGCATGCTTGAGGCCATGTTTCCTACCATGTTCGGTTACTCAAGAGAGAAATGGGTTAAGGGAATCAGACTCAAGAAATCATTATACTGTATATATGAATAGATAATGACGAGTTAGGTGCATCATACGAAATATCCACCTCTATACAAGTATTTATGGGAAACATATCTTGGTTTCAAAACATATAACACCACATTTTTCAATGTTTAACTATATAATATTGTCTCCACTTCTATATTATTTTAATCCATCTATCTCAACCCCTTTATTAATCCCATGGAATCATGGGTGACGAGTAATTTGATTAAATTTTGATGTTTTTCCATCCATTTTTATACTTATGTCCATTATTTTAATTTCTACAAAGATTGGATCCCTCCAAACATTCATAAAATAATGGTATTCGGAACCTTTCTACTCAGATCATATTAACTATATTAAACATCCAAAAATGGTAATGGATTGAGTAGTAATAATCCTTGATCATATCTAACATCATTTTTTCAAAATGGTGCAATCATTTTATTTTAATATATACTTGATGCTCTTCTGATCTATATTTATATCACGCTTCTCATTATAGAGATATATAAAAAAAATAATCATTCCAAAGACTACTGTGTCCAAGTACATATCATTATTCAGAAAGTTCATCTTGTGAATAATTAATTTTAATGATGTATAGGTTTTAAATTTCACATTTATTATGATTACATATATCAATCCTTTAATATATTCCAAACATATGTAAAAATATTTCCCCCTAGTGGGATGTCTGTGTAAAATAATTAAGGTTTCCATTTTTCTTATATTTTTGATTATATATTCTATTAAATTATTCTAGAAAAAAATCATCGACTTATGAATTATCTATGTTATTGGGTTCATAAATCAAGATATTTTACAAAATAGTCTGTAATACAGCTCAAGTAATCCATGAATAATAAATAAATCTATTTCAATTGCTTTTCTGGGACATTCCCCAATCCCCTCTATCTTTGATGGATCCACAGATATCCCTTTATTGGTGTAAACATTCCCTATGATTGTTACATACTTCATCCAAAATATAAATTTACTATACTTCACATATAACATCCCTCAACTCAAATTACTTCCAATGTACTCCAATTCTCCCCATGTTTCTAAATAATTTTAGTGAATATAAGAATATCATCTATAAACACAATAAATAAAAAACTTTAAAATCTTTATATACTCTTCTCATCACGTCCATGATGATTTTTGGGGCAGTAGTGGGTCCTAATTTCACCAATATGAACTAAAATTGACCATGATATGTTTGAATGGTTGTTTTGGGTATACATCATTTTTTATATTTAATTAATAAATATCAAATTTGAACCCACATTAGATAAGCACTAGTCTCATTATTGAAGACTGGATAAGTAATCACTCTATGGTGGGGGGAATTTTATCTTCATCATGATCATGTTATGTTCATGATAATCAATGCTATGTTACATTTATTTACCCATCATTTTGTAGAAGATGATATGTTCACCACATGGTGAACAAAAATCTAATATACCAATTATAGTGACGTTTATTATTCAATTATTCTCATTAAACAGTATTAATTATCTATTATGTTTTGGATAATTTTAAATTATTTGATTATATGTTCAATTGAGAACTCAAACATACAGTTTAGAGGAGGACTACGAAACTCTTCTAGGAATACAAAAGATTATTTCCATAATATATGCATGTCTTCTAGTGTATTCAACTCTATTGTATTTATAATTTTTGTTAGACATCATTTATCATAAGGAAATCAAATCCATTCTTGAGAAAAATCATCCAATGGAAATTCATCTTCTACATTTACATTGATTAAAAGTATGGAATTTTTGGGATATAGGATTTTATTTCATCATCTATAAAATTTAATTTAGTTATATATAATTATGGTTAATATTTTCCCAGTACATCGTAAAATTATACAAAAGGGGGTACGATGATGTTTAATAATAGATTCATCCAACTTGTTTTTAGTGGGGAAGAGTTATATAATTCGGATGCAATAATTTATTATTTTTTTGTTTTCATTGTTAACTCAAACTCCAGGAATAATATGGTATTTTAATAGTTCAACTAAACATGTATGTTATGAAGGAATGTATAGATCCATATTCAACTAGTATATTCATTATCTAATAATTTATTACTACTCTACATATCACCCATTAATATTAAGAATCCACCATATTAGTGGTTCTAACATAGTCCCATCCTTAATCTGTTGGCTATGGATGTTTTTATCACATATATTCAATAACCCTTATCTTTGGATAATAGTTTTATTACATTCGGTGTTCTTTATAGTTGAAACATTAAGCCATTGGTTGACTATTTAATGGGACATTTTATTTCATCCATCACATTAAATAAATTATTCATATTCTTATGAAATTTAATATATTTTTTCCTTCCCTTTAACACATGAAACAATATCTTTTCCCCTTGATATAGTTTTTATGATTATTTGTTTCATACCCTTATAGAATGTTGGAAACTTGATATTCATTATAGAATGTGTATTATTTCTTGTCCATAGGAATTAAAATCTATTCATCACATATTTTATTTGTTTTCATGAGACTATTAGGAATCTCCAACATATTTCTCAATCTTAATGGAACTATAGAAAATTTCCTAAAAAATATCAATGTCCTGATTCACCAAATATTTTCAAAGACTCGTCTTGAAACAAATAAATAAGCGGCATATGATAGTTTTGTGGTTAATGAAAATTTTGGAGGTGTATTAGAAAATCTTTATAATATTTTGAATATAAGAAAAACTATTTCCATCCTCATTTTCATTATATCAAAATTTTATCTATCCATTTTAAAGTTTTGAGTGTGTGTAAAATATTTATTTTAAAAATAATTAAATTCATACAACTCTATTGATTTGACATCTTCCTTGGGATTTGTATTCATGATCAAATTATATCAATAATTGGATTCACCTTCTAAGAAGTAAATGAAAAATGTGACATTCCTTAATTTATATAATTATTGGATAAAGAATATATTCTCTATAATTTTAATCAATTGTTATGAAATTAGGTGATAAAAATATCCACTAAATTTTAAAATTTTTTGTCGCATAATGGATTCCACATTAATATTCCACCCCATTAGAGAATGAGTTTGTTCATCATGATTCACATTGTTACCCATAACTTGAGTCATTTTCATAGTACATCCATGATGTCATTGAATTTTTAATCTATCATATTAAGAATTTTTGTAGGTAAATAATCTCATTTTCAATCACATATATTGTTAAAATTATTCCTCGTATTACCATACATTTTTAAAATAAAGGAATGTTTATGAAAAGGATATGTTACTCAATGTGAGTATAAAATGTTGAAATACAAAACAATGTAGGAATGTAATATATACCTGAACATATGAATTTATAAAATTAAATTTATGTAAACCATTTTCTATTTTCCTATTAGGTTCTCTAAAATTACAAGATATTTAAATAATTTATAATATGTCATAATGAAAATATGAATTCTCCAAATAATATCACATGGGAGTGTCTATCTATATGGGGGGTCTTGGGTTATCTCTTCATGAATCTAGTGAAGATTGAGTAGATATTCAAAAATGATTATTCCATATGATTACACTGCGGTGAATATTTTTAACAACCGTATCCACATTCTAGTATCTAAACAATGATGTAATTTCTATGAAACCAAATACTCTATGCATTGAAAAATTATTAGAATCTTTTACATTAAATCATCCCTAGTTATTTATCCAATGGTTTATCAATCTAAATACTCCTAAATAACACAACATTATTATGACACAAACTATAAAAACCCTTATTTATAATATATTTTATTTCATGATTTTTAACATAAATATCCATATAATATATTAAAAATAATATAGAGGCATTGTGTCATTGAGAAATTATAAACATAAAAAGTTAACTTATAATACGAAAACAATATTTTTTTAAATCTCTATAATGTTCTCATTGTGTAATGTGAAATAATTATTCAATATGGGATAACCTAAAGACATACAAAATGAATATTATGAGTTATAATGCTTGATAAGAGAATATTCAATCCTGACATGATGAAAATAATGCATGTGAAACAAGAGGCATATCATGGTAACATAAAATAGTGAAAATCATAAACATAAAAATTCCTGAATGAAATGAGAAAATTATATCAAAATATAATGTATTCCTGGGAATATGGAATCAATATAAAACATGACAACAATTAGCACAATTAATGTTTATGTAAAAACCCCAACTCTAGAAACTGATAACAGATATCTACTTTTACAAATTGGTATAAAATAAAAAAGATATCATCCAGAAGAACCAATCAGTTTAGTTTTCTTAAGAAACCCAATAAAATCATGGTTCACATATTACATAAGAAATAGAATAAATTTATTCATGGGACATTGGTTTAAATAATTCCCTAGTTATGTAATGTTGAATTAGAAGATAATAGTGGTATCTTTTATTCCATAAAATAATTAGCCTGATTACCCTTGTCTTAAAACATGTGACAAACTCACATTACTCTCCAGAATAATCTTGGATGATTCCATAATTTTCTCATAATGATAATTTATTTATTCTCTTATTCTTCTTTGATCTGATCTAATTTTCATAGTTTTTAGTTGGCAATTAATTTTCATGACTTCCATCTAATATATAGCATCTAAAAAATTTCATATATATGTTAATGTAAATTGATACTATATCATCCTATGATGATATCCTTAATGAAACTACATACATTCCAAGGATCATCTTAATCACATCAATGAAATTGGAAATCCTATTTTTAGGATTATGTATATTTTCTAAATTAAGATTGGATAACCTTGTAATGTATCCCTCATACTCTGTTATAAATTCATTTTTCTTATAATTTATATTGAGGAGTTTTTTCACAATTTTATCACACTATTCTCATGGGATGTAATTCCCAAGTAAAATTTCATTAAATGTTCTCCATTCTATACATTATATTTCTTCATCATCTTATGTATTTTGGTTCAACAACCAACATTGATATAATTCTCTTTTAAAAATGCATACTTTTAAAATAATTTTTTCACTTCCATTAAATCCCAAATAAAGGAATATCTTTTAAGAGACATAATCTATTTCTATGCTACTAATAGATTAGTAATTTATTTAATTTATATAGTACTCTATCATATAATGGGATCCAATATAGAAGATTCATGTTTTATAACATCATGCTACTTGGGAACGGATATTTATCATATCCTATATTAGATAACCTAAAATTTCCATGATCAAACCAATCAAAATACCAACTTTATTCATTTTCTCATCAAGGAAATATATTCATTATCTATGGATATTGATTCCATTTCTTAAATTATGTTTTATTGTTGAATAATTCAACAAACTGAGTTATCTCATAATAATCATGAAAATTGATCCATTAAATAAAAATCCATCTCATAGAAAAAGTGTTCAAATACTATAAGGGATTTTCACAATTCTCATGTTAGATTTGATCATTTAAAATCATTTTCTCTAGGATTCCAGTAAATGTATGATGGTATTAATCATAAAAACCCCATATCTTTTAACAAAAAGGATGTTTATACTTTATTACATTGTTATAAAACACAATGGACTTTATCCTAAATGACTGACCAATTTAGTATTCTTTAATAACTAGATACAAATATTATTTCAAAATTATATTTTAAATATAAAAAATATAGTATGAAATATATATTACTTCTATGAAGATATTTTTAAGATCATCTTCCATATCATATGGAATATAAAAAAAATAATGGGTGAGCTTATATTCCATATAATAGTTATATAGAGTAAAAGAAATCATGAATCGTTAAGTTGTATTTATTATTTCAAGGAAAATGACTACAAATAGATGTCATTTAATTAATAAAATGATCATGAAATGCATCCATGGATAATATTAATGCAATAATTTTATAGATATTTATAAAAAAATTCATAATTAAGGAAATTATAAATATTTAACATCAATATTTTAGAAATCATGATATATATATCGTCCAATCATTGTTCCAATATAGCTTAATGGATAGGTCCTTAAACAAAAAACCCCATTTATTTATTATTTTGTTATTTTTATCATGAGGAATATTTATGCATTGAGGCCTATATAATTAAAGGGTCATCCCATCACTATAAATTTAATTCATTCCACATATAATTAGTGACATATTTTATTTATAAAAATAGTTTTTTAATCAAATATATAAATTTAGTAATGAATATGAATTATCAATATTTACACCCCAAGTCGATTAAATCTCATAGAAAAACGACGTTTATAAATTTTTTAAAAGGATTAATAAGTATTCATATAAATGATTTGGATATTTAATATAAATGAAATTTACAATGAAAAATTATCCATAGAATGTGAATGTTTCGTGACAATTTTTATGTACATTGAATTATTCATGAGTTAAGAGATGATCATGAATTCATGATAAATATAATTTTAAATGAAATAAATCCTTTTGGAATATGGAAGATAAATATTAAAAGAATATTTCGTTGAAGTGTTTCAATTTTGAACCATTTTAATACAATTTAATTAACTAATGATCCAAAAACTATTATGGTAATGAGGAAGGCTATAAACATCGTATACATGAAAAGAAACATTCGATTTTAAATTTCATAGAGAAAGATGAGATTGACCTCATTTAGGAATGTATGATAAATATTCCTTTCCAAATATGTAAAATTTGAAAGATAATGTAAAAAATTAATAATAAATCATTTGGGTAAAAAAATGGAATTGGTATTTTCTAATTTTATGGATATTAAAGAAAAATATACCTAATAAAAGAGATATAAGATCATCCCTTATTTTAATGATTAATCCTAAAATAATAAGCTGAATTCAATAATTAATCATTTTCCATAAATATATAACTGAGATGAATACCTAAAAGGGGATATATACATACTACATAAAATTAAATAGGTCAATAATACCAAATAGTTCAAAATGGAGTAGAAATTGAGACAAAATCACTTACTTTAATTATGACTTGTCATGTGAATTATCTACCATTATAAATAACTATAACATTTTAATTATTTACATTCTTTAGAATAATTTTTAAATTGATTATTTCTTTTATACTACATATTTTCGTTTTATTTTTAATTACTTAATAAATTAAGTTCTCCTTTGGTGTTTTCATGATATTGGGTTCATATGTCCAAAATGAGTATGGTAGGTTGAGTATCGAAAAAGAGTACACAATTTCATCTTCTAAAGAATAATAATCATGGAATAATTAGTTTTTTTATTCATGAAATTTAATATAAAAACAACTTGAAATATAGTAATAAAAAATGATATATGATACAATCATAGAGTTCTAAGTTGTACATATGCATGAGTAACGTTTCCATTTTTCAATGATCAATATGGAATGAATATAAGAATTTGTTTATCTTTCCATAAATAATATTATATAATAAATTGAATATTATTTATTTAAACAGATGTAAATATACTTTCTATGTTATTCAATTGTGGAAAAAAACACATCACATCATGGAGGGGGTAGTCTATACGTACACACAAACGACGTTATCAATTTCAATAAATGGAATGTTAATAAAGTATGTGATATATAAAATTCACAGAAAAAAATATGTTATCAATTTCATATATATATATATATATATATATAAATTATATACATCACTATAACCAATCATGATAGGTGGTGAGGGGAAATTAATTACATTGGATCAGGAGGTGCTGGTCCACTGTAGACATGAATGAATATTTTTTTTCCATTTGATTGGAGGGGAATTGAATATAGGGTATTACATAATTATAAAAATATTTACTTATTTTTATTATACTTTTTATTTATTTATTTATCTTTTTATTTTATTTTATGTCGGAGGAAGAATAAATAAAATTTATATTCATGGTTATGAACGATACCCTTTCATTGGAAAAGCGCTTCATATTTATACTCAATGAATTCCTATGATGGTTTTATGATCAAAACATGGACTTTATGTTATTATGAGGGTTGTATGTAATGACTTTGTGTAACACCCCAAGTAAATAAAGAATATGTCATCTTTATATTTATCCATATTTGTGAATCAAATATTAATATTACTTTAAAGGGGATTCTTTGCTCGATAGCGTACCCAACACGCAACAACGAGTTTCATGGTAATCTTAAGTTGCACTCTAATAATAAAATAATATTATTTTAAATGGTAGTTAAAATGTAGCCGTTGTATTGGCGGGAATGGATATAAATAACTAAAATATGATTATATATGTTTTTAAATGTTTTTACATTTATCCAATAAAAGATAAAGGCTTAAAATACAGAAAGAATACAATTTTAGGCGTATATGCCCTAGTTTTCACTAAAGGTTCACTTATCACCTTTTGATGGCGTACTGTCATTAAATATAGTTTTGATCACTCTTATACATTCTTTTGGACCAAATAAAACTCTTCTTTAGAATCAGGACATTAAATTTTACTTTGTGTAAATTTTTGGTATTTTTCTGCTAAAGTTCATTTTTTAATGAATAGTGTAAAATGTTGTATTTTAATTCAAAAACTCTTTCTAATATAATTTATTTATATGATTAGATTATCTTTTGAATTGGTTTTAATGTTAAATTATAATATATTTTTACCATTAAATCCAATAGTGGTCGTTGGAATTAATTTCACTTTGAAATCGGACTTAAACTAGTGTCAATTTTTTGATACTTATTGTTTCATAAAAACACGCTATTTGCTCTGACAGCGGGAATTAATTATTAAATTAATTTATGTGACTTATATGTTTCGAATTTTGTAAAATAAACTTCATTTTTGAATTCGTAATATCAAATATAGCTTAGGGTGAATTTTTGGTAATTTTCTGAAAATCTTAAATTTTTGATGAATAGTGAAACCACTAAGTGGTACTTATAAAGACTGATTTTCCGTTTAAATGAAATTTTTCCATCATTGTGTTTTGAATTTCAAAAATCCGACATACATGGTTGTCATTAAGAAGTAAAATGTGGTTCAATGGGATAAAAATAATTTTTTGGTGAATAGTAACTTATTAAGTTTTTAATCGCGATTAGTGGGAATTAGGGTAGTTTAAGGTATAAATAATGCTTTAATAATATAAAATGACCTAGACACATGTCCAAACCTTATTGGTTGTGTCATGGTCGACCAAGAAAAGCCATGGGTCAACTTGGGGACCCCATGGAGATACTTTGGTTGGGAAATGACATAAATAACTTTTTATTTAATGTAAAAGAAAAAATGACACAAACATAATATGTTTTACGAAAACAATTTTTATATGGTGTTATAAAGATCGGTTTTTTTATTATAAATAGTCATTGGAAAGATAAAAAGATTTACTACATCATAGTAGTTTTTTTATAATTTTTAGACATTATATAAATTAAATTATTTATGACATAATAATGATGCAGTGATGACATCATTATTTGACAATTTAAATAAAATGGAAAGATAATGTAAAATCTATGAACTACACATGTCCAAAACTTATTGGATGGGTGTATTTAGAACCCTTATCACCTTATACACGAATTATATCAATTTGGGACCTTTTAAAACCGAAACACATTTTCAAATAAAGTAATATTTCTTTACTTTCCAAAAGTGCCCCTCCTCTCCTCTTATAAAAGGCCCCCACCTCTACCACCATACACACACTCCTCAAGCCTTTGGCTCGGCCAAACCCAGCCCATTTACTCTCTCCACATCCCTATCCTCATCCTAGAGTATTCCCTTTGGGAATAATCCTTTCAATGAAAGCCTTTAGGCTCAAATCAAAAGGAGTTACACTTTTAAAGGTAATTCATTCTCTCTTGTTCATTTGTTTTATTTCGCTTCTCCAACCCCCTAAACTCTTTCTATTTATTTCTTTTGTAACAAAAAAAGTATCTTCAATATAATAGGATGTTTGTATAAGATTTATTCGAGCTAAACTCTCACACAACTACATCAAATGGTTAAAGAACATACGGTTTCCGTGGATGGAGAAATTGTGCCTCCCGAAACGATGATTGTTCAATACTCATTTAACACCTTCAAAGGTGGCCATTATGATGTCACTATTATTATATATGATATATAATATGTTTATGTTTTACTTATGCTTCTTTATTTTTCATTTGTGTCTTATCTTTATGGCTTCCATTATGGGTATACGCGATATCTTCATTTTAGGAAGTGCAGACTGCCGCCCCCTCAAAGTGATGTGATTCGTTAATGCCATACGTGGGATGTATAAAGGATGGATTTAATGTTATTATATTGATGTTATACTGGAATTATTATTTACCTCTATATCATTATTATTTCTTTCCATTAAAGTATGAGATAGAAATGAAAGTAGCGTTCATGCGTATGTACGGCTTACGGTCTCCATTAACGGTGCATTTCATTTCTTATCCCCAAATGTAATGTACTATTATAAGTACATATATATAATGGATATATATTATGTATGATACATCTAAATGATTAATATAATTTTGGAATTAAAATATACATACCTCTCATATAGTTTTAATTCCATTAATACGACATAGAAATGAAAGTAGCGTTCATGCGTACGTACGGCTTAGCGTCTCCATTAACGGTGCATTTTATTTATTACCTCTAAATGATTATGTAATGTTATAAATAGATGCATTTACTGGATATATATGACATATATGATATCTACATCATGAATACAATTCTGGATATAATAAACATTTGGCCACACGAACAACATGTAATTGTAAGAAATCCACTTTCGACTTAAGAACCTAATATCGGAAAAACAAATATTATTAACTTAAATGATTACATAATGTTTATGACTTGGTAATAAGTGATATTAAAGGAATAATGAACTTGAAAAAGGTTCTTAAGGAAGTATAAATTAACTCAAGTTTTTTATTAAGTAGATTAAAGAACGATCGAGTCATGTCGGACCCGAGGTAAGGGATCCTACAACTCTCTTTCTTTTTAAGTACACTCTTTTATGTCATTTATTTTAAGCTCATCTTTATTATGATTGGGATGTTCTTTTATATTACTCCTACTGTAATTTTTATGTTCATGTGATGAGAGACCCTATTCTCTCTCATCAATCCATTTTGGAAGTTTTGAGTGGCGCCGTTAGGCTGCCGAACTTTCGTAAGAGATCTAACCTCTCTCTTTCTTTTTAAGTACTCTCCTTTATGTCACTTCTTTTAGTCTAATCTTTGTAATGTTGGTGGATGTTCTTTTATATTACTATTTCTGTACATTTTATTGTAATGTGATGAGATACCCTATTTGATCTCATCAATCCATATTCAGAAGTTTTATGTGACGCCGTTAGGCTGCCGAGTTTTTGTAAGGGATTTTTCATCTCACTTTTATTCCCATGAGATTTATGCTACATTTTCCACAAATTCAATTGAGTGGTGTATGTACTGCCAATTATTCTACTCTTTGTGTAATATACTTTCATTTATGAATATTTACATCAATGATCTATTGTCCTTCTTTCATGGGGTGTATGTTTTGAAAGATACCCAAGTCGGTAAGGGAACCTTTCACCCTCCTCTTTTTTTAAAAGACTTCTTTTGTTGGGTCTTTTAATTTACATATTGTTATGTTGGTATATTTTCTCATATATCCTTATTGATTTAAATTTTATGTCCAAGTGATGAGATACACTTTTTATCTCTCATCAACTCATTTTGATGTGATGCCATTAGGCTGTCAAGGGAACTTTTTAACCCAATTTCGATTTCTTTGGGTTCAACATGTAGTCATTGAATATGTCATCCATTGAATATGTGTGAATGATCTTTTATTGTTTTACACTTAATATCCACTTATATTGGGTGTATTTATATTTTTCACACATATTTTTGAGATTCATTTGTCCTTAATTTAAGGATACCTTTTTTATAAGGGATTTCATCACATTTGGCATTTCTATTGAGGGTTCATTGTTGTTAAGCACCGCTTCACTCTTATATGGTGTATATACTATCCTTCGGAGTATTATATCATGAATACATTTATTCTCATGATATTATAATGTTATGACTAAATATTATTCCTCAATTATTGTATTCAAGTGTCTATAATTTTGGTAAAACCCCTTTAACCAAAATGTCATTTTAAATGTTTTAATTATTTTTTCTTATTAATATCCATGTTTTCAAAATGGTTTTAAGGATTTATTTATATGGATATTAATGGTTTAAAATTTTAAGCTTCATGGTGGTATGGGACACTTTGATTCAAAAATCTCTTTATTAAATGTTTTAAATGGTTTTGAAAATGGTTTTGATAAAGGATTCTATTATGATATATTGTGATGTGGAAATTTTATCATTCCTTTATATTGGTTTTATGTTTCATGATTTTATATTGGTACTTGGACATTTTAACGGGTGGTTACGCTATAAACCATATGACGGGTGGTGCCGTGAATACCAGGACGGGTGGTTACGTTATAACCTCCAATGCATTGGGTATGGAAGTCGGCCGTATGGCTATTCCATTAAGTATGTATGGAAATTGCCCATATGGCTATTCCATTAAGTGATATGTGTGGAAGTCGAACGTATGGTTATTCCACTTAAGTATGTTTATGTCCCAAGTTACCTTTATATATGTAATGTGTTCTTTATATGGGTTTTATGGTAATCCTTTGGTTACAAAAAGGTAAGTAATGATACTTTATTCAGTGAAGAGTTTTTACTACTTCATGAAGGTGAAGGTATTACTTTGATAGAGTATACATGGTTTACTTGATGTTTGAAAACGTAACCGTTTTTATTCTTTGTGTATCCCTTACTGAGCTTTTTATGCTCACCCCAAGTTTTTTTAAAATGTTTTTCACAGGACTTAAAGTGGAATAAGGTCAAGGATGGGATCAAGGGAATGTCTCTCTATATAAGACATGGAACTAGACGTGTTTCATTTTAAGAGTTTTTATTTTATGGAAATTTAGTAGAAGCGAATACTTTGTAATCTTTTATGATGTAATAGTTATGTCCTAATTCTCTAAAACTCTAAACCTGAAAAGATCTTCAATTTGAATTACTCATTTAATTCAATACTAAGTAAGGATTAAGGCTGGGGCCTTATAGTTGGTATCAGAGGTTGGTTAAGATAACTTTAGAGGTTAGGATATTCTTTAAGAAAAAGTAAAATTACCATAATGGATAGGATTTCAGAAAGAGTCCTAGTTTTAGATAAAGTGAATGAGTAAGTGTATCTTAGTGTTTACCTTCCTCATTAGTACATGATGGTTTTGTTGATATACTCACACTGACATTTCTATTTTTAGTGAATGGATGGATCTAGAAGGCACCAAAGAGACAACAGGTTTGAAGGAAATTGTAGTGGTTCTCTGATTAAGATACTAGATAAAATGGAGGATTCAATGGGGAAACTCGTGGTTGTTTTAAACCAAATATCAAGGAGTCATGATCAACCACTTGAACCTTGGTATGTTCTGTAATGCATCATGTACGAGATGACTAATCCATGTGGAAGTTCAGGTAATAATTATAAAGGTAACCATTAGAGTTTATATGATCCTTACTTTTTAGGTAATTATGGGTTACTCTATGATATGATGGAAAATGAAAGGAATGAGATAAACATGAGGTTAAAATATGTTATGATTATTCTTGAATATTTTATCTCATTTTGGGGAATTTTTTAAGAATTATAATGTTTTTGAAAAAGGACAACACGTAGACCGTGTGACATCCCGTCACGTCGGACAAAGCTGCGGGAATCGAACCCACAACCAAAGTGTGACAGTTATTTATCGCCTACCACTGGACTACGTGAAGTCCCTGGTTAGTTTGACGGATTATTTCTGGTTATATGATTTTATGAACTAAGAGTAAGATTATTTTGGGTTATTTATGAAAATGATTAACCTATCCTGGAGGATATGTGATTAGGTTAATTACTTTTCAATACTGGACTTTAGGAGCAACTGGTGTTGTTTGGAGATAAATGTTACGATTTAACTTGGATGACTATGTGACTAAATCCTTAAAATTTTTGGGTTTCAATCTTATATTGGTTTACTTTGAGGAATTTTTATGGACAAATTTGTTTACCGGATGGTCCTCGTTGAACTTTGGGTTTTGTTGGACATATTTTGGGGATTAATGATAGATTTTCTTTTTAATGGGTTATCCTTTTCTGGATTATCTGACCTTGTACTAACCTTTTTGGTTTTGGTTTTGGTTAAAGCCTAAAGACATGGGATGTATATAGTTATCTTTTGTGGATTAGGTGATTCTCTAGAAGTTGATTATAGTACTCTTAATGCGAGCAAGTCTCCCTAAATACTCGTCTTTTTAAAAAAATATGAGTTTGATTAAGGAATCTAGTAAAAGTTGAAAGTCAACATGATAAGTGATTATGTTTCCTTATGAATAAATTCCTCAATAAAAAGTAACTTAAAACAAAAATTTTGTCTATTAACTTTTACTACTGGGGAATCGAATACCGTTTAACCCATCACAAGTCTGTGATTCTCTCATGGTTAACTTTCTCCTAAACATGTTTTCTATCACACTCCATCAGAACATGACCCTATGTTTTCTCCTCCATGTCCATGTTTTCATACTTGGAATCCTATTATGGGTTAACTCAGGTGACCATTATACTTATCTTTCTTTATTTTAAAGTGATTGTTTTACCAATCCTTGTTCCGATGTGGGACATTCAAGGATGTTTCCAAGCCCAATTTTAAAATTGCGAGGACGCAATTCCCAAAAGGGGGGAAGGATGTAACACCCCAGGTAAATAAAGAATATGTCATCTTTATATTTATCCATATTTTTGAATAAAATATTAATATTACTTTAATGGAGATGCTTTGCTCGATGGCGTACTCAACACGCAACAACGAGTTTCTTGGGATTCTTACGTTGCACTCTAATAATAAAATAATATTATTTTAAATGGTAGTTAACATGTAGCCGTTGTATTGGCGGGAATGGATATAAATAACTAAAATATGATTATATATGTTTTTAAATGTTTTTACATTTATCCAATAAAAGATAAAGGCTTAAAATACAGAAAGAATTCAATTTTAGGCGTATATGCCCTAGTTTTCACTAAAGGTTCACTTATCGCCTTTTGATGGCGTACTGTCATTAAATATAGATTTGATCACTCTTATACATTCCTTTGGACCAAATAAAACTCTTCTTTAGAATCGGGACATTAAATTTTACTTTGTGTAAATTTTTGGTATATTTCTGATAAAGTTCATTTTTTAATGAATAGTGTAAAATGTTGTATTTTAATTCAAAACCTCTTTTTAATATAATTTATTTATATGATTAGATTATCTTTTGAATTGGGTTTAATGTTAAATTAGAATATATTTTTACCATTAAATCCAATATTGGTCATTGGAATTAATTTCACTTTGAAATCGGACTTAAACTAGTGTCAATCTTTTGATACTTATTGTTTCATAAAAACACGCTATTTGCTCTGACAGCGGGAATTAATTATTAAATTAATTAATGTGACTTATATGTTTTTAATTTTGTAAAATAGACTTCATTTTTTAATTCGTAATATCAAATACAGCTTAGGGTGAATTTTTGGTAATTTTCTGAAAAACTTCAAGTTTTGATGAATAGTGAAACCACTAAGTGGTACTTATAAAGAATGATTTTCCGTTTAAATGAAATTATTCCATCATTGTGTTTTTAATTTCAAAAATACGACATACATGGTTGTCATTAAGAAGTAAAATTTGGTTCAATGGGATAAAAATAATTTTTGGTGAATAGTAACTTATTAAGTTCTTAATCGCGATTAGTGGTAATTAGGGTAGTTTAAGGTATAAATAATGCTTTAATAATATAAAATGACCTAGAAACATGTCCAAACCTTATTGGTTGTGTCATGGCCGACCAAGAAAAGCCATGGGTCAACTTGGGGATCCCATGGAGACACTTTGGTTGGGAAATGACATAAATAACTTTTTACTTAATGTAAAAGTAAAAATGACACAAACATAATATGTTTTACGAAAACAATTTTTATATGGGGTTATAAAGATCAGATTTTGATTATAAATAGTCATTGGAAAGATAAAAAGATTTCCTACATCATAATAGTTTTTTTATAATTTTTATACATTAAATAAAGTAAATTATTTATGACATAATAATGATGCAGCGATGACATCATTATTTGACGATTTAAATAAAATGGAATGATAATGTAAAATCTATGAACTACACATGTCCAAAACTTATTGTATGGGTGTATTTCGAACCCTTATCACCTTATCCAGGAATTATATCAATGTGGTTCCTTTTAAAACCGAAACACATTTTCAAATAAAGTAATATTTCTTTACTTTCCAAAAGTGCCCCTCCTCTCCTCTTATAAAAGGCCCCCACCTCTACCACCTTACACACACTCCTCAAGCCTTTGGCTCGGCCAACCCCTGCCCATTTACTCTCTCCACATCCCTCTCCTCATCCTAGAGGATTCCCTTTGGGCAGAATCCATTCAAAGAAAGCCTTTAGGCTCAAATCAAAAGGAGTTACACTTTTAAAGGTAATTCATTCTCTCTTGTTCATTTGATTTATTTTGCTTCTCCAACCCCCTAAACTCTTTATATTTATTTCTTTTGTAACAACGGCAGTATCTTCAATATACTAGGATGTTGTTATAAGATTTATTCGAGCTAAACTCTCACACAACTACATCAAATGGTTAAAGAACATACGGTTTCCATGGATGGCGAAATTGTGCCTCCCGAAACGATGATTGTTCAATACTCATTTAACACCTTCAATGGTGGCCATTATGTTGTCACTATTTTTATATATGATATATAATATGTTTATGTTTTACTTATGCTTCTTTATTTTTCATTTATGTCTTACCTTTATGGCTTCCATTATGGGTATACGCGATATCTTCATTTTAGGAAGTGCGGACTACCGCCCCCTCAAAGTGATGTGATTCGTTAATGCCATACGTGGGATGTATAAAGGATGGATATAATGTTATTATATTGATGTTATACTGGAATTATTATTTACCTCTATATCATTATTATTTATTTCCATTAAAGTATGAGATAGAAATGAAAGTAGCGTTCAAGCGTACGTACGGCTTACCGTCTCCATGAACGGTGCATTTCATTTCTTATCCCCAAATGTAATGTACTATTATAAGTACATATATATAATGGATATATATGATGTATGATACATATAAATGATTAATATAATTCTGGAATTAAAATATACATACCTCTCATATAGTTTTAATTCCATTAATACGACATAGAAATGAAAGTAGTGTTCATGCGTACGTACGGCTTACCGTCTCCATGAACGGTGCATTTCATTTATTACCTCTAAATGATTATGTAATGTTATAAATACATGAATGTACTGGATATATATGACATATATGATATCTACATCATGAATAAAATTCTGGATATAATAAACATTTGGCCACACGAACAACATGTAATTGTAAGAAGTCTACTTTCGACTTAAGAACCAAATATCGGCAAAACAAATATTATTAACTTAAATGATTACATAATGTTTATGACATGGTAATAAGTGATATAAAAGGAATAATGAACTTGAAAAAGGTTCTTAAGGAAGTATAAATTAAATCAAGTTTATTATTCAGGAGATTAAAGAACGATCAAGTCATGTTGGACCCGAGGTAAGGGATCCTACAACTCTCTTTCTTTTTAAGTACACTCTTTTATGTCATTTATTTTAAGCTCATCTTTCTTATGATTGGGATGTTCTTTTATATTACTCCTACTTTAATTTTTATGTTCATGTGATTAGAGACCCTATTCTCTCTCATCAATCCATTTTGGATGTTTTGAGTGGCGTCGTTAGGCTGCCAAACTTTCGTAAGAGATCTAACCTCTCTCTTTCTTTTTAAGTAATCTCCTTTATGTCACTTCTTTTAGGCTCCTCTTTGTAATGTTGGTGGATGTTCTTTTATATTACTATTGCTGTACATTTTATTGTAATGTGATGAGATATCCTATTTGATCTCATCAATCCATATTCGGATGTTTTATGTGGCGTCGTTAGGCTGCCGAGTTTTTGTAAGGGATTTTTCATCTAACTTTTATTCCCATGAGATTTATGCTACATTTGCCACAAATTCCATTGAGTGGTGTATGTACTGCCAATTATTCTACTCTTTGTGTAATATACTTTCGTTTATGAGTATTTACATCAATTATCTATTGTATTTCTTTCATGGGGTGTATGTTTTGAAAGATACCCAAGTCGGTACGGGAACCTTTCACCCTCCTCTTTTTTTTAAAGACTTCTTTTGTTGGGTCTTTTAATTTACATATTGTTCTGTTGGGATATTTTCTCATATATCCTTATTGATTTAAATTTTATGTCCAAGTGATGAGATACACTTTTTATCTCTCATCAACTCATTTTTATGTGATGCCATTAGGCTGTCAAGGGAACTTTTTAACCCAATTTCGATTTCTTTGGGTTCAACATGTAGTCATTGAATTTGTCATCCATTGAATATGTGTGAATGGCCTTTTATTGTTTTACACTTAATATCCACTTATATTTGGTGTATTTATATTTGTCACACATATTTTTGAGATTGATTTGTCCTTAATTTAAGGATACCTTTTTTATAAGCGATTTCATCACATTTGACATTTCTATTGACGGTTCATTGTTGTTATGAACCACTTCACTCTTATATGGTGTATATACTGTCCTTTGGAGTATTATATCATGAATCCATTTATTCTCATGATATTATAATGTTATGACTAAATGTTATTCCTCAATTATTGTATTCAAGTGTCTCTAATTTTGGTAAAACCCCTTTAACCAAAATGTCATTTTAAATGTTTTAATTATTTTTTCTTATTAATATCCATGTTTTCAAAATGGTTTTAAGGATTTATTTATATGGATATTAATGGTTTAAAATGTTAAGCTTCAAGGTGGAATGGGACACTTTGATTCAAAAATCCCTTTATTAAATGTTTTAAATGGTTTTGAAAATGGTTTTGATAAAGGATTATATTATGATATATTGTGATGTGGAAATGTTATCATTCCTTTATATTGGTTTTATGTTTTATGATTTTATATTGGTACTTGGACATTTTAACGGGTGGTTACGTTATAGACCATATGACGGGTGGTGCCGTGAATACCAGGATGGGTGGTTACGTTATGACCTCCAATGCATTGGCTATGGAAGTCGGCCGTATGGCTATTCCATTATGTATGTATGGAAATTGGCCGTATGGCTATTCCATTAAGTGATATGTGTGGAAGTCGACCGTATGGTTATTCCACTTAAGTATGTTTATGTCCCAAGTTACCTTTATATATGTTATGGGTTCTTTATATGGGTTTTATGGTAATCCTTTGGTTACAAAAAGTTAAGTAATGATAATTTATTCAGTGAAGAGTTTTTACTACTTCATGAAGGTGAAGGTATTACTTTGATAGAGTATACATGGTTTACATGATGTTTGAAAAAGTAACAGTTTTTATTCTTTGTGTATCCCTTACTGAGCTTTTTATGCTCACCCCAAGTTTTTTTGAAATGTTTTTCACAGGACTTAAAGTGGAATAAGGTCAAGGATGGGATCAAGGTAATGTCATGCTATATAAGACATGGAACTAGACATGTTTCATTTTAAGAGTTTTTATTTTATGGAAATTTAGTAGAAGCGACTACTTTGTAATCTTTTGAGATGTAATAGTTATGTCCTAATTCTCTAAAACTCTAAACCTGAAAAGATCCTCAATGTGAATTTCTCATTTAATTCAATACTATGTAAGGATTAAGGTTGGGGCCTTATACTTTGGTATGGATTCTCCAAAACCAAAAGGCTTCTAAACTATAGAGAGGAGAGGATAGGGGTGTAATTTTATAAGTGGTGGGAGGGTACACTGAGAATATTTAAAAAGAATTAAATACATTAATGTACCAGAATGGATTAGGGCCTCCCTGAAACCCATACACCCAAAAATTTATTATAAAAAATATAATTGTCAATTTATTAAATGAGGTACAATGAGATTGTTCCAACAAGGGAATAATTTACCAGAAAATAAGTTGATAAGAAAAACATCTAAACCATTCATTTAAATACACGATGGATCTCAGTTTGAAAAAGTAATCATTAATTAATTTTCCCTAATTACCAAGACCTTTTAAAAGTAATCATGTAAAAAATAATAGTCTACAATCAACCCATTGCTGCAATATATAGGTATTCATTGCACACTGCACATAGATATAATATCAATATCTAATGCCTCCAAGCTTCTCTTGTATAGTAATGACCTAGAAAAAAAACATTTCCATTGTTAGTGTTAAAATACATAGTATGAACATCCATAATTCATATGTTACTTTCTGGCAGTAAAATACAAAAACAGAGGGGAATGTTTTGAAAAAATCCTCTGTAAGAACCATCATTACATGATTTTCCCTATAATCAATAAAACAACCAAGATCATGAACTCTTACTATGCTATCCCAGTTCCTTGCTTCACATATTCAAAATTTTGTTAGACAGTTTTTGTTTCTTGTAGTCAAGAATATTCAAAAACTCTCTTTCCAAACCCACTTGACCAAGCATCAAAGTAATTATATGAAATGAAATCATGACTAGAATGATTAGCACAACATCATCCAATGCTCAGGTCATCACTGAAACCAACATGTGTAATATGTTAATATGCAAGCATGACGTGCATCATACAGTCATATCTAGTAAGATTTAATACATCATAATGAAAATAGAAGGATTGTTCTTGAGAAAAAAAGTCCTTAAACATTGATTCATGAAACTCATCATAAAAAAGTAGCTCCAAACATCATGTTCCACTGATAAATCTTACATCCAGATAGGTATCATATTGATCATCAGATAATAAATTGTCCTTGAATCATAATGAAAACATTCATAGAGAGAAACATAATGTTGAAATAAAATCGTGATTTTACAAATCTACAATTCCCATTGATAAAATCCATCCATGAGGTCACTAAACATTCATACATCGTGAAGACCACTGACACTAATGACAGCTCTAGAATTCATGTTATGAGGATAAAATTAAAGATGGGAAGAATACAACTAAAAACCAACACAAGATAGTTATTATCACTAATGTTAAAGATAATAAATATCAGCATTCAGATCAAGCTCAAATTCCACTCTATAAAACATATTTTCTTTGATACTCAGATACAAATCAACATTTATCTCCCTGTTATTATATCTTCCAAAATAAAACAATTTTTTTCATCGATACAAGTATGGAATCCATCCTTTTATCTTTACATAATCACATGAGTATATTTTTTAAGTTTAATACTAGTATCTTCTTTCTCTATATCGGAGGAGGAGTCCACTTCATCCGAGGATGTGGAGGAACAATCTTAATTAAAGGACACAGATATAGTTGGATTTTTATTATCTACCAGGTATGGAAGAATGTTCGCTTGTTCCAACTAAATCCCCAAGGATCTAGTGACAATGGTTCTCTCTATCTTAGAGTAATCAATGCATTTTAATGTCATCCTCATATGTGTAATGGTAAATCCACCAGATTCAGTAATATGTTTCATAATTTATTTGCTTCTCAAGTATAGATATTCATCCTCAATTTGATGGGTTTGGTCATTATCAATGTGTAATGAAGTGTTTGGAAGAATTTGGGATGGATAGAGAAATAACAGAGAAATTAGAATTAGTTGTATCATATTGTTCATTTGGAAGTTGTTTCTGTTTTTCAATCAAATAATTTTTCCCTTTATTTAGCAGATATATCTCATTGTGATGATTGATTATGGGGACTTTACTGTAACCCTAATTTCCATGTTAGTTTCCTAGATAAAGGAAGTTAGAGAAGTATCTAGGTAAGTCTTTATAGACCACTTCTTGAAAATAAACTCGTGTCACCATTTTGGATCAAGATAACTAAAGGTAGGTGTTGTGTTAGATCAACATCAACACACAGACACACGCACCCAAACAACGGTCTTGTGTGATTCTGAGTAGCATAATCTATTTTGAGGGGATTCCGAATTAATTATGAATTATTAGGGAGGGCGATTTGTTTCAAGAAGTGCATCAGAACACCTGAGAAGAATATCTAAATGTGGTAAATAGGGGATTCAGTGATAAAGTCAAAGATATGGGACGATTTTAGAAAATTTATTAAGCATCCTCCAAAGGTCCAAGATCCCCTAGGCCAAAACTGATAATAGTCATTATTATAGGAATGGTGTATCACATCATTCAATGAGTTGTACAGACAAATATCGAAATCAAAAAACCCAATGGATTTGAATGGTTTCCGTAGGATGTTCTGTGAGGGATTGTACTTAATGAATTTACCCACATGAAAACATCTGAGATCAGAAGAGAGAAATTTATCATCTTAATTTTAAAAGGTAATGGCCACATGATCTCTATAACGAAAATAATTTAGGAGAATAGATTCATAAAGAATCTAGGAGATAGAAGGTGAAACAAAATTTCCATTAGCATTCCCTATAACCACATCCGTGAATCTATAAGAATCAAACGGGGTAGGGAATCATCATTTGCCACCTTCACTCTCTCTCATCCACTCATTCATTTTTCCACATATTAATGTATTATTCAATTAAATTAGATCCAAAAAGAATAATTTAATATTTAAATATGATATAAGTTCTAAATATGGATATAAACTATGAATTAGATGTTTCTTTTCTCTATTTAAACCTTTTCTCTGTACTTTAACCCCTAGTTAACCAGTTTAAACCTTAATGATGGTAAGAAATATTTACAAATATTAAGGAAAAAATGAAGATATTCTAGACAACTAATATTAATTATCTTCATTATAATAATGGAATCTATTTTGGGAAAATGTAATTCGATTAAGGAGAATGATTTAATTTAAAATTAAACCTGAAAAACTTTTTCACAACTATATTTCAAGAACAAAAATTGTCCCTTAAGTATAAAAATGTTTTTTATAAAAAATTATAGTAAAAAATTCATTTAAAAGACTTTACTTTAATTATAAATAATATAATTTTACTTATTTTTCATAGAATTCTTTTTTTAAAAAAATTTTATATTTTGGGAACATAAATACATATTTCTATAAATTGGTTTATTTTTTCACTATTTGTTGAACAACAAATTATTTCTGAAATAATCCAAAAATATTACAACAACATTATTTTCATATTATAATATTAAAAATAATTTATACTTTACCAAATATTTTTCTAAATTTATATAAAATTCATTGTATTATTTTCACCAAAAAACTAATTAAATCAATTTTAAAGAAATTGTATATTTTTTAAATAAAATGACTTCACTTAAAATATATTGTTTATTTCCTATGAATAATGAAACAAATTATTAATGAGTATGAACAAAATATATATTTAATAACTGGTTTATTCCTATTTATATCCTCTTATTGAGATGCTAGGTTATAATATTCATATTTAAATAATAATTTTTGTTGTTCATTGAAGCTCATTGTTTTATGTTTTATATGTTATTGAACATAGTGTTACTGTAAAATATCATGATATTTCTACACAAACATAAATAAATCGTAAAATATCATGTGTGGGATAATTTTACATTGACTATAGAATATATTTCAAGATATTAATACCTTACATACTTATTTTTTATGCTTTATAGTCACACCCTTTTTATGCCTAACTTTTGGTGTCCCACAGTGATCATGTTACATAAGAAAATATTGCATTATTTCAATATAATTGTTATGAAATTTTATATTCTTAATTAAATGGCCCCAATTAATTAATTATACTTATATCTAGGAGAAAGCCTATGACTGAAAATATGTTTTCGAAATAACAACACAAAATTCATAGCATTGAAAATGAAGAGATTAATTTACAAACATAAAGAGTATAGGAAAAATATTATAAAAGGTATAAATTATATAGGATGGTAGTATGTTATTATTTAATAATAATTTTGAAATAAAATAAATTTTCATAAAAAGAAGGAAAAATAATAAATTTAGAATCAAAACGATTATTACAAATTAAGGTCATGAATGTGGAAAAAGTGGGAGTGAAAACATTACACTGAGATATTTCTTCATAATTATTGGGATGTGCTTTGTGGAACCTCTGAAACTCCTTTTGTATTATATTGATGTATAAAATGATTGTATATTTTTTCTCAGAGGATTGGTAAGGAATATCAATGGAACAATGATTCGACATTTATATCAAAATTGATATAATTTTTTGTTAAACATTAGTCTTGGACATGTAGTTAATAAAAAAGATAAAATGATTAAACAAACCATGTTCATCCCTCTGGTATATTCCCTGATATAGTGGTCTTAAATATTATAATGCCTTATGGACTGAAATTTTTTAATTAATAATATTTTTGGAAGTGGATGTGAGTATTTTATATAAATAATTGTTTTTGAAATAGTTTAAATATACTTTTGGTTTCAGAAGAATTATTATAGGTCTGTAAAATTAATCTTACCACATAAAAAATTATTATTTTTCTGAAGAAAACAATATTTGGTTAATAAATTACTTTATTTTATTTTATACATCACATTTAAGTCATTACGATCACATAATGTTAATGTATATTTATACCGTATTAAAATTATAATAACAAATAAAATATCTCATAAAACAATTAAAAAAATTTGTTAATTTTGATGGGGTAATTTCAAAAATAAAAAACATTTTATCAAAATTATTTTCTTAACATGCTAAAATTAATTATTAAATTAAAAATATAATTTATTTAAAATAATTTATTTTATAATATATTCATATTTTTGATACTATATAAAATTTACTTGGGACAATATAAAGTTATACTATAAATTATATTCAAATAAATAAAGGTTTATAAGTCCATTTAATGGAAATTAAATTTATATCTAAATTTTTAATTTTTTGTAAAACTATATTTTAATTGTATTAATATATTTTTCAAAAATATATTTTGTATGTATCTAAAAAAATATTTATTACATTCATCTTATATTATTGTGTTTTATAACAAAAATGGTAATGAAGTATCCACTACTTAATTTTGAACGTGAATATTTAAATCATTACACTACAAATATCTATATACAAAACAACAAATTGAAGTATCTTACACCTGCACATGAGCCTCAGCTATTTTTTGAGGACTCAGTAGGTGCATCCAAGAGACATGAGATCAAATACAGGTGGACTCTTACATCCAGGTTATTTTAGTAACATTGTAGCAGATACTATAACAGATATTATTCAGTACTGTATCATTTACCATAGCAGATATTGTAGAAGGTATTGTTTAGTACTGTAGCTGTTACTATATGAGGTACTGTAGCAGTTGGAACTATTCATCCATCTGGGCCTTTGGGCCACCGATTTGGTTATCTGGTCTTTCAAGGCTTTCAAGACACCGAAGGCCTTCAGGCCAGTTGATTCTCAAGGCATTTGGGCCACCTTATGGACTTTGGCCCACCCCAAGGCCATCGGGCCAAATGAATGCAGATGTACCGGTCATACAACAAGGGGAAAGGTTTCAGAAGAGGATTAATGGTATGCACATTCGATGGAGCAGAGCTAACTGAAATAGGAAGAATGAGAGGGTATGGCTTTTCCATCGATACAGATCATGTGCAGCTCTGCATAGGACATTTAGTCGGCCAGCGCTGTGAAGTGGAGTGCTGATATCATTACACATGCTGAGGAGGAGCAGTTCTAAGTTTTCTTGTCTTGGTGATTTACTCTAATACCTATGGTTCATTTAATTTTATTTGAGCCTTCGGGCCTTGTAAGGGTTCCACCTTATCCATTGAAAGGTGGACTATAAAAAATAATAAAAAATGAAGTCCTTAGGCCCTTTCTGACCAAGTATTTTAGGCCCTAAATTATAGGTGTATGATGGAATTATTTTCATGGGGTGGTTTACCGAACATTGACTGGGCATTGAAATCTATAATATTGATGTACTATAATAAATTATTCTATCCAAATGCCATTTTTGTAATCTTTTCTTGGGTATCATCATGGGAAACCCTTAGTGATGGAATCTCTTTTATAAGCTCTCATAAATGTGGTTCATTGAGGATGATCCAAAAATTTGATGGCATCACTCCTTTATTCTACATCAATGTAATTTTTTATTATATACTAATATTACTGTTCATTATATAATGGCTATATTACTAATTGTTGGATTGTTCAACAGCCATAATTTACAATGGTATTATTATGGAATTATTTTATAATAAAAATATTGAAGTTGTTTTTGAGTATTTTATGAATTTGTTATATATTTCAATATGGGGAATATATTCATTTCAAATGGAATATAAATTTATAATGTTGGGTTCAAGGAAATGTTTACAATAGGGATGTATTTAATGTTAAAAAAATAATTGTGTTTTTATATTT
This sequence comes from Viscum album, assembly GCA_963277665.1. NCBI lineage: Eukaryota > Viridiplantae > Streptophyta > Magnoliopsida > Santalales > Viscaceae > Viscum > Viscum album. The sequence continues at coordinate 923,045,228 of OY728146.1, read as the reverse complement.
TAAATGATTTGAAAATAAATAAATGAGTTTAAATCGAGTGTTATTATACTAAAATCCTATTTTATGGATTGTTAAGATGAAATTAACATGATTTTTGTAATACTTGTTGATATTTTATTTGTAAATTATTGATATAAGATATATGGATTATATTATTGGTCGATAATATGATATTTTATATATTTTTATACTATATAAATAGAATGTAATAATGATGATTGTGATTTTATAATATATATATATATATATATTAAATATTTTAACATTTTTCGTGATGAAAAGATAACACAATAAATTTTATTTACATTTAAACGATTTTATTAAATTTATAATCACTATATTGGGTAAAAAACACAAATTATTTTATGTTTATATTATTTTTTTAATATACATACTTGTTCTATAAATTTTCTCATGAGTATTTGAAATTTATAATCATGCATTATTATAAATATTTTTTGGGGGTCAATTGATGGGTTAAAAAATTGTGGGATTAATTTTAATAGAAGGAAATCATTATAGATTTATGATTTTGTAAATATGTTCATGTAGTGGGAAGTTAGTCATTGTATGTTTTATTATATATTTTTTTCAATAAGTTTGGTAATGAGTATATGATGCCTGAATAGGTTCATGATGAAAACAGGGAGGATTGGTTGATCCAAATCAATTATATGTTATTGATATTTTTGTGTATTATATTTTAATAAATGTATAGCTTGATGTTTATTTATTCTTTTCATTATTTTCCATTTTTTTAATTTTTATGGATTTTGAGTTTTAAGAAGATATATTTCATTATTTTCTATTGTTTTGTGGCTATATTTAGTGTAGTGAATTTTAGTAAATTTAATGAAAGTGGAATGTGATTTAGATCCCACTAAAATCATAATTTTAGGTTATGATTATTTAATTCATTCATTGGATTGTTTTATAATTAATTATCATATGATAGTGAGTCTCGTGAATAAATCAAATGAGATATTTCACAATCATATTGAAATCTTTGAAATTTATGTAAGGACTTTCTGAAATCAAGAATAAGTGGCTTAAAATTTCTTATCTTCCTTATTCATATGAATTTATTGTATTTTATACTTGGGTGATTTTACATATGTGTTTTTTTAATTTTAATTATACTAATAATTTATTTTTTAAATTATATATATTGATTTATTGTAGTATTATTCTCTAATTTACTTCGACAACCATTTTATATTAAATTATATATTGTTGATGATATATGTTTGAATTGGGAATGAAAAAATAATTATTGATTAGATTTATTATTATATTATCCATTATCGGGGTGGAATGATTACTATAGATGTGGGGATTAGATTTAGTTTTTTATGGATAAATATGAAGGCATCCATGAAAGGATAATTGATAATGTTCTTATAAGCTCAGATTATAAAAAATAAATCTATGTAATATTTTAGTTAAAAGATATTCAATATTGACATATTTAATAAATTGAAACTATTTTTATATATTATTTCTATAACCTTGGATAGATTAATATTTGATTAAACATTTTGGGAGTATGATTGATATATGATAAGAATTATGATACAAGGAATAACGTGAAATAAATAAAAAAATCACATGATAATTTTACTAATAAATTTCTGGGGTTATAGTATTATATGATAGAGATAGATAAACTTAATGTTTTAAAGATTTAGATCATAATTATGTAATGTTATTCTTTACGTTGTATTATCATATATATATGGGATTTTATTGACGAATAATGATGATAAATGTTTACCATAAAATAGAACCTCAACCTGAGTTTCATTTTATTTTTCATATGACTGATTTTAGAGAAAATGTGTATTAAAGGGAGTTTGGAATTGTTATATAGTCATTTTTTGGGTGAATTATAGATTGAGTATTTTTTTATGGGTGACTAAAAGATCATATGAGAGTACATTAGAATGGTATACTTAATATTTTTTTTTTCAATATCATGGGTATTTCTGAAACTTTTTTATTAAATTGTTGATATGGAACATAAACATTAATGTGTATATAAATATGGATTTTTTTATATTGAGTGAAATACGTGATTTGATATAGTCATGATGTTTTATTCGTATGATAAATATACGATTTTTTACCTTTTGAGATATTGATTTTGAATCAATGTTTAAGTGGTTAAATTTTTATCAGATGTTAATATTCATAAATAGTGAATTAAAAATAAATTTCAAACATATAAATGTATTTTATGTTTTTTAATATATCTTAATTATTTATTATTTCATTTCAAAGAAGAATTTATTTTTACCTAAACCTCAATTTTATTTTATAAGAGGCTTAAAATTGATTTTATATTAAAATATGTTGATTAATTATTGAATTTTATTTTGAAATTGTAAGTTCCATTTTTAAAATATTAATAAAATGTTTCACTAATTATTTTTTATTTTGAAAAAATTATTTTCTTAGTTTTTAACCAGTGAATATTATAATAAATGAAGGTATGGTTAGTGATGGGTTGAATTATGGAATTGTAAATAATATTCTATTTTGGTAGTTTTATGTTAGTGTTACAATGCATCACATTCATATCGAATATTTTAGAGTATAAAAATGAATCATTACTATGAGACTTTTTAAAATTGGTAATGCTTACTTATTTAATGCGTTTTGACAAATAATTTAAAGAATTTTTTTAGATTTTATTATTAGGTTAATTTGGGACTGGATGATATTACAACTGTGATATTCTAGGTTTATGGGAATATTTTTTTTTTCATCAAAGAATATCTGTGCGATATTTATATATTGAAATGACTTTATATTTATGTAGAGGGTCATATTTTAACATTTGATATTTTTATTTTTCTTCATAGAAATAATTTAGAGGGTATGTAATTTGACAAACTATAATTTTTCCTTCATGACCTTTTTTCTAATGTATAATTTTTCGAATAAATAATAAAAATGTTCTTAGATGAGAGATATCTCATGTATTGGTTATTTTTAAGTAAAATATTATTTATTTTTATTATGATATAATATTACAGGAAATTCAATTGAGTTATCTAATGTAGAGGTTCTAAAATTAACTCTTATTTCCTTTATTAATTTTAGTTCTGTTAGGAATGGAAGAAGTATGTTTAGGATCTAGATGATAGAGTCAATATGTTTGTTTGAGTTCTAAGAAAAACAATTATATTTTTTTTAATTCACTATGTTATATTCTTCCATGATTCCACATGCTTTGTGGTTATATTCATTGTTTCTATTCTTGTAGAGAAATATAAATTAACTCGGTCCGAGAGATTGTATATTTTAAGCCGTGAAAATTATACAAGGATGATTTATGGTAAGTTGTGGGAGTTGAATTACAATTTTTAGTTTTTTAATTAACTAATTAATATTGGATTTACTAATATATCATTGTAAGTGTTTTGGATAATATTGTGGTTGATAGACATGGTTTTGAAGTGGAAGTGAAGGTGTTGATTTATATAACCATGAGGGAAACTACAATTTTCACCACAATATCTAATTTTTTAAACAAGATGTGGATGGTATAAAATTTTACTTTCTATTATCATTGGTCAATTTTATATTTCATTATATCATATATTTGAAATTGGGAGCAAACTACCTCATGATATTTATCAAGATTTAGAAATGGATTTTTTTAGAAGTTATAAATGGATTATATTATGTATTAAAGAAATATATGGTAAAAAATGTTATTATTAGAGTGAGAATGTCAATGATATTAACATACCCAAATTTGGGAAAGAAAATCAAAAAGATAGTTTTTATTCTTTATATGTTATGTTGTATTTTTTTCAGTTGAGGTTGAGTAAGAGATTCTAGGACATAATTTTCGTATGAATTCTATTTTTTAATCAAAAAAATTAAATATTAAATTATGATCTCAAATTTATCTTTATTTGGTTCCATCATTCCCCTTATAGATATTGAAGGATTATCATTCCATATTTTGGGTTTTTAATACACATGGTATATATTTTTGTTCATGAGCATATCTAATTCCTTCCTCAGAGATTAAAATACCATTATAATTTATTTCCCCCTTCCTTCTTATTCTTATAACTTTTGGATATACACATTGGGAGAAATGAATTTATATGATAGAAGAATTTTTCAATTAATATGTTATTTTTTTGGTATAATTTTTAATATAAAATTTTTTATATTTGAAACTTGTAATTCATCCTTACTTTATGATTTAATGGTTTATATTCTAAAGATCTAAGGTGTTCAGAACCATCTCTTGCTATTAATAATATTTCATTATATGATGGGAATTATTTATTTTCCTTAGTTATTGTTCATTTAATTAGCATTATTATTTAAAATAAATTTGTTACTTCATTGGTAATGAAAAATATTGTGTGTAAGTAATATGATTATTTGATATTAAATTTTCATTATAATATGATTATCTTGAAATTACTACTTATTATAATGAGAAATGTTATTTATGTTTTTGGTGATTTTATTTTATATTTTCAAATTAATTTTGATAATAATAAATAAACAATTAAATATGGAAATGGGAATTGATTCATGATCTAAAAGAATAAAATTGAATTGAAATGTATTCTTAGGTAATGTATATAAGATATATGATTTTTCTTATTATTTGTTTCCAATATTATGGCATGTAATGATATGATATTTCATTTTTTTCATAGGATCTGGTTCTGTGATATAGTGTATGTTACGTATTCTATTTATAATGTGTTGTTAATAAGTTATAGGTGATATAGTTACATTATATAGGATAACGGTGATCTGGATATTGAATTTGAAATTAATTATTGAATGACAATTTGAGGGAACGAAATGTTATTATATTGATAGATTTATTATTAAATAATTTACTATTTTATTGTGAATGTGATTATAAAAATATATGTCCTAAATAAATATTATATAAATCAGATATTGATGAATAAGGTTGAATTAATGAAAAAAAATTAATGGAGAAAAGTGTAGATATTATTGATATATATTCTTCATTATCATTTTGTTTTAGGTGAAAGAGATTGTTATGTGACTGTATCGATGTTAGTGATTGGAATTTTTCATAGGGGTAGTTTAAATAGATATTGTTCATTTGTTATGATTGTGTATAAAATTATATAATTGTACCTATTTTTATTTATTATGAACCAACATCTAGGTGAGATCACCTAAAAAAATCAAATGAATATTTGGGGACTAGGTGATGCCGCAATATTTATGTTGCTGGAGATATAGATGGTTGTCGCTACCACCACTTTTTCTCTTCCATCTAAAAATTATGTGGCTTTTTGGTAATAATAGTGTTTGGGGAAAATTATGGACATGGATGTGGTATGAGGTTATTTTATGTGAATATGGTACATGGTAGAGTTATGTGGTTATGGTATATAGTTGAGTGTTGAGGTTTTTTAATTCATATGGGATGGTATCGGAGCACCATGACATATGTAGAAAGGACATAAGGTTGACTATATTAGTGGGAAATATATTGCATAGAATTCATTTATTATATCTTCAATTTTTATCATATTTTTTTCATATTAATCTAATGATGAGGTCTCTGATGAGATGGATTCATAGTTCACTTGTAAGTGGTACATGAGTTAGGTTTACTATTTATTCATGATGGATTTTAAATGACTGTTCCACAATAGCATAAGAGTTTATGATGAGGAAACTATAGATTATAAATTTATGATATCTCTAACATCTATATTCTGTGTTTTAATATTTTCAAAATCAACTCGATATTATTGAAATAATTAAAATCATTTTATGTGGTGAGTGGGGAGTTTTAGAAGAATCACAATATTTCTAGGATATATTTATTTCGTTTTGAATTTAGATATTATATAGTTTATTTTATGAAATTTAATTTACATGTATATTATTGAAGGTATCCTGATGGTTATATCTAGGGATATGGTGTCAATTGATGTTTTTTCTTATTTTTGCGATAATTTATGTAGTTGATACCACCAATATTGTTACTATGATACCATTAGAGCTAGTTTCTTTCTTATGTCTCATTAGATGTAACCTTCAGTTTTCATAATTCACTTCTCTATCAACTCACGATATTTTTGTAAATGAAATGTAATTAAAAATTGTAATTTTAAGTGATTAATTATAAAATTTAATTTATTGTTTTTAGTAGTGGGGATTGCATTATTTCTTATGGTTTCTTTAGATTTTTTTGTTACATGGTATTGGGAGTCCATCTACGACATAAAATTTCCACTCTGATATAATGGAAATCCAATAGAACAAAAATATAAATCACTATAAAGTATTAAATGTATTTAAGGATATAATCCTTTAGGTGGTACATATAACATAATTATTTTATCTTTGATTGAATTTGGGAATTTTTTTCATTATTAAATACAATTAATGTTTAATAATTTTAAATCCAAATATTTTTCTTAGGTTCATGTATTACATTTGTAGATATTCATAGTGAAAATGACCTCATATAATATAGGTTGGCATGGTTTGATATGATTCCCATGTGTATCTTAAATGATTTTATCCTTATGATGTTGATTTATAGATATAGTTAATTTTTTAGTTTCTATTTAAGAGTTTTACATGGTATAAGGGGTATGCTTCTTATATGGAGATGGATACTTATATGAGGAATATTAAAATTTATTTTGAGCTTATTCATGAAAAAGTATATTATTATATTTTTTTAGTTATCATGTTGAATGTATTAACCTAAAATTATTGGTACTTTTATCTTAATGACAAAGATAAGTCAATGATTACACAAGAGAGATTTAATAGTTTGTATAATGTATAGAAATTATCTTTAACACTAAAGGAAACATTGTTAATGTATTTTATCAACCTATCGGGGGGTTTCGATAGAATTTATGATCTCAAAAATATCTAAATTAACATTAAAAAATTATAACTACCATTTTTAGGGTGATAATTCTACGGTGTGGTAATTTGGGATTGTTTATTATTATATTATCTGGTTTTTAGTTTGTCCATTATTGTTTCCAATGTAGATTGTGGGTATTATGGGTTTGGAGTTATTTTGTATAAATTGAAAAACTATATATAAACCTGATGACGTATTTCATCTAAGCATCCCAAAGAGTGGGCTTTTGGAAACAGTTCCTCAATTATTTAGGGGGATAAGGTTCTAACCTATGAAAAGTCTCCCTCACCCAACTTTCTCACATTACTTTAGATTTAGTAGCTATAATTATAATTCTAAAAACTAGTTGTGTATTTATATATATTTTGTTGATATGATCTTATATAGGATATGTAATGGACTATTTAATGTGTTCGTTATGAAAAAAACTATTCTATATCAAATGGGATCCATTAATTTTAGATTTATCAAAAATGAATGTTTTCCCAAGAATATATTTATGTGACCAATTGATCAGGAATTTAAATCATATATATAGTATATATAAGTAATATGATATCCTTTATATATTAAACATCCTTTAGGACATCAAGAATAATATAGATGATGTCGTTCGTGACATTAAAAACATAAATGTAGAGGTGTAGAATGCTGATAAAGACATGTTATGAAATTTTCTATTCATAGAGGGACCATAAGTGTTTGATATGCCATATTGTTATATAATACCATTTATTAAGAATTTATAGTTTAGGGATATTTACATAACATTATTTTATTTAAAATTTTTTAGAAGTGAGTCATAGGTGTGATATATATATTATTCCCTTCATGTTATCAATTATATTTCTAGGTCAACATAGATAGATAAATATGTTTTGAGGGGGTGAGATAAAAATGATTCAACATGAATTGTTTGTGGAGGACAAACTATTACTTATATAAATCGAGGATTTTAGCCTTGGACCAAACATTTCATATTATATAGATTCAATAATTTATTTTTAGTATAAAATTGTATTTTTTATGTCATAAAAGGTGATACTATATCAATTTTTGGGAGAATAATTATCAGGTGGGTTTTATGAATCTAATGTCCATCTCAAATCTACTAGAATAAAAAATATATTATATTAAAAGTATAGGTAATAGAACCTAAATGAGTTATAAATAAATTCCCATATGTTGATCATCAATATATTGATTCACTAACCTCTCTATATGTGGTATTTTTCGTGATTGAGTTATAGTTTAGTGACTCTCCAATATATATGTCACATTATATATTAGTTCATTTTCCAATAAGAGAGTTATAGATTTAGAATTATTATATAATTTAAAAAGGTTTTATATTCAATCAAGTATCTCCTTTGGGAACTCTAATTAGGTTCAATATGATAACTATTGGTAGCATTTAGTTTTTCATAGATTATTGGCCATTTTGTTGTGTGAAATTAAAGGGAAATTATTCCATATTGAGGATTGAATTCATATGAAATAGGTTAAGAGATGAAATATTTTTATCAACTAATTATTTGTGTTTAGAATATCATTAGATTACTGTTACGTATTATGAAATCATGAAGACTACATTCGTGTGTCAAAATGAGAATTTTGAGTTCCGAGGGACCCCATTTAGAGTCATGAGTAAACTGATGGTGTTTATAATGTTTCTAAATCAATATGTTGAGAGTTTCTAGATGCACTTATTGTGGTTTTCATCAATGAAATCAATGATAATTTTTGGATATTGAAGAAGAATTCATATTATTTTATGGAAATTAGGGATATCCTATAAATGTATCCATTTTAAGAAAAATTGTTGATATGCAAATTTTGGATGGTTCAGGTGAATTTCCTTATACATTTCATTTTATTAAAGGGTTTGATTGTTAATCCACAAAATATTAATTCATATTTTTCTATTTTTAACCCATAAATATAATAGTTTTACATAATTAAATTTTTTTAAAATTTATTGGACAAGATTCATGTCTGATTTCATATTAATTGTGACATTTTTTATACATTATACTAGGAAATAGATATAACATTCCTGGATAGATTTGTTTCATATTTAATTTGGGTGTGTATAGGATATTATAATCTATGCTAATAACCATCAATTACACATGGAAGAATTTATATTGACAGTTTGTTACAATGCATCTATTCTTATTCTAGGATATATTTTATTATATGAAAGGAAAATGATATCTCATTAATCATGGGATTTTCATCCGTATAACACCAATAATATTTAGATCTTAGTAGTAGTTTATCATTGAATATTCGGTGGAAATACATTATTAGATATTGTTTTTTGGTGTTTATAGATCACTAGAGCATGTGATGTATATTCTATTAGTTAAATTTTAATTTGTATTAACAAAGGTGCATAATGTTATTAAAGGAAAAAAGATTCTATATATATATTATAATATTCATAAATTAAATGTGGTGGCTCATGGGTGGAACTAAAAGTCACATGATGATGTTACTCATGAGGCTATAGAATGGTGTGGTATTATTAAGGATATTGTGAGATTTTTTTAGATATATACAACATCAATGTTGAAGTATTTTTATATTATATGAGACAATATCATTTTTTCCTGTTGTATAGGTATTTTTATTGGAAGATATTTAGGTTGATGTGTGAAAAGATCACATCATTACAAGATATTATGTTGATAAATGTATTTAGGATGGTAAGCATTAGGTGTTTTAATAAAATATATTATTCACTACTGATATACAATTTTATTCTTCATGAGTTTTATATCTCACCCTTCTTATCACAATTTTGTAATTTTTATGATTTATCATTCTTCATAGTATTATTATTAGTGGATGGGGATAAATGATCCAGTGGTACAGTACATATCTCAATGTCGTTTCCATCAATATGTTACAATTGATAATCAAATATGTGGGGAGGATTCATAAATTATTATTAGTGATCATATTAATTCAAGACAATCACAATTATTTAAGAATTTATAAGGTATTTTAATATACATTTGGATACTATTTGTACCGTAACATTGAATTTATTCCACAGATGTATAGGATGAAATTGTGGATGATTTAATCATTTGAAGAAATTTTTTTTCTTTATATTGTTTTTAATTATGATTTTCATGGATGAGAAATTTTAACATAACTGAGTTATCATATAATAATAGTTATCTAATATCCGTTATCCAGTTCATATTTTTGTCATTGTTACAGAAACATGATAGATAACCTTTGTGTGATATTGAGGTTTTGGGATAAATATTCAAATTGAAAATTAAATGGCCCATAGAGACTAAGGAACCCTTATGAATTTAATTGGTCAAGTAGGAGCTATATCGATCTCGATTATAACAAGTTTAATATGGTATTGATATTTATATTAAGGGTTATAGACCTATTAAAAATTTATTTAATCTAATGTTGTTTTATGTATATAACTCTCAAATTGCGAGTGTGTAGTTATGTGTTTCTTATGTGTATTAATTCATCATTTTTGAAGATTTTTCCATGCTTTATCATTTTCAACAAGATCACAGAAGATTTAGGTGATCACTGTAGTGTTGTTATAGGATTAGTAATTAGTATTTCGTAAGTGTGAATAAAACAAAACGTGATATGGGATTCATTAAAGAACAATGTTGTGTAGGAAGAATGTGTTTTTCACATATATGAAAAGCACACAGGAATTTATATTGGGCACACCTTGATGAATTATTGAGGAATTACAAAAAGTATAAATCATGATTTGTGTGATGATTATGAGGATGAAGGGTTAAATCTCATATAATTTATTTTTATATTTTCATAACATTGATACAACTGAAACGAATATTTAAGGAGTTATAACTTTTCTAAAAAACAAGAAAAAAAGATGAATTAACCAAAATATAAGACTTTATAGTTTAACTACTCAACAATAGTAGCTAATTCATGGAATGGTTTCAAAATAACATAGTACCATAGAATCCAATATAAAAAAATCCATTTATATGGTCACATCAAGTTGAAAACATCCTTACACTTTTTATTCTGTATTATAAAAAACAATAGTATGTGTTCTCTCTACATAGATCAGTTGTAATAATGATTTTTATTAAAAATATATAAAACATAGCCATCATGATTAGTTTGGTTTAACCACTATGTCTGTAATTCTTCACAATTAATCTTCATGAAAATATATTTTCATTACTTTTCTTCTGAGAAGTAGTTTATAAATTCCTCCATGGACTTTTTTGTAAGAATCATCTATTGATTTCTTATATGATTTATCTATTTGGTCATCAATTTGGATAAAATTTTCAAGTACATCCAGAAAAGAGATCGAACTTACATGCACTATATATGTCCGATTACAACAAAAATAGATGTTTTTCTACTGACATCTAAATGATTCCCCTGGTCAAAACATCTATATCTGATACAAAATTCATCTTCATTATCTTATAGATTTTTTTGTAAGCATCCCTACTCATTCTTTTTTTTGTTAGGTGTATTTCTAAAATCAATTCTAGACCACTATACCTTTTAAACATGGGAATAAAAAACATTACTTGGTAATATACATGCATTTTAATATTAGATTAATGTATAGGATAAAATCCGTGATAACCAATTAAATTTTCCCCTAAATAAATACATTAAAATCAAATTTCCAATAAGTAAAATTCATTTGAAATCCTTGTAGGGCTTCCAGAGTATTCTTGAATCTTCTTGTAAACTCAATCTCCCACATATAGAGTGAAGTTAAATCTTCCTCAGTGAGAATAATAAATATTCCTCCAACAGTGTTTGTCACATTAAATTATTATATTTCCATCATCACAGTAGTTATCTTTATTAAAACTTCATAACAATTTTTGAAATATAAAAACAATATACCTCTGAATTATGTTTAATAAATCCTTATAAAAAATCCTCCATCATATAATGATCTATGTTCTATTTATCCTGTTTAAACATCAAAAAACATCTTGTATGTAATAATCATATACATAATACATTCCATGAATGTCAATATAACTCATTGTCCTTTTAGTTTTTTTCTAACCTCTATCTGAGGGTCATCATAAAAACATCTTCAGATCATCATATTGTAACATCATCTTCACATATTCATACATGTATATTTGATATAATTTCTAAAAAATATATTGTCTAAGGGAATTCAAATACTGTATTTTTCTAGTGAAACAACACTTTATTTGGTCTTCATATGATGACACTACTAAAAGAAATAATTTTTCACATATATGAGCTTCCTTCATACCTTTTTACCTGTCTCTTAAATTAACATTTATACAAGAGGTTACTATGATGGACTCCCTATGATTTGTTCTTATCTGAACACATTCCTCGGCAGTATCTCTTTCAAATTCATAAACTATAAACTGATTGAAAAAATTCATAAATTTTGATCAAAGTCATTAATGTTTTCACTTTTCAAATATATATGATTATCTACACATTTTTATATAAGAAAATATATACTCCTTTCAGATTAATGTTGAAATATTTTATCATCAAATCAATTGTATTGTAGAAACATAGGAATATATAAGTATTTCTAATTTTTTTTCATTGTACAATTTTTTACGGATATTTTTTATCTATTTGTAAGTTCAAATTCTTTAAAAATCACTTTATAGGAATCCTGGATCGGTAATGTTTGTCAAATTGAATTGGTTTTTTAATATCTATATAGTTTTCTTAATCAATTATAAAATATTAAAATGAATAATTAGTTTTAGGATTTATATTAAGATAAAAAAATGCATTCTTCTATTTAAACCAAAACAATCCAAAAAAAATTTCATCATACATTTCTCTAATGACAACAACTAATATTCATCATATTGGTCCCAATAATCTTCCTTTTGACTTTTTTCATCAAAAAGGGAATATAAATCACTAAGACATTATAACATATGTAATGGATAATATATACAATAATTATAAGACAACAAGAGATATCATGGTTTTGGGTATGATAATCATTGAAAAAATACCATATTTTCCATATTTTGTTATATAAGAATCATAATTCTTCCACATCCTTATAAAATCCTTACCTACAAGTTGTCCTTTCAAAGATGGTTCCTAAATTCATTTCAAAACACAGATAAAAAAGGTGACCCATGATTATGTAATAAATTAACCATTTTAAAATATTTGAAAAGATATATTATATCCCACAAATATTAAAACACATAACAATGGTTGATTTATGTTACAAATTTCTCTCAACCCTTGAAAACCCTAACAAAAGAAAGGATGAGAGAGGGGTTTATATCACATGCCTTACCATTCAAGGGACAGATCTTGAACACCTATTATCTATCTAATATTATTAAATGTATCCTTCAACATTGGTTTTTAATGATATCAATTATTTTCTATAGTTTAGGAATGTCCTCTAGAATTATTTCATTCTTCTCTATATACTCTTTGGTAAAGTGAATATTTATATCAATGTGATCAGAATGAGAATGTTTTACTGGAGTTTTAGTTATAATTTTATATATTTTATTATCAAAACCCAATATAAGGGAAAATTTCATATAAATAATAATTTCCTCTAACTATGATAAGATAAACATATTTTTCTTTACAGCTTGAGTGGAACCAAATTATTTGTCTTTTATTGATTTTTAGTAACAAAATTTTCATTTCTTTTAAACTAGAGAAAAAATATTTTCAAAAAATACTACAATAATGTGAATATTATATCATCTATACCTCTTACCCAATCATAATCAATATATCTAAAAAAATAAATCCTTTTGTCGCTATCAAATTTTGAATAATAAATTAATTATTCCTTCAATATATAAAAGAATTATTTTTTCATCCTTTATCTGTGAATATTTTGGAGCACTGTGATATGTGGAAAATAGTTTAATAGTATATCTACTTATCTACTAATCTTGTCTTTCATTCATGCCATGTGCCTTCATTATATTGCTCCATGTCGATTTACCCTAACGTGTCACTCCTCCGACTGCCCATGCCGCCTAATTCCCTTTTCTAATTTTCTGTTTCCATTCCCCCCGTACCCCATCCCGATCAGGTTTCATCTCCCGACCTACAGAGGCCTTTTCTTCCCGTTCTCTTCCCCTCAAACCCTCTCCTTATCTGAAATTCTTCCCCACTGTCGTTCTGTCTCCATGATTTTTTCCCTGAGCACCTCCTCCTAATTTCTACTACAGTGTCGATGTTTTATTTCTTTCTCGCTTGCGATCGGGATCGATATATTCGCTACCTAGGGTTTCCGCTGAAACCCAACGCTGTCGAAGTCAACCTCCAGGTATTCTAGAAGATCATTTTCTTCACACATCGCATTCCTCCTTGCACTGGTTGCAGCTCTGTCCGCCATCCTGTTGAAATGCGCACTCAGACATCCAAGGATTGTAATCGGCTTGTGAATCCATTTAAACAAGATTACGCTACATCCACGTGTTCTTCCAAAAACTCCATTCCCTTATTTAATGTTTGATTTAATTCCATATTTTCTGATTGTAACAACTTGAAGTCCAGTCCTTTGTCCCCACTAAAATTTTCAATTTCAGGATGGTATTCACACGATTATTAGGTTTTCAATTTCATCGAAAGTCTCACCTCCTCCTGATTTCTACTGTTGTCTCGACGTTTTATTCCTTTCTCACATGCGGTCAAGATCGATATATTCGCTACCTTTGGTTAACATAGAATCATGATGTGGTCTAAGTCAACCTCCTGGATTTCTTGAAGATCATTGTTTTCACACATCATATTCCTCCTTGCACTGGTTGCATCATTGTCCGCCATCCTGTTGAAATGCACACTCGGACTTCCGAGGTTCGTAATCGGCTCGCGATTCCATTTAAAGAAGATTATTCTACATCAAAATTTTTATCCAAAAACTCCATTCCCTTCTTTATTGTTTGATTTAATTCTGTATTTGCTGATTGTAACAACTTGCAGTCCTGTCCTTCGCCTCCCCTTCAATTTTCAATTTCATCCTGGTATTCACATGTTTATTAGGTTTTCAATTTCAAAGAAAATATCCTTACCATCTCTACAGCCTTCATGTATCTCGTATTCGCACACACATCATCCTCGCTCTTTAGGTATGATCCATTACCTTCTTTAATGTTTTATTTAATTCCATATTTTCGGATTGTTTGATTTCAATTCAATTTATCATATTTGGGTTTTTGATTCAGTCTGATTTAATCTAGTGTGCAATGACTGCTGAATTATTTTTTTTTAATTTGTTTTTTGATATATTTTTTGGTAATAAATTCTCTAGTTTCATATTTATTTTCCGGAGAATATGTTTTTAGGGTTCTAAATATTAGTATTTTTTGGAATATTTTTAACTATATGATACATGAAATTTAACTATATTTTATTCTCTAAATTATCTTTTCACAGAAGTCATAAATTTAATTACATGTGCATTCATTTTTCATGTTGTTTGTTTACATTCTATTAAATGCTAACATGGTTCAAACAACTAATTACTTATCACTTTATATGTTTCATACTTATTCTATGGAATGCATATTTCCTTTCTCTAATTATTTAATACCCAATCTGGATGTGGTTTTGAAATTTTAGGTAGACTACAGTCCTAGAAGATAAAACCAGTTATGTGGAATACTAAATCTAGTATCACTCCTATTTTTTAATTTTAGTATGTGGTAGTAGATTTTTGAATGTTTTGGATAAATTAAATAATATCATTTGGGATTAAATTTCTAATTTGTGAATGTTTTAGATGCTCTAATTTTTTTTACATATTTATTGTTTGATGCTCTTAATTTTTCTAGATATTTATCATTATAAACCAGTGATTTCTCTCTAATTTCTGGTGGACACCTCCTATACATGCCTTCCTATCAACAATTGTTCCCATGTTCACTAATGCTGTTCACGTGTTGACTTCATACAAATCACCTCTCAGCTGTTGTGATATAGTTAGTTTTTGAATTATTTGACTAACCATCGATAAATACTAATAGTCCAGATAACTATTTATTTTATTCTTTTAGTATCATCATACCTTTCTTTATAACATGTCTTACGATTCTAATGAATCCCATATATTTATGATTTTTTTTCTATCACCTAATAGATATTCTTTCATCAAACAGTTGATGAGAATACTAAGGCATGTTTTCTATTCAGTTCATTGAGTTTAATTTCTCTTGATTTAGCTATGTTACATATCTGTTTTTCAGTTCTGACAGTATTAGATATTCCATGTAGTGCTATAATTAAGGATACTATTAATGGTTTGTTCATTATCTTCTTCAATGCATACATCTCAACTTTATGTTATTCTCTAAATTAACATCTCACAGTTTCCAAGAATTTCTCTTACAGCACATTCTTTCATCAACAGTCATTCTTAGGAGGGATTTTCTTGATTTCCTCATCCCAAAAAAGAATGATACATAGTCTGATTAGTTCAACCTATTTCATTAAATATAGAAATCATATCATTTTTCTTTGGAAATTGTTTAGATAAAGATGGTACATGATTCCTCAATGTCTGTTAGAACATTCATTATTATACTTCTATTTTTATATGTGAATTCATAATACAAATATTGATTCTTTTTTTGTATGATGTAGACTTAGTGTATATTTTATTTTTCCAGGTTTTTGTTGTCTGATTTCTGTTGACTTCAGGAAATGAGTTCGCATCGAAGAAACAAGTTTTGGGATGGGAAAGAGGTGGTTAAGAACTATATCATTCTTCTGAACATAACAGATACAAAGTGATTTTTATCAATAATAATGAAAACTACATCAACATCATTATTGACACCTTAGAACACAATAAGGTAAGTGTATAATTATTACTTATTTTGTAAAGACCCGCAAATTTCAAGGAAATTTTTTTTCTTAATTTTATTTGGAATTTTACAAGAGCGCAGCTTCAGACGGCACCTGATTCCGAGGCCCGGTGTGCCCGTAATCAATTTCCGAAGTTTGGCTCGGGTACGTTCAGTGAACGGACGAGCGGGTTTTTCTATCTTTTGAACCGGTGCCCGGAATCGAATTCTGAGGGCACCGATGAAATCGCAGCGCCGGTATTTGCTTAGAAACGCCTCTTCCGGAGTTGCGTTTGCTCAGACGTGGTTTTTAAATTTTGCGGCTTTAAGTCAGAAATAAAATAAAGTTTGTGCGACAACTTTATTTTATTTCACATAAGCTGCTTGGAAGCCACTTGAAGCCACTTAAAGACGGCTTGAACTGTGTTGAACTGGATAGGATGCTCTCCAGAAATATCCTACCCCCTTGGTAGGATATTTGTGCGGTGGGGCCAGCACGAGCCCCGCCGTTTCTTTCGCTAAGTAACGCACCCGCAAAAACCCGTCAAAGTAACTGAAAAGTCAACCGACGCATTTTCTTTAATTCTTAACAGACCATTTAATTGGGCGGTTTATTTCGTGAATTAAATGTGTTGTTTCGCTCGTTGAATTAATTCAATGAACTGATGGGTCGTTACATACGCTTTTGCGTTTGTTGGCATGTTTATAAAATAAGACCAACCTAAAAAATCCTTTGAAAGGATTTGAGAGGATCTTTGTTTCTTCATCTCCCCGTGAAGAACGCGAAGAACGCGAAGAACGCGAAGAACGCCGGTGACCGGAATTCGACGACGCACACCAAGATCTGCGACGTCGACGAGCTCTACCCGTGATGTTCTTCGGCGACGCCTCTTCTTCCGCGGCCGATCCCCGTTCGGCAACTAAGGTGAGAATCGGATCGTTTAAATTCTCCTTTTTTAAATTTCATGACAACGGATTTAATTAATTAAATCCGTTTGTTCTTGATCCGGAGATTGGCGACGCGACGCCGGATACCACGACGACGCGACGATCTCCTTCTTCCGCGACGAGCAATCCCGCGACGATCCCCCGTTCGGCAACGACAGCTGCGAGGTAAGGGATGTTGGATTATTTTATCTTATTTTTTCCCGTGTTTATTCTTTTAAAGTGAAGAACATGATCTCTGACAATTTTAATTTATTTAAAATTGTTGTTGATTATTCCTCCCGTGGTTTATGACTAACGCGGAGGGTGCAGGCCTAACAAACAAGGCCCGACAACCCTCCGCTGATCTTCCATTTTTGTGCAGATTTGGCGGACGAAGACGAACCGCGCGGCAGGGGCGATCTGTTGATTCCGCAGTGAAGATCGGCCCCCGGGAGGAGCATCAGCGCAGACGGGAGGCAAAACGGGCCACCGGAGCAACTCCGGCGGTCCGCGGAAGGCGGCGGCGGCGCGGGTCGCCGGCGCGGCGGCGCCGGCGACCGGAGGCGGCGGCGCCCGGCGCGCCGCCAGAGGAGTCCGCCGCGCCCAGGCCGGACCGGACCCGGCCTAGCCGGGTCGAGCCGGGTCGGGCCGACCCGGTCCGGCCGACCCAAGGGGGGGGGGGTTCGGGCCGGGTCGCCCCGGGCCCAGAACCCCCGTTTTCGGGCCCTCTTCGGTCTTTTGCCCATATCATCGGCCTGAGACCTCCGATTGACGAACCGTCAGCGGCTACGCGATCCTTGGATCGATACGGTCGTTTCGGTATATTATACTCAAGGTTTCGGAAGATTTTGGGTTCGGCCGGGTTGGTTCGTACACGAAACCAACCGGGCCCTCGGAGCGGAAACGCTCATAACTTGAGCTACGGACGTCCGAACGACGTACCGTCAGCTGTGGTAGTTTCCTCTAAGTGAGACGGAACTTTTGGCATACTCCGCCCGAGGATCGGATACAGGCGGAGTACGGTCGGGTCGGTTTTGCCCTAAAAACTAACCGGGCCCCTGGGACGAAAATGCCAATAACTCTCAGACCGGGCGTCCGATTGACGCGCCGTCTGTTGCGTTGAGATCCTGTTGTCGATACGGAACTTTTGGATACATCAACTTCGGACTACGTGTCAGTTGATGTATCAGCCTCTCGGCTCGTGGAGTGGACCCTCCTAAACGAGCTCGCTATGTGCGGGAACCCTAGCGCTGGCTGTGACTTCGACGACAGAGCAGAGATCCTCCGTGGACTGCGACGACGACAGAGCAGAGATCCTCAGTGGACTGCGACGACGGCAGAGTAGAGATCCTTCGTGGACTGCGGCGACGACTGTGCAGAGATCCTCAGTGGACTGCGTCGACTACTGCACTCAGCGGTCCTACGTGGATCAGTGCTACAGGTTCTGTGTGAGCCCGATCCTATGTGGGTCCTTACTACCGGTTCTGTGTGAGCCACTGCCTACAGGTTCTGTGTGAGCCCGATCCTGAGTGGGTATTTTGCGGGGGTTAGTACCTATCGATCCTTCGTGGGTCCGACGACTTAGATGGATCAGTGATCATCTTTGACGTCATCTGAAAAAGTATACCTGGTTGAGCTGAATCTTATGTTACTCTCCTTTGTGGATTGTGTTGAACTATCCTATGTGGATTTACTGTTTACTCTCCTTGTGGATTTGAGTCTTTCTTTCCTTTGTGGATTGAGTTGTTCTTGAGCTCGTGAGCAGAGCTAGAAATGGGGACTTAGGTATATGTATGGGTATATACCTAAGTCGAGTCAGATGTTACTTCGTGATTGCATCTTTCTTTTGTGCTATATCCTTTGTTGATTTCAGGAGACCTTCGGGGGTCTCGGGGTCCTTACTGAGTAGCTTGTACTCACCCCTGCACGGGCTATGCCCGCACCTTGTTGTGTTGGTTGCAGACGACGGACAGCGCTGATCACGGTTGGGGCGTGGAGCAGGACGGTACCTGGAGGTGGACCACTGGGCGGAACGCGCTCGGAGCGGACGTGGGACCCGAGGAGCCTGGAGGCTATCTGTACCCACCCTTCAGGTGGGATTTCCAGTGGACGACACGAGGCCGCCGTCTTTTCTTCAGTTGCTGTACTTTACTTTTTCAGTTGTACTTTACAGTTGGGCTTGTATTCCGGCCCCCCCCGCTTACTTTTCTGCACTTTACTTTCCGCTTGCTGACTCTGTGTGGTTGTTACTTATAAAGGCAATGCCTTCCCTTTTTACTGGGATTTTACGCCTTGGTGCTAGTCGCCAGCCCCTGGCCTATGGAAGGCGGGCTTGGGGTAGTCACGGCACGGGCCCCGAGGACGGGTCGTGACAAATTGGTATCAGAGCTGGTCGGTTCTACCGCAGACTCTGATCGTCTTTTCTTTCCATATGAAGCAATAGTGTTTAGTGTATTGAGTGTCGTTATCAGTTCAGGGAGCCCAGTGTTGGTGCGGCGGCCGACGTATCCGTACACCAGGACCCTGACTCCTGATTTCCGACTTAATGCATGAAAACATTGATTGCGTGTGTGTTTCAAGTCTTCTTTGTGATTACTTGTGTCAGCTCGCCGGGTATACTGATCTGCTTCATGAAAGTCTCATGTTTTCCTTGTGATTACTTGTGCCAGCTCACCAGGTATACTGTTCTGACTGTGGTGCTCTTGTTCTCCTTTTCAGGATGGCCCCGCGACGACAGCCAGCTAGGGTTCCGAGTGTAGGGCGCGACGGCAGCCCACCGAGCGATGAGGCCTCGGTGCAGGGCCCTTTGCCAGCAGTGGCACCGGCGGTAGCTTTACCCGCCGAGCCACCGATGCTTCCAGTACCAGACGCTGATGATGCACGTCGCCTCAGGGCACTGCATGAGTTTCAGAGCCAGCGACCGCCCAGGTTTCGCGGTGAGGCGGACCCCCAGGCCGCCGAGGACTGGCTAGAGGCGGTGGTACGGATCTTTAGGCTAGTGAGGACACCAGCGGATCTCATGGTGATTCTCGCGGCGAGCCTCCTGCAGGCAGCGGCAGGACGATGGTGGAGCCTGATGCTCCAGGTTTACGATGAGGCATCCTTGCTCTGGGCGGACTTCGAGAGCCTCTTCCGCTCTGAGTTCGTCCCCGCCACCCTCCGAGTGGTGCGCATCCAGGAGCTTCTCCAGCTGCGCCAGGGCAGCATGACGGTCGCTCAGTACGCGGTGAGGTTCACTAACCTATCTCGCTACTCGACCGACATGGTACGGGACCCCTTCTTCCGGGCCCGGACCTTCGAGCAGGGCTTGCGACAGGATATTCGGGCGTCGTTGATCTCCCTCAGCATTCCGACCCAGGCGGGAGTGCTGGAGCGAGCCCTCCTGATCGAGAGCTTCCTGGAAGAGCCTTCTTCAGCAGCGAAACCTAGCGCAGGGCGGCAGGTAGCTGAGTCTTCGGCAGCAGGTAGCCGACGGATGACTCTCGGGTCCAGGCAGACCAGACCCCCACGCAGACGGCCTCAGGACACCGGCTCAGCAGTGCAGGGCACACAGCGGAGTGCCAGCCTTCTGAGAGGCAGGCTGTGCTACTCCTGCGGCGGGCCGGGTCACATGGCTCGTGACTGCCCGACTCGCCGATCAGAGGAGCAGAAGACGGTGGAGGGGCCACCCAGGCAGAGGCAGAGGGTCGACCGTGGCGGTCTGCAGGGAGGAGGCGGACGAGGTAGAGGAGCTGGCCGAGCAGCGGGTGGTGGGCGACGCTTCCAGGCTCTACCCCCACCACCACCAGGAGGGCCACCTCGACCACATGGAGCTGGCGGGCAGGGACAGGCCCAGCTCCAGGCAGTGGAGGCCTACGACCCCGACTTGCCAGAGATGATTCGAGGTACGATCTGTGTCTATTCCACCCTTGCTGCAGTACTTATAGACACAGGAGCGAGTCACTCTTTCATAGCCTCTTCCCTTGTTCGGAGCTCGGAGATTCCGACTGAGCCGTTGGCTCGATCCTTACGGATAGAGACTCCTACGGGAGCAGACTCGACGATTACGCACTGGTGCCGGCAGTGTGAGCTTACTCTAGGAGGCGAGAGCTTCGGCTGGGATCTCCTTGTAGCGGCGTCGAGGCCTTACGACGTCATCTTGGGCATGGATTGGCTATCCACGGTTCATGCCCAGATCGACTGTTTTAGGCGCAAGGTGCGATGTGTTCGCACCGACGGGAGCAGGTTTACCTTCACCGGCGAGAAGGGAACCTTTGCAGCACAGGATAGACTTCCGCGGAGGAGAGTGCAGCCTATCTATCATCAGTTGGCTAGCCTCATCCTAGGAGCAGTGGACGTGCGGAGTCCGGCTTTTCCTGTAGTGGTGGACCAGTATGTGGACGTCATTCCCGACGACGTTCCAGGGCTACCTCCTCGTAGAGAGGTAGACTTTTACATCGACTTGTACCCCGGGACAGCCCCGATATCTACTCCAGCATATCGGATGGCCCCCGCCGAGCTTCGGGAGATGCAGGTACAATTGGAGGACTTGCAGAGCAAGGGGTTTATCCGACCCAGTGTTTCACCCTGGGCTTCCCCGATTTTGTTCGCCAAGAAGGCGGACGGGAGCTTGCGACTGTGTGTCGACTATCGTCGCCTGAACCAGGTGACAGTGAGGAACAAGTATCCGCTGCCACGGATTGATGACCTCTTCGAACAGCTCAAGGGAGCGCGGTGGTTCTGGAAGATAGACCTCCGGTCAGGCTATCATCAGCTCAGAGTTCGAGACGAGGACGTGCAGAAGACGGCCTTCAGGTGTCGGTATGGCCATTATGAGTTCTTGGTTATGCCATTCGGCGTAACCAATGCTCCAGCAGTGTTCATGAGCCTCATGAACAGGATCTTCCAGCCATACCTCGACCGATTTGTCGTGGTCTTCATTGACGACATTTTGGTATACTCGACGACTGAGGAGGAGCATGCCTACCACCTGCGAGTTGTGCTAGACACACTCCGAGAGCACCAGCTTTATGGCAAGCTCTCAAAATGCCAGTTCTGGTTACGTGAGGTCCATTTCTTGGGGCACGTCATCTCTGAGGCGGGAGTTGTAGTAGATCCCGCGAAGATCGAGGCAGTGCTAGCTTGGGAGCCACCCAAGAGTGTGACAGAGGTGCGGAGCTTCTTGGGCCTAGCCGGATACTATCGGAGATTCGTGCCAGACATCTCCAGAGTTGCGGCACCACTCTCAGCTTTGACAAAGAAGGGGAAACCCTTCCTGTGGTCAGACAGATGTCAGCAGAGCTTCCAGGAGCTGAGGTAGAGGTTGACCAGCGCACCTATCTTGAGGTTGCCTGAGGAGGGAGTTGGATACGTAGTTTACTGCGATGCATCAGGGACTGGACTCGGATGCGTCCTGATGCAGGAGCGGGACGTGATCGCCTACGGATCACGTCAGTTGAGGCCGCATGAGCAGAACTACGCCACTCATGACCTGGAGTTAGCAGCAGTGGTCTTCGCTCTGAAGACTTGGCAGCACTATCTGATGGGCGAGCGCTTCACAGTCTTTTCTGACCACCAGAGTCTCAGGTATATCTTCTCTCAGAAGGACCTGAACCTGAGACAGCGGAGATGGCTTGAGTTCCTCCAGGACTATGACTTTGAGATAGTCTATACTCCTGGGAAGGGGAACGTGGTAGCCGATGCCCTCAGCAGGAGGACGGGCATTCAGCTACTTGAGGAGGCGATAGAGCAGCTAGCCTCCTTACAGATATCCTTCGTGGATAGAGACGGAGCAGCCTTTCTTCAGTCTCTCACAGTCTCTCCTCCACTTCTACGGCGGGTCAGAGAGGCTCAGCGTGGGGACGCTGACTGTGAGACCCGGCGTGCACTGATATCCTCAGGTCAGGCGCCTGATGGTTTCTCCCTTGGAGCAGAGCACGACATCCTTTTCAGAGGACGTACCTTCGTACCAGTCGCTTTACGAGAGGAGGTGCTGAGAGAGTTTCACACTTCTCCCTTGGAGGTGCATCCCGGAGTGGCGAAGATGTACTAGGATCTCAGGCGACAGCACTAGTGGCCGGGCATGAAGAAAGCTGTGGTAGAGTTCGTTTCTCGATGCCTCACCTACCAGCAGGTGAAGGCAGAGCATCAGGTACCAGCAGGCTTGGTACAGCCCTTGGAGGTCCCGGAGTGTAAGTGGGACGGCATATCTATGGACTTTGTGACTGGACTTCCACGCACTTCCAGAGGTCACGACTCCATTTGGGTGATTGTCGACCGACTCACTAAGTCGGCACACTTCTTACCCATCAGAGAGCAGGGCTCAGTGGAGAGCTTGGGACGTCTTTACGTCCAGGAGATCGTACGGCTTCACGGTGTGCCATCGTCTATCGTCTCCGATCGAGATGCTCGTTTCACTTCCCGGCTTTGGAAGGGGTTGCAGGAGGCGTTCGGGACGCGACTCCATCTAAGCACAGCCTTCCACCCTCAGACGGATGGTCAGACGGAGAGGACCATACAGACACTCGAGGACATGCTCCGTGCATGTGTTCTCGACTTTGGTCACAGCTGGAAGGACCACCTACCCTTGGTGGAGTTCGCGTACAACAACAGCTACCACTCCACCATCAGGATGGCACCATACGAGGCGTTGTACGGCAGACCCTGCAGATCACCGTTGTGCTGGACAGACCCTGGGGAGTCAGCACTCGTGGGACCAGAGATGGTCCGAGCCACGACAGAGAAGGTCCAGATCATCCAGGAGAGGATGAGGACAGCTCAGAGCCGGCAGAAGTCATATGCTGACAGGAGGCGGAGGCTACTAGAGTTCGAGGATGGCGACCACGTCTTTTTGCGTGTCTCACCTCGACGTGGTTTACGGAGATTTGGCTGAGGCGACAAGTTGTCTCCACACTTCATCGGGCCTTTCCAGGTCCTCAGCAGGATAGGAGAGGTGGCTTATCGCCTGGCTCTACCACCTCAGTTGCACCGGGTGCACGACGTCTTTCACGTGTCTCAGCTGAGGAGATACGTGCACGACCCGACGCACATCATCGACTTTGGGGAGCTGGACGTGGACGATGGGGCGACTTTTGCGGAGGTCCCAGTGGATATCGAGGATCGACAGGAGCGGGTCCTACGTGGGCGGTCGATTCCTCTTGTGCGCGTCAGATGGCAGCACGGGAACCTCCAGGAGAGCACTTGGGAGCGGGAGGCTCAGATGCGTGCTCAGTACCCCCATTTGTTCCCCTAGTTTTTGATGTATCTTTACGGGGACGTAAAGCCCTGAGGTGGGAGTAATGTAAAGACCCGCAAATTTCAAGGAAATTTTTTTTCTTAATTTTCTTTGGAATTTTACAAGAGCGCAGCTTCAGACGACACCTGATTCCAAGGCCCGGTGTGCCCGGAATCAATTTCCGAAGTTTGGCTCGGGTACGTTCAGTGAACGGACGAGCGGGTTTTTCTATCTTTTGAACCGGTGCCCGGAATCGAATTCTAAGGGCACCGATGAAATCGCAGCGCCGGTATTTGCTTAGAAACGCCTCTTCCGGAGTTGCGTTTTCTCAAGCGTGGTTTTTAAATTTTGCAGCTTTAAGTTAGAAATAAAATAAAGTTTGTGCGACAACTTTATTTTATTTCACGTAAGCTGCTTGGAAGCCACTTGAAGCCACTTAAAGACGGCTTGAACTGTGTTGAACTGGATATGATGCTATCCAGAAATATCCTACCCCCTTGATAGGATATTTGTGCGGTGGGGCCCGCACGAGCCCCGCCGTGTCTTTCGCTAAGTAACGCACCCGCAAAAACCCGTCAAAGTAACTGAAAAGTCAACCGACGCGTTTTCTTTAATTCTTAACAGACCATTTAATTGGGCGGTTTATTTCGTGAATTAAATGAGCTGTTTCGCTCGTTGAATTAATTCAACGAACTGATGGGTCGTTACTTACGCTTTTGCGTTTGTTGGCATGTTTATAAAATAAGACCAACCTAAAAAATCCTTTGAAAGGATTTGAGAGGATCTTTGTTTCTTCATCTCCCCGCGAAGAACGCGAAGAACGCGAAGAACGCGAAGAAAGCCGGCGACCGGAATTCGACGACGCACACCGAGATCTGCGACGTCGACGAGCTCTACCCGCGACGTTTTTCGGCGACGCCTCTTCTTCCGCGGCCGATCCCCGTTCGGCAACTAAGGTGAGAATCGGATCGTTTAAATTCTCCTTTTTTAAATTTCATGACAACGGATTTAATTAATTAAATCCGTTTGTTCTTGATCCGGAGATTGGCGACGCGACGCCGGATACTGCGACGACGCGACGATCTCCTTCTTCCGCGACGAGCAATCCCGCGACGATCCCCCGTTCGGCAACGACAGCTGCGAGGTAAGGGATGTTGGATTATTTTATCTTATTTTTTCCCGTGTTTATTCTTTTAAAGTGAAGAACATGATCTCCGACAATATTAATTTATTTAAAATTGTTGTTGATTATTCCTCTCGTGGTTTATGACTAACGCGGAGGGTGCAGGCCTAACAAACAAGGCCCGGCAACCCTCCGCTGATCTTCCCTTTTTGTGCGGATTTGGCAGACGACGATGAACCACGCGGCAGGGGCGATCTGTTGATTCCGCAGTGAAGATCGGCCCCCGGGAGGAGCATCGGCGCAGACGGGAGGCAAAACGGGCCACCGTAGCAACTCCGGCGGCCCGCGGAAGGCGGCGGCGGCGCCCGGCGCGCCGCCGGAGGTGTCCGCCGCGGCCGAGCCGCTGCGGCGGCGAACCGCCGGACCGCGTCCGCGGTCCGGCCACCCAGCACGCGGCCCGCGCGGGCCGCGTTTCTCCAAAGCCGCGGGTCAAACCCGCGGCGGCTCATTCGGCCGCTCGGCCGAAGCCGAGCCGGCCGGTCCGGTCGGCCGGGCCGCGCCCAGGCCGGACCGGACCCAGCCTAGCCGGGTCGGGCCGGGTCGGGTCGACCCGGTTCGGGCCGACCCGGTTCGGCCGACCCAAGGGGGGGGTTCGGGCCGGGTCGCCCCGGGCCCAGAACCCCCGTTTTCGGGCCCTCTTCGGTGTTTTGCCCATATCTTGGGCCTGAGACCTCTGATTGATGAACCGTCAGCGGCTACGCGATCCTTGGATCGATACAGTCGTTTCGGTATATTATACTCAATGTTTCGGAAGACTTTGGGTTCGTCCGGGATGGTTCGTACACGAAACCAACCGGGCCCTCGGAGCGGAAACGCTAATAACTTGAGCTACGGACGTCCGAACGACGTACCGTCAGCTGTGGTAGTTTCCTCTAAGTGAGACGGAACTTTTGGCATACTCCGCCCGAGGATCGGATACAGGCGGAGTACGGTCGGGTCGGTTTTGCCCTAAAAACCAACCGGGCCCCTGGGATGAAAATGCCAATAACTCTCAGACCGGGCGTCCGATTGACGCGCCGTCTGTTGCGTTGAGATCCTGTTGTCGATACGGAACTTTTGGATACATCAACTTCGGACTACGTGTCAGTTGATGTATCAGCCTCTCGGCTCGTGGAGCGGACCCTCCTAAACGAGCTCGCTATGTGCGGGAACCCTAGCGCTGGCTGTGACTTCGACGACAGAGCAGAGATCCTCCGTGGACTGCGACGACGACAGAGCAGAGATCCTCAGTGGACTGCGACGACGGCAGAGCAGAGATCTTTCGTGGACTGCGGCGACGACTGTGCAGAGATCCTCAGTGGACTGCGTCGACTACTGCACTCAGCGGTCCTACGTGGATCAGTGCTACAGGTTCTGTGTGAGCCCGATCCTATGTGGGTCCTTACTACCGGTTCTGTGTGAGCCACTGCCTACAGGTTCTGTGTGAGCCCGATCCTGAGTGGGACTTTTGCGGGGGTTAGTACCTATCGATCCTTCGTGGGTCCGACGACTTATATGGATCAGTGATCATCTTTGACGTCATCTGAAAAAGTATACCTGGTTGAGCTGAATCTTATGTTACTCTCCTTTGTGGATTGTGTTGAACTATCCTATGTGGATTTACTGTTTACTCTCCTTATGGATTTGAGTCTTGCTTTCCTTTGTGGATTGAGTTGTTCTTGAGCTCGTGAGCAGAGCTAGAAATGGGGACTTAGGTATATGTATGGGCATATACCTAAGTCGAGTCAGATGTTACTTCGTGATTGCATCTTTCTTTTGTGCTATATCCTTTGTGGATTTCGGGAGACCTTCGGGAGTCTCGGGGTCCTTACTGAGTAGCTTGTACTCACCCCTGCACGGGCTATGCCCGCACCTTGTTGTGTTGGTTGCAGACGACGGACAACGCTGATCACGGTTGGGGCGTGGAGCAGGACGGTACCTGGAGGTGGACCACTGGGCGGAACGCGCTCGGAGCGGACGTGGGACCCGAGGAGCCTAGAGGCTATCTGTACCCACCCTTCAGGTGGGATTGCCAGTGGACGACACGAGGCCGCCGTCTTTTCTTCAGTTGCTGTACTTTACTTTTTCAGTTGTACTTTACAGTTGGGCTTGTATTCCGCCCCCCCCCCCCCTTACATTTCTGCACTTTACTTTCCGCTTGCTGACTCTGTGTGGTTGTTACTTATAAAGGCAATGCCTTCCCTGTTTACTGGGATTTTACGCCTTGGTGCTAGTCGCCAGCCCCTGGCCTATGGAAGGCGGGCTTGGGGTAGTCACGGCACGGGCCCTGAGGACAGGTCGTGACATATTTCCTTTGAAAGCGTAAAATAACAAAACATTTCAGTTATCTTTATTACTATATAGGATGATAAAAAAAGTGGGTCCTCAATAGTAAGCAGTGGGTTTGATTATATCTAGGTACCATATCATTCAATTTTTCTAATTTTTTTTCTAAAAAATTAATATCACTTTACTGACGTCTTCTTTTTAACTTTTAATGACAGGCCTATGAAATAGGTTTCTGATAAATTTCTAGTGTTTTAAATTTGTTGATATGAAATCTTTTAAATAACCAGCTGTAGAGTATGGGTCCCCCATTAGTGAACCCACTGATAAATCCTTGGTCACTTAATTATCAGCATTAAATAACCTAGATGGATAGATATACTAGATGGGACCAAATAAAAAATTCTAACAAAATTGAAGACTAATAAAAAACCTCAACTGGTGATGCGATGTGACTTTTCTTGAAACCACAATCTATGGTGTGTATAATTTCACATCATATTCATGTACAATCTACTACCATTTTAATAATTAGGAAACTCATAATCTCAACTCTTTCATGATTTTTGTGGATGAGTTTTTTCTTATCTATACATGATTTCTTCCAGAACATTGCTGAGATAAATCAAGGCTATCATTCGAATATGAGGAAGATGGAGTTGATGGTGTATAATGTAATTGAGGTATATTATCATTCATTATGTTGAGTGAAACTGTGTTTTTTGATTTCTATAAACATCAAATGGTTTGATTAACCTTTATATTTGTGATATATTAATTATTTGTTTCAATAGATATATAGGTGATAAATTACATATTTGTTTCATGGTGGATTCTTTTCATTCAGTTTTCCATGTTGGGAGTTTTTCATTCTGATGGACGTTAGTCTTGCTAGAGGAGAAGAATGCTGGGTGTTTATTATTATGCTAGAGGTTATTACTACTGGAAATTTATGCTACAGATATTTGCTGCTGGACATTTTCCTACATATTTATTATCTTGGGTATGTCATGACGGATGTTAATTCAATCTGGGCATTTCGTTTTATTTTTAATTTTTCAAGTCGCTGGATGGTTTTCATCATTTTTTGATTACCATGTTCTCTCATAATGCTTGATGGTTTTTGATTAGTAGGTTTTTTCAGGTTAATGGATGGTTTTTCATGATGGTTTTTCGTGATGATTGATATTTTTTCATGTTTCCATATTTAATTCAATTATTTTTATATTCCTCAGTTTAATTATTTAAATAACTGTGTTCTGTTTGACTAATTCCGCTTTTTTTATTCAACGTTATTGTTTCTTCTTTAATTTTATGAATATTAATTTCTTATTAGTATAAGAATACTCTGCTGCAGATGAACTATCTCCCACCTGGAGATCTTAAAACTCTCTTCCATCTGGAGAAACAATTCACAAAATGCAGTTTACAGACACAAATTGCATCAAACATATTTATTTACACACATGTAGTTTTTTAACCAGATTTATTTTCCTTCACTTTTGATTAGCATCCAATAGTAGTACATTGCAACTGTTTTCTTTTCATATTCTCTTTGTAACATGTTTTTATATTATTTTCTAACTAGATTCAATTTTGTTCATACCTAGATGAAGGAATTTCCATAGTTGGTTGGAATGAATGCGGCAAGGTAGAGAGAACTCACATGGAATGTATTCTACACTCTCTTATGGGAAAATTAGTATATGCACAAACATATCTATATGTTATAATAATTATGCTGGATTTTTTTAATGATGATAGGAAAAGAGTCAATATTTGGGTGAAAATCACCCATTAAACAAAATCAAGGACGATTACAACCATATTGTAAGGAAATTTTATGATTTTCTAATATGTATGCACTTATTTGATTATGTTTTGATGAGATTTAAATCCAAGAACAAAACAGTCTTGACATTGAGTTATGAAACATCAAAACTTAATCTTTCTTCATCTATTTTTTTGATTCAATTTCATGTTTACAGGTCATATGGAGTGGTTGGATGCTCTCTTCAGTTGATGCATATCATGTTTGACTAACTCCATTCAGGGAAATGATATATGGCTTCCCCTCCACTTAATCAAGATTGGTAAGCTGTAAAAACAACCCATATCATTTTTTATCTTCAATGTCTTTTATTTTCTGTTCATTTTTCATCTGTGCGGATAACTTCAGGGGTTGAATATGTTTTTTCAGGAACAACATTACTTCTTGTGGTCGTATTTTTAAATGACATGGGGGAATCATAAGTAATTCTTCTTTTAAATTCTATGGATATACCGAAGATACTCTAATGTCCAGCCCAAAATCATCAGTCATGGCCCCTCGCTCTATGTAACAGTTATTATTGTTACTACTTTTGGAATACTCAACGGAGCCCTTGTCTTATTTGACATAGAAACACTATGTAAATAATGAATTTCATATTTTCATATTATTATCCAACCGTTCCTCCAATAATTTGTATCTTTTAGGCTTGCATTTTATATGTTCTTGTAAGATTCATATATAGTTGTATGGATATTTTTTCAGTTGTATGATTAAATTTTAGGTAATGGATTTATATCTATGAAATCCTTGACTTTTATATTAATTACGTTATGCATTGGAATTCACTTTAGAGTAAGGAATATGCAAGTTTTTCAATATTCTTTAATTTACATATTTATATTGTATACAACAATATTTTTTGTGAGTAAATATTCTACTAAGTAAATTTATGTACATAAAAGGAATGTTTATTAATAATATATGGTAAAATGTTTTATTTTTACAATCACATTTTTTCATTATTTCATGTTGACAGGTATATATAATTATGTATTTTTTATGAATTACCAGTATGAACATATATAGAATTTATGTTCATTCCTGTGTTGATTTATTTTCCAAAAATTCAAATTGGAAAAAAACTAAATTATGGTTAAGTGAATGTGTAAATGAATGATCATGCCCTAAAAATTCAGGGATTGGGTACTAAATATAGATATACTACTCTAGACTGTTGACATTTAGTGAAGAAACAACCATATTCAATTTATTTTTATCTATTTTTTATTCAACTTGATGTTGTCAAATAATATGAAGTTGATGTCGACTCTATCTTCATCTACTAATTTTATTCAATTTCATCTTTTGTTTCATCTTTTTATCTGATATATATGTCCCTCATTCCATATTGTTCCATATACATGATGAATAGTGTCTCAATTTTTTTCCCGAACAAACCACTCATCCAATTTATTATTATTTCATTTATTTTCACATTTTTCATTTTTAATTTTACATCCACTTTTTTATCTTTGATTAATATTTCACTTTTTATTATAATTCCCACATTATAGTTATTGTGATCAAAATTGAAAATGAATTCAAATATTCTTCCTCAGAATATAAAAAATCATGTACTTTTACACTATCCTTTTTCTTTTTCAACTATTTGAATGGTGAATTCATATTATATGAACTCATATTCCTTTATCATACACCATTAAATTGTAATTATAATTTATTCAAAATTACTTTTTCTTCTCAAATTTTATAAATATTAATATCTTATTAAAAGAAAAACCAGTAATCGAATGCGTCATGCAGTAGCATGGGCGAGTATTAGTTCAATATATTCCTTTCAATCCATTAGAGATATTAAACTCCAAATCGAATTTCTAAATTCTTTAAGATCTACCTCATTTCCTTTTATATCATTCAAAAAATTTGTTCCCAAAAAATGTTTTATGGAAACTATCTTTGATAATTACCTTTCAAAATATACATAAAAATTACATAGAATAATTATTTTGAGACAAGTAGACACATTTAATAATTTTCTTGATTCTGTAATCCAATAATTTATTTCATTTCTACTAGAAATTAAATCATATAATTTTTCTTCATAACTTTTGAATTTATTTTGAAACATTATTCATCATTCCATACATATATTATATCATCAACATAAACAATCACAACAGTAAAAAATTTCATTTTATATTATATATTGGTTTATATAAATATTTTTTTTCAGGAAGTTCATATTCATAATGAATGTATATAGATTGAAATACAAAGATTATGGTGTATACTTTATCCCATAAAAATATTTTTTCAACTTGAACACAATGATTTTTTCATTCATAAAAACAATGAAAAAAAATCGTATAAACATATTCATCAAGATATCTAATAAGAAATGTTATTCTTAACATTTAATTGGATAATAATTACCTCCATTTTTTGTGATAGAAATAACGATTCTAATAGTTTCTAATATCAACACTAGATAAAATGATTCATCAATAAAAATACCTTTAATTTGAGTGTAAAATTTACAAACCAACCATTAAATAATTCATAAAAATTGACTTTTCATTAATATTTTTTAGTAACACAATTTTTGTCAAGTAATAATTTTATTATTTGGATAGGGTACAAGTCCCAAATTATCATTATTTTCAATCTGATATTTCTTCCATTCATAGAATCAATCCTTCATGATGGTCTAAATATTTATCATCTTTTATTAGCTCAAACTACCAATATAATGAAATATGATAAACTAACATAGAATAAATTATAATTCAATCCATGTTTTATCTCAAATGGTGTTATTAACCTACACTTATTTCATTAACATAAGATTAGGTGAATGATAATGTTCTTGATCACTTAAAATACGTGATTTGAATTCATGATCATGATACGCTTCAGCATTATTACTATCATTAGGAATAGTTTCGTGTTGTTTAATTGAAACCAACTTATCTTCAAAATAATAAATATCTTCAATAGTTTGATAAATTTTGTAATATAATATTTCAATATCTTTTACATATTTTGAATCAACAAAATTTCATTTTTTTATTATAATGCATTTATTCTCTACCATTGGGAGGGATTCCATGAATGATACCTTAAAAAAATCAAATCAAGATTCCCAAGATGGAAAACCTTAAAATTTAGGAGCTTCCAAAACAAGGTTTAATGGTAATAATATCATAATGATTCATATAAGAGTTGGGAATATAGAATCATCGATTATGAACATAAACAGCTACTCTTTTATCATTCTTCAAAGAATAATTAGAAATTGCATGTTAGAACAAATTTTTTTGTGTCATTACCATTATTACAGAGAGATATTTTATGAAATATTCTCTTCAAATAAAACATTCTTCCATATATTATGATACATACCAAAATTAGTATAAATGAATCATGAAATGATTTTAAACTAATATTATATAACAATTGTAGTATAACCACTACATTGGTGGACATAAATAGAAATGACTAAATTATGAAAAAATATGGTTACATATGTATAATATAAATTAATTTGATATAAATTTATTAAAAAGGAAAATAATAATCCTTTGGATGAAAATAATTTTTTTATTAAAAAACTATTTTAATCCACAAAAATATTGTTTACCTTCATAAATTAAATATTTCACTATTGTTGAATGATTTTACTATAATATATATTTTCTCTATCAATTTTTTTTTAAAATTTCAATTGATAATTTATCTAATCATTTCATATGAATAATCCATGTTTTATGGTTAAATATTTACTTTTAAAAAATTTATTTTCCATGTGTTTTTCATGCTAGTTTTTTTAAAAAAATTATACCACATATAGAATATAAATATTAACTACTAGATTCCTTATTTTTCAAGACGTGTAGATATTTTAGAAAATATAAACCTTTTTATTTTCAATCATTTCTAAGAATTATCACTATAAAATTTTTAATCAACATAATGATTAAATCAATTTAATGTTTGAAAAAAATAAGTTATAATGATATATTTTTTCTTATTGATTCTTATTGTATTAATTTAATTCAACTATTATCACTCTATTCCGAATATATATTGGTTAAATGGACACTTTCCTATGAAAATATTTTATAAAATATTTATTGTAATAAATGATACAAAGTGTCACACTCATTGTTATATATATATATATAATATGTTAGGTTATTACAAGCATTAAAAGGTAACTTATGAATTAACATAAATATATATATTTATAATAATGAAATTATATTAATGATCTATGTTTAATTATTATATTTATTAATTACATAATTGACTTCAATTCGTTCACAATGTTAATAAATTATTTATTCAATTAATAGAAAAACAAAATAAACTATTTAAATTATATATAATATAATATAATTTGAGTGACTTATAATGTTATAAGAATTTTGTAAACAAATATAACTTATTAGTGAAATTAAAAATATTTATATTCTAATTTAATTATTATATTGGTGTATTTATGGTCAATTTAAATGAATAGCACCAAAATTGACATTAATTATATTTTATATGAAATATTGTTTTATTAATTAACTTAAAATTCATCAAAATATTATCTTGACCCATGTGGGAGTAGTATGGATGGAAAATAATCCATTTACAATTTATAATTATCCTATCCATTACAGTGTCATTATTAACCATTTATATTTAAAAATAGTTATTACGAACGTTAGGGTAAAAAATATTTAATAGAGGAATTAATAAAAATATTACGGTTTAAAAGGACAAAAAACATGTATAAATATATTTGGATGTAGTTATAAAAACCGTAGATATTTTTTCATAGAATTTATTTCAATTTTTTTTTTATTTTTATACATTTTTAATTTATTATGTATTTTATAAATTTAATATTTTAGGAAATTAAATGAGTTCCCCTCCCCACAATTAGATAATGGTACATCCTCCCCTCACTTCATCACAACTGTTGAGTCTTCAATCTTGACTATACCCTATTAAAATAATTTCAACACTTTTATATCCCTAATATAACTCTTACATTATTCCCCAATACCAACCATAGGATCTTTATCTGTATATATAAAAGAGTAATTTCAAAAAATATGTAATTTCTTTAAGTGATCACTTACATTTTACATATTCATTACCTCTTATAAATCAATTTTATTTATCAAAAAATAATAAATTTGGTGTTCAAAATATATTTAAATTTTACTAGGATTAATAAATCACTAATATCAACCCTTTTTCCAATATAATAGAATGTTAAATTAACCCTCATGCTTACATAGGACATACCATCTCCAAATAAAGATACAATTATTTTCCCCCGAAAAATTTCCATAAATGGTTATTATGATTCTTTTATTGTGCATATATGATAATTGTGACATAATTATACTATTATAATATACAATTTTACCCTCAAGTCTATGAAAAACAATACAATCACTCATGTATACGTGTGGAATACCACCTCCACAGGGTAATTAGATTTTTTACATTTCTATTTTATATAGAAGATAATAATAATTTATTTCTTGAATATATATAATATATATGATATTATAATAAATTTATTTTCTTAATATTTTAGAATCATTTAGATTTTTAATAATCAATTTCAAGTTAAAAATAATTTTTCCTTAGTAACTATTCTAGTTGATATTTTAAAGACATTTTCATCTAAGGTGACATAATTTGATGTTACTTATGTTTTACTTTGTTTATGACACCATAAAACTATCCATATATATTCTCTATATGGTTTATTATTATGAAAAAAAATATGTTCTTGAAGCCCGATCCTTTTGCATGGGAATTTTTAGTATGAAATGAAGAAATGTTTATGAAAACCCATTTTTATTCATTGTGTTATTATATGATAAAATTATGGGGAAATAATTTAATTTCATGTGTTATAATATAATAGATATTTTATAATATTTTTTTAACAAATTTTAATTATATTCCTTATCTTCTATGTGGAACCATAATTTTATATCTCTCTAATGCATTGGTTTAAGATGGATATCTCTTCAGATAAAGAGGAATAAAATACAGAGTGAGCCCAGTTCAATAATGAACCATATTAAATGTGATAATCTTGAGAGTTAATTGGGGATACAATGTAAGTTTTTAGAGTTAATCCATTCCACTATGGTAGTCCTAATGACGACCCTTGACTACTATAGAAATTTTATTCTAGGATTATAGATATGTCATAAAAACATGTCTTATAGCTGTGATATACTCTCATGGATCATGCTATTTAATTCCTTTTTTGATTCAAGTGTTATGAACTACAATGTTTTATTCTGATAATAAATATTATTATTTATGACATTCATGTAATGGTTTTTAAAATTTTATTCCCTTGTTTTCATATCATTATGTTGATGTTATTTTTATACCTCCCTTGTTTACCCTTCTAGAGAATATAAGACCACCATTTCATAGGTTTCCATTACCCATGTTATGTGTAAATTTATAATGTATGATATGAATAATATGGGTGATAGTTATGAAGAACATTTTGGTAGATTATGTAAATCACTTATGAACTAGTTGTTTGTGTATCCATGTTCCCAACAGAATTGGACCAATAAGATTTTGACATTCCTCATCATGTTATGTATTGATTATTCATCACAAAATTCGAAAATCTATATATAAAAAGTATGTT
Organism: Viscum album; assembly: GCA_963277665.1. Lineage (NCBI taxonomy): Eukaryota > Viridiplantae > Streptophyta > Magnoliopsida > Santalales > Viscaceae > Viscum > Viscum album. The sequence continues at coordinate 923,008,390 of OY728146.1, read as the reverse complement.
TATCTATATCTATTATAATAAAAAGTTTTTGTTACACATTATAAACTAGGATATGTAAACATTGGTGAGAACCCTCATAATTTTTATATGTTTAAGATAACATCATAATTTTTAGATAATAATCACGAATGTCCTTGGGGAAACAGATGGCTCCATATATTTAAAAAATGTTCTCTTGATATAAACATACAATAAATTACTTACTAGGACTATCGAGTTCACCCTATGATTCTAGTTTCTCATGCTATGCTTTTTGAATTTTGTCAATGGATTGAACCTTGAAATTCCTTGTTAATGTTGAATATGATGTACAATGAAACGATTATCCTTAGGAGAATGAAAATGTTATGGGGGATGTAATAAAAAATATCATTGTTATTATCAAATTAATTTATCATGTTTTAAATCATGAATAACTGGTAAATGTGAAATGGAGGGAACATCAACATGTTGAGTCATTCATGAAGTAACTTCTACAATATGTTAGATTACCCACATATCCTATATTTACTAGGAAATGGATCTATCCAAATGAAAATATATTTTCCATTATCTAGTTATCATAACATAAAAACCATCTTATAATCTATCATTTGGAAATTAAATTAGTTCCATGGTGGAATTATGATAAGGATATGAGGCATTAGAAATAAATTTACATGATGGACTAGGATGCTTGTAAGAGATTATTTATAAATATTTAATTTATTCAAATACATTGAAATAAAATGGAGAAGTAACCCATTTAGATAATATAGATTTTTGATGAAACTATTGTTACATATGGGGGGAAATTTTATAAGTCATGGGTGGTACAATCCTGGTATTGTCATCAAACCTGAAATTATGGCTATTTAATTATTCAGTGGTTTAGAATGAAGTCTCAGAAGGGTGTAATCCATGAGAGACTTTAGTAGGTATAGTGAAATTTTTCCTCAAGATATTGAGGTGGAAATAAATATTTAATATACCTATCCATTAAATATTTTTCATAAAAAAAAGAATGTTTCAATATAATGAAACTTCAAAAAAAGTGGAATGATAAATATTATATTTCCCTCATTCTCAATATGTGGAAGGAAACATAGAAAACAATTTATTAAGTTTACCGAAAAATGCATGATATGAAAAAAGAAACAACATCTAGAAACAAACTTTTTATATTATAGTGATAACTTATATACTAATTTTAACTAATAAAAATATCCAAAAAATGTTACAATGACACACCATTGTTTTAAATTTAAGGACAATGGTTAATACATTTACCAATTAATAAATTTTAAGGATATGGAAGATGATCATTGAGGAATACCTATTAAAAAAGAGTTAAAGGAAAATATGATAATATATATAATTCTAATGTGTGTATGATAACAATGTGGTGAAAGGTTTAATTAATATTCATTATAAAACTAAAATATCTTATTTGAATATGGTTCTACAAAAAAAATTAAATATAATGAATTATCTAATGGTATCAAAATGCGACCCCAACAAATAAATGTTCAATCTGTAGTGAAAACCCCTAAAGGTACATTGATCTCATATCAAGTCTATGATTAACTTACGATAGGTGTTTGTGGGAATTTTCATTCTAAATATATATTTATTATACATATGGGTGAATTTGAGGTTAATTTTTTTCACGAAAAGGATTTCATTAAATATTTCCCAGATAAATTTCTAAATAAGGGATTTCAAGTTTGATATTTTAAACAAACCTATGATTTTATTTAGTTATGTGATAAATATCAAATTCTAATTGAAATAAAATCAATTATTAGTTTATATATTCTTATTGAAAATGGATTTTTATCTCATATTTTTGGCATGAAAATAAATGTCTGTGATATGCCTATTATATATGAGTTTATTGATTTCATTCCAAAATAATTATCAATTCAACCATTAAATTTTGATGTTGATTTTTAAATAGAACTCATAAATGGTTATACACCTATTTCATGGACTCCATTTAGAATCGGTAAAATTTGAGTTATAGGAATTGAAAAATAATCTCACATATAATCATGAAATAGAAATCATTTAGACAAGTTCATCACTATTAGGTGGACACATTCTTTTTATTATGAAGAACGATGGATAAATGAAACTCTATCGTGATTATCATGAACCAGAAATGATAAAAATCATGAAGAAGTGTATTCTGTCATATATTTATGAAATTTTTGATTAATTTTATAGATCTAAAAATATTTCCACGATATAACTTCATTATAAATATCATAAATTGAGGGTCATGAAGTTAAGTTTAACCCATTCAACATTCTATATAATTTATTGAAATTATAAATTTATGTTGATTCTATTGGGTCTCAAAACATCCACTAATAACATCTTGGATTTACTGAATATGGTCTTTAGAGAGTACCTTAATAAATTGTTAGTAATAATTACAGATGATGTTCACATATATCAAACAATCAAGGAAGTGCCTGATGAATGATTGATGATTTTGTTTAATTCTACATTAAAGGAGAATAATAATGTAAAATATACAATGAATGTAGATTCATGGTATTGAAGGATGGCGGAGTAGGGGGGAGATTGGGGTGGTTCTGGGAGTTGTGTTCAGGAAAATCTTGAGAATCCCTTGGTTAAGAATCTGGATATGGTGAATTTTGTTGATCACATAAGGAATAAGGACCTCTTCCCTCATTATGCGCTGCAAGCATTAGTGGAGCCCTCGAGTTCAAGGAAAACTGTTGAGGATGCTGTCAAATCTACTGCAAATCCATCCTTTGCGGACTTTGTTTCCCATTCAACTTGTATGGTGATTAAGAATGTTATGGTTGTGCATGTCTCTGCCAACCAGGATGCTTTTGAATAAAGGGTCAGTCTTTGTAAATTCGCCATTATTGCTCACATAAACACCCCGATAGGTGAGCTAATGTGGTGGTTTGGTGATATTTTTTAGAAAATTGTTGTCTCGTGGGGCTTTGTGGAGTGCTAAATGACTGTTATGGGGCGGGTTATTTTTCATGTTGTGATTCCAAATGAAGATCACAATAGAAGGGTGTGGAGCTTCGGGTCTATCTCTCTAAAACCTGGAATCTTGTATATTCAGGAATGGGATCAGAACATTGACCCCTTCAATGTTACCAATACACATGTCCACGTGTGGGTTCTAATATACATGCTTAGCTGGTTATAATGGCATCCGTGGATTCTTTGGGATATTGCATCGGGTGTGGGCAATCCAATTTTCCTGGATCGCCAAACCGATAATCCAATATTTGGGCACTTTTCCCATGTCTTGGTTTTGTTTGACATGGAAAACACATTTATTGAGGAAGTCATTCTCAATACAAGGGGTGATAGCTTCTCTCTGGGAATTTTTTATAAAAGGAAGCTGATGTTCACTAAGGTGTGAAATTTTTTCATTCATCTTCCTAAGGAGTGAAAGAGGGAGAGAACATGTACTTTATGAAGGGGAAAGGGACATGATGAGGAAACTTGTAGGAAGGCTGCTGAGAAAAGGTGAGCACAGTCATCCACCTCTAACTCGGGGCAAGTGGAAGATGATATTGAGCTCCTACAGGCAGATCTTTTGTTGCATGCTGGTATTGTGGATATTTAGCATGATTTTAAGGATCTCCTCCCATAGGAGGATTGAGCCTCGTTGGTGTCAATATTTGATTCATATGAAGTGACTTATTTACTCTATGTGTCTTGTCATGTTGATATTGACCGTGCTCTAGAAGTGACTGCGGTTTTGGATAAGTCTCGGTAAGAGGAACATCATTTGTTGTCTGGTTCACATGCTTCTAAAAATGCTCCACCTGAATTCTTTGATGATGCCCATCCTGCTATTAAATTGAATCCTCACCCAGGCCTTCTTGAGAATGCCTTGAAGGATCAACTTGTTGTGGAGGCTCTTGATGCTGCTCCATGTAGTTTGAAATCGAATCAGCCTCCCAATATTGGTGAGGCCCTGATTTCACAGTCCTTGGGAATCATGATTATGAGTGAGGTGACTACTGCATCTTAGTCTCAGCCAATTGAGATGTGTGTTCATCCAGCAGTGAATTCATCCCCTGGTTTGAGTGTCCTGCCAGCATGGACTTCATCTCGGGTTATCATCTCTGAGTTGGGGCTTGTTCTCGATCCTCATGTAGCCATCCCCATTATCAGTGGTAATGATGATGATGCTATTTCAGTATTACCTTTTGACAACACTATGCCACCTTCTTCTGGCCCATGCATGGATATACAGTTCACCCCGGTTTCACAAACCAGAGATGCGAAGATGAAACTGGATGATGTTTTTTATGGGGGAGTACCTCAGTCTCAAAAATTATTTAGCCCACAATCTAGGGTGTTCTGGTTGGATGATGCAGAGATTTTTCATCCTAATGATAATTCAGATGATGAAGCACAGGGCTCCGAAGCAGGAAGCTTAAATGGGGGGATCCATACCTCTATAAAAAAGGGGAAGAAGAGAAATGTTAAGAAAGAAATTTCTCAGGTGGAGGGGGTTCAAACAAGAGACATGAAAGCCCTCCATCAATGAATATTTTTTTGAATTGATAGGGGCTTGGGAATGCTCCCAAAATCATGGCCCTTAGACAGAATATTCTGACCAAGAAACCTCTCATTTTTTGTTTAGCCATTCCAAAAATAAATTGTTTTCAGCTATAAAGCCTTTAAGTGGAAATCTCTTGGTTACTTTTTTGTTGATCATAATCAAAATAATGATAATATGGAGAGCCATTGGGTCTTAAAGCATGATTCATTCAATATTATTTATCACTCTAGGGCTAAGGAAATGATCTCTATTGATGCTGGGAAATAGGGAGACACCTTTTTTGTTTCTTGTGTTTTTTCCTATAACTCCTACATAAAAAGGAGGGAATTGTTGAAAGAATTGGTGGTTTTATTTTCCCATGCCCCCCACAACTGGATAATATTTTGTTATTTCAACACTGTTCTTAGGCTTGAGGAGAAAAATAGAGCCAACATCAACCATCCTACTGCTAATGATTTTTCTAATTGCATTGACCATTGTAACCTCATTGAAGTGTCAATGGTTGGTGCTGAATTCACTTGGAGAAGGTACACCTTGAATGATCAGAAAGATAGAAAACATGATAGGTGTTTATTTCATATTGATGACAAGAATGATAGCTTTTGTGCCTCAGGATTTGTGCTTACAAAAATGCATTATGATCATAATCCTCTTGTGGTTTGCGTCTCTACTGGTGATACTCGCTTGGAACCTATCCACTTCATGTTTAATAATGCATGGCTGGTCATTCCAGATGTCAGGAGGTTGTCATTGCTACTTGGAATACTAGGTATCTAGGATCTTCCTTCCAAATTGTCTCATCAATGCTGAAAAATTTCAAGACAAGGTTGAAGGAATGAAGCAAGCTCTCATTCTTAGAGATGGATGAGGACATCAAGGCTACATAAAATCATCTTTTAGTCTGCTATAATATCAATCAGTTGAACTCCATTCCCTCTATTGATGATATTAGGGCCTTATCAATTCTTGATGGGTTGTTGACCACTAATGAAAATTTATCCATGTCCGTGTATAATGTAAAGTTGTTAAAATAAGGGGATAGAAACTCTAGATTCTTTCATCGACTACACAAAGTAAGGAAGATCAAGAGGGGGGTTACTACCCTCAACATTAATGGAACTTTTCTCACCTCTGAAAATGAAATATATGATGCGGTTATTGGTTACTTTGTTGATATCTACTCTAATAATTGTGCTGATAGAACACACCTGATTGTTAAAAATATCACCCATAGTATTTATGATCAGATGAATGCCTCTCTAGTTGAGCAACCTAGGGGAAAGGAGGACAAGGATGCTCTGTTCTCCCTAAATATTGATAGGGTAGTAGGGATGTATGGATTCACTAACAAGTTATTCGTGTTTAATTTGGAAATTATTCATGATCAGGTAATCAATGTAGTGAGAGATTTCTTTCTCACTACTTTCATGTCATATGGTGCTAATTCCAACTTCATTTCTCTTATTCCTTAAAAGGATAATGCTATGGACATTAGGGACTTCAGACCTGTTGCAATTAGAAATACCATTCCCAAGATCATTAGTACATTTATTTCTACGAGAGTGCGTAATGTGGTCAAAGGGATCATCACCAAGAATCAGTTGGGGTTTTTCCTGAGAAAGAACATTCAAACATGCATTTTTACTACCTTTGAATGCATTAATTTCATGAAAATAAGGCTAAAACATGGAAATCATGCATTGAAGATTGACATATCCAAGCCCTTTGACACCATGAAATGGAGTTTTCTATTTTCCATTCATAGCATGCATGTATTTTCACCAATGTTGATTAGACTGGTTTATAACATTATTTAGAGTGAAAGTCTCTCAATCATTGTCAATGGTTCCCCCAGGGGATTTTTTCAGTGCTCTAGAGGTTTTTGGCAAGGGGATCCCCTATTTGGGATCTTGTTTTCCATTTCTGAGGATTACATAAGTCTCTATTTGAACAGTCTTCTCCAGGCTGATCTTTATAGTAAGATTAATGCTAGGAGGGATCTTTTTACTCCTACTCATCTCTTTTATGCTTATGACATCCTCTTATTTGGTCAAGAAAACTCAAGGGATGTTTCTTAAATAAAGGCCATCATTAGGCATTATGAGGATCTGGCTGGGCAGGCCACTAGTTGGTAGAAATCTTTTGTATTCCTTGGATAGGGGGTGACCATCTAGAAGTAAAATAAGGTCACTAGGCTTCTTGGGTTGAATAAAGGCTTATTTCCCTTTAATTACCTTGGAGTTACTCTCATTTGGGGTAGGGTGAAGAGATTCCACCTTGATTCTACATTCTATTGTATCATTGCTCAAATGGAAACTTGGAAAGGGAATGCTATGTCTCAGGCTAGGAGAATCTATCTTGTCAATTCGGTGATCACCTATATGTTTGTTTATGGGTTCTTGATCTATAAATGGCCCAACACTCTAATTAAGGATCTTTAAAGGCTCATCAGGAATTACATATGGACTAGTTCCATTAATGAAAGGAAGCTGATTGTTGTGGCATGGAGGGAATTTATTAAACCTATTGACATGGGGGGATTAGGAATGAAGGATTTGGGTCTCTTTAATGTGGATTTTCTCAGCAAGTTCGCCTGGAATTTGTTCACCTCCAATGACAACTCAATAGAGTTTATTTCAGCTAGTCTTATTCCCAAGATTTTGAATGATTATTATTATCATATATCCTCATCTGTTTGGTCTTCTCTAAAATCCACTTTTATTAAGTGAACGCTCTCTAACAAGTGTCTTGTTTATAGGGACTCCCCTTTGAATGCATGGAGAACTTCGTGGTTGTGTAAGCCAATACAAGAATATGTGGATGTCCCACCTTCCTTGAGGAACACATCAATTGCTGATATTATAGAAGCATCTAGGGCCATCATTACTTCCTCACTTCTCATATTAAATATGATATTCAGTGCTACAGGTATATTGACATAGACACTCTCATTTGGAAGTCGGGTGTCACAGGTTCTCTCACCACACGAGCCCTTTAACTATACATGTGTGATGGGAAGGTTACCACCCCATGTTGGATATTGAATTTCCGAAACTACTTCATTCCTCCTTCTAATTTTCAGCTACTTTGGAAAATCTGGAAAGGCAGGGTTCATATGCAGCACCTTCTCAAGAAGGTTGGAATTCAACTGGCATCAGCCTTCCCTCTCTATTTTGCGACTGAGGAAACAATTGAGAAAAATTTCCTATTTTCTGTTTTTTCATGAAGGTTCTAGAATTATATCCAAGATATTACAGGATTCCGGTTGTAGTTATAGATCTTGGAGGGCTATATGGCATCTATTGTTGCTGCACAATGCAGTGAACAGAATGGGAATCTCATTCTAGCAGCTGTAGCAGCCACTTGTGGCTTCATCTGAAAGGCCCAGAATGCTCTAGTGTATGAGGATGTTACACCTACTTTTCTGGCTCGTGTGAGGACCATACATAGCGCGGTGTGCAATTCATCCAAAGTGTAGACTGGATTCATGAATAACAAACTTGACGATCTTGTTATCATAAGGAATTTTGGTGTTTCTGGCAGGGTTAAAAATCCCTTGGTTCTGAAGTCAATGAGATGGATTCCTACCATTCTGTCTTGGGTGAAAGTCAATGTTGATGGGGCGGCCTCTGGTACACTTTGGTCTATGGGTTGTGGTGGTGTCTTCCACACCTATTAGGGATTCGTTAAGGGATGTTTTTATCACTATATTGGACAGGATAATGCCATTGAAGCTGAGTTATGGGTGATGATAAATGCGATTACTTATGCGGTGCATCATGGATGGTGTTTTCATTGTCTAGAATCAGAATCAATGGTGGTTTTTGATCTTCTTAGATGTCAGTCTAGGGATGTTCTATGGGTGATTTTACCCTCTTGGATTGAGTGTTTTCATCTTCTTGGTGGTCTCATTCTCGATGTGACACATGTTTACAGGGAGGCTAATTAGGTTTCTAATGCCATTCTAATGAAAGCTACTGGGGAATATTCTTGGCTTGGTCTTTTCATATTTTTAATTGTTAGCTGCATATTGTTGAGGCAGATGTGAGTGGCTTGTTTTTTACTAGGTTATGTAAACCTCCCTTGTAATACAGATCGTCTTTTCCTTTTTTAATAAAATTTGGTAGGAGTTATCTTTACTTTCTCCTAAGACTTCTGAGTGTACAATATGTGTATTTTATATTTTAAAAGATTCATTTTAATGTTATATAATCAATTTTATTGGTATAATAGAAGATCCTTTAATTAAAAAAGATATTGAATGTTAGGCAAGACCAACCACTACGACTGAGCTCCACATTTCTAATGGGTTGGATAGATATTATGGATTCTTTGTGGATCATTTATCATGACTCTCTAATCCACTAACTGTGTTAACTCAAAATAGATCAAAGTGATATGTATATAAGAATGTGTATAAATGTTCAAGGAACTAAAGTTAATGTTCATCAGTACACGTATTCTTATATTACCCTAATGTTGATAATGTTTTGTGATCTGAAATTATTCAAAAATGGATGTATGGGGATGTTTTCACATGTGTAATAATATAGTGAAATTTTATGCCTCAAAATAATTGATGTATCAATAGAAAAATTACCCAAATCATGATATGGAGATAGATAAGTTGTTTTTTGAGTAAAATATATTGATGGATTATATTTATAATAATGGTATGATATATAATTTATTTATTAAATTTATATTTATATTTTCACATATAACAAGTTGAATATGTTCTATATAATATGGATAATGCTAATAATTGATGATGACTACTCAATTAATTAGCACCCTAGGAAAGAAACCAAGGTTGTAGATTATATGATTCAAAAGGATCGTCTTAGATTATCTATATTGATGATAAAAATGATCCAATATTTCTATATTTTTAAGTGACAGATTATGAAATATTAATGGAACTAGAGAAATACAATCTTTCTCAACTGTGTGTTCAACCATCTATTCATGTGAATAATAATGAGGCACAAAAGGATGATTTAGATACAAGAAATGGTGGGACATTTACCTGTGTATAACCTTTTTTTATGGAATGGTAATGATTATGAAATGTGTCTATGTTCTATAAAATATATATTTGAATAAGAAACAATTATATGTGTCGCATTGTTCTTCATTATCTATTCATATTGGAAGAAGGATGACATATATAGTTCTGATTGAGTATTTCTATAGGGATAGAATAATGTGAGGTATTGCAATGTTTTCATCTCATGGATTTGTATATCAGAAATTAAAGGCTAATAAACCAATGTTTAAGGATATGATATAAAAACTACCCATACAATAATAGAAATGGTGAAACGTTTCTATATACTTTGAATTCAGACTTCTCCAAACATTCAAGGGACAGAATTATATTTGAGTTTTAGTCAATCGATTTATGAATTCAACGCACATAATTTACATTATATATGAGTTATCTTTTGATTAGAATTATAATCAAAATACATTTAGGAATTGGTAGTGATTCAAAAAATACCAAATTAAATTGTATCTGTTCTGGATATGTGTATTACCGTAAAATTCTGATGATTTCATTAGCATGATATTGATATAAAGTGGAGTTTTAGTACGGTGTATCATACAAAGATTGATGGTAAGAATGTGATAACCCTTAAATCCATAGATTTTATTTTAAGATCTTTTTCATTTGAATTAAAATCTGGTTTGGTTCAAAAAATTCCTTTGGTTGAGTTTTTCTATAGTAATAGCTATCACTGAAGAATTTAGATGGCTCTTAATGAATCAATTTATGTAAAAATGTTTATAACTACAATGTTATGGGATGAATTTGGAGAAATAAATCTACTGTTAACTGATATAGATGTTTAAATGAAATTTATTGTCAGTTCCATTCAATATAACATCAAGCCTACACTGAATCAATAGAAAATTTATGACGACAATTAGCATCTTGGTCATTAATTAAAAGTTGGTGTGAATTAATTTCTATGAATTTCACCCTGGATTAAAAATATTAGATTCATAAATAAAAAAGTCTGGTAAATTTTTCTATATTACATTTAACTATTTTTATTTTGGAGGCATGTAATACTTTTTTACTGTGATTCCACAAAATCTCTCTCATATTCTTGATGTGTCCTATGTATCTCTCTTGAAGAAGTAAGTACATGATTCATCACATGTAATAAACATATATTTTATATCCGAAGATAATTCTATTTTTTATCAATATATACCATTATAAATATTTCATAATAGGGAAAATTTTCCACAGAAAAAGACTACTCACTTGGTGAATTTTCTCTGGGGAAATCACAAATTTGAAGTAGAAATTGTAGAACCTGAGTATCAGATTAAATATAAATATAATCATACATTGTATCTAAGAGATGATCATTGAGTGAAAAATTAATTATAATGGGGTATAATATAACACCCTATGATTTAATAAAATATTCTATTCAAATAATAATTTCATTGAGAGCCTGCAATACATGCAACATAATGATTAATAAATCCATGATATACAATTTAAATATTATTTTATACTAGTTACAAAAAATAGGTTGGATTGGATAAAATTAATAGTACTATCTAAATTATTATAATTTTATGGAAAAAAATGTATAAAACAAATTCATAGGTTACAAATTAAATAGGAATAAAAATAAAACTCATTTATAAATAAAAATATATGTTTTTTTAAACTCAAATTTTATGCATGAAAAGCATTTTTTTCTCGGTAAATAATTTATTTTACTTATTTAGAATTATTTTAATTTATGCAGTATAAAATTTTTAAATTAATTTTTTAATTAAAATTTTATATTTTTTATAAGAATGGTATATGAATAAATCATGTTTAATGATTAATCGTGTATTTTTTATAAAAAAATTCATAGCATTATCCTGGTTATATTGAAATTTTTTTAATTCCACCTATAGAAATTTAATATTGTAAACGTAAAACCATTTTTTAATAACATGGTCAATTTTTTTAAAATAAGTCCTTTTTATTTTTACAGATTATTAATATTAATCATGGTAAAATTAATTATCATAGTAGAGGGTAGACCATGTTTATTAAGGTAATAACTGAGTGATAAGGGTATAATTCTTATCCTAATTGTTATTCTATGAAGTTAATTCAACCCCTATAATGTGTGTCTTGAAATTTATTTTTTAATTGAAACATGTTTCAAAAAATTACCTATAATAATATTAAATGAAAAGAAAGTTACACAATATCATTTTCTTAGTTTTATGTACCTCTTATGTATTCAAATAAGGAAATGGAAATTTATTAATGAAAAAAAAATTATATTTTGGACATAATATAATTATATTCATTATTTAAATTGTTATATTATTTTTAGAAATTAAATAATTACCATAAATACGTTTGCAATATTGACACATTAATTATTCAAATAAAATGGATATAACAAAAATTATTTTCAGAATATTAAATGTTATATAATTTGAGTGAATTATAGTGTTCCATTGTTTTCATGATAAGTATAACATATGATAGATGCATAAAAGGATTATATTCTAATTTTAACTTTTAATTTTTTGTATTTATCTTCCAATTATATGAAGAGTTCCTAAAATGTCATTAATGGTATTTTATATGAAATAATATTTTATTTATTTATTTATAATTTATTAAAATATAATATCTATCCATTTCATGTAGATATGGTTTAAAATATCATCCATGGTCCATTTATGAGTCATTTTCTCATTTATGGTAATATTCATAACACTTTATAGATAAAGTAATTGATACCGTCATTAATGTAAAAAATAAATAACCACAAGATTAATCAATAAGATAAAGAATAAATTAAAAAAAACATAACTAAATTTAATTGGATTTTTTATTTAAACCATATTCATATTTATACAAATTAATTTCCATTTTGAATTATTTTGATAGAGAATGAATTTATTATATTTTTAAACATTTATGAAATCTCATGAGTGGGCCTCCCCTATATTATAAAAGGGAACGTCATCCAGAAACATAATCACACTTTTTGATCCATATATATTGACCTTAAACTAAAAAAATTCCTTCTAAACATCAATTTGCACAATATAACAGTTCTTTTATTCCTAAAATACCATCCCTAGCATCATTAAGATGTGATATAATTGATTGTATTCAAAGAAAATGGAATCACCTAAACTGGTCACTTCCTTTTTTATTCTTATTTACCTCATATATATATCTATTATATTTATCACAAAATAATAAATAATTTATCATAAATGTAAAAAAAATGTTATTATTTTTAGTGAATCATAACTATAAACCATCTTTTCCATCAAATGGGAAGGTAATGTATCACTAGTGCATACATATTGTTTATCATGTCCTTGTAGTGATAAAATTCATTTTACACCAATATATTTCATGGATGTTATTATTATGGTGTTATTTTTTTGTAAGATACTCCCAAAATTATAATATCAGATATATATTTTACCTTCTAGTATATTTGAAAGCAATAACATTTCCTGTGAGTAAATTGGTGCTACCAACGTCACAAAGCGTTGACTTTTTTTCATTTATGTTTTTATTGTATGGTTATAATGATTGATTTATTGAATATATGTGATATAGATTATAAAGTAGTGATTATTTAAAGGAGATTTTTTATTTAACCTTTTTCATTCTATCCATCAAAAATTGAAAACATCTTTCATGAGTACATACGGCTTGCCTCTACATGAATTATGCAATTTTGTTTTCTATCTATATTTTTATTGAGGATTACAAGTATTTATATTGTTGATATAAATGATTTTTTATCACTATAAATATTTTATATATTATGTAACCCTAATCAAATTACAATAATTAGAAATTCTAAACAGAAATTCTCATTATAAAGGAAATAGTTAACACCTAGAAATGATGATTTTAACAAGGAAATATTAATAAAATGATGTTGTAATGTTTTGATGGGGTCATATATGAAGTTAAAAAAATATAAATGTATATATTAATTATTTATAATAATCTTCTATTTATTATAATGCATTATATATAGCTTCAAAAACACGTGAAACTAGAGGTAAGGGATTATTATCTCACATTATCTTTTTTGGGAAATATGTTTTGTCATGGACCTATATTAAATTATGAAGTTTATATACTTATCATCATCATGTTATATTCTAAAAAACATTATCTTCATGGGATTTATAGTTCCAATTGAAGATATTATTTCATGGGACCTGTGATTTCAATGATTCCAATGTGGTAAGAATTTTTCTTTCATAATATCATGGTTTATCAGGATTTTTTATGATTCCGTTTCCTATGATGAAATATAATAATATAATAATAATAAACATAGGAAATTTATTATTTGGGGGTTATATCATGAAAATATGTTTTTTCTATTAATTTTATAACTTCATTTACTCACATGGCTGAAAATATATTTTTAAGGAAAAAAGTCATTATTTCTCTCTTCAGTCAAAATTTAGTTCTCTTCTACGTCGAGGAATTTGAGAAGTGATTTCAAAAATGTTTACACTATTACCCATTTATTGTTTATTTTCATTATTATATATTTTTACATTTTTATAAAAAAATTTAAAAGGAATATTCTTTCCATTTCACAAATGATGTACATTTTTACTTTTTCTAAAAATAATATGAAAGGAATGATTTCAAACATATACAATATGAACATAATTTCCCACCACCATGACCACCAAATTATTTGAAGATTATATTAAAATTTTATAATGTATTTTATTGAAATAAAATGGTTTAATTATATTTTTGGACATTTATTTATTTTAAATAATTGATTTTTAAAGGGATTTTTATTTTCCTGAATAAATGTTCCAAATGATCATTTAAATACATTTTTCATCCAAAATAAATCAATTGATTACATATGTTTTGTTGTTGATACATTCCTAAAATACCATAATTATTATTTCCTTTTGTGTTTTACAATTAATATGAAATTATTTTATTGAAAAATACACATTTTACCAGGGTTATTTTATGATGAAATGATTTAATGTTTATGAAACAAACAACTTTAATTATAGATATTCATTGATGAAAAGTTTATGATACTCATTTCATTTGAGAGGTTATGATATGATGAATGTTTTATGATATTTTGGAAAAAAATAAATGTTATTAATTATATGATGGGTTGGAAAAATTATTTATCTATCTAATTTATTGGGTAAATATGGATATATCTAAAGATAAAAATGACTTGAATATAGAGTGATCCTAGTTTAGTTAGGGGTTATGTTCAACATGATAGATTGGGAGTTAACATTGAATACACTAATGGTTTGGGTAGTGATATTAATAAAATATTATTTTTTTGGATATGATCCTTGACTACTATAAAAATTATTTTCAATGAATCTGGGTTTTCCCCAAACTCATATTTGATGTCTATGTTTTAATATCATGAAAATGTTATTTGAATAAATTTTGATTCAGGTTAGATGAAATGTCAGGATTTATTCCATGACTCAATATTTTAATCTATTATTGTCATATTATAGTAATAAAAATGTTATTTTCATTTTGACATACCCTTATTCGCATTTTATATATGTATATTTATTGAATACCCATACTAAGAATATGATCTCACCCATTATTATGTTTCATTTCGCTGAGATATAAAGAATGGATGTTAAGTGTGATATGACTATGAAGGGAGCTAGTTATGAATAAATTAGTATGAGATGATTTATTTCAAATATACAAGTTATTTATTTATCCATGTTTCCAAAGGAGCTATAAAAACATGATTCTAGTGTGGATCATTATTTTAGGAAATTTATATAAATCTAAAAGGAAAAAATATCTATTTATGAATAGTTTGGGTCACAATAACTACTGAACCATTGTTTATTATTTCAGTAACATTGTTCTTATATGGTTTTTATGGTAAAAAAACTCATGAAAAATTCGATGACACTTAAGATAATCTCAAAACTTGTCACTGGTATCCACTCCACCATTACTGGTTTTAATTTCCATTATATAATATCCACATTGTTTTTTCACACTTATCTTTAATCATATTATCATTATTATATATTCATATTTATTTTTCAAAAACAAAATACATGTAGTGAGAGTAAATTCATGATTAATATACATTATGTACATATCTCTTATTATTGATTGATTACTCATGGTCCAATAAATATCAGGATGTATTATCTTGAATGGAAAGGTTGAATTGGTAAAAAGGGTCTCATATATAGTGGTTGTAATATATCATTTTTTAAAAATGTAGAAACAAAAATATCTTCATCTTATTAAATAATTAATATAATGAATATTTTATCTCATTGTTAGATAAATCATATTCTTCAGACACCAATGCACTAGACATTTATGTCACAAATTATTTTCTTCAATCATTCTTAGATAGAATAATCATTTTGAATCACCGACTTGAAATAATTTTCCCATTATTTTTTGGACTCCCATTAATACATTCACATCTTCTATACATTTCACAAAAAATCATATTTTATGAAAAAACCAATTTAACATTATCCAATTGATTTGGAACAGTTAATAAATTATTTTTCATCCCTTTAACAAATAAGGTTTGTTTGGATTTTAATATTTACTCCCTAGAGATATAATATCCAATTACATTGAATCTATGTGACTATTAAAATAAAAATTTCAATATAACATTTTTAATGTCACATAAAATCATTAAAAAAATCATGGCTTCTAACACAAGTTATGAAAATCCACTATCCAAAATCTATGGTTTTTCTACTTTTTAATATCTGATATTTGTTTCAAAAACATTCATTTTTTCCATTCCATTTTCATTCAATTCACATGGATTTAGTTATTTATTATATTAAAATTTCTAAAGATATTCCATGAAAAGACATCCATTTTCATGATGTTACTATTATTAACATGTTTCATAAAACGTTTCTAAGGGTTGTATTCTATTTTCAATCTTCAAAATAACATTCTTAGGTTTTATCATTTGAATGGGTTGAATCCACCTCATTAAATTCCTCCAATTAATTCAAGGTACACTATAATATTGGTAATTGATCAAAATACTACATGTTATATGCCAAAATACTATACAGTTATAGAAGTAACTATATAAATTTTATCTCCCACTATAATTTGAATAATGTTTGATGTTTTATTTTTTATTTTCATCAGAATTTTTATCATCATAATTGGATGTAGTTTTATAAAAATGTTTTATTCTCCCCCTAATACATTCCTATTATTATTATATTTTATCAAATACATAATAGAACATCCTATTGTAGTAGCTTTTGTTTTAGAATTTTTACTTTTTTCAACATCGCTTGATTTAGATACATATATAGTCTTCATTAATTTTTATTCTTATGAGCATATTCATTCTTCTTATTGTCCATTAATGATTAATTTTGTTGATATTTCATTGTTTTATAATCCCCATAACATTTATCTTCTTATTTTACTAAGTATAGATATTTGTAACTCCTTTAACATTATTTATAAGATTTATTGAATAATGTTATATGTTGTTATCTTTCACCATTATCATTTATTCAAGAAGCATGTTTAGGTTATTATTTTCATCAAAAAATATAATTATATTACCAATCCATGTTAGTAACATTGATTTTTTTCATGAAAAGGTACTTAATTTTTTTTAAATATTTTCCCTTTTCAACATATTTATTTCTCCCTCAAGTATTAGAATAATTGTAATATAATTTTTCAACCCCTTTTTAGGTTAAAATTAATATGAGTTTCTTCGTCATATAAATTATTTCATTCATCACTGGAGAATTTTTTTATCATTTAATTTTACAATGCTTTTTTATTCAACAATATCATCACTAAAGATATCATATTATTCTTAAATGTCATCAATGTCATTACACTTATAAAAATAGTTTCTCATTTTTTATTTACAGGACATCATATCACAAGTTGTAGGATAGGCCTTGGATTTTCCATCCTACTTATTACATGAACATCTTGATATTTTTTCTTCTTCCATACATTCTTCTTCCACCTCTAATTGAAGATAATTTTAATAAAACATTCAAAGAGTTCCATGGTAAAAAATATCATTGAAATGGTCCATTTTTTTACTATATTATATATCTTTTCACATTTTTATAAAAATGAAACATAAATTTATAAAAAAAATTACAAACTATTTCTTTGGATTCAGAGTCTTAATCTGCTAATTCATTAATAACATTCCTAAATTTTATTTTCTTAGCATATTTGGAAGAACATTTAAATTTATACATTTTTTTCAACCAATATATTATCTTATCAGTTATTAGGTGTTCATATTTATATTTAGATCATCCAGAGATAGAGTTATAGGATATCTATATTTTAGTGATTCAACTTTTAAATAATATTTATTAGGAAGAATTAATAAAATATTTTCATCAATCATTGAATCGTAAAACCTTTCCCCAAAAAATATTTTTCCATTACACCTTTATTCACCCTTATAATGAAATCTCTAATATATTCAAAATAATCTATATTAACATCATTATATGTTGAACACATGACTTTGATTTTTCCATATTTATATTCATATTTATTTCATATATTTTTTAAAACTCCTCCTAGATGCCTTTATCCATTCCAACACCTTTGAATCTATGAAAAGAATATTAATGGAATGAAGATAGAATATCATTTTGGTTTTACCAATAATTTTTCAATTCCATCATTTCAATATATGATATGAAAACTCCCTCAATAATATGTGAGAAACCATGTATAGTAACATCATGAACATTATAACTAAGGGAAATAGGATAATAATGTATCTTATCCATCTAAATATTAATGTTATTTACATCTAAAATTGGAATCTAATTTCAATTCATAGAATTATGAATATTCCTAAAAACTTAGGTTTCCTTAAATATTAAGCAATGATTAAATGATGTGACCCTTAACATTGGTAGCACCTGAAAGAAGTGATTAGTATCATTGTGATCACTGAGTGGGGGAGGGATGAATTTGGGTAGTTTTATTTTTATAAATTATTATATTTGAAGTAATATTCACCTCATTTTAATGAGTTATATAATTTTTTAAAACAACCCCATAAGATAAATCCATATTAACAAATTATTTAAAAATTTTACAACTAAAAACATTAGATATTCATTCAAATAAATTTTAAATAATCCAATAACACACAATACACAAGAATAGATTCATTCTATGTGGTTACAATAAGTATGTAATACCCTTAAACATGTTTTAAACTATTACAAAAAAAGTTTGAACTCCCTATATATATAATATGTAAAAATTATTTTAGTAAAAACATTTAAAAACATTCATAAAAAATATTAGTATATTATCACCATGTTTTTGTATTTCATCCCACTTGAAAATCTAATAAATAATTATTTTCCACATTCATATGTAGTAGTATGAGAGATAATCATAATTTTACTTTTGTATATACATCCACAATTCCATATTCATCTTATTTACCTATCAATACATCCAACTACATTTGTTTGTCTTGTGCCTTTGAAAACATTATACAACAAACATACACTCTATATTCCTGATTCCAGCTGTTATAAAAGTTGTGTGTTGAGTTATGTATATTCCCCCATATCAAAACATATCTAGTCGATAATGAATTATTTTTCAAACAACAATATATTCCTTAAATAGAAACATCATTTCACAAAATTTGGATTTCATTAGATCATCAAGTATCTCTATTCACTACTAATTCTAAAAATTCGCTACATTTTATACATGTGAAAAGTAAACACTACCCTATAACGAAGTTGCATCATATTTATAGTTTAGTGATAATTAAAAAATAAAAGATCCCAAATTTATTTTCACACTCAATAAAAAAATCTCTTACTTTGTATAAATCCCTTATATTCTTCTCAATCCTTTTAATGAATTATTGAATCCTCATGAAAAATTGAGTACCCCTTTCATAAAAATATGACCTTTTTCCATAGTAATAATATTTAATCATCCTATAATGATATTTCGAAGATTGAAATATCATCTTCTCATCATCTCACTAGATATATTTTGGAAAAATTCATAGTTTATTTAATTGAAAAAATGATATACCATTAAAATGTGTTTGGTAAAACAGTGTATAAAATATTCCATCAAATGTTAATTGTCACCTGATTTTTCCAATAACAACATTATAAGATCTTATTGGTAGAATTTATTAGGTAAATACTTCATTTGATGACATAAATTAGAACTCTGTATTTTTTCTATATGTTTTAATCCTTAGTCCAATGATCTTTAAACAATGTATATGTATGATCTCCCTAAATTAACATTATAATCCAAACATCATACAATCCCATGTGACTAATGTTAAAAAAACTCATTATCTATTAGACATCATGTCGTGGGAAGTTATCCTATTTGGACTTCAACTAATAAAATTCCATAAAATATCTTCTTTTCAAATCCAAAATTCTTCTTCGTAACTTTTTACAAGTCTATTTGATAGTAATTTGTACAAGGGGTTTTTCTAACAGGGTTCATCTAATTTGACATCTTATAGTTAGATATCATCTAACACCAACCCTCAATATAACCACATTGGAGAGAAACAAGTTTCTACTTATCTTATATGTTTATAAATACTAAAATTACTTATAATATTATGAAATGTTTACATAAATATGATTTTAACCCCATATTAATAAGTAAAATTTCCCCAATTGATATTAATTATGAATCATGAATGCTTATAATTCTATTGAATATAGGAACATAGAAATATTAAATAATCCCAATATTTTATTAACTAAATACCTATTATGATAACTCATTATTACCATTTGTAGATACACTTCTCACAAAATCCTTTTCTTGGACCATCATCATACATTATCATTTTTGATGGAATTGGTTTAGTCCTTTATTTCTGGTTTTATCAATCGATTAACAAATAATTTAACTACTGAAAAAATTATATGATTTATTATGAGGAAAAAAATGAATTCATTTTATTTCAAGAGAACAATTCAAACCAACTAACTTCATAAATTTCTCTATCTGGGACAAAAAATCAATATAAACATAGTCCCAAGATCGAAAACATCAATCATATGAATATTAAATGTTAGAATATTGGGTTTTAACATCTATAGGATGATAGAGATTATAATTATTTATTTACACATCATTATAGGCTAATGTTTATACCATACATTTATTGGTTACAAAGCATCGATGTATTTCAATTCTTAATCAGAAGGGTATATGATTCATTTATCATTAGTAGAAACATATATTCAATATTTAGAACCATATTTTTATTGTTAATGTTATAGGTATTTCACTAATGACTTAGGTAACCCAGATAGTAAAAATATTTTAACATGGAATAATTCATATAAATATAATGAGTTCAAGATACTTGTGTAATTTTTAAAACTAATTAAATATTATATAGTCTTAATTAATAAATGTGATCCTTGATTTTTAGATACAAATTTGAAAACTTATTATAATAAATGTTTTGGAATTATTAAATTAATTTAACGCCCATCTATATATAATTTTTTTACAAGACAACTATTATAAAACAATGAGTTACATATATAAACCTTTAATGGAAACTATCTATATAATATTTATCTCTTTTTAAGAGAAGAACAAGTGTACATAATCATTCATACATTAGAGACACATTAGGATTATTTCTAATGATAAATAATCCTTAATAACAATTATTTTTATCTCTTTTATATTTGATTACAATAATAATGTTATGTTTCATTTCGTGTTAACTTTTTAAAAAATATATAAATAATGTTACACTAATATCATATCTTATTCTAACCAAGGATAAATCCACTAAAAATAAAGAGTTCATGAACCTTGTAGAAATTACTAATACGATTTATTATTCATTATTAAATATTTTTATATATCTATCATCATGCACATAATAATTTGTAGATCATTTGATTCAACTAAAATGATAAAACTAGTTAGATTTCATGGGAATTTATTTTTGTTATTAATCTCACTGATTCACCCCATCTATTAGTCAATCTCAAAATTAATTCATGATTAACATATTTTTGTATTAATAAAATGGTTTTTTATCAAGTATATTATCTTTTCATTATTGATTATATATTTTTATTTAGAAAAAACATTAATTTAATGAATTATATCCGAAAAATGATGTCATAATGTTTAACTAAAATGATTTTCTTCACTTCAGACATAAATAAATTATAACATAAATAAAATTCACTAATCAAAATATATCACCATTAAAATTAATAGACAAAAAAATATTTTATTAATTAAATATTAAGAACTACGTCAAAATTCGATGGGCTCTGATTTCCACCCAACACATAGTCTATGGTAAACACGCTATTCCCGGACCAAATGAGTTATTAAAAATATTATTTGAGATCAACTATTATGGAAACAAATATATTTTCCTCCTCAAAAGAATCCAAATCAAGAAACTAAAATTCCCTGAATTTCACATCTTGGAAGGCATAAGGTGCTTCAATTATCCCATCATCAAAGTTCTTATCCTAAAAAAGCATCAGATTTATTATAACCACACATCATGCCCCACCATTGTTGTAAATTCAACCTTAACTAAATATATTTTTCTCTAGTTCAATAATCTTGTCACTCCTCATAAATATACTGATGAGGCATAGAACACATCAATGGTCAAAAAACTGCTTTCCACTATTTGAAACTGCTAATATGGTGTCTAACTGCACCTATCCATCCTAATAAATCAAAGAATAATCAATAATTTATAATCATGACCATGGTGATACCCAATATTGAACAAAACCCATAATAGTTGACTTTGATCCACAACACTCTCTACCATCTAAACAACCTATAAAAACACATCTTTAGCAATCCACTCTACCAACTCTATGTGGTTAACATTATATCATCAAAACATCCGAGATAAGGTTCATATCACAATGACTAAACTAATAGTCCCCATAATTATAGTATCCTTATCTTTAGCTCAAAACCAATCACAATATCCATATCTCACACTATAATAAACACATATTTTATGACATATTTCCCATTAAATAAACTTCCCTGGTTGCTTTTTTTGAAAACAATACCACATTTAAAAAATAATTAAAACATGTTAAAATATTATTATTTGAATGTTATTTCATTTTTAGGTCAAAATTTTAACATTATCCTTGGTTGAATGTTTAGTAATATTATTAAAAACATAATTTTTGGATGAATAGTTAACTTACTAATATTTTAATAATATATATTTTATATTATTTTAAAAGATTATATTTTATTTGGAATTTTAATAAAATGTAATTGGTTTTTTAAAAATAAAATATAATTTATTCATTTTTGATCAAAAATTTACATTATCTTTCTATAAAATATTATTTTATGCATAGAAATACAATTTTCAAAAAATAAATTTTCATCCCGCATTGTGGGAATATAATAAAATAAATTTCGACCACTTATTGAAATGTAATTTTATAAAATTGATTCCATATTTGGAATCATGAGGTAAAAATTTGATATGTATTCTTTATTTGTTTGTATTCATTATGAATAGTATCCATGGTAAATTTTATCACCAATGTAAGGGTAAATCATATTATTATGGAAAAAATATTATGATAATGAATAAAAATTTTATCAAAAAAATAAATATATTATATTTATATTTTCTAATTCATCAATAAAAAATCAAATTTTAAAAATATAATATTTTTAATAGTTATATTTTATTGTGAAATTTATAATATTTTTATAAAGGACAATGCGAGAAATTTTATTCTCTTGATTTGAATATATATTATGTGGTGTACTGTTAGAATTTTTTTTTGTTTCATATAAATATTCAATTGAAATATTACATAATTTATTCATGTTATATTTTTTTATTTTTATTAATGAAAATCTTACCTTATATGCTTATGAGTGGCTGACATAGTATTCAATCTATTAATATAAAATTAAAAAAATGGATTTTATAATATTAAATGTACTATAATTTGGGTGAGTTATAGTGTCCTATGAATATTATATAAAAATATATTAGATTATATATTTTCAAAACGTTTAAATTCAATTTAATTTACTATCATGTTGTTTTCAAATTAAAATTAAATGAACAGTTTGAAAAAAAAAGAATTAATGATTTATTACAATTAATAATATATTATCATCTTATTTAAAAAATATAAAAACTATATATTAGGCAATTTGAATTATATATGGTTGAAAACATATACCTCAGTTAATTTGTAGGTCAAGTATCATTTTATAGCCACATTCATTACTCTTAAATTATAGAAAACTTTAATTTTGCAGTAATTGTAAAAATTGTTAAACATGGTTAAAACTAAGCTATAAATGTAAAAAAATAAAACAATTATAAAATAATTATTATATGTGTTTATTTCCACTCATTGTGATATTATATTTTAAGTATATCAATTTTGAGCCACCTCTAGATTAAAGATAATTTATATTAATTTAATAAATTAGGATATTTTTTAATGCACCCTCCCCTTACGTAAAAAAGTACAACCCTTTTTTATTTTTATTACATCACATTGATCAGTATTTATTTAAAAAAATACTTCTTAATACTCTTATAAAAGTCTTTATAAATTTTTTTTTGTTGATTTTGTTTCCAAAAATAAAACCCCAAGCCCCTTAATTTGATATCTAAAGGATGTCTTCCAAGGAAGACATAATTTTATTTATAGACCATTTCCAGTTTATTTCTAAATAAACATCCAATTAATGTGAAAGAACCATCCTAAATTAATATCATCAATCTAATAAATATAAATATATTTTATTATGATTGTGGTAAACAATATTCCTTCTATTTTTCATCATTTGAAAAGAATTAACTTCACACATTTTTAGGTACAACATACTACCACCAAAAAGTGATGCAATTCATTTGTAATAAAAGATTCAGATGAATGGTTATAAATATATAAATAGGTAATATATAATATATATTAATTAATTTATGTTATAAAGTTATAATAACGTATCTATATTCTTACCTTCTAGTCTGTTGGAAAAGAAAATGTTGCTCTTGCTTATGTGTGGACTACAACCTCTACAAGGTGATGCCATTGTTATTTCATTTCAGATTAACATGGATTATAATAATGGTGTATTTAATGAATTTATTTGACATATATTAAATAATAATGATTCAATAATGGTAAACTATTTTTTTACCTTATGTATTTCAATTCAATGAGTCGTGAAAATATAGTTAATGTGTATGTATGGCCTACCATCTCCATGACTGGTGATATTCATTTTTCTGTCACAATTTTTTATGGATGATTATAAAACTATAATATATATATATATGATTTTTTATCATTAAAAACATTTTAATGATGATTTATCCATAATAAATGTTCAATGACCTGAACTACTGAACAAAATCATATATGAAAAACGAAGCAGTTAACACCCAAAATCATGAAACTAATAAAATATTATTAACAAATAGATGATAAAAAGTTATAAATAAATAAAATATATTTTTTTATATCCGTATAAGGTTCTGTTGTGTAATAATAATGAATATAAATTACTTAATGATCATTTTAAAATATCCTCTTAAAAAAATCATAAATAAGGTAAGTGATTTCATATAAATTTATACTCTATCGACACAACAGTTTGGTACATAAGCATATTTACATTTTCTGGTGTACATAATTCACCATGGATTTATTGAAAAGGAATATATATTTATTTATTATTTTCAATGATTAAATTTAATTTACTCTTTCAAGAATGCGGTTTAATGGAAAATTCATCTTTTTTTCTTCTTGATTAGTTATATTTTTATTTCATATCCTTATTTTCCCATAAAATATTAAATATTTAATTTTTATATACTAAAGCGATTTATTTTATATTTTTTAGGTTATAAAGGGCTTTCTTAAGGATTTAATTTTATATTTATAATGTTTTCTAAAAATAAAACTTTCAAATTTCATTACAAAATATAAAAACGATTTTTTTAATGAATGTGAAATCAACGCACTATCTCACTACCAAAAGTATTATATGATATAGAGATTAGTCTGTAAGTTTTCAATGATATTAAAATGAAAAATATTTATTGAAATATTACATTTATATTACTGATCTATTTCCCAGAATATAATATTTTACCACAATGCCATTATTTTTGATGAATTTGTGGCTATATCAAAATTCTTGATTAATTTTGTAGTTGTTAAATTTCACATGAAACCATAAACTTCATGAAATCATTTTTCATTAGAAATTACATTTCTATTTAATATTCATATAATGGATATAATTATTTCATAAATCATAAACCATTTTCACATATTGTGTTTTGTTATAAAAACTATGTTATTATTTGCGGAAATCTAAATATTTCACATACCTTCCTCAATATGGATTTTTTTATAAGAAATATTATTTATTAATTATATTAATTAGTATATATATGATGAATGTAATTGACTTGAAGTGATGAGTGGGTAATATAATTATATATCCCCTTAATGCATTGATCAGTCACATGAGAAAAATCAATCACCAAATTAAATTTTTATTTTATTTATACGTAGCCATCGATTAAATAGTCATGGAATAATGTTTTAGTTGTTTATATATCATATCATTTAAGATAATGAAATATAATATTAAGAATTTGTTTCATTGATAGTTTAATTGTTATTATCCTTGACATTACTTCATTGATATTATCCATGGATTCATTTTGTGCTCATGTTACTGATTAAATGGAATCTAATTTCTGTTATTTACCTTGATATTTTAATTATGCATTATTATTCAATATAGATTCTACCGTACATAATCTTATTAAAATTATAATCTTGAACATTATTTTTTTCATTCCTCAGAATATTTAAAATGCTATTTTGAAAAATATCAAATATTCAAAATTGGTTTCTATTTATTTTATATTCCTAATGTAATATAGGATTCTTGTATATGTCTTGTACATCATGAATACCAAACTGATTGGTCCTTTTAGATGATATATCATTTATATTAAACCAATTTAATAAAGTAGACACTACTTATGGATTACTGGATTTTTTTTTCTATAGTTTGTTTTTGATTTTCTTTAGTAGAAACCATAGGATCTAGATTTTAAATATACAAAACACTTGAGAATTATGATAATATCATATAGAATTTTTGAACATTAATCATTAAATGGATTTTTTATTTTAGGGATCAATATTCATAATGATTATGAGATAAATTTCACAACCCCTCCCACCAAAGATACCCCTCTTGAGCTGGAAATGGTGAAAGGGAGATAATGACCCCCGAGTACCGCCACCAGTAGGCCCTGGGGTGGCGACTAACACCAAGGGTATGAGTTTTCACAAATATGGGATGCATTACCCATTTTATTATTTAAGATCGAGAAATAGGACAATTCAACCACAAAAAAAAGAACAAGTATATAGAAATAAACCCAGACCAATCCCACATGCATGTTTTAATAGTTTCGGAACAAGGTACATGTACAAGAAAGCTCAAAAAGTACAATACCAAAAGAAATAAGGGTACAACAACTGCAACAACTCCAACTGTCCCAAATAGTAGGGTCCCACATGGCCCTGGTAGTCCTCCTGGAAACCTGAAAGTAAACATATGGTGAGAATACAAGTATACTCAGTAGGGAAACATAAATATCTTGTGCACAAGTGGGGGAGAAATCCTAATGCCCTATGAGAACAATAGAAGAAACCACAACCTAATAAGGAATTCTATCCACCCAACCTCACCAGCCACACTCACCGAAAACAAAAACAACAGGTAGTAGTAGTATATAAGATCAAGGGTATTGGGTACCCCACACCATTTCCCACTAGTTAGCTACTCCTCCTAATGGCGAACATCTTGACGCTGCCACACTCTTCCCGCCTGCACACACATGTGCCTCAAGAACCAAACATCCCGCCCACACACACCAGGGCCTCACAACCCCGTATCCTGCCTGCAAACACTTGGGCCTCACAACCACATATCCCGCCTGCACACACCTAGGACTCACAACCATATATCCTGCCCGCACACACCTGGGCCACATCCTGAAGGTTCTTGGGAAATAGTAAAACCTTCCTGAAGAGTCTTGGGCTAAACCACCCCAATAGAAACCTAACCGAAGAGTCCTGGTTGTAAGGTCGCCTCAAGCCATCATAGCCTACGGAAGAAGGAGAAGGAAAGAGCTAGTAACTAAGGGGAAATCAACCTCTCCCATGAAATGGGATTGTTCGACTCTAAGTTCTCAACATGGGTGGGGTGTGATAAAACACAAAGATACAGATATATATATATATATATATATACCAAACACTCAGCCCAACCTATGGATTCTAATTAGAGAACTAAGCACGTGCCTCGGCACTCCTACTACGAAGCATGAATACAAAAAAAATCCCGAAACCCCATTTATGTTTTCATGTTTTATAAGATTCAGTTTATTAGTTCCTTAACTACTGGGAAAATATCCACAACCAACCACATCGATCGTTCATAAAGCATATCTCTGCCATCCACAAATCAAGTTATGAAAACAAAAGAAGCACAACAAGTCCCTTCTTAATAATCAACCAACCCATTGATTATTATTCTGTTTCATTACCAAGCCCCATCATTCATTAACTCTTACAATTTTATTTATTATACACAACCCATAGTTTGTTCACATTCAAACCCAACCCTTCATCCCTACTTCCAACCACCATAACTGAAACCACACTGTACATCATCACCCCTTTAATACTATTTATCGGAGCCCCGCAGCCCATCACCAACATAGCATTCACACCAACCCACAACCAAGCCAACCGCAGCCCCGCTGCTCACCCGATCCATAACAACTCAAAAAAACACCCCTATCACATGCCATGTATCCAAGCCAACACCCATATGTTCATTATTCCATTTTGTTCAACCGGGGTGATCACACAAGGGTTTGAGATTTTAAATCAGCCAACATTACGTGATTATCCAATTTCCACATTCAACAATGTTCCATTCACACAACGGTCTAGAAATATAGGGGAAAATTTACTTATGCAATCAAAGGCCCCCAAATACCATGATTACTAGTATGCATAAGCCTATTCAATTCACAACATAATATCACAGGATATACAATAAAGTAACTGCATTCAGAACTTCCCATACCCATTATATAATCCAGTTATTATCTTTATTAAACCAGTTCAAATTGTGTTTCAAATAAACAAGAGGAAACCCACACCGCATGATGCACAATTTAGGGAGACGAAGGAATGATTCCTACCTCAATAGGCTCTGATCACAACACTCCCCTGGATCAAATTTAGAAGATGTTCGTCGACGTTCGTCACTTTTTTCAAATCCCGGAAAAACCTCCTTATGTGGAAGCTGGGAAGGAAAGGCTGAAGGAAAGACAACGAGTCCAAGCATAAAAGTTCTGTCTCATCATTACGATCTCGTGGCCGCTGACGGATCGTAACTTGGAGCTCGGATGAAAAAGTAATGGAAGAAAAAGAGCCCTCGAGTCTCTTGGGAGAGGTCTGCTCAGAGGAAAGGGGAGGAGAGGAGTTATTTGTAAAGGAGGAGGGGAACCCTCCTTTTATAGGCATGAAAAAAAGTACACAGTATGTAATTTATGGTACACAGCGTGTCCTCGGCCATTTTACACTATTACCATGCGGCTTCCAACACGGCCTTCATCGCGGTATGCGGCCGTTGATTGATCAACACACGGTTTGAGGGTAACATGTACGCGAGGAGGGACTACACGACATGTAGTATTGGGGTACACGAGGTGTACCCATTTATTTCACATGGCAAGGACACGACCTTTAACACGGGGTATACACGGCGAGGGGGTACAGGTTGTGTACTCACACTACACGGTGTATAGTTTCAAAATTCTGAAAAGTGTGGGAAAAGTCCATTTTACCCTCCAGAACACTTCATGACCTCATTTTTGACAAAGGAAAGGGCTGTAGAGGTCCGTCCATTGCACCATATACCTCTTAAAACATTCTCGTCCCTGAGAATTCAAAACCAACCCAAAAGAACCCAACAAGATACTTCTTAGGGCTCTCGTTATAACAGGAACCCAACCATCAACCCTAATTATAGGTGTTAGGAGTTCCTTCTCCTATGTCGAGATATTATCTGCTTTAGGCGGCACTGACTCGCCTGCATGGGTTTAATCGCATCCTCGTTAATGCATCTCTAATAATAATTGTGTCTTCCCACTTCCATACATTAGGATTTTTCAACTCACACTGCCCCCAACACCGCATAACCCACATACTGCCCAAACATGTGGTTTGGGGAAAATTCATATTCCAATGTCGAGATATGGTCCTCTTTAGGCGGAACTGACTCACCTACATGGGTTCAATCACTTCCACATTAATGCGTCTCAATTAAGGATCAGGTTTTTCCCTTCCCCATATGCCCAGACATGTTAAACACTTCCAGAGAACAAGGAAAAAAGGTCTTATAACCGACAAATCAAGCATTCCATATATCAAAGGTACAAATTATAACATCAAATCAAAGCTCAGAAGAACAATGAAAACACAAGCCCAAACAACTTCGGATACTGAGCATGCATTTGACCCTCCCATTCCCAAGTGCTCTCCTTGAGGCCGCCATGCCTCCACAACACATGAACCAAGGTAATTGTTCGTCCATAGAGAACCATCGCTTTACAATTCTCGATTCGTACTGGTCATTCCTCGAAGGTCACGTCATCCCCCATATCTAACTCTCCCCAGTCAATAATGTGAAAATCATTGTGTAAGTACCGATGAAGCTGAGAGACGTGGAAGACGTCATGAACATTATCCAACTGAGGTGGTAGGGCTAGCTGATATGCCACCTCGCCCACTCGCCTCAGCACCTCAAAAGGTATGATGAATATAGGAGAGAGCTTACTCCCCTTCCCATACATCTTCTTCCCCCGTTGAGGGGAAACCTTCAAGAACAGATGATCTCCCACCTCTAACTCCAAGGGCCTGCTTTGACAATCAGTATAAGACTTCTGTCAGTCCTGAGCCGCTTTCATCCTCTCACGTACAAGCTGGACTTTCTTTGTGGTGCTCTGCAGTACCTCTGGCCAAAGAGAACTTGTCTCAGCAACCTATTCCCATCAAATGGGTGAATGATAGGGTCTTCCATAAAATGCCTCAAATGGTGCCATGCCAATAGTAGATTGGAAGATATTGTTCTAGGAAAACTCTACAAAAGGAAAGTGTCATACCCATGACCCTCCGAAATCCAGAACGCATGTTCACAGAATGTCCTCCAACGTCTGGATAGTCTGCTCTGGCTTCCCATCAGTCTTGGGGTGGAAAGCAGTGCTAAGGCATAGCTGGGTGGCAATAGTATGTTGTAACCCCCTCCATACTAGTGAGGTAAACTTAGTATCCTGATCTGAGATGATAGTCTTCGAAACTCCATGAAAACACACCACCTCGTCTACGTACCTTTGTGCTAAGGTACTCACTGGGACCGACTCCTTAATTGATAAGAAGTGAGCTGATTTTGTCAAACGATCCACCACCACCCAGATAGCATCGTAACCTCCCTAAGCTCTAGGTTGTCCTGTGATGAAGTCCATCGACATTTCATCCCACTTCCACATGGGGACATATAAAGGCTGAAACAAACCAATTGGAACACGCTGTTCAGCCTTCACATGATGATACACTAGGCATTTAGCCACAAAATCCACCACTGCCCGTTTCACCCCGGGACACCAAAACTATTCCCTCAGGCCTTGGTACATTTTTGAAACTCCTAGATGTACTTACAAGGATGATCTATGGAACACACGGAGAACTCCCTCACGCACTGCCTCTAGAACAAAAAACCTCCCATGGAAAAACATCTGATCTCGGCTATCCTCTGACCATCCTTCTGGAGCGTTTCCCTGATCGACACGATCCCACATTACTTCTGCCTCGGAGTCCCCCACTGAGACTCTTCCACTTGCTGCAACAAGGAGGACTGCACCATCATTTGAAACAAATATCCTCTAACACCTTCTACCCTAGAATCCAAGTGCAAGGCTGCCAACTCTCACATCGCTTTCCAAGCATTAGTGGATTCCCAAACCACTTACTTATGTGACTTCTTGCTCAGTGTTTCTGCCACAACATTTACCTTACCTTCCATCTAAGAGATATCGAAGTCATAGTCATGGAGGAAATCGACCCATGTCTGCTGTAGAGAGTTAAGGTCACGTTGGGAGAAGATATAACGGAGGTTCTTGTGATCTGAGAATACCACAAAGCGCTACCCAACGAGGTAATGTCGCCACAACATTAGTGCGAACAGTAATGCTGAATGGTCCAGGTCATGGGTGGCATAGTTACGCTCGTGAGGGCGCAACTGCCTAGACCCATAATAGATCACAACCTTCTTCTGCATTAGAACGCATCCCAGACCAAGGCCAGAAGCATAAAAAAACACCTCATTAAATAACCCTTCCTCTGGAAACATGAGTACGGGAGCACTGACCGGCTTCTCCTGCAGGTAGTCGAATGATTTCTGTCACTAGTCGCTCCATGGGAAGATCTAGTTCTTCCTAGTCAAAGTTGTCAATGCAGAAGCAACTCAAGAGAAGTCTGAAATGAACCTCCGATAGTAACCTGCCAACACCAGAAAACTATGAACTTCCACCACACTCTTGGGTGCCGCCCAAGAAACAACTTCCTCCACCTTTGATGGGTCCACTGACACTCCATTCTGAGACACTATGTGCCCAAGGAAGTGTACTTATTGTGTCAAGAACGTACACTTCGACAATTTCCCATAAATATGGTGGTGTTGAAGGATTTCCAAGACTTCCCTGAGATTCTCAACATGGTCCTCCTCTGATCTTGAGTAGATCAGGATGTCATTGATAAACACAATGAAGAAATGGTCCAGAAACTCTCAGAAGACAAGGTTCATAAGTCCCATGAACCTAACCGGTGCATTCGTAACTCCAAATGGCATCACTACAAACTCAAAGTGCCCATACCGGCACCTGAAAGCCATCTTCGAGATGTCACTATCATTTACCCTTAGCTGATGATATCCAGATCGTAGATCAATCTTATAAAACAAACCTGCTCCCCTCATTTGGTCAAAGAGATCTTATATCCTTTGAATGAGGTAATGGTTCTTGATTGTTACCTGATTCAACCTTCGGTGGTCTATACATAACCTGAGACCACCATCATCATTCTTCATGAAAAAAACTGAAGCACCCCATGGTGACACGCTGGGTCAAAAAAACCCTTCTCGATCAGATCATCAATCTGAATCCACAACTCTCGCAACTCCGAAGGTGCCATCCGATAAGGGGCCATTGAAATCAGATGGGCACCAGGCTGTAAGTCTATCCCGAACTCAACGTCACTTCGGGGGGTGGGGGGGGGGGGTAGAGTCACAACCTCCTCGGAAAAAACATCGAGGAACACCCCTAAAACCTCTAGTACATCCATCATTTCCTTATCAACTGGAACCACTTATAACCTGCCTAACAGGGAAAGGAGAGGCTCCACACACCTGGCTCCCACCTGATAGCTCATGTCGCCAACAAAATATACACGTTACCTGACCACGTCAGAGAACACAACCCTTATTCGGAAGCAGTCGATAATGGGACTATCAAAAAACAACCAATCAATGCCTAGGATGACATCGTATGGCTTCATTTATAACAAAAAAAAGATCCCCACTAGATCTATGGGGTCCCAACGTCAGCCCACATCCCCGGAAAACAAAAGATACGCTGGTCTGGCCTCCAAACGGTGTACTCATCACACGTGGTACGAATATTCACTCTACGTCTACTCCCAAATCATGGGCTAGAATAGCTGCAGCAAAGGAGTGCGAATCTCTGGAATCGAACAATGCAGAAACGAGAGTGTAGAACAAAAAAATCATACCTCGCACCTCCTCTGGTCCTGCTGGATCTGCCGACTGTGCTGCGTGCAACTATCCACGCCCAGCTCCTCTGCCTCTATGATGTCATCCTTCTCCCCAACCATGCCCTGGTCGAGGTCCCTGAGTATCACCCTGAGGTTTTCCTCCTCCTGCAAAGTCTGCCCTCGGGGGAGCATGGTCCTGCTGCTGCTAGAAGGGCCTCGTCGGCAACTCGTGCTGTTGAGGTGGGTGCTGAACCTGCCCACCTCCACTGTACTGAGCTCAAGTCAAGCATCAACTCTGAATGTGCCTGAAACCTCCAAAAGAAAAACAATTCGGTCCTAGGCTAGTGAAAATGGAAGCGGTCCCAATGATCTGAACTGGAACTACTGGGGCCTGCTCCCCACTAGCTTGAACTTGGAAGGCCCCGTCGTAGGACACCTGCTGCTGATTGCCTTCCCCTTCGACAAAACTGGATGGATCCCCTCTCGTGGTGGACCTCGCAGTGAGTTCATCCTCTCTACAACCTCTGTCGTCTTCTATAACGCAATGTACGTGAGAATGGTGAATGGGGTGATTGCATACTAGAGTGAAGGACGATGTTCCTCCTCCAAACGTCTCGCCTGAGACTCCGCATCCAGAAAGAGATCATGAGAAATGTGCAGGAGATCCTTGAACTTGATCCCTAGCTCTCATACTGACATACTCCCATGCTGATGGGAGATTAACTCCTGCCACTTCTCCACCTTCATCATGGAAGAAAAGAATTCCTCTCGGAATTCCATCTCAAAGTCAGCCCACAGAACCTCTGCCTCTATCCTCTCTCTGAGGTACATCGTCCATGTAACGACCCAGAGTTTCATTAATAGAAATCCATCTTGATCTATTTAAATGTCTCTTAATGTTAATATAAAATGTCAACTTCATTGGTTTTATGTTAATAATTTTGATCCTTTCTAATATAGCCGTTGAACAGTGATCACATGATTATTATAAATATAGGGCTTTAACACATCCAATTTTAATTATAAAAAAGAAGCAATGAACTCGTCCAGTAGAATTGCCCCATATGAAGCCCATTTGTTGGATCTCGGAAAAGAGGTGGCGTCTTTGGGCTTCACACTTGACCAAGCCCAATCTGAACTTCATCTTATCAAGCTCGAACATGACCGTCTATGAGAAAAGTGGAAGTTGATTGAAATTACCACTCGAGCGATGATATCCGAGCCATCCCAAGAGTCGGTCACCATCGCACACCTTACCCGTAGGTCATATGTAGTTGTTTTAAGGGTTTATGTAACAAATAAGTAGTACTATGTTCATGTACATTATTTTTTTATATAATAATGAATATAACTTCTAGTCATTTTTTATACATTGTAAATAGTTTTAAAGTACAAATGGTGTTTTTAGTTATTATTTATTTAAGAATTATATTTTATTATAATAAGGGATTTTTGAATTAAATAATATTTTAATAAAATATTATTATTATTATTAAATTAATATTTATAAAATATAAATGATCTTATAATTTTATGAATGCAATTATAATTTTTATTAAGGTTTGAAAACCATTTCTGTCAAAACCCGTGAATTTTAGATAAATGTCAGTTTTTATTTTAAAAGTGAAAATTCAAATATTTAGAAAATTATTTACATAAAATAAATTTTATTTTTTGAATCAGGACGTCGAAATTATCCAAGTGTTAATTTTTCATAATTTTCTGAGACAATCATATTTTTTGGTAAAAAATAAATATTGTTTAAATATATAATGTGTTTTATGACATCATAATCAACCAATAGTGATGTAATAAAATACTATAATAATTATTTTCTTCCAATATATTTTTTATCATTAAAATAATTTGATTTTGAGTTTGTTTAACTTACTTTTCCAAGCATCAATGGACCCCTCAAGACTTATTCAACACCCTGCCTTTTTAAATTAATTTCCATGGGAATGTGACTCACCTCCACATAAGCAAACCTAATATTTTAAGAAGTTATCACTTTGGCCATATAAAATATTTTTTTCCTCTTCACTTTTCCAAAAACTATGGGCAAAACCCATGGGATGGTTTGTGGTTTGGATTAATTTAATATAAGGTGTCCCAAACCTAAATAATAAAGAATTCCCTCGCCTTTCCTATATAAACCCACCCATGCTCCCACTTCCTCCCCACTCAAATCCCTTGTATTTCGTCCATAATCTTCCCTAATCTCTCTTGAATCCTCTCATGTTGCCCCAAGCTCCCATGAAGCCTCTCACAAGCCTCTCTCTAGCCTTTGGAAGCACACTTCCAAGTAAGGGTTTTTTCTTCCTTTATCTTTGTCCAATTTTCATTAAGTTTTTTTGCCCTTTTAATTTCAATTATGAATGTTGGGGTATGGTTTCTAACCTCCCTCATACTTCCCTATTTATGTTTGAATTATAGGAGAATCCTTTAATTCTCATTAAATGCCTCGCATGTACACCTGTTACTATGCCGAAATTCCGAAAGGAACTTCTCTCTCCTCATTTACATTCAAGCAATACTTTTGAAAGATGAATCTAAATTCCATTACTAATGTTGGGAAATGTATCTATATGAACTCCTTGCTGTCCATTACATGTAAATATGATTAGGAACCCCTTTCTCTCTCATCAAATGTATTTATGAATTCTTATGTCACGTCGTTACGCTGCTGAAATCGCACAGATTTTCTAATCCAATGCCATTGTGTAGTGAATACCATGCCAATTTCTACATCAAGGGTATTCACCTTTATACACATTTACTTATTTATTATAATGTTTCATGTATGAATTCCACATTCCTTTATCATGGAATAAATTATTATGTTTTATGAATCCATGTTTTATGATCCATGTGGCACACTTATGCATGAAATGAAATGTTTAAGAAAGGTGTGCCCTTATAGCGCTCTAATGCATTGGGTAAAGTATAGTATCATGATACGTCATGTGAAATGAGTGTTCACTCAAGATAATTCAATTGTAATGAGGTTTTACTTATGCTTTATGTCCAATGAGTATTTACTCATGCTCCATGTGTAATGAGCCTTGGCTCATGCTAATTCCATTTTAAGTGTTGCTGCCACATTTCCATGTAATTATTATCATGATTTATCATGCCTTTATGTTCATGTTTCTTATATTCTCTATTGATATTCCAATTGTCTAACATGTATTGTACTCCTCATGTTATTCCATGTGTAATCCCTTACTGGGCTTTATAGCTCACCCTTTTCTTATGCATGTCCTCAGGTTATCCCATGCATTGCTAAGTACGAGGGAATGTAGTGGTCATGTAAAGGAAGTTTTCAATAAAGATGTTGTATTTTATGTTTTAAGTTTTTATGTAATGGTCCTAATCCCCAAAGACACTAAACCTCTCGATCATCTTTGTTGTATCATGTGAAGTTTTATGTAATAAATCCGGATTATGTTTGTAATAAAAGAATGGTTGTCATAGTCCACCACTGTCACGCCGTACCTCTCAGGTGACTGACTGCTATGGGAACCCAGTACTCCCTCGGAGCTTGGATCAAGGTAAAATCAATCCCTAGCACCTCAAGCCACCCCTCTGTCTCCATATCTGAAGTAATACCCTAGTTCTTCTTGAGGTTCTACCGATGGAATGAACAGAGAGTCTTCTTCCACTGGCTATCTTCCTCCTCTCAGTCAATCCTCAACCGATCGACTGCCTAAATATGCTGGGCCTTGGCCGTCTGAGTCACCTGGGGATGACGTCCAGGTACCATAACTGTAGAGTAAACAAGGATCAGCAAATCCCAAGTAGTAAAGAAATCTCTCAAGGTTTTATTTTTTCACATTATTTTAATTTTATTACCAGAATGCCCAAATCAAGTAAAACACAATCATGAAGATGCGTGTACCTTACCTAGGGTCTCTACCTTGCAGTCAATGTGGTCTCACTTGGTCGTTCGGTAGGATTAGAGGCCTTGCATCGGATCACGTGGGGACCTAAAATCATGTGTCCTAGCCGGTCTTCCAAGGCGTATGTCACGTACCAAGATTAACCAACACTGTTGCCCAACCATCCCATGAAATCCTCATCGTGCCTACTCCAGACTCCATCCTATCTCTCAACCATCAGGCTCTGATACCATTATGTCACAACCCCCTCTCACCAAAGATGCCCCTTTTGAGCTGGCATTGGTGAAAGTGAGATAATGACCCCCTGAGTCCCGCCTCCAGTAGGCCCCGGGGTGGCGACTAGCACCAAGGGTATGAGTATTCACGAATATGGGAGGCATTACCCTTTTATATTTAAGATCGTGAAATAGGACAAGTCAACCACCAAAAAAAGAAGAATAACATGTGTATAGAGATAAATCCAAACCAATCCCACATGAATGTTTAAATAGTTCTGGAACGAGGTACAAGTACAAGAAATCTCAAAACCTACAATACCAAAAGAAACAAGGGTACATCAATTGCAACAACTCCAACTATCCCGACTAGTAGGGTCCTTCACAGCCCTAGTATTCCTCCTGGACACCTAAAAGAAAACATAGTATGGGCATACAAGTATACTCAGTAGGGAAACCTAAAGCTCTCATGCACAAGTGGGGGAGATATCCTAATGTCCCATGAGAACAATTGATGAAACCAAAACCTAACAAGGAAAACTATCCACCCAACCGCACCTACCACGATCACCAAAAACACAAACAACAGGTAGTAGTAGTATATAATATCAAGAGTATAGGGTACCCCGCACCATTTCCCACTAGTTAGCTGCTCTTCCTAATGGCGAACGTGCTGACGCTGCCACACTCTTCCCGCCCGCACACACCTGGGCCTCAAGAACCACACATCCCGCCCGCACACACCTGGGACTCACAACCACGTATCCCGCCAGCACACACCTAGGACTCACAACCATGTATCCCGCCCGCACACACATGGGCCTCACAACCATGTCTCCTGCCCGCACACACCTGGGCCTCATCCCGATTGTTCTTGGGAAATAGTAAAACCTACCCGAAGAGTCTTGGGCTAAGCTAGCCCAATCGAAACCTACCTGAAGAGTCTTGGGTGTAAGGTCACCTTAATCCATCATAGCCTAGGGAAGAAGGAGTAGGAAGGAGCTAGTAACTAAGTGGAAAACACCCTCTCCCATGAAATGGGAGTGTTCAGCACTAAGTGCTCAACATGGGTGGGGTGTTATAAAACACAAATATATATATATATATATATATATATATATATATATATTCCAAACACTCAGCCCAACCTATAGCTTCTAATATGAGAACTGAGCACGTGTCTCGGCACTGCTACTACGAAGCATGCACACAACAAACAATCCTGGAACCCCATTTAAGTTTTCATGTTTCAACAGAATTAGTTTATTCGTTCCTTAACTACTGGGTAAATTTCCACAACCAACCACATCGATCGTTCGTAAATAATATCCCTTCCATCCACAAATCAAGTTAGGAAAACAGAAGCAGCACAACAAGTCCCTTCTTAATAACCAACGAACCCATTGATTATTATTTGGTTTCATTACCAAGCCCCATCATTCATTAACTCTTACACTTTTATTTATTATTCACAACCCATAGTTTATTCACATTCAAACCCAACCCTGCATCCCTGCTTCCAACCACCATACACACAACCACACCATATTTCATCACCCATTTAATACCATTTATCACAGCCCCTCTACCCATCACCAACATAGCATTCACACCAACCCACTACTAGGCGAACTGCAGCCCCGCTGCTCACCCAATCTACAAAAACTCACAAAAACACCCCCATCACATTCCATGAATCCAAGACAACACCCACAAGTTCATTATTCCATTTTTTTCCACCGGGGTGATCATGCAAGTGTTTCAGATTTTAAATCATCCAACTTTACGTGATTATCCAAATTCCACATTGAAAAAAGTTACATTCAGAAAACGATCTATAAAGATACCGAACCATTTAATTGCGCTAGAAAATGCCCACACCGACCATGATTTTCAGTAGACATGAGCCTTTTCAATTGACAACATAATATCAAAGGATATACAATAAAGTAACTGCATTCACAACTTCACATCCCCGTTATATAATCCAGTTATTATCTTCGTTAAACCGGTTCTAAATTTGTTTCACATAAGCAAGAAGAAACCCACCCCACATGATGCACAATTTATGGAGACAAAGGTAAGATCCCTACTTCAATAGGCTCTGATCACAACGCTCCCCCAGATCAACTTTAGAAGATTTTCGTCGGCGTCTGTCACTTTTGTCAAATCCCGGATAAACCTCCCTGGGTAGAAGCTGGGAAGGAAAGGCTGAAGGAAAGACAATAGATCCAAGCTCATAAACTCCGCCTCATAATTAAGATCCTTTGGCCACTTAAGGATTGTAAATCGGAGCTCGGACGAAGAAGTTATGGAAGAAAAAGAGCCTTCGAGTCTCATGGGAGAGCTATGCTCAAGGGAAAGGGGAGGAGAGGAGTGATTTGAAAAGGAGTAGGGGACCCCTCCTTTTATAGGCGTGAAAAAAGGTACACGAAGTTTGATTTATGGTACACGGCATGTACTCTGCCATTTCA
The DNA here is from genome assembly GCA_963277665.1 of Viscum album. Classification (NCBI taxonomy): domain Eukaryota; kingdom Viridiplantae; phylum Streptophyta; class Magnoliopsida; order Santalales; family Viscaceae; genus Viscum; species Viscum album. Next base: position 922,968,225 of record OY728146.1, on the reverse strand, counting down.
CACAGTTACCACGCGGCTTCCTACACGGCCTTTAACGAGGTACGCGGTCGTTGACTGGTAAACACACTGTTTGAGGGTAACGCATACGTGGGGAGGGACTACACATAGTGTAGTATTGGGGTACACGGAGTGTACCCATTCATTTAACACGGAAAGGACAAGGCCTTTAACACGGGGTATACCCGGAGAGGGGGTACACGGTGTGTACTCACACTACATGGCGTGTAGTTTCAAAATTCTGAAAAGTGTTGGAAAAGACCATTTGACCATCCAGAACACTTCATGACCTTATTTTTTGAAAATGGAAAGGCCGGAGAGGTCCAGCCATTACAATAAATCAGTGTGTGCCATTATTATTTTATAGATCTGATCTTAAGAAAATGAATCAAAAACCATAGACAATGTAGGGATTACACTGTTCATAATTCTAATATAGATGACATTAGAACTATGTAGATCATAACCATATTAGAGAAGCAGACTCTAATTTTTATGAATACCATTTATTTAATCAATAATACTTTTTTCAAAAGTGCGATCCACTTATATTGGATCACATCATTCAATATAGTCCCCTATCATTTTGTGGCACCACTACTACACATAAGGCCTTCAACAGTGCTATAATTGGTATTTATTAGCCCAAACCAAATGAAAAATAGTGAACCCTTAATATACGTAGGCCTTTACTGATGATAAAAAATGCATATAAAGGTCCTCTTAATCACTAAAAATAAGAGGTCGATAAAGGCCCCCTTTGCCAGAACTTATTTTACTATTCTTAATGTTACCACTTTAGCAACACGTTTATTTCTAGCTAATAAGTGGTTTATTTATCTGTGTTTTTTAACGTATTTCAAAATTATTATTTTATTACCACAATTAATAGATCTATTATAGGGGTCTAACAATGCGGTGTTCTGTTAAAAATACAACACATTGTACTAGAAAGGATTGGGAGATAATACATTATTTAATTGTAAGGAAATATAATACAATTATAAAATAAAATTAAAATATATTATCAACTTTAAAACTTTTGTTTTTCTAATTACATTAGTAGGAAAAATTTATCATAAACATTGAAAACATCTATATTTCTTTGTATGTGGTCCCTGACCCATGCTCTTATTATTAGTTTCTGAAAAAAGCCGCTCAAAATGAGTAAATTAAGGCACATATATAAGGAAACATTCCATATTTTACTGAAACTCTAAATAAATAATTCAAAAGGAAAGATGAAATGTTAAAATAAAATCATATACTATGATTAATAACAAGAACACCATATATCAAATTAATAATTGGTTGATTCTTACATGTCAAACTATTCCTTGTTGTTCTCATAATAAGGTTCTCTTGAATTGGCTCACATATATGGTCAAAAACAGTCACTATATATGTGATCTAATTTAAGAGTACATGATTTTTGAGAACAAAACATCAACTATAAAAAAATTTATTATTCATTCTCATGAATTATCTATTTCAAAATTAAATAAATATGTATCTAATAAAAATGATAAAAAATAACTACGAAATTGTATCTAAAATGATGTGAAAAGGATTCAATATTGTTTACGAAGTTTTTGTTATGTTTTGGGCAATTTAAACTAAATTGAACTTTTTTATAAAAAATATTCACTTTGAATTATATCGACCACATCACATGTTGGATTGATGGGAGGTCAATTTCTACACATCAAAAATTAATTATGAACCAAAATCCAAAATTTTAGAAACAATCCATGTTCATTTTATCCTTTATTCCAATTAACATAATTCTTTAACTCAAATTAATCATTTATATTTAAAACACACATTTGGAGTCATATATATCACATCATGATGAATATTGATGTGTGTTCAATTATTACCCATTGAAAATGAATCATGGACCACTTTACTAATGTTTAAATACAATGTATGCTCAATTTCATAGTTTTGAAAAACATTTATGCGTATTAAAATAAAATTGTAATTTTATATTGAAAAAATACACATTGAGTCATTCTAACAAAATCATGTGTTAGATTGACAAGTGGTCAATTCCTTCACAAAAAAATTAGTTATATATAATTTTCATTAAGATTGACTATAGTACAAGCTATTTTTCTTGTTTTTGGTGATGTGACACATTTTTTAATCTAAAATTGAACTTTTATATTGAAAATAAACACATTAAGTAATACTAACCCCATTTTGTATTGGGTTAACATCTGTTAAAATCATACACATCAGAAAAAAAATATGGATTTATTCTTTAAAAGTTTAAATCAATCCCAGACCATTTTATTGGTTTTGATTATGTGATGCATATTTAAAAATAAAATGAAAATTATATATTCAAGACACACACATTGAATCATAATGATCACATAGTGTATTATATTGATGTGCTTCCAATTTATACACATTAAAAATTATTATGGAAATTTTTTAAAATTTTTTAAAATAATTCGATCTCTTTTTCTTTTATTTATCCAGTGATGAGTAGTTTAAACTATAATAACCATAATAAATTGGGAACACGCACATTGAGTCTTATGATTCACATTATCTTTATAATTTATGTGCAGTTGGTTCTTAATCATCATAAATAAATTAAAAGTCATTTTACTAATTCTTAAAGACATATGATACCATTATATTTGTTTTTTCTTGATCGCCCCCATCATTAGGAATTGATAATTAAATGTATTTTTTGTTTAAATTATGAATATCACGGTATCTAGAAGTTTTTGTTGTTGATCCCATAAGGATCACAGAGTAGTGTTAATCAAAACATGTCTTTAATACTAATTTGATAATCCAAAAAAATAAATTAAGGATAAATGATGAAAATATGAAACAATTTTAAAAATAATAAATAAAATTGAGGGATTGAACAATTAAAAAATGTGTATATCATGAAACATGAATAGAGTAATATGTAAAACTCTTTCTTTAGTATTCCAATTATTCATGAAATACATTTACCAAAGGGATTCAATTAAAACACCATTTCATTTTTAGATAACATGTATTTTTGTATTTAAACATTAATATATTAGTCAGGTTATTGAATGTTCAGATCCATATTGATATCATTACCTCTAACAAATTTTCAATGGGATCACACCATGGTCATAAATTTACCGATTGTAACTCCATTTGTTTCCCCAATTCTTTTATTCTAGGACAGACATGAAAGAACCATCATAGTTGATATTTTTTTCAATAAAATATTTTTAATGTTAAATAAAGATAATAGAACCACATAATAATCTTTTTTACCAAAACAAATCTTAATACAACCACAAAACAAGAAACATATCATCTTAGGACCATGGTCACAGTGTGTTGGTTGAGAAGAAACTCAACCCATGCCCGGGTTATATTAGGTGATAAATGATAGAGGGGGAAATTACATTAAAACAGAAATGAAAACAAGAGAAGAAAACATGGATTTTAATTTTACGGATATCAATCAACAGAGTAAAACCACCTCCCCCAAGGTTGTCTCACCCCGATCTTGGTGTCTTGCCTCTGTATTTATAGAAAAATAGACTATATAAAATGTACATAAACTTACACTACGTGTACATGGGTCAACTAAATTTGGCCTTATTTTCTCCCTGAGTAGGTAATCCACTAAATCTCTAATATAAATTGATGATATAATGGTTTTTAGGTGTGGGTATATGGAATTTGGTGATGAAATATATGGGGATTATATGCACTGTCATCTACCAGCCACATTTTTTTGATAATACATTGAGTGTGAACTATGGATTCATGGCAGGTTTAGTATTTCATGGATACATGGGTTTTTACCTACTATGTTTGATCCTTGAATGGGAAATGGTAAATGTCATGTGTTTATAAATCACACACCATGTATATCTTAATTTTACTTCTGATCATACTCAATTAGAAACATTGACCAGAAATGCCTAAAAACCAAGAAAACTAAAATAAACCATTTGATGAATAAATTAATGTGTTTCAAATGAATTTTTTTTAAAAAACTAAATAATTTATGTGAAATTTTATACAAAAATAGGTCACTTTAAACTCCACCCCACATAGTCATTTTCAATCAATAATGAAATATCTCAACATCTAATAAATAAAATAAAAACTCTCTTATGGGAAAAATAAAACTAATCATACATATAAATAATATATCCCCAGACAAATATTTAAACCGAAAAAAACATATTTCAACATCAAATATTTTTTTATAATGCCTTTTATTTAATAAAATTAAATATTTTTATCCTATTTTAATTACATTTTAAAATTTTTCATAAATATGAATTCAACCTTATGATTTACCCCTCCAATAAGTAATACTCTCATCACTCAAGATAATATAATCAGATTTATGCTCAATCTCATGTATATTCATTGTTTTAATAAGATTTCATGTATTATCATTCGTTAAAAAAATTTAAATCCCAAAATCCTTAGTTCATTCAATAAGGTTCTGATGTTTCTGAGGAAAATTAAATGTAGGAAATTTATAGGAAAAATCATCTCATATGATTGAAAATAGATGGTGTATTCAAAAATAATAAATCATTATAATAAATAAATTATATCAATGAATATGTAGCGTCGAAAAATCAATTATTGGTAATCCTTGAAATAGTCATCCCTTTCCATAATAAGTTGATAAACTATCAATATGTATAATTTAATAATTTGGTCCTCTTTTTCATTTGTTTATTCATCATCATTTTTTATGAGGGACCACAAGTAAATTAAATTAATAGTTGTTTTGGAACCCATCTATGCAAATAAAAAAATGGCTTCTCCCCCACACTTAATTTCATGGTTTCTCACCAGAATATAACACAAATATCCAAGAACTGTATTTAAAGTTAAATTAATAACCATGAACCATTATCAAATAATTAGGGTTGAAAGGATAAATATGATTCTAATGTGGCTTCCTATCAAGTCAGTTAATTGTATATACTGGGTTTTTAGAGAAAATATGAATGTTAGGTCTCAAGGTCAATGGGGATAAAAATAAAAAACAATTTCCCAAATGATTTAAATGTTATTAAAAATCAGTAAGTTTTAATGAGAAAAACTATAATGTTTTAATAGTCATTAATATCCAAATAATATATCAATAAATAGAGTATAAGAAGTAATATGACAACGAGATAAGAATACCACTCCAGAATGAGGATAATAATGGGGTAATCAGGTCATCACAAAATTAAAAATAATGATTCGATTAAATACTAATGACTAGAAATTTATATCAAATATCAAACTACATCTACATTCATTTTTAATATCCATTAATTTCAAAAGGCGATTGGAACTTTTAAAATACCCATAAAAATATTTATTATTTATTTTCATTATGCATAAAATAATATCCACATTTTAAAACATTCCTTGTATTTAATAATGTCTTCAATATTGGTTTATTGGAAAATATTAATGTACTATAGAGACTCTAACCCATAATTAATATGGAACACGGTCCACTAAGTGAAACACCAAGGGAGAGTAGGTTATATGAAAAAAAAACAACTAGTTCATTGTCAGGGAGAGATTTGAATGATGTTAGTTAATGAAATTAAAGGTATATAAATTTAAAAATAAAACTCCCCTCCTTGTGAGATTGCAATGGTGGAATGTAGCTGAAACAAGACACTGATGATGTTCTAGTGTACTAGTGACTATCGAGGTAATTGAAAAGTAATTCTTCAGGAATATAAACCATAATATCTTTTGAATAAAAATTGATATATATATATATATATATGTATAATGAAATAGAAATGTGTAAGAAATTGTCAATGTGTAGCTTTTAAAGAGGCATAGTCTATAATAGTAGAATCCAATAGATAGGGGGAAGTATCATTGTAAGTTGCAGGTTCTAGGTCTCTAATCTAGAGAGGGGTGTTGTAGGAAGATCACTAGTTTTAGTAGTAGATGTGTCATCTTCTCTAGCTCTAGTTAATTGGCTAGAATATGTTGTTAGAGATATAATCATTGTTTACAATACTGATATTGATGGATTGAACTGATGAGTAGTTTTTTGGGGGGAACTGAATTCCTAGGAGGTGATGAATAAGGCCAAACATTATTTTAATCTAGTTGAGTCTCTAATTTATGATGTCTAGCTGTCTCTACAAGATGTCTAGGTGGCGGTCCATAACCTCCAACTAGACTGAAAATGGGATATTAGTATAAGGTACATGTGGAGGTGCTATTGTGGATGTCCAGAAGAAGTGTATTGAAGGTATGAATATGTAGGAACATAGGTAGATAGAATTCCAATAGGAAGATGTGGTGGGATTCAAGAAATGTCGATATAAGGGGAATGTGGGTCTTTAAACACAATATGTTGTGCAAGGAAATCTTTCACGAGAGGAAAGGAATCTTCTCTCTGTTCGACCATCCTCATGTTAATAGGCATGAATAATTCCATTCATTAGGGAGAACCTATGTGATCTTGATGTATATACGTCCCAAGGTCCCATATATTGTATCCCAACATGGTGGCATAGAAACCACTATTAATTTTTCCCTAATAGACTGTGATCATAGAGAAAACATAGGATGTAGTGAAGTAGTGGACGTCTGGAAAATCATATCAAACAATCAAGGTAACGATATCCATATCACGTCTAGGCATGAAACCCATGTCCTAATGGTTTGGGGAATAATGGAATTGAAATAATGGTGGATGAAAAATAGGGTAGAAGAAATGATGATCAGGATATTCTATGAGGTGGGAGGGTACTTGAAATTGGGTCCAACATGCCCCTACTAGAAAAAACAATGTTGGAATTGTCATGGTGGGTGAGGGATGCAATGGGGCTATGTCGGTGGATGGTGGTAGAAACTGAATAATCATACAAACTCCACCATGGGGTGGGAAAAGTGGTGTCCTCCCAACCATTATTTGACTAGATTCATGAGGTCTCTATGTGTCTCTCGATATTTTTACTATAGAACACAATTATCCCAATGAACTCCAAAAAAATTATCAAAATGTATAAGTGATAACCCAGAGAATATATATGTGGTGGTTTTCCCTAATAATATCCTCAATATCCTCCCATATTTGAAAGCGTTAAAGTAAAGAGATGTAGATGAAGTGTCATATCAACTAAATCATCCTCAGAATAAAACACCACAGAAGGTCTTCCGCATGATGAAGCTCATCAAAGATCATGACAGGTTTCACCTTGGGTTGGTATATTACTCATGATGTCTATGTTGGACCATCAAATGTAGATATAGAAGGCCAATTTATGTGGCTATAGGTCGATCAATTTCGGTTGAAGATGGATTTTATGTACTTGATGTCACGGGTCATTGAAACAGTCACACCCAATGGTGTATCTATCATTGGAATCCACATAAATGGATCCCTTAGAAATTGGGGAATGGGTCATAGTGTCCACGAAACTGGTGGAAGATGTGGAGTATGTGGTTGTTACTGGGATATGAGGCATCCATGACAAATAATGTGGTTGATGAGTCAGTTGATATATCTATGAAGTCTTCCCAATTATCCTAAGGTAAACTCAATGAATCCTAGGTCACTGCTTATCGGTAGCAGGTATGGACCACTTCATATTAGCACAGTCTCCTTGTTCAGTGGTCTAAAATTAAAATGAAAGATGAAAAAAAGGAATAAAATTAATGGGAAATAAATTTCGAGAAAGCCTAAAAATAAATGTTCACGAAAGGTGGATACATTGTATACAGTATGTATTTTACTAGTTTTGATAACACATATGCACTTGATACACAGACCATATAATCTTGTTTTGGGGAATATATTTGTACACAATGATTCTTATGATTAAAATCCATGTGGGAATACATGGAGAGCTGATCGTGTGTATTCCCTAACATCAAATTTTCTAATAAGGGGTATAGAACAATGTACATGGCATATAGATTGTGAAAACCATGTGTGAGAACATCATAAACCAACCCATGTATGTGTCATGACATGGCCATTTCTTTTTGGGAAATAGTACATGGCCAGTTCCAAACACACACATCATTTTTTGGTGCATGGTATAATGGTTTTGTGGTCTTCATGATAGGGGATCATTCTAATACGTGAAGAGGAACATGTACATAGAATGTAATAAAAGCACATAGTTTCTTAAAATTACTAACATATGAAGAGGTTGTTGTGTATATTTTCTACATGTTGTGTGTTCTTAATTTCAAACTATGTACTGTGGGTTTTGAATGAATTCCACACCAAATCCTAAAATCACATATAATTTATCAAAATCAAATAAATTATAGGAATAATATCACTTTTCGGGACTGAGTATTGAAATGATAATGTTTTAACATCATGAATCACACCAAAATCAATGATTTTAAGGATGTGGGTTTGGATATTTTACTATGGATAAAATCAAGCAGTGGGGGAGCTTGAGATTGTGTGTGTCCATGTAGGGTTCCGTAACTTCTATTGTCAAGCCACATGATATGTATGGTGACATACAAGTCATGTATGTGTTTTTTAGGATAGAAATATTGTTAAGAATCATTAAAAATTTATTATTATTATAATATATATTAATTATTATTTATATTTAAAATGAAATATTTATAACTTAATTAAACCTAATCATATATTATATCAGATAAGTACATGCTGTATTTTTTAAATTCATAAAAGAGAATAAAAATATTAAGTCTCATGCTCATGGAACAATTCGAATCATTGATTGGGCAGATCCAAATGTGTTCCCTCAGACACTAGATCGAAGGATGTTGCAATGAATATTTTATTACATTTAAATATTTAATGTATAGTTGTAGTTCTACATGGTGAAAGAAACAACACAAAACTTGGGTTTTTTATTAAATAATATTGAGATGATGTTGGGATATTAGTCGAGACTAAATCTATGTCATAAATATCTAGGTTACAAATCTTCCCATTAACCCTCATCACCATTGGGTGATTTATTATCTTTGAAAAAAAATTAAATTATTAAGAAATAATAAAACAAAAGACACAAGACGTATACAGAAATACATGATGTGTGTGCTTATTTTTTAAAAAAAATTATGGAACATAACCATCTTGAAGGACCTGATCTCGAGTCTTTTATACTATGGGATATGACCCAGATAGATAATTCATCACCTCCACCAATTTTAATTTTTTCTGAAAAGGATTTTATTTATTTTTTTGACTAATTCAATGTAACACCCCGTAATTTTATGAAAAATATTATTTTAATTTCATTAATTTCTTATGTTGTATTCTACACCAAGATTACCTTGCGCTATATGCAACACCGTATTAGCTTGCAGTATACGCAACAATATTCTTGGACCGTGTTAGACAAAATTTTGATAATAGTTATTCTATGAAACATTGAGTATATATATATATATATATATTAAATGTATAAATGAAATATGGTTGTATTCTGTTATACGAAACAACGAAGGATTCTTTCACAACACGCAACCCTGACTTGTCTTGCATTACACGCAATCGCGACCTTCCTCGATAGCGTGTGTTGTACGCAATACCGGGTTTTAATAAACAATGTTATATTATTATAATATTGTCATTAACTAGCCGTTATAAATAGTATTAACTACATTTTGAACATATTTATTCATCTTACACATTTATAGAACATGGTATAAGAACAAAATAAATATTTCGGGTAAAATAAGTATTTTTCAAAAAATGCAGTTTTGCCGCCTTTTGATGGCGCACCCACTTTAAATCTTGTTTTTGACATGTTTATAAGTTCAATTTGACAAAATAAAATTCTTCTTTGGAATCAAGAAATAAAAATTTACTTTGGATAAATTTTTCATATTATTCTGGTAACTTTCACATTTTAATGAATAGTAAAAACACACTATATTTTAATTAAAAACAACTTTTTTCAGCATAATATCTTATGTGGTTAAATTATAAGATTGAATGGTTTTAAAGTATAAATATAATATATTTTTATCATTTAATATTATGTATGTCATTAGCATTGATTTTACCTTGAATTTGTAGGTTAAATCAATTCAATCTTTTGCAATGTTTTAAACAAAAACCCATTTTTATTCGACAACGGGATTAATTTTAATTTAATTTCTGCAACATCTGTGTTTTGAATTTAAAAAATGGATTCCATATTTGGAATCAGTGTGTCCAAATTATGTTAATAGGATACTTTTTATTTTTGGGAATTATGAATAGTAACTACAGTAAATTTTATTTACCATAGTTAAAGGTAAATCGGGTAATTAAGGGTAAATATAATATTTTAAAATTACCCTAACAAATGTCAAAATCCTATTGGATGACTAAAAAACGACCCATATCACCTAAGGGTCGGATTATATTAATTTAATTGAATTTTGTCAATGAAAATAATTTAATTATTATTAAAACCAAAGAATGTGACAAAATGTCACTTTCTTAAATCTTATAAGTATAATAATTTTAATCTAGTGATAAAATTCATGAATATTTGAAAATGAATAGTCTCCAGAAATCTAATACAATTATCTACATCATAGGAATTTATTTAAAATTTATAGGGATTAAATAATTATCATTTATTATGACAGAAAGATGATGCAGTAATTGTCTTATTAATGAAATATTGACATAATTGATGTTATAAATTTCCAAATAAATGTAATTTGAGACTTTTTATGACTTAAACTAATTTTCTAGGTTAATATGACATGTTATTGTTGATTTAAGTAACTTGTTTCTAACTTATCATTCTGTTATTAATTTTATAAAAATAATGTACGAAATAGTGTCAAAATTGACATAAAATCGTTTTTAAAACCAATATTATATTATTAATTGTTATTTTATTCCTAAAAATCTAAGGTTTGGCGAAATGACTTATATAAGATTATATATATTAATAATAAAAAACTTGGGGTTCATTTGGCTTGATATAGTAAGTTTATTAACCATATAGTGTAAGAAAACAAAAAGACACGGTAAAAGTTAAATTATTTAACTTAGAGTTAAATCTAATTGATAAGGTTAAAATAATAACCTAAACATGTCTAAATCCTATTGGTTGATAGGATTTCGACCCATCCCCACTTTACCTTCGAAATAAGACCATTTGGAACCATTATAAACCGATTTTGACTTTAATATAAAATAATATTTTGAGATATTCCTAAGGTGCCCCTCTCCTCCCTTATAAAAGGGCACCTCCTCCCCCTCTTCCTCACACAACTTTGAGCAATCATGCTCGGCCAAACCCTGAAAAAATCACTTATCCACATCCCTAGTATCATCCTAGAGGTCCTGGTCTTCTTAAAGGACCAATTTTAGTGCCCTAAAAGGAGGTCTCAAAGAAGCACTTCAAAGAATAGGTAATACCCATTACCGATCCTTTTCAATTTCTTTCTTCTTCAACTTCTTCTTACCTAGTTGTTTCATGATAAAGTAATAACATAAGTATTTCTTATATACTGATATGTTATTATAAATATTAAACATCTCTAATTAACCTTCTATCCATCCTACGGAAAAAGGAAATCACCGCGCGTGCGTACGTACGGAATACCGTCTCCACGCCGTGGTGTAATCTATTTTCTGCCACCACCTTAATTGGATGGGTGTAAAGGTGTAATGAGTAACTATATATGATTATTATGAAGTGATATTGATACTGAAATAGTATACATACACTTCAACACAATTCCACGACCATGGGAACGATATCATCGCTCGTGCGTACGTACGGAATACCGTCTCCACGACGCGATGAGATTCATTCTCAATGATTAACCATTCATGAATGATTATAAAGTATATATAATAAGTACTGATGAAATATATGACCTAATGATGATACTGGAATTATTTATATTTATATGTATGTCATATACTTAATTCAATTCAATTCAATAAGAAAACGAAAACATCGTTCATGCGTATGTACGGACAACCGTCTCCATGAACAGTGTATTTCTTTCCATTTACTGATTTATTATATATGTGTATTATGAATATATATATATAAATCATGTTTTATATTCTGGAATTAAGTAATCATGATCTAAGTAATCATATGAATAATTACAAGTTAAAAACACGAACGACAAATGAGACGATTTTACCCAAAACGCTACTTTAACATGAATTTACAAAAGAACGGGTAATATAAAGTCATAAGTGGACCATATATGATATAATAATAGTTAATATGATTATGGAATAAGTCAATAACATGATTTAAATCATTATACATGAGGTTCGGACACTTACAAAGCAAGTCGGACCTAAGGTAAGGGAAATATCACAATCTCATTATTATCCGAGATTGTTTTTACTTTGGTATTTACTGAGGTGTATTTTATCATACACATCCATGTTCCCTCAATATGTAATATTATTTATATCCTTCTACAATAGTTTATATCCAATTTTACCCTTCTATGAGTTTTTTTGTAAAAGATATGAAAGGAATCTTTTGTCATTTTTCGTACGAGGTACTTTTTGACTTTTCCGCCAAAAGTACGAAGAATGTTTTTTTAACTTATACGGCATGAATGGATTTTTAAAACACTATTTCCAAGAAGCGTCCTTTATAAGTTTTCAAGTTTATTTTTAATCAACTTCGTTTAGTTTATAATTGTATGACATGTCAAGAAAAGAAAAGTGTTTTTGAAGTAGAAAGGATATTTTCCTCATGAATGGAGTTCAAATGTTTTATCAAAATTATTTTCCATCTAAGATAATATAGGGTTCTATTTTTATCCCTATTATTACATTGATTTGATTATGTTATGAGGGAATTATTTTTATGAAGTCATTTACCTTATATGATTTGTTTTATGATGTCATGATGTTTCAAGAATCCCATTTTTGTTACATGTGTTATGCGATGATGTATGATTTATGATTATGTGGAACACATAAGAAATGATTCATTATAAGATGGGTGGGATCTATATATCCCTCCAATGCATTGGGTAAAGATTTTATATCTCATGAGATAGACATGGCTGGATTGGTAGGTTATACCGGTTCAGTGAAACAGGACTGAAATGAGGGTTACTCGATTCAGAAAGGGACTTTGTCCACTAAGATAGTCTTGGCAATGAGTCTTGACTAACAAGAAATGATTCTCTATGATTATGTGTGAATGACAAAAAGTTTCCTGTTTTATGTTATGATTATTGTGATTACATTTCACTGCCATGATTTATCCCATGTTATGAAATTTGCTCTCTTTTGCAGGTTATGATTTCCAAAATGTTATGTTCTTATGAATAGGATGTGATTGATATTTCCTGTGTTTACCCTTACTGAGCATTTGAGCTCACCCTTTTATGTTTTCTTTTCCCCAGGATATAAAGAAAGGTTTTAGGTAAAAAAAAGGGAAGATCTTTATGGGAGATATTGAATATCTTTCACCACGATTAGAAGATTATGTTCTGAGTTTCCAAAGACACTAAACTATTACGATCCTTGTGTGTGTGTTTTGTTATGTACTAAGTATTCCGCAAAAGTAATGTAATGTCCATGTATGTCAGGATTCGGGTCTCTACAGTTGGTATCAGAGGAATGGTTTAGTCAACCTTTGGAAACTAGGATGCGAGAACTTTAGTGAGATCCCTAGAGATATTTATAAGGTATGTCTAGGGATGTCCATAAGGATAAGTATACTTATAGGATACAGTCCTAGAACTACGGTAATGATCATAGAATTTAACATAAGATGTTAGATATTGATGTTACTTACCCTTTATTATGTTGTTTTCCCTGGCATGATTTTTGCCTCTCACACTATTCTTTTTTGGGTTTTAGAAAATGGCTTGAAACAAGATGATTCACGATAATGGAGGATATGATGGACAATGGAATGATATTCTTCATAATGAAATGGGATTTGGAAGTCCTAACATCATTATTATGCCGAATCAGCAATCTCATAATATGATCAATAAAGTAAAATTTGGTAAGTTTCATGACTCGGCTAATAAGAGAAAGATGGAGTTTCATGATGATCATAGTGGAAAGAAAGTTCAATTTCCCATATGTAAATCATGTGGGAAGAGACATCAAGGAGAATGTTTCAAAGGAACTGGAAGATGCTTTGGGTGTGGAAAAGAAGGACACAAAGCAAGTAAATGCAAAGAAAAAGGTTCAGTTAACAACATGGATGAGGATAATGGTATTGCTACGATATCAACAATGGTTAAATGTTTTAAATGTGGAATGTACGGGCATTATGCAAACCAATGCCCTAAGGGAAAGTCTCATGAAGATAATCAGTATGGTCGTATGGGAAGTAGTTATGTGGATGATGATGAAGAGACTACAAATGATATGTGAGATGAAAGAATTGTTGAAGCTCGGTCAATGGTTTAAGAATGTAGTGGAATGATTACATGTTTATAATGTGTAATGTTGTATAAGTAATCTCATGGTACTATGGAATAAAGAGACATGTAAGGATTGTTACACTGTTGTCTGATTAATGTTACCAGTATCCATGAAAGGTTATTCAGATATTTTTGGAATGTTGATGATATGCGCATAATGAAGGGATAAAGAGAAAATTAAATGTTTGATAGTATTCATGAGCTCATGACTGATATAAGGAGAAGGTTATATCATGGTTTGTGTATATAGAATTTTTGGATTTTGGTATGTTGAAAGAGTTAACTTTTGACAGCATTCATGTTTTCACTAAGGTTTAATGGGTATTCATTTTTTTTTCAAGAGAATACATCATTAAGGTATTCACATGATTATAATGTGACCAACAAGATATATGGGGGATAAATGATGGTATTCACATGCTTGGTTGGCGACATTTCAAGTAATCATTTTCTTTATACTATGAGCTTGGACCGAAGTATTTTAGATAAGCCTAAAGATTGTAATTGATTATGTTAACCATAAGTTAGTATTGTTTAAGTATAGAACTTTTTTTTGATATTATTTATGTGATGTTATAGTAATGTAGTTTTAGAAAAAGGACAACCTGCATGACGGGCGACAGCCCATCGCTTCGGACAAGGCTGTGGGAATCGAACCCACAACTGAAGTGCGACTGGCCTTTATAGCCTACCACTGACCTACAGGAAGTCCCTGTTTTGTAGAAACTAGTTTTATTATGTTAAGCAGTATGATATTTGAAGTATAAGTTCATTTTAGGAACCATATATGATTAATATCACTATATATGGACTTATGTATTTTTTGATAACTTTTCTAACCTTTTGTTTGAGACAGATGGAATGACCCATCATTCTATCACATGATCTGCTAACACATCACGAATGATAAATTCAACTTCATTTCTTTAAGAGATGAAGTGGAAATTGTCCAAAGAACGACAAACGGTGAGACTATACCAAAATCACGAAAGTATTTCTTCTAATTCCAATTTCATCAACTTTAGGGAAATGATCTTGAAAACCAAAAATGTTGTCTTAGTGCTCTTATATCTGATGAATCAGATGGTACCTTAGATCATCACAAATTTATGGCTTTGTGATTGCTAGCTTTTCCATAGCCATGTTCTCTACCACTCTCCATCATAACATGATGGTTAGATTTCTCTTCCATATCCATATTTCCACCTATGTGGAAACCCAGTGATTAGTTTATTTGGGTAACCGTTACGTTTCATACTTTTTTTTTTAAGATAAGTTTTGGTATTCCTTTTTACGATGTGGGTTTCTATCAAAGAAACTTTCAAATAGTAAACCATTTATAACCCCGACGAATTTTGAGGGAGAAATTCATTTTAAGGGGGGTAGAATGTGACACCCCGAGATTTTATGAAAAATATTATTTTAATTTCATTTATGTTGTATTCTACACCAAGATTACCTTGAGCTATATGCAACACCGTATTAGCTTGCAGTATACGCAACACTATTCTTGGACCGTGTTACACACAATTTGGATAATAGTTATTCTACGCAACATTGAGTATATATATATATATATATTAAATTTATAAATGAAATATGGTTGGATTCTGTTATACGAAACAACGAAGGATTGTTTCACAACACGCAACCCTGACTTGTCTTGCATTACACGCAATCGCGACCTTCCTCGATAGCATGTGTTGTACGCAATACCGGGTTTTAATAAACAATGTTATATTATTATAATATTGTCATGAACTAGCCATTATGAATAGTATTAACTAAATTTTGAACATATTTATTCATCTTACACTTTTCTAGAACATGGTATAAGAACAAAATAAATTTTTCGGGTAAAATAAGTATTTTTAAAAAAATGCAGTTTTGCCGCCTTTTGATGGCGCACCCACTTTAAATCTAATTTTTGACATGTTTATAAGTTCAATTTGACAAAATAAAATTCTTCTTTGGAATCAAGAAAAAAAAATTTACTTTGGATAAATTTTTCATATTATTCTGGTGACTTTCACATTTTAATGAATAGTAAAAACACGCTATATTTTAATTAAAAACAACTTTTTTCATCATAATATCTTATGTGGTTAAATTATAATATTGAATGGTTTTAAAGTATAAATAGAATATATTTTTACCATTTAATATAATTTATGTCATCAGCATTGATTTTACCTTGAATTCGTAGGTTAAATCAATTCAATCTTTGGCAATGTTTTAAACAAAAACCCGTTTTTATTCGACAACGGGATTAATTTTAATCTAATTTCTATAACTTCTCTGTTTTGAATTTTAAAAAATGGATTCCATATTTGGAATCAGTGGGTCCAAATTATGTTAATAGGATACTTTTTATTTTTGGGAATTATGAATAGTAACTACGGTAAATTTTATTTACCATAGTTAAAGGTAAATCGGGTAATTAAGGGTAAATATAATATTTTAAAATTACCCTAAAAATGTAAAATTCCTATTGGATGACTAAAAAACGACCCATATCAGCTAAGGGTCGGATTATATTAATTTAATTAATTTTTTTCAATGAAAATAATTTAATTATTATTAAAACCAAAGAATGTGACAACCTGTCACTTTCTTAAATCTTATAAGTATAATAATTTTAATCTAGTGATAAACTTCATGAAACATTGAACATGAATTGTCTCCAGAAATCTAATACAATTATCTACATCATATGAATTTATTTAGAATTTTTAGGGATTAAATAATTATCATTTATTATGACAGAAAGATGATGCAGTAATTGTCTTATTAATGAAATATTGACATAATTGATGTTATAAATGCCCAAATAAATGTAATTTTAGACTTTTTATGACTTACACTAATTTTCTAGGTTAATATGACATTTTATTGTTGATTTAAGTAACTTGGTTCGAACTTATCATTCTATTATTAATTTTATAAAAATCATGTACCAAATAGTGTCAAAATTGACATAAAATAGTTTTTAAAACAAATATTATATTATTAATTGTTATTTTATTCCTAAAAATCTAAGGTTCGGCAAAATTACTTAGATAAGATTATATATATTAATAATAATAAACTTGGGGTTATTTTGGCTTGATATAGTATGTTTATTAACCATATAGTGTAAGAAAACAAAAAGACACGGTAAAAGTTAAATTATTTATCATAGAGTTAAATCAAATTGATAAAGTTAAAATAATAACCTAAACATTTCTAAATCCTATTGGTTGATAGGATTGCGACCCATCCCAACTTTAACTTAGAAATAAGACCCTTTGGAACCATTATAAACCAATTTTGACTTTAATATAAAATAATATTTTGAGATATTCTTAAGGTGCCCCTCTCCTCCCTTATAAAAGGGCACCTCCTCCCTCTCTTCCTCACACAACTTTGAGCCTTAGAGCTCGGCCAACCCCTGCCAAAAGCACTTCTCCACTTCCCTAGTATCATCCTAGAGGTCCTGGTCCTCTTAAAAGACCAATTTTAGTGCCCTAAAAGGAGGTCTCAAAGAAGCACTTCAAAGAAGAGGTAATACCCATTACCGATCCTTTTCAATTTCTTTCTTCTTCAACTTCTTCTTATTTAGTTGTTTCATGATAAAGTAATAACATCAGTATTTCTAATATACTTATATGTTATTATAAATATTAAACAACTCTAATTAACCTTCTATCCATCCTACGGAAAAAGGAAATCACCGCGCGTGCGTACGTACGGAATACCGTCTCCACGCCGTGGTGTAATCTATTTTCCGCCACCAACTTAATTGGATGGGTATAAAGGTGTAATGAGTAACTATATATGATTATTATGAAGTGATATTGATACTGAAATAGTATACATACACTTCAACACAATTCCACACCATGGGAACGATATCATCGCTCGTGCGTACGTACGGAATACCGTCTCCACGACGCGATGAGATTCATTCTCAATGATTAACCATTAATGAATGATTATAAAGTATATATAATAAGTAATAATGAAATATATGACTTAATAATGATAGCGGAATTATTTGTATTTATATGTATGTCATCTACTTAATTCCATTCAATTCAATAAAGAAACGAAAACAGCGTTCATGCGTACGTACGGACTACCGTCTCCATGAACGGTGTATTTATTTCCATTTACTGATTTATTATATATGTGTATTATGAATATATATATATAAATCATGTTTTATGTTCTGGAATTATGCAATCATGATCTAAGTAATCATATGAATATTTACAAGTTAAAAACACGAACGACAAATGAGACGATTTTACCCAAAACGCTACTTTAACATGAATTTACAAAAGAACGGGTAATATAAAGTCATAAGTGGACCATATATGATATAATAACAATTAATATGATTCTGGAATAAGTCAATAACATGATTTAAATCATTATACAGGAGGTTCGGACACTTACAAAGCAAGTCGGACCTAAGGTAAGGGAAATATCACAATCTCATTTTTATCCGAGATTGTTTTTACTTTGGTATTTACTGAGGTGTATTTTATCATCCACATCCATGTTCCATCAATATGTGATATTATTTCTATCCTTATTCAATAGTTTATATCCAATTTTACCCTTCGATGAGGTTTTTTGTAAAAGATATGAAAGGAATCTTTTGTCGTTTTTCGTACGAGGTACTTTTTGACTTTTCCGACAAAAGTACGAAGAATTTTTTTTAACTTATACGGCATGAATGGATTTTTAAAACATTATTTCCAAGAAGCTTCTTTTATAAGTTTTCATGTTTATTTTTAATCAACTTCATTTAGTTTATAATTGTATGACATGTCAAGAAAAGAAAAGTGTTTTTGAAGTAGAAAGGATATTTTCCTCAAGAATGGAGTTCAAATGTTTTATCAAAATTATTTTCCATCTAAGATAATATAGGGTTATATTTTTATCCCTATTATTACATTGATTTGATTATGTTGTGAGGGAATTATTTTTATGAAGTCATTTACCTTATATGATTTGTTTTATGATGTCATGATGTTTCAAGAATCCCATTTTTGTTACATGTGTTATGCGATGATGTATGATTTATGATTATGTGGCACAAATAAGAAAGCATTCATTATAAGATGGGTGGGATCTATATCTCCCTCCAATGCATTGGGTAATGATATTATATCTCATGAGATAGACATGGCTGGAATGGTAGGTTATACCGGTTCAGTGAAACAGGACTGAAACGAGGGTTACTCGATTCAGAAAGGGACTTTATCCACTAAGAGAGTCTTGGCAATGAGTATTGACTAACAAGAAATGATTCTCTATGATTATGTGTGAATGCCACAAAGTTTCATGTTTTAAGTTATGATTATTGTGATTACATTTCACTGCCATGATTTATCCCATGTTATGAAATTTTCTCTCTTTTGCAGGTTATGATTTCCAAAATGTTATGTTCTTATGAATATGATGTGATTGATATTTCTTTTGTTTACCCTTACTGAGCATTTGAGCTCACCATTTTATGTTTTCTTTTCCCCAGTATATAAAGAAAGGTTTTAGGTAAAAAAAGGGTAGATCATTATGGGAGATATTGAAGATCTTTCACCACGATTAGAAGATTACGTTCCGAGTTTCCAAAGACACTAAACTATTACGATCCTTGTGTGTGTGTTTTGTTATGTACTATGTATTCCGCAAAAGTAATGTAATGTCCATGTACGTCAGGCTTCGTGTCTCTACATTTAACTGACATTTCCTGAATAAGAATGATTAAAAAGAATGAATATTGTACCAAATGCGATTGAGGAGAAATTGAAACGGGTAATGGCTTGGATACACTCCATCAACCATTCCATCAAAAAAATCTTAATTCATTGTTAGGTATATAATAAATATTTATTCATACAAAATGTCCTTTTATAATAAATAATAAACAATTCTTTTTTATTTTGAATATAAAAGTACACATTATGTGTATCCTCATTTTATTCATGTATAAAAATTGAATGAAAGGAGGTGTGGAATAAAGTATGTGGATGAGAAGTACATTCTTTGTGTTTATTAAAAATAAGAATTAGTGAATGAGATAAATAGAGAATGGATGGATTTGCTCCATAGAAGAACCTTTTTTATGACATTGGTTAATCTTGAGTTAGGATACGTACCCGTAAAATGAAGGATGATGTGTATCAACCATATTGTTGAAAAACTATTACAGATGAAGTAATTTCTTCATGATCACTATTAATATTAACAGAGACAGAATGAAGAAAATTATAAGTAAATTTACTAAAATATGTTGATAAAATAATTTAAATATTATCAAAATAATTAGTTAGAAGTCACTTCTTAATGATTTCTATATAAATTCTGACACCATGTATGCTACCCAAAAATTTCTAAAAAATGAATTTCTTGAAGTATATTAATTCTGGATAAACAAATAAAAAATTTTATATGAGTATTAATATACTAATGCCTCATAACACAATTGTATAACTAATTTGACATATTTTACTAGTTCACAAACATAATAGGAAATCACCTAAATTTTATTTATGTGAACATTCCAAAACATGTACTCTTCCCAGTAATTTTTATTTTATGCACTTTTATTCTAGGTAATAAAAGTATTATTGAAATATATATATTAAATAAATGATCATTAAATATGCACATTGGCATTTTAATTACCTTTAAAAATTACTATTTCATGGATTCTAGTCATTTGATTGTATATAATTTCACAACCCGTCCTTGGGGCCCATGCCATGACTACCCCAAGCCCGCCTTCCATTGGCCAGGGGCTGGTAACTAGCACCAAAGTCGTAAATCCATAAGATGGGAAGGCATTTCATTTATAAAACTAAACAAACATAACAGAGTACACAACCGGAAGTAGACACTAGGTAAAACTGAATACAAAAGAGTGTGTTGGAAAGTAAATGGGCCAGTATACAAACCCAACTAAACAGCAAGTACAAGAAAAAAGGGACAAATAGATGAAAGTAAAGACCAGCTTCTAGATCTTCCACCAGGATTCCTACCTAAGGGGTAGGTAAAGATGGCCACCTCACCAATGACGTCTGTCAGTTTCCTCCATGTACCGACTCGTCACACGGTTCACCTCCAGGTACCGTCCAGTCGTGGCACTCTCGGCCTCCGTCAGCGTTGTCTGTCATCTACATCCAACAAAACAAGGTGCGGGAATATCCCATGCATGGGGGAGTAAAAAGATACTCAGTAGGGACCCTGAGACCCACATGGTCTCACAATATCCACTAAGGATAATCACAATAAAAAAGATACAATCACGAGGTAACAACCAACCATACCTAGGTATACGCCCATACATATCCCTAAGTTACCAATCTCAGTCCAGCTCTAACTCTTGAGCCCAAGAACAATCCTATTCCACAAAGGAAGTAAATTCAATCTCCACGGTGATAAAAGATGAAAGACATGACTCAACTCACATATGTATGCCAAAATAGTAAAGAGATATAGATGATCAGATGTAGCCACTGGATCATCTATGATGTCAGACCCACACAGGATACAGGACCAGCAATGCTGTCAGACCCGCATAGGATATAGTCCAGCTATCTCATCTAAGTTGTTGGACCCACACAAGATACAAGCCAGCTATCCCGTCTAAGCTGTCAGACCCACACATGATACATGCCAGCTATCTCCTCTAAGCTAACGGACACACACATGATACATACCAGCTATTCCATCGGACCAACATAGGATACATGAGAAAAAATCAGAATTGATGAACCAACATATGATTTGAGTATAGTATTCATCGTCATCGAACCCATAAAGGCATCCGGGATAGTAGTTGTCATAGTCGCAACCAGATCTAGGGTTCAAGCACATAGCACGCTCGATTCTAGTAGGATCCGCGTTCCGAGCAAAGGGGGGTTGATACATCAACTATCATGATGTTTTTATTTGATGTATCCCGATGTTCCTTCTCATTAAAAGAAACCCAATGCGATAGAATATGGGTCAATTGGACACCCGATCTGATAGTTATAGGATTTTCCGTTCTGGGGGGCCTGTTGGATTTACACTCAATCTCTATCCGGTCGTTTTCCAAATTCCTTCAAAACTCACTATGAGTATTGAAAAAGGACCTCCTCATTGCAAGGGTCCCAGTTCCATAGACGGAACATCATTTGGAGGTGTGGTCTTGAAGATATTCACTTTTATGTGATGTCGGGCCCGACCCATCTAGCCCAGTGGGCTGGCAGGTCAGACAGACCCTACTCGGTGAGTCCGACCCGGCTGGGGGTGGGCCCGGACCGGTTTGGAGGGTTCGACCCGGCTGGGGGTCAGCCCAGCTAGGTGAGGCGTGACCTAGCTGCATACCCAGCATGTGGAGTGGGCCGGTCTGGTTTGCCCAGCGGTGCTGAGCAGCGCTGCGTCTCCTTGTCCGTATGGCCGAAGCCGGATGTTGTGTCCGGCGTGAGTGAACTTCACAACGACCCTCTTTTCCTCCCACGTAGCACCACGGTTTCTTCAGCCCAACTGGCAGGTGGCCGCTTGGTTCTCCCGGCGAGGATCCCGTGGTTATGGGCCGTGGTTCCTCCGCCGTGGGGTGCCAGCGGGCGCCGCGAACCTCCAACCCGGCCAGTAAGCGGGTGGCCGGTTCGTCCAAAAAGTGGCACGTGGTTGCGGGCCATAGTTCCCTCCGTATGGCACCTGCAGGTATCATGGTCCACCAGCCCAGCTGGAAGTAGCCATCCATTTCTTTAGCCTGAGCATCCCGCAAATGTGGTCCGTAGTTTTCCTCCATGCGGTCGTGGACTTTGGTCACCATCAACTTCGGTCACCATCTCCTCTTCCGAAAATGCCTCTATCTCCAACACAATCTAGAATCACCAGAGGGCCGTCAGTCCATGTTTGTTAGGCCCTCACCCACCGTGTTAGGTGATAACAAAAGGCCACCATTGAAAAAGGTATGCATCGAAGAACGTGGAAATTATTTAATGTAATAAAATCCCCCTACCTCATATTTGACGTCACACGTTGACGAGCCACGAAAGACGGTGTCACGGAAGTGGGGTTTCGCGGAAGAAGGAAGTCAATTTTGTTGACATCGGGAAAAGTCTCACGAAGATGCGTAGTCAACGTTCCTCATGCAAGGCTCTTCCTCTTGTGGAATGGACGACGTTCGAAGACTGTTTTTCCATTCTTCGTTGGAGAGATATGGCGTTCTTCATTGGAGATGTTCTTCATGGAAGAACACATTCTTTATAATTCTCCAATTCCTCCAAACAAAATATTTTCCAAGAAAATAAAATATATGCTCCCTAGAATTTTAATATTTCCATGCATTTAAAAACAATTCAAATTAATCAATTAATTGATTGAGCTTAATTAATTAATTTGATGGTGTTGGAACATTAATGGGAGAAGGGGGGAGCTAGAGAGTTTTCCAAACATAAAGAGGAGAACGATTGCTTCATTATTTCAAAGGGGAGTCCAAGAGATTCAAAGGGGGTTTAAAGGGATATGAGGGATTTGGTGTTAGTTTGGGCCCCACCACAGAATATCCTCCCATGGGAGGTTATGTGGTGTTTGGGACCCAGCTCCAACTTCTCTTTGGAGGATTCAACCACCATCGTAAAATAAAATTTATGTAACACAAAAATTTTATTTAATTTATAAGAATCCCCATATTAACTTCTGCTCTCGACCAAACACAACTGCGGTAAAAGTCTCCTTAAGTGATTATAGTAACTACAAGTTCCCCAGTGTCCTAAAATTTCAATTATGATCACCGGTTCAAAAGACAGAAAAACATGCACATACGACTACTAAATGTACCCGATAGAAACTTCAAAAATTTATTTTAGGCACACCGAGCCTCGGAATCAGGCGCTGCTAGAAACTGTGGACTCGAAAAATTCCAATGAATTTAAAAAAATAATTTCCTTGAAATTTTTGGGTCTTTAAATTACTCCCACCTCAGGGATTTACATCCCTGTAATGCTACAACACACACTAGGGAAACAAATGTGGGTGCCGAGCATGAATTTGAGCCTCCTGCTCCCGTTTTCTCTCCTAGAGGTTTCTGTGATGCCAACGAATGCACACCAGAGGAATCGACCATCTACACAGGACCTGCTCCTGTTGATCCTCAATCTCCACTAGATCCTCCGTGAAATTCACCCCATCATTGATTTCCAGATCCATGTGGTCGATCATGTGGGACGAGTCATGCACATAATTACTCAGCTAAGATACCTGGAAGACATCGTGCACCTGGTTCAACTGAGATGGATGAGCCAGGTGGTATGCCATCTCGCCTACTCTGTTGAGGAACTTGAATGGTTCAATGAATCTTGGAGATAACTTTCCACCTCATCCAAATCTCCGTAGACCTCATCAAGGTGAGACCCGAATGAAGATGTGGTCTCTATAATCGAACTCCAGTGGTCTTCGTCTCCTACCAATATAGGCTTATATCTGCTCTGTGCAGTCTTCATCCACTACTGGATGATCTGCACCTTCTTCGTCATAGCCTGCACCATCTCGGGTCCTATATGTGCTAACACCCCTTGGTCAGTCCAGCAAAAAGATGATCTGCAAGCTTGGAAGTACAATGCCTCATAAGGGGAAATCCTGATGGTGGAGTTGTAGCTGTTGTGGTACGCAAACTCCACCAAGGGTAAGTGATCCTCCCAGCTACGATCAAAGTTGATGACGAATGCACGGAGCATGTCCTTAAGATTCTGAATGCTCCTCTCTGTCGGACTATCTATCTGAGGATTGAAGGTGGTGATCAAGTGAAGGTGTGTCCCAAAAGCCTCCTCTAACCCCTTC
Source organism: Viscum album (assembly GCA_963277665.1). Classification (NCBI taxonomy): domain Eukaryota; kingdom Viridiplantae; phylum Streptophyta; class Magnoliopsida; order Santalales; family Viscaceae; genus Viscum; species Viscum album. The sequence goes on along the minus strand of OY728146.1, from coordinate 922,943,013 downwards.
TATAGTCGGGAAGTGAAACAAGAATCTTGACTAGATACGATAGTCAATGGAACACCATGAATCCATAAGATCTCATGAACGTAGAGGCGTACCAAGATCTCTACTGAGCCTTGATCTCTGAACAATAGGAAGTGGGCCAACTTGGTGAGTTGGTCTACGATCACCTAGATAGTTTCATGTCCTCTTGATGTACGTGGAAGTCCTGTCACGAAATCCATGGATATCACATCCCACTTCCACTCTGGAACCTCTAAGGAATGAACAAAGCCTGCTGGAACCTGGTGCTCCACCTTCACTTGCTGACATGTGCGGGATCAAGAGACAAACTATGCTACTAATTTCTTCATACCAGGCCTCCTGTGCTATCATCTGAGATCCTGATACATCTTCGGCACTCCTAGATTTACATCTAGAGGGGAAGTATGTAACTCCCTCAACACCTCCTCTTATAGTGAAACTAGTACCAAGGTACATCCTATAAAGAGAATAACGAGCTCCCCACCTTTAGAAAATCCATCAGGTGCATTCCCTAAGGATATATGAGCATGTCGCATCTCACAGTCAACGTCCCCATGCTGTTCCTCTCTGACTTGCTGAAAAAGAGGAGGAGTGACTATGAGAGATTGAACAAAGCCTGCTCTATATCTATCCACAAAGGATATCTACAACGCATCCAGTTACTCCGTCTCCACTCCTAGAAGCTAATTGCTTAATCTCATGCTCAGATCATCTGATACAACATTCTCTTTCCTATGAGTATAGACTATCTCAAATTCATTGTCCTTGATAAAAGCGAGCCATCGTCATTGTCTCAGGTTTAGGCCCTTATGTGATAAAAAATTCCTAATACTCTAGTGGTCATATTAGACTGTAAAAAGCTCTCCCATTAGATAGTTCCACCAATTATTCAAGGTGAATACCACTACTGCTAACTCCATTTCATGGGTAGCATAGTTTTGTTCATGTTGTCTCAACTGTCGTGATCCATATGTGATCACTGCTCACTCCTGTATCAGGACACACCCGATTCGAGTCTCGGATCTTGTGACTATGTGTCGAATACCAATTCATGTTATCTACGATCTACTGCTCATCTGAATGGTGGGTCGGGCAGTCACGAGCCATGTGGCCCTACCCGCCGCATGCATAGCACTGCCTACTCCTCGTATAGCTGACCATGTCTCATGTGCCCCGCACAACCGAACCGGTATCCTAGGGTCGCCCACCTGATGGCCTTCTCTACTTGGACCTCTGCATCATCTATGTTCTGTCAGATTCATAATACATTTCTACGTGTGTCCCTGTGGTTGGTCCCACCACTGGTGACTCCTCTGCGAGAAAAATATCCACTAAAAGGGCTCTCTCTAGTACCCCCACCAGCATCAGACTACTGTGGGGAATCTTTGAAGCCCTAATCTCATACCTGAGTCCCAGCTCGAAGGTCCAGGCCCCAAAGAATGGGTCCTGCACCATATCTGTGGAGTAGAATGAGTGGTCCGTAAACCTCACTAAGTACTGAGCTACTTTTATACAGCCCTACTTCAGATGTAGTAACTCCTGAATCCACACCGCATGAAAGGTGGTTGGACCAAACTCCGCCCAGAACAAGTTCTCGAATTCTTCCCAAAGTACTGATGTCATGTCATGCAATTAGAGTATAATGCTCCACCATTTACCATCTTTTGCATCTATGAGACTCGTAGAAATGATCGACATAAGTTTGTATGGTTTCCCTACCAATCTGAAAACTCTCACGATAGCTTCCATCCAATCCTTAGTTGCATATGGGTCCGTCTCTCCCCGGTACCTAGGAGGCCTCTGCCGCTGGGACTCATGCAACACACTCAGGCGGGGTGCACTCTCTACTACTGGAGGTGGTGGTATTGATGGCACAGCGGGTAGTGGCACCACCAGTGCCTTCGCAGTGATGGGGCCCTACACCAAGGCCTTGTCACTCGGTGGGCTACCATCTCGTACGTAACTCGGAACCGTAGTTGGCTGCCTTAGTGGGGCCATCCTGAAAAGAATCATGTGTTCCATGGTCAAAAAATTATACCTGGTGAGATGATATAAAGTAATCACAAAGTAAACTTTTTCGAAAGATACAGACACGCTAGAAGTGTTTTCATGCACTGAGTATGAAATCAGAGGTCAGGGTCCTGGTGTATGGATACGCCATCCGCCACACCAAAACTGGAATCCTTAGACTAAAAACCACACTCAATACTCTTAACACTATTTCATCATAGAAATGAATGATCAGAGTCCTGTGTTCTACGATAGAACCGACTCCTCTGATATCACTTTATCATGACCCGTCCTTAGGGCTCGTTCCATGACTACCCTAATCCCGCCATCCATAGGCTAGGGGCTAGAGACAAGCCCCAAAGGCATAAATCCCTATGCTGGGAAGGAATTTCGTTTATAAAATTAAAAAACCACAAGAGAGTACACAATAGGAAGTAAACACTAGGTAAAACAGAATACAAAAGAGTGTGATGAAAAGTAAATGGGCCAGTAAACAAACTCAAATGAACAAAAATTACAGTTAAAAAGGGACAAACTTCTGAAAGTAAAGAGAAGATCCTGGATCATCCACCGGGATTCCTACCTGAAGGGTTGGTGTAGATGGCAACCTCAGCACTCACGTCCCTCAGTCTTCTTCGTGTTTCGACTCGTTGTAAGGTCCACCTCTGGTTAACACCCAGTTGTGGACGTATCAGCCTCCGTCAGCATTGTCTGTCATCTGCATCCAACACAACAAGGTGCGGGCCTATCACATTTAAGGGTTAGTATAATGATACTCAGTAGGGACCCTGATCCCCACAAGGTCTCAAAATATCCACTAAGGATAAAAAAAGAAGAATGATACATTCATGAAGAAACAACAAACCCTACATGGCTATATTCCAATACAAATACCTATGTTACCAATCTCAGTCTGACTCTAAATCCCAATACCAAGAACAAAACCAATTCCACAATGGAAGAACAGTCAATCTCAATAATGATAAAGGTTGAAAGTCAAGAATCATCTCACAAAGGTATGCCACAATAGTACATAGATATTGATGATCAGATATAGCCACTGGATCATCTAAGCTGTTGGAAACACACATGATACAGGTCCTGCAAAGCTGTCAGAACCACACAGGATACAGGCCAGCTATCTTGTCTAAGTTATCGGTCCCACACATGATACATGCCATCTATCTCGTCTAAGCTGTCGGACCCACACAAGATACAGGCCAGCTATCTCATCTAAGCTGTCAGACCCACACAGGATACATGCTAGCTATTCTGTATGACCGACATAGGATACAAGAATAGAAGTCAAAACTATAGAACCCACACATTATTCCAGTATAGTAGTCATCATCGTAGAACCCACGGAGGAATTCAATACAGTAGTTGTCATAGTCACAGCCAGCTCTTGGGTTCCCTCTCACAGCACGATTGATTCCGAGAGGGTCCATTCCTCGAGCAAAGGGGGTTCGTTACATCAACTATCAAAATTTCCTGATATGATGTATCCATAAGTTTCGTATCATCAAATGAAACTCAACATGATAGATGGCGCGTGAATTTGACACCCGGTCTGAGAGTTATAGGCTTTTCATTTCCAGGGGCCTGGTTGGATTTACACTCGATCCAAACCCGGTCATTTTCCAAATCAACCAAAACTGACATAGAGTATCACAAAAGGACCTCCTTATTACAAGGGTCCTAGTGTCGCATATGGCGTGTCGTTCGGACGTGTAGTCTTGGAGATATTCACATTTAGGCGATGTCAGGCCCGACACTTCCAGCCTAGTGGAATGGCGAGTCAGCCCGACTCGACTCAGCAGGTCTGACCCGGATGGGGGTCGTCCCAGCCTAGTTTAGAGGGTCTAACCTGTATAGTGTTCGGTCCGACCTGGTGGTGCAAGGCCCACCTGCGGACCCGCACCGCGGAGCGTGATGGTCTAGTTCGCACGACGGCACGGAGCGGTGCTGCCTCTCCCTGCCCGGCCGGCCGATGTCGGCCTGTTCTATCCATTGAGAGTTACCCACATAGTGGCCCACTATTTCTTCCACGGTGCGCCCTGCAGCACCATGGTTTCTTAAGACCTTCTGGCAGGCGTCCGACCGGTTCACCCGACGAGCGGCCCACGGTTGCGGGTCGTTGTTCCTCCACCGCGCAGCACTTGCGGGTGCCACGAACCTCCAGCCCAGCTGGCATGCAGCCGACTAGTTTTTCCAAAAAGTGGCCCATTGTTCCGCACTACGGTTCCCTACATGTGGAACCTGCAGGTGTCGTGGTCCACCAGCCCTACCGGCAGTAGCCAGCTGGCTCTTTATCCCGAGTGGTCCACGGATGCAGGCCACTGTTTTCCTCCACGCGGCCGGTGCGCGGCCGCCACCTCAGGTCTCCACCGACATCAATCGTCGTCACCTCTTCCAACACTACCTCCATCTCCAACACAATAAAGAATCAACGGAGGGTCATCTGGGCCTCTTTGTTCGGACTGTGCCTTCGGCGTTAGTAGATAACAAAAGGCCACCGTCGAATAAGGTTTGCATCGAAGAACGTGCAAATAATTTAATGTAATCAACTCCCCTTACCTCGTATTGGACGTCTCACGTTGACGAGCCACAGAAGACGGTGACATGGATGTCGGGCATCGTGGAAGACGGATGTCGATTTCGTCGACGTTAGGAAATGTTAGAAGAAGAAGTGTAGTCAACATTCCTCACGGGTGGCTCCTCCTCTTGTGGCATGGATGAAGATTGAATACAGTTTCTTCATGCTTCGTTGAAGAGAATTGGATTTCATAGTAGGAGATGTTCTTTGTGGAAGAAAAATTTTCCTGTAATTCTCAAAAGCCTCCCAACATGAATATTTTCCATGAAAATAAAATATAGGCTCCCTTTAATTTTAATATTTCCAATAATTTCAAAACAATTCAAATTAATCAATTAATTGAGGGAGAATAATTATTTAATTTGATGGTTTTCGAACGTTAATGAGAGAATTTGGGAGGTGGAGAGTTTTCAAAACATAATGAGGAGAGAGATCACTTCATTAATTCAAAGTGGAGTCCAAGAGTTTCGAAGAGGGTTTAAAGGGAGTTGATGGGTTTGGTGTTCATGTGGGCTCCACCACACAATATCCTCCCATGGGATGTTATGTGTTGTGTGGGCCCCACCTCCTACATCCCTTTGTGGGATTTAACCACCACCATTAAATAAAAATTATGTAAAATAGAAATTTTATTTAATTTATAAAAATCACCAAAATTAACTTCCACTATCATCCAAACGCAACTGTAGTAAAGGTCTCCTTAAGCAATTACCAGCGCTGCGAGTTTATCAGTGTCCTCAAATTTCAAATCCAAGAACCAGTTCAAAAGATAGAAAATCCCACACATACATTTACTGAACGTAACTGAAATAAATTTCAAAAATTTATTTATTGCACACCAGGCCTCGGAAGCAAGCGCTATCCGAAACCACAGACTCAAAAAATTCGAAATAATTTATGAAAAAAAATATCTTGAAATTTCCAGGTCTTTACATCTAATATTGTTCATAAATTTGAATATGTAATATCCATTATCATTTCTATGATATTCCTTCATACACTACAAAAACATTAACCAAAATGAGTAATTTTTTTGGAAATATGACTTTATATAATATATTTCATTATATACCTTAATATTTTTCCATTTGAAGAAATCCATAAGAATTTAATGTTCGTTCACCGAACTCTAACTACGTTTTGTCCTATATAAATTTATCACTATATAATAACAGAATTATTAAAAAAATAAAACTAAAAATATAATTTAGTGTTTATCAATATATTTTTTATTACAAAACACTAAAAATTCACAATTAAAATAATTTTTTATTACTTTGAGGAAAATTCACGTATTGGATAAAAAATTACGTCATCCAATTTTATTATGGTCTATATCAAATGCTTATAGAAAGAAAACAATTATTGTAACAATTAAAAATATATTTTACATGATTATATTTTACAGTTTTACCACTATATTCAATGAATCAACAAGAGAATGTATCCTTTTATTTCATTCTAAAATTCCTCACTTAGATCATATTTCTTTTCTTATTAATTTATTATTATAGTGAAATGATATAGTGATTATAGAATCCAAATCTCTCTACACATGGTTTTCAATTTATATATAACTAATATAAACTACCTTAGAAAATATGAATGGTTATAATATTTAATGACAATAGTATATCATTTTTTGGATAGAAAGACAATAAAAATGTACGTCACTTATGTATTCAAAACTAAGACTCCCACCCTTTCAATCTTGACTATCATATTTATACTCGCAACACCAACCATGCCTGTAATGACTTATCCAAATATATATTCTTTATATTGACTGTAGGGAGCATATGCAGCCTTGAATGTGGTGTCTTAATTAACATGTAATGTCAATATATACTGCATTCGAACCGTTAGTGTGAAGATTCACTGGAAGGACCTTTTGTAATCTTGGTTGATTTAGTAGACTCTCATGATTCAACCATCCACTTGCCAATCCTTTTATCCATTTGTATTACTATAACTCATTTAATACCTTTTTTATCAACTATTATAGGTTTTTAATTTGAAATAAATTATCAATTACATAACTCGTGTATCTTTATAAGATTATATGGATATTATTTGAGGGTTCTAATAGAATCATAAACATTTGTATCATCCAAATCATCAAGTGGAATAGGAAACTCTGCACATGGTTATTGAGCTACTTCAATCCATACATTCATGTTGTATTTTATAGGTTATTTATTATATAAAATTTAGCACGAGATATTATACAATGTAACCATAAAAACAAGGTGTTGTGTGGGTCTTGATGAACAGAAATCGCGTAAAACCTCACCATACAAAATTTGAGATATATATAAATTTTGAAAAAATATGTGATTCACCTTTAGGAGAAATAGTAAAGAAAAAAATTATTACCTATGTTAAGTTATGTAGTTCAGGGGAATTAATATTCTCAATGATAATGGGGTATTTTGGTTCATCATGTATCGATATTTGTTCCAAAAATAATTTTATTGGTTCCTTTAACATATATTGATCGTTGGAACTAGATAGAAGAATAATATCCTTCAAAGTATCTATTTACTCATGGATTCATTTATAATCTGATATAGGTATATATATATTATTAAAACACAGGATTCTCAAAAAATTTAAGACATGATACTTCAATACTTATACCTCAACCATGGAGATATTTTTTGGATGCATCAATTCTATTAAAGTTAGTTTTTAATTATGTATAGTAAGGGATGACTATTCTTTATATACAGTAAAAAAATATGAACATAAATAGTTATTTTTATTTAATACCATTATAATTCATGATTAATTTAAATTATGCTACCTATAACATACTTCTCATAATTATTGTTTGTTTTCACCAACATGTTTACACTCTTTATTCATATGGTCCTCCCATAGAACACAACATTGGATTGAAGTTTCCTCATATTTTGATTCATCAGTATTCATATTATCATTTGAAGAAATGTCTTTTTATTTTCACAAATAACTTTTATATTCAATTAAAAATATATTCCAGTTTCAGCATTAGTGAAGCATACCACATTCATTCTTGTGATAGGAGTACATTTCTATTGATGAACATTTTATATTTTTATTACTCCCTTTTGTTTTATAAATAATCAATTTTGAATAAAACTGGTAAAAATTTATAATGTAACATAAAAAATTATGAACTAAAATAAACTTGAAATGATTCCTCATCAAGTGGACTAATGAAATAATTCCAATATTCATTTAATATAATGTTTTCTTACCTAACTAGTTGGTGGGGATTTACTTTTCCATCATTATCCCTCAGATGAATCTTTGAAATAAGTGTATAAGCTTATCTACATGATTTTATAAAATCCATTAAGATATACTTGTTATTTAAATCATCTAAAATAAAAGAAATATACAAGGGACAATGAAAATTAAATAAATATTTTTGTATATATTGTTTTATTAAATATGAGAATGAATATCATAACATTACCTTAATATCTTTACAAATGATTTCAATTATTATAGGTTGGACATGGGGAAACATATCTATATAAATTGGCGCATTATTTCTCATTGAGGACCTAATGCTGCTAATGAACATTTATTGGTTAGGTTCACTAGGTTTTTATATTTATTCTAGTAAACTTCAAATTATATACAATTACTTCATTCCTTGATAATTTTAGTCAATGTGGTGATTCTACATCATTATTGTTTTTTCCAATAATTTATTATTGAACACATAATATTACTCTACTTTTATGATCAACCAATTGATCCAACATAATATTGTTATTATAATCATGTTAAGTTGTAATTATCTTCCTTAATAATAAAATATTTAATTTTTATTTAATAAATGTTCTAAATAACACATAATATTATGATTAAAGGAGTTGTATATTTAAAAAACATTTACCTTATAATTGAAATATCGTTATTTTCATGAAATGTTAAAGGGATTTGGATCCTATTATGAGAATTCAAATCCCCTCATTGTGGTCCCCTATAATGTACAAACCATTCTCTATATAGGGAAACCCATTAAATGATGTTGATTTCTTAATAAAAGGGTCATCCCCAATTGAATTTTCAACTAACCCTCCAAATGTTTTAGTCTCTATCAGAGAAATTTCCAAATTATATTTTTGTAGATATGAGACAAAAAATACATGCAATTATTATGATGACATAATGAGTAACTCGTCCTTATAATATTCCTCCCAAAAATTCACCTTCACAAAGACCATTTCATCAACATCCATTATAATCATATCCTAAACCCATTTATAATGGAAAATTGGAACTTTATATTTTCTATAAACTAACTAAAATTTTTGTTTGATTGTTACATAATATGAACTACTCACAAAAATATGATTTCAATCTTTTCAAATAGATATTTACATCACATCAACCATAGTTGTACCTCCACAATTTTCCATCATACTTAATTTATAATGTTCCATTATATATAATGTAAAACCATTAATATCAAAACATTTATAACATATAGAATTTTTATTTGGTCTCCTAGATATCCATTAATGACGTTGGACAATTTAATTCAATATTTCAAATAACTATTTTAAAATATGATATTGAAACCATCATATAAAATATTGATTTTTTGTATTTGATATATATATACCTCATACCATGATGGATTCAGTTTTCTATGATTTGATTTGATGGATTCAATGTATGGATAAAAATCATCAATAAATAATGAAATTTAAAGGTGATATTGATCCTCCTATATGGTTGTAATTATAAAAACATCTATTCAATAAATAACTTAACCCATAAAGAGTCCTTGGTGATGAATCTTTTGGAGACTGATGATATTAGAATCTAAAAAGTAATTGGTATAAAATTTAATATCTTCTTCAAAAATATATTGTTTTTCTAAAAACCTTCTAGATAAAATTTATTAATGATGTACCATTTTAGAATATCCATATACCATTCAATGTGGTGAAACCATATATAATGTATAACCCCACATTGTTGAACCTATCTAACCAAGTGAGAAATCAGGTGGACCATTATATCAAAGGATGATGGTGGGATGAACATCTCTAATTCACGTAATATGACTACAACCTCTTTATTTATTTTTGGAAAATTCAGAGTGTCTATACATTTACTGCATGTTGATTTGTAAATGAATAATAGTGTTGCTAGTATATGGCGTGATTTTTTAAGAAGAATGAAATGTAAAAAAACGAGCTTCAAATATTACATCAAAATATGATAGTCATGTGATTTTTTTCCATGTAACAAAAACGAATCCTTTAGATGAAATTTATTATATTTTATGAATACCCCTATGATAACATTTACACCTTTATGTAAATAGGAAATTCTCAATATTTCTTATCTGGATAGAGTTAATCTGTTGGATGAAGAAAAATCCTCACTTATCCCTCACTTGTGCCAACTCATCCATTATCCACATGCCAATGTTTTTTAACATATCCATGATACCATAAATATTTTAACTAGATAATTTTTTAATGTTATAATAACATTATGAAATAAATATTTTTTAAAATAATTACATCATCAAACATTCTAAAATACCAACAATCGAGTACATTAATTTTAGGAAAAATGATATTGTTTTCCAACATGTATTCATTTAGATTTTCAAAAATGGTTTACTAAAAATATTTTAACTATAATTTAATTTATAAAATAGTTTATAAATATTTTTTGGATATATTTGTGTACCTTGTTTTGTATTCCCATTCAAAATTTTCATCCAAGGTCAGTATTGACGTCATCAGGGTAAAAATTTCTGATTTCCTAAATACAGCGTCTTCAAATAATGTTTTAACTAAACTATGTGTGTGAATTATTCACAAATGGGACACCCCAAAAATTAATTACTAATGTATCCTGATAAATATCCATAATTAGTAATTTCGTTTATCATCCCATGAAACATGACCCTTAATGTCAATTATTCACATGTTTGATCATTATACATTGAAAAATATGTATCTAACCACAAAATATGATCTTCGATCAATGGATACAAATTTATATCAATATTATTACTAGTTTGTTTTGGTCCAGATATTAATATATACAAAATAATTTGTTAGTTCATTATGTATAACCATAGAGTAATGTTATAATTTACCAACAATACTAGAAATTCAATGTGAGTGATATTAAGTATACCAAATGGATTTATTTCCTCTATAAATATTACATGATGGATGTTTCACATTTCATTTAAAAATTTAGGGTAATCATAATCAATTTTTTCCACTAACAGGAGTTTCATGAATTTTGAAGTCTCCCATATTCAATTCTGGTATCTTTATTCAATTTCAATTTTCTCATAGTTTTTTAACATATATATAGTCATTTAGACCATGGTAAGATTAGAATGTACAAAAAGACCTTCTATGGACATGATTGAATGTTCATATATTGATTTTAAACACACATGGGACATTTTATGAGTGATTAACGGTCCTTGAAAACTAATATGCAATCATTAGGACAAGAATTTATTTTTTTTATAGATCATGACCAATAAGTGTAGCATTCATTTTTTGTCATATGTTTGATATTGATTTTCATTATATTCCTTATGAATATCATTCATGAGACCATTTGGTTTGTAAAATCTATTGTTTCTTTATCTACTACCACTATTTAAATTATATAACTTCAATAAAGATGACAATGTTGTGTATTTAGTATAATTGTTACACAATGGACTATTAGAAAAAGCATTTATCATCTCAAAAGTTTTTTGGAATCAATAATGTCATCATCAATTTATATTATCATTCCTTCCATATGATCTCTGTCACAATTTACACTAGTATTCAAATAAAATGATTTGTAAGTCATTGTGTCACACAAATAAGTGTTCATGTTTAGTTTTAACCAATGTTTATTCCTTCATTTATATCTCTTATATTACCTTAATGAACCCAATGACATTATGACTCTTCAATAATAATTTTATTAAATAATAACAATGGAACATGAACAATAGTTTTGAGAATGTCTGTATGCATGATCTAATATAGAAATAATAAACTCTTTCCATATATCCTTATTCTATTTTTTATAATAAGGGTTCTTCAATTTTCTTATCCATCCTATATGGCTAATAAAAAAAAATTTCCCAACAAAATATATACAAATAAGTCATATATAATAAATGGTTATATTTATAGATAATTTTAATAAGGGGAACCCAACATTTGACAGTTATTGGTATTGATTCTGGAAAGGTTTTCATTTTACATAAGGGTTATATGAAATGAATCAACTTGAGGTAAACATGCTGTTTTTGGTCCATGTTCCCAATTTGATGTTTCATGGGACAATAGGTGTTTATTCTATGATGGATTATATAACATATCTATGTGGTATTCCAATAAGAGGGAGGATTCTATGTTTATTTAATTCATAACATGGTACGTGGTGGTCAATGGGGTGTTTCATTAAGATGGTTCATAAGAACCAATGTTAATGATCCATTATAAAATAATTAAATATTCAACTTTAACACAGGAGTATGAAGTGGCCATGTGGGATTAGTGGAAATCCTCATATCAAATGAATTATTGAATTATAATCCCAAATATATTAGATCACCTAAAAAAACTCAGCCATAAAGGAACAAATAGGGGGAAATAACTTTGGAAAATGGATTGCGTTGAAAAAAGTAGTGAGAATTAAAAACACTAAGGCAAATATGGATTTTTTTATTGGTTTTTTTATATAAATTTAAAGAATTAATGAAATTTTGATTTCATATTTATATATAGTAATGTGAGTCAATAACAAAAATTAATTTTTGAAAGGAGTCCAAGTTTCTCTACAGATCTATGTATTCCCAAAACTCAATCATAATAATATTATCTCAATTATCCTACTATTTTTTATTCAATAACTCGAAAAAAATATCTTTATCTTTTCTTGGATGGAGTACAACATGAAGGGAGATTTTCTTATAATACTTCCTTGGGGATCCTATAATTTTTTTACATTCACTTTTTCATCTGATTACATTATAGATTTTACAAATTTTATATATTTCATAAGAGTAGTGTATGGTCTTATTTTATAATCATGTTTTTCTCTCGTCATATCCACTTCATACCAAAGAACATAATTCCTCATTCTCTTTTTTTCACTATTGAAGTCAATAAATCAATGATACTATAATACTATTATTATTTTTATTAATTCAATAAATTTCCCATTTTTTTAGATAATCATGATTTTGGTCATTCAATCTCTTGTTTTAAACTGTCAATATCATATATTTTTTATTTCATTAATTATTTGAAATTTTCAGAATCACAATTTTTCTTCATCATATGAATTATTTATATAAAAATATATTCCAAGGAATCTTCTTGTAAAATTATAGTGAGAAATATAAAATAGTATTTTTATTGAATAATTTTGGAGAAATAATCAATAACACATATAAAAAAACATGCTTATTTGTTAGAACAAAATTTGATATGAATGTGGAAGGAATCCTTAATGGGGTTTGCAGGGGGAAGTAACTACTACTTCTAAAAAATTACCAAAATGGAGAACTATGAATGAAAATAATTTTTAATTAATCTAGTTAATAATGATTTCAAAAATTCATATGAAAATAATCATTAATATTTTAAAATTAGTTTTCATTCTATTCAATTTTCTCTTTTCATTAATTGGAAAAATATATATTTAAAAATATTCTATAATAATGTTTAATGGTGTAATAAAAAAAATTAACAAGTATGAACTGAATTAATTTGATATTTTTAATATTTTAAAAAAATTACAAACATGATTAATATTTTATGTGATCTTATAAAATATTTTAAAATATTCTGATAATTATATCAGTAGTTAATGTACATAGAATAATATTAAAAAAACTAAAATGAATCAAATATTATTCTTAATTTATCTCTAAAAACATTTTTTTATATTTTTAAATAACTATCCAATTTTATGGGTCACATAGAATCATACAGAGTTGTAGATCAGAGATAGAGGGTATGATGGATTTTAGGGCAAGGAGGCAGGTTATACGAACCTATGAGAAGGGAAGTATTTTATTCTTTAAATATAAAGAGACACATACATTCAATTTTTTTATAAAAAAGTATAAAATATAAAAACAGAAAACATATTTTAAGTGTGTATAGGAAGTGGATTATACCTAAACATGAGAACAACGCTGGAGAGACTAGTGTTAGATGAGTCAATAGAGGATAAAATAATTTATATGGATTGGAAATTGAAATTAATCAAGAGATCATGAATGTGGTGGAACTATTAAACACTATATTATTATGATGGTGTGTGTTGGCTTATCAACTTGCTTCCATACATGGCACACAGTTGACTTAAAATTGAAGAATCTGATGGTAGTTCAAGGAAAATTAAAATTTAGTGTGAGGGAGAGGGTGAAGAAACAACGGATCGTGGAATTCAAACCCTTTGGAAAAAATAAAAATAGAGATAGAAAAAAATTGATTAATGGTAGAGTATTAATAGAGGATCACAAGTCGAAAAACATAGGTTACAAAAGTAATGATTCATCTAAGATGTTCGACGGGAATGGATGGAAAATTTTCGGTTCCATGAGATCCAAACAACATGAGAGATAGGGGACCTATTAATGTTATTTTAAAAATATCATAATGGGTTTAAACGCACATTCTAAAGAATGAAGATAAATAGAGTTTTTCAATCGGATAAAACAAAAAATTTTGAGAAAACATATTTTTATCAGTGCGTTTTTAATGATGATATAGAGAAGTTTTATCATCTTGAAAAAGACCCATATAATTAATTTTAAATAATTTGACTAAAATAATTAATAGAACTAAATTTATATAATAATAAATAAATATAAATTTATATTTTTATAAATAAATAATTATATAATTATAAATATTTATAAAAACATTTCAATATGTAATTAGAAATAAATGAAAAAATATATAAATATATAATTTTATAGAATTATATATATTTATATGACTATATACTTTAATTTTTTTATAGTTTCATTTATTTATATATATATTTATATATATTAATATATCAAAACTAGTAAATATAATTGATAGGTAAATAAATTTATAATTATTTAAATATATAACTATTTATTTGTAGATATATAAATACTTTTTAAAAATAGACTGAAATTGAATAATTAAATATTCATGAACATCAAAAATATTTTAAAAATTCATAATTTTTATTAATTTTAAAAATTGTTAAACAATATATAGATATATATTATCACTAAAAACATATTTTTTGCAGCTCTCTTCAGAAATCATTGATAAAAACTGTATAAAATAAATTTAAAAATATTAAATGAATCAAAATTAAAAATGAATATACATTATAAAAGTTAAAAAATAATTAACATTATCATTGTATAGATAAATTTAATTCATTATTGTTATAAATGGATTAAATTTTGTAATAAAAAATTAATAGAATTCATAAATGTTGAAAAAACTGAATGATTATTATTAATTATATAAATTGTTCAAGATGGTAAAAACTAAAATATATTATAAACTGAAAAGGGGACATATTAAATGTTTGCATCATAACCATATTAAAAACCACAAATGTTAATGAATAAATATGTATAGATAAATATTAAAAATGATGAAATTGAAAAAGTGTAAAATTAGTTTTTCTAAAATCTAATTAAATTATAGGGAAATGTAAAAAATATGTGACATTATTAGTGAATAAATGTACTAAATGATAAAAAATGATTAAATGTAAATAAATGGAAAAATAAAATTAAAAAGTCAATAGATTGAACAAATATTACAAAAATGAGCAAGTGTTGTTAATTATATAGATTATTATTAAATTTAAAAATAATTATATGTTAAACTGAAAATGAATTTACATATATATATAAACCACATAAAAAAAATTAAATGTTAATAAATAAAAATTTATATATAAATTTGAAAATTAAATAAAAATAAAAAATATAATGTAAAATTGAATTTTAAAATAGAATAGATAACAAAAATACTGGAAAAAAATTCAACTTTTTTAATGAATAAAAATTAAAAAAAATTAAAAAAAATTTAAAATTAATAATAAATAAAATTTATTTAATATTAAATAATAATATAAAAATTCAATAAAATTCATTCAATTGAATTATATTATCTTTTAATAAAATAATATAAATTATTATAAATAAATAAATAAAATTATTTTTTTAAATAATATAAATCAAATAGAATTATAAAAAAATTAATACATATATACGAACTAAAAAAATAAAAAATCTCTCTATGTGTATATATATTTATATATATACCGATATATGAATTAATAATTAAATTATTAATAAATATTAAAAAATATAAAAAATATAAAAGATTAATATATTAAAATTTTCATATATAATTTATTATTTATAATTAAAAATTATTTCAATAATAATTTTGTTTATATTTTATAAAATAATTCATCTGAAAATTTTATTTGTTTAATTATTTTATATGTTATTATTATTACTATTTATATTATAATTTTTATTTATTATTTGAGTATATAAAAATTTGTGAGGCAGGGTGATCGGGCCATGTATAGGCTTGCACCTGTGAGGCCCAATATAGATTGGCAAGGTACGAAAGTTAGGGTGGCGGGAACACACATGTGGCCCATATGTGGTATCATGTCTAAGAGTGTCAATCCAATGTATCCATCATACATTATGATGGGGGTAATGACAATGATTATAATGCACTAACTAGACAATGAATTAGTTTGATCGGGGTCAAGTCCTCCCAAAACAACCCTTTTCATTTATAAATAAACATGCTCATAAATTCCACCATATATCGGTGCTAAATAAAATCACTGATAAACATTGACATTTATCAGAGCATAGAAGTTGTGATAATGTACGATCTTTATGAGGGATATTATTTAGAGTGGATATAATTTTACCTTTATATGTACTTTCTATGTAAATATAATTTTAACCCTTTTTGTAGCACTTTTATATTTCAATAATAAATTTTACATCTGTTTATTAAGGGTTTTTAGTAGGGAAATACTTATCTATTGATAAATGTGTAATTGATTCAGTCCCTCAAAATTATATTCCCGATATTATAGTGAAATGTATGTGAAATAGTTATTCTAGTAGTATATGTTTTTGAGATGAAATTTTGATCATTAGTGGCCATTGATTGAGAACACTACTGATGACAATGAAATAGGGAAAAAGGAATGGAGGACATTTAAATAGATATGGTTTGAGAAATACTATCCCAAAAATGTTAGATGAAATGTAGAGGAATTTCCTCACATTAAATTACACGAAATAAGAATGTGCAGTGGTGTGTGGGGTTAAAATAACAAAGATTGTCTAGGAATTATTTAGACTATATATGCAAAGTGGATATAATGATTAACTATTTTATGGATAGGAATGAGCCAGTTCTAAGAAGGGTGGTAGTTTGTCAAAAGTTTTCATCATATGAAGTTATAGTACAAATTTCCATTAGGATAGAGAAAGAATTTTGTTGTTCCAATGAAATATTAAGAAGAATTGTTTGAATGAGTACCAAGAAAAATAGAATACCTCAATGAAGAATAAGGGAATGAATAAATTTCCATGATGTTAAAATTTTGAAATTTAATCATTAGAAAATTATGGTAAGGAATGAGATTTGGATACATGAATAATGATAATGGTCTTCTTGATAATGATTGTTAAGAAGGGAATGAAACCACTACCATCTAGTGGATCAACAGTAAATAAATGGGGAATTATTTATTCTAATTATACTAGTGTCATGGAAACATACCATAGAAGAAACTAATTAGAGAAGTACTAGAATATGGAATAACTACTATCGAATTGGAAAGTGATATCGATGTGGTGAAAGGTACAATTATCATATACTCTACAAGTTCCAATATTTTATTTCATTCATGCTATAAAAACTGTGAAACATACCAAATTTTCTAAACTGTTACATTACCTAAAATATAACAATTGATGTTATCATTGGGAGTTGGTAGTTTAAATGGGGAATATGATATATTTCAATGGTGATACATTTCAACAGTTATCCAATTTTGTTGTTTCCCAAGGGTGATTCCTTCTGGCGGTGAATCATTTCTGATGGTGATGCATTTTTGGTGGTGAATCATCATAGAGGTGACTCATCCTCGCGGTGACTCACTCTAGTGGTGAATCCTTCAGATTATGACTCATCCAAGTGGTTTCTCATTTTGGAGGTGTCTTGTACTGGTGTTGACTCATTACCTACAGTGACTCATCCTAGTCATGACTAATTCTTCTGGTGACTCATCATAGAGTGGAATCCACCTGGATGTAACTCATTTATACGTATGACTAATTTCTAGCAGTGTATAATCATGATGGGGACTTGTCCTAGGGTTGAATCATCCTAGTGGTGAGTCACTTTAAAAAAATTTCCAGAGGTTTATAATTATCTAGATTTCCAAAAGAAGTACAGAATCATAAATTTTCACATCTCTTATGATTAAAATGGTTTTAAATATTATAATTAAGTGTTTTAAATCCATTTCAACTATTGTTAGTCATATACACTATTTCTGATAAATCATCTAACCATTAAAATATTTAAACTGTTTTGTTTTAATGAAATCTCTTTTAATGGTCTACTGAACCATTTGAAATCATTTTTCATTTTGGATATAATCCTTATAAGGTTAAGATATATTCTTTGTATGTTCCGTATTTTTTATCTTGATATGGGATGTTCAAAATATTTCTTCCTTGGAGAATTCGACTCCTTTTGGTTAGATTTCTCACTATCAAAGTGGTAGTTTCATTCATTATATGCCCCCCTTATTTGGGTGAAGCATGTTTGTAAAAGGATTCTTCCATCCATGCAGGATATCATTCATTTCAATTTTTAGGTTTTTTATGTGTGATGGGATTATAATTTTTATCATTGTAGTTATGGTATAATCAAGATCATGAATGATAAAAAAATTCATTTAAATACAATATAAATGGGATGTTGAATGTGTTTCCTGATGATAAAAAAATTATTTTATTTGATTCAGTTCGATTTCATTTAAAGATTGAATAGGTGTAATTACTTTATAAAAAAATTGTTTGTTTTTAGCACAATTATATTGTTGAAATGTCTTCTTAAAACCCCTTTTTTGGGTTCATTTGATTATCATCATAAAAAATAGGCCAACCACATATATTTTTATAATTGAATGAATTTTCATGGACCAAATTATGTATTTTATTAGACCCTTAAATAATAGAGTGAAACTGAAAATGTTATCCTTTTCTAAATCTAAATGTATTTTATTTGTGGAATTAGATATGATGTGTGTTAGGGTGGTTGGAAGGAAATGATTGAGAAGTTAGGTTACGTAGAGAGGTGTTGGTGGATGTGGTTGTTGGGAAATTTTAAAGTGTTGTTTTTTGTGTGTTTTTTATTTAGTTATCTTATAGGTATTGATTGTGAAAATAATTAGGTAAGAATATAAATTGATGAACTTGTTTTAATGAAACAAGTTTGTAGAAAAGGATCTGGAAAATGGTGAAATAATAATTAAATATTTAAAATGAATTGTGACTTCTGTTATTCCAGGGTTGTGCATTTTGTGTTGGCAATGAATTTGGGGAACTATTGAAGTTGGATGGTGATGTTCTTGTAAAACTATATGATGGATTTTTTATTATATATATGTGTGTGTGTTCCATTGTATTTTTCTTTTTATTTCTATATGCACCACATCCACATTGATCACTATGTGATGACACCTACATAGTCACATGTGGGTATCATTCCCAAACACCCTTCTAAGAGTATTGATGATTGGCCACCTGTTCTTCCCTCCTCCAACATCAAGACAATAATGGTCAAGGTGCCTTCACGTATGTTGTGATTTGTGAACCTAGTATTCTTTAGAATAATTTTTTATGTGTGTTCTGAGATGTCTTTGGGATGAGTTGTGATTTGTAGTCCCAGGTGTCATTTGGATGAGTTGTGGTATGAGGTCCCATGTGTCTTTGGGATGAGAAGTGATGTTATGAGGCATGATGTGTATCCTAAATGTTTGTGAGCGAGATGTTATATCATGTGTTTCCTTGGTGTTTTCAGGAATGATGTGATGTGACCTATTGAGAATATGTGGTTGTTCTACGATGTTTTACATTGGTGTGTGAGAAAGTCTATTCAATGGAACATTGGTGTGGGGTACCCAATATTCGGGGTGATTTATATAATATTATATTACTTGGATGCATTATCTGGTGAGAAATCCTTAGTGTGGTAGGTGTTATATTTAGTCTACATGCTAGGTGTTGTGTGGATGTGAGGTTTTATCATGGGTGTGTTAGTATGATAATCCAAATTGTTCACAACAGACATTGGTGTTCCAAATAAGAATACATGTATGCTCGCCCTATCTTTATAAAATGTATTTTCTTATTTTCATAATGATTATGTGGACCTTTCCAGGTGTTATTATACATACACTTGGACAATTTTTCTGTTGCTACACTAGATTTTTTAATTCCCTTTGGAGAATTTTTATCTATATCAGTATTATTTACACTTGAACTCTATGATAGTTTTTAGTTCCCTTATATATATTTCATAGTGATGATAATGGTTGATTCATCCTACCCCATTATCATTATTCCATATAATGTGTAATGCCTCCAATATTGTGAGAATATTACACAAATGGTGATAGTCTCCATCCCAGGGCCTACTGGAGGTGGGAATCGTGTGTCATTATCACACACCCCATATTTTGGTATCTTTTACAAGAGGGGGTTGTGACCGAGTGGTATCAGAGCCTTGTTGTGAGATTGGGTGGATATTAGAGTTAGGAACAATGATGAATTCATGGGTTGGTATGAATATTGTGTTATATGACATTGGTGTGTGACATAAGCACGGGTTTCATACTATCAAATGGTATTTCTGGGCCCTTATTATCCATTTCACATACACTTATATTATTTAATTAACAAGTGAGATTGTACTACACTTAGGGTTGAGATCTAGGGAATTTACATGCATAATGATTACTTCGGCCCTTGTATGAATAGGGTTGTTTGGGGGAAGTTAAGTTGAATAATATCAATTCAATTGGATTAATTTAATTAAAATGTATCATAAAAAAATCCATAATTCTGGTATTAGGATATCCTTGTTTCTCTTTCATCTCTGGTTCTTGTACATCACCCTCGTGTGCCTTAAGATGTGGAAAATTAGTTGGCTGACTAGGATGATTGAAGAAGGGTTTATCTAGTAGAGGATAATGATTAATGGAAGAGTAAATTGTCAGCTTCTATGTGGTATGATTTCAGAGTGTATAAGGGTAATGTTTTTGATGTGGATATGGAGAGATGGATAGAGGAGATGAAAATCGATTTCAGTTTTATCCAGGAACCAACAGAGTATTGGGTCTCATTGTTTTTTATTAATATTCAAGGAGATATGTATTAGTGGTGGGAACTGTATCTTGGATAGTGGAAGGAGATAAAAGTTTTATGGGTAGACATTTAGATTGAGTTCTGTGTGGAGTTCCTTTCATCAAAAAGTAATGATGAAAAGTGGAAGAATAATTTTTACCTTTAGCATTATAGTATGTCTATTTAAGAGCTTGGGTTTTTGTTCAAGGTAATTTGGTTCTTCACCACATATTATTTTATAGATGAGGAGTCCTGAGTGAAGCATCATGTGGAGGCCCTCCATACTTAGATCTACTTTGATGTTGGACCTTATACTATGCCAACATACCAGGAAGATCTAAATAATGTGGAGGTGATTGAGCAGGTGCACTAATGATTAGGATTACTATGAGAGGTGAACAAATATTATTCTTCATGGGGTAGAGTTTTCAGTGATAGATCTATGGTTTTAGGGACATCGAGGCTTCAACTAGCCAGTAGTCAACCTTCGTAGCTTCCCTTTTGACAATCTAGTTTCAAGAAAATACATGTTTTATTTGGGATAATTTAGTTCTTCTATGAGATTCGTGGCCATATTTATGAATGGTGACCAGTGGTAGCTCAAGATCAGTTTAGCCGAGGTAGACATATTCAATGTCAGACTCAATAGAATATTCCAGAAAGCCCATTCCAAGATCTGGGGAAGTAGGATAATGTTCCAGCTATAGAAGATGAGGTAGATAGAGAAATACCAAAGGACTTTCCTCTATACCATAGACAATGTTTCGATTGTGGTCATGGAGGAGGCCATTAGTATAGAGACAGGGAAGATAGGTGTGGTCAGCTACATGTAGTAGAGGTAGCTGCACCCGATAGTCCAAATATCATTAGTGGTATAATATGTTTATCATCTACTATTTTCTATGATATTTTATGGAGAATCTAACTCCATTGTGGAACAAACTCAATTCCATAATTTGGGACTAGATGAATTGAGGCTTCTCTTACCCCTGGTGTTTAATACACCAGTTGGAGTCCAAAACAACTTGCCTGATGTGTGCAAGGGTTTTAGAATGATGATGGGGCCACACCATTTCCATGGGGATATTTTATTGTTTCATATGAATGAATATGATTTCATCCTTAGAATTAAATGGTTTTATTATGTGCATTATATTATCAACATCATTCATAGAATAATCGTGTTTTTGGATGTGTGTGTCTAGTGAATGGTATTCATTAGAGAGGGATGTTTTGAAATTGGATGTCAGCATTTGGCACCCATTTTTTTCTTTTTGATTTATATCTCAGTGGAATCATTGCACGTTGGGATGATAGAGGTCCCTAGGGTAATCAGTGTGATCATGGACATTCTTCTTGAGGAGGTTGGGGCACTACCACTTTATCATGAAATTGATTTTGTGATAGAAAAGTAGATGGTTTCTTCTCTAATTTTGATGTATCATTATCATATGGAACCCTCTATGTTATAAGAGATGATTATTCAGATTGATGATCTAATTTATAAATTCTTCATCTTGGAAATTGTGTCACCTTGGAGCACTCCATTGTTGTTCCCCAGGATGGTAGATAGTAATCTATGGTTGATTATACACTATCATATGTGGAAATAGTTGAAAATCAAGATATTTTACCCACTAATGAGGATAAAAGATTGGTTTGACCATCTAATATGGGATAGTTGGTCACTACTAACAAACCATTGGGCTGGATATCAGATGTTAAGGGCGAAAGAGGGTGATATCTGAAATACTAACTTTAGAACTAGGACTGGGGAATTTGAGTCCATATAAAATAATTATTACTTATATATGTGTATTTTGGTATAAAAATAAAAAACCACCCAACCTCGTGGAGTAAACAATGATGCTTTGGGTCTAAATATTCCCTTGAAATCCACTACACCACGATAAGGTCATGATCTCAATCATGAAATATGTTCATCAAAATCACCTACCCATTTTCATCTTGGTTTGGGAATCGCACAATAGATAACTCTATCCCCCTTCATCTGTCATGTTTGATAATCCCCATGTGTTGGTGTAATGTTTTTCTTAATAAATAAAACAATTAATTAATTTCCCATATATAACTTGATCTGATTCCCAAAACACAAAGTGGTTTTATACCTCACAAAATCAAAAACTCATTTTCTATCTCTTTCAGAAAAGTAGGATTACAAACGGATCTTCTGTTCACAGTATATAACCATCATAACTCATGTAGATAACATAATATTTATTCATTAAATATTTAATATTTTTCCCAATACTTGAACTACTCATAATTCAAAAATACAATTATCCTAGGGTAAAATATTGTCCTAGTGTAAACATCTAATTCTAGGACCAATAGAGTGGACATAAAAATCATACATGATAATATTCAAGAAGAAATGACCATTTTAACCCTCATATACATCAAGAAAAAAAATATTCTTCTCAAATTCAAAAATCTTGAAAAATAGGGGTAGTTACAAATAGAACCCTAAATGATTAGATTTCAATCTTTCCTTTCAAGCACTCTTGGAAGATTAGATATACTTCAAATCCCCATATACCATCTATTAGATGAATATACTCTCAAATCTAAATTATTTATTTATTTCACATTCTATCTCATTTATCAGTGTCATTTATCACCTTTATTGTATATACCTATTTCAATCCATGTTATAATTTTGTTCCCATTATTTATTTTTGTTCAACCACACCAATGCCATTGTTGTCCTCATCCTAGTTTAACCACCCACGATCATGATGTATCCATTTGGAAAGAACCCTCTTCCTATATTTCACTCCCTCAACTAAATGACATAAAAATCCCTCTCCCTCTCCCTTCTTGACTTTATAGCCGGTATTTATATCTAATTTTTTTTGAATGTATTGTTTTCTAAGGAAGACTAGTGGGAGATTCGATTCAAGATTTTACAATTTCACATTACGTATAAGCTTTAATATTTTACCATTTAATATATACTTTTATACAAATTATTATTATATAGTTTATGGTATTTTATTATGGTTATTTAAATTTATGAGTTTGGTCAAAAAGGAATAATAAAATAAATTTATTGATTCTAGATGAAGTGTGTATCGATTAAAATAATTAATTATTTGAAACTAATTTTTGATAGATTGAATTTTATATTTTTTTAATTTCTATTTTATTTATAAATATTTTAATTATTTAGATATTATAAACTCGTGAATTAAATTAAAATATTTAAATTAAGATCCATTTATAATCAGATAATAAAAATTTTATTTTTCATTTTAAGGATGTGTTTATTAATTGGATTTTCTAAAAAATTAATGAGAATTAGTGTCATTTTAATTAATGGAATGAAAATGTTTTTTCATTTTTTGGGGTATTTTACATATGTATTATCTGATGGTATATTTTGTACTTTTATAAAATTCTTCAATTGGGTTATTCAGATTCAAAACTAAATTTAGTTTTTTACTTTTGATAATTAATATCTTTTAAAGGAAATAATTTATTTTTTTTTGTTTTGAAATTTAAAAAGAGGTTGGTGAGTAATTTTTTTTTGATTTCACTGAAATGGATTTGTGGTTAATTTAGTGATTTTTTTAAAAATAAATATCAATTATCAAGGATTTTATAAATTTTTTTAAAAAAATATTAATTGATTAAATTGGTAAATGTGTATATTTTTTGAAAATAATTATTAAATTAATTTGTTTGATATAAAAATAAGAATATCTTTTTTGAGGAGTAAACAAATGTTTTTCATTAAACATATCACTGATTTGAGATACTAATTTAATGGGTTCATTATAAGGGTTTATCATGTGTTTTAGTTTAGATATTTAGGATATGATCCCGTTAATATATAAGGTTTTAGGAATTTAATTTTTGATAATATACTATAAGGTTTACATCATGTTCATATAGAGGTGAAAGGGAATGGGGATTTTTAATTATGCGATTACACAAAATAATTTTTTTGATTCACCCTATTTTTACTTTACACTATCTTAAATAGTTATATAATAGAAATTTCAATTCCAATGATGGTGTTAAGGTGTTTTATTGTTTTCTACTTCTATTTTTTATAAGAATATATATCTAGGATTGAAGGTGTTACTGTTTTTCCTTTGTTTATATAGATATTGAGAAAATGATTTTTCAGATTCATTTTCATATCTAGTCACATTAAATGTTAGGGGTGGAGAAGGAAATATTTAGTCATATTTTGAGGAGTGTGGGTATGTATATGTTTCATATTATTATTTATTACATTACTTATTTTTATAAATAAATGAACTAAATAATATGATTATTTTGATCTATTTTGTCTTATAGGGAAAAATTTTCATGTCACCGATATAAATTTTTAATTTAAAACACATTTATGTTGAAAAAATATAATATTAGATTATAGTGGAAGAATTTATAAATGTTTATTATCATTTCCACAAACTATATATTTGTTATATATTTAATTAAGAATGTGTATAAAATTTTGGATATACTGTTAAACTTTTTGACTACTAGATATGTGATATATATTATAGTTATCAGTTTCATTATGGCCATAGATTCAGAATTATTTTGTTGTTGGGATCATGTCCAGATTTTATTTCAATTTTGTAATGTAGTTTAATGTGAAATTGTAAATAATTATTCTTTTATAGATAAATCGATACATTATGATCATATAAATAATGTCTATCATCAATTTTATATAACCGCCAATTACTTAATTTTGTATATTGAGACTATATTCCACCCATTCCATGAAATGTTTTATTTCATGTTACATAATTTCAATAAAATATCCCATTCCTCGCCATGTACAACTGAAAAACCGAATACACATAAGCTCCTCCCTATTATTGGACTCCCACATAGAATAGTTACAGAATCCATCTTAGAATTACCACTTTTTTCACACACTACATCAAGTTGTGAACCTGAAAAAACAACCAAATGTTTACACCATGATATTTCATTTTTTTTGTCACTCCTAGGTAAAATGATATGTTTTTAGGAATCATCATTGAGGTATATAAAATTTTATGTTCCCCTTATTAGAATTATATAAAAATTTATTCTTCTATTGTTGATATCATATATGAATTTTTTATATTTTTCTAATAAAAGAATATATTTTGGACTTAATTGGATTTATAGGAATCGAAAATGGATGCACAGTAATCATATAGAAAAAATATTATGAATATGGAGTTAAGGAGTCGATCATATTAGTAATGGATCATCTATGTGATACATCTCATATCATTTTCATGTGTTTTTTTGTTTTTATTCAAGAAAAATTATTCCAAAATAGTTGGATGAATTGTAAATTTTTCATGTCATATAGCAGAGCGCTAAATGTTGGACTAGAAAAGTGAAAAAATTAAATGTGCACACCTATTGTGATGATACTAAAGTTTTTTTATAATTTTATATGAATTCCAATGTAAATGAATCCTGATATCATATAGAAGAAAGTGAAATGGAAATTTAATATCGCAATACAGATTTTACAAAGTGTTTTGAGAAGAGGAATAGTTGTTATTTGATTACATTGAATACCTCTTATACTAAATACAACATATTGTTCACTTTAATAAAGTTATATAATTTGAAATATGGTAGAGGATAGAGAGATACTATCTATAAAGAATAAATTGTTCTCCTGAATGATATGATTCTAAAATGAAAATGAACCTTATTTTCACAAATATAACACTAAAAGAATTATACATTTAATGGGAATGATATCTAAAAAATAAACTATTCTCTAAATGATTGTATATTGTATCTCAATAACCACGAGTCACTCAAAAAATGAATTAACTGTCGCACAAATTGATACATGAATTATAATTAATTTCATCAGAAGTCTATATGGGGCATTCCAATCATTTGAAGATATATATAGCTATATGGATGTCAGCAAACATTGAGATAATTGACATGGAATGTAGATACATGAATTACATATTGGAAACCACATCATCCAAAATTATTTCCTAATATAAGAAAATTGATTACATGTATCCTTGTAACATCCTACCTTTGATACCAAAAATTGGTGCCCTATTTTCGGTCATTAAATGACCTCAAGAATGCCTTAACGTATAATAGAGGCTTCCGGATAGAAGCATGGGTCTAATAATTCATGTGGGGTGATTATACAGTCTTTATCAAAGTATATAAATAGTGGAAATCAATATACTTGTATCTAAAATGATA
This sequence comes from Viscum album, assembly GCA_963277665.1. NCBI lineage: Eukaryota > Viridiplantae > Streptophyta > Magnoliopsida > Santalales > Viscaceae > Viscum > Viscum album. The sequence goes on along the minus strand of OY728146.1, from coordinate 922,915,693 downwards.
ATAAAAAATAAACAATAAAGACCAAGCATCACATGAAGAATCAAAAAACATGGAATAGACCATAAAATTAATTAATAAAAATACCATTCCATATATTTGTCTTGTTTAAAGTGAAAAAAATATAAAGAATGAATAAATTCACTTATGTCCAACTCAACATCTTGTCTTGTACCCTCATAAATGCTCTATCCTGAATCTGAAATCAACCATTTAGTAGAGGTCTCTTAATCATTTTATATCCTACAAACATAAATTTCATTGGGGTGCTAAACAGAATCTCGAATAAGATATGAGTACAACTAAGTAGCCTACAATAAAGGGTGTCTAAGGAAGTATTCTTTCTATAAAACTATATGTAGCTTTATAAATAATAATATAAAAAATAAAAATAATCGTGTTTCTTATTAATTATTATTTTTAGTTAACTACATTGGCCCTCGAGTTCATGGTCTCACTGAAGCCAAATTTACCTACTGCATCCCATGACATAGTCTAAAACATACACAATATGGAATTCAAAATTAATTTTTTAGGGCATTTCATTACATTCCAATTTAATTTTGGTACCCTAGAGAATCAGTATGAGTCTATTTTCATATATACTTGAAGCATCTGTCTAACAAAAGTTTTATTGGTACGTGGATCATCATTCCATCCCCAATACCACATGTATGTTCTATCCCCATAATATTACATACATGGAGAATTATAATAACACCATTTCAAATTAATGTCTTGGGGTCATAGAGTATCAGCCCGGAACCCCACAAGGAATTAGACCATTATTACAATACTAGCACAACACTTTTCTCTCTTTCTCTCTCACACACACACAAACACACACACACAGAGAGAGAGATATATATATATATATATCACGTTTCAACATTAATAACCCATTTTTAAATAATTCTAAACACATTTCACCATTTAATTTATCATAGTAAACCATTGTTCATAACCTATATATTAAGAAACAACATGGATAACCCTTAATTTTTCCATTTGTCTTAGATTATTTCAAATCTCATTAACTGTTCAAGGTTATTCCAAATAACACATGGAATACAATTATCAAAAAAAATAAGGATTTCTTTCAACTGTATAAACCCAATATTCCCCCTTATTCATTATATAATTATCATTTCACAAACAATATGCACATCCCATGGGCTACCATCAGTCTCAATATAATAATCTCCAATGGATGCAATGGGATCTGAGAAGGGTCAATAATTTTAAGGGAATTCTACTCACTTTTGTAATTTAAAATAAATTTCAAAACATGGGAAAGATGATAGATTTTCATACATGAAAATTTCCTTAAGGCCATGTGAAATAAAATGTATACCACATATTGTATTTTAATTGATAAATGATCACCCATCCTTATCAAATTATTTTATGTCGAACAACTTAAATCAAAATAGTGAAAATGATCTTGGATGAAAACTTCAGATCAAGATTCAAAGAATCATGATCCATTAAAACATAAATCTAAACCATCAATAAATGGAGGATTTATCCTTATATTGATGGATATAGTTATGGGAGAGAGATTATATAATAATCCTAGATGGAGTCATTAATTTTATATGTGTCTATGAAAAAAAAGGAATTTATTAAAAATCAATTAATACAACTAATTAATTAAAATGACTAAAGAAACATGTTGAGGTCGATCCAAGGGATAGTGAAATTATTTAGATTTTTAAAAAAAAATATTTAATTGTATTAATTTTGTGAAAGTGGTGAGAGAAGATTGGTCTAATTTATTTTTATAAATAGATAAAAAAAATAAAGAAGGTATATTTATTGGTTTGTGATAAAATTTGAATATATTCATTGGTTTAGTAATTTTGTGGTTCAGGTAGAATTTTATTTTAGAAAATAGACTAATAAATTCATTATTATTGAAATAGTTTATGTGATGAGGCTCCATTTTTCATTTAATCACTTAACACACTATAATACCCTATTTCACCATGGTCTAGAAATTTAGGGTTTCACTAAATCGAGTATTTCTCACTACGTTATTTAAAAATGATTTTACCCAATTTTTTCAATGATCTTGAATTCTTTTGGGTTTTTATTTCTGCGATTTTGATATTCATTTTTTATTCTATTAACTATGGTCATGATAGAAGAAAAATAAAAGGATTTGGTGTTGATGAATAAACTGCACAAACCAAATACATGAATAATTAAAATAAATCTATAAAACACACCATCCCCCAGTTATTACATTACTAAGGCACAAGGTGGGTTTACCCCTTCATCACATTGATTAGAGGATTTTAGTTATGAAGAAAATAAGAATAATTTATAATGAGAAAAGATATGAACTTGGGGAGGTCCATGCATAATCATGGTAATAAACCTAAGAATTAATCTCCAAAGGATCTGGATAACCAACAACAACAACTATGATCTCCATTTATAGGCTTAAATGGGATCAACTATTAATTAATTACACAATGAAATAAACCAATAATGTTTTAGGGTAAGTCCCATATCCATGATCTGGTAAAAAATTTCTGATTTTTAGAGAATAGAAGTCATGAACCTGTCATCAAATTTACACAACATGTAATGAAATTAAAACACCTAAAATTTTGAACAAAATATTTAATTACATCAGATCATGTCATTATCACCAAATACACTATTATTGGTCGAGAAAGGATGACATGATGTGTAATGTCTTTTTACTACATTATAAGATGCACTTTCCCTTGGATCATTTTGTTCTGTACCTTGGATGTACTCTATTATCATCTTAAAAATTATTGTGTTGTGCCACGATATTCTCCCATGACACAATCTGTTGTTTTTCTTGTTTTCCAATAATATTTTGTATCATTCTATAAAACTCAAAACAAGTTAAAAAATCTCATAGTTTTAAAAAATAATCTTTCTAATATAGAAATTAATACTTTTAAACACCATAAAATGTATGCATTTAGTACTAATATCGGAAACATAGATAAGAAATAGATCAAATACTAGAGAGAAATCAATTCATTATATCAGATCTATGATTCATAAAAGTAGGAGTTTGAGGATCCTAGGAATCTTATATGGAGCCTCACAATCCATGAAAACCATATTTTTTTTGAGTACGGTTGTTTAGGGATATAAACTAGGGTTTAGGGAATTTTTAATTAATTTTCAAAGGATTAATAGTCCACATGCACATTTTCAAGGATTGGCCACTCCTTTATAAAAACTTTGCACCATATCCATGTGTAAAATTAAAATATTATTTTTGGTGTGTATGGGTTGGAAAAATAGTTATTTTTACCATGAACCATCCATAACAATCCACCTATTCAATGGTTCATATTTTGGGAGTGTGCTCACATGGTTTTGTCTAACAGTATACCCCCTTCTAATGGCACAAATTTGGATAGAATATTTCATAGGGAAAACATCATGGTTTCCCCTAAACATGGTCAAACGGAGTAAATTCCCATGAGCATCCAAAACTCTCCATATTCACCAAAAACTACCCAAAAGAATGACCTAACCAAGGAATGATGAAAATAAGGGTAAATTAATACATGAATGTGAGTACGAGATGGATCCAAAATGATAAATATTTTATAATCTCCTAGAATTATAACATATCACACTTAAGATATACTCCAAATCATCACTAATCTTCTAATGTGATATGGTCATGCCATTTGACCGTCATATCATCTTCCCTCCCACTATGGAAACGCACCAACGGTGTGGTCTGAAACTAGTTACATAACCACATGCATTGTCAACGTACCTTTTTCTATCAATCAAACGATAACAGGAAATAAAAATGGTTTAATTCCAAAACATTCTATACCCCAAACTTGGGTTTACATCCCATTTTTTAGATATTTATGCGACACATTAATCATATAAAATTCAAGGAAAATTAAAGAAATGCACAAACCCCCTTCCTCGATGACTTACGATCAATACTCGTGAACATTAACCCTTGAATCAACCTTGAACGGTGCATATATACAAAAAATGGAATCATGTTCGGAATTGAATAACTCATGATAGAGGAAAATTTGGAAAAAATTGTTCTAGCAGAATTTTGAACTAAAATGTGGTATTATAATTCACCCAACACCATCTCAATTGGAAGTCGAATAGACAATCAGGAGGGGTTCGGAGCTCTTTGGTGTTCAGTCCCCCTCTTGTACAAAACATGGGGAGAAAAGGATAGTTCTAGGCATGAGATATGACTATGCACCGATATATAATATAAAAATAAATCCATAACGTGTGTCCATTAAAATTACATTAAATTTATTATCCTTAACCATCCCTTGACATAAGCGGTCATTCAGGTAACCTCGTGACATTTTACTCAACTGTTACACAGCTATATGCGGTAGCCAGATACATTGCGACTACATAGAAAATTCCCATTTCTTCATTTTTCATAAAAAACAACACGAAAAATGTTCCATTCTTGAAGTAATGATCTGATTTATTCCAAACATCCACCCTTAAAATTTTCCCCAAATTTCCCTTCCAAGAGTGGTGAATTTGGAACTTCAAAAACTCTGGCCACTATGATTTTACGTCAAACTCCCTCTCTAAATAATCAACGTGTACTCACCTGCGCTACTATGGTGCATGTACTAGTGGATCCGACCCTCCCTGTAGAACCTTCGTGATGCAATACAAAATCCAAATAGGGTTCTCTGTAGAGGATGAATCCACCACCAACTCAACCTCCTCAGGTTGAAAAACGTGAGATGAGACTAAAATGTAATGTCATTGAAGAGAAATAAAAAATAATTCATGCATATCCCAGTCCATCTGAGTTAACTGGAGCCAATATTCAATCATTCTGACTCACTCCAAAACCTCAAATGGTCTAATGTATCTTTGTGAAAGCTTCCCCTATCTCCTAATCCTTCTATGTACCAACCATGGTGTGGCACATATGAAAACCTGATCTCCGACCACAATCTCCCGAGGTAATCTTTATTGTTCATCATAATATTTCTGCTAAGACTAGGCAGTATCCATCCTCTTCTGAATTTACTCTTACTTCTTAGTGCACTCTAATGGAAGAAGAGGTCCTTGCATAGCTTCCTTTTCTGCCCCTAAACAACATATGGGTGATTAGAATGGCCTTCTGTACAAAGTCTCATAAGGTTCCTTCTGATTCATTTCCAAAAAACTGTTATTATACTAAAACTCAAACATGGGTATGTGTATCTCCCAAGATCCCCAGAAATATAGGATGCAATTTCGAAGCACGTAATCCAAAACCTGAATCGTATGCTCAAACATGCCATCTACATGGGGATGATAAGCTATACAAAGAAGTACATGTGTACCCAGATCCTTATGCAGTGCCTTCCCAACACGAAAGGTAAACTGGGCATAGCTATTTGAAATGATATATTGCATAACCCCATGCAAACATACAATATCTTGGACATAAAATTTTCCATGCTCATCAACACAAAAGGTTCATTTGATTGGAACGAAATTTGAAACCTTCATGAGGCTGTCAAAAACAACCCAAACCATGTCATTCCGTCAAGGAACCCTCAGTAAACATGTCAGAAAATCAATCGTGACATAATTCCACATACACTCAATAATGGCTAACTACTATAAAATATCTTCTGGTCATTGATTCTCTCCTTAAACCTACTAGCAGGGGAAACAACTCATAGGAAAACCAATTACATCCTTCTTCATGCCTACCCACAATAATTGATGATGTATATCTCGATGCTTTTTGGTTGTACCAGGTAAACTACCCATTCTAAGGAATGAAAAATTTGCAACAGCTCCTAAGGTATGTATCCTGAAACCCATACGGGTCCATGAAAATATAAGACCTCATCATCACAAACAGTCCACCTAGAAGTAGTGTCCTCTCATGACACACTCTCAAGTCATAATAGGCCTTTGGAATATGATAGGTGCCTCATTGTCACTCAATCTAGAACTGTATATGTAACAACCATAATAAAAAAATTCCTTCCCCTGTCTATCGTGCACCTCCAAATGCATCTCAATGAATAGAGACATAAGCGTCCTATTACTGATGGCCTCCAAACCTGCATGTATCTGAGTAATCCTTCTCAGCACATCAGCCACTGAATTTCCTTTTCTAGTCATTTAGGGAAGATGAATGTAATTAGATTTATGGTGCTCAACCAACATTCATTATCTAAAATTCAGATCAGGTTGAGTAATGATATACATTTGAATTTTGTGTTCAGTGTATACCACAAAATGCTCTCCCAAAATATAATTTCTCCAACATTTCAAATCATGAACATCTACATCCAACTCGAGATTGTGTGTAGGGTACTTCCTCTCATGTGGACTCAACAGGAATGACCTGTAAATAATGACTCATTCCCCCTGCATAGTAATTTTTCCCAGTCAGATACCTGATTCATCATAGTAAACTATGTAACTCTTTCCCAGCACTGAAAATTTTAGGATCTATTCTAAATTCAATATCCATTTCAGATCATGAACGGTTAAGTCGTACGAATCTTTCCACAATTACTTTTAAATATTCTTAGTCAGCCCCATCAGTGTTGCTGCTAAGCTTGAATTGTCCAGTATAAAGTATACGTTGTAACCATCCATCCATAGAAAACTCTGAACCTCACAGATTTTCTTTTTTTATCTCCAAGGAAACAATCATTCTCACCTTTTATGGGTATAATAATACTCATGTCTCTAAGATGATATGACCCATGAAATGAATATGATCCATCCAAAAAGTGGAACATTAATATATTACCATATAACTAATAATATATCATTATAATCAACACAATATGAAGATGGGTGGAATGATCACGTCGAGTATGATAGTACACAAATATATCTTCAATTTAGACAACTGAAAAAATTCGAAGAAATGATGGAACACTCGGTTCATCAGAGCCATAAAAACTGTCGTTGCATTCTTGAGACCGAACATCACAACTGAATACTTGTATTGACCATGCCTATTCTGAATAGTTGCAAGAGTTATATATGATGGTCTAACACACAACTTATGATAATAAAATCTCATTCCATCTTCTAGAACACTAGGTCCGCTTGAAGCTGATCAAAGAGATCACCAATCCATGGTAAGGGATATTAGTTCTTGACCATAAATTGGCTCATATTCTGATTATCTACACAATTTCTAAGGATACAATCTAACTTCATTGAAAAAAGGATAGGAAACCCCCATGGAAATGTACTGGGTTGGATGAAACCATTTTCCAGCAACTCCTCTAACTGTTTCTTGAGATCCATTAACTCTGGTGTAGCCATCCTATATGGTGGAATGGTCACCGGTTCCACTCTTGGCCAAGATGAGTTATAACATCCCAAGTAAGTAATGAATAATATATATTTTTATCTATGTCTATTAATGAATTAGATATTGTTTTAGAGGCTTAAAATGAAAATAAATCAAATCTTAATCATGGAATACACTAATATTTTTAACAGATTGTTTTACTGCCTTTTGATGGAAAACCATTTTTTAATCTATATTTTGACAATTTTATAAACTATGTTTGTCAAAATAAACTTATTATTTATGATTGGGACATAAAAATTTACTTTGTGTGAATTTTTGGTATTTTTCTGACAATGTTCATTTTTTTATGAATAGTGAAAAATACTGCATTTTACATCAAAACTGCTTTTTAATATAATTTATTTATAAGATTAGATTATATTTTGAATTGGTTTTGAAGTGAAATTAGAATAAATTTTTACCATTTAATCCAATGGTGGTCATTGGAATCAATTTCACTTTGAAATTGGACTTAAACTGGTGTCACTCTTTTGAAACTTATTGTTTCATAAAAACATGCTATTTGCTCGGACAACAGGAATTAATTATTAAATTAATTAATGTGACTTATATGTTTTTAATTTTGTAAAATATACTTCATTTTTTAATTCAGAATATCAAATATAGCTTAGGGTAATGTTTTGGTATTTTTCTAAAAAACTTCAATTTTTGATGAATAGTGAAATCACTAAGTGGTAGTTAAAGAAACTGATTTTTTGTTTAAATGAAATTTTGCCACCTTTGTGTTTTGAATTTCCAAAATCCTACATACATGGTTGTCATTAATAATTAAAATGTGGTTTAATGAGATTAAAATAATTTTTTGTTGAATAGTAACTTATTAAGTTTTTAATAGTGATTAGTGGTAATTAGTGTAGTTTAAGGTAAAAATAATGTTTTAATAATATTAAATGACCTATACACTTATCCTAACCTTATTGTATGTGTCATGGCCGACCAAAAAAATCCATTGGTCAACTTGGGGAACCCATGGAGCCACTTTTCTTGGGAAATGACATAAATAACTTTTTATTTAATGTAAAAGTAAAAATGACACAAACATAATATGTTTTACGAAAACAATTTTTAAATGGGGTTATGCATGTCCGATTTTTGATTATAAATAGGAATTGGAAAGATAAAAACATTTCCTACATCATAGTATTTGTTTTATAATTTTTAGACTTTAAATAAATTAAATTATTTTTGACATAATGATGATGCAGCGATGACCTCATTATTTAACGATTTAAATAAAATGAAAAGAAAATGTAAAATCTATGCCCTAAACATGTACAAAACCTATTGGATGGGTGGATTTAGAACCATTATCACCTTATCCTAGAATTATATAAATGTGGGACCATTTAAATCTGAAACTCATTTTCAGATAAAGTAATATTTCTTTACTTTCCAAGAGTGCCCCTCCTCTCCTCTTATAAAAGGCCCCCACCTCTACCTCCTTACCCACACTCCCAAAGCCTTTGGTTCGGACAACCCCTGCCCATTGTGTCTCTAAAATTCCCTCTATTAATCCTTTAAGACTCACTTTGGGCAGAAGTATTTCCAAGGAAGCCTTTGAGTTCAAACCAAAGGGAGTTACCCGATTTTAAGGTAATGTCTTCACTTGAGTCCTTTTGTTTTATTTTGCTTTTCCAACCCCCTAAACTCTTTTTATTTATTTCTTTTGTAAAAACTAAAGTATCTTCAATATACTATGATGTTGTTATAATAAGGATTAAAGCTACACTTACACACACCTACATCTAATGGTTAAAAAACATACTGTTTCTGTGGATGGTGAATTTATGCCTCCCGAAACGATGATTGTTCAACATTCCTTTAACACCTTAAATGGTGGCCATTAAGATGACAATATATTTATATATGATATATAATATGTTTATGTTTTCCTTAAGATTCTGTATTTTTCATTTTGGGCATTCCTTTATGGTTTCCATTATGGGTAAACGTGATATCTTCATTTAAGGAAGTGCGGACTACCGCCCCCTCAATGTGATTTGATTCATTAAATACCATATGTGGGACGTATAAAGGATGGAACTATGATATTACATATAATATTATACTGTAATTATAATATACCTTCATATAATTATGATTCCATTCTATAAAATACGAAATAGAAATGAAAGTAGCGTTCATGCGTACGTACGGCTTACCGTCTCCATGAACGGTGCATTTCTTTTCGTACCTCTAAATGATAATGTAATATTATAAACGCATATATATACTGGATATATATGATATATATGATATATACATCATGATTATAATTCTGGATATAATGGATACATGAACAACTGGTAATTATAAAGGGCTTATTTTTTACTCAAGTACCAATGATCGTTAAAACGACCGTTATTAACTTAAATAATTACATAGTGTTTATGACATGAAAATAAGTGATATAAAAGGAATAATGAACTTGAAAAAGGTTCTTAAACAAGTATAAAGTAACTCAAGTTTATTATTCAGGAGATTAAAGAATGACCGAGTCAAGTCGGACCCGAGGTATGGGACTTTGTCTCAATCTCCTTTCATTGAGACATATTTTGTTTTATAAACAACCTTTTTTGTTATGGTGTATAAACCCCTTTGACTTTTACATTTATTCAAAAGGAATCCTTTTTATATGAAGCATTTAATAAATGACAAAAGGAAATGTTTTTGTCGTACGTATGCTGCGACAACGACTTCTCCGCCATCGTGAACGTTATTTGAGTTTCGGCTTCCTCTACAATCCATACTTTCTTTTTAAAAGAAAAAGAAATACCATGTTTTAAATTTCTTTTATTTTGGTATTGAAAATGGTTTTCATAATATATTTATATCAATGTGTGGTATTGATATCTTGTGATTGAAAGTTGGAAATGTTATGTGTCCCCTATGCATGTTTTATGTGATACGATTATGTTGAGGTTCTTGGGAATTATTGTGAAGACGGGTGGTTCCGTGATAGACTAAGGGCGGGTGAGCCCGATATAGCTCTCCAATGAATTGGGTCACGCGAAGGAGTGAAACGTTAAGGTTTCTCCGACGATATTTAAGGAATATACTATGATGGGTATTCCAAATGTAACCAAGAGGGTTACTCCCTACGTAAGAATGTTATGAATGCCTCAAGTTACCTTTATGTCTTATGATTTCTATGATTTATTAATGATTTGATGAGGTATTTTAAAGTGCTTATGTTTTATGGGTAATGTATGATCTCATACTTATGTATATATGTACCCATGTTTCCTTTCCATATTTTTATATCCATTACTGAGCTTTTTATGCTCATCCCAAGTTTTTTGAAATGTTTTTCACAGGTCAAGGGAAAGGTACATGATATGATGATAGTGTTAAGGAATTGTCAAGAAAGAATCCATGTTTTATTTTAAATATGTTTCCATTGATGGGAATTAAGAATAATATCTTTTTGTAACCACTTTGTTTATATGTTGAATCTAATGCATGTTTTATGATCTAATTCTCTAAAACTCTAAACCCAAAAAGATCCTCAATGTCTAATCTTGTAATAACTCAAGATTATGTAAGGTTTAAGGCTGGGGCCTTATAGTTGGTATCAAATGTCGGATTAGATAACTTTAAGAGTTATAATTATATTAAATGATTATCCAAAAATATTTTTTTTATGGTCAAATTGAAGTGATATAGCATTTGAAGATTACCATGTTGCTTCATCTAAGACATGTTTGTACAGAGTTGTTTTCCGCAGAGGAAATAGGGAAGCATTTCTAGGAAGGCATAAAGAAGAAAATAACCATCCGAATCAGCATCCCGAGATGGTCGGAATTGGAACTGAACAGTTTGTTGCAGTGATGGCATAGTTGACTCAGGCTATAAATGGTGGTGGTATCCATGCATGAGATCAGCCAGATCAACTGCAGAGGAACATGTCAGTGGTGGAACATTTCATGAGGCAACATCCCCCATCATTTAGAGGATCATCTGACCATGTGATAGCTGATGGGTGGATTAAAGAACTGGAGAAGATTTTCGATGTCATGGGGTGTTTAGACAATCAAAAGGTTAGTCTTTCTATTTACCGTTTGGAGGGTGAGTCAGATCAGTGGTGGTCGATGGTTAAAAATATCAGGGACGCTGATGAGATTGATGCTTTCAACTGGGATGAATTCAAACGTATGTTTCTTGAGAAGTACTTTCCTAAGGCTGTTCGACATATGATGGAAAAGCAATTCTTGGAGTTGAGGCAATAGGAACACTCAGTTGCTACCTATGAAGAAAGGTTCACTCGATTGGCAAGGTATGCTCCAAATTTTATCCGAGACCTTGATAGTAAAATAAATCATTTTTAATCAGGATTAAATCCAAAATATCGAAGGGACTTAGCTTCTCGTGAGTTTAAAAGTTATGAAAAGCTAGTTCAATGTGTTGAGAAGGTGGAAATGGAGTTTGTTGATGACCAAGTGTTCTATAACAACCAGCAGAAGAAGAGACCGAGGTGGTAGGAGAAAGGTATGAATTATTCAAAAAATTATGATGGTAAGAAAACTAAGTTTCCAGTTTGTGATAAATTTGGAAAAAGACATGCTGGGGAATGTCTTCTGAATTCTGAAAAGTGCTACTGATGTGGTAAGATAGGACATAAGGCTCGTGATTTCACAGAAAAGGATCAAGGTGAAGGTAATACCAAATTTGATTTAAAGTTAGGGAAATGTTATAAGTGCAATGAGATGGGTCACTATGCAAACGAGTATCTGACAAATAGCTTGAGTGATGGGAAGCAGTTAGACTACAAGAAGAAAGGGGTGGTGAAATCCTTTGAAACTACTTCAGCAGATGTCGGGCCATCAAATGAGGTTGTATCAGCTCCAGGGAGCTCAGTATTTTTCAAAAATTGACTTGATATCGGGGTACCATCAGCTGAAGTTAAAGGAGGTAGATGTTCCAAAGACCGTGTTCCGTACAAGATATGGCCATTATGAATTTTTAGTAATGCCTTTTGGGCTAATAAATGCACCTGCTATATTCATGGACTTAATGAATAGAATTTTCCATGAGTTCTTGGATAAGATTGTGGTTGTTTTCATTGATGATATTTTGGTGTTTTCTAAAAGTAAAGAGAAGAATGAAAGAAATTTAAGGGTTATCTTGAAAACCTTAAAAGAAAAGAAATTGTATGGAAAATTCAGCAAGTGTGAGTTTTGGTTGAAACAAATTTCTTTCCTTGGTTATATTGTTTCTAAAGATTGGATAACTATTGATCCTGCAAAAACAAAAGTTGTGGAAGAATGGCCAAGACCCACAAATGTAATGGAGATTCGTAGTTTCCTTGGTTTGGAAGGCTATTACTGAAGGTTTGTTAGAAATTTTTCACGATTATCTAGTCCAATGACTAAGCTAACTCGGAAGGGTGTTAAGTTTATCTGGACAAAAGAATGTGATGATTGTTTTCAGGAATTGAAAATAAGATTGGTGAATGCTCCAATTTTGGCACTACCTTCCAGGAATGGTGAGTTCGTTATATACAGTGATGCTTCATTGAAAGGTCTTGGTTGCATCCTAATGCAGAATTATCAGGTAATTGATTATGCTTCACGACAGTGGAAGACTCATGAGGTAAATTACCCTACACATGATCTGGAATTAGCTGTTGTTGTTTTCACTTTAAAAATTTGGAGGCATCATTTGTATGGATTAAAGTGTGAAATAAATACCGATCACAAAAGATTAAAGTATATATTCACTCAGAAAGAATTGAACATGAGACAAAGGATATGGCTAGAATTAATCAAGGATTATGATTGTACAATTCATTACCATCTGGGAAAATCAAATTAAGTGGCTGATGATTTGAGTCGAAAAAGTAATGCTTCATTAGCAATGTTGCATTTGGAAAGTGATCATTTGTTTAAGGATTTGATGAACTTTGTCATAGAAGTTGTCGGTGTAGGAAGTTCTACTGTTTTGTATCAGGTATCAGTGAGATCATCTCTATCAGATAGAATCATGAAAGCACAGAAGCAAGACAGTGAGTTGCTGAAAAGGGTAGAGCTGGTTCAGAAAGGTAAGTTTCCTGAATTCAACATTGAAAATGACTGTGTTCTGAGATTTGTGAAGAGATTGTGTGAGCCCTGTGATTCACAGTTGAAGAGAGAGTTGTTATGTGAAGCTCATAGTTCTCCGTTTTCAGTTCATCCTGGCAGTACTAAGATGTATAGTGATCTGCGGGAGTATTACTGGTGGGATGGAATGAAAAAAGATATTGCTGACTTTACTGTGAAGTGTTTGACTTGTCAACATGTTAAAGCAGAGCGGAAGTTACCGAAAGGGATGGTTCAGCCTCTACCAATTCCAGAGTGGAAATGGGAGAATATATCCATGTACTTTGTTGTGGGATTACCGAAGACATCTCGAGGTAATAATGCAATCTGGGTTAGTGTTGATTGCTTGACCAAGTCTACTAATTTCTTTGTTATACGAGTTACTTTTTCCCTAGATCAACTTTCTTGTTTGTATCTTAAAGAGATAGTCAGGTTACATGGAGTTCCTCTCTCCATTGTATCTGATCATGACCTCAGGTTCACTTCTAACTTTTGGAAAGGCCTTCAGAAGTCGTTGGGTACTGAATTAAATTATAGTACAGCTTTTCATCCTCAATCAGATGGGAAGTCAGAACGAACAATTCAAACCTTGAAGGATATGCTACGTTCTTGCTCTATTGATTATCAGGGATGTGGGGACCAACATCTTTCTTTGGTTGAATTTTCATATAATAACAGTTTTCATTCCAGTATACAGATGGCACCATTTCAGGCATTATATTGGAAGCGGTGTCGAACTCGAGCTTTCTGGGATGAAGTGGCTGAAAGGAAGTTGATGGGACCATAATTAGTATAAGAGTTGGCAGAAAAAGTTCAGCTGATTCAGAAGCACATGAGAACAGCTCAAAGTAGGCAGAGGAGTTATGCAGACAACAGGAGGAAGGATCTATCTTTTGAGGTAGGTGATCATGTTTTTCTCAAAGTATCACCATGGAAAAGTGTGATGCGATTTGGTATGAAAGGAAAGATGAGTCCAAGGTTCATTGGAACATATGAAATTCTGGAGAGAGTTGGATCAGTTTCTTACTGAGTGGCTTTACCTCCGAGTTTATCTCACGTACACAATGTTTTTCATGTTTCGATGATGAAAAAGTACATGCCAGATCCATCTCATGTTTTGAGTCCAGAGGTAGTTCAGCTGGAAGAGAACCTATCTTATAAGGAACAATCGGACCAGATTCTTGACCACAGGGAGAAAGTGTTATGAAATAATGCGATTAATCAGGTAAAGGTTTTGTGGAAAAACCACATGATTGAAGAGGCAACATGGTAATCTGAAAATGCAATGAGGGATAAGTACCCCCATTTATTCGATAAGTAAATAAATTACGGGGACGCAATTTTTTAAAGGGGGGAAGGATGTAACATCCCATGTAAGGAATGAATAATAGATATTTTTATCTATGTCTATTAAGGAATTAGATAGTGTTTTAGAGGCTTAAAATGAAAATAAATCCAATATTAAGCATGGAATACACTAATATTTTTAAAAGATTGTTTTACTGCCTTTTGATGGCAAACCATTTTTGAATCTATATTTTGACAATTTTATAAACTATGTTTTTCAAAATAAAATTATTCTTTATGATTGGGACATCATAATTTAATTTGTGTGACGTTTTGGTATTTTTCGGAGAATGTTCATTTTTTAATGAATAGTGAAAAATACTGCATTTTACATCAAAACTGGTTTTTAATCTAATTTATTTATATGATTAGATTATATTTTGAATTGGTTTTGAAGTGAAATTATAATATATTTTTACCATTTAATCCAATGGTGGTCATTGGAATCAATTTCACTTTGAAATTGGACTTAAACTGGTGTCAATCTTTTGATACTTATTGTTTCATAAAAACACGCTATTTGCTATGACAGTGGGAATTAATTATTAAATTAATTAATGTGACTTATATGTTTTGAATTTTGTAAAATAGACTTCATTTTTTAATTCATAATATCAAATATATATTAGGGTGAAGTTTTGGTATTTTTCTGAAAAACATCAATTTTTGATGAATAGTGAAATCACTAAGTGGTAGTTAAAGAAATTGATTTTTCGTTTAAATGATGTTTTGCCACCATTGTGTTTTGAATTTCAAAAATCCGAAAAACATGGTTGTCATTAAGAAGTAAAATGTGGTTCAATGAGATTAAAATAATTTTTTGATGAATAGTAACTTATTAAGTTTTTAATCGTGATTAGTGGTAATTAGTGTAGTTTAAGGTAAAAATAATGCTTTAATAATATGAAATGACCTAGAAACATGTACTAACCTTATTGGATGTGTCATGGCCGACGAAGAAAATCCATGGGTTAACT
Organism: Viscum album; assembly: GCA_963277665.1. NCBI lineage: Eukaryota > Viridiplantae > Streptophyta > Magnoliopsida > Santalales > Viscaceae > Viscum > Viscum album. The sequence continues at coordinate 922,899,932 of OY728146.1, read as the reverse complement.
TGGGGACCCCATGGAGCCACTTTGGTTTGGAAATGACATAAATAACATTTTATTTAATGTAAAAGTAAAAACGACACAAACATAATATGTTTTACGAAAACAATTTAAAAATGGGGTTATTGAAGTCAGATTTTTGATTATAAATAGTCATTGGAAATATACAAAAATTTCCTACATCATATTATTTGTTTTATAATTTTTAGACTTTAAATAAATTAAATTATTTATGACATCATGATGATGCAGCGATGACCTCATTATTTAACGATTTAAATAAAATGAAAAGATAATGTAAAATATATGCACTACACATGTACAAAACCTATTGGATGGGTCGATTTCTAACCCTTATCACCTTATCCTCGAATTATATCAATGTGGGACCATTTAAATCTGAAACTCAGTTTCAAAGAAAGTAATATTTCTTTACTTTCCAAGAGTGCCCCTCCTCTCCTCTTATAAAAGGCCCCCACCTCTACCTCTTTACCCACACTCCCAAAGCCTTTGGCCCAGCCAAACCCTGACCATTTTTTCTCTCCACTTCCCTCTCTTACTCCTTGAAGCCTCACTTTGGGCAGAAGTCTTCCCAAGTAAGCCTTTGAGCTCAATCCAAAGAGAGTTACCCGATTTTGAGGTAATGTCTTCACTTGAGTCCTTTTGTTTTATTTTGCTTCTCCAACCCCCTAAACTCTTTTTATTTATTTATTTTGTAAAAAATCCAGAATCTTACATAAACTAGGATGTTTTATAAAAAGTATTCAAGCTACACTTACACCCACCTACATCTAATTGTTAAAGAACATACTGTTTCCATGGATGGTGAATTTATGCCTCCCGAAACGATGATTGTTCTACATTACTTTAACACCTTCAAAGGTGGACATTAAGATGACAATATATTTATATATGATATATAATATGTTTATATTTTCTTTAGGCTTATATATTTTTCATTTTGGGCATACCTTTATGGTTTCCATTATCGGTAAACGTGATATCTTCATTTAAGGAAGTGCGGACTACCTCCCCCTCAAAGTGATTTGATTCGTTAAATACCATATGTGGGACGTATAAAGGATGGAACTATGATATTATATATGATATTATACTGGAATTATTATATACCTTCATATAATTATGATTCCATTCCATAAAATACGAAATAGAAATGAAAGTAGCGTTCATGCGTACATACGGCTTACCGTCTCCATGAACGGTGCATTTCAATTCTTACCTCTAAATGATTATGTAATATTATAAATGCATATATATACTGGATATATATGATATATATGATATGTACATCATGATTATAATTCTGGATATAATGGATACATGAACAACTTGTAATTATAAAGGGCTTATTTTTTACTCAAGTACCAATGATCATTAAAACGGCCGTTATTAACATAAATAATTACATAGTGTTAATGACATGGAAATAAGTGATATAAAAGGAATAATGAACTTGAAAAAGGTTCTTAAACAAGTATAAATTAACTCAAGTTTTTATTCAGGAGATTAAAGAATGACCGAGTCAAGTCGGACCCGAGGTATGGGACTTCGTCTCAATCTCCTTTCATTGAGGCATATTTTGTTTTATACAAAACCTTTTTTATATGGTGTATAAACCCCTTTGACTTTTATGTTTATTCCAAATGAATCTTTTTTATATGAAGCGTTTACTAAATGAAAAAGGAAGTGTTTTTGTCGTACGTATGCGGCGACAACGACTTCTCTACCGTCGCGACCGTTATTTGAGATTCGGCTTCCTCTACAAGCCATACCTTCTTTTTAAAAGAAAAATAAATACCATATTTTACTTTTCTTTTATTTTGGTATTGAAAATGGTTTTCATAATATTTTTATATCAATGTGTGGTATTGATATCTTGTGATTGAAAGGTGGAAATGTTATGTTTCCTCTATGCATGTTTTATGTGATACGATTGTGTTGAGGTTCTTGGGCATTATTGTGAAGATGGGTGGTTTCGTGAAAGACTAAGGGCGGGTGAGCCCGATATAGCTCTCCAATGCATTGGGTAATGCGAAGGAGTGAAACATTAAGGTTTCTATAAAGATATTTAGGTAATATACTGTGATGGGTATTCCAAACGTAACCAAGAGGGTTACTCCCTACGTAATAATGTTATGAATGCCTCAAGTTACCTTTATGTCTTATGATTTCTATGATTTATTCATGATTTGATGAGGTATGATAAAGTGCTTATGTTTTTTGGGTAAAGTATGATCTCATCCTTATGTATATATGTACCCATGTTTCGTTTCCATATTTTTATATCCCTTACTGAGCTTTTTATGCTCATCCCATGTTTTTTGAAATGTTTTTCACAGGTCAAGGGAAAGGTACATGATATAATGATAGTGTCAAGGAAGTGTCAATAAAGAATCCATGTTTTACTTTAAATATCTTTCCATTGATGGGAATGAAGAATACTATCTTTATGTAACCACTTTGTTTATATATGGAATTTAATGCAAGTGTTATGATCTAATTCTCTAAAACTCTAAACCCGAAAAGATCCTCAATGTGTAATATTGTAATAACTCAAGATTAAGTAAGGTTTAAGGTCGGGGCCTTATAGTTGGTATCAAAGGTTAGATTAGATAACTTTTGGAGTTAGAATTCTATTAAATGATTATCCAAAAATATTTTTTTTATGGTCAAATTGAAGTGATATAGCATTTGAAGATTACCATTTTTGTTCGTCTAAGACATGTTTGTACATGAAGTGCACTGTGTTGCATTTGTTGTCAATAAGGTATGTTGTTGATCAGAAGATGACAAAGAATGAATGGATGTCAAGGAGAGTCAATATGTGAATGACAAAGGCTATGATGGTGTTGGTGATGAATGGAGAATGGCCATGGTACTAAGATGCATGTCACTTATGAGATTCACTAAGTGACATAGGATGTTGTGGTTGAAAAATTCTCTATCTATATCAGACGATTGTAGAACTGATCTAAATGTTTCAATACTTGTATCAAGAGGATACTAAGTTACTACACTTGAAGAATGGATGATGATGGAGCATCATCATTACATCAGACGATTGATGAGCTGATCTTTAAGTTCAAAGAACTTGTATCAACTGGATACAATGCCATCACAATGTTAGAATACCATGCATTGTATTGACAATGCATGAGGAGATGAAGAAGATCCATCCACAAGTTCTAAGTGGATGATGTTGATTAATGAAGTCCATGCACTATCACTTAGTGCATTTGAACTTGAATAAGATCCAACCAGATATATGATTGGATCAATGAAGAACATTGAAGAATTTGTTTGATTCAAGAGTTTGGTTGAAGAATAATTCCATTTATTAGTGAGTATTATATATTATAGAAGGAGATGATGAATCATGAAGAGGATGAAAGGAATTCTTTTGATGAAGAAGAAGTATGGAGAAGAAGAAAAATGGATTGGGAGAAGATGAAGAGTTGTGGCATTTGGCATTTGAACTTGGTCACTTTGTTTTTACACAATGGACTTGTTCTATACTTAAGAAAAAAATAAGCCACCAAGGTCCAGCCTTAAGGGTTCAACCCAAGGCACATGTGGGACTAGGTCACCATGCCCAAGGGGATCCCATGGGGCCAGCACGAGAGGCCGCGACCGTGTGTAAGTTGGGGCCACACAGGGGTTCAGGTCCTGCGCAGCATGGGCACCAGAGCGCGCGCTCGAAGGTGCATAGTGGGTGCCAGTGGCGTGCCCGTAGGGAGCAGAGGTGGGGACAAGAGCGCGCCCGCTAAGAGAACTCGGTGCGGGGCGGCACCGAGAGGGGATAAGTACAACTGAGCGTTGGAAGGGAGGCGGTGTTTGATAAACCGTGGAAAAACCGGCCTCCGTTTCGATGTGGGACGCGGGATTTTTTTGCGGAGCGAATCCTGGTCGTCCGTCTCATCGCGCGCTCGATCTGGACCGCTCATCGCATCTTGCGCGAGATCTTCTGATCACGGTCGTCCGATGTCTTTCAATCGCCCGATCCAATGGCTCCCAGTGTGTCTCCTACCTCGAGCTTGATCGAGGCACCCGCGACGTCCCTGCTGAACCGGTGGGCTCTCCGAGCACCGATCTTGAGCTCTCGGCCACTATTGATAAAGCCGAAGACACCATTGAGATCTTCTAAGCATAACGAACATGATCATGCGAGAAAATGGGCATGCATGCAAAGTTTTTTAGATTTTCGAAGAAGTCCGAGGCAAACGAAGTGCCGAGGCCATGAGGTTATTGCTTTGCATGGTTTGGGACTAAACAGAGAGTTGCATGCGGTTCCATGAACATGCACGTAATGTAAAAATAAAGGATGTGAACCCGCGGTGAAACAGGAGAGAAAAATCAAGATTTGAAAAATCTTGAAGATCCTAAATCTTTGGGAGATCAAAAAATTATCACGCGGATGATCAAAGGCATTCCTCTGCCTATATAAAGAGAGGCCGAGCCCTCGAGGAAGCTTGCTGAAACTTTGAGGAGTCTCGTGACTGCTCTCTGCCTCGCGAAAAATTTGAGAAGCCCGGAGCCACCCCTTGGCTCTGTGAGGTTCCTTTTGCGCACTCCTTGCACGAAAGAAGAAATGAAGGAGTCCCCTGCACGCCTCCCTTGCGTGTCATGAAGAACCCGAGGCCGCATTCTAGCACACCCGTGGTTGATTCCCTCTCTGCCTGCGTACTTGCGCGGCAGGAGGAAGTGCATGCGGGTGTTGCACTTGCACACCCCACGGCAGTGGCACTTGCGCGGCACATGCGCACCCTTGTACCTTGTGACTTGCGTGACCCGCGGCTCAAGTATACCTTGCGCACTTGAGGAGAAGAGACCGCACCTTGCATGCCTCTTTGGGTTGGTGTTCGGGTGTGAGCAAGAGAAGCCCGAGACCTTAGTTTTGGTGTGCATGAAAATGGAAGAACACACTTGGCAGTGTGTGTACTAAGTGAAAACAAGTGAAGGTAGTATCCTTAGGTGTGTGAAAAACAAGAAGGCCACCACAACTTTTGTGTGAAAATTAAAGATGAGGCCGTAGCCCTTGTGTGTGAAAAATGGAGAACCAAGTGTGTGCATAAGTGAAGTGCACACTTTGAAGAAGATTAAAAGAACAAGGAAGTGTGTGTGCTAATCAAGTGAAGGCCAAGCTTACTTGTGTGCAAAGTGAAAGAAGTGTGTGAAAAGATAAAAGTGGCCGAACCTAGTGTGTGTGCACTAAGTGAAGTGAACACACCTAGAAGAAGGAAGAAAGAGAGGACTATGACACTAAAGTAGAACACACTCTTAAGTGTGTAACAAAATTGAATAAAGTGTGTGAAGTTCGAGAAGGTGTGTGCTAAAAATAATTACACCCTCTGATGGTTTACTGCACCAAGAAGAGAAGAAGGGGAGTGCATGCTTGCATGCATGCACGTGCACACGTAAACAAGTCAAATCTGCTTGTGTGCATTTGAGTTGACCAAGACCAAGAAGATCTTGAAGAAATTGAGAGGCCATGCAGTCAGTGCATGAGGAAGCAGAGATGCCATGCACTCAGTGCATGAAGTTGTGATGAAGTGAGACTGGACCAGACTGAAGTTAAAGATATCAGTTGTTTGAGTATTCAGTAGTTGGAGAGAGAAGCCATGTCATCCTGAGAAGAAGGAGATAAAGCCTGAGCAAGACAAGAAGACCTGTTCATCACAAGTGAGCAGAGGTACAGAGCAAGGCCTGCAGCCTTTATCCCAGGCTGCAGAGGATACTTAAAGAACATAAAGAGGAGAAGAGCTACTCGTGTGACTCGAGGAGCCAGGAGAAGCCCCCTGTGAGACTCAGGGTGGAAGAAGTCTTCAGTGGGATTCTGGAGCAGGCCAGTGGGACTCGGGTAACACTGTGGGACGCAGTATAAAGACCCTCCTGTGGGACTTAGGAGAGATACAGTGGGACTCTGTATCAACCATTGTAATACTAACAGATTATAATGGAAGAAACCATGTTGGGGTGTATAACCAACTTGGCAAGGACGTAGTCCTTTGGTGTCGAACCTTGTAAATCCATGTGTCCAGTGCCTTTACATTTACTGCATTACTCGAGGAAAGGCTGAGAGATACAAGAAGAGTGGATCGAGGCCTTAACAAGCCATAGAGGTTTAATTGATAAGAATCAATTAGTAAAAAGTTTTAAGGGATCACTGATTCACCCCCTCCCCCTCTCAGTGATTCACACTGATCCAGGAACTTCAATTGGTATTAGAGGGAGGTTACCTCTAAAAGATCCAAGAGAGTCTATATGGAGTGCGGATTTGAGGAAATGAAAGAATAGCCTCAAATGGAGATATCTGCCAAGACTCAGAAAAATAGAAAGAAGAAACATGCCAAGAAGATGAAGAAAGCCTGTCCTAGCTGTTATGAAGTTGGAACAATAAAAGATCTTCAAAGTGCAATCGAATATCTTCAAAAGACAGTCCCCACGGAATTGGCAATGTGTATAGCTACAGGTATCCTTGATCTTCAAGAAGAAAAATTACAGCTAGAAGAAGAAGCCAATACAATGGAAGATCAGTTGGCTAAAAGGGTTGGCATAACCAACACTCTCAGAAAGCTGGTGAAGGCTAAAGATGAAACCGTTTCTCTTTTCAATGAAAGATATGAAGACACTGCTGAAGAATTGCAAAGAAGCCTTTCTGAGAAAGAAATATTTATGATAATGATCAAAGAAGTTTTCCATGCACTGGAGAAGTTGCACAAAGTGTCAATGAATGTCAGAGATGCTCAACTCGAATACAAAGTCAAAATGGTGAATGAGCTTGACAATTCATTGCTAGAATTGAAGAAGGTGCATGAAGACCAGTTAGAATAGCTGAAAGAAAATTGGGAAGGAAGGCTAAGAACTGTTGAGGATGAGATGAACTCCCTTAACATGAAATGCATAGAACTAGAGGTGATATTGAAAAATCTGCAATCACCCAAAGCTGAATCCTCCCAGTCAGCTGAAAGTAGAAATGTTTCTACACAAGTGTGCTTTGATAATGATGATTCTAAAAGAAATACATCCTCTAATGAAAGGGAAACATCTTCTAAAAAGAAGGTACCATCCATACCATCTTGTACTCATGCTTCTAAAAGTGTTTCTACTAAAAGTGCAGGATGGAAGAATGAATCCAAACAATTATGGATGAAGACAGTGAAGAAAGAATGCTCTCCTGAAACAACACAACAAGTCAAGAAAAGCACCCAACAATCAGAAGGACTGAAGAGGTCAAGATTTGTGGGTCAGTGTTGGTGTTGTAACAAGTATGGGCACTGTGCAAAGGATTGTTGGTACAATCCACTGAATGTAAAAGCACAAAGGAAGCCCATGCCAAGGGGGAGAAAGCCAGAGGAAAAGAAGCAACATCCACAGGTCCAGAGACATCTGCTTACTGCTAACAGATTTGGATTGCTTGATAACATCTGGGATGTGTGGAAAAGTGGTCAAATAGATACATGTCAATCTCCAACTGTATCCAGAGCGCAAAAGAATAAACGATCACAGAACCTGGCTCAGAAAGAATCCTTGGGAAGTAAGAAGAAAGTTGAAGATGCTCCCAAGAAGGTTTTGAAAAGGGAAGAGAAGACCTTGGAGTCTAAATCCAAGAAGGGTGATGTATCTAGAAGGACCACCAAGAATGAAACATGCTTCTACCGTGGAAAGAAAGGACATATCATGGATCTTTGTAAACAAGCCATGAAATTCAATTGAGGCAGACTGGACTCAAACAGACAATCAATCCAGATGAAGTAGAAGGGATTGGTTGAAAACAAGTTTCCTAAGAAAGGTAGCTTGAAAGCATCAAAGGAACCATGTGGAATATCCAGAACTAAGGCCACACTTCCAAGTGACTTGCTAGTCATATGGCCAAATCAGTTGCAACTTGCCAAATATCTGCAAAGTGCTGAAGATGAAGTTCTGGAAATTGCTAAGACCAAAGGGAAAAAGAATATTTCACATGAAGATGTATTGAGATCCACACCAGCACCAACATCATTGAAGATCAAATGTGCAAGTGTGAAGAATGGTGAAAATGGGACATCTCGGTTGAGAGAATCTTCTCAACCCTGTTGTTCACATTGATGAACCAAGGAGGTTCCATATTATTCCCTAATCACTTGTATTTACATGTGCTGGCATTGCAGGGAATTGAAGATGATGATCATTCTCAACTGGAGGGTGGTTTGGAAAGAATGGAGTGCACCCCTTGAGGGGGAGCCAATCTGGAGAAGATGGTATTATAAGATTTAATACCATCTTGAGAAAAGCTGAAGGTATTCCAATCATACTTTCATCCCTTGTTTCTTAATTTTATTCATCGTGAAAATTAAGGGGGAGTATTGATTGAAGGCAAATGGTTGAAAGGGGGAGATTTATCATTGCACCTGAACTTTCTAATGAGTTTTGTGAAGTTGTGCAGGATTTAGCAAATTCATTGTTATATCTGAAAAATTTCAATCCCCTTGAAGCATGATCTCACATGTATAGTGAATGTTGGACAGCATTGAGTACCTTGGTTACATCACACTTGTTTTCTACACCGGGTTAGCCCAAGTAGACTTATAGTTTATTTACTAAAGGTTCTTTGCTAAAGAGAACATGTGACATCATCCCTCTCTCAGTGTTTTTCAAGAAAATACTTTCCAAAGGTAGGAAGTGATATTTTGAATAGGAACCACACCACACCATTTCATTTGGTTGCCAATAAGGGGGAGAAAAGCTGACATATTGCCCCAGAAATGTGTGGCACACATATTTACCCATTAATATGTGTTCTACTGATTGGGTTGACAAATATGTGCTCTAGTGGTATTGACAACAAATACAAAGGGGTAGATTGAAGTGCACTGTGTTGCATTTGTTGTCAATAAGTTATGTTGTTGATCAGAAGATGACAAAGAATGAATGGATGTCAAGGAGAGTCAATATGTGAATGACAAAGGCTATGATGGTATTGGTGATGAATGGAGAATGGCCATGGTACTAAGATGCATGTCACTTAGGAGATTCACTAAGTGACATAGGATGTTGTTGTTGAAACATTCTCTATCTATATCAGACGATTGTAGAACTGATCTTAATGTTTCAATACTTGTATCAAGATGATACTAAGTTACAACACTTGAAGAATGGATGATGATGGAGCATCATCATTACATCAGACGATTGATGAGCTGATCTTTAAGTTCAAAGAACTTGTATCAACTGGATAAAATGTCATCACAATGTTAGAAGACCATGCATTGTATTGACAATGCATGAGGAGATGAAGAATAACCATCCACAAGTTCTAAGTGGATGATGTTGATTAATGAAGTCCATGCACTATCACTTAGTGCATGTGAATCTGAAGAAGATCCAACCAGATCTCTGATTGGATCAATGAAGAACTTTCAAGAAATTGTTTGATTCAAGAGTTTGGCTGAAGAAGAATTCCATTTATTAGTGAGGATTATATATTATAGAAGGAGATGAGGAATCATGAAGAGGATGAAAGGAATTCTTTTGAAGAAGAAGAAGAATGGAGAAGAAGAAGAATGGCTTGGGAGAAGATGAAGAGTTGTGGCATTTGGCATTTGAACTTGGTCACTTTGTTTTTACACAAAGGACTTGTTCTATACTTAAGCAAAAAATAAGCCACCAAGGGCCAGGCTTAAGGGTTCAACCCAAGGCACTTGTGGGACTAGGTCACCACGCCCAAGGGGATCCCATGGGGCCAGCCCGAGAGGCCGCGGCCGTGTTTAAGCCGGGGCCACGCAGGGGATCAGGTCCTGCGCAGCATGGGCGCCAGAGCGCGCGCCCGAAGGTGCATAGTGGGCGCCAGTGGCGCGCCCACAGGGAGCAGAGGTGGGCGCAAGAGCGCTCCCACTAAGAGAACTCGGTGCGGGGCGGCACTGAGAGGGGATAAGTACAACTGAGCGTTGGAAGGGAGGCGGTGTTTGATAAACCGCAGATAAACCGGCCTCCGTTTCGATGTGGGACACGAGATTTTTCCGCGGAGCGAATCCTGGCCATCCGTCTCATATCGCGCGTTCGATCTGGACCGCTCATCGCATCTTGCGCGAGATCTTCTGATCGCGGCCGTCCGATGTCTTTCAATCGCCCGATCCAATGGCTCCCAGTGTGTCTCCTACCTCAAGCTTGACCGAGGCACCCGCGACGTCCCCGCTGAACCAGTGGGCTCTCCGAGCACCGATCTGGAGCTCCCGGCCACTATTGATCAAGCCGAAGGCACCATTGAGATTGTCTAAGCATAACGAACACGGTCATACGAGAAAATGGGCATGCATGAAAAGTTTGGAAGATTTTAGAAGAAGGCCGAGGCAAACGAAGTGCCAAGTCCATGAGGTTATTTCATTGCATGGTTTGGGACTAAACAGAGAGTTGCATGCGGTTCCATGCACATGCACATAATGTAAAAATAAAGGAAGTGAACCCGCGGTGAAACAGGAGAGAAAAATCTAGATTTGAAAAATCGTGAAGATCCAAAATCTTCGGGAGATCAAAAAATTATCACGCGGACGATCAAAGGCATTCCTCTACCTATATAAAGAGAGGTTGAGCCATCGAGGAAGCTTGCTGAAACTTTGAGGAGTCCCGTGAGTGCTCTCTGCCTCGCGAAGAATTTGAGAAGCCCGGAGCCACCCCTTGGCACTGTGAGGTTCCTTTTGCGCACTCCTTGCGTGAAAGAAGAAAGGAAGGAGTCCCCTGCGCGCCTCCCTTGCATGTCAGGAAGAACCCGAGGCCGCATTCTAGCGCACCCGTTGTTGATTCCCTCTCTGCCTGCGTACTTTCGCGGCACGAGGAAGTGCATGCGGGTGTTGCACTTGCACACCCCGCTGCAGTGGCACTTGCGCGGCACTTGCGCACCCTTGTGCCTTGTGACTTGTGTGAGCCGCCGCTCAAGCATACCCTGCGCGCATGAGGAGAAGAGACCAAACCTTGCATGCCTCTTTGGGTTGGTGTTCGGGTGTGAGCAAGAGTAGGCCGAGACCTTAGTTTTGGTGTGCATGCAAATGGAAGAACACACCTGGCAGTGTGTGTACTAAATGAAAACAAGTAAAGGCCGTAGCCTTGGGTGTGTGCAAAACAAGAAGGCCACCACAACTTTTGTGTGCAAATTAAAGATGAGGCTGTAGCCCTTGTGTGTGAAAAATGGAGAACCAAGTGTGTGCATAAGTGAAGTGCACACTTTGGAGATGATTAAAAGAACAAGGAAGTGTGTGTGCTAAACAAGTGAAGGCCAAGCTTACTTGTGTGCAAAGTGAAAAAAGTGTGTGCAAAGAGAAAAGGGGCCGAACCTAGTGTGTGTGCACTAAGTGAAGTGAACACACCTAGAAGAAGGAAGAAAGAGAGGACTCTGACACTAAAGTAGAACACACTCTTAAGTGTGTAACCAAATTGAATAAAGTGTGTGATGTTCGAGAAGGTGTGTGCCAAAAAGAATTACACCCACTAAGGGTTTACTGCACCAAGAAGAGAAGAAGGGGAGTGCATACTTGCATGCATGCACGTGCACACGTAAACAAGTCAAATCTGCTTGTGTGCATTTGAGTTGACCAAGACCAATAAGATCTTGAAGAAATGGAGAGGCCATGCATTCAGTGCATGAGGAAGCAGAGATGCCATGCACTTAGTGCATGAAGTTGTGATGAAGTGAGACTGGACCAAACTGATGTTAAAGATATCAGTTGTCTGAGTATTCAGTAGTTGGAGAGAGAAGCCAGGTCATCCTGAGAAGAAGGAGATAAAGCCTGAGCAAGACGAGAAGACCTGTTCATCACAAGTGAGCAGAGGTACAGATCAAGGCCAGCAGCATTTATCCCAGGCTGCTGAGGATACTTGAAGAACTTAAAGAGGAGAAGAGATACTCGTGTGACTCGAGGAGCCAGGAGAAGCCCCCTGTGAGACTCAGGGTGGAAGAAGTATTCAGTGGGATTCTGGAGCAGGCCAGTGGGACTCTGGTAACACTGTGGGACGCAGTATAAAGACCCTCCTGTGGGACTCAGGAGAGATACAGTGGGACTCTTTATCGACAATTGTAATACTAATATATTATAATGGAAGAAACCATGTTGGGGTGTATAACCAACATGGCAAGGACGTAGGCCTTTGGTGCCGAACCTTGTAAATCCTTGTGTCCAGTGCCTTTACATTTACTGCATTACTCGAGGAAAGGCTGAGAGATACAAGAATAGTGGATCGAGGCCTTAACAAGCCATAGAGGTTTAATTGATATGAATCAATTAGTAAAAAGTTTTAAGGGATCACTGATTCACCCCCTCCCCCTCTAAGTGATTCACACTAATCTGGGCACTTCAATTGCTATCAGAGGGAGGTTACCTCTAAAAGATACAAGAGAGTCTATATGGAGTGCAGATTTGAGGAAATGAAAGAACAGCCTCAAATGGAGATATCTGCCAAGACTCAGAAAAATAGAAAGAAGAAACAGGCCAAGAAGATGAAGAAAGCCTGTCCTAGCTGTGATGATGTTGGAACAATGAAAGATCTTCAAAGTGCAATCGAATATCTTCATAAGACAGTCCCCGAGGAAGTGGCAATGTGTATAGCTACAGGTATCCTTGATCTTCAAGAAGAAAAATTACAGCTAGAAGAATAAGCCAATACAATGGAAGATCAGTTGGCTAAAAGGGTTGGCATAACCAACACTCTCAGAAAGCTGGTGAATGCTAAACATGAAACCGTTTCTCTTTGCAATGAAAGATATGAAGACACTTTTGAATAATTGCAAAGAAGCCTTTCTGAGAAAGAAATCTTTATGATAATGATCAAAGAAGTTTTCGATGCACTGGAGAAGTTGCATAAAGTGTCAATGAATGTCAGAGATGCTCAACTCGAAGACAAAGTGAAAATGGTGAAGGTGCTTGACAATTCATTGCTAGAATTGAAGAAGGTGCATGAAGACTAGTTAGAACATCTAAAAGAAAATTGGGAAGGAAGGCTAAGAACTGTTGAGGATGAGAAGAACTCCCTTAACATGAAATTCAAAGAACTAGATGTGATATTGAAAAATCTGCAATCACCCAAAGCTGAATCCTCCCAGTCAGCTGAAAGTATAAATGTTGCTACACAAGTGTGCTATGAGAAGGATGATTCTAAAAGAAGGACATCCTCTAATGAAAGGGCAACATATTCTAAAAAAAATGTACCATCCATACCATCTTGTACTCATGCTTCTAAAAGTGTTTCTACTAAAAGTGCAGGATGGAAGAATGAATCCAAACAATTATGGATGAAGACAGTGAAGAAAGAATTCTCTCCTGAAACAACATAGCAAGTCAAGAAAAGCACCCAACAATCAGAAGGACTGAAGAGGTCAAGATTTGTGGGTCAGTGTTGGTGTTTTAAGAAGTATGGGCATTGTGCAAAGGATTGTTCGTACAATCCACTGAATGTAAAATCACAAAGGAAGCCCATGCCAATTGGGAGCAAGCCAGAGGAAAAGAAGCAACATCCACAGGTCCAGAGACATCTGCTTACTGCTAACAGATTTGGATTGCTTGATAACATCTGGGATGTGTGCAAAAGTGGTCAAATAGATACATGTCAATCTCCAATTGTATCCAGAGCTCAAAAGAAGAAAAGATCACAGAACTTGGCTCAGAAAGAATCCTTGGGAAGCAAGAAGAAAGTTGAAGATTCTCCCAAGAATGTTTTGAAAAGGGAAGAGAAGTCCTTGGAGTCTAAATCCAAGAAGGGTGATGTATCCAGAAGGACCACCAAGAAGAAAACATGCTTCTACTATGGAAAGAAAGGACATATCATGGATCTTTATAAACGAGCCATGAAATTCAATAGAGGCCGACTGGACTCAAATAGACAATCAATCCAGATGAAGCAGAAGGGATTGGTTGAAAACAAGATGCCTAAGAAAGGAAGCTTGAAAGCATCAAAGGAACCATGTGGAATATCCAGAACTGAGGCCACACTTCCAAGTGACTTACTAGTCATACGGCCAAATCAGTTGCAACTTGCCAAAGATCTTCAAAGAGATGAAGATGAAGTTCTGGCAATTGCTAAGACAAAAGGGAAGAAGAATATTTCACAAGAAGATGTATTGAGATCCACACCAGCACCAACATCATTGAAGATCAAATGTGCAAGTGTGAAGAATGGTGAAAATGGGACATCTCGGTTGAGAGAATCTTCTCAACCTTGTTGTTCACATTGATGAACCAAGGAGGTTCCATCTTATTCCCTAATCACTTGTATTTACATGTGATGACATTGCAGGGAATTGAAGATGATGATCATTCTCAACTGGAAGGTGGTTTGTAAATAATGGAGTGCACCCCTTGAGGGGGAGCCAATCTGGAGAAGATGGTATTATAAGATTTAATACCATCTTGAGAAAAGATGAAGGTATTCCAATCATACTTTCATCCCTTGTTTCTTAATTGTATTCATCATGACAATTAAGGGGGAGTATTGATTAAAAGAAAATGGTTGAAAGGGTGAGCTTTATCTTTGCACCTGAACTTTCTAATGAGTTTTGTGAAGTTGTGCAGGATTTAGAAAATTCATTGTTATATCTGAAAAATTTCAAGCCCCTTGAAGCATGATCTCACATGTATAGTGAATGTTGGATAGCATTGAGTACCTTGGTTACATCACTCTTGTTTTCTACACCGGGTTAGCCCAAGTAGACTTAGAGTTGATTTACTAAAGGTTCTTTGCTAAAGAGAACATGTGACATCATCCCTCTCTAAGTGTTTTTGAAGAAAATACTTTTCAAAGGAAGTGATATTATGAAAAGGAACCACACCACACCTTTGCATTTGGTTGCCAATAAGGGGGAGAAAAGTTGACATATTGCCCCAGAAATGTGTGGCACACATATTTACCCATTCATATGTGTTCTACTGATTGGATTGACAAATATGTGCTCTAGTGGTATTGACAACAAATACAAAGGGGGAGATTGAAGTGAACTGTGTTGCATTTGTTGTCAATAAGGTATGTTGTTGATCAGAAGATGACAAAGAATGAATGGATGTCAAAGAGAGTCAATATGTGAATGACAAAGGCTATGATGGTGTTGGTGATGAATGGAGAATGGCCATGGTACTAAGATGCATGTCATTTAGGAGATTCACTAAGTGACATAGGATGTTGTGGTTGAAACATTCTCTATCTATATCAGAAGATTGTAGAACTGATCTTAATGTTTCAATACTTGTATCAAGATGATACTAAGTTACAACAATTGAAGAATGGATGATGATGGAGCATCATCATTACATCGGACGATTGATGAGCTGATCTTTAAGTTCAAAGAACTTGTATCAACTGGATACAATGTCATCACAATGTTAGAAGACCATGCATTGTATTGAAAATGCATGAGGATATGAAGAAGATCCATCCACTAGTTCTAAGTGGATGATGTTGATTAATGAAGTCCATGCACTATCACTTAGTGCATGTGAATCTGAAGAAGATCCAACCTGATCTCTGATTGGATCAATGAAGAAATTTGAAGAATTTGTTTGATTCAAGAGTTTGGTTGAAGAAGAATTCCATTTATTAGTGAGGATTATATATTATAGAAGGAGATGAGGAATCATGAAGAGGATGAAAGGAATTCTTTTGAAGAAGAAGAAGAATGGAGAAGAAGAAGAATGGCTTGGGAGAAGATGAAGAGTTGTGGCATTTGGCATTTGAACATGGTCACTTTTTTTTACACAAAGGACTTGTTCTATACTTCAGAAAAAAATAAGCCACCAAGGGCCAGCCTTAAGGGTTCAACCCAAGGCACATGTGGGACTAGGTCACCACGCCCAACGGGATCCCATGGTGCTAGCCCGAGCGGTCGCGGCCGTGTGTAAGCCAGGGCCACGCAGGGGATCTGGTCCTGCGCAGCATGGGCGCCAGAGCGCGCGCCCGAAGGTGCATAGTGGGCGCCAGTGGCACGCCCGCAGGGAGCAGAGGTGGGCGCAAGAGCGCTCCTGCTAAGAGAACTCGGTGCGGGGCGGCATCGAGAGGGGATAAGTACAACTGAGCATTGGAAGGGAGGCGGTGTTTGATAAACCGCAGAAAAACCGGCCTCCGTTTCGATGTGGGATGCGTGATTTTTCCGCGGAGTGAATCCTGGCCATCCGTCTCATCGCGCGCTCGATTTGGACCGCTCATCGCATCTTGTGCGAGATCTTCTGATCGCGGTCGTCCGATGTCTTTCAATTGCCCGATCCAATGGCTCCCAGTGTGTCTCCTACCTCGAGCTTGACAGAGGCACCCGCGACGTCCCCGTTGAACCAGTGGGCTCTCCGAGCACCGATCTTGAGCTCTCGGCCACTATTGATCAAGCCGAAGACACAATTGAGATCGTCTAAGCATAACGAACATGATCCTGCGAGAAAATGGGCATGCATGCAAAGTTTGGAAGATTTTCGAAGAAGGCCGAGGAAAACGAAGTGCCGAGGCCATGAGGTTATTGCTTTGCATGGTTTGGGACTAAACAGAGAGTTGCATGCGGTTCCATGCACATGCACGTAAAGTAAAAGTAAAGGAAGTGAACCTGCGGTGAAACAGGAGAGAAAAATCAAGATTTGAAAAATCTTGAAGATCCGAAATCTTCAGGAGATCAAAAAATTATCACTCGGATGATCAAAGGAATTCCTATGCCTATATAAAGAGAGGTCGAGCCCTCGAGGAAGCTTTCTGAAACTTTGAGGAGTCTCGTGAGTTCTCTCTGCCGCGCGAAGAATTTGAGAAGCCCAGAGCCACCCCTTGGCTCCGTGAGGTTCCTTTTGCACACTCCTTGCGCGAAAGAAGAAAGGAAGGTGTCCCCTGCGTGCCTCCCTTGTGTGTCAGGAAGAACCCGAGGCCGCATTCTAGCGCGCCCGTGGTTGATTCCCTATCTTCCTGCGTACTTGCGCAGCAGGAGGAAGTGCATGCGGGTGTCGCACTTGCACACCCCGCGGCAGTGGCACTTGCGCGGCACTTGCGCACCCTTGTGCCTTGTGACTTGCGTGACCCACGGCTCAAGAATACCTTGCGCGCTTGAGGAGAAGAGACCGCACCTTGCATGCCTCTTTGGGTTTGTGTTCGGGTGTGAGCAAGAGAAGGCCGAGACCTTAGTTTTGGTGTTCATGCAAATGGAAGAACACACTTGGCAGTGTGTATACTAAGTGAAAACAAGTGAAGGTCGTAGCCTTGAGTGTGTGCAAAACAAGAAGGCCACCACAACTTTTGTGTGCAAATTAAAGATGAGGCCGTAGCCCTTGTGTGTGAAAAATGGAGAACCAAGTGTGTGCATAAGTGAAGTGCACACTTTGGAGATGATTAAAAGAACAAGGAAGTGTGTGTGCTAAACAAGTGAAGGCCAAGCTTACTTGTGTGCAAAGTGAAAAAAGTGTGTGCAAAGAGAAAAGGGGCCGAACCTAGTGTGTGTGCACTAAGTGAAGTGAACACACCTAGAAGAAGGAAGAAAGAGAGGACTCTGACACTAAAGTAGAACACACTCTTAAGTGTGTAACCAAATTGTATAAAGTTTGTGAAGTTCGAGAAGGTGTGTGCTAAAAAGAATTACACCCTCTGAGGGTTTACTGCACCAAGAAGAGAAGAAGGGTAGTGCATGCTTGCATGCATGCACGTGCACACATAAACAATTCAAATCTTCTTGTGTGCATTTGAGTTGACCAAGACCAAGAAGATCTTGATGAAATTGAGAGGCCATCCAGTCAGTGCATGAGGAAGCAGAGATACCATGCACTCAGTGCATGAAGTTGTGATGAAGTGAGACTGGACCAGACTGAAGTTAAAGATATCAGTTGTCTGTGTATTCAGTAGTTTTAGAGAGAATCCAGGTCATCCTAAGAAGAAGGAGATAAAGCCTGAGCAAGACGAGAAGACATGTTCATCACAAGTGAGCAGACGTACAGAGCAAGGCCAGCAGCCTTTATCCCTGGCTGCTGAGGATAATTGAAGAACATAAAGAGGAGAAGAGCTACTCGTGTGACTCGAGGAGCCAGGAGAAGCCCCCTGTGAGACTCAGGGTGGAAGAAGTCTTTAGTGGGATTCTGGAGCAGGCCAGTGGGACTCTGGTAACACTGTGGGATGCAGTATAAAGACCCTCTTGTGGGATACAGTAGAGATACAGTGGGACTCTGTATCGACCATTGTAATACTAACAGATTATAATGGAAGAAACCATGTTGGGGTGTATAACCAACATGGAAAGGACGTAGGCCTTTGGTGCCGAACCTTGTAAATCCTTGTGTCCAATGCCTTTAAATTTACTGCATTACTCAAGGAAAGGCTGAGAGATACAAGAAGAGTGGATCGAGGCCTTAACAAGCCATAGAGGTTTAATTGATAAGAATCAATTAGTAAAAAGTTTTAAGGGATCACTGATTCACCCCCTCCCCCTCTCAGTGATTCACACTGATCCGGGCAGTTCAGTACAGAATGGTTTTCCGCAGAGGAAACTGGGAAGCAGTGCTACGAAGGCATACAGAAGGAAATAACCTTCCGAATCAGCATCCCGAGATGGTCGGAATTGGAACTGAACAGTTTGTTGCAGTGATGGCACAGTTGACTCAGGCTATAAATGGTGGTGGTATCCATGCACGAGATCAGCCAGATCAATCGCAGAGGAACATGTTAGTGGTGGAACATTTCATTAGGCAACATCCCCTATCATTCAGTGGATCATCTGACCCTGTGTTAGCTGAAGGGTGGATTAAAGCACTGGAGAGGATTTTAGATGTCATGGGGTGTTCATACAATCAAAAGGTTAGTCTTGATATTTACCGTTTGGAGGGTGAGTCAGATCAGTGGTGGTCGATGGTTAAAAATATCAGGGATGTTGATGAGATTGATACTCTCAACTGGGATGAATTCAAAGGTATGTTTCTTGAGAAGTATTTTCCTAAGGCTTTTCGAATTAGGATGGAAAAGAAATTCTTGGAGTTGAGGCAAGAGGAAGACTCAGTGGCTACCTATGAAGAAAGGTTCACTCAATTGGAAACGTATGCTCCATATTTTATCCGAGACCTTGATAGTAAAATCAATCATTTTTACTCAGGATAAATCCAAAATATCGAAGGGCATTAGCATCTCGTGAGTTTAAAAGTTATGAAAAGCTTGTTCGATGTGCTGAGAAGGTGGAAATGGAGTTTTCCGATGACTGAGTGTTCTATAACAACTAGCAGAAGAAGAGACCGAGGTGGGAGGAGAAAGGTAAGAATTCTTCAAAAAAGTCTGATGGTAAGAAAACTAAGTTTCCAGATTGTGATAAATGTGGAAAAAGGCATGCTGGGGAATGTCTTTTGAATTCTGGAAAGTGCTACCGATGTGGTAAGATGGGACATAAGGCTCGTGATTGCACTGAAAAGGATCAAGGTGAAGGTAAGACCAAATTTGATTTACAGTTAGTGAAATGTTATAATTTCAATAAGATGGGTCACTATGCAAACAAGTGTCTGAAAAAGAGCTTGAGTGATGGGAATCAGTTAGACTACAAGCAGAAAGGGGTGGTGAAATCCTTTGCATCTAATTCAGCAGATGTCGGGCCATCAAATGAAGTTGTATCAGCTCTAGGGAGCTCAGTATTTTTCAAAAATTGACTTGAGATCGGGGTACCATCAGCTGAAGGTAAAGGATGTAGATGTTCCGAAGTCCGTGTTCCGTACAAGATATGGCCATTATGAATTTGTAGTAATGCCTTTAGGTCTAACCAATGCACCTGCTGTATTCATGGACTTAATGAATATTATTTTCCATGAGTTCTTGGATAAGTTTGTGGTGGTTTTCATTGATGATATTTTGGTGTTTTCTAAAAGTAAAGAGGAGCATGAAAGACATTTAAGGGTTATCGTGCAAACCATAAAAGAAAAGAAACTGTATGGAAATTCATAAAGTTTTGGTTTTGGTTGAAACAAATTTCTTTCCTTGGTCATATTGTTTCTAAATATGGGATAACTGTTGATCCTGCAAAAACAAAAGTTGTGGAAGAATGGCCAAGTCCCACAAATGTAATGGAGATTCGTAATTTCCATGGTTTGGCAGGCTATTACTGAAGGTTTGTTATAAATTTTTCACGATTATCTAGTCCAATGACTAACCTAACTCAGAAGGGTGTTAAGTTTATCTGGACAAAAAAATGTGATGATTATTTTCTGGAATTGAAAAGAAGATTGGTGAATGCTCCAGTTTTGGCACTACCTTCCAGGAATGGTGAGTTTGTTATATACAGTGATGCTTTATTGAAAGGACTTGGTTGCATCCTAATGAAGAATGATCAGGTAATTTCTTATGCTTCACGACAGTTGAAGACTCATTAGGTAAATTACACTACACATGATCTGGAATTAGCTGCTGTTGTTTTTGATTTAAAAATTTGGAGGCATCATTTGTATGGAGTAAAGTGTGAAATATATACCGATCACAAAATTTTAAAGTATATATTCACTCATAAAGAATTGAACATGAGACAAATGAGATTTCTAGAATTAACAAGGATTATGATTGTACAATTCATTACCATCCAGGAAAAGCAAATAAAGTGGCTGATACTTTTAGTCGAAAAAGTAATGCTTCATTAGCAATGTTGCATTTGGAACGTGATCCTTTGGTTAAGGATTTGATGAACTTTGGCATAGAAGTTGTTGGTGTAGTAATTTCTTCTGTTTTGTTTCAGGTATCAGTGAGATCATCTCTACAAGATAGAATCAAGCAAGCACAGAAGCAAGACAATGAGTTGCAGAAAAGGGTAGAGCTGGTTTAGAAAGGTAAGTTGCCCGAATTCAACATTGATAATGATTGTGTTTTGAGATTTGGTAAGAGATTGTGTGTGCCTTGTGATTCACAGTTGGAAAGAGAGTTGTTATGTGAAGCTCATAGTTCTCCATTTTCAGTTCATCATGGCAGTACTATGATGTATAGAGATCTGAGGGCGTATTTCTGGTGGGATGGAATGAAAAGAGATATTGCTGACTTTACTGTGAAGTCACTAGTGCAGAAAACATTTTTTACGTCGGTTATTTTTCATTATTTACGTCGGTTTTTAGGCGAAGTTAATACGGGCGACGTTATAAATAACGTTTTTTAGGTCGGTTATTTAAAACCCGACGTAACATCCCTAACATCACGGTGTTTATCACGTCGGTTATTTCTAAACCGACGTGATAAAACGCCTAGGATATCGTTTATCACGTCGGTTTTTTCGAGAACCGACGTGATTAACCCTTCCCCGGGCCTATTATCACGTCGGTTTCTTAAATAACCGACGTGATAAAAAGGCCTGGGAAACGTTTTAGCACGTCGGTTATCCAATAACCGACGTGGTAAATCGATTCCCAGGCCTTTTAGCACGTCGGTTATATTAAGAACCGACGTGATAAAAGGCCCGGGAACGGTTTATCACGTCGGTTCTCAAAAAAACTGACGTGATAAACCCCTACCGATTTATTTACCACGTCGGTTATAAAATAACCGACGTGAAAGCGATATTTTTTTTTAAAATAATTGCACTGCTCTCACCAAAAAGCAACCAGAAACCAAACAACAAAAATAACCATGCCAGCCCCCCCCCAAGCCCCAACTGAACCCCACCCTCATCTATACCCACCTAACAACCTGGCCAGCCCTCCCCCCACCACATTGGAGCCCCACCACAACACTTGGACACCCCCCACCCCTTGGACAGCCCCCCACCCTCATTTACACCCCCACGACCCCTAGTACAGCCTCAAACACCCATTGGACACCCCTACCATATCCCTTGGACACCCCCACCCCTTGGACAGCCCCCCCACCCTCATTTACACCCCCAAGACCCCTAGTACAGCCTCAAACACCCATTGGACACCCCCCCCCACACCTTGACAGCCCTCCCAGACCCCTTGGACACCCCCCGACCCCTGGACACCCCCCCGAGCCCTTGGACAGCCCCAAACACCCCTTGGACACCCCTCCCATATCCCTTGGACACCCCCACCACGTGGACACCCCCACCCCTTGGACAGCCCCCCACCCTCATTTACACCCAACCGGCCCCTTGGACAGAACTCCCAGACACCTTGGACACCACTCCCATATCCCTTGGACACCCCCCACCCCTTGGACACCCCCCACCCCTTCGACAGCCCCGACACCCTCATTTACACCCCCCGAACACTAGGACAGCCCCAAACACCCCTTGGACACCCCTCCCATATCCCTTGGACACCCCCCCCCCCCCCGCCCCTTGGACAGCCCCCCACCCCCTGGACACCCCTCGACCCCTTGGAAACCCCCCCCCGACCCCTTGGAAACCCCCCCCCCCCATCCCCTTGGACAGCCCCAAACACCCCTTGGACACCCCTCCTATATCCCTTGGACACCCCCCCCCCCCCCACTTGGACACCCCCCCACCCCTTGGACAGCCCCCCCCCCCCCCCACCCTCATTTACACCCAACCGACCCCTTGGACAGCCCCAAACACACCTTGGACACCCCTCCCATATCCATTGGACACCCCCACCCCTTGGACACCCCCACCCTCATTTACACCCCCCGACCCCTAGGACAGCCCCAAACACACCTTGGACACCCCTCCCATATCCGTTGGACACCCCCCAAACACCCACCCACCCCCTTGGAACCTCTCCCCCCATACCAAAATCCAGACCAGAAAAACCATCAACAGTAGACCAAAACAAGAAGTAGAGAAAAATTAAACATTCACTTATATAACATTCAAAACTTACACTGTCAACTTCAAATAAACTAAATCCAACCTAAATGACTACGAAATACACAATTACATTGACAATATTTAAAATTACATTTTACATTACAAACAACTAAAAGTCAATCAAACCTGTAAAATAATTTGACCACTCCACTTGTAAGTGTTTGATATCTTCAGTAGTAAAGGGTTGAGGGTCATCAAAAAGCTACAAAGGAAAAGGATAGTAGTCAACGTGTATAATGAATAAATCAAATAGAAATATTATGATAAAGTGGAAATCTTACCAGGTCAAAACTCAGAACTGTCCCAGTTGTTATTATTTCATACATAAATCTTAACATGTAATATCTGTATTCGATGATGCCTTGTTGCTCATGAAATTTCTATTTGAATAACTGTAAATTCAATATATTATTTTTATGTAATAAATCAAAATGTACAAATTATAAATGGATATTTACCTTCGCATGTACATATTTGATCTTAAAATTCCTTTTCTTTGCGCTTTTTCGAAAGTGGACCCATGCCCTGTTAGAAAATAAAACGAATGGGGTAAATTTAAAATTCATTATAATATATAAAACTATTTTGAAATTGAAACGTATGTTTCCAATATATTCTTAAAACTTTCTCGCACATCATCATGGAGAGAGCATATCCAATAAAGTGATTTCTCCCTAGGGCAAAAAACCTTTAACATCCAATGATCCCTGATAAAAGGAAATTTAACGTTAGTGGTTTTTAATGTTAAAAGATAATTAACTCTTTGAGAGGGATGTGTTTCATACCTCTCACAAAAAGGCATCATCCAACACTGTGTGATTACATTCTTTTCAAATCTATCAGTAATATAAATCATTCTTTGTTCATCATCCAATACACATGCTTCAGGGGAAATCAATTGTGGGTCCACGAATCCATATACATCTGTCAGCTCATTCCTCTCACAAATTTTATACAGATACCTAATACAAAGTAGACATAAGTATACATTTTTAATAAATATAACGCAAGGAAAAGGTGTTAAGACTTACATGATAAAAATTTGCACCACGTTGATGCCCAAATTATCTCCAGTGACAAACTCCATGATATCAGTTTTCATAATCCCCACACTTAGTTCACGTCCACATACATGAGCTTCCATTGTAAAGTCATAATGATCCGCCAACAAATTTTAATATCTTGACAATTTGTCAAGACTGCTAGTATCTGCATCTGATGTCATAGCTATCTGTCTTTGTTGTTGTCTATACAGTATTTCTTTACATTTGAAGTATTCCTGTATAAATAAATTGAAAAATATATTAGTTTTCAAATGATAAAACATTAATAAAAATATAAAATAAAAGATATAACATCCATACCTCTATGGTAATGAGTCGAAGAAGTCTGGATGGCCAAAGTAAAAAATGGTCGATACTATGTCCAACTGTCGTCACCTCATCTATAGGTAATGGTATCCGAGCTGATCTATCTATAATATCCTGTACAGTGACCCTCTGATTCTCTACCTCTAACTGTTGATGATGAACTGTTTCTCCTATACAATATACCATCCCATATGAAACTATATGATGTTGAGGATCATCAACATACAACTCACAATAAGTAGGTAGCTGCGGCGGAGGAGGAGGATCAAAAATGGGGTCTGCAGGCTGAGGTGGGGGAGTGGGAGCTACTGGGAGAGGTGGAGTGGGAGATGCACCCTGAAATTGTCTTTGCAAGTCTGCAAACATAAACTGCACCGATGCTCTAATATTGTCCTCCATTGTCGCATTAATATTATGGACTTCAGCCTCCAAGGATTATATTTTATATTTATAAACTCCCTCAACGTTAGAAGTTGAGGAACGTGGCAACAATTTTCTTACCGATACACCTGCCGGATATCCTCTTACACGGCCAGGATGTTCGGGCTTTCCCAAAGCAACAGTTAAAATATCTTCCCTCCTTGATGGTGTAAATGTCCCCTGTGAACTCTGCTCCTCAAGAGAGTCCTGTAATAATTAATTGAACATTTCTATAATGATTGGAAATATATGACGAAAATAGTGAACTTAAATAAATAAAATAGATATCTTACAATCCTCTCAACTACGAGTCTCGATTCTTCCGAAAGATATTGTCCTTCTTTTCCCTTCCGAGCTCTTTTCCATTTCTCATGTCTAGATGGAGGGGATGGAGGGGCCACCTCTCCAGAGCTTGAAGACTCCGCTCTTAGTTGTTGAAATTTTTCTGCCATCATTTGTTCTTCCAATAATGCATACCCTCCCCGAGATAAACAATGAGGGTATACATTTTTAGATTGGATCTCTTGATGATATTTCCTTGTTTGCTGTAAATTAAGAATAAGTAATCATTAACAAAACAATAATAAGATCATTTATATAAGAAAGCTTATAAAAGTTTACATTGCCCTTACCAAAAATGATTCTTTTCTTCTACTTTCAAAAAATTGTCTCCATGTGTCTTCATCTATAAAAGGATATATACGACATGGATTATCATGACTCCTATGACCGTAAATGAAATCAGATGAGAGGGTTGATTTGAAATCCCTCCATCTCCTAGCAGCAAACGATAAGCATTTCTTCCTGACTCCTCCAGTGTCAGGAATATCAAATGTCATCTGATAAAAAAGAGGTTAAAAATATTATATATACTAGAAACATTTAAATAACAGTCAAACAATAGAAAAAGATCTTACCAAAATGGTCTCCCACAGCTGAGAAATTATCGCCTTATCCACACTTCTCCAATCATCATAGAGAATGCTTACTTTGCTCTTAGCCTGAGTTGCTACAAAACCCTTAAAATCTTTAGCATTTGGACCTCTAGGAAGATCATCATCATCAAACTCCACGACTATCCTCTCCTCCTTCGTACGGGCAAGTGATAATTTTGGTAAACGTGTGCACCCACGCTTACCAACCTTTGAACTCTTTTTCATAATAGGAGCATGTGAATGTTCCTCCCCAGATGTATGACCAATATGCTCCTCTCCAGAATCATGTGGCTGATCAACTGATTGATCTGTCATTTTCCTTCAAATCAAAAAAACAAACATTAGTTCACAAATATAAAAATTTAAATATTGTAATACTACTTAATCAGAAAATAGAAAAGTGTACTAAATTACATAATAGTAAACATTGGTAATATGGTAAGCATGTTAAACAATGATAAACATGGTAAACACAGTCTTTTGTACCCCTCTCTCTTGGATTTTAATGATCACAATCACTCTTATTATGTTCTAACTTGTTTTCAAGTGTTTTTGTTGATAGGCAAAAGGTTTCCAAGGAGTTGGCCCAAGAAATCTGAAAAGTGGACTCACTGAGTCCACCGGACAGCCGGTGTGAGCTCACCGGCCAGCCGGAGGACCCAGGCAGTAGACTTGCCCACTGCCTGGTGTCACCGGCCGGCCGGTGGCTCACCACCGTCCGGCCGCTGGCTCACCACCGGTCGGCCGCTGGATCACCACCGGCCGGCCGGTGGACCAGACAGAGAGCCTTCCTCTCTGTCTGGACCACCGGCCGACCGGTGATCCGCCACCGGCCTGCCAGTGCGCCCAGGACTTCTCCTCTTTACGGTTTTTATTGTTTTATCATTTTGGTTTGATACATGTTTTAATAAGTAAAAAATTTACAATATCTAACATTATATGAAAAAGCTAAATGTAAACAAGAAATAAACATGTGTTACCTGTAATTTTAGGAATGTACAGTTGGATTGTTTTCCCAAATTCCTTCGTCGTGATCATTCCTTATGGAACAAACCATGTATTCAACATACTCATCATTATGTTCTGTTAATCTTTCTATGGAAGTAGGGATCTCACATAAATCAGCATCTTCATCAAATTCATCCTCACCAACATATTGTTTTTTCCCTTGTAAAACAACAGCCCACTGCATATCTGATTGATCTGCTACATAGAATATCTGTTTGGCATGTGTTGCCATTATAAAAGAATCAGCTGTGTCTTCCAATCTATTCAGATTAACAAGTGTCATTCCAAATTCATCGTGTCTGACACTATTGTTACCGATAAACCATTTACAGTTAAAAACAGGAACATTAATTTTAAAGTAATCAGCCTCCCATATGTCTTCAATCACTCCATATTATGCACTTGATGCCGAAATTGGGTTTCTGTCCTTAGCACTCGAAAAATGCATTGCTTCTGCAAACACCAATACACCACTATTCTGAACTGCACTTCTGTTGTCCTGAGCTTACGTATGAAATGTATATCCATTAATGTCATAAGTGGACCATGTTATCACATTTAAAGATGGACCACCCACTATCCATTTTAATGTCTCTGATACATCTGATCTACCAAGCAAGGTCTTTTTAAACCATGGCAAAAAAGTTTTGTTGTGCTCATTCAAAATCCACATTTCCTTCTTCTTTGGATGACATTGTTTCAACTCATTAATATGCAATGTGATATACGGTTGAACATCAGCTATGTTATTCAAGATGTATGATTCTAACTTCTTCATCTGTTCAGCTGACAGTGATTTGACTTTCAAGCCACGAATCCCCTTTCCCTCATTATTAACCCGTTCATGGAGAGATGGAGGCAAACCTATGTGTTGCGCCGTAGCCAAGTAGTTCATACAAAACTCTGCTACCTCCTCAGAAATATACTTTTCAATAATGGAGGCTTCAGGTCGATATGGATTTTTATCATATCCCTTTAATATTTTCATATACCTTTCAAAAGGATACATCCAACGAAGATATACAGGTCCACAAAGCTTTATTTCTCGAACAAGATGAATCATTAAATGCACCATCATATGAAAAAAAGTTGGAGGAAAATACATTTCCAAATGACAAAGTATAAAAATTTCATCCTTTTCCAAAATGTTCAAAGCATTCACATCAATCGCCTTGTTACAAATTGAATTGAAAAAATAAAACAACCTCATTATAGTCTTTCTGACACGGATGGGCAATATTCCACGCAGTGCAACTGGTAGAATTTGTTGCATCATGACGTGACAATCATGTGATTTCATACCTATCAACTTCAAGTCTTTCAATGAGACAAAATTTTTTACATTTGAAGAATAACCTTGAGGCAGTTTGATATCATGAAGACACTGACAAAGGCTACTTTTCACCCTCTTCGATAATGTATGACAAGCCGTGGGAAGAAATGTTCGTCTTCCTTTAGGAGTGGGAGCTAACTCCAAACGTATTCCCATTGATAGTAGGTCTAACCTTGCATTCAACCCATCTTTTGTCTTTCCTTTAATATCTAGAAATGTTCCGGTCAAATAATCACAGATATTCTTCTCCACGTGCATGACATCAATATTATGTTTGACTTCATGATACCTCCAATATGGTAGCTCGAAAAATATTGACCTTTTCTTCCAAATATGTCTATCATTACCAGATTTATGTGTCTTTCCCAATGTCACATCTAGGTTTTTCACCCTCTCAAAATACAAATCTGGGGATAAAGGTTTTGGAGCAGTATCAAATTCTTGTGAGCCATTGAATGCCTTTTTTAGTCTTCTATAAGGGTGATCCATAGGCAAAAACTTTCGATGACCCATGTACACTATTTTCCTCCCATGATGCAATTTACAATATGACGTCTGTTGTTCGCAAATTGGACATGCTTTATGCCCTTTAACACTGTATCCAGAAAAATTTCCATATGCTGGGAAGTCATTTATAGTGAATAGAAGCACTGCATGCAGTTGAAAATATTCCATTTTATAATAATCATACACCCTAATACCATCAGCCCATAACAGTTTCAAATCATCAATCAGCGGTGACAAGTATACATCAATATCATTGCCGGGTTGCTTTGGACCAGAGATCATGATACTCAACATGACATATTTGCGCTTCATACAAACTTCAGGAGAGAGGTTTTAAATTACCAATAAAACAGGCCATGAACTATGTGTGCTACTGAGGGTTCAGTATGGATTCATTCCATCTGTGCACAAGCCTAGTCTCAGATTTCTAATTTCATTTCCAAATGTAGGGTACTGGGCATCAATTTTCTTCCATTGTGGACAATCAGCTGGATGACGTATTTTTCCATCACATACCCGCTCATCAGCATGCCATCTTAACCTTTTTGCATCATGTGAATTAGCAAATAAACGTTTGAAACGAGGAATTATAGAAAGATACCAAAATACCTTTGAAGGGAGCTTTGTAATCTCTACATCAGCGTGTGATTTTTCTTTCACCTTATACCGTGATGTCCCACATTTAGGACACTCTTTCAGAAATTCATATTCCTTCCTATATATAATGCAGTCATTCGGATAGGCATGTATTTTCCTGTATCCCAATCCCATCGGGCATAATATTTTTTTGGCCTTATAATGTGAATCTGTAAGATCGTTATCTTTTGGAAGAATGTCTTTCATCAATTGTAGCAGCTCTGTAAAACTTCTGTCACTCTATCCATGTTTTGCCTTCAGGTTAATCAATCTTAACACCGCCGACAAAACCGTAAAATCTGTACAACCAGGATATAATGGTTTTTCGGCATCACCATATAGACGTGCAACTGTCGGTTCTATCTTAATTTGTTCTGCTACAATATCGCGAATCATTTCTTCAATTCCATTGGAGTTACCATCTTGCGATTCATTATCATCAGTGACATTCTGCCCAGTTTCGCCATGCCAAATCCAAGGGTTGTAACTCGGATTGAAACCATGACAAATCAGATGATCTTTTATCTCTCTACTTTTCAACTTCTTCATATTCAGACATTTCAGGCATGGACAGAAAAAAAGTCACTACTTGGAACATTTCGTTTAGCAAATTCCAAAAAGGCATCAACACCTTCCTCATATTCATTGCTCATTCGATGTGCCGTAATCCAACTTCGACTCATTATTACCTATAACAAATAGCAAAAATATATATATTTTTTAGATAAGACAAATATATGTTTATATGAAAAAAATCATAATTTGAATGTAAACAGTTTTGAAATATAAAACAAATCGATGTGTATTTAAAAAAATATTCTTGAATATTATTTTTTAAACAAAATATAGTAAGATATAACACCCCCCTGGACACCCCCCGACCCCTCTGGACAGCCCCCCACCCCTCCTGGACAGCACCCCCACCCCCTACCCCCTTGGACACCCCCTGGACATCCCCCAACCCTCTGGACAGCCCCCCCCCCCACCCACCCGGACAACCCCAAATACCCTCTAGAGAGGCCGCAACCCACTTGGACAGCCCCCCACACCCATCCACCCCCTTGTACACCCCCCCTGGACACCCCCACCGACCCCTCTGGACAGGCCGCCACCCCCTTGGACAGCCCCCCCACACCCACCCATCCTCTTGGACACCACCCTGGACACCCCCCGACCCCTCTGGACAGCCCCTGACCCCTCTAGAAAGCACTCCCACCCCTCCTGGACACAACCCCCCACCCCCGACCTGCTTGGACACCCCCCTGGACACCCCCCAACCCTCTGGACAGCCCCCCCCCCCACCCCTCCTAAACACCACCCGCCACCCCCTACCCCCTTGGACACCCCCCTGGACACCCCGCAACACCCACCCACACACTTGGACAGCCCCCCACACCCACCCACCCCCTTGTAAACCCCCTGGACACCCCCCGACCCTTCTGGACAGCCCCCACCCCTCCTGGACACCACCCCTACCCCCTTGGACACCCCCCTGGACATCCCCCAACCCTCTGGGCAGCCCCCCCCCCCACCCACCCGGACAACCCCAAATACCCTCTGGAGAGGCCTCCACCGACTTGGACAGCCCCCACACCCATCCACCCCCTTGGACACCCCCCTGGACACCCCACCGACCCCTCTGGACAGGCCACCACCCCCTTGGACAGCCCCCCCACACCCACCCATCCCCTTGGACACCACCCTGGACACCCCCCGACCCCTCTGGACAGCCCCCGACCCCTCTAGAAAGCACCCCCACCCCTCCTAGACACAACCTCCCACCCCCGACCTGCTTGGACACCCCCCTGGACACCCCCAACCCTCTGGACAGCCCCCCACCCCTCCTAAACACCACCCCCACCCCTACCCCCTTGGACACCCCCCTGGACACCCCCCAACACCCACCCACACCCTTGGACAGCCCCCCACACCCACCCACCCCCTTTTAAACCCCCTGGACACCCCCCAACCCCTCTAGACAGCCCCACGCCCCTCATGGACACCACCCCCCACCCTTACCCCCTTGGACACCCCCCTGGACATCCCCCAACCATCTGGAAAGCCCCCCCACCCACCCGGACAACACCAAATACCCTCTGGAGAGGCCGCCACCCACTTGGACAGCCCCCCACACCCATCCAACCCCTTGGAAACCCCCCTGGACACCCCACCGACCCCTCTGGACAGGCCGCCACCCCCTTGGACAGGCCCCCACACCCACCCATCCCCTTGGACACCACCCTGGACACCCCCCGACCCCTCTGGACAGCCCCCGACCCCTCTAGAAAGCACCCCCACCCCTCCTGGACACAACCCCCACCCCCGACCTGCTTGGACACCCCCCTGGACACCCCAACCCTCTGGACAGCCCCCCCCACCCCTCTAAACACCACCCCCACCCCCTACCCCCTTGGACACCCCCTGGACACCCCCCAACACCCACCCACACCCTTGGACAACCCCCCACACCCACCCACCCCCTTGTAAACCCCCCTAGACACCCCCCCGACCCCTCTGGACAGCCCCCCACCCCTCCTGGACACCACCCCCCACACCCTACCCCCTTGGACACCCCCCTGGACACCCCCCAACCCTCTTGATAGCCCTCCCACCCCCTGGAATCACTGAAAATTTACCATAACAAGAAGTTGGGCCATTCAAAGAATGTTTTTAGGTGTGGAGGAAGAACTGAGTTTCAATAGATAGAGAAGGAACTCAACATTAGGTTGTCTATTCCAGGTGTGGATTTGAAGGAGTTAATGTTTGTTCAGTGACCCAAGAGACTGAATCAGAAATTCAGATGTTGTGCCATTTTCTGATGATGAGGATGAATAATTGGTGGGGTTTGACTTTTAAATGGAGAGCTTAGCAGACCATCATATTTTCTATAGATCAGTAAAGGATGTTAGCATCGAACATAAGGCTTAAGGGATGCTTTCAGATCCAAATATGTATGTTGCTGGATGCAATGGATCTAGTAGAGGTTCTAGAAATAATGGTGGTTTTATTTGTTTAGGATAAGTAGTGAAGAAAAAACTAGTTAATTTTTTACTTGCTGAAAAGATGGTATCTAAAATTTTTAACATGCCGAGGGGAAATCTGGAGAGTCCTCCTCGTGAAACATTGTTTGCAGGGGGTGAAAATGGTGATGTGATCCCAAATCCATGCACCTATGCCATGGTTGTGTGTGAATAAAGTAGTAACAACTGTAAAAGGGCAACCCATCCAAATGGACACGCCCCAACCCTCTCGGGGATTTATAGAAAACGATGAAAAATTAGTGAAATCATAAAATTAGTCAATATTGCAAGTCGAACTAATAGATCTAGGGATGATAAATAAGATTATGGTGCCAAAACGAGTTAAAAGGGTTCGCAATCGAAGAATCTTAGCTAGTTTCAACAAAAAAATCACAACACATATATATATACTATTCGCGAAAAAAAACGAACGAGTGGGAGGATTACCTGAGTACTGCGAGTTTAGATGATTGATCCTAGGAGATTAAATATGAGAAACGATGATCGCAAAACGAATCTAAACCAACTAAATGGATGAGCCGATTCGGGTTTACGCGCGAGAGAGACGAGTCGCGACTGTCGAAGGTAAACTCGCGAATGACAATCCATGGTCTGGATAAATTTTTAAATGAGCTATCACGTCGGTTATTCAATAACCGATGTTATAATTTTTTTTAAAACATTTATAACGTCGGTTATTCAATAACTGACGTAAAAACCTTCCTCCGATTATTTTTTTACGTCGGTTATTTTATAACCGACGTTATAAAGGGCTCAAAATCCACGTTTTTTTTACGTCAGTTATTCCATAACCGACGTCAAAAACATCTACGGATTATTTTTTTACGTTGGTTATAAAATAACCGACCTAAAAAGGCCTTCAAAAACCGCGTTTTTTACGTCGGTTATTGAATAACCGACGTAACAAACACCCCCCGCTTCTGTTTTTTACGGCGGTTAATGTATAACCGACGTAAAAAATGAAGCCGCGCGATTAATAACGCCGGTTATAAAAATAACCGACGTTAAAGGTGTACTAAACACAGGTTATTATGCCGGTTATTAAATAACCGACGTAAAAAACCTCGTTTTACATATTATGACGTCGGTTTTATATAACCGACGTAAAAAATGGTGATGCAAAAAACTTTTTCTGCACTAGTGATTGTTTGACTTGTCAACAGGTTAAAGCAGAGCGGCAGTTACTGAAAGGGATGCTTTAGCCTCTAATAGTGCCAGAGTGGAAATTGGAGAATATATCCATGGACTTTGTTGTGGGATTACCGAAGACATCTCGAGGTAATAATGAAATCTGGGTTATTGTTGATCGCTTGACCAAGTCTGCTCATTTCCTTGCTATATGAGATACTTTTTCCCTGGATCAACTTTCCCGTTTGTATCTTAAAGAGATATTCAGATTACATGGAGTTCCTCTCTCCATTGTATCTGATCGTGATCCCAGGTTCACTTCTAACTTTTGGAAAGTCCTTCAGAAGTCGTTGGGTACTGAATTAAAATATAGTACATCTTTTCATCATCAATCAGATGGGTAGTTAGAACGAACAATTCAAACCTTCGTGGATATGCTACATTCTTTCTCTATGGATTATCAGGGAAGTTGGGACCAACATCTTTTTTTGTTGAATTTTCGTATAATAACAGTTTTCATTCCAGTATACAGATGGAACTATTTCAGGCATTATATGGGATGCGGTGTCGAACTCCAGATTTCTGGGATGAAGTGGGTGTAAGGAAGCTGATGGGACCAGAATTCGTAGAAGAGTTGGCAGAAAAAGTTCAGCTGATTCAGAAGAACATGAGAACAGCTCAGAGTATGCAGAAAAGTTATGCAGACAAAAGGAGAAAGGATCTATCTTTTGAGGTAGGTGATCATGTTTTTCTCAAAGTATCACCATGGAAAAGTGTGATGTGATTTGGTAAGAAAGAAAAGCTGAGTCTAAGGTTCATTAGACCATATGAAATTATGGAGAGTGTTGGATCAGTTTCTTACCGAGTGGCTTTACCTCTGATTTTATCTCAGGTACACAATGTTTTTCATGTTTCGATGTTGAGAAAGTACATTCCAGATCCATCTCATGTTTTGAGTCCAGAGGTAGTTCAGCTGGAAGACAACCTATCTTATGAGGAAGAACCGGTCCAGATTCTTGACCACAGGGAGCTAGTGTTACGAAATAAGGTTATTAATTATGTAAAGGTTTTGTGAAAAAACCACATGATTGAAGAGGCAACATGGGAATATAAAAATGCAATGAGGGATAAGTACCCCCATTTATTCGATAAGTAAATAAATTGCGGGGACGCAATTTTCTAAAGGGGGACGAATGTAACATCCCAAGTAAGTAATGAAAAATAGATATTTTTATCTATGTCTATTAATGAATTAGATAGTGTTTTAGATGCTTAAAATGAAAATAAATCCAATCTTAAGCTTGGAATACACTAATATTTTTAAAAGATTGTTTTACTGCCTTTTGATGGAAAACCATTTTTGAATCTATCTTCTGACAATTTTATAAACTATGTTTGTAAAAATAAACTTATTCTTTATTATTGGGACATCAAAATTTACTTTGTGTGAATTTTTGGTATTTTTCTGACAATGATCATTTTTTATGAATAGTGAAAATACTGCATTTTACATCAAAAATGCTTTTTAATCTAATTTATTTATATGATTAGATTATATTTTTAATTTCATTTGAAGTGAAATTAGAATATATTTTTACCATTTAATCCAATGGTGGTCATTGGAATCAATTTCACTTTGAAATTGGACTTAAACTGGTGTCAATCTTTTGATACTTATTGTTTCATAAAAACACGTTATTTGCTCTGACAGCGGGAATTAATTATTAAATTAATTAATGTGACTTATATGTTTTTAATTTTGTAAAATATACTTCAATTTTGAATTCAGAATATCAAATATAGCTTAGGGTGAAGTTTTGGTATTTTTCTGAAAAACATCAATTTTGGATGAATAGTGAAATCACTAAGTGGTAGTTAAAGAAACTGATTTTTCGTTTAAATGATATTTTGCCACCTTTTTCTTTTGAATTTCAAAAATCCGACATACATGGTTGTCATTGAGAAGAAAAATGTGGTTCAATGAGATTAAAATAATTTTTTGGTGAATAGTAACTTATTAAGTTTTTAATCGCGATTAGTGGTAATTAGTGTAGTTTAAGGTAAAAATAATGCTTTAATAATAATAAATGACCATGACACATGTCCTACCCTTATTGGATGTGTCATGACCGACCAAGAAATTCCATGGGTCATCATGGGGACCCCATGGAGCCACATTGATTGGGAAATGACATAGATAACTTTTTATTTAATGTACAAGTAAAAATGACACAAACATAATATGTTTTACGAAAACAATTTTTAAATGGGGTTATAAAAGTCCGATTTTTTGATTATAAATATTCATTGGAAAGATAAAAAATTTAATACATCATAGTATTTGTTTTATAATTTTTAGACTTTAAATAAATTTAATTATTAATGACATCATGATGATGCAGCGATGACCTCATTATTTAATGATTTAAATAAAATGAAATGATAATGTAAAATCTATGCACTACACATGTCAAAAACATATTGTATGGGTGGATTTAGAACCCGTATCACCTTATCCTTGAATTATATCAATTTGGGACCATTTAAATCCGAAAATCATTTTCAAATAAAGTAATATTTCTTTACTTTCCAAGAGTGACCCTCCTCTCCTCTTATAAAAGGCCCCCACCTCTACCTCCTTAACCACACTACCAAAGCCTTTGGCTCGGCCAACCCCTTCCCATTTTGTCTCTCCACTTCCCTCTATTACTCCTTGAAGCCTCACATTGGGGATAAGTCTTCCCAATGATGCCTTTGAGCTCAAACCAAAGGGAGTTACCCGATTTTAAGGTAATGTCTTCACTTGAGTCTTTTGTTTTATTTTGCTTCTCCAACCCCATAAACTCTTTTTATTTATTTCTTTTGTAACAACTCCAGTATCATAAATATACTAGGATGTTTTTATAATAAGGATTCAAGCTACACTTACACACACCTACATATAATGGTTACAGAACATACTGTTTCCGTGGATGGTGAATTTATTCCTCCCGAAACGATGATTGTTCAACATTCCTTTAACACCTTCAAAGGTGGCCATTAAGATGACACTATATTTATATATGATATATAATATTTTAATGTTTTCCTTAATCTTATTTTTTTATCATTTTTGGCATACCTTTATGGTTTCCATTATGGGTAAACGCGATATCTTCATTTAAGGAAGTACGGACTACCGCCCCATCAAAGTGATTTGATTCGTTGAATACCATATGTGGGACGTATAAAGAATGGAACTATGATATTATATATGATATTATACTGGAATTATAATATACCTTCATATAATTATGATTCCATTCTATAAAATACGAAATAGAAATGAAAGTAGGGTCCATGCGTACGTACGGCTTACCATCTCCATGAACGGTGCATTTCATTTCTTACCTCTAAATGATTATGTAATATTATAAATGCATATATATACTGGATATATATTATATATATGATATATACATCATGATTATAATTCTGGATATAATGGATACATGAACAACTTGTAACTATAAAGGGCTCATTTTTTACTCAAGTACCAATGATCGTTAAAATGACCATTATTAACTTAAATAATTACATAGTGTTCATGAAATGAAAATAAGTGATATAAACGGAATAATGAACATGAAAAAGGTTATTAAACAAGTAAAAATTAACTCAAGTTTATTATTCAGGAGATTAAAGAATGACCGAGTCAAGTCGGACCCGAGGTATGGGACTTCGTCTCAATCTCCTTTCATTGAGGCATATTTTGTTTTATACACAACCTTTTTTTATATGGCGTATAAACCCCTTTGACTTTTACGTTTATTCGAAAGGAATATTTTTTATACGAAGCGTTTACTAAATGAAAAAAGGGAATGTTTTTGTCGTACCTATGTGGAGACAACGACTTCTCCGCCGTCGTGACCGTTATTTGAGTTTCAGCGTCCTCTACAAGCCAACCTGCTTTTTAAAAGAAAAATAAATATCATGTTTTACTTTTCTTTTTTTTTGGTATTGAAAATGGTTTTCATAATATTTTTATATCAATGTGTGGTATTGATATCTTTTGATTGAAAGGTGGAAATGTTATGTTTCCTCTATGCATGTTTTATGTGATACGATTATGTTGAGGTTCTTGGGCATTATTGTCATGACGGGTGGTTCTGTGATAGACTAAGGGTGGGTGATCCCGATATAGCTCTCCAATGCATTGGGTAACATGAAGGAGTAAAACGTTAAGGTTTCTCCGAAGAGATTTAGGGAATATACTCTGATGGGTAT
This sequence comes from Viscum album, assembly GCA_963277665.1. Taxonomy (NCBI): domain Eukaryota; kingdom Viridiplantae; phylum Streptophyta; class Magnoliopsida; order Santalales; family Viscaceae; genus Viscum; species Viscum album. The sequence goes on along the minus strand of OY728146.1, from coordinate 922,862,571 downwards.
TCCAAATGTAACCAAGAGGGTTACTCCCTACGTAAGAATGTTTTGAATGCCTCAAGTTACCTTGATGTCTTATGATTTCTATGATTTATTCAAGATTTGAGGAGGTATGTTAAAGTGCTTATGTTGTATGGGTAATGTATGATCTCATCCTTTTGTATATATGTACCCATGTTTCCTTTCCATATTTTTATATCCCTTACTGAGCTTTTTATGCTCATCCCTAGTTTTTTGAAATGTTTTTCACAGGTCAAGGGAAAGGTACATGATATGATGATAGTGTCAAGGAAGTGTCAAGAAAGAATCCATGTTTGATTTTAAATATGTTTCCATTGATGGGAAGGAAGAATACTATCTTTATGTAACCACTTTGTTTATATGTGGAATGTAATGCAAGTTTTATGATCAAATTCTCTAAAAGTCTAAACCCGAAAAGATCCTCAATGTGTAATCTTGTAATAACTCAAGATTAAGTAAGGTTTAAGGCTGGCGCCTTATATGAGTAGAGAAATAAACGTCTATATCCAAAGGTAACCTAAAAATTCATCTAGAATGAACTATCTGAAATGACCCACCACTATCGGAATGTCCATATGTGAAGTCCCCATTTCATTAAGATGAAAACTATCAATTTGTGTTGTAATTCCTCCCAACCCATGATACACAGCTCCCACTCTAGTTGTCTAGACATCTCATTGATCGTTGGGTTGAGAAGACCCCCCTCTAGTGATGTGAAACTCCGCCTATAGAGATAATAGTAAAAAAAGGCCTGAAAGATGGACAACTAGTCCCTTCCAAAAATGAAATTGATGTCTGTCATAACTAAGACATAGAGGTTCCACAAGATTTTACACCCACCAAACTCAAGATGACACTCCTTGGAATGATGTACGCATTCATTAATAATCTAAAACTGAGTGTCTAGCTTTATAAAATATTCAAAATTAATGATACAAAGCATACTGATCATCACAACCACAATTGATATAAAACTATGAGAATCCATTGTATCATATGTGTTAAATGCTAAAACTAATGAAACTAGAATCATACCTCTATCTATAAATGGTCTAGGATATTTTTATTACTGGTTCTACTCCACTAAAAATGTCTGACCTGTACAGTGGCCCTATGACCCTACTTAACTAACCTGATCTGATCCACATAGTTTTTGCAGAAAACTTATTTTATAGCTACCATGAACAAAACCACCTCACTATCCTGGATAGTCTTAATAAATCCAATTCCATGACATATGCGAAACTTGAAGTACTTCTCATATATGTGGAGTCATATGAGATCCCTTATCATTATCTTCTGGTGATAAATTCATGTAGAAATGTTAGATATGACACATATTGTCACGAGATAAACACTCAACTGGGTCTTTCGAGAACATAGGTCTAGTGTACCAACTCCTCCCACACTACAAGCATACCACCAGGATACCTAATGAAACATCACCTGAAATATCCCGACGACGTTTCTTGTAATTTATCGAAGGAGCACCAGCTCTGGATGTAGAACCACCTTGGCTCGTAGCTCCAACCTCCCTCATAGTTCACATGAAAACTAGTGCAAGATTTAATATATAAGTCATCGATGTAAACCTGAAGAAATTCACCTATGATCAGATGTCATACATGAGACCATCCTCGAACCACCTAGTTAGGGATAACTCGCCACGTCCTAAAAAAGGTGCAAAGCGCTGATGCTCTGTAAAATGAGAATAGTAATTCATCAAGGAAAGGGAACCCTACTCCAAATGCATGAAATCCTAGGCTCAGTCGGCCTTCAACATCTCTATGAAGGAGTAATCATAGAAGTTACAATGAAAATATTCCCAAGAGATATCCTGATGATGTCCCATCTTTGATATAACATCTCACCATCTCTCAGTAGAATCAGATGGCATGTATGTTGCGAGCATCACCCTCCTCATATGTGGAATCTCTAGATTATCGATGATAGAAAGCATGGCCTCCAACCATGACTCTATAGACTATTTTCCTCCATTCCTTGAAAAGGTGGAAGGATGCTACTGCTGGAACACCCTCATCAACAATTCCGTAGTCAGGGCAGGATTTGGGGCTCCCAGAATAGTATGTATCTTCCTAAAATAGCATTCATATAAGTACACATCATCACCAGAATCGGGTATAATAGATGGTTCAAATATGGGAATGACGGGAGGATCTATAATTATTCCCTAATCTATCATTTCTGGTGTTTGATCATTACCATCAACCAGCTGTACAACTATAGGATATCTTGGTGGATTGGCTTTTCAAGGTCAAGAGAACACCTCAGTTCAATATTATCAAACATAATGACTTATAAAAGTCAGAAAGGAACATGAGAAGAAATCATTAATGTTTTAAAAAAGAGGGTTACACGGAATTTACAACCACTACACAACATGTTCCCATAATATTTTATCATGTGCATGTACCCCTTCCAACATGGTCATGTAACACCCCATACACACGTGGTGTTCCACCTGAGACACGGAGTGTACCTAAACATTCTCTCCAACCTAAATTATTTTACATTGCTAGGACTGCACGGTTCAATCCTAGTGTAGAACTACCTGACGCATTCACCTTGGACATGGCGTACACCACTTAAGTTTCGTCCACCTATGTCGTTAGTCACACGACCAGATACACAGTTGATCACCACATAATGTGTACATATGGTACATGACATGTACATATGAAAAAAAGTTTCTTAAATAACAGAAGAATACATGGCATGTGTTCAGACCATCACACACCATTTGTTTGGGTTTCCGGATAGTAAGCTGATGAAACTTCTCTAGATCACTTAAAAACAAAGTCTTTTCTCCAATTCATGAAAAATATCTACATGTGATAGCCCATAATCCCAGTGAATAAATATTTTTCATCCTTATTCATATGATAATTTGAAAAAATAAATCATCTAATGTTCATACATGATCCCCCAATTTAGGATCCTAGAGGGCCCATAACACCTCATTGACCCAAGCATGGAATCAATCCAAATGGAACCTTATATTTAACAATACCCTATAATAATATGAATTATTTATATTAAAACATCTATCACAATATAATGAATTTATAACACCATATTTATCACAACATCATGCAATCAATAATGCACCCAAAATGGAACGAAAAGAATAAATGACATGTGATCTCTTAAAAGCGCTTATATGATGCATGGGATGGAATTCCCACATCCAGTAGAGATGAAACACAAATAGAACCATAATGATATAAATAATAAAAACAATAAACATGTGAATCAAATAATGTTGAAATCAAATAAACTTTTACAATTGCAAAACGAGAAAAATTGAAATATTCTAGGTAACATGGATTTTCCTGATACATGGATTAGCTACTCTTGGGCATAGATTATTAAAAACTACATATCCTTTCCTATCCTAGTTTATAGTATACAAATAGTAATGAAAATAAAAATAGAACATCGCCTAATGCCACTTTGTATCATCTCAGTTCCGGATGTCGCCTCATGGTTCCTCGAACCTAGTTAGTCACATGGCCTCAAGTGTGTTTCCCCAAACTGCATAGGCTACCGACATTTAGTGAGTTCCAAGGAGAGAATATATGGAAACTTTTCCGTCATTGTCATATAATACACATCAGGAGAAAAATGATAAACAATTTTTGAAGTTCTTAAACCATTCAATAGAAGTAAAAAATCAAAAGACTGAATCTAAATCCAAGAGAGAATATATATAAATTATTCATGTCTCATATGTCTTGGAAACCATAAAAACAAGTCACAATGGATTATACACAACACCGAAGCCAATTTACTATTATTTAATTAAAATCCAATATCATCACAAGCCTCAACATGGTCCAATGCCCTCCAAATCCAACAATAATCATGTATCTGATGAAGAAGGGTGGTATCCCTTATCTAAACATGTAACCATATAATCTATTTGTGTTTGAAAACATGAAACAAACACAGTATGAGATAATCCCAGAAGGTGTCCAGAAAAATATTTGTGCCTAACTGTTAGTGAATATATATATATATATAGCCAGAAATATGCAGAAATGATGCAATATACAAGGATTTACTCAAATGTAAACAATCCTCCAATTTTCAATTTCATTCTTTTATATTTATTATTCTATCCATTGAATCATGAAATCCTTGGGATCTAGCTTATGATCTATATCCCCTATTTAATAGTAACAAAACAGATGTCTTAGAATACTATCTAAACAATTAACTATGTCCGAGTCCAAGATTGTTCTTAATCATGATAGACTAATCACAGTAATTCAATTATTTGATAATGAACCTATGAGAAGGTTCTCAAATTCAAATTCCCTTGGTCAATCATAACAAAAATTCATTTAATAATGACCCTTTGGGTAGCTCTCATAGTCTATCCCCTCTGGCCTGAGAAGGTACTAATCATTTAAAAACGACCACATGGATAACTAACATGGTCAATAACCCTTTGTCAATATATCACCAAATGATTATAAATACCCACTTGGGAATATCTCATGGTCTAACCCACCCGGGCTGATGACCACAATGAATCTCTCATAGTCAATACCCTTGGGTCACCTTAACATCAAACCACACATAAATTACCCTACCTTGGGAAGCTCTAATAGTTAAATTTCTTCTTGGTCAAACATCCACAATTCATATAACAAGACTCTCATATAATCAGTAACATCATCCTAATAAAAAATGGACTATAAGGAAAGCCCAACTGACATTCATGACCCAATGACCATAATCAATAAATCAAGGGAAACATACCCATGGTGTGTCCCGTAACAAGTTACTTAACCTCATGCATAGTCAACAAACCATTATCTATCAATGAAATCATAAAGGAAAATAAACTGTATTTAATTCCAATATACTCAATATCCAAAATGTGGAAAAATCACTTTTACCATATATAATCCAAGGACAATAAAAAAAAGTAACAAACCACCTACCATAATGTTTATGGGCAATAATATTGAACATCGGACCTTGAATCGGTCTAGAATAGATTAGATCTACGAAAAGATGAAAATTTTCAACCTTCAAAAACTCACGAGAGTTGAATAATTGGAATGAAACGTTATAGGAGAATTGAGAATTCACTTGTGGGATTCCAACGCACCCTACAAAATCTTAATTGGTGTTTGGATGGAGATTTAGATGGGGTTATAAGTTATTTGGTGTTATATCACTCTCATGTATGAATCACGGGGAGAACAAGATAGTTTTATATATAATTCATGACCCCGCACCGATATATAAAATAAAAAGAAAACTACATAGTGTTTTCATTAAATGTACAAGCTATGTATTATACATAACCATCCCCCAACATAAGCGGTCCACTAGGTCACCACATATCCGTGTACTCAGCTGTTACCCAACAAGTACACAGTAGTATGTGGTTCCTAAGTACACGCCATATCCTCATAAGTACACAGAGAATACATAGAAAATTAACATTTCTTATTTTTTCCTTAAAAACTACCTGAAAAAGATCCATACCTGAAATGAAGATCTAGGTTCTTAAATGGTTCATCCATTCTACTTCATGTTTACATGGACTAAAATGGTAAAAAATACTATGTACAAACTGTTGGTTCACCTGTGGCTGAGGTGCAGCCACATTCTCATCATCTTCTTTCTGTTGGTTTCTACGAATCCAACATATTTTCATTTACTTTATTCGAATGAAAAATCCATTTATTCTAACTATTTAGTAAATAAAGGATTAGAATTTTCAAATTTACCTTATCACACATATAACAACAAGGCTTTCTAAAATTCCCTAGTTCTCCTCTATTAAACGATTTTTGAAAATTCCACCCACTTTATAAAAATTATAATTTTTTTACTATTTTGAAAAATAAAGAGTTTTTAAATAAATAATAAATAATTACACAAAATTATTTTTCAATATTATTGTGAATTGATTTCAATAAAATGATTTCATACATATCTCATTATTTAATCAACTGAAAATGAGGCTATAACTCTATGAAGTGTCCCAAAAAATTCGTGTAACCAACTACCTCGTTAGTTGATGTTTAACATTGATAGGTTAAAATCAGTTCTTATATGATATATATTTTATATTCTAAGGTCCTATCTTATTACTACCAACCCAACTCAGACACTAATAAAATTAATTTCCAACTCTATCACTAAAAAATATAATATCATTTTTCTCAAAATGTTATTTATATCAACCAATAATGACACCATTTGTAACATCCAACCCCTACTCATGGGCATGAGAAGTGACTGAGGTGCTACTATTCTATAAGTGATATCCCCCAGACAACAAAGGCTATTAATAAATTCTAAGGGATTCATAAGAAATTGGGTTATAATTTTCCCCTTTGATAATAAAAAACCCAAACAAAAATAACATTACCAAAAAAACCACTATATGATGCCAGATTTCCAAAACAATAAAATAAAATGAAACCTCACAAAATTATATCAGATTAAAATGTAGAAATGAAGACCTATATAACTCAAAGGCATAAAATAAATCTACTCAGAAACCCCAAAATGACTCTATGCTCCAACTATACATGTTGTTCCCATGGTAGTAGACAAAATCACTAAAGAAATGATATACATTCCATTTACATTTGTCTAAAAACACAACATCTGAAAACACACCAAAATCCCCAAGTAGGGGCGAGTATAAAACTCTGTGGGATTTCCCCAATTACATCCCAACTAAAACAACAGGGATAGAACATGTCAGAAATAATTATATAAAAATATATATAGATAAATATACATGAAATAATAAAAAATCATTTCAATCTGTGATATCAAAACCAATAGAGTATGATTCAAAACTATTTCACGACCATAAAACCATTTTCCCAAATCCATTTTCCAAACCCATCACGTGAGTTCTACACAACAACACATGCATGACGAGGTGAAAGTTTCATACTCATGAGTAGTATCTATCCAACCTACCAAGTCATCATAAGGTACACATGTACCGTGTTATGGACTAGCACACTCCCCTTCTTTCGGGTAATGTGAATAAAAATGTTCTCAACCCAACCATGTATGCCTAAAACCGTGTGAATCCATTTAAATATATCATTCCTCTTATTGAAAAAAATCAATAAATAGTACATTGAATAATCAATTTCCAAAAACAATTCTCCATGTTTCAAATCAAATCCCAAAATATAAAAAGTGTTAAATTATAATTATTAGCAACATAGTTTTTCACTGAACTATCAAATTCCCATTGTTTCCCAAAACCATCAGGAAATATTTTTTCCATCATATTATACATTTATTTCATTACAAATTTTACAAATTAGATAAATTTTTAAAAATGGGATAATGTTAAAATCAATAGGAATTGATTGTCAACCCATTAACCTCACAACCCTAGGAATCCCCATTGAATGGTTTAAAACTCCAAAGAAATTGAAATTGAATCTCATTGAAATGTCCATAGATATTGTTATCTATTATCTAGAAAACAATATATCATCAATACATTCATCCCAACAAATTGATAAATAACCAATGCATTATATCCATAAATGTAATATAGGGAATACGAGTAAAACTAAGGAAAACATCTAATAATGGACACCTAATATGGAATCTAGGCCTCTAATGCACATAGATTCTCCTATGAATCACTCCCAAATGAAAAAAAATAATTTTATTTAAATCTCTTAAAAGGAGAGGAATTAGGTTTATGAATTTATTAGGTAAAAATGTGTCATTACAGGTGTAAAATTAGTGATATATAAAAAACATGTAAATAATATTTAATGATAAACCGTTATGGTGCATGCATTGAAAAACCACGGTTTTACTGTGCACTGGACACATAATCTATACCCACAACACATAGTTCTCTCTAAATCGTTAGATAAATTTTCCACCATCCTTTCTAAATACCTATGTCAAATAGTGAATTGATTATATTGGGTTACTTAATATTTTTAAAATCATGTGTTCCTATCATTGCGCCTAACCTATGCTGATTATTTCCGTTTAATGGTTTTATTAGAGGTGTTTAAACATTTCTACTAAAAGATACAAAACCATAGATCTAAGAATGTTATTTTAATACTTATAAAACATATACAGGATCCCTAAAACATTACACAATAGCATTATATCATTAAAATGAATTAATAATATGATATATACATTAAACTGGGTGTGCTACAACCATTCCGCCACAATCCTCGGAATAACAACACAATCATTCCACAGAAAAAATCACGGTGATCTGAAACATGAATCAAATGCTCATCAAAGAAATCATTATAATGAAGATCAACGTCATCGACATCAATCCCATGATAAATATTGTGATGATACTATTAATGTTGTGAATCATGAACAAAATTATAAAATGAACTATACCATAAAGGATGATCCAATTGAAACGTCATAGTTTCGATCCTCTCTAAAATATTAAAAAGTATGAAAATCCTAGGAGGAAACATTCCCTAACATTAAATTATATTTTGACCCAATCTTAGTAACTCCCAATAGAATGAATGGATAACCCACTAAAAACACAATATTTCCTCTACATCAAACAAAATAATACATTTCTTTGTTATGATGTCTCTATTAATTTTATAATCAACTAACAATAATCTTATATTTCTTGCATAACACGCCATCCTAAAAACACTGACTCACATACCTCAATTCAACCAAATAGTGATCTGTATAGGCTACTAGAGAGTGTTATGTATGGATCCATGTTAATATTCTCATCACAACTAATCTTATAGAACATAAGTAGTTTTGTGTGATTCTCCCATGATCTACCGATGTATATGATGCATTCCCTCACCATATCCTCTAGAACCAAGATAGTATGCTTGATGTGTAGTTCTAAATATGGTTTGGAATGCATACTCAGAAACACCTAAGTACCTAATCCCTTTTGCAAGACATTCAATAAGCATAAAGTAAAATTGAGATCACATTTTGAAAATAAATGTTGTGGAATCCCATGAAAATTAACAATCTCTTAAACATACATATCACAAAATTGGAAATCTGTGAATGAATCTATAAAATAAATGAAATGAGATACATTCTTCTACTTATCCACAATAACCCTTTTAATTCATTATTATAAAGGATCATTTGATGTCCCACCAAAAAATCAATGGTAATGTGATCCCAAAAACATTTTTTATTGGGAAACAACATTAACTGACCACCATGTCATTGATATTTAGCCTTCACATACGGAAAATTATAGCATTGTGTCTCAAAACATGAAACCTCTATATTCATTCCTAGACACTAATATTTACTAAAATGGTCATGGTACATTTTTTGACAAACACGTGTATACTACCTAATTTGAGGAATGAAACTCAAACATCGTATACTCTCATAAAAAAGTACACACAAAGACATGACCAAAAAAATAAATGATATTGTCCTCATTAATTTCATAATCATAAGGATACTCCTCACCTTCAAGTCTTCACCTCAAGGATAAACACTCTAGATCCATATATTAACATTACATAATCACGGTAATATGTATGGAATCCACTGATAAGGGAATTAGGTTCAACATCCGCTATAATGGAATATCCACTATATGCTTCTTAGAGAACAATGCCCTAATTTTATAATCTAAACTAGACTCATGTGCTAATTCTGTTTGTGTCTTCCAGCTCAAAGATTTGTCAACCTTTTTTTTTCATTGCTGAGTTAGATGATAGCTCAAATTAAATTAATATTATTTACTCAAAGCATATCAACTTCCAGAGATATATATCTTAGGGTGAAAATTTATACTTTAAACTTTTGTTCTTAATATAAACAAAAAACCATTCATCCAAAGGTTAATTCCACTAACACTTTAAATCATAAACCACTACAACTGACTCGAGACCATTCGTAGGATATGTGAATCATAGTAACCTCAATTTTTATGATCCATTCACCATTACATGATATCCCTTCATCAACACTTCTCCATGTCTAACCATAGATATGTAAAAAAACTACATATATTCCTCTCCCATCTCATGCAGGGTCAAAATTGGTGTTTTATAAAAATGATTATTTACCTCATAGAAGGTATCATCACATGATCAAGACCATTCAAACTTAAAACAATTTTTTGTAATGTCTGAAATAAGAATTACTAAGCGGGTTATTTCTCAATTAATACTCTATAATAGAACACTAAACCCAATAGAATTTGTATAAAAAAAATTCTTGGGGTGATCGAAAAATGTAAATTCCCGAACATTATCTGGGTCAACAAACACAACTTCCTTATAGATAATTTGATCCATGAAATTTAACAAGTGGTTCTAGAAACTACACATAGATATCTCTAGGTATAGACTATGCTCTATCAATGTAATAAATATTATTTATCTATTTTTTTCATGATCATCATGTGTCTATAATGACAATATGATTTCCTAGATGATAACAACAAAAACCCAATCAATGTTTTTGTTGAATATTCTGTTCATTTAGTCTAGTAACTTAGATGGAGTGGTTGTTAATTCCAATCAAATTATAATTAACTTGGAATATCTATACGAGCTCCACAAAGTAGTGTATGGTGTATGAAAAAGAATCATTATAATCTAATGATAATATAAATTGAAATCAATATAGAATAGCACACATGAACCCCTCATCATGTTAAAACTATCATCAATACATGGAAGGAAATACAATATATTCACCACAATATGGTTCAACATAGGTTAATCATCACATAAATAAAACATTATATCTTCCTTATATGAAAAAAACAAGAAACAATATGTTCCGATACTTGGAATGATGGATCCATTATTCACTAACTCCTCCGATATAGTCTTGGTTTCTTAATTCTATACTAGTTACATTTGGTTGAAATGATGAGAAAATGGTTCTCCTCCAAGAATTATCTCAATTGTAAACTAAACATCTCTCTCGATTATTTCCCTAATAAGTATTTAGGAAAAAACTCTTTAATCCAATCCCCACTTGGATGAAATACATCATGTTTCAAAACCCATTAATCTAATAAAATTCCCAAAACATCAATGGTGATCTCCCTTAGGCACAGATAAACTAGACTCAGATGACCTACCCAGATATCCCATCATCCATTTTGTGCATATCAAATACCAATGTGATATGTCAAATTTAATATCATATAGAAATGATAGATGTGGGATCAGTACGACACCTTAAAATCCTTACACAAAAATATTTAAAAATGTAACATATCATGTATATACAAATCCCAAAAGAAAATATACTCACCAAACTCAAGAGAAATCCCCATTCATAATCATAAGTCCCTCATCCACACTCACAATAGTGAGTTGATCATCATAACCCCACACAAAAACTCTACCATGAAACTAAAAAAATCAAATGCTGTTCAGATATAAAATAATTAGAGGATAATTTATCCTATAAATTCGTAGAATAAAAATAATCTAAAAGAACTATACATATGATTTCAATGGACCAACATTTCTATCAAAAATTGTATGATGAACTGCATACAACTATTCTTTCCCTATTTTCTGCGCTCTACCTTGTGTCCCATGGGATGTAATGCACTATGGATTTGGGTTATATTTCCCTAATGTACAATTTCTAATGCACTAGTTAGCATGGAGAGTAGAACTTCTACATCCAAAATGATATGGGGTAGAATAACCAATTACATTAATCTGGGTCAGTCTATATCCTATATCACTACCTTACAAAATAGGGTTCCTAAAGTTCCTATGTAATTGTCCCATCTTTCCACCATATTGGAACACCACTGGTGGTTGGAGACACATTCTATTACTATGACCAGACCAACCACAATAATTGTTGAACCTTCAATTATGGCCCTATTTAATTGATCATTCTCTCTAGATATTATTTTTACCACTAAAATTGTATTGGTTTTCATAGTGAACCTTCCTATCCTCATAAGTTGTACCTTATACTGATCCAATAGAAGCCACGTATCCACCACCAGAATACTTCTTTTGATTCCTCTCATAATTGAAATCATATTTCTCTACGTCAACAAACCTATTCAATAGGATGATATAAACATGGGATATAGTCTCCCATTTATGTATCTGTTAATGAAATATCACAACAACTACCTCATCTCTTTGAAACACAATGAAAATATTTGTCATGTCAGTGAAGCTGTCGGCTTGGGGCACTATAGACATGCTTCCACGAGTTATCCCCATATACTATTCTTCCTGTCAGTGTCTCATCATCTCAAAATATAAGTGTTCCATAAATCATTATAAGAAATACTTCCATAAAATTACCTAAATCATTTCATCCCATGCATGAATATACAACAATATATTCAATAGTCCGTACAAAATATATGACGCAAATATTACACTTTTATTTCACAATGTCTCTAAACAATAAAATATTGTCATGAGTCCCTTAATGCAAAACTCCACTTCCTCGGAGCCACCGTGGTCATGAACATCATATGGTTCATCAATAGAAACACCGAGATAATATTAGATATATTAAACACATATTTCCCAGGGTCACTCTCCCTGAAATAAATATTTTGAGAGATGCACTCAAAAAACTACTCTTTCTCTCATTTACATGGAACTATTGGAGCCACTTGTCCAACTATTAGATGAAAAATTCCATTAATGTCCATATATTATTTTACCAAAAGCTGTCACCATATAGTAATGCCTCTAAAATTCCAAAAAAACACATCTTTGGACATATTAAATAAGATATATTCACAGAAATCCAAAACAATAAATCCATCAAACACTATTTAATGGACAAAAATGTTACACTAACACTACCCTAAACTATCTCTACCATTGGTCATGGGTATAATAGGGTGAAAAAAATTCATTCTCACAGGTTTCCAATTAGACACTCTTATTTATCCTTTTAAAATTACAAAACATGAAATCAATTATCTATTATAATTTCATAATTAGGGTACATTTTTTAAATTTCCAAAATAAATAAAAAATTTCACTTCCCAAAAACCACTCATTACATTAGTTTATATGTGTTCCTAATATTAGGCATGTAACATAATTCCCTAAGTTACTATAATTATGAATAAATAATAATTTCTCATTCTATAATGGTTGATAATTAAAATCTAAAAAAAATAACATCACAAAAATCATTCATCACCCATGTTGAATTAACATTCAACTATAATAGTAAGAATAAAGAGAAAAATCCCACCATGGGATCTTTAGTTCCCCCCACCCCCATATGGGTTAGTTATTACCATAAACGAGCTCATGACCAATGAATTAATTATTGTAGTCTTTAATTTAGCATTTAGAAATAATGAAATGAACAAAAATAAAACCCCCTCTTGTACCACATTGTATCATATAGACCTCGGTACCATACACTGGTGCCCCAATCTGGTTCACTACATGACATCGACAACACCTAACCATACTCTATAGGCTTACAACTACCATTGAGGGTGTAATATGTTATTTAGGGAGAGTAGAACCTATTAATCAAAGTAATACAATATCATAAATCAAAATATAATGTTACCAAAATGATAATAACCAATAACAAATAAAGAACAAGAATCACATAATGAATCCCAAAATAGGTGAAATGGCCATAAATCAAAGCAGTATGCATGTAATTTGATATATATGGTGATGTATGAAATGGAAAGTAAAAATAATGAAATATTTACATCTCTTATGGAGTTCCAACATCAAATATGGTTTCATCATCCAAGCTTCTTAATGAATCCTAATATAGCCATATAACATATGGATCTTTCTCTTTTCTTTCCCTCCAAACATTAATTATGTTTGAGTACAATTTATTATCTTCAGTAGGGTGTGAAAATTCCATGATAGTGAACCACCAAATAAATTTAATGAAATATACATTCTATAATAGATTTTTCTGTCATATAAATAATAAATGATGGAATGATAAATAAATAGGATTAAAATTTATTATATTTTCCAACCACATTAGGCCTCTAGACGAAAGAGACAGCAAAGATAATCTGATCTTATTTGTCTCACACCAGAGTCTGAACCATACACCATATGTATTTCACAATTTATTTCTTCATAGGATTTTATTATTTAAATTATCTCAAATTTCATTTCAATAGCCAATAGAATCACCCACGGTACCATTATCATGAATACATGGTGCGTTATTTTATAATAGTTTTCTTGGGTACTTATATCATTAGTCTAGCATATATTTCATGGGTAAATAAATCACAGGTCTATCCCAAAAATCATAGTTACTTGGATCATCAGTCCATCACCAATTCACATGTATACATCGGGGGACTAGTGCATTAGTCTGGAACACAATTGTTAATTGGGGTATCAATCCAACACCCACACCTCATTCATGATATATATATATATATATGGGTTTAACATTACTGACCCTTTTTAAACAATTCTAGAAAAATTTAACCATTTCATTTATCAAACACAACCATAGTGATTTACTTTTCACATAAGAAACAACATGGGTAATCCACCATTAATCCATTTATCATTGATTATTGGAGAAATATATAACCTATTAAGGTTAAGGAAAAAATCCCATTAAATTTCATCATAAAAAATTGTGATAAGAATTTAGTTCAAAATCAATAAACACAATATTTCCCCTTTTTTAGTTCATAATTATTAATTTAATGATTATTTTCACACCACATGGAATTCAATCAAGCCAGATCCCATAATACCTAATGAACTAAATGGGATTCGATAAGGGTATCTAAATTTTTGGTATTTCAAATAAATTTTTTAATTTAAATTAAATTTCATAACGTGGAAAGATAAAGATACAATTACAGACAAGAGATAGGCATCAAGTATATGGTAAATAACATATAGGTCACTTACCTTACATTCATTGATGAATGATATCCCAACCTTATCCATTAATTCCATATATAAAATTTAATATCAAAATAAAAAATACGATCTTAGAAAAAAACTATGATCATGTTCAAATGAAACAACATCCATAAAAAATGAGATCTATGTAACAACCAGAGTTTAAAAAAATAAACCCCCCCCTGAAATTTAATTAAATACATTTTGTTATGTATTGGATATAAGAAAAAAATGAAATTATTTGGTTTTATATTATCTTATCTAATTTCAAATACCATTAAAAATCATTTCAATCTATAATATAGTGGTTGAACATTGATCATTTTATTAGAATAAATATACGGTTTTAACAAATCAAATTGACATTAGAAAATGATGTGATAACCTCAACCAGTAGGATCATAACCTATAAAACCCATTTATCTGATCTTATGAGGGAGATAAAATAACCAGTTTCTTCCCTTGACAAAACTCAAACTGATATTCAACAACTTATGGATAAGAAAATGATTTATGGGAGAAGTTAAAGCTCATCGAGATGACAATCCAAACCTTTTGTGATGAACCACCAGTTGAAATTATAACCATCGCACACCATACCCTTATAGAATTTACTAATTTATTAAAGTTATACAAATCATGCCAATAGCAATTTTAATATTTATACATTATTTTTAATAGAATAATGGTTTTATTTACTTATTTTTATTTTTATTTTATTTGTGATTATTTTTTATACATTTCAATAGAAATTGTATTTTTTTGTTTATATTAAAATTTAATTAAGAAAATTATTATTATTAATTAATTTTTATGAAGTAAATTATATTTTCATTAATTATTATTTGTAAATAGTTTCTATCAAATATAAATGTTATTATAATTTTTATAAAGTAAAATGTAATTTTTCTATGTGCCTGAATTGTTTTTTTAAACACCCAAAATATCACAATAAATGTCAATTTTATGTGAAAATTAAAAAATTAAATATTAAGAAATTTATATGTATAAAATAAATATTATTTTTTTAATCATAATAGTGAAATTATTTAAATCCAACTATTTATAATTTTCAAAGACAAAAAACATTTCCGGTATAAATATAAATATATACAGTGTATTATGCCATCATAAGGACCCTGAAATGATGTAATAATATTATAAATGGTATCCATGAAAATTTATATATTTTCATTTTAAAATAATTTTATTATAATTGTATTTTATTAATTTTATAAATAATTTATTAATACTCTAAAACATATATTATATTTTAATGTTTTAAAATTATTTTTTAAGTACATGGATCACATACACATCACCATGTGTAATGTTTTAATATTATCATTCTATGTCCTTTTAAAAAAATAAAACTGAATCAATTATTCTAAAACCACTGTAAAAAACATGGCATGGTTTTTTTGTATTGTTTATTTTATTTTATAGAGACCAAAACACATGTTTCAAAAAAAATACTCCCCTCTCCTTTCCAATGTAAACCCACCAATGATCCCCATTCTCGTCACTAAAAAACGGATTAGGTGAAAACTCTTTCCTCTCATCTCTAGAGTCCATTAATGTTTATGAAAGCTCCCAGGAAGCTCCTATCATGCTTTTGGAATCACTCTCTAAATATAAGGGAAGTTTTCCTTCTCCTCTTTATTCAAGTATCATCATTATAATATTCCATTTTTCTCTAATTCATAATAATGGGATCTATTGTTACATATCCCCTTACATCCCTTATGATTTTTTAATGATCATATTCCCCATTCTTTCTCCTTAATCCCTCCCATGATCATTTATACACAAACATTATACTGCCAAAATTTCACCACACATTTCTATTGTAATCAAATTTATTGTAACATCCCAACCTAACAGACCAATAATATAGTTTCTAGGATTCTGGGTCATGTTGCCTCAAGTGTGCCTCCACATATGCCAGAGCATTCCGACTATTACGGAGGGGGTAAGGAGGTGATAATATAAAGACAATAACATAATGGCCAGAGTAGTTCAAAGGTATATGAAATGATAAATAATATAAAATAGTGTATTGAGAAATAAATGAATTCTAGGTAAATAAATGAATAATAGAAACTAAATATAAAAAATCCCCAATGAAAAAAATACATAAATACTACATTTCTATAAGATGTTTTAATAATCTAAAACCGAAGACATATAGTATGATAAATGATATAATATAGAAAATAAATGATGAAAAGAATAAAATTCTCTAAGGGTTAACTCCATGATCATCATGAGCATCACGTTAGGAATGTTCTCCAAACTCTTAGGTAATAGCTAAACATCATAAGAAATCAACTATAGTCCTGTAAACACAATGTCTACTAGGGAATCCATGTGAAATATAAACCTAAGAAGGGTGTGAGAAAAAAAACCTAGTAGGTTACCATAGACGACATTTAAAAATGAATCAAGTCTATGAATAAAAATTAACTTAATGAGTGTTGGTATAATGAATAATAAAATGAATAGAATAAATAAATATCTTCTAAGTCATGTTCTGGAAGAACACTTGGGGGATCTACTTGCTTCAGCTAATGTCCAGAATATGAATTTGATCAGATACCATACATATATACACTAATAATATATATATATATATCTTTGTGTGTGTGTCAATAATATACTTATATATTGAATCCAATTATATGAACAATTTACGTCTGAATATAAGTGTTCATATTCCAAGAATAATAGGTTCTAGATGGACTGGGCGTATCTCTATGAGCCATAACCAGCCTGAATGAGACCATAAGCTCAAGCCAAAGGGTACGTACCCTACATCTCAAAATGAGTTGGAGACAGAATGATCATCACATGATATGCAAAGTGTTTCTTCCTTTAAACCCTCTAATTGTAGTGAGTGCATCATCATGTCAACACTCAACAAGGGACGTGGTGTTTCATGCCCACCATCCCTGAAGTATCACTAGCGTGAGACAGCATAAATCAACACCTGATGTAAGGGAACATGATTCATACATGCTCAGCAGAACTCTTACCATCGTTCTATAATCATATCCAAATAATATTAATAGTTATTGAATCCATGAGTTAGTACCTATTTTTCTCTACACATAATAATCAAAATTATAACTAAGTGATTCATAAACATAACATTTTACAGAAGCTGGGCTTATTTAATTATTACATGGGTCATGTTTGAACCACAAAATTCAATTACATTTAATATATTAAAGACATTAAAACAATTCTAATACATTCAATCCAATATAAGCATGGCATTACAATTAAAACAATTAAAGCAATTAGAAAAAGAAATCCACTATGTTAGTAAATTCAATTTATATCAAATAAAACATTTTAAGAAACAATTATCTTGTTTAAATATTAAATTAATGATATGATATTTTATAAATTGAAAAAAATGCAACTCATTTTATATGGTTTGATTGTGAAATCAAAAGATTCCATCAACCAACAGAGTAATTACCCATATAGAAATTTTCATTTCTAAGACAAGACAAGCTCTTAGGAGGTTCTTTCCCATTAATCATCTAGGTAGAAGTGTCCAAGAACGCACTATGGGTGTGAAATGGTTCAATGAACAATTATATTGAATGATGAAAACTCCATTTAAATATAATAGGAGAGTACATTTACTATCATTCATCATAACAAAAAATGACATCTATGCATTGGAAACAACCAATACATAAGGAAAAAATGATTTTGAATCACTAACCATAACCTTCCAATTTCAAAGACAACACCCCTCATCATAGGGTTGTTATTTTTAAATCATGTAATTTTTTAATAAAAAATCCATTTGGTTAATCATTCTTCACATTCAAGAATCCTAATTCAATTTATCAAGATGAATTTGAGTAAGGTATTAAACATGTAAAAAATATATAAGTTTATTCCAATAATATCAAAGGTTCTATAATTAATTTCTTTCCTCAATAAACTATTTATGATTATTAAAATTCTATTACAACCCCAAACGAATTATTAAGTGGAATCATGTATATTTAATTATTTTAAAAATGAGTAAACATTTCACTTGACACACTCATGGGGTGTCATTAAATGAGATCAAAAAACACATATCCATTAATCCAGTATCATTTGGTGTATAAAAAGGTGGAATGATCAATTTCATATAATGAAGTTAATAAAAATGGGGTTCTCCATAAAATCCAATGCATGCTACACGGACACTATTAATTAATTTAAGTAATTTTGAGAAAATGTCTGAGACCACCTACCTTAGGCTTATTATGTATCACTTTTCAAATATCAATCTCGGATTGGGTCCGGTTTGGATTAAATCTACAAAATTTTCACCCACCCTCAAAATTTGGAAAATTATAATTCACTAAAATTGATCTATAGATTGAATTAAGAACATGATATATATTAGGGAGGACTTAAGAGATTACAGATTGAAATCCAAAGAGACCAATAGTGTTGGATTCGAATGATAGAAGGATAAGATATCATAATGCCTTGATTAGGCTTTGAGAAGGAATCAGATGGCTCACGGATAGCCTCACACAGATGTAGAAGGAAGAAAGAATTTCATAAAAGTTAAATCAAGTAAATTAAGGTAATTTTACTCCTTTTAACCTTAATGATTTGATCACGTGATGTGCCTCCACGGGTTTTCCAAACAGTCCTACAACCATGCGATTTACATTGTGATCATATTACATAAGTGGAACTACCAATGTGGCATATGTGCATGGTTTGATTATACTATATAGGCCATTGTGGGGCATTTATGATCAACTCAAAAAGTCCACATGTTTTTCTATTGATCCCCACATGGTTTCAGACTAACTATGCACCTCTATCAAAACACCCAACCCATTAATTTCGATCTCCCGACACTATGAAAACATAATAAGAAACTTAAGGGACCCCTAAGGCAAGTATAAATTTCAAAAAATAAAAAATTTAAGTGTTATAATTTTTAATTTTTAAATAAAAATATTTGTTTAAAGAACAACTCATCCAGTGAATGAAAAATATCAATTTCTCATGGAATTTTACCATAGCGCAAAAACTAGGGTCGTTCAATCCTCCCAACCTTATAACATTATATCCCCAACAAGACTATGAGAGAATACAATAAATAACCTAACTTACAAGGACATGTATGATTTTTTCAAATAGTCATGGTGAATTTAAAAGTACCCAACACACCTACATGAACTACTTGAGAATATGGAACATAGGCCTCCAAAATCCAATACAACCCTCCTTCAATTGAAAAATCAAAATGATGCTTACACTAACCTATTTAACTATAAAAATGATCATTTCATCATATTTTTAAGCATCTAGATGAAGGTACACCTCACCAAAGGACATGAAATTAGAAAGGGGAAAATTATGAAACACAGAAGCTCCACCGTAGTAATTTCATATAAATTATTCCCCTAAGCATTCTAATGATTCTCCAGGAATGATTATATATCTAAGAAAACTCGACTTCATCTAATGCCATATTTGGGACATCATCAAAAAGAAATGATCAATATCCCTTCTACCAAACTAAAATTGGTCACATTATCTTTCCTCTAATGATATAACTAACAATTTGACTACACCCACCTTCACTCGACAATATTCGTAAAGAAGTTCTCCATCGACCATAATATCGAACAAGAAATAAAATAGGTCAAGACACTTCTAAATGACAATTCAAAAGATGAAAGGCTTACATGACTTGTGTATTACAACAAAAACTAAAATTCATTAATCCAAGGCATACTTTATTTAAAATTATCACATAAACCAAATCCCATAACTGACATTCATTTGTGTTTTGTGGAAAATCCATCACCTTCCCATTTAATCTATCATGACACATCTGGAATTAGGACGTTATCTTGATCCATTCAACTAGAATCATTATCCATTTTTAAAAAACACCATGGATCTTGAAAATTAGGCTACGATAACCTATGATTCAATGGACGATGTTCCATGTAACTAAACGAATGTAGGCTATAATCCATGTTTACAAGTGAGAAATTGATCAAAGGCCATATATTCAACATCAAACCATTGTTTAAGCCTAGATCAGTATCCTTCTAGAGGTCAAGATAGTGGAAAATGGATGGTGTCTAAGAGTTTTCACAATTAGTTTCTACACTAGAGCTTAGGTATCACTCCAAACTAACCATGAGTTGATAAAACCACATGTATATGGTGGAATATAAAGAAAAACACCATAAAAAAGCCTGAACGCTTTTATGATTGTATCACACTGTATAAATGATGCTCTATTAGCATATCAAGGGCAATTTCAAGATAGGGGACCTGTTTTTTGCTAAACCATTGTAAAATAAGATGATTTAATACTTACCAACCAACCAAGATACCAAAATTAGAACATTATAAACAATATTGCACAACATCATTAGGTAGGAACATGACATCAACTACTGAAACATCACCAATAACTGATCACAATCTTTCACCACGTGAGGCATCCCATGATTAATAATTTTTTTAACCACCGATATACATTCCAAACCAATGGTGTTTCACATAGGGTACATGAATGACCTACCAAATCAATGTCATTTCACCGAGAATTAAGTAAAATGATTCCACCTTTTTTTCATCAACAATATTCAATAAAAGCTACCATTTCTAAATTGACATCTTTAATTCATTCCCTTATACTCATATGGAGACATATTCAAGAGAACTAACATGACTCTCCACATCTTTAATAGATTCCCAATGGTCGAAATAAGAGAAATAACATCCATTCATAATATTAGAAGATCCAATTAAAGATTAATTTTTTTTTATTTCTCCTAATAGTCCGGATCACCATGTCACAACATCATAAAATTTGGAATGAAATCATGAACAAACATCATAATGTAAAAACACCTAGTCCACTAGATGTTATACTAATCATTGGGGAGAATTGATTCTATTATCTCAGAGGTCACTCTAGTGAAAAGATTAATTGGTAACGTATTTAACTCCTCATGGAAGAACTATTCAACTAAATTCAACCAGTTGGTTAATACATTTAACAACTCTATGTGTACCACATATATCAATGCATACAACCCCACAATATAGAAATCTTGGCAAATAATCCTGAATACATCCCATAGTCTATCTTCCCTATAAATTTATATATTTAATGCCTCATGCAGAATAACTGTCTAAAAGTCTCATCACCTCATAGAACTATAAAACATAATGGTAAACTATTTGGTCTCCCATGGAAGGAAATATTAGGTCACAATACCTACTAATGTCCAACCATTCCCTATGCATGTATAACATACTAAAAACAAGCATTACTTGATTCTCAATCCCATATCAAGGTTTATGAATAACATGACCATCCATCAGAAAAAGGGTTTCATTTAAGATTTCAGAGTCCCACTAGGGACAATGGCACCCAAAATTAACCATATGGTAGAAAGATCATGATATTTAGAAAGGAATATCATCTCTAAGGGTGATATAAGATTGGATATCCCCATACAAAATCAAAAGTGTTATACCTAAAACTGGGTAATGTAAAACATAAGTCACTACGCATAAGAACCTATCACATAAGCCCTTTCAAAAAAGGAAATAGTCTATAAAAAATGCTAATGTTTTCATTCAAAACATACTCATAGAGTCACTTAAACTACCATTACATGATGTTTTGTAAAATGGAAGCCACCTAAGGTTCCATTTTATGGCCATTTCATTGATTCACATTTAATTATTAATCATTTAAAATAATCCATAAAGAACATCTGGTAATAATTATAAAAATAATCTCTTGGTAAAAAATATAATTATCACCATAAGAAAAAATTGGAAACTCACATAAAATTCCGAATTAAGACATTAACAATTTATTCGCATCCTTTCATACACTAAGAAATTTATCAATTAAATTTATTTTAATTTATAAAATATAAGGTGATATATTAGGGTCCCATGATGTAAACCTAGGTTCATAAAAATGCACCTCGATATCTATTTATTAATTATTAAAGTTTCAAAACCCCCATAGTGGGTTATCTTATAAGGAACATTCCCCAACCCACTAAATTGGGCCCATATGTGTATTTAAGAACTTATCTAAAACATTTAAGATTAAAATTAACCATTGATTAAATTTAAAACCATTTAAAAACATATATCATGATCATATATAATAGTTTAGATATATGGGTGGCCATCTACCACACGATAAAGTGACCATACACTTTATATGTTGGCATTTGGATCCCATTAATTGAAACAAATTTCACATTTCCCATTATGTTTTAGTAGATTGTAAATTTTACAATGGTCTCTAATTATTATAAATTCTCAAAGATGGATTGAGAATATGAGTTAACATTTCTTGATTATAAGGTTCCCATACACATTACAATAGAAAATAGGCTCATATTTAATTGAAAAAAATTTAATTTTTAAATTCATAATCATTAAGCCTTCTAATTTTATCATACGCCTTAATTTTTTTTAAATTTTAATGAATATTTGAGTTCATGGGATAACTTTTTTCAATCATTAGGCCTTCATACTCTTTATAATTAAAAACTGATCTAGTTTATTTTCAACCCATATATTTGTAGCATGATACCATTTAAATATATAAAAATCAACTCTAGGAATGTTATCATATGTACTGACACAAAATAATGTGTTAATAAACATAAAGCATCTTATATAGACCATATATACAAAATATACATGCTACATGGAATAAAATTACCTAAACAATGAAATAGTTGAACGTTCTAAATGAATCTTCCAAACATGTTATATATGATTGAATGCTAAGGAAGAAAAGAACATGAGATGAAACTTAAGGCAGACAACTGAAGTCAGCATGAAACTCAATAAATTAAACTACATGGCATGTTATTTTATATATTCCTATTATGAACCATGTAATTATTCATCCATTCCATACTAGGCCAAGGGTAAAATACTAAATAATTCTTAAACTGATATGTAGTGGAAAATACACCATTTATTAAAGGATAAATAGTAATAAATTATAACATCACATAGTATAGAAACAATCTCAGCCCTAAGAAACTTGAATTCCCCCAATAAGTGGTTTAATTAGTCCAAGACTCAACTATTTACTTCGCACTGACACATTCTTAGTCTCCTTAATAATAAAAATAATAATAAAACTATAGAAAAAACAATACATTTTGAAACCACTTTGTAACATCTTAACCTTTCCAGCCACTAATACGGTAGTAATACTAGTGGCTCACATGCCCTCAAGTGCACCATCTCATATACCATAGGATGTCATCTAGCAGTGAGGGTGTAAGGAGGTGATAATAGGGAGACTATAACATCATTATCAGTGTATCACAATGGTATATTAGATAATAAATAATAGTTTATAGTGGAAGAATTAATAAATGATTTAAAGAGCTGTGAAAAAATAATATAACCTGAATATAAACAATGGACAATGAAAATATTCAAAATGCATACATTCACAGATAATGATATAAAAAACTAAAAACAGAAGTCACATAGTAGTGATCACGATGTAGTAGAGTACATGAATAACAAGAAGAAACGACATACCCAAAAGTGAACACAACTAGAATATGGAGCTCTTACTTAGACATGTGTTCCTAACTCCTAGGCTCTAGCTAAAAACACATGAAAATTACCACGGACCTACAGATATTATGTAAACTCAGGTACACCGGTGCAATGGCGGCCCAAAAAGGGTGTGATATATATATCCCAGTAGGTTACCAACTATATTTTATACAACTGAATCCAATATATGAAACTAAATTAATGAAGTGTGCATGTATAATTAATAATGAACAGAACTGAATAAATAGAAAAACCATGATCCAGTTCATAAAAGGCACCAGGTGGCTCTAACTACTTTAGCACTTTGTTGGAATATGCAATTGATCTGGTACGATACATATATATTATTAATATATGTATATGTTTATGTATGTGTGTGAGTGTGGGTGTGTGTTTTCATAATACAGTTATATATTTAATCATCCTATATAAACCTATTATGTATCCACATAGATGTCCATATACCTAGAATACAAGTTAATGGATGGACCGAGCGTAACACAGTCATCCATAACTAGTCTGAACATGCGAATATATTCTATCTAAAGGGTATAATCCCTACATATCATAAGTTTTGGGAGACTTCATGCTCATAACTTGAGATTATGAGTGTTCCATCATTACAACACATGAATAGTAGTGAGTGTGTCGTCATGTCAACACTCATGAAGGGACATGGTGCATCATATCCCCATACCTGATGTATCAATACTATAAGACATCATGAATTAACACCTGATTATAGAGGGTTTGATTCCCCCATTATCATCAGAACCCTGAATATTGTTCCAGAAAATATATCAACGGATAATAATATAATAATAATAATGACATCAGCGATGAGGCAGTACCTCTCATGATCTACATTTAGTAAACTCAATTATAACTAAGGGAATCACAAATTTAAAATTTGACATACTCTGTTCTTATTTAATTATATAATTGGATGTGGTCGAACAACCCAATTCAATTCTATATATTTTTTTCATGACATAACAATCTTCTTAAATAAATCCATTAAATATAAAAATGAAATAACATTTAAAAAAATTAAAAAAGTAGAGGATGGAAATTCATCATGTCACTCCATTCCATTTATATCAGAAAACACAGTTAATGAAAAATCCATCATGATTAACGATTTATTTAATGGAATTTCGTTGGATCTATTGAAAATAAGACTACTAATTACACAATTTTCTAGGAGGAACTTAGAAGATTCCATGAAAAAGCTGAGCAATTTCCTACATGATAAATATCTGTTATAAAGAAAAGTTAATAACTTTTTAAGTTTGTTGTACTTTAGACATTTGGGTAGTAATGTATAATAATGCACATAGGAGATGATATTTCCCAATGATCATATATAAAAAAAGAGAAAAATACTTTTAAATATAACTGGATAGTCCATGTGCTAACATGACTCATAAAAAATAATGATATAAAATCCTTGGAAACTCCCATGCTATAAGGAAATGAAAAATTTAAAATCACTGATGATTACTATGATATTTTGAAGCCATCACACTTCATCCGAGGGGTTTTTATTATAAATAGATTATATTATTTAATAAAAATGATTGGGTCAAACATGATTCCTATTCTAGAATCGTAATAGAATTTATCAATAAGAATCCTAATAAGGTATCAGCTATTGAAAAAATAAATTTAATATTCTTCCAAGAGCATAAGAGGTTATATGATTAATTGGGTTCCTCAATAAAGCGTTTATGAGTGATAAAATTCAATTATTACCGAATACTAATGCTTAGGATGCATTACATACATTAAATTCAGTAAATAATATGGGTAAATGTCACTTTGGACACCTATTGGATGTCCTTATATGAGATCATCAACCTGTTATTTATTAAACAAGGTTAATCAGCTTTATATTAAGGTAAAATGAGTACTTTTATATGAATAAATCATCAAAAAAGAGGAACTAAGAAAACTCTAGCACGTGACACAATGAAATTGTTAACAATTCGATCGAATTTTGGGAAAATTTCACAGACCCCTTAGATTATGCATAGGGTGTATCACTCATACAAAATCAATCTTTGATTTGGTTTATATTTGAATAAATATATGAAATGGAAATATTC
This sequence comes from Viscum album, assembly GCA_963277665.1. Taxonomy (NCBI): domain Eukaryota; kingdom Viridiplantae; phylum Streptophyta; class Magnoliopsida; order Santalales; family Viscaceae; genus Viscum; species Viscum album. The sequence goes on along the minus strand of OY728146.1, from coordinate 922,835,912 downwards.
CCTAATAATAGGACAAATGATATTGCACCATAATAGCACAATAGATGAAATGAAGAAACTGAAAAATTAGATGGGATTTGAGATCTTACCGATATAGATATTGAGAGGATGACAGAATTCGATATTGAAGATAGTTGGGGATGATATATTGAAGCCAAGATTTAGAATGTATGGTGAAAATTATGGTGCATGGTGATCCTCACATGAATAGAGGAGGAGGAAATAAATAGGGAAAATAAAACATAAATCCATTAACGGAATTTTAGTCATTTTCCATTAAAAAATCTATCAGATGGATTTTCTACATGGTTTGGAAAAATAGTGCACTAACTATATGATTAAAAGAGATATAATACTACCTAATTTTCACTAACTATACGGGCTAGGTGCCTAGTTTGGGTAAAAAATGCATATCAAATGATGGTAAGTTACTCTCCCATAACAATTTCCATGTGACTGTCTAATAAGAGCCACAAGTTTTCAGACACACTATGTGTCTCTATCAGGCGACCAAAATCATTCATTTCTGACAATTGGCATTCCAAAAATAGAACAAGACATATAATGGACCCCTCATACCTTTACCAAATTCTTGAAATAGAATCATTATGTGTCCCAACTCTGATAATTAAAATCATAATATTAGTTCAATGAAAGGCTTATCTTGTAAACTAAAGATTCAAATTCACTGTAATTTTTCATTAGCTCAAAAACACAATTCATTACATGTGTAATGAATAACCATAACATTTTTTTACAATGGGTGTTCAACTTTATGAATTTATTATTATTTAATTGGGGACTGACTTATATGTATTCCCCAATCCTTGGTTGTGGATGAAAATGTGGAGAAAAATTATTCTAGATTTTATGATCTATATGGATCGCTTGTTCATGTGAATAACATTAATAGAATAGGTGTTACTAGAATTAATTTGTAATAAAATGTGTTGGGTAATTTTTTATTCATACAATTTGTCATTCATGGTATCATGGAGTGAACCTAATTTTTCAGAAGGATTTTTCCACCATTATTTCATAGATATTATCCTACTCCTCTGTTAATTAATACATAATTGATGTTTTTCCACATTTACCATGTTTCTATTATGTTATCATCGTTTATCATGTCTCATTATTCATGTTTATTATTCTCACCCATTTTTGGTCTTATTGATATTCCTATTTTTTAACATATAATTCGTTCTTCATGTTATTCAATTTTTATACCCTAACATGTCGTTAGTTATCACACCTTTATTATGTATTTACCTTGGTTATACCATGCTGTTTTATGTATTATATAATTATATGAATAGGTTAAAGAAGTTTTCAATAATTGATATGTATTATCTATATTAATTTTAATAAAATGTAAATAATTCCCAAACACATTAGACATCTTGATCACTTGTTTTTAATTATGTGTAATCTTATATAATAAATACTAAATTTACATGTTATAAAGATAAGGGTTTCTATTGTTGGTATCAATAAAATCAGTAGTTATTTTTGTTATTAGGATTAGAAAACTATATAGAAATACTTGGGATGAATATGAATTCAATAAAAAATATGTATTTTTTTTAAAGTGTACAGTAATTATCTTATCAAGAAAATACACCCCTTTAGGGATACTACTAGTGGATGTGGATCTAACATAGATTTACATAGGGTAGAACCTAAAAACACTGTATTGAGCTATAATTTATCAGAAATAGGTTTATGAAAAAGGTACTTGTTGCAATGTGGTTTAACAATCTTATGGGTCACAATTTGGTAAATTCACAAGCTCAGTTGACCGTTATTAAGTGAATGAAAAATGCTATTATGTGTTTATGTTAGTAAATAGATCATGGATAACATAAATTTAATTCTATAAATTTATAATTTATGGAAATAAATATTATTTATAAGTTATTATTTTTATGTTATTTGATTTGAATATATGAATTTAATAGTTTCATAGTGATAATCTCCAATATTTCTTTTGTTCTCACCAATGGATAGAAATTAGAGTAAAAGTTTAGACAATAACTATTAAGGGCAGTGGGATGAATTCCAAAATGATATTCTCAGCCAACTGAGAGCAATAATAAGGATGTTTTAGATGATACTCTATTATATGACTCAGTTTATGAATAGAAACCTAGATTATGAGGAGTGACCAAGCCCCTAAATTGATTTAAAAAGATGTAATTGAGATCATTATGAGAAATTGGCCTCCAACATCAAATTGATCATCTGATAGCTTAATCGTGGATTCATGAATCAAATACTTCGAAAATATCATCCCCAACCATCAATAATCCATGAATTATAATTTAATAACATATTTTAACCATATGGAGATGGAAGATGATCCGTGGGGATAGTGATAAAGAATAAAAATACCGAGGAAGGGATCTAAGAGATGGGGTGAAAAAATGTCAAAAATAATATTCCAAAAATATTTTTTTGTACTCTCTCTGGCTTAAAAAGGAATGGGGTTTTATTTCCCTCATTTAAAAAAGGATTATAGATTCATTAGGACATTTAAGGAAAAAATCACAATTCATGATATGCCTCTGTCTTTTTCAATACCCACCCAAATGAAAAGTTGTCCACTTATTTGTTGGTCAAAAACCTAGTCTATGGAAATCCCATGTGTTCCAAGAATTTTATATCTATGTAGAAATTTTCAGATGTACCATCAAAGTCAAAATGGATTTTATATAATCAAGGGTATCATGGGAATAATATGAATATAGTTTAGTTTAATTATACCAGTGAAATTGATAAATCTAATGATGGTATGAAATTTCAATATCCAACTTGTCAAAATTACAGATATGAGAACCCCAGATATTGGAAAATAATGTTGTGGAAATGATTCTGGTGATAGATAGCGGGGACATCATGCTAGTGATTTTTGACAAGATAATCCAACTAAATCGACTGAGTAAATTAATTCTATGGTAAACCCTTGGTGGATTGATTATTCATTCAACTCCACAAAACAAGGGAAATTTTCAACAAAATATATTAATCTATGGGTTTTTGAGACAATAAAAAACCCCCAAGGTAGCAAGGGTAATCATATTCCAATACAATTACTAAGGTGGATCCACGAAATGAAGTGGAGATAGATACACTAGTAATTTTTTCATGAATAGGTAACATTAATTTTTATTCTGGTTATACGCACTCTTTCATATAAATTATGTTTAGTAGAACTATTACAACACCACCACAAAGCATGAAAGTGGAGCTATAAGTGTAGATAGGCAATGGGGAAATTATCACACCATAGGTACTTAACCACACACTTATAAATTTTTTAGGATAAAATTCCCCTAATATATTTTTTAACTCGCTATTAAGGAATTTGATTCCGTTATGGGTGTGGATTTTCAATCCCTATACATATCTTATATAAATTTGCTTGGGATGTAAATAAAATTATATATCATGAATCATCCTCTAATTCTATATTAATGTATGAAGATAGATGAATCATATTTAGAAATAACATCTCAATAATGGATAATATTTCTCTATGAGAAAGAATATTTTCGAATAATTATTGAGTCTATGTAAAAGATCATTCTTGAAGACATGACCATTGTGAGGGAATACGCTGACGTGTTTCCTGAAAATTTCAATGGTCTTCCTCCTACCTAAGAGGGTGAATTTTCAATCGATCTTATATAACGGGTATTAGAATAATCCATCAATATATATATAATGGTTTTTTTAGAACATGAGGAGAATAATAAAAAAATAAATGAGAATCTGTATAATGGTTTTATACGGCCATGTGCTTTACCATGGGGTGAACCAGTCCACTTCATCAAGATGAAAGATGGAAATTTGATCCTTTACATTGGTCTTCATGATCTAAAAAATAGCATGATAATGAAAAATTATCCAATTCCATGGACAAATTAATTTTTCAATATGGTATCTTGATCACAATTCTTCTCCAATGTGGATCTACAATAACACATTTTTATGAAGAATGACGATAACCTTCACTCTGATTTTCATACCTAGTATGTGCACTCTGAGTTCATTTTCATTCAATTTGGACCAAGTAATGATCTATGAATCCTCATGGAATTGATTAATAGAGTCATTATATATCACCTCTGCAAATTTTTAGTAGTCTTAATATATTATATTCCAATATACTCCAAACTCATGAAGGTGGATGACAATCATCTGATCACTATGATAAAGACCTTATGAATATAGAACCATTAAGTAATTTACATAAAATAAAGTTTATGGTTTAAGTAAGTGTCATTATTGGGGAATAATATCATAATTAATGGAATATCATTGGACCCATAAATGATATATGAAATTAAATTATGGATGATTCCAACATCTATGATAGAAATCAAAACATTCCTAAGGTTAGATGTATATTATTATTAATTTTGTAGAAATTTATCATGATTTTCAAACCCTATAAACAATCTAACATGGATGTGATTCATGTATTTTTTCAATAAAAAATTTGAATAGAGCTTCACGGAGTTGAAAAATTGGAATATCATTGCACATATACCTAACATACAAATAAGTTGGATCTATTTTTGCTATTCAATGATACATTCAATAGGGCATTGGGTTCTACATTAATGAATATTGAAAAGGTGATAGCCTATAATTTAAGGAACATGTACATTTATGAAATTAACTACCTCATTCATGATCTAGAGATAACATTAGTGATATTATTATATAAAATATAGTGAAATTCTCTCTTTTGGGAGAATTGTGAAATATATATGGATCATAAGAGAATCAAGTATATATTCTAAAAAATGTGCTAAATATGAACTAGAGAATATGGCTGAAGATGAATAAGGATAATTAATGATCAATCAAATGCCATCACAAGAATGAAAATAATACACCATATTCTCTGAGTTTAATGGAGCCAATAATTTTATAAATGATTAGAATTGAGAAGGATATGATCTTCATGGACTTGAAAAGGATGGAAATGGTAATTATAAATTAAGAGACATCATAAATCATTTGAAAATTTATTTCTCAACAATCTATTCAATAAAACAAATATCATGATGAAAGAGGTGGTTTGGAAATTTAAAATAAATTTTAAGGTATAAGAGAAGGGAAAATCGTTGAGTTCAAAATTAACGAAGAATGAGTTGGAAGATTTAAATTATGATTATTTATACCATCAATCCTATAGTTAAAAAATAATTTCTTTAATGATTCATAGAAACCATGTATCTCAATCCATCCTAGAAGAATGAATAATTATTGAAAAGTCTAATACCACTATTGGCATGTCAATATGATGTAGAAGATCACATAATATACATCAATGTGTCCTTAATATTAGCTGGATAAGGTGAAAGGAAAAAAATACTTGGGGTGATGCATGAAATTTACACACCTAAATAAAAATATGATAAATAACACCATAGAGATTTCAACTAGTCTTCAAAATAAATAAATAGTAAATAATTCTATATTTTTTTTTGTGGAACGTCTTCTAATGGCTTCTCAATTAATTGAAATTTAGGAGGACTTATCCCATGATTCACATACATGGATATACATTACAGAAGTGGTAAGGATACATGGAACACCACTATTTTTTATATATAATTATTATCCATTATTTACCTACATGTTATAGAAGAGTCTATAACATTATATATTTATAGTTGTTAACTTCAACGTGGATTATCACCCTCTAACTAATGGCCAATCTGAAAAGACTATCCCAACACTGGTGGAGAATTTATGATAATTCCCAATTGTCATCTAAGGATTATGGAATCAGCATCTACCCTTTATAATGGTATCATAAAATAATAGGTTCTGCTCAAGAATACATATGAATATATTTGAGGAACATTATTGGAAGAGGTGAATGAAACATTAATTTTAGAATGATGATGGGGAACAGAAACTACTAGGTCATAAAATGGTATATAAAATGGTGTAAAAGGCCAAGAACATTCAACAGAACCTCAATTATACTCATAATAGGGATAATCTATATGCATAAAATTATTTATAATCCCAAGAGTTCAAGGATTTTGAAAATGCATTCCAGCATATATCTGAATCTAATAAATTCAAGAGATTTTGGAAAAAGGGAAAGATTAATAAATGATATATCAGTCCCTTTGAGATCCTTGATCACATCAGAGTAGTGGATTGTTGACTTGAACTCTAATAGTGACCAAGGATTTGTGTACATGGATATTAAAATATTTTATATGAATATTTAATACATTATGAAAAGACATTCTCAAGGACCGTAATTATTTAGTGTATTTGGAATCATAGAAAAAAAATCTTATATCCTCATGAAATTTATTCAAAATATATTATAATGATCAATACCATTATTACATCTACATGAAACCATTATTTATAACAAGTGGAAATGAATCATAAGATATGGGAGAGCTCAGATTTCCAGTAAGGGTAAGGAATGGAAATGTGAATGAAAAACATGAACAAAATTTTATTGAAAATGGCCATAATATTAAATGATCATTCCCTAAATAACAAATATCATAAACATGATTTATGGGATAAAGCATGGAATTATTATGTCATGAATCATTAGGAAATAAAAATAAAAATACATTAAAAAATAATTGAATAATGAGGCACTATATTTTTGGAATGTATATATGAATATTAAATCATATTATATGGAAATCTACCTATACCTTTTAACATGGCAGATTAGGATATGACTCACATGTCTGATGTGACCATGGGATAATAACCCATGTTCACAATAAAATTCAGGATTGGGATACAACCGTTCTACCATCCTGTTTTTGGGCATAGGATTCAATGGGTATAACCTCTTTCTTTTAGTCATATTCTACAACAGATGTACATTATTTTTTTGGGCATGGGTTATAACCCATTTACCCTATATCTTTTAGGCTTGAGATATAACCCATATAACATTGTTTTCTCAAGAATGTGATACTACTCAAGTAACTTATTGTTTTCAAGCATGTCAAACAACCTGTATACCCTTTGATCTCATATATATCTTGTCATTCTCTAATTAATTTTATGGATATATAAGTCCCACACATATGATAATAAAATAATTCATAATTTTCACACAAGATAATAAAACATCAATCATATCATGACCCATAACAACGGATAGGTATTATAAAATAAAATAAAATCATCTGAAATGAAATGAGTATTATTTACATTGAATCAGATCATAAACTTTAATAATATAAAGGATTCCTAATCACTTCATTACAACATAACCCATGAAAATAAATGGGTTTAGAAAGGATAAAACACATGGAAGTGAAAAGGGTTTATAAAAATCATTCCATCCAATCATAAACCATTAATGCTTGAAAATTAATGGAACAATTGTAGAATTTTCTATAAATTCATGAGCAACATAAATGGATTTTATCATTGATTGAAAATAACATAGATGGATATTTTGAAAATTGTCATGAGTTAAGTATCCTTTCATTGTTGAGAAATGATCTTTCAAATATCAATCCTTCTAAAAACTATTTTACGTATAATTTTATTTATAAAAAGATTCTAAAAAATTATCCTTTCAATGATGAAAATAAATATTCAATTAATGGCAGTGGAAAAATACGTACATGTCATTTTTGTAAAAAACATTTCTTTTTCATGGTAAAAATATTTGGAAACTGCCTTGTTCGGAAAGAGAAAAAAATATTCAATTTGAAAAAATGTAAAATACAATAATGATAATTTGTTTTAATTATCATATGATATTATTATAATATTCTTCTAAAACATATTTAAAAAACATGGATTTCAAGGAACACTGATTTTAACAGAAGAGAGTGTAAAGATAGGATTTATTAAAAAAATGTTTTTTAACCATATTATACTCCAATGAGTCGAAAATGTAACCAATAAATTAAAATATCTTGAATAAATAGAGGATAATAATATTCCATAATTTCATGACATATGTAACTTAATAATTCATCAAATGGATTACAAACTCAAATAATTTCTAAAATGTGATGAACTTCTTTCAATAATCTCTTGTTACATTATATCATGATATCATACTCTCCATGTAATAAAATAATATTACATTGTTATTAAAATATGTGGAAAATATGGAGTTTAATGATATAAAATATAAATATTATTGATATATACCTCAATAAATATTTTATGTTCATAAAAAAATAGAGTCTTAATGATGGAAAATTGAGACAAAACTATTTTACTGATTTGGTAACTTTTGAATCAAAGACCCCATGAAATAAATATAATATAATGGATATGTAAAGAACAAAAAAATTTAAGTATATTAATCATTTAATACACCCACATTCATTATACAGACCACATTAAAAGAATTTTTGGTGAATAAATCATATATCGCATGTAAATAAAAATCGAGATGAAATTCCCATACATTATCTCTTAACACTCTTTGAACTCATACAAGATTCTTATATCATAAATATTAATTCAATATAAATATTTTACATAATAATAATTTTATATAAAATAAAAAATATGGTTTTATTATCACAATATATTACCCCCTTTTTAAGGATCATATGTTAAGGTTTCACTTGAGGAGATATTCTCTTTGTTTTTTCACATGTGTCTTAATTTGTTAAATAATTAGTCCTTATAATTATACCACAATTTATAGAATGTTCACCATGATATAATTATTATTTATATAAATAATATGTTTATTATAATAATCTAAATAATATATGTGTGTGAAATTGAATACACCATTCATGGTGACGGTAATCTGTATGTATGCATGAAGGTCGTTTCAGATTTTATTATCTTATTGAAAGATACAGAAAATGGAAAATATATGTATATGTATATAATATAAATAAATTATCATTATAATTATATTTATACCTTATAATTTCTCTAAAAATATCCTTAATACATTTTGTGTAGCATGTGAACAAATCACATCTTTTGAGGGGGTGGTAGTCCACACTTTCTAAAATGAGATTATCGTACTAACACCAATTTAAAAGTTAAAATGAATGTGTTTTAAAAAATTAATAAATAATCTTAAAAACATAATAAATATTATATATAACATATATCAATATAGTTACCTTCATAATGGAAAACATTATATGCGGTAAAAAAATGAACAATCATCATTTCGTAAGGCAGTAGTACACTATACACTAAAATAGTATGATCGTTACCAATTAGATGCATGTATATGTTAGTGTAGGTAGAAAAAATAGCATAAAAATATTATAGTATATTTATGATACTATTTTTAAATACAATAACGGTAAAAATTAATGTGCATGCGGTGGCTATAGAAATTAAAAGAAAGGACTTCAGATAAGGCAGTATAGCTAAATTGTGTAACTCCATTTGGTTTTTGGAAAAAGGATTTAATGGATTGACTTATGTAAAAGGGAATTATTATAAGAGGAATGTGTTATTGGTAGGAAGTGTATTGGGTAGGTCTTTATAGAAAATAATCTGTCAGATAGGTGTCAGGAATGGGTCGCGGTGGTGGCCTTTTCTAGGGAAAGAAAACGTCTCACATGAAATTTTTAGAAACAAGTTACATGTACACATATTTATACCTATAATAAGCCATAAAAACGAAAACAATAAATATTGAATGGTTTTTGGCAGATATATGGAAATATAATTCATGTTGGATAAGTGACTAGATCATTTGGCCCCTTAATTTTAGGGTATTTTCCCTAATTATCCTTAATTTGGCCATATTCATTCTCATTAATTTTAATAAATTTTACTAATCATTTATGTCAAAAACAAAATTGGCCTTTATAAAATCTAAATATTAAACATTATAAAATGGTGTATGATAGTGTTTATAAAATTAGTTCACAGATGCTAAAAAATTACGATTAATGATAATCTCAAAATGGGATGAAATAACTGGATTTTAAACAAGAAATTTTTTGAAAGGATTATTATGATTTTATATTCAATTTAAAATTGAATTTGATTATCATGAATTAAATTTTATTAATAGATTTAATATTTTTATTATGTGACCTAAAATCAAATTTATAATATCGTTTATCATTAATGATTAATTAAACAAAAAGGTAGTCTTGAACAGAAAAGATGTATTTCTTAATATTCATCAAAAAATGATGTTTTCAGAAAAATCACAAAACTTCACCCTTGGATAAAATAATTTTTTTTACTCAAATGTTGAGTTCATTTTATCATATTAACATTTTATATGTATCTAAAAGTAAATTCATTTTTATATAGTGGTTTATTCGAGAAACTGGTATTCTAAAACATAAAATAGACATTACAAAAAATTAAATATATCAATATCAATATGTTTAATTTGAATAAAACCATTGTAAAAATATTTTAAATGTAATTATTAATATTAATATTCATACTTTTAATGTCTAGGTTATACCTTAATTATTTAAAAAATATATAATAAAAGTATTCATCGTAGAAACTCAGGGTTGCATGTAACGTACGCCAAGTCAATGTTGTGTGTAGTGCAAGACATGACAGTATTGTCTTTAGTGTAAGGTAATTAAGTATTTTGAGTAGCACAATGAAAGTCAGTATTCCATTTAGTTCATGTTTAACATGGTGTTTCTTATAATTCCATCCAAAGAGAGCTATTTACTTTAAAATAAAATATCTTTAGTGTTGCATGAAGTGAATAATATCAAAAAGGATAAATTAATTTGAATATAATTATTCAAATAAACATGGAGATTTACATTATCCCCCCCCCCCAAAATAAATATCTTCCTATAAATTCATCTAGGTTATCCCATGATTAATAATTGAATGTTTCGTTCATAGAAACCCTCCTTGTAAAAATGAATATTAAAACTTCCTATATGAAGGGGGTCAGAACCAGAACGATTACCCAATAAAAATCATTAAATGATTCCTACATAGGAGAACATATGTAGTATGTGAAAACAGGTACATGGAAGAGAATCATTCATTCATGTTCAAATTGATAATGATAGATAATGTGGTCAGGAAATAGTTAACACTCACAAAACCATAAATCTAGTATGTACTAAAGGAACATCAAATTCATTAGAAGTGAAGTTACTGGGACAAAATTTTTGTATTGTAGTTCATTTTTCATATAGTTGAATAATTTTCATGAAAATATATACTTTTAATATTTCAGAACAAAATCATCATTTTTTGTCCATTGATCCACGTCACCTCTTTCTATAAAGAAGATGTTATAATTGAATTCCTAATGTATTAACAGATCATAACACCTTTGATGTTCCATTATATAAGATATAATCAATACAAAGTAGTTTGAATAGGATATCCAATATGCATAAATCATTATATAGAGAGATAATACATTAATCATACTAACTTCATCTGATCATAAACATTTTCCTTCTATAAATGGTAATCATTTCTCCCTTCAAAGATATAATTCACCTTTTCATCCTTAAATATTTTTTATTTGATACCAAAATAATTTATTGGATACATAGGATAATCATTGTAACAATATAACATTAAGAGTTATTTTATTATTCCATAATCCACATTGGAATGATAATATATTGAAATATCACAAAAGGGTTAACAATAATACCTTCATTGGTATAATTCATACAAAATAAAACATGAAATTTCCAACATAAAATTTTAGGATAAGTGTTCCATATTTGTCTTTATTTACTTCATACATTATGATTTAATTATCTTTAGATTTAAATGTCAACTAGAGATATTGTTCGTACTAATATTCATCATTAATTTTTTGGTTAAAGAAACTGCATAGTATATTGAAGAACTTTTTTAGATGAGGTTCATTCTTTGGATCATTGTCTTTATTCCCATTACCTCATCATGTTGTTGCTTGATTTCATTTCATTCCACACTTAAAAACAATTTGTAGTTCCCTCTATAAAAATTTCCTTTATGTTTCCTTCTACACATTCTGTATAATTGAAATCTAAAATTACCTTCCATAGTCATTAGTGTTTTCCTTGAATTATATAATTCTATTATTATCATAACCATGATATTGATGATAATCCTTAGTATACCTTTCTATATGAAGAATTTGAACAATCTACATACCAAAGAATAATTTCATGATATCATCTAAATACTTGGATTTAATTTTATCTTGTTGTCCCAAATTATTGATGAAGTTCCACTGCTTTTTGGATTTACCTTTTAAGAGATAATTCCCTAACATATATTTTTCTTGTTTTGAAAAATTGAGAATGGAAAATTTCATTTCAATGGTACATATCCATTTTAAGCATCTAGTTAACTAGTCATTCCACTAAAAGAGGTGGACGATTCATTGTAAATGATTCAAAAAAAATGGTTCCATCCATTGGGTATTTGGAAATCTGTCATGATTAATGGTTTAATAAGGCTATATGGTCATATAAATTATTTTTTTCACTTCACATTCCATAACATTCAGTTTACCATGGGGGGTCAATGAATTTTCCATTACATTCCTTATTAGAACATTTCCTTTGGGTCCTTGGAATTTAATAAAACTAGATATCATTTATTAATAAATAGTTATCATATAGGGGAAGAACAAAATCATGAAGAGTCACTTATAAGATGTAGAATATATGAAACCTTCATTAATATATGAAATCATTGGTTTATCATTGGTTATTCATAGCCAATATATATTTAAATCCTTCCTAATTGTTGATAAAGTGTTTGTTATTTCACAAAGAATATCTCCCAGGTTTTTATAAAGAGATGTGCATCAAGGGCCCTTATCGTGTACCAGATTACCTAGAGTATGGCTCAGAACATATTTTCGGAGTTATTACCCTAGGTAAATCTATGCCAGTTCCACATCCACTTAATGTATCATGAAATGAATATATTTTGAGGAAAACAATTATTCTATCATTTTCAAAAATTCTAGGACTTTTTCCAAAATGATTACCCATCCATATACTAATACTTAGAGACATTCATAGACATATCTTTTGAAATATTCCTAGGGATCTCAGGAATTTTTTCTAATCCTAGTTTCTAATGGTTGATTAATCCTTTCATTGGATACCAACTATAGTGACATAGTCTTTTCATACATGGATATTACATAGTTTCAGATGAATCATTAATATATTATAAAAATACATTCCTGAGGACCACAATAGATTAATGTCTTTGGAAACATGGAAATAAAATATTCTATCCTCATGAATGATCTTCAACGTATCCTATAAATATTCCCACTATTTTTACTTCTACCTAACACCATTCATAATAACATTGAGGGTGGAAACATAAAAAAATGGATAGATTAGATGCTTAATATCTGTAATGAAAAGAAAATATTTAAGATAATCATGGAAAAAAATTATGGAACATGGTAAAAAAAAATAATTTCTTACCATGCATTGAAAGTATCATAAACATGACTTATGGTAAATCATGGTTCTTCATAAGACATGAATCATAATAAAATAAATATAAAAAATGATGTAATAATAACCTGGGAACAATAAATTGAATTTTTTCCATGCATATAATAATATAAAATCATATTACAATGATACTTTCTAAGATCATTATAACTTTATAAGATTGGGCTATAACCCGCTAACCCACATTGAGCATGGGCTAACAACCATCATTCCCTCTTACTTTTAGTCATGGGATTAAACTAAAGAATCTTCTTTATTTAACTCGGGATACAACCAGTATAACTTTTTTATTTTATTTTTGGCATAAAACCAATGTAACATCTTGTTTTTTTTCATTGTTTGCAACACATGTACCATCATTCATTTAGGGTTAGGCTACAACCCATGTACCATGTTGTTTTTGGGCATGGGACACAACCCTTGAACAATATTTTTTCAGTATTGGGGTATAACCCATGTACCCTTTGAGATAATATATAACTTTGAATTACATAAAAAATTATAGGGATATGTAGGTCACACCCATCTCATAATAAATTTACTCTCAAATTTTCCCCAAGAAAATAAATTCTTAATCATATCATGACCCCTAACAAGATAAAGGTATTATAAAAATAAATTCTTAACTAATGAATTGAAATGAGTATTATTGAAATTCCATCACATCATAACCTATGTAAATAGAGTGTTTTCATATTAACATCATGAAATCATATCCAAAGAAAATGTAGAATTATAAATCATAAAACATGTGGAAGTGAAATGGGTGACATAAGATTTATTTCATCAAAACATTAAAAATTCATGTAAGAAATTTAATAGAACATTTAGACCATTTCATATAGGGTCATTAAAAACATCAAAGGATTTTATCATGGATTGGAATGTAACATGGAAGGATATTTTTAAAACAATTCTTGAAGTAAATACCCTTTCTTATTTGAAAAAATACTCTTTAAAAAATAAAATCTATTGAAAATGATTTTCCTTAAAAAATATATTTTTAACAAAAATTAAAAAAACCATCAAACCTAAAAATATATATTCAATGAATGATGGTTGATAAATCCATACATGTCCTGTGAGGTAAATAGAACATTACTTTTTCACCGTAAAATTCTTAGGATATTACATTATTTCAAAAGAAATAATAAAATTTATTTAAACATGATTATAATAGACAAAAAAAGTAAAAATATCTTTTCATGACCAATGGAGAATATTATAATATTCTTGGAAACTATTTTTAGAGAAAATTGTTTTCAAGGAACATATATTTTCAACAAAAGAGAGGGTAAAGATGACATTTCAATGAAAACATTCTTTACCATATTTTTTAGAAGTGAGTAGAAAATGGTACGAATACATGAATATAGAATGAATAACATGAGGTGAATAATACTTATTAAGGTATTGAGATATGGAACAAAATAATTCATCAATGTATATATGAACTTAGACAATCTCAAAAAGTGATGTGGTTGTTTCAATAAACTCTTATCATATGGTAACATGGGATCATACTCCCCAAGTATGAATATAAAATTACCTGAGGTTTAAATTATAATGGAATGAATTAGTTTCATGATATTAAATGTAATATTTAAGTATATACACCTAAAAATAATTCAGGTTCAGAGAATTACGTGAGTCTCATTCAAGGAAAATTGAGAATTTTTTTTACCTATTTGGATCCTTTTAAAACATAAACCCTAGAAAAAAAGACTACATAATGGATACATAAATAAAAAATATTAAGTTTAATAATCATTGAATACATCCATGGACTGTATACACCCAACACAAAAGGAATACGTGTTGAATAAATCATATACCTCACATAAATAATAAGTGAGATGAAATTCCTTTAACTTGTGTCTTGAATCTCTTCATAATCATTCAGGATTTCGGTATCAATAATATGAGGTTATCATAAATATATTACGTAAGAATAATCTTATGTATAATACCATCTAAAATTTTAATTATAAATTATATTACGTGTTTGTTAAAGATTTAAATGATATGTTTTCACATTGGTTAATATTTGCTATTCTCTTCACATGTGCATTAATTTTTTATATCATTGGTACTTATAATTATATCATTATTTGTAGAATTTAAACAATGATATAATTATCATTTATATATATTATATGTGTATTATAATAATCTATAAAATATAAATGTATGAAAGGTAATACACCCTTAATTAAAACATTAAGTCGTACACACACATGAACGTTAATTCCATTTCAATTGTCGTATTGAAATAAAGAAAAAATGACATATAAGTATTAAGGTATATAATATAATTATAGTATAATTATATTGTTACATATATAATATAATTTCACTGAACCCATCCTCAGTACATTCTATATAGTGTGTGAACAAATACCATTGCTTTTAGGGGCAGAAGACCACACTTCCTCAAATGATATTATCATATTAACATGAAATGAGATGTAAAAATTTATATGGGGTATAAGGAAATAATGATCCTTAAAGAAATTTAAAATATTATATATAATGTAAATAAACATAATTTCATTCATAATGAAAATTTTTATGGGTGGTAATGAAAAATGAACAATCATCATTTCGTAAAGCATTAGTTCTCAATATATAGAAACTATATATTCGTTATAGACTAGATTGTAGTTTTTGTAAGCAAAGATATAACCCTTATAAAAAATACTAGTAATTTTATAGTAAAATTTTCAACAATAATTGGAAAAATTATTTTTGAGGGGTGATGAATGAAGATAAATGAATGGACTTGAGAGTAGATGTTACCTTTAAATTGGGTAACTATTTCTTCTTTATGCAAAAAAGGATTACATGGATTTCATTAATTATGTGTACATGTGTTATTTGATAAAATATCATAACAAACCAATGATATTAATAAATGATGGTGTATGGAAGTAATATGGACAGAAAATGTGTGTTGGAAAAGTGGATAGATCTTTTCGGCCCTTCTATTTTTGTTTTTGTATATAATGAAGCTTAATTTTTCCATAATCACGGTGATCAATTAATTCACATTTACTATTCATTTTAGTCAAAAACTAACATTGTGCATATATAATATAAATATTATACTAAATAATATGTTATATGTAGGTTTTCCTAAATTTATATAGCACAATATATAAAACATAGATTAAGGATAATCTTACTAACGAGATGAAATAATGGGTCATTAGTGTAGAAAAATGTTCAAAATATTGTTATGATTTTATATTAAATATCAAATTGATAATTATTATTATGTAATATATTGTTTAAATAGATGTAATATTTATTTATTTTGACCATTAAAAAATTTAATATCATTTAACATTAATTATTAATTAAAAAAGTGTATTTTTTAACTAATAATTGAATTTTTTTCTATTCATGTCAAAATAATGTTTCTCAAAAAAATCCCAAAAAATAACCCTAGGCTAATTTCAACATTATGAATTCAGAAATGTTGTTTATTTTATCAAATTAAATTTATAAATGTCTCTAAAATTAATTTTATTATTAATTTATTTTCATTTTAACAATATATTATTTTAAAAAAAGTACTTTTTCAAAAAGTATAAGTTGCGTTATCTATATGTTTTATTTCTATAAAAACCTTATAATTTTTTTAAAAAATTAATTATTAATATTGGTAGCACTAATTTTATCTCTTTGGACTAATTATTTTATTTTAATTAATATAATAAAATTAGTCATCACTGTAACTTGGTGTTTCATATAACGTACAACAAGTTGGTGTTGGATGTAGTGCATGCCAATTCAGAATTTCAAGTTGTGCAGCCCAATTCGGTATTTCATGTAGTGTAAAAAAAGTTGGAATTGAATGTAGTGCATGATTAACTTGGTTATTCTTACAACGCAAGACAAACATAGTTCTTTTTTTGTGAAATTAACTATTTTCAATGTTGCATGAAATGATAAATATCAAAAAGGGTAAATTAATTTGAAAAGAAAATAATTCAAAAACCCTTATAGTGAAACATTATAACCCCATAAAATAAATATTTCCATAAAAATTCATCAACATTATCTACGGTTTAAAATTTTTCATTTTCATTCAATGAAAACCAAATCATACAAATAAAAAATTAAAAATCCCTTAGAAAGGCGAGTTCGGAAACATAATAGTTTCCCAATGTAACTCATAAAAAAATTCCCACATAGGGGAACATAGGTGGGAAGCTAAAACCAAGACACGAAAGAGAAATCATACCATCATGTTCTGATGTAGAATGATTGATAACATGGTCAGGAAAGAGTTAACAATCACAGATCCATTAATCTATGATACCTATGGGTCCTTATGATTCCTTGGAAATGAACGTACTATGAAAATATTTTTTTATTGAATATATTTTTTCATAAAGTTGAATAATTTTTCTGAAAATATATGATTTGAAGATTTCATAAAAACATCATCCATTTTTTTCCATTAATTCACCTCACCTATATCTATAAAATGAATCTGGAGTTTCATTCTTAATGTACTAATAGATTATGAGACCCCTTTAACTCCTTCCCATCAGTTGTCATCAACACAAAGTAGTGGGAAAAACCTTTCCAAAATGCATAAATACTCATATGGAGAGATAAAACATTAATCATACTTACTTTATCTAATGTTTAACATACAATTTTCATAAATTTTTATCCATTTTCCCCTTCCAAAATATGACTAACTTTTTCTTCCTTAAATACGATCATATCTGATAATAAATACATTTTTATTTGATACCTTGGATCATCCTTCTATCGATCAAACATAAACGGTGATTTTATTATTCTATAATATATGTATAAATATAATAAAATGATATATCCCAAATGGATGAACAATAAGTCATCCTTAATGATCATTAATATAAAATAAATCATGAGCATTAAAACATAGATGTAAATTATAAGTGTTCTATAATTATCATTATTTAATTCATCCATTATGATTGAATATTATTTACATTTATCCATCAAATTGAGAGATTTTTGATATTGATCATCAACATTAACTTTTAGTTTTAAGTAATTACTTAACATACCTTTAAAGATCATGATTGCTGGAGGTGAATTATACAGTACATTATCTTTATTCTCATCACGTCACAATGCAACCACTCAATGAAATTTTTTTCAACATGTAAAACACATAGTAATTCACCTATGAAAATTTCTTCAATGTTTCCTTCCACACATTGAGCATAAATTAAATATTATATTCTTCTCTATATAGTAATTAAAGCTTCCTTATAATTATATGATTATTTTCTTTTTATAACCATTTTATTGATGAGAAGCTTCAACAACCATGTCGGAAAGAAGAATATGAGGATGCTATATTTATAAAAATATGTTCATGAACATGTCCCAATCATTGGATTCAATTTTAGTTTGTTGCCTCATATTATTGATGAATTTCCAATATTGATTCATTTCAACATCCATGATATAAGATTCCACCATATTATTTTCTCATTCTAGACAATAGAGAATGAAAAAATAAATTTCCAATTGTACAAATCCATTTCTCATCCACTACTGGATTGGCCATTCCACAAAAAAGGTGGAAACTAACATAAAAAAGGGTTCATGAAAACATTGTTCCCTACTTGGTTATTTGAAAATCCAGAATGATTCAGGCTTGCTATGGCTATGTGGTCATATAAATTATTTTTACACTCCATATTCAATAACATTTGGTTTCACATGGGGCCATAATTGCATTCTCTATTAAATTCTTCATTAGAACATCTCCATTGAGTTCCAGAAATTTACTAAATCCAAGTAGAATATAGTGAGAAAAAATTATCATAGAAGGGAATCAGAGAATCACAAAAAGTCACTTATACGATATAGAGAGTGTGGAACCTTTCATAATCTATGACACCTTATGTTTTCCCTAGGTTATTCATAGCCAATTGTATTTAAATCCTTCATGATTGTTCATGAAGAGTATATGAATTACCAAATCATATCACTCATTAGGGTCCAAATAGGTGTAAAACAAGGCCCATTATCATGTTCCAGATTACCACGATTCATGTCCAGAACCTATTTTTAGTGTTATTACCGACAAAAACATCTATTATAGATCCACAGCCACTTGTAGTATCCAGACATGGACATATTAATAATGAACCATTTATTCCATCCATTACCAAAATTAGAGATAATTTTCCTAAATATTAACTCATACTTATACTTATCCTTATAAAAATCCCTATACATATCGATATAGATATACCTAGGGATCTCACTAATTGTTTTTCATCATAGTTTCCAAAGGATGACTAATCCTTTTCATTGATACCAATTATAGAAACCCATACATATCATATATAGATATTACATAATTTTAGTTGAATATTCGATAAATTACAAAAATACATTCATGAGGACTATAATAGTTTACAGTATTTGGAATCTTGGAAGAAAAATATTATCTCATGAAATATCATCAGCATCACATATAAAGATTTCATCCTTTCTCGCATCTTACTAAACCCATGTTCATAACCAAGGGAAAGGAAACATAAGAGGGGGTTGATATCAAATTCTTAGTAAGGGTAAATAAAGGAAAAACTTAATCTAATCATGATAAAATGGTATGGAACATTGTAATAACATTAGATGTTCCAACACTTCATAACAAAGATCACAAACATGAGTTATGAGATAAATGTTACCAGTTCTTAAGACATGAATCATAAGGAAATAAACATCACGATTGATGAATTTATAACATAGGAATAAGACACTGAATTTTCAAAATGCATATGAGAATATAAAATCTTATTCCAGGGATACATACCAAGTCCTTTATAACTTGTTAGGATTGGGATACCACATGTATATCAACTTTGGTCTTAGGATAAAAAGCCATGTGACCTATTATTTATAGAATTAGTTTAAATCCAATGTACATTATTATATTCGAGTTTGGGATTCAACCTATATACCATCATTTATTTAGGCATGGGAAACAACCCATGTATCCTCTTGTTTTGGGGTTGGGTTACAACCCATGTACACTATTTCTTTTAGGCTAGGGCTCCAACCCATATAACTTTTTTTTGACATGGGACACAACCCATATACCGTATTTTTATTTTAGGACTAGGATAAAACTGGTATACCCTTTGAGAACATGTGAAACATATCATTTACTAATGAATTGGAGGGAGATATAGGTCCCACCTATCTCTTGATTAAATCATTCAAAAATTATCCACAAGATAATAAAACATTCATCAAAACATGACCTATAACACAAGATAGGTATTATAAACATAAAATAATATCCTATGTAATGAAATGAGTATCATTAAAATTTCATCATATCATAAACTATGAAAATATATAGGTTTCGTTATCAATTCCTAAAATAAAACATGTGTAAATAAGAGGTTTTATAAAGCATAAAACTCATGGATATGAAACTGGTGTCATCATCATCATTCCAAAAATACATAATAAATTCCCGAAATTACATGAATGAGGCCGTTGGATCATATCATCGGAAGTGAATTAGTAACATTAAAAGAAATTACAAAGGATTAAAAATAACATAGATGGATATTCTGAAAACATTTCATGATGTAAATATCTGTTCTTCTTTGAAAAAGACTCATTCAAACATAAAACCTTTTGAAAACAATTTTCCTTAAAACCTATTTTAAATAAAATTCTTCAAAATTATCCTTTTAAACATTAAAATAAATCTTAAAAGTATTGATGATAAATAAATTCATACATGTCATATGAGGTAAAAACAATATTCCTTTTTCATTGTAAAATTCTAGGAAACTACGTCATTCTAAAATTGACAGGATGATTTCTTTGAAAACATTTTTCAATGAATGAATGGGTAAAAATTTATTTTACTAATCAAAGTAGATTTGGAGAATATTATATGAAATTATTTTTTGAAATTATTTTTTAAAGAACATTGATTTCTATTTGAAGAGATAGTAAAGACTGGATTTCATTAAAACACATTCACAACCATCTTATATACCAAGTAGTAAAAAATGGAAACAAGATATGAACATAGAATGAATACCCATATGAGAAGAAATTCCATGAATATCCTGAGTAATGTAACATAATAATTCATCAATGTATGAATAATCATAAAAAATGTCAATAAGTGATGAGATTTTATAAATAAACTCTTATCACAATTATACTTGGGATCCTACAATCCATGTATGAAAAGGAAAATTCATGAAGATAAAAATAACATGAAAATAAGTTGGTTCATGATATAAAATATAAAATTCATATATATAATCCTCAAAAATAGAATTTATGCTCATAATAAAAATATGAGTCTCAATATTGGAAAGATGGGACATATCTATTTTAACAATTGGTATCTTAATAAACATAAACCGCATGAAATAATGATAATAGAATTGATATATAAATATCAATAAATTTAAGTATAATAATGATTGAATAAATACATGGGTATTATAAATACCACACAAAAGGAATGGGTTCTTAATAAATCATGTATCTCACGTAACTAAATAGTGAGATGAAATTCCCTCACCTTCTGTCTTCAATCTATTCGTACTCGTATAAGATACATGTATCATAAATATGAGTTTATTATATATATTTTTCATAATAATAATATTATATCTAAGATCATATATTGTTTTATAATGACATCTAATTACCCATATATTAACAATCATATGTAATGGGATCCCTTCATGTAATATTATCTTTGTTCTTCACATGTGTTTTATTTTGTTATTTTGTTTTTCCTTATAATTATATCATGATTTTCTAGAATATAAACAATGATATAAGTTTAATTTATATTAACTGTAATTTTATTGTAATAATCAATATAATATATATGTTTGAAATTGAATAAACCATTCATGGAGATATTAAGTTGTATATATACAAGAAGATTGTTTCCGTTATTATGGTCTTATAAAAAGAAATAATGAAAATAAAATATTTGTGTATATATAATACATTAACCCTAGTATCCTAAATATGGTGAATTATTTTACTAGATTAGCATGATTACAATGAATTAAATCCCAAAGGACATAATAGTTTACCAGTTTTAGAAGACTAGATAACATTCATGAAACCCTTAATACAATGGGAAACAAAAATACGAAATGATAAAATATAAAAATAATAATTTGAATCCATGAAAACTTATATAAATATTTATTCTTCATAACCTGGGCCAAAAAATATAATAAAGGAGTGATATTAGATTCCCAGTAAGGGTATGAAATAAAGTGTAAGATATCCAAAACATAAATAATAGTCATGATGAAAAAATAAAAGCACACAAGACATTAAAAATAAACAAGATGACAAAATGTTCAGAATAAGAGATGCATAAATAATGCCCCAGTAAAACATAGACATGGGTATTATAATATTTGAATAAGCACATGATCTATCAAGTTCTAGATTCATACTGAGGGAATTCATAATGACAGAAATCATAATCACACTGTCAATGCCTCATTCCAATACCAAAATAATAATTCCCTCAAGGCCTCATGAATATACACTAGTTTATCACATGAGACCTATCGATGCATCATGGGGCTATATCATTCCCCAGCCATTACTTACTAATATCAATAATTTTCTCATATGAAAATAGTGATACATAGAAAAAATAAAAAATAGTATTAAAAACTAACAAATGAAATGATAGTACACTAACTATAACCCATGAATCGAATCAAATTAGAACATCGAGAGGAAAACTGATCATAAACCTGTGAATAAAATATTGTAGATGATATCCAAAATGATAAAACACAATGAATTCAAATAGACAACAATGGATGTTGTCATATATGGAGATATATTTTTCATTGTAAATTTCATAAAGAAATAATCATTAAACATTACAATGTGTTCCATAACACATTGAGACATTCAATTCATTATCACATAGAATAAAATGTGAATAAGGAGACTCCAGATATAATATACCAAAGGGTAGTATATAAATCACATGCCTGAAATATGTTAGGTAAAAGTCATATATCAATTTAATGTTAAAGTGAGATGAGAGAAATACTTTTATTACATTGGAATGATGATATATATTGGAAAATCAATTTTATTTGTCATGAAATCAGATTGTAAACGTTTGTATCTCAAAAAATAATAGAGAAGTATATTGAAACTCAATTTGAGGAATAAATTCTCCCCCATTTAGGTGACATCATGTAAAAAATATTATTTTCAAGAAAGTTAGAAACAAAATATTTTAGTGTAGTTTTTTAGAATATAATAATGATATTTTAAAGAGGAAGGGCATGTTTGTATTCATAAAAACAGAAATGCACCATGATAATTTTCTCAGATATATTTTCTATTTTAGAAAAATAATTACTTATTAAAAAATATTCTATAGTGACCTTCAATACAGGAAGGAATTTGAGAATTTTCCTTGAATTAGGTTTGTATTTCTGGAAGATTTTTTCTTTTTTTAAACATGTAACTAACTATAAAATAAAAAAGGATTATGATTGGTAGACATATATAAAACATTAACACAGAATATATGAGGATTTAATAATAAAAAATAATTATTTCATTGAGATGAGTGGAGAATAAGAGTAAACTGAATGAAAATTGAGGTTCGGGTAAAAAATCCTTACCACATTGTAGTCAATCGAATAATTTGCCCAAAAATTAATAATATAAAGTGATACATTAAACACAATTATAATAAATAGATTCATTTTGTGATGAATCAATGGGAAGTAGAAATACACCATACTCAACTAATAGTTGTGACCAAGGAATATCTCTCAAAATAGAAGTGAGATGAGCTACTCCTTACCTTATGAATGAATTTATTATGAACATGATCTTAATGTTCCTAATAATCAAATAAGATCAATTAATTAATAATAACAAAACATTAAATACATGAAATTTATTTTCTTATTTCTTTATTATGTTTGATTATATCCTTTTATAAGGTTTAAGAGATTAAATTTCATTATTTTGGAGTGCACATTTTCGTAGTTTTCCCGACTGAATCACTTGTATAAGAGTATGGAATTACATGTAAAATTGTAATTGAAATCTATAATTTAAATAATGAGTTATAATTGATCATATAAAAGGAAAAATTATTATATTAATAAATGGGTTATTTTAGGATAGGATGAATTCTTTGATAAATTTTTAATGATAAAATCTTGGATTAACATGGTGGTTTTGGATCACCATAAAGTCATTTTGTTTTATAAATTAATAACAAGTGTAAAAATTTATTAAATTTTATTAAATAGTATTTATTATATATATTATGATATTTTTCTTCTATAAAAAATTTCCTTCAAACGATAATTGAATATGGCATGGAAAATTGGTCGTCCTTGAGTGTCATAAATTAACACAACACGGGATGTGTATTCATTTATAGTATTGGAGGTGGGGGAAAGAGAGATGATGATGAAATATCCCATTAGAAAAATATACTTATAATAAATGTATGGTACTGTATTTATCATTGAATTTGGATGAGAGGAACTGAGGAGAGAGAAATAATAGAATGGAACTTGAAAAGGGAGGTTTACCTCATGAGTACCCCCCTTGAGAAACCTCTTAAAGCCTTTAGTTTTGTACTTTTGGATAGAAAATTATGTATTTTATGTGAGTAATGGGATATGAATGAGTATTTGGAATAACATAGGCATGTAAAAATGCATGAGTAGTGTGAGAGGAAGAGGGGTGAGATGTGGTTTTTATAGTAGATAAGCGGAGGGGTTTCACATTATTATAATCATTATTTAATTATTATAGCTCAACACTATGAATAGTCTGGATTCTTATGAATAAAAATATTAATATGTGCATGTGGGTTACAAAAAAATGTTCTTACATCATCCTTACACCACCTATGACTCAAAAATTCATTTATTTAGCATTTATCGTAAATTAACATATTTTCACTATTCACAAAAAATCAAGTATTTTAGGAAAATCCTTAAAATTCACCCTAAAAATTTATGAATTTGTAGAATCAAAAAAATTAACTCCAATTTATGGAAATAATTTTCTAAATGTTATAAATTTAATTTTTATTTACAGTCACCATTTAATATAAAAATAGTATTTTCAAAATTATAAATGTTTTTTAATACCCTAAAAAATTAAATAAGGTCTCATTAAATTATCCCAAAATCATAAGACAAAAAAATATTGATTTATGAATACATTTTATTAAAAATTAGTTATCTCTTATATTAATTTATTTATTATTAAATTTTAATTAAATATAAATTTCTCACAAATATTCCGACACTTATTTAATAATGTTTTAAAAATTCATTCTCATTTATGTGGAGCCAATTTTTTTAGTACACTCATGGGATAATTTTCTTTTAATAACGGTACAATACTATTCATATGGGCAATGTTACTATACTTAATTTTACATTACCATTCATAAGGGTTATGTTACCATTCACCAAAAATTTGGTTGATTCTATGAGGCTCAAAAATATATTACTGAATGCAACAGTGTATATCAGTTTTTTGAAATTAATAACACAAAAGTAGAAAGATTAAGTTTAATATCTTGGTCATAACTATAAGAAAGTGTTTTTTCATAGTGACTCGGTGCTGTGTACATATAAGATATCTGATGAATTGAAATTATTCATGATGAAGCATACCATAAAATATTAGGGTGTCATAATAATAGTGAATATATTCATATCATAATTTAGTATTCATCAAAAAAAAAAATTAAAAAATATATATTTTAATTTATTTGTAAATTTTTTTTTATAATTATATACACATATTCATATTAAAATATTTTTTACACAAATTAATTCTGTAAAATAGAATTTAATTTTTTATTAACATGAAATCTATAAATTATAAATATATTTATTATTATTTTAAACACATAATTTTAAATTATTATTTTTTATAACATAAAGCTTTTAAATTTACAAAAAAATAACAGGGGTGTTATATAATTCCCCCCTAAACCAAATTATATCCTCACAATTCTAAATTTCACTTTGTATATTAATGGTTGATACATGAAAATTATCTTCTGGGAAAATCGCATCATAAAGTGGGATAAAATAATATTCTCTTAATATGGTTGAAAGTAAAATGCATAGTTATCCACAAATATATTCATTAAAATAAGATATCATTAGTTTGAAGTAAAAATATTGACATGGAAGAATAATATGAGCATAATGTTCTAATGGTACGTGATAGATAGCATGTTTATATAAATATTGATTACCACAAAACAATAAACTAAAATTATTAAAAATGTCTCTATTATCATTAAAAATTTTTAATAATAGGACAACATTTTTTATGACCCTTTTCCTAGAGTGTAAGAATTATTCCACCATTTAAGAGTATAAATATACCCAAACGTGTCCTTTGATTTCGGCTTGAAGTAACTATACTTCATCACATAGAACATGTTGCGCCATGCAATGAAGTATTACATTATCTTCTAAGTGATCATAAAATTATCAACTTAAACCATTCATAAATGGTTAAACATTCCAAAATTATTCAATAATTCAAAAAGATGGTATCTAAATATACAAGATGATATTTTAAATATCCCTTAGTCAACATGATGTATATTTAAATATTCACAATCTAAACATGTCAACAACTTCATCATGATTCATTTTAAAATATGGAAATAATAGTAATTACCATAAACCCGAATTTGAAAGATTAATTATTTCATACTCGTTAAGTACGGTACATGTTTTTTGGATTTATTACCAAAATACAAACATGTTGTAAACTACTTCTATGATAACATAATCCACTTTTCGCCAAGTCAATAATTAGTTCCACGGTATTTAGTACATATCCAAATCAATCATTTCTTCATCATTATCTCTACATCAGAAATATTTTTTGGGTTGTATTTCTATCAATCGTGAATTTTCAAAAAAAAATTAACATTCAACTAAATATATTTCCTTGGTACCATTCAAATTATTGTGTAAAATACCTAATGAAAAAGTATTGTAGTAAAATCCACATATATTGCATATTTTTAATGAAAATTACATTACTGAAAAAATAATCAAAGAATATGCTTCTGGACTAGGAATATTAATCATTCTAATTCATCTTTGGAAACATCATAACTTGATTAATATCAATTAACATAATTTGGGTTATATTTTTTGACGCGTGGGACATTGATTCACATAATGTCCCATCTCCTCGCAGTTGAAGCATCATACATTGGAAACCATTTTCATACCGTTGCAATAATGGACATTGTGTCCTTTTTTATGCATATATAAAAAACTCTCATTCCCTTAAATCATTTACTAGAGTGATTCATTCAACTTCTATAACATGAAAGGGAACATTTCTATCCCATATTCCCTTTATCAGTCTTTTTACCTTCAATCATCTTATTCTTTTTCTTCCCTTCAATGCACTAGTACTTTTATAATTCTATACATACCTTGTTAACATGTGATACACTTTCTTCATATGATAAGGACACTTGAAAAATAATCTCAAATTGAAATGATAACTCAATTCAATATGAGAATGATCCTTCTTTACTCTATGCTTAACCTGTTTTGGTGTAATTCTCATTCTTTCTCATAGGTTCCATTTTAAATCATTTCCATATAGCATATTAGTTCATAATAATATGAACTATCTATATCTAAATACATTGTATAACACATAACAAAAATTTATGAATTTAAAATCCTATAAAAATACACTTTAGTTACCTTAGTGGAATAAACATTTCATAATGGATTGTAAAGGATATGTGAATTATCATAAGAATATCCCCCAATATTTTCTAATCATGTGCCCTGTATGGCCTGTTTTCATGTACCATGTTTCCTCGAGGCAAGCCCGAAAATCCTTTTCAGAGTTGTTACTCTTAAGTAATTTGTTCCAAAACCATGTCCACTTCTATTATCCGGAAAGTGATTTATTTTTCTTTGAATATCAACATAATCTATAAAATACCAAAATTCTAGGATGTTATGGTATTCTTATCCTCAATGAATACCTTAGGGTTTTGTTCATTAATCTATATATTATAAATCTAGTTTCAATTATTTCTAATAACCTTCCTCTCATATGAACTGTAACACCTAGACCCTAGGATCCTGCGGCCAATTCATTTTTTTATTACATTAGAATGATTACATTGAATCAAACCATGGATTCCCTACTAGTTTAGCAGTCTTGGGTGACCATATAACATTCATGATTCCCAAAATACAATGGGATAAGAAAATATAACCTAAAATAATATAAAATAAATATATTTCATCCTAGAAAGATTATACAATCATTTATTATTCATAACCAGGGGAATGAAAACATAAAAAAAAAGAATTTTATCAGTTACTCAGTAAGGGTATTCAATAGAGTGAAAGATATCATAAACATAAACCCTAGGCATGGTGAATTAATAAAAGTACACATGTATTTAAAAATAAACTTCAATAAAATATGGAAGCAATAAGATATTAATAAATAATTATATAAGAAAACATAATCAGCAGTATTATAAAAGGTGAATAAAAACAAGAATTATCAAATTCAATATTCATAATGAGGGAATTCATAATGGATGACATCATAATCACACCATCAAGGCCTTATGCCGTGTCCATAATAACCATTCTGTCAAGGAATCTTTCCAATATAGTAGTTTGAATCATGTAACCTATTGATGCATCGAGGAGTTATAGTGGGGCCCACATGTAACTTACAATTTGTAATAAATTATTTATATGAAAAGTGTTATTCAGAGACAAACTAAACATTCATATTGAAAACTAGAAAAAATTGTGAATACTTTAACTATAACCCATGAATGGTATCAAATTAACACACCCACGGTCAAACTGAACATCAACCCTTTAACAAAATATTGTAGACAATATCTTCTGAAATAAGTCTCAATGATGTACATGATTCAGAAAAAGATGATTGCCTAAATTGAGATATGTTTATCATAGAAAATTTCATAAAAAATGATCCTTAAACATTACAAAGTGTCTCATAACAAATTGAAATATTAAATTAATAGTACCTTAGAATACCATGTTAAAAATGAGACTCTTGATATGAGATACTAGAAGTATTTAAATAAAAAACGTGCTAGTAATACGTGGTGTACAAGACATAGATGTCATAAAAGATAATGTGGGACGAGATAAATAATTTTTTACATTGGAAAGAAGTGTTATTTTGGAAAATCATGGTTATCTATCATGAAATCATATTGTAAATTTGTATATCACAGAAAAGAAAAGATAAGCACATTTATATTATATGTTTGGCATAAATTTTGTTATATTTAAATGAAATTATATTAAAAGTTTGTTTACAATAATATTTAGAAATAAAACATTTTGGTGTCGTTAAAAGAAAATTGTAAAGATATTTTAATGAAAAATAGAATGTTTATTTTCATTAAAAAATAAATCTATAAATATATTTTTTTCATGGAAAATTTATTTATTTATTAAACATAATGATGGATTAAAACCGCTTATAGTGTTCCTTTCAATATAGATAATAATTTGAGAATCTCCCATATATCGGGGTTGTATTTTAGGAATAATTTTTGAGAAATTATTTTAAAACATGTAACTCCCCATAATATAAAATAGTTTATGATTGGAAAAAAAAATATATAATTCACATAGCAGTTTTGGGTATTAATTAATAATAAATTATAATTTCATTGAGGAATGTGGAGAATAAGTGTAACCTGAATAAAAATAGGGGTTCAGGTAAAAAATCCTTACCACTATCTAATCAATCGAATTATATGTACCAAAATTAATATTAATAAAATTATACATTTAATAATATGATAATAAATAGATTAATGATATTATAAATATATGGGTATTATATATACACAATACTAAATTATTAGTAGTGAACAAAGAATATCTCACAGAAATAGATGTGGGACGAGGAAACTATTATCTTATGTATGAATATATTGTGCATGTCATATTAATGTCTCAAATAATCAAATTCCATTTATTAATTAATAATACCATATCATTATATACATGTAATTTATTTATTATATATTGATTATGTTCATTAATGGCCCATTATATGGGTCATTATATTAAATTTCATCTTTTGGGAGTGCACATTTTATTAGTTTTCAGGACTGGTTTCCTTGTATAAGAGAATCGATGTATATGTAAAATGGAAATTGAAATAATCAATTGAAGAGACATGTTATTATTTATCATCCATACTATTATATTATCTTATAAATCTTTTTTTGAATATTATGAAACCTTAGATAAAATTTTATTGATAAAACCTTCGATAAATTTGGTTTTTTATCACCACAATCACATTTTTTTATATTTTAATACCGTGTGTAGAAACTGATTCCAGATAATTAAATAAGATATATAAAATATAATATGATGTTGTTCAAACTTAAAAGTGTTTTTCTATGAAAAATGTTTTATGGGTTTGGAATTCCTAAACCCATTGTCCTTGGGTGTGATAAATTTACACATCTTTGTCAGTGTTTTGATTTTTAGTACAAGAGGGTAAGGGGAAGAGATATGATGATAATGAAATATTCAACTAACATAATATCAGTACATTACATGTGATTTAATTTAATTACAAAATCATTTATATGAGGGTAGGTGAATGATATAAATAATAGAATGGAACTTGTAAATGAAATTGAATGAAAAAGGAAGATACGTTTACCTCTTGAGTACTCATCCTTGAGAACCTCCTTCCAACCGTTGGTTTTGGAATTTAGGTGGGACTAGATTGTCTTAGACATGAGAAAGGGGATGGGGAAGATTATTTTTTAGAACATAGGCACTTATCAAATATCAGTGGTCTTAGAGAAAGAGTGGGTAACGGTGGTGTTTATAGTGGATGAGAGGAGGGTTTTTCCCTTATTGTAATCATTATTTAATTATTTGGGCTCAAGACTATGAATAATCCTTATTATTATTACTAAAAATAGTAATAAGTGCATCTTAGTTAGATTCAAATATTCATACATTATCATTACACCACCAATAACACAATAAATCATGTATTTAACATTTATCATATATTAACATATTTTCATTATTCGCTAAATATTAATGTTTTGTAGAAACATCCAAAAAATTCACCCAAATTTTTTTTCGATGGGTAGACTAAACAAATGAACTCAATTTTTTGAAAATAATTTTCTAAATATTATAAATTTTAATTTTAATTACAATAACCATTTACTAAAAAATAGTTTTTAAAATTATAATTATTTTTATCATACCCTAATAATCAAACTAAGATCTCATTAAAATAACACAAAATAATTAGACAAAAAAATAATAAAACTTGTATAAATTTCATGATAACTGAATTATCATTTAATTTAATTTATTAACTACAATATAGTAAATAAATATTAATTTCTCAAAAAAATAGCAACACTGAATTAATATTTCTTAAAATATTAACTATCATTTATAAGGTGCCTAAATTGTAATTTATACTTACTTGGATGAGGTTTCTATTCATTATGGTGCATTAATATTTATATGGATAATCTTAATATTCATAATGTTGAATTACAATTCAACAGGGTCAAAATATTATTCACCAAAAATTAATATGATTCTATCAGACACTATATATCTTACTGAACACAACCTTGTATGTCCGTTTTCCGAAATTCAATACACATATGTTGAAAAATTATGTTTCACGACTAGTATATAATTATAACAATGTTTTGTTTCATAGTGACTAAGTGTGAGTTTATATAAGCTATCTATTGAATTGAAATTATTTATGAATAACCATACCATAAAATCATGGGGTGTCATAATTATAGTTAATATATTATTAACATAATTAATTATTTATCAAAATCATTATAATAGACAATATATATTATAATATGTTAATAAATATTAATTTTTGAATAATAAAATAGGCATATTCATTTCGAAATATTCTATTACACAAAATTATAATCTAAAGTATTATTTTTTTAAAATAAATTTTAATGAAATAAAATTGAAATATATGTATTTTTAATTAAAAAAATTAATTTTAAATTATGTTTTTTCATTATATAATGAATTTTATATTATAAAACAATTACGTGTGTGTTATAGTATATTTATATAATATCATTACAGTACCATTATAATTTTATATATATGATATATTATAATTAATCCATCCCAAAAAAATTTCATTTAGTGTTTAAATGATCACATCGCATTGTGGGGGAGGTGGTGCACACATCTTTAGACGATATTATCATTTTAACCCCAAATGAAAAGGAAAAAAGGAATGTTTTGT
This sequence comes from Viscum album, assembly GCA_963277665.1. Taxonomy (NCBI): domain Eukaryota; kingdom Viridiplantae; phylum Streptophyta; class Magnoliopsida; order Santalales; family Viscaceae; genus Viscum; species Viscum album. Next base: position 922,803,054 of record OY728146.1, on the reverse strand, counting down.
AAAAAGAAAAAAATAATATCAAACAAATAATAAATATTATATATAACATATATAAATTGTTTTTCTATCTAAATGTACACTGAGATTGGTTGTATTGTAAAAATTAATAGGCCTCATTTCAGGAGGCAATAGTTCATTATAGAGAAAAACAATATGTTTGTTACACATTAGATGTGTGTGTTTTTCATTTTAGGTAAAACAAAAATCATAAAAAAGCCTATTATTTTTATGATATTTATATTTTATAAAGTCTTGTAAAATTGAATGTGGATGGGATGGCGATAAAATATAAAATTAATGACTTGAGATAAGATGTTACCTCTAAATTGGGTGACTCCTTTTTTATTATTCCAAAAGGATTCCTTTGTTTTCCTTCAGACCATGAGAAAATAAATATGATGAAGGTATGATTTTATGGAATTGTATTTTATTACGATTTGACTAACATAAGTGCTTTTAGAGGCGTGAGTATTGGGTAGCATTGGTGGCCTTTTATAGGTAAGGAAAAGGACACACATGGATTTTTTATAAACAAGTTACGTGAAAAAAATTTAATACAAAAAAAAGACATACTTGAAAAAATATCATAATAATTGAAATTATATGGCTGAAAAATTGAATGAAATGGATTTTAGACAAGTTTATCGGTAATTTGGGCCGTCAATTGTCCAGATTAATCCCTAATTAATCATAATTTGGCATTAATTGCTATGATTTCTTTTAATAATTATTAATGATCATTTTTGTCAAAAACTACCTTTGAATTATAAGAATCTAAATATTATATTGAATGAAAAATTGTATTTTAGTTTTTTTAAATTCAAATTACAGATATAGAAAAATTATGGTTAATGTTAATCCTATAGACAGGACGAAATAACGACTTTTAAAAGTAGATTAATATTCAAAATATTATTCAGATTTTATATTAAATTTCAATTTGAAATTTTTTATAATGAATTAAATTGTTTTAATAGATGTAGTATTTATCTAATGAGAAATTTAAAAAAATTATTATATCATATATCATTTATAATTACTTTATGTAAAATGAATTTTCAACTAAAAAAACTATATTTTTTACCATTCATCAAAAAATGATGTTTCCCATAAAAATACCTAAAATTCAATCATGGATAATTTTGATGTTATGAAATAAAAATTGAAATTTATTTTATCAAATTAAATTTATCAATATGTCTGAAATTAATTTTATTAGTATTATTGGTTCATTCTAGAAAATTGGTATATTTACAATTAAAAAGGACTTTACAAAAAAAATTATCGTTCGTTGTCAATCTGTTTTATATTAATGAAAGCATTATATAAATATTTTAAAGGTAGTTTATAACATTAATAAAAATAATATTAATTTCTAGTTTATTTTTTATTTATATTAAATAATATAAATAAATTATTTTCAAAGTAACTCTATGTTGTGGGTAATTAATGCCAAACCGGTGTTGCATGTAGCACAAGCCAAGTCGGTATTGCGTGTTTTGCATGCCTAGTCAGTATTGTTTATAGCGCAAGACGTGGTGGAATTTATAATAGTGAATTATTAACGTGGAGTTGTGTATAATGAAATACCAAAATATTTCTTTAATACAAAATAAACTATCTTCAGTTTTGTTTGAAATAAAAAATATAAAAAAATATAAATTAATTTGTAATCAAATTCGTAAAATATCAAAGATTTACAAAACCCACAATATTTATCTTAAGTACATGATGTTTTCTATATATCCCTCTTGAGGAGGTATATACCAGACCACTAACATGTACTCCATTTGGAGGTGGAACCAGTTGAAATTATATTTCTTTTGAGGAGAATATAGTGAATTTATTAAATCATACAAAAAAGATTATTTGAAATAAGACAATTCACTTGGTCAAATTGATGTGGAGAGGCTAATAGAAGGAAGAATAAATATGGGAACCAAACTAGGTGATGAAACAAAATTACCCACATATGTTTTAGTCTCAGAAATGAAAATTATGGTGGTCAAATTTTTGAAGGGGGGATATTGTAATGACCTAAAAATTTATAAATAATTATTCCCCTGCAACATATTTAAATGTATTATAATATATTATAGATATAGGAAAAACATGAAAATATAGAGTTTTATTTTAACCTATTGAATTTAAAATTTCTTTGAGCATCATTGATGTTGATAATATAGTCATTGAAAAGTTACCATATCATTAGTATAAATATATGATTTTTCAATAGTCCGGTTGACATTGAAGAAGGAACTGATGGCCTCAACATGTAGGATTATACCATATGAATCCCATTTATTTAATATTTTTAGAGAGAGTAAATCATTCGAATTTTCTCTCCACTAATCCAATTTTTTGATCCAACAGCTTAAGTAATTACTAAGTCATTTATGAGAGAAGTTCAAGATCAACGAGATGAAGACGCAAACCATGTTTGAAGAACCACAACATGAATGTCACATCATAACACACCATACCATGACCATGTTTTATGGCATATTATTTGTTTATGTATCACGACCGTAAAAAATTTAGAATGAATATTTTTTTAATATAATAATGGTTATCTTTACTTATGATTATTGACATGTAATAAATTATTATGAATTTTATACAATAAAAGACAAATTATATTTTTGGGAAATATTAAAATTCAATTAAGGGATACATTTTTTATTAATAAATGGAACTCTTAAATAAATGATATCTTAATAAAATATTATTATACTAAAACTTTTATCAAATATAAACTACTATATAATTTTTATAAAGAAATATTTATATTTTATTTGTGCTTGAATACTGTTATTGTCGAAATTCAATCATCTCTAAAAAAATATAGATTATATTTTAAAATTAGAAATTTATATACATATATATTTTTTGTATAGATAAAAATTAATTTTTTAATCATAATGTTGAAATTATCTAATGGTGAATTTTTCTTTATTTTTTGGTACACTGGAATTTTGTGGTGAAAATTTAATATAGTATGGTAATAAATAATTTTTTTGGAAACATAATGACCAAAACAGCTATAATAAATAAAATAAATGGTATCCAAGACCAAATAGATGTTCACAATTAACAATAATGCTATTTTGAATTTATTTTTTTAATTTTATATAGCCTTTATGAATCCTCTAAAACCTTTATTGTATTTAATGGTATAAAAATCATTTTTTCAAGGACATGACTCACATCTACTTCACTAAGATTAAATTTTAAATTTTTAATGTATTATCATTATTAAATAACTAATACCACCCCAATTTTTAGAAAACATTTAAAAAATGTAAAGGTTTGTTTTTTTCATTATTTTATTATTTAGAATCTAAATACTATACTTGGGAAATAATAAAAATTCCCTTAAGGTTTACTATATAACCCAACCCAAGCTCCCCATTATATTTAATAAAAAACTGTAGCTATATTAGTTACTCAATCATACCCTCTACATAATACTCACAAGGTTCCAAAAATCACCCAAGAAGCACTTACTAAGCTTTTGAAATCACTCTCCCATGTTAAGGGATCGTTTCCATGAACTCTTTATTCCAAGTATCTTAATTATCTTATTACATTATTATCCAATTCCTAAGATTTTATATTTTATTCTATTTCCCACTTAGTTAATAATTTATTTCCAAATTATTTGAGACCCCATTCACACTCATAAATCCCTCCCATGAAAACATGTACACCCCCATTATGCGGCTAAAATTTCATCATAATTTTTATGCCAAACAAATGTTTAGTGAATACAAATAAAAATTTTATATCAAGGGAGTTCACAATATTCAATTACAATACATTTTTTGGGGACATACATATTTGTATTCCACACTATTTTATCAAGGGATAAAATTTGAGGAAAATTGATTCCATTGTGTCTGATTTGTGTGGAAACCATATGCATGTGAATGAAATGAATGTGATGAGACACTAGAATTATTTAGCAATCTAAAAAATTATGTAGTGTTTTAGTCTCATGAGACATCATTCAATGGATTAGGTAGAAAAATCAATCCATCAATGTAGTTATTACACAATTATTTCTTAGTCTTTAGCCTTGATCTGTGTTTCTAATACCATGTTGATAGTTTCGTCCACATTTCCCATGTTTCCTTTATTTTATCACGGTATATAGTTTCATATTTTTCATTTTATTATTATTAAAAATATTATATCTTATTGATATTCCATATTTCTAAAATGTGAGGATATATTCATGTTATTCCATGTTTATTAAATCCTTAGGCTTGACATCCCACCTAATTCTTATTCATCTCCCATGTTTATCCCATTTTTTTATGTATGATAGTATAATATGATCATCATGAATAATTTTTCAGTAATGGGGATATATTCTCAATTTTAAATTTAATTTTATGTTTTTAATTCCTAAAGACACTAGACATCTCAATCATTTTTTTAATTATGAGTAATCCTATGTAATAAATAAATAATTTTTGTATTATAAAGAAAATTATTATCATAATATAAACCATAAAAAAATAGGCGTAATAGTCCCTCTACCAAGGAAGATAAATTTGGGATAGAGAGAAATCTAAATATGGAAGATATCACATATCAGAGAGGTGTTAATTCCTTCAACAGGATCCAATATTAGAAATGGATGGGAATTGAGGAGCCTATAAACCCACTCAGTAGACTCCAAAATACATGGAAACCATGTTATGTTGATTGGGGGATATTAGAAATATAAAGGCTATTACAGAATTATTAATTACTTTTTATGGGGTTTAAAATCATGTACACCCAATTTGATAGACGAAATATATGGTTAGAATAATTTTGTGCCTTATATAGAACTTATATTTAGGGTGAAAGATTGGTCCCTACATTTAATTTAACTATAAAATTACCTTGGAAACCACATATATTAATGATTTAATGATTTTTTGGGTGACCACACAATTTGGTCAACCGATGTTCCCCCTTTCTAGTGGTTCAAAATTGGGTTCATTGTTTCGTGGGGAAAACCGCACCATTTCCCCTAACCATACATAATCTATGCACAACCCCATGTGTCGAGAAAATTCCATATTTCATTATATTTATATTGACTACATATTTCTACTTTACATAGTAGTAAACATGGTACATGGGAAGTTATATTGGTAAATTATAAATTTCCCCCATAGTTATGAATTAAGTGAAAATACATTATTTTTCCATTCATATATCTTGGAAAAAACAACATGTTAAGGATATTGATGTATATATGGATACATTGATTAATTATCTAATATTTATATATTATTCAACATTAAATATGTATGAAGATCATTTTTGTGATGAATTCACATTAAGGGCCCTGTTATATGGGATGACAAATAACATTCCTGTTGATTGATGTTTTTCTAATATAGCATTATAAAAATACCAGGGTGTTCAATTTGGGATGAATGATGACACTTATTTTTGTTGAAAAATTCCTAGAAGACTATAATTTTTTTAAAAATTAAATCTTTTATCTCAATGGCATAAATTTAAATCCTCGATGATAGAATAAGTTAAGATTACCATGAATGGTACAACACTATCTCTACTAAATGGTGATCAACTATTTGATAAAGTAAATGCTATTTTTACTATTTTCAATAATTCAATTTTGAAAAACATCAATAAATTTGTTTGGAAATGATATCAATATTAATTTACATACCATACTCAAATTTTTTAAATATATAAAGTTTTACTGATTTCATGTATTTGAAAAAAAATTGATAGTGTTATAAGAACATTAGTACATGCTCAGTGAAAAATAAAATTGAGATCAATAATTTGATAAACATGATTGAAATGGGTGTAATTGTAAAGTTGTCTTTGGTGAAGGGTAAAATGATGAAATGTTTTCCGCTCATTGAGTATACTCTATTCACATAATAAAAATTAATGTGTTTTCATTTTCCTTAATGGTGTAAATGTTTTACATGGGAATTCAACAAATATAAAAAGAATTGAATGAATTAATCGAAGATATATGGACTAAAATATCATGACTGTCATTAATTAATTAATTATTTTATTCCTCTCTCTTTATATTTCATTCACTTTGAAAAAATATGTCATGGGTTAACAAAAATATAAATATTTTTCAAAGGCTTATGTAATAATGTTATATACCCAATGAGGTTTCCAATCATGACTACATTTGATACAGTGATATTATGTGAATTATATATGTTTTTCCTACTATCAATCACTGATAAAATGGTCCAACTTATGGTTCACTTTGTTATATAGGTTCAACTATGTGGTCATGTCCATTTTTAGATGGATGTGCCCCATTGAATGTTATATGAAGATATTGAAAGGGTACATCAATAATTAGAGTCCCATATAAGGATGTATTGTATAATGATATAATGTTAATGAAGATATTGAATTCTATAATGATTAAAAATATGATTTGGATTGCATTAGTCTCCAAAAGACTCGTTATAATGGACTCCTTATGGGAGAATGTATTTACAAAAGAGATATTATTACAATTACGACCTTTATGTTTTACATAAAATTTCAGATGTGGATCAATAAGTTGAATCCTGTAATTAAATTCAATTACATTTGATTACATCATGGTCTAAAAGTTGTATATCAAATATATATGATAAATAGTTTGTTAGATTGTTCTGAGATCGTATATATAAGGTGTTATCTATAAATACTAATTCAATTTTTGAATGACTTCGATTGAATTCCTAGGGACCAACTAAAAATGATATATCCTGCACTAGTTTTATAATTAATGATTATGCATTCTATATAGAATAACACTATGACCACATTATGATTAAAAATAGTGGAATTTGGCATGTAGAGAAAGTAATTCACACATATTATTTTATGTTTAGAAGTCCAATTTGTGCATATATTTCATATTTCAACTACCTAGATTATTTATATGAGTCGTATTTAACTAAATATAATGTGATGACTTTTCATTGAAAATGTATTGAGAATAGAAGTGTAGTGAATGTTGAGAAAATGGGCTTTATGAAGGTGAATTTATGTATAAGGACCCACCCTCAGTCATTTCATAATCTTAAGTAAAGTTAACATTTCCCATTAAGGATCTTTTCATGTTTAGAGTTTGACATAATTTCGAAATAAATAATACATAATAGACCCAGAAATTTCATTTGGAAAGTTACACTCAGTATCCACTTTTCTGCTCAAAGTATACTATTTAACCAAAATAGGAGTACTTTTTCTTTATAAAAATCTTATTGACTTATTATTTTCTCTTACCCATCCTTAAACCCTATGGAAAAAATTTCAAAAACATTGGACAAGCACAAAAAATCTCATTAACTGACATAAAAATAAAGAATACCAATTATTCTAGTAAAAACATGATAACCCAGTTGATTTTCTTTGAGTGGATGAAACAAAACATTTTCCCCAGAATAACACTGACATTTTTTTGTCAATGAAAAACACTAAAACCAAGAGTATTAAATTAAAACCCATTTAGGTGTCTTATAGAATCATATAAATAAAATCCTTAGAAACACCTTTCAATTGGAATAAAAATATGTTTTACTAACAAATTAGATATCTATAATGGGCATAACCATTCCTTTAAGCTATATCGGGATCACCTGTGATCTATAATGTGGATAAACCCTTTGCATAAGCTATGTAGGGCTCAAATGTGATCTTTAATAGAGCTCCACACTTAGATTAAGATGAGTAGGGCTCACCCGTGAGCAATAATGGGGATCAACCCTTCATATATGATAAATATTGGGATCACCCATTTCATATAATACTCATGTACCAAAACATTTTCATCACAAAACACCTTTTTTTAATGCTTCTTTTAATCCCATTAAAAAAACATTTTTGTATAAAAATGTAAATTGATTAAAGAATACATTTTCAATACAAAGATTCCCAAATAAAGTAATAAGGTATTTCATTTCATTTTGAATGTCATTAAGGTATATAGAGGAAGCCAATTGACTACTGATGGTTATGATAGGGGAGATGTAATTATTTTCATATTGGTTGAAAAATCATCCTTTTGTCATTACGTAAGGAAAGTAAAGTGCATCTTATAAAAATATTCCTTTTGAAAACCTTTATTGAATTTTAGGATTTACGTAAAATTTTCCTTATATTATTTTCATTCCCATATAAATAAATATGTAAGTTAATATCTGGAAGAAAAATATTTGATAATTAAACCATTAAACGTTCAAGATATCCCATAACAAATTGAATATCTAAATATTAATCTCCATGTTTTAATAAATAACATTACTATAGGTAAAATATGTAATTTAAAATTGGCTATATATAAACCTCATAAAGTAATAAAGTTTCATATTATTATGAAATACGTCAATTAATTGAGATTCAGATGATGTCCATTTCCTTGAGTCTGACATGACTTGTTTGTTCTCTAATTTCATGAATAATAACCGTATGTTAATTTAAATTTTTTTTGAATATTTTTATAGTTTATTATTCTTTCTATATCACTTATTACCATGTTGTAGAAATTATTTAATTGATTGAGTTCTTATCAGACACTTTGTCGATGTTAGGTATTTGAGTCAAAAAGTGAACTTGTTTTGATGCAAATTATCCATGTGTTCATAAGTCCATTATTTTCAATATATTAATCATGATTTAAATATAAAATATATCTAGTATATATGTATTTATAATATTCCAAAACATTTTGAGATAAAAAATGAAATGCACTATTCAGGGAGATGGTAGGTCGTACGTATGCAATAACACAACATTCATTTCTTGGTCTTATTAAAGGAAAATTAAACAAATAGAAAATATATGATATATTTGTATATTATAATTACATAACAATATATATTTCATATATTTTACATATTTTCATTATCACCATCAATTATATGATCCATGTATGGCATGAATGAGTCAAATCACTTAGAGGGGGCGGTAGTCCATACTTCCTAAAATGAAATTCTGTTATTTACATATTATCGAAAGAATAAAGGTATGTTGTAAAACAAATAACAGAATTATAGTGAAAATATAATATATATATATATATATATATTATATATATATAGTTTAATCATAATGGCCACCTTTGAGAGGTGGTAGGTGAAATGTGAATAGTCATTGTTTCATGAGGCAGTAGCTCTTCATACACAAAAATTGTATTTTCTAGATCCCAAAGATTGAGGTCTGTGTATTTTTTGGTAAACCCATAGCATAAAAAATTCCTATTATATTTAGGATACTAGTTTTTTATAATGTAATGGAATAAAAATAGCTTCGAGGGTGGATAAAAAATAAATAAATAAAGCTTCAGATAAGACGTTATTTCTAAATCAAATAACTCCATCTACTTTAAGACAAAACGTTTTTCATTGAATTTCCTTTTACCCAATCCAGTGTAATGAATTATATTTTCTATGTATTATGTTTAAATATTATAAGGTATTATTACAAGACCATTCTCTATGACTACATGCAATTCTGAGGCCTGTGGTACCCAAAATAGATGATAAATTAAACTCCAAATAGCACTGGTGAGCGGTTTTAAAAAAACTAGAATAACATTAAAATGGGGGCCTAGATGAAAAATATGAGGACACCATTCCATTAAGTGAAGTTACATTTCCTTAGGCGATTCCTAACATCGACCAACATGGGTCTCATGCAAAATTTCGTTTCAGATGTTTTAATGGGAATAAAATAAATAAATAATTTATTTTATTTTTATTTCCTTTTTTACACAACAACCTAATTCCTCCACAATAAATTTCCACTTATGGAAGATTTGCTGGGTTAGTGGAATAACCCTAGGAAATAACAACATCCATTAGAGAATTATAGGAGGAACCATTGGATGACGATGTCAGAGCTATTGATTGATGCATATTGGAGTTCAAAAAATCTCGCTAATGAGCACGATACGAAGATCTTCCTTCAATCGAATCAAGGTAAGAGGTTTGTAACTTTAATTTTTTCATCATTATTTGATTAAATGATAAACGTGTATCAACCCACAAACAGGTTGATCAATGGATCGTTCGTTCTTTTGGGAGGGTGTTAATTTCTGTTTATTTTGGTGTTTTGATTCGGGAATTTCATTTAATGATAATTGTTGAATTTTCATTTTGATTCACCTGTTAAACTTATTAATGAGAATGTATTGACATCACGATGAATATTGGAGGCTGTGTGTTCCTCATTTTTTTTCTTCACTCCAATCCCTGCTTTCCCTATGCGGAGACAAACAACAGATTGTTTCGAACCCATTTCTCAACACAATGATCCTAAATTGGAGATCGGACATTGCAACAAACTAGCAGAGGTGAGACAGTGATGGAAGATGAAGAATATGCTCTGATTTAGAGAAAATGTTCTTCACCCTTTATCTTCATCAGTGGATCTAAATTAGTTTTCTAGGATGATAAAATGCACAAAACCATCTGAAATGTCAATGGGAGGGTTTGATGACCTTGGTTCCTGAGTTTCGATGAAATATTACAACCATATTGTTGATCGGAGGATCACTTGAGGTACGATGATAAAGAACAACACAATATGGAAATTTATAATTAACATGGCATGTTCTCCAATGAACATGTCATGTGGGGTCAGCATGTCGACATCTAGGGTTCCCACGTTGCACACAGTGAAGAACACAATGTTCTCTCAGGAAAACACAAAGTGTGGGACCCAACAGGTAGTGGTTGTTGTTATTGGTGACACGGTGTTTTGACATGGCATGTGACCATTGTCCCACGGCGTGTGGGTCCTTACACGGGACTCGATTTGTATCTCGGATGATACATGGACATAGGGTGTTGTTCACACCATGTACATCACAACAAATCTAGATGATGCCGGTTAAGTGGGTCACCCCATGTATCAGTAACAATTGTTTAAATAAACAGGTTAAATCCATGTACAAGCACATGGCCAGCGTACATGGAGCAGACCCAAGATACCTTGTCATGACGTGTGATTCCTTCTACATGTCATGTATAAACGTTTTTACACAAAACATTCTCCAGACTCAGGGTGTTGTACATAGGAACTAACATGAGTCAAGAGTAGGTGTGTAACCAAGTCTACAAGTTGTGCACTCTCTTATACCTGGTTTGAGCTTCTTTTCACCATTCCTTGGACATTTTCTTTGGGTTAGTGCCCCTTTTCTCATTCCCCTCATGGTCATGTATCATTTCTATCCACATGAGTATGATCCCTTTTGCTGGAAATTCAGAGATAGAGTCTAGTATCCCTCTGAGAGGCATGTATCGAGATTGTCTATCCATTTGTGAACCTAGTTAGAGTTAGGTATCAACAAAACCAATACTATAGGGCATCAATTTTCTAATTAGAAGGTAAATTTTGATGATTTTCAGTCTTCATCATGGCCCTGGAAGTATTCCTCATCTATGTATAGTGATCTTTTTCGATTAAGGATTGTGTTCTCCAAGAATAATTGTATGTGTACACTTTTTAGATCTATCAGTGCATCTATCATTATCAAGGAGTTTCTGTATTAACCATACTTATCATTATATCGTCATCAATGTTATCAAACTCATGTTTTGAGACATCCTGGATGAATTATTTGTGGAATCATCGAACTCAACCCTTATACGGTCATTGTAGGCTACAAGATGGGGTCTGGAGTTTGACTTGATTTGTTTCTCTTTATATATGTTAAAAAGACATATAATTAGTTGAGATAATTGTATATTTATAGGTTGATTACTTTTGGTTTTTTAGGGTCCCCTACTGGATATTTTAATATTCACCATGCCCAGGATTTTCCCACATTATTCATTTCTTGTGCAGATATGCGACCTTTTGACGGAGTCCACAGTGGACTATGATTGGAATGAGCATTATGAGTTACTTTCAGGCCGAGGTGGTACTATGAATATGATTATAAGTCCCAGTACCTCCTTCCTTCTTACAAGTTGGTCATTGTAGTTTGAAGACTCTTGTTTTCTATGGGATTCTATTCTGTCTGAGTTTACATTCCGCACTATACATTTATTTGTACTCTGTTGGTTGGGTTTAGTTATATGCATACATTTTAGTCAGTTGTTGCTTTTAATTATTATAATTTATGTTCTTGGAGATGTGTTCATGTGTACATGTACATATAAAATGCCTCACATGTTAGTGTTATGCCTACTCTATGCTACTCAATATCCCTTGGCCAATTGGGGGTGGGCTTTGGGAGTTGTGGTGCGGGCCCCACTCGTATAGGTCGTGACAAAGTGGTAATTGATGTTTTTAGTTCTACAATAGGACCAATATCCTACGGGTGTTTTTTTGGGGTAGTAGTTATAATTTTTTTGAGCAAGGATTTCAGCACACATACTCCACTGTTGGTATGGACGACCGACTTATCCATACATCAGAACACTCATAACATACCTTTCGACATGGTACATGAAAAACTATTTATGGGGAAATAAAAAATTGTACATGAATCATATAGTAATGTTATGTTTTTTCCTTACTATTGTGTATGTTATCTAGATATACTCATTGACTAGGGTAAATCGTGTTCCTTTATATGATTCCTTCACGACACATACCCACTAAGGTTCAGCAGATTTTTCATGAGGATTTCCCCCTCTTTGATGGTACTTTGATACATGGACCAGTTCCTTAGGTGTTACCTCATGGTGGTGCACATAATATACCACCATTGATGGAGTGGATCTTGTTACCTGCAGTGCGGACACACTAGGGGCATAGTCTGAGCTCACTCAATGAGATTTAGAGACAAATACCTTTTAGGTTCTCAGTTGAGCCTAACCCATATGAACCAAAGGACTGGCTTGAGGTGGAGCCCAGAGTTTCCTATCATGTGAAGTCATGAGTGGGCCAAATTATGATCATATGATAAAGCATTCTATTGAGTTATGTAAGAATATTGTTGAATTTTGACCACACAAACTCACTATGAGGAGGCTCTATTGTTTAAGGAGTTAAAAGGACACTTTAGGGATCAGTTCTCTCTAGTTACGCTTAGAGAAGTGTGTTTCTAGGAGCATCGTGAACTCTAATTGGGAATTGTGTTGGTGGATGTATATTCATCGAGGTTCACGAACCTCTCCAGGTACATGATGGATCTTGGAAGAGATCATAACATTAGAGCATGAACCTTCGAGAGAGATCAATGATGGTACTTCTGAGCTAATGTAGTTCCTCAATAAATTTTTACTAATTCTAGAGTGATTGAATGAGCCATGGTGATCAATATATTCTTGGAAAACCGGAGACATCCCGTGGCTATCAGTAATAGGAAGACAGGAAAAAAGACCTCGGTAGTATGAACTCGACATTAGGCACATGGATCATGATGTGGCAGACATCACTAAAGGACCCAGGAGAGGGGATTGACAGTGGAGGGATCTCAGGATGGATCTAGTCAGCCTAGAGAGAGGCGATGTTACTCGTGTGATGGTAGATGACATCTCGCTAGAGACTATCCAAACCATAATGTTACTGAAATGGAGGCGGGGGATGGACCACCGAGGCAGAGGTAGAGTGTGGAGCGAGAAGACCCGCTAGGATTCATAAGTGGAAGAGGATCATGGAGAGATGAAGGTGGAGGAAGATGACTTGATCTTTGTGCACCACCACCCCCAGGAGGTATGTACCCCACTCAGGGAGCTGTGGGACATGGGCAGGGAAAACTACATGTGGTTGAGTCATATGACCCAAGGACTCCAGGTATGACTCGAGGTACAATCTGTGTCTTTTCAACATAATATATTGTACTTATAGACATGGGTTCTAGACATTCCTTCCTCTATATGTATCATTTGTGAATCCTTGAGATTCTAGTAGAGTTGTTGAGTCAAATATTAAAATTGGTTAAACATAAGAGAGGATACTAGATGATCACATATAATTCCAGATGGTGTGGTCTTTCCTTTATAGGTGAGAGTTTCAGTAAGAACCACTTGGTTGGATAATCGAGGCCTCGTGACGTAATTATCGATATGCATTGGTTATCTTCAATCCTTTCTTAGATAGACTTCTTTAGGTGAATAGTGCTTTGTGTCTATAGTGGTGGAATGAGGGTTTCCTTTGAGGGTGACATGGAAAACCAAGAAGCACCAATTGGGGTCATGCATAGGATGGTGCATTCGATCACACATGAGTTGGCTAGACATACCCTCAGAGTAGTATATGTTGTGAGATTTTACTTTGCAACAGTAGTGGAGGAGTACAAGGACGTCCTTCCAGAGGATATTCCAGGATTACCACCCCATTGGTAGATCGACTTCCTCATCGAATTGCACACCGGGACGACTACAATATCCTCAGTAGCATATAGAATGGCTCCCATAGAGCTTTGAGAGATGAGGGTGAAGATGGCAGATTTTCGTTGTAAGTGATTTGTAAGACGGAGTGTTTCACCATAGGAATCACCAGATTTGTTTTCCAAGAAGGCGTAAGGGACCTTTATAATGTATGTGGATTACCAATGTTTGAACCTGGTGATGGTGAAGAACAAGTATCCAATACCGAGGACCAACAACCTCTTCAATCTGATGAGGAGGGGGGGAACGTTGGTTCTCAAACATTAACCTCAATTCAGGTTAACACCATCTTCAAGTACAGGAAGAGGATGTGCCAAAGACAGCTTTCTGATGCTGCTATTCTTATCATGAGTATATGGTGATGCCTTTCAGTATGAAGAATTCCCCTACAGTGTTCATGGGACGTAATAAAAATGTCTTCTAGTAGTACATAGACGAGTTCGTAGTGGTCTTCATCGATGCCATCCATGTGTACTCGGCATCTGAGGAGGGGCATGAGAGACTCCTACGGATGGTTCGAGACATAATCCGATAGAACCTTCTATATGGAAAGCTCTAGATGTTCAATTTATAGATGTTTTAGGTCTAAATTATAGGATATGTTATCTCATTAGGTGTAGTAGCAGTGGAACCAGGCAATGATGAGGTGGTACCAGCTTGGGAGCAACCCCGGAGTGGGACAGAGGTGTAGAGCATCCAAGGGATGGTAGTATATTACTAGAGATTTATCCCGGATTTCTCTTATATATTAGCCCCCATGAATGTCTTGACCTGAAAGGGGTCGAATTTTTTATGGATAGAGATGTTCCAACAAGATTTCCTACAGTTGAGGCAATGTTTGACGAGCACACCGATCATTAGATTTCTAGAGGAGGGTGTTGGGTATATAGTTTTTAGAAATGCATCAGGGACTGATATTGGATGTGCCCTGATGTAGAAATAGGTGGTAATTTCTTATGGTTCTCACCAAATAAGGCCACATGAGATGGACTATACATCACATAATCTCGAATTGGAATCAGTAGTCTTCGCATTGATAATGTGGAGACACTACCTATTGGGTGTATGGTTCATCATCTACTCTGACCATATGATCCTCAAGTACATCATATTGTAGAAGGATCTTAATTTTAGGTAGAGGTGATGGCTAGAGTTATTCTAAGATTAGGACTTCATGATCGTCTATACTCTTGGGAAGGGGATCATTATGGTATAGTCTCTCAGCAAGAGAACTAGTTCACAGCTCCCGAGTGAGGCATCAGAGCAGTTCGCCTTGCTACAATTATCCCTGGTGGATTGAGATGATTCATATTATCTCCAGTCAATTGTTACCACTCATCCACTCATACAGAGATTCATGGATTCACTCCTAGGGGATGTTTACTGTGAGGCTTTATATGCTCAGTTATATACAGGACATGCTACTATTTAAAATGTCCAAGGTAGGGAGCACATAGTCTTAATTAGGTGGTGAATAGTTATACCAGGGAATTTTTGAAAGATTTTATAAGGGATATTCATAAACCCACCTTTGTGTTACATCCTGGAGTTTAGAAAATGTACATGGACTTCCACTGTTAGTTTTGCTGGAAAGGTAAGAAAAATTAAGTGCAGAGTTCGTTTCTCAAAGCATTCTATGCTAGCTGGTGAAGGATGAGCACCATGTTCGAGAAGGTTTATCTTGAAGTTCCATATTGGAAGTTGGAAGGAATATAGATAGAATTCGTGATAGGATACCATGAACATACAATGGAAATGATTCAGTCTTGGTGATTTTTGACCTACTCCCCAAGTCATCCCACTTCATTTCTATCAGAGAGAAGAGTTCCATTGATTTCATGAGACGCCTCTATATGAAGAAGATAGTTCATCTTAATGGTCTCCCTTTGATGATATTCTTAGATCACAATTATCATTTCACATCCCTATTGTGGAAGGGATTTCAAGGTGCTTTTGGGACATACCTACACTTGAGAACGACGTTCCATCCCAAGATCAATGGTTAAACGGAGAGGGAAATTCATGTTCGAGAAGATTTTCTATGACATGTATCATAGTATTTAGTATAATTTGAGAGGACAAACTACCACAAATAGAGTTTTCAAGCAATAAAATCTACCACTCCACCATTGGCTTGGGACCACCCAAGGATTTATATGGGTGACCATGCCGTTCACCGCTTTTCTCCCGGAGAGTCAGCACTCCTGGGTCCATAGTTGGCGTGAGATGTGACTGAGAAGGTGAAAAACATCTAGGAATGGAATATGACTGAATAGAGTAGGTTTAAGCCTTATTATGATAGACAATAGAAACCATTGGGGTTCATGTTAGGGAACCACGTCTTCCTTCGTGTCTCATTTCGACGAGATTTGCAGTGTTTTTTCTTCGGTAGAAAGTTGACATCGATGTTCATCGGCCCTTTTCAAGTACTATGAAATGTGGGAGAGGTGGCGTACTTCCTAGATCTACCTAAATAGTTTCATCGAGTACATAATGTCTTCTATGTCTCCTAGTTGAGTATGTACATGCATGATCTGTCGTATGATCATCAACTGGGGAGGGATGAACATCGAGGATGGAGCGAACTTCATAGAGTACCCAGTGGAGATAAAGGATTAGTAGGATAGGATCGTTCATTGTAAAGAAATTCCCTTAGTTTGTGTCGATTTGAAGCACAAGCATATTCTTGAGGGCACGTGGTAGTGGGAGGCTCAGATTCGTGCCTAGCACCCACATATGTTTGAGTAGCCTTTTGTTTTGGTTATTGGGGGACATAAAGCCTTATGGTGGGGAGAATGTAATGTATCTAATTTTCAGTGTTTTATTTTTAAATATTATATTTAATTATTACAAGAAAATTCTTTGAGACGGAGGGGGATTTCACGGCCTATTGTTCCCAGAATAAATCTATGAATTAAAATAAACTATAAAATCATGGAAGAAAAGTTTTCCAGAAAAAATTGGAATAAGATTTAAATGAGTGCCCGAATCAGAAATATGATGACATAGTTCTGTTTATAATAGTGACATTGCCTTATATGTGCCTAACATTGACTGGAGTTGGTCAGCTGAAAAAGATAGTTTTGTGAAATTTTATAGGAAATATAAATACAAATAATTTATTTCATTTTTATTTCCTTTTTAATGTAATAAACTAATTCCTTCCCTATTAATATCCTCTTCAGAAATATTCAGAGGGTAATCCACATAACCAAGCGAATTAACAACATCCATTAGGGTGGTACCAGAGGAACCATCAACAGATGACATCAGAGCTATCGATAGATAAAGCTTAGAGTTCGACATAACATGTCAATGAGAGTGACACTATGATATTCCTTCAATATAATCAATTCATTGTTTTTTTATTTTTATTTGTTGCCCCATTATTCCATTAAATGATGAACACAAATCAAACTATGAATCGGTTAATCCATGGATTGTGCATTCTTGCTCGAGGGTGTTAATTTTTGTTTCTTTTGGGATTTTTTTCGGGAATTGGTTTCAATGATAATTGTTGAATTTTCATTTTTATTCAACTGTTTAGAATTTTGATGGGATCAAATCGACATTGTAACGAACGGCGGTGGAGGTTCATTCCTCTTTTTTAGATTTCTTATCTCCATACCCTGCATTCTTCTTATTGTTCATGGGGAGATCAAAAATGGTTTGTTGGAAACATGTTTCGCAACACAACTTTCCCAAATCAGAGATCGAACATCATGACAACCTACATGAGGTACACCAATGATCATAGACAACGAATCAGACCAGATCAAGAGAAAATGTTAATCTACCATTCCTTCCACAGGTAGATCGAAATGAGGTTTTAGGTCTGATAGAACTCCAAAAACCAATAGAAACATCTATGGCATTGCAGGGTGACCTTACATCCTGGGTTTTGAAGTGATCAGATAGCCAAATCGATGATCAGAGGATAATTAGTGGTGTGGTGGTAAGGAACAATTCCTTCTTAAATTTTTAGAAGATCCTAGTGTGTTCACTAATGTACATGTTGTCTGTGGTCACCATGGAGGCAGATCAGGTTTCTACACTACACATGGAAAAGAACACTGTGGGATCCCATAAGGACATGAGATGTGGGCCCCACCCAACAATATATGATGTTCCATGTGAGACGAAGTATTGACACGGTGTGGGACCATTGTCACATGGCGTGTGATTCCATACATGGGACTCAGCGGGTATCTCAGATGATACACAAACACAGGGTGGAGTACAAGCCATGAACTACACCACATGGCCAGACGAGGCCAGTTATGCAGGTCACCCTATGTTCCAGTTACATGCATTGGAATATGGGGGATAAGGCCATGTACGGGCACATGGCCAACATATACAGAGTAGACATTAGATACTTTTACATGTTGTGTGACTCGTCCAACATGCTGGTTATATTCATTTTTACGTGGCATGTTTTCTAGAATTGGGTTGTTGTACATGGGAAGTACCCTATGTCATAGCCAACTGCATGTGACAAAGTCTACACAATGTGTACACTAATATACCTAGCTAGATAACATTCCCCATCATTTCTTGGAAATGTGTTGTTGGGATTAGTGCCCCTTTTCTTGTTCCCTTGAAGGTTATGTATTGTTTCCATCCACAATAGTTTGATCCCTTCAACATTTCTTTCAGAGATTGAGTTAGGTATCCCTTTTAGACCCTTGAAACAAGATTCTCTATCCATTCGTGACACCATGTAGAGTCAGTTATTGATATGATAAATCCTATAGGGTTATGATCCTCTACGTTGTAAGTGAATCTAGAGGAGTCGAGGTATCTTCCAAGTCCCTGACAGTGGTCCTCATCTATGTATCATGATATATTTCTACTCAAAATTGTGTTCTCCCAGAATGAGTGTATCAGTGCTCTCTTAAGATCTATCTGTGCTCCTATTTCACTCTTGTATTTTCCTGAAAAATAGTTCTTAAAAGATTGATGTCATCAAAGCTATCAGACATGTGGAGTGAGTCCTCCCAAATGAGTGCTTTGTGGAATCTTCAAACAGAATCCATGGCATTGGTATGGAGTCATTGTAGATTATATGTTTGGGTCTCGAGTATGTATGGATGTGTTTCAATTGATATATGTTTAGTATAAATAAAATTTAAATTTCTCACTATAATGTTACATGTGCATTGTTTTTTGTTTTTTGGAGTCCTCTACTTAGAATTGTTATATGCATCCCTGCACGGTCTTTTCCCACATATGTCGTGGATTGTACCGACAAAAAAACTGTTGATGGAGTCCAAGGAAAACTAGGTCCGGGAAGAGATTTATGAGTTGTTTTCATGCTCAGGTGTCCCTATGGCTACATGATTTCATCCCAATACCTCTTTATTGATTGCATTTTTTACATTATAGTTTGCAGAATCTTGATTTTGGTGGGCTTTTATTCTGGCCCAGTTTAAATACTATTGTTTACTTTCTATTATACTCTGTTGCTGTGGTTAAGTTGTATGCATGAATTTTTTTCCATAACGGTTTTTTACATTTCAACATTTGTGGGCTTGGATATGTGTTCATCTGTACAGGTTTATAGGAAACTCCTTCTATGATCATGTTATTCCCATTCAGTGCTATACAACTGCCCCTGGCTTATTAGAGGTGGTCTTGGGGAGTCGCAATGCAGGCTCCACATGGACAAGAAATGAAAACTAATACTTCTAAAAGAAAGGGAAGGCTGTTAGAATATTATTTGAGTAGAATTTGGGAGATACAAGGAGATTGAGATTTGTAAGTAATTAGGTAGAGGTTGTGGACATTTATAAGAGGGAGGAGGGTCACCTTAAGAAGGTCTAAAAATATTATGTTATTATATATTGATTTTCAAATTATAATAGTTCCAATGTGATAAATTTGGAGGGTAAGGGGAAGATTGTTCGAAATCCTATAAACCAATAGGTTTTAGGCAATTTATGGTCAATACCATAACACTATCTTCTATCATTAACCCTTAGTTAAAGACATTAAATCTTACAATGTCTTGTATTTTCATAATGTATGGGTACTATATTAACTATATATTCCAAGTTAAACAAAAGTGGATCACTAATGACATTTTTAACATTTTATTAGTCATTTGGATGAATCATATTTATTTGTACTATTGTACAATTTAATAAAATAGTATATTTTTTAAAACACAGTTATGTCAATTTTGACGTTATTAAGTAATTGATTTTTTTAAAGTCATAACAACTAGATTACATAAAAACCAAGGAATTAAATCATATATAACAAGTTAATATCATCCATAAAATTATTTTAAGGAATCAAAATAATCATACAACCTTTATTTTAATGTTTATAATATCATTTATTTGAATCTTTCATTAATAAGGTAATCATTGTATCATTTATTTTTCATAAATAAATTTATTTATCTAATGTCCAAAAATTATAAATAAAATATGATGACTTAGGATATATTTATATATTTCAAAAAACTATTTATAGTCGAAGATATCATTTATATTAAGGAAATTAAATTTTTTTTAGTTAGAAGATACATGTTATCATTATATTTCCCTTTTCATGAAAATAAATATAATAAAAGGTCATCATCACACCCGAGTTGCTACATGGGGTCCTAAAATTGACCCAATGATACTCATTATTGGAAATATTTAATCCAATAGGATTATCACATGTGTTAGGGTCGTTTTATGACATTATAATAATATTTTTTACCCTTATTTACCATCTTTACCCTTTATCATTGGTAAATAAATATAATTATTGAATATACTATTCATAATGTCCAGAATTAACAGAAAATATTTAAACAATTTAGTCCTACTGATTCCAAATATGGAATCCTTTTTTCCAATTTCAAAACATATTATTTTTTGTAATTAATTTAAAATTAATTTTCGTTTTCAAAACTAGAAAGTGAGTATTTAATAAGTAAAAACTATTAAAATATTTAAATATGTTTATGTTCATCTTAAAGGTTAAATTACATCCAATGACTAACATAATATTAAATGATAAAATTGGGATCTAATCACACATTACATCCAATTAAAAGTAAAATATAAATATATAAATAAATTATATGAAAATGTGGTTTCGAAATAAAACGATGTATTTCTCACTATTTATTTAAATATGGATTTTTTAAGAAAAAATACCAAAATTTAAAACAAGGTAAATATTTATGTCCCAATTATACAGAAGAAGTTAATTTAGTCAACTAAATCATAAAATAGTGAAAAACCCATGATTGAAAAAAATTTCTCTGTCAAAAGGTTGTAAAACAACCTTTTAAAATTATTATAGTATTTTATGAATAAAATTGGATTAAATTATCATTTTAAGCCTCTAAAATTTATTGGATAAATGTAAAAATATTTAACAAACATATGTAATCATACTGTTTTTAGTTTTGTTAATTCTGTTAAATTCAATGGATATGTGTTAACTACAATTTAAAATAATAATATTATTACTGTATTTTTTCTGTATAACTCAACACTGTGTGCAAGATAAGATTTCGGAGAAAACTGTTGTTGGTTGTGGAGTACACTATTGTAAAAATTATCCAATTGAATGTAAAATATATTTTCTTAATCATAAATATTATTAGATATTAAAATGTATTGTTATATAAATACCTTGTATGTTACATCATTCCCCCTTTTTTAAGTTGCATCCTTGCAATTTTAAAATTTTCCATGACCACGACATTGAAAATACAACATCGAAAAAATGGTTATCAAAACATAGACTTTAAAATCTAGAAGGCTAAGTACAAAGGTCTCCTGAGATAACACAATATTGGGTTCCATGTATGAATACTTGGATATTGAAAAGAAAACTAATTGTCATGTTTTGATAGAGAGTGTTAGAAAACAAGTTCAAGAAAAGGGTAATAACCATAAAATTATAAGCATGTGATTAGATAAATTTTATTTGATTTCCCAGTAGGAAAAGTAAATGGAAAACTTTTTTTGTTTAATATAAATTTCATAAAGTGGATGAATTTATTTATGAGCATTACTAAGAACAAAAGGAAACAATGTTAATTTTCAAGCCATGTTTCATCATTTAATAAATATCTACCACAAACTCATATTCTTTCAAATGATAAGTATTCAAGGTGACTTAGTCAAACCTGATGCTCTAGAATCAATATCATGATATTAAAATAATCAATAATAGATGAAATATATATTTCCCATATCTTTAGGAATTATCCAAAACGAAAATGGTTAGTACATGATTATATAATCCCCAAAAATAATAATCCATTATAAAGAAAAATACTACTATTAATCTCCAAAATTCAACAAACCAGACCGAAAGTTCAACAAAGACAATTCAGTGGACAATTGTCCTTAAATATCTTTAAAATAACAAAAAATACAAAAACAAAAAATTTAAAATTTTTGATCACATAATCATTCACAATAAATAATAAAATTTATCCCCAAATAACATCGACAACTCTTGAAGTCTCACACTTAAATGTAATTAAACAAATCACATATTCTCCATGATAGGTTAATTATTTCCATAAATAACCCAAATCGCTATATGTCCACAATAAAAACATAGATTCTTAAAAAATTAAATTCAACCATTACACCTCAAAAATATCCCATACTATTTAATTTTCCTTAGACATATAGTTTTCAATGACGATAAAACATAGTCCAAAATAACATTTATCACTTAGTTACCAAAACATTTTCCTTTTCTAAAGATATACAGTTGTTAAAAAAACGTTACCAAAATCTACATATTCTGGATCTATAAAATCATTTAACTAAAAATCATAAGGCATACTATATAGGGACTTCATTTAGGCTAGTGGTAGGTGATGCACTCTTTTCACCCTTCGGTTGTGGGTTCGAATCCCACATTTTTTTGATACGATGGGTTGCCACTTGATATGTGTGATGCACTTTTTAAGAAATATTATAATTTTATAACATTTATAGAAACGTGATAATATCTAAAAAATAACCCAAACATATTTTAAACTAAATGGTTATCTCATACCTCACATTTTACAACACAAAAACCAATAACCCATAATTTCCTCAAAGGTTAATGTCTCCAAAAATACCATTATTCCAACTAAAATTTCAGATCATAAGGCCTAGAAAGTGGTTTCTATGAAATTTATCTTATTATAAACTTTTAAATTATAATCCCATGAGGAAATCCCTAACTCTTAAGAAAACATCCTTATCTCTAATTTTCTATAAACCAACTATAAGGACCCAACCTTAAACAATACATAACCTCTAGTTATGTCATGAATTCACATTAAAGATCTTTTAAGGACAACAGTTTTTGAGAATTAGGACATTAATATTGTATAATAGACCAATAAATTACATTTGGTTTGGTACACTTAGTATCCACGTTTTCCACCAAAGGAACCCCTTTAATCTTACAATGATTTCTTTTTCTTGGTAAAAATATTATTGACTTCTTCCATTCACTTAATCATTCTTATACCTAGTGGAAAACATTTCAAAAAAAATTGAAGAGAACTAAAAATCGTAGTAAGGGATAAAAAAATAAAAAACCATTAGTCTCGTTAAAACCTAATAACCCATTCTTTGTTCTTCTAGTTGATGAAAAAACACCTGAATAACACTCAAATATTTTACTCAATGAAAAAAAATAAAACTAATAGAATGAAATTATAACTCCTTTTGGTGACATAGATCATCATATATAAAAAACCTTTGAAACTTCTTCCAATTGGAATAGCCATATAGTTGACTTCAAAATTGGAGATCTATAATAGGGATCGCTCTTTGTATAAGCTGTATCGGGCTCACCCTTGAGCTATATTGGGGATCAAACATTCATATTAGTGGTGTCGACCTCACCCATGAGATATAAAAATTGTGAACCCATTATATAAGTTGTTTAGGCTCACCTTTGATCTATAATAAGGCTCAACCATTTATATAATCTATATCGGGCTCACCAGTTTTATACAATGCTCATGTACAAAAACAGGTTCAACACACAATCCCATTTTGGAATGATTTTTCTAATCCCATATGAAAAAAATTCCATATAAAAATTCCATTTTCATTTAAGAACCCATTTTTAATACCAATATAATAATATGACTGAATGAGGGATTTATTTTATTTTTCAAAGAGATTAATATTTTTGTGGAACCCAAATGTCAAGTAACAGTTATAGCAGCAGAAATGTTGATGTTTCCATATATGTTAAAAAAATTCCTTTTATTTGTTTTGTAAAGTAAGTAAAAAATTTCATATAAAAATATTCCTTTTCAAAACATTGACTGAATTTCAATATAGAAAAAAAATAATGTATATTCCTCTTATGCCCAAATAAATAATTTTGTAATTTAATATCATGAAGAAAATAAAATTGATTATTAAATATTGAAATGTTCAAGAACTCGTAGACAACATTGAACATTTAAATATTAATCTCCGTGATTTAATAAATAAAATTAGTATATATAAAATATCAAATGTCATTGTGGTTGTATATTCACGTTATAAAAGAATAAAGCTGAATATTATCAAGAAATTCCGTAATGAAACGTGATTGTGACGAAGTCCCTTTCTTTGAGTCCGACTTGTCTCGTTCATTCATTAGTTTCCAAAATAATAAATAGTGGTTAAATTATAATTTATTAAATGTTTATTATTCATATTATATCTTTATTACCAAGTTTTATAAAATATTTAACGGTTTGAGTTCAAATTGGGTGTTTTGTCGATGTTCGGTATTTGAGTAAAAAATGAACTTGTTTAGAAGTAAATTATCCATGTGATAATAAGTCCATTATCTAAAGAATATTATTAATTAGTTTAATATCAAATATACATAGTATATATGTATTTATAATAGTCCATAAAATTTGGAGATAAGAAATGAAATGCACCGTTCATGGAGATGAGAGTTTCTCAGTTTGCATGAACACTACTTTCATTTATTTTTCATATTAAAGGAATATTAAATGAATAAACAAATATACCTATGTATATTATAATTCCATAATAATATCTAAATTATATATGAATGATATGGTCATTAACACTATCCTTTATATCTTCCATGTATGGCATTAAGGATTCATATCAATATGAAGGGGTTGTAGTCCACACTTCTCAAATAAAAATATCCTATTTACAAATTATGGAAATAATAATAGTATGATGTAAATAAAAATTAAAAAATAATAGCTAAAATATAATATATATCATATATAAATACTATTCCATCATAATGGCTACCCTGATAGGTGGAAGTAGAAAATTGAACAATCTTCGTTTCATGAGGCAGTAGTCGTTGTACACTTAAACCGTATTTTCTATATATATTAGAGGGAAGTGTGAGTAAATTTTGGTAAAAAATATCTTTAAAATATCCTAGTATATTGATGATAATAATTTTTTTAAAAAATTTAATAAAAAGATCTTAGGGTGGTTATGGAAAATAAATGAATGAAGCTTGAGAGAAGACATTACCACTGAATTTGGTAACTCCTTTTGATTTTATCTAAATGGTTTCCATGAATTTCCTTCTTCCCAAATTAAGAATTCTTTGAAAATTTTAGGGATTTTGGGAGCTTATTTGATTATAATTTGGAGGAGACCTGGGGATTTAGATTTGTGAGTAAGTGGGTTGAGTTGGTTTCATTTTTATAAGAGAGAGGAGTGGCACCTCAAGAATGTCCTGAATTATTATTTTATTATAATTTTGTTTAAATTATAATAGTTAAAAAGTGATACATTTAGTGTACAATATGATGATGTGTCTAAATACTCTCAAACAATAGGATTTAGACAAGTTTATGTCACAAACATAACCTTATATTTTACTTTTAAACCTTAGTTAAAAACTTTCACTCTCTCCATGAGTTCTTATATTTTCATAATATATTATTAATATAGTTACTAAAAATACAATGAGACAGAAGGGGATAATTAATGAAATATTTAGTATTATATAAGTCTGTTGGTCAAATAATATATTTTTAATACTATTATGTCATTTAATAAAATATTATTAGTTGTAAAAATACATTTATGTC
The DNA here is from genome assembly GCA_963277665.1 of Viscum album. NCBI lineage: Eukaryota > Viridiplantae > Streptophyta > Magnoliopsida > Santalales > Viscaceae > Viscum > Viscum album. Next base: position 922,776,636 of record OY728146.1, on the reverse strand, counting down.
AATTTTGACACTAATTAGTAATTGATTTTTCCTAAAGTCTTAAATACATGATTCCTTATAAACGATGGAATTAACTCACCCCTCACATGTAAACATGATCCAAAACATTTTTTTATGGATTGAAAATTTTCATATTACATTTATTTTAATATTTATAATATCATTTATTAGAATCTTTTAATAATAAGTTAATCATTACATCATCATTGCGACACGAATAAATAAATATATTTAATGTATAAAAATGTTAAATAAAATACCACGATGTACGAAATATTTATATATTTCAAAATACTCTATATATTCAATGATATTAATTATATTTTACAAACTAATTTTTTTTAAGAGATAAATGTCTATGTTATATTTTTATTTTCATTAAAATAAATATTATAAATTGTTATTATCACACCCATGTGGATCCATCAGGTACTAAAATCAACCCAAGGATAATCATGGTTGGGCATATTACAACAAATAGGATTAGTATATGTGTTAAGGTAGTTTTATATTATTAAAAAATCATATTGTTTCTATTATTTACTATATTTACACTTAAACAAATATAAATTAAAAAAATTACTGACTCTACTATTTATAATGTCAAAAAATAAAACGTACATACTTAAATAAATTGGAAATTCTGATTGAAATTATAGAATCTATTTTTGATAATTCAAAATATAAACTTTTAAATAATTAATTTATATTTAATTCTTGTTGTCAAAACCAGAATTTTGGGTTTTAAGAAATAAAAATATCAAAAGATAGAATTTTTTTTATGTACAATTCAAATTTAAAATTATATAAAAATACAAAATATGGATTAACTAATAAGAAAATAATCCAATTAAATTTAAAAAATATTTTATGTACAACATAACTATGTAAATAAATTATTTGAAAAGGCTGTTTTGATTTAAAATGCAGCATTTTTAACTATTTCTTAAAATATAGTTTTTTTCAAAAAAATACCCAAAAATAAACCAATGTAAATTTTGATGTCCTTATTCTAAATAAGAAATTTGTTTTATCAAATATAACATATAATTTTGGAAAAAACTATATTTAAACATGTATCTCCATTAAATGGTGGCAAAGGACCATTTAAAAATATTAGAGTATTTTATGATTAAATTTTGGGTTTCATTCTCATTTTAAGCCTCTCAATTTATTGGATAAATTTAAAAATATTTAAAAAACATGTGAAATCATATTGTAGTTAGGCTGGTTCATTTCTACAAATAAAATGGATAATATGTAACTACCATTTTAAATAAAAATAATATAATTGTATTATTTTTCGGTATAACTCCACATTGTGTGCAGTGTCAGATTTCAGAGGAACCTATAATTGCGTTTTGAGAATTCAATTGGAAACGTATCCCATTAATGTATAATTAATAATTTATTCATAAATATTATTATATTTGAAAATATATTATTCTATAAATACCTCAGATATTACTTTTTATGTAGAATCATATAACGATGAGTCGTTTGTAGTGGAACCACACGAATTGTTGGGAACATTTATCTAGGATCTTGTAAACATGAATTATTAAAATTACAATTTGGAAACTAAAATAAATATAGGATTAGATGAAAATTCAATCATGTATTGTCCTTTCATTGGGAGATCAGAATATTTTCATAGTGGTCCCAATAAGAATAAATTATTATACCTTTAAGGTGTTCATAAAGAGGGTATTTTGATTCTTGATAGAGGAACAAAATCCCTTATTCCATTAATGAAAATAAAATTTTCCAAGGAGAATGATAATGTGTATTTTAATATTTTATTATTTTACTCATAACGTTATGTGTTTTATACTATATTCATATAATATAAATTATATTTTTGACTTCTCTTGATGAAAATAGACTATTCACAAGATGATGTTACCAATATCAGGGAATTACAAACATTTTATATCATGACCCATCCTCGGGGCTCGTGTTGTGACTACCCGAAGCCCGCCTTCCATAGGCCAGGGACTGGCGACTAGCACCAAAGGTGTAAATCCTGAAAAAATGGAAGGAATTTCCTTTTATAATGTAAACAAAAACACAACAGAGTATGCAAGTGAAATAAGCACTATGTAAAACTGGGTACAAGGTAAGTGATGAAAAGTAAATGGTCTAGTATACAAACCCAACTGAAATTACTGTACAACAAAAAGGAAAGTACAACAGAAGTTTGTAAAACAAAAACACTGAGTCGTCCTCTGGAAATCACACCTGAAGGGTCGGTACGGATAGTCTTCTGAACTCCTCGGGTCCGTTCGGCAGATCTGTGTACGTCCCGCCAAGTGGTCCACCTCGGAGTACCATCCAGCTCCACAAGCCTCCACCTCGATCATTTTTTTCCATCATCTATATCCAACACAACGTAGTGTGGGCTTAGCCCATGTAGGGGTGAGTATACGATACAGAGTAGGCACCCCGAGACCCCCGAAGGTCTCTCAAAATCCACAAACGATAAACCACAAAGGAAGATACAATCATGAAGTATCAATTTAGTCTACTTAGGTATATGCCCATACATATACCCTAGTCATCAGTTGTAAAATGGCTCCAATCCTCGAGCCCCAGCACAACTCAGTCAACTCAGGAAAACACAACCCATTCCACACAGGAAAACACAACCCAATCCACACAGGAAAAGAAAGTCAATCACATCGATGATAGAGATTGAAAATCAAGACTCTCCTCACACAGGTATACACTTAGTAAGGAAATATATATGATCAGATGAATCCACTAATTCATTTATGCTGTCGGGCCCACATAGGATACAAGACCAGCAAAGCTGTCAGACCCACAAAAGATACAAGACCAGCTACTCTGCCAGACCCACTCAGGATACAACTACAGGGGTCATACTGCTGTTCCCACAAAGGATACAAGAACATTAGTCATTGTCGTCAAACCCACATAGGATCCTAGTATGGTCTTCATCGCTGCCGAACACACGGAGAATCCAAGTACAATCGTCCTCGCTGCCGAACCCACGGAGGATCTATGTGCAGTCGTCATCGTTGCAGTCGCAGCCAGATCTAGTGTTCCCGCACACATCATGCTTGATTCCTGGAGGGTCTGCTTCTCGAGAAACAGTGTCGATACATCAACTGTGATGATTTACAGATTTTATGTATCCCAATGTTCTGTCTCGTCAAAAGATAACCAATGCGACAGACGGTGCGTCAATATGACGCCTTGTCTGAGAGTTATTGGCTTTTTAGTCCGAGAGGCCCGGTTGGTTTTTAAGCTAAACCCAACCATCCCGTACTCTAGCTGCATCCAAACCTCATGCAGATTAATCCAAAAGGACTCTCTCATCAAGAATAATTCAACTCAGTTGACGGCACATCAAACAGATGTCTAGTCCTTATGTTATAAGGGTTTCTGCTCCAAGGGCCCGGTTGGTTTCGAGTTCAAACCAACCCGACCATACCAAAACTTTTCCGAAACCTCGACTGTAATATACCGAAAAAGCCGTCTCAATCCAAGGATTACTATATAATTAACAGTGCATCGATCGTAGGTCTTTATCTCATGTTATGGGAAAAAGACTGAAAACGGTCCGAAGTGGGGGTCTGGGCCCGGTCCAACCCAGCCCCACCCCTTGGGTCGGCCCAAACTACGTCAACCCTACCCGGGTCTGGGTCCTGGCCGAGAGGGCGCGACCCATCCCGGCACGGACGGCGGGCACGCTGGCTTGTCCAGCGAGCGAGCGGTGGGCACGGCCCCCGCTTTCCACAGACGTGGTGCTATGGTGGCGCCACTGCTCTCCTGGATCCCGTGCGGCCGCGGAATCCAGCACTCGCCGCCGCGAGCTCCTGCCGGAGGCGCACTTGGGCGCCGCTGCCTCCAGGCGGCCGGCCGGTGCCTGCGACCCATGCCGTCGGGGACTTCCGCGGACAACCAGAGTCATTTCGGTGGTTCGATATTTCTCTCGTATTCTCCTGCGGTCGTCTAGGGACCCATACATAACTATGAAGGCCTCCAATCGCCATTTCGGTCCCACTTCAACATCACTAATTATTCCGCACATAAATAACTAAGTAGCGGTGGGATCAAACTTGTTCGTTAGTCCTCACCCACCGAGTTAGGGGTTCTAAACATCACCAAACTATTTTCACGTCATGCCGAGGGTATAAAATCACATAACGATATATATACAAATTCCCCTACCTCAATAGTTGATGTCGGACATCGGTGTCATGGTAGACGATGTCACGGGGAATGGAATTGTAGGTGACGTCGTAGTGTTCCTAGGAGGAAGCGATGTCTATTCTCTCGTCCCAGAGAAGTGGATGTGTGGCATGTCGTCATTCTTCACGGAACCGGTGTTCTTCTTCGGAGGGGACGCCGTTCTTCTTTGGAAGTCATCGTTCTTCCAAAAACTCAAGAGATCTCCCCCAATATTCCTTTAATACAATGAAGCTCCCCCCAAAATTAAATAATAGGCTCCTCCTATTATTTAATTACACACGCAATGAAACTCCCAAAATTAAATCACCACATTTAAAAAAACGTTATGAAAATTAATTAAATAAGGAAGAGGTAAGGTTCTCATTTATTAAATGTATTGGCAATTAAATGGGGGTTTAACAATTTAATGAGGGGTTGTTAAATGGTGTGGTGAAAATTAAATGGTGGGGATCATGTGGGCCCTACCTATTTAACATCCACAGTTGGGTAGTTAAGTGGCTATGGGCCCCACCCATAACTAACCATGGGAGGGAAAAACCACCTTATAGAACAAAAATGGTTCCGACAATTTTTTATTTACTTCTTAAATAAACCACCAAAATTATTTTCTTCTCCATTGAGAACACAGCAATGGTAAGGATCACGTTAATCAATTACCAGTGTTGTGAGTTTCTCGGTGACCTCATATTTTCATTTCGAGCAACAGTTCAAAAGATAGAAAAACCCACTTGTTCGTTCACTGAACACACCCGAGCTATACTTCGGAAATTGATTCTGGGCACACCAGGCGTCGGAATCAAGTTTTGTCAAAAGCCACATACTTGTAAAATTAAAATGTATTTAAAAACATTCCATGAAATATTCGGGTCTTTACATTACTCCCACCTCAAGGATTTGCATCCCCGTAAAGCTATAACATAACTAGGGAAAAAATGAGGGTACTGAGCATGCATCTGAGCCTCCCACTCCAATGTTCTCTCCTAAAGGTTCCCATGCTGCCAACGAATGCGCACCAGAGGTATCAACCATCCACGTAGTACCCGCTCCTATCGATCCTCGATCTCCACCGGGAACTCTGCAAAAGTCACCCCGTCATCGATCTCCAGCTCCCCGTGGTCGATGGTATGTATCAGGTTGTGCACGTATCCCCTCAGCTGAGATATGTGGAAGATGTCGTGCACCCAGTGCAACTGAAGTGGAAGGGCCAGGAAGTAAGCCACCTCGCCTACCCTACTAAGGACTGGGAATGGTCCGATCATGTGCGGAGATAACTTGATACCTCGGCCAAATCTCTGCAATCCACGTCGAGGTGAGACCCATAAGAAAACATGGTTTCTATCATCGAACTCCAGTTGTCCCCGCCTCCTATCAGCATAGGACTTCTTTCTTCACTATGCAGTCCTCATCCGCTCCTGGATGATCTGCACCTTCCCCGTCATAGCAAGAACCATCTTTGGACTTACGAGGGATGACTCTCCAAGGTCAGTCCAACATAGAGGTGATCTGCAAGGTCGGACGTACAATGCCTCATATGGTGCCATCCCGATGGTGGAGTGGTAGATGTTGTTGTACGCAAACTCCACCAAGGGTAGGTGATCTTCCGAAATGTGGCCAATGTCAAGGTCACATGCACAAATCATGTCCTCAAGTGTGTGAATGGTCCTCTCCATCTGGCCATCTGTCTGAGGGTGAAAGGAAGTGCTCACGCATAGCTATGTCCCAAATGGCTCATGTAACCCCTTCCAAATCTGGGAAGTAAAGCGAGCATCTCGATCGGAGAGGATAGAGAATGGCACACCAAGAAGCTGTATGATCTCTTGAACATAGAGGCATCCCAGGCCCTCTACTGTGCCATGCTCTCTGGTCGGTAATAAGTGGGCTGACTTGGTGAGTCAGTCCACGATCATCCAGATGGAGTCGTGTCCTCTGGAAGTACGTGGAATACCCATCACGAAGTCTGTCGATATCTCGTCCCACTTCCACTCTAAGACCACTAAGGGCTGTACTAATCCTGCGGGTACCTGGTGCTCCGCCTTCACTTTCTGGAATGTGAGGCATCATAAAATGAACTCTACTACAACCTTCTTCATACCCAGCCACCAATACCTTCGTCTGGGGTCCTGGTACATATTCACTACCCCATGATGTACCGCTAGTGGGGAAGTTTTAAAATCCCTTAGCACATCCTCCTGTAACTAAACTGGTACCATGTTATGACCCCTGATGAAGATGACATGGTCCCCACCTTCATAAAATCTATCGAGTGCCAGCCCTGAGGATAATTGAGCACATCGTGCCTCATAGTCAACGTCCCCATCCTGTGACTCTATGACCCACTGATGTAGTTGAGGAGTGACTATGAGGGAATGAATATAGGATTCCCATCTCTATCCACAAAGGATATCTACAAAGCGGCTAACTGCTCTGTCACCTCTCCAAGTAGTTGAATGCTCGATCTCTTTATGAGGGCATCAGCCACACCATTCCCCTTCCCAAGAGTATAGAATATCTCATAGTCATAATCCTGGAGCAACTTGATCCATCGCTGCTGTCTCATGTTCATGTCCTTCTACGAGAAAATGTACCTGAGTCTCTGGTGGTCAGAGTAGACTGTAAATCACTAACCCATCAGATAGTGTTGCCACATCTTAAGGGAAAAGACCACAGCTTCTAACTCCATGTCATGGGTAGCATAGTTTTACTTATGCGACCTCAACTACCGTGAACCGTAAGAAATCATTGCTCGATCATGCATCAGGAAACACCCAAGTCATGTCCCCGATGTGTCGCAGTAAACTGCATACCCTACGCCCTTATATGACAGCCTCAAGAAAGGCGCACTGGTCAATCGCCGCCTCATCTCCTAAAATCTATGCTTACATCTGTCTGACCACACTAAGGGTTTCCCCTTCTTCATCAATGATTTAAGCGATGATGAAACTCTTGATAAGTTAAGCACAATCCTCCGACAGTACACATCCAGACAAAGGAATCTCTGCACCTCCGTCTCGCTCCACTGTGGCTGCCAAGCATGTACCATGTCGACCATCGCAGGAACCACTGCAACTCGTACCTCTAAGATGACATGCCCAATGAAGTGAACCTATAGAATACATAATTTTCACTTTGAGAGATTACCATAAAGCTGGTGATCTCGGAGTGTATCCAGTACAATTCGTAAGTGGTAGGTGTTCTCCTCCTCGGTCGTCGAGTAAATCAGTATGTCGTCAATGAAGACTACGAAAAACCGATCGAGGTAGGGTTGGAAGATCAGGTTCATGAGACTCATGAAAACTGCTGGATCATTGGTCATGCCGAAGGGCATGACCAAGAACACGTAGTTTCCATACCGACACATGAAGGCCGTCTTCGTCACATCCTCATCCCGAACTCAGAGATGATGATAGCCTGAATTGAGGTCTATTTTCGAGAACCAATGTTCTCCCATGAGCTGATCAAAGTGGTAGTCAATCCCCATAAGTGGATACTTCTTCCTCACAATCACCTGGTTTAGGTGACGGTTGTCAACACACAGTCGCGAGCCCCCATCAGTCTTATAGAACCAGAGAAGCCCAGGGTAAACACTGGGTCTGATGAAACCTTTCCCCTGTATGTCCTCCAATTGTACCCGCATCTCACGAAGCTCGGCGGGAGCCATCTAATATGTTGGAGTGGATATCGGTGATGTACCAGGGTATAGGTTTATATAGAAATCTACCTCCCTATGAAGAGGTAGTCCTGGAACATCGTCAGGAAAAACGTCCGTATACTGATCCACCACTACAGGAAAACTCGGACACCACACGTCAACTGCTCTGAGGATAAGACTAGCCAACTGATGTGTGATCGCCTGCACTCTCCTCTGCGTGAGTCCATCCTGCGCTGCAAGGTTCCCCTCTCTCCGGTGAAGGTGAACCTGGTACCATCCGTGCGGAAACACTGCACCTTGCGCCTAATACAGTCGATCTGAGCATGAACTCTAGATAACCAGTCCATACCCAAGATGACGTCGTAAGGCCTCGACGCCACTACATAAAGATCCCAGCTGAATCTCTTGCCTCCTATAGTAAGCTCACACTACTGGAACCAATGTGTAATCATTGAGTCATCTCTTGTAAGAGTCCCTAGCTATATGGATCGAGCCAACGGCTCTGTCGAAATCTATGAGATCTGAACATGGGCAGCGGTAATAAAAGATGGACTTGCACCTGTGTCTTTAATAACTGGATCAAGGGTGGAGTAGACACAGATAGTACCTCGAATCATCTTGGGTGCACCGTGGTTGTAAGCCTCCGCTACCTGGAGCTGAGCTAGCCTCTGCCCGCCAACTCCCTATGGTCAGAGTGGACCTCTTGGGGTATGTTGTGGTAGAGCCTCGAAGCGTCGTCCACCACACGCTACTCGGCCAGATCTTCTTCCTCGTCCTCCTACTCCTTGTGTACCACCACAGTCGAACCTCATCCTTTAACTAGGAGGTCCATCAAATGTCTAATGCTCATCTGAATGGCGGGTCGGGCAGTCATGAGCCATGTGGCCCTGCCCGCCGCATGCATAGCAATGTCTCCTCCTTGTAAGGCTAGCTCTATGGCATGTGCCCCACACAACATAACCTGTATCCTGAGGTTTCCCAACTGATGGTCTGGTCCACTTGAACCCATGTGACATCTGTCAACTGTCGGCTACAGAACACTCCTCTCTGTGACGTCTTGCGGTGGGTCTCACTGCTGATAGCTTCTCGGCGAGAAATCTCTCCACTAACAGAGCTCGCTCCATCACCCCCACCTGCATCAGGATGCTAAGGGGAATCATTGATGCTATGATGTCATGCCCCAATACCTACTCAATGGTCCGGACTCCGAAGAATGGGTCATGAACCATGTCTGTGTAGTAGCGCGAGAGGTCGGTAAATCTCACCAAGTACTTGGCTACTGACAAGAAACCCTGCCGTAGCTATAGTAACTCCTGGATTCACACTGCACATAGGGTGGAAAAAATTAACTTTGAGAAGAAGAGGCTCTCGAAGTCTGTAAAAAGTAGAGATTCCTCATCGTGCACCTGGAGCATCAGGCTCCACCACCTACCCGCTACAACATGCAAGAGACTCATGGCAAGGATCACCAGAAGATCTGTTGGTGTCCCTACCAGTCTGGAGACTCTGAAGATGGCCTCTAGGAAATCCTTAGCTACTTGAGGATTCGTCTCTCCATGGAACCTGGGTAGCCTATGTCTCTGAAACTCATGTAGCGTGCTCAGGCAGCGTTCACTCTCCACCACTGGGGCTGGTAGCATTGGTGGCTCAGCAGGTAGTGGTACCGCTGGCGCCTCTGTTGTAATAGGGCCTTGCACCGAGGCCTCGTCACTTGGTGGGCCTCCATCCCACACATAACTAGGAACCCTTGCTGGCTGCCTTCGTGGGGCCATCCTGAAAAGAAACAGGTGCACCACGTTCAAATAGTATACCTAGTGAGCTGACACAAAGAAATCACAAAGAATACTTTTGAAAGGAAACACACATGCAATCAGTGTTTTCGTACACTAAGTCAGAAATCAGAATTCAGGGTCCTGATGTATGGATATGTTGGCCGCCACAACAACACTGGACTCCCTAGACTGAAAACCACACACAATACTCATAACACTATTTATTTACATAAAGGAAAGATCATAGTCCTGCGGTCTGCGATAGAACTGACTTCTCTAATACAAATTTTTCACGACCCGTCCTCGGGGCCGGTGTCATGACTACACCAATGTAGAGACCCAAATCATTACATACATAGACATTAAATTACTTTTTAGGAATAATTAATACATAACAAGAACCAACACTGAAGGAACATAATAGTTTAGGGTCTTTGGAAACTCGGAACATAATCTTCTAATCGTGGTGAACAATCTTCAACATCTCCCATAAAGATCTTCCCCTTTTTGTTTTCTTACCTAAAACCTTTCTTTAATTCTTGGGGAAAAGAAAACATAAAAAAGGGTCATCTCAAATGCTCAGTAGGTGTAAGCATTGAGAAAATAAAACAAATCATATAAATTTGAACTTAATAACACGAACATAATGTTTAAACCTCAAGATCTTGAGCAATGACATAAAACATGTCTGTACGTAAGGCATAGATCATAATGGGACATCAATCATGATAAAATAGGATGGGAATAAAACATGTAATTGTGGAAAACCAATAAGAACAGGTTATGATTTCCATAGTAGCCAAGGCATTGCTGCCAAGACCGTTATAGTCGACAAAGTCCCTTTCAGAATCGAGTTCACTCCTCCTTCCAGTCCTGTATTACTGAACTGGATTAACTCACTGTTCGAGCCATGTATATCTCATGAGATATAAATCTTTACCCAATGCATTGGAGGGGGATATAGGTCCCACCCATCTCATAATGAAATCATTTTTACTTGTGCCACAAAAATAAACATAAAAAATTCATCATATCCCAATGAATAAAATCGGTTTCATTAACATCATCCCATCATCACATAATCCATATAAAACAAATTGATATTTCATCATAAGAAAACTAAAAACCATGTAAATCATAGAGACAGTATACTTGAAACATACATATATGAAATAATGTCATCATAGATGGAAATTGGTTTTGATAAAAAACTTCAAATGAATTCTTGAGAAAAATATCCTTTCTTTTCAAAATCATTTTCTTATAACAAAATTCCATGTAATTTTAAAAGAAAAGGATTCTGTTGAAAATAATCATGAAATATTGTAGTTGAATCTTCATGAAAATAAGGCGTTATGAAACTGTAAAAATCTGTTTACGCCGTATAAGTTAAAAAAACATTCTTCTCATAGTTTTTCCTGAAAAGTCAAAAAGTACCTCGTATTGTAAAAAGAGAAAGATTCCTTACATACCATATAGTAAAAGTCAATAATGGGTAAAATTGACTTTAAACATAAATGAAACCATTTTAAGAAAATAGATACATGGATGATACATATAACCCCAGTAAATACATACGAATAAACAATATTGAATAAAAATGAGATTGGAAAAGTTATCCCTTACCTTAGGTCTAATATTCTTTGTACGTATCCGAACCTCCTCTTCCTCGACGCACCTCCTTTAGACTTCTTCTTAGTGATCTAGAGTTGGTATTTTGAGAAGACCAGAACCTCTATGATATAACTAGAGAGGTTTAGAATAGAAATCGGTAGGGTTTGACCGAGCTTCAAGTCACAAAAGGGTGTGAAGAGAGGTAGTAAGGGGTTCCCTTTTTATAAGGGAGGAGAGGGGCACCTTTAGAAAAACATAAAATATTATTTTATAATAAAGTCATATTCGGTTTATAATAGCTCCAAATTGATTTATTTCAAATTTATTGTGGGGATGGGTCAAAAGCCTCTCAACCAATAGGTTTTAGACATGAGTAGGTTACTATTTTTACCTTATCATTTAGATTTTACTCTAAGTTAAATAATTTAACTTTTACCATGTCTTCTTTTTTTCTTACACTATATGGTTAATAAACATACTATAAAAATCCAAAAGATCCCCAAGTGGTTCATTATTAATATATATAATCTTATCTAAGTCATTTGTCCAATACTTAGATTTTTACAAATAAAATAACAATTAATAATATAATATTTTTTTAAATACTTTTTTATGCCAATTTTGACACTTTTTGGTAATTGATTTTTTTAAAAATCAGAACAGAATGATTAGTTCGAAAAAAGTTAATTAAATAAATATTAACATGTCATATTAACGAATAAAATTATTGAAATTCATAGAAAGTCTCAAATTACATTTATTTGGGTATTTATAATATCAATTATGTTAATATTTCATTAATAAGGTAATTACTAAATTATTGTGTCATAAATAAATTAAATCATTTAATGTATAAAAAATATAAATAAAATACCATTATTTAGAAAATATTTTTATCTTTCTAATGAATATTTATATTCAAATTTATCTTATGTATAACCCTATATTAAAAATGTTTTAGATATTAAATATTGATTTTAACAATTTTATCTCTTCTTTAAATAAAATAATAATAAGTGTCCTAATATAATCCAAGTGGACCTGAAGGGTAATATTTTATTCCTATGGTTGTTTTTGGTCGAATTAAAATTATCCAATAGAATTAGGACATGTGTTAAGGTAATAATAATATCATTTTTACCCTTAATTACCCTATTTTTTTTTAACCGTGGAAAATAAAAGTAAAAAGTTAATATTCACATAAAATTATTTTTATCTTAGTGAACCACAGTTTACTCCTTGATATTAACTGTATCACTAAAATTTTTGAAATCACAGTCACAGAAGTTGTAAAAATAAATTTTATTTAAATTTACAAATTCTCCTATGAGGTGGGTAAAAGACGGTGAAATGTTCAATAAAATTTTAATATATCTAAAATTATTATAAAATGACTTCAATGAATTAAATTGAACTTATATATGAATTATGTATAAATTTTTACCTAAAATAAATTTAAATAATATAAATAATTATTTAAATAAAATGTCGGTTTTAAATAGTAACCTTGTGTTATCACTATTCATAAAAAATTTAATGTTTTCAGAAAAATACCAAAAATTTACCCTAGGCTATTTTCGATATTCTTAATCCAAAAATGAAGTCCATTTTGAACGATAAAATTTATAAAATTTCAAAAAGTGGGTATCACTATTCATAACGGCTAGTTCATAATAATATTATAATAGTATCTCGTTTAATGAAACATGGTATTGCGTACTACACAGGCTATCGAAGAAGGTATTGATTGCGTGTAATAAAAGCCAAGTCAGGGTTGCATGTAGTGAAATCTCCATTTGGTGTTGCATATAACATTTTCAAAACTTATTTCATTTATACATTAAACATAATCTATACTTAATGTTGCGTAGAATAATTTCCACAAAACAAACTTGAAATTGTGTGTAACACGAGCCAAGAATAGTGTTGTGTATACTGCAAGATAATACAGTGTTGTGTATAGTACCAGCTAATCATGGTGTAGTGTATAATAGAAGACATAAAAGAAATTAAAAATAATATATCTCATAAAATCTCGGGGTGTTACACCCATGCCCGCCTTCCATAGGCCAGCGACTGGCAACTAGCACCAAAGTCGTAAATCCCAAAAAGGGTAAGGAATTGCCTTTTATAAATTAAACAAAAACACAACAGAGTACTCAATTGAAGTTAGCACTAAGTAAAACAGGGTACAATGTATGTGCTGAAAAGTAAAAGGTCCAGTATACAAACCCCACTAATTGTACAGTACAACTAAAAGGAAGTACATCAACAGTAAGTAAAACAGCAACATCGAGTCATCCTCTAGAAATCCCACATGAAGGGTGGGTACTGATAGTCTCCTCAGCTCCTCGGGTCCGGGTGTCCGCTCTGTGTACGCCCTGCCAAGTGATCCACCTCTGAGTACCATCAAACTCCACATGCCTCCTCCTCAATCAGTGTTGTCCTTCATCTGCATCCAACACAACATATTGCAGGCCTAGCCCGTGCAGGGTAGAGTATACGATACTCAGTAGGGACCCCGAGACCCCCAAAGGCCTCTTACAATCCATGAAGGATAAACCCCAAGGAAAGATACAATCAGGAAGAATCAATTGACTCTAATTAGGTATATTCCCATACATATACCCTAGTCATCAGTTACAAAACGACTCCAATCCTCGAGCCCTAGCACTACTCAGTTGACATAGGAAAACACAACCCAGTTCACACAAGAAAACACAACCCAGTCCACACAAGAAAGTAATTAAATCACATCGATGATAGTGATTGAAAATCAAGAATCATCTCACAATGGTATACACATCATAAGGAGATAGAGATAATCAGATGAATCCACTAATTCATCTAAGCTGTCAGACCCACATATGATACAAGACTAGCTATGCTGTCAAACCTACAAAGGATACAAGAGCAGCTACTCTGCCAAACCCACTAAGGATACAAGTATAGTGGTCATACTATCGGACCCACATAGTATACTAGAACAGTAGTCATCGCCATCAAACACACATAAGATCCCTGTATGGTCATCTTCAATTACGAACCCATGGAGGATCCATGTACAGTCGTCCTTGTTGCCGAACCCACAGAGGATCGAAGTGCAGTCAACATCGTCGCAGTCGCAGCCAGCTCTAGGGTTCCTGCATAGAGCACGCTCGATTCCAGGAGGGTCCGCTTCTCAAGAAAGATAGTTGATACATCAACTGTCACGAAGTCCAGATTTGATGTATCACAAATTTCAATCTCATCAAAAGAAACCAAAAGCCACAGACGTTGCGTCAATCGGACGCCCGGTCTGAGAGTTATTGAATTTTCCGTCCTAGGGGCCCGGTTGGGTTTTAAGCTAAAACCAACATGACCGTACTCCAGATGCATCCAAACCTCAATCGTAGTAATACAAAATGGCTGTCTCATCATGATGAATTCAACGTATTTGACAGCATGTCAAATGGACGTCCGGTCCTTATGTTATAAGCGTTTCCGCTCCAAGGGCCCGGTTGGTTTCGGGTTCGAACCAACCCGGCCATACACAAACATTGCCGAAAACTCGAGTGTAATATACCAAATAGACCGCCTCGATCCAAGGATTCCTACACAACCGACGGTGCATCAATCATAGTTCCATATATGATTTTATGGGAAAAAGACAAAAATGGTCTGAAGTGGGGGTCTGGGCCCTGTCCGACCAAGCCCAAACCCCCCGGGTCGGCCCGAACCACGTCGACTCGACGTGGGTCCGGGTCCAGCCTGGGAGGGCACGGCCCGACCCGGCGAGAGGGGCCCGATTTACTTGACCCGGCCCGGCCCATCCGGGGGGCACGCCGGCTCGACCAATGAGCTGAGTGGGGGGTGTGGCCCCCTCATTCTGCGGTCGCGGCGCCAGGGTGGCGCCGATGCTCCCCTGGATCCTGCACGGCTGCGGGATCCATCACTCACCGCCGCGGCTTCAGCCGCAGCAAGCTCCTGCCAGCGGCGCGCCGGGGCACTGCTGGGTACTTCCGTGGGCCACCAAAGTCATTCTAGTGGTCCGATTTTTCTCACGTCTGTTCATGCGGTCGTCTCGGTACCCATACATCACTACAAAGGCCTCCAATCTCCATTTAGGT
Source organism: Viscum album (assembly GCA_963277665.1). Taxonomy (NCBI): domain Eukaryota; kingdom Viridiplantae; phylum Streptophyta; class Magnoliopsida; order Santalales; family Viscaceae; genus Viscum; species Viscum album. Next base: position 922,761,274 of record OY728146.1, on the reverse strand, counting down.
CGTGATTCATCGTCATCAATTATTCCGCACATCATGAAAAAAGTAGCGGTGGGTTCAGAATTGTTTGTTAGTCTTCACCCACCGAGTTAGTGGTTCTAAACATCACCAAACAATATGCACGCGATGTCGAGGGTATAAAATCACATAAAAAATATATACAAGTCCTCTACCTCAACAGTTAATGTCGGACATCGGCGTCACGGTAGACGGAGTCACGGGGAAAGGAATCGTAGGCAACTTCAGATTGCACCAAGGAGGAAGTGGCGTCTCCTCTCTTGTCACGGAGAAGAGGATGGGTGGTGTGTCGTCGGTCTTCGTGGAACTAGCGTTATTCATCAAAGGGAATGTCGTTCTTTGTCGGAAGATGGTGTTCTTCCAAAAACTCAAGAGATCTTCCCCAATCTTCCTTTCTCACAATGAAGCTCTCCCCAATATTAAATAATAGGCTCCTCCAATTATTTAATTACACACGCAAAGAAACTCCCTGAATTAAATCACCACATTTAATAAACTATGATGACAATTAATTAAAAAAGGGATAGGGAAGGTTCTCATTTATTAAATTTATTGGCAATTAAATGGGGGGCTTCCCAATTCAATGAGGAGTTGTTAAAGGGTTTGGTGGAAATTAAATGGTGGGTCTCGTGTGGGCCCCACCTTTCTAACAACCACACTTTGGTAGTTGAGTGGCTGGGGGGCCCACCCTTAACTACCCATGGGATTGAAAAACCACCTTATAGAATGAAAATGGTTCCAAAATTTTTTTATTTACTTATTAACTAAACCGCCAATATTATCGTCTCTTACATTGCGAACCTAACTGTGGAAAGGATCGCCTTAGGCAATTACCGGAGTTGGAAGTTCATCAGTGCCCTCAGATTTTAATTATGAGAAGCAGCTTAAAAGATAGAAACACCCCCTCTTTCATTCAAAGAGCATACCATAGCTAAACTTCAGAAATTGATTCCGGGCACACTGGGCCTCAGAATCAAGTTCCTTTAGAATCCCCAGACTTATAAAATTCTAAAGTAATTAATTTTTTTTTTGAAATTTTCAGGCCTTTACATTTCATGCTAAAACTATATAATTATCAGGTGATAAACAACATGTCGATTGAAAACAAAATGATGTAGAATCACTGTATTATGTAAAATTATCAAGGACAGAGGAAAGGGAAAAATATATGATATTGGATGGAATAAATACGGCAGACCAGTTCACCCAATGAAATCAGTGTTCCTTATTTATGTTGGGGTCACTATAAGAATGAATATTCTAATTTAGATAGATTTATGTTTCCATGTTTAAACTATAATTACGGGAATACATTGGGATTATATTAACATAACATTAAGACGTATGTTCTGTACTTTTTTGAAAAATTATATAATGAATCATTGTTTTAATTTTCATTATCCATTTCAGAGTTCATTACTTTTATACAATTTTCATAATAAATATGTCTTAATACCCACTTCAAAGTCCCATATAATATTTAAAAAACATCTTAATAACCTTCCTCTCAAGGATTCTATTAGAATGTAACTCCCCACCAACATTTTATGAATTAAAACATTATGAGGATGGAAAATAGAATTATTTTATCAATCATCACAATGAGAAATTATTTCAATTTCATTGTAATGGAAAATATAAAATTTTAAGTTATTTATTTTATCCAATTTGATTTCATATTTTAAAATTATGAAATAGTATATGAGTGGTAAATGTAAAGAATTTGAATCATAAAAAATGTACCCTTATCACCAAACAATCATGGGTTATGATTCACTAGATATGAAAAGGGTATGTATTTTAAATATAAAATAAATGTTTTATGTTCCATGAAACAAAAAATGATCATATTTTCTATTTATATTGATGAATAAAAATCTAAATTCACTTCCATCTGACAAAATTTGCAATGGAAGGAAGAAAATGTTAAATAAATGGGTAAACTAATTGATGAAAACACACAATTAGTTTGGGAAACATGTGTAATTATTACATAATCGTATTTTTTATGATTTATTATAGTATTAAATCAAAATATAAATTTATGTTCATATGTATTTTATATGGTTTTGATGAATGAATTAGCATTACCAATGCCTAATGAAAAATCATTCAGATGCTTTCAATCAGATAGAACAATATTTCCAGTTTATAGGTTCATGTTTTGTAGTGTCACCATTAACATATTTCAAGAAGAAAAAGATGCAAGGAGATACATATTATATGAATAATGGAATTTAGGTGAAAATAGATTCTATGATAGATATTATGGTCTTTTCTAGTTTGGAAAACAAGTATATGTGAAAAGATCAAAGATAACTAGTAGCAAAATAGTGATTATCATATACAGTCCAAAATGACCCTACTAGATATGTGGCTATCCCTTACCCTTATCAAAATATGTTAATTTATTTATTCAATTTTTTAATTACTTGTTATCGTAAATTTTAATCAAACTAAATTTTATATGTTCATATTATTAAATTATATTGGGTTATATTCTTTATGATTTCAATCTAAAAAAACTTATGATCTGCCTTATATCAGTGGGTACTGTGTATTATATCCCAATAGACATGATACAAAACCAATAACCCCAAAATTATCACATGAGGGCTGGGATTACTATTACATAATACATAATCACCAAGTTTCCTAATCCACTTGACGATCAATATATCAAAACAATAAATAATTATATTGGACTATTCATATCATAGTCATATAAAATTTTAAAGATACCAGAGGTTTGTCGTTCAAAAATGGAAAACATATAATAGTTGGTGAAAAATGGTTTTAATTGAGGTATTGAATTACATATGGATAAAATTATGGGGAAATGGAAGGTTATATCCGGAAAATCTTTTGAATCAAACACAAAAAAACAAGAGCCCTCCTAGAGTATGTTCTTATTGGTAGTTCCAATGAAACCTATATTAACCGTACCAGTTCATGAAGACACCACATTAAATGATTTATGTGTTCCTAACATTCAATATAAATAATAATTATTTGGAAATTTAAATTACCGGAGTGGTTAGTATCGAGTGTATAAATGAGAGTCTAATGTTTGAATGACTAGGAGTCTCAATTGAAAAAACATACATTAGGTACATTTATGTAATCTTCCAATCCAAAAATGATCTAATATATTCATTAATGTAAATAACTATTCATATTTAAAAAAAATTCTATTAATATTGTATGATGGGAACACTCTATGAAGAACTATTTGAATTCAACAATCCCTATATAGTACCAATGGAATAATGTTTTTGGGAGTTATGAAAAATTATAAAAAATTGATATAACCATGGTGTTTGAGAATAATATATTAGTAAACAGACCCTTATTGATTCTTACAATGTAGGTGTAAACCATTTAATTTTATCATATAAAATATATATTTATTTTTTTTCATTACATATTTGTTTTCCCATTTTAAGGAATCAGTGAAGGATGATAGAAAAATATCTGATACCCAAAATGTCTAATTATTAGATCTAATTCACAGTATTCCATTATCCTGACCACAAATGACGTGTATTGGGAATTTTTAATGCAATGTAATAATAATTTTATAGAAAAACTATGAATTATATATTTATGGTTGTTTTTTAATAAGATTTAGTTCTATAAATAAAGGAAAAATTAATGTATGATGTGAATGACTGAACATAAGAAGCCTAAGAATTTATTAAAATTGAAATAGATTAATTCATTTATATAAAAATATATAACTATAAAAAATTATTTCAAATCAATTTACTCATTTTGATCAATGTTTATATAGTTTCTGGTGAAATAAAACAACAATTATGTTTTCAATTTTACTAAATATAACATATACAATCAATATATTAGCATCCCATAATAATTAATTATATATGTTAATAACAATTTCCATATAAATATTTATTATTAACTTGTTTCCAAATATTTTATCTATACTACCATGATTTCCAAAAATATATGTACTCAAAAGAAGAAGTAGATTTGTTTATTGATGATTGTGAAGTGTACATGGTGTTAAAATGTTCACTAATTTAAAATTTAATTGATTACCTATCATTTTTTTCATCTAGTATTGGATATGACCTCATAGATACAATTTGGATGTGAATGAGTAGAATATTAATTCTTATATATTATTTTTGATATATTTCAAAAATAAAATTATTATAGATAAAATCAATTTGTTTTGAAATTAATGGGTAGAATAAATGGTTTGAAAATGTATGGATACATCATGAATATGTAACTTTATACTACTTATTTATTTATATGTATTATAATTTTATCTACTTTTTTAGTTAATTTCCTAATTATTTTTTGGTGATTATTATTTTTCAAAGATTGGTATATTAGTTTAGAACACACATCTAATGAAAAATAAAAATTTATATTGTTATGATACATTGGGACAGTGATACACACATCATTTTTGACTTATTAAAATTTTTTGCTCATCAATATAACACTATATGTTGTCGGTAGGACTCAATGTGCTTTTTTTCTGTATATTAGGTCTGTTTTAGTTTGAAACATTTTCCATGTCCCAAAAATCAACAAAACAATCTCGAATAATATTCAAATATTAGGATAAAGAGCCATAAATCATTTTACAAATGTATTAATGGACAACATTCCAATCAAATACATGATGCTGCAAATTTGACACAAAATATGTGTTTTGATATTAGTGTTCCATTTTAGATAAAAATGAACCAGATATCTAAAACTAATAAAACCCGGTCATATATTTTTCAAACAGTAGGAAAATGATCCCTTATTAATTTTTAATGTGTTTGAATGTACCGCACCTAATTCAGATTCTCAATGTGGTTTGTATGACTCTTAGAATTTATTTTAAATATAAAATATACATTTTTTTAAAAATATGTGTCACATAGAAAAAACCTTGTAAAAATGTTCTTATCTTTTAAATAAATAATCAAAATAGTAAATAAATCATTTTTGACATGAAACAATTGACCACATTTGAAATCATGAAATAGCTTCCACTAAACGTTTCCATGAGCTAGTGTGATACCTAGCCCCAATCATTCCTCCCCACACACCAACATCTTTAGACTACTAGGTATGGTCTAATGTGGTATAGCGGGAAGATTATTACTTCAGAATAAGATTATTATAGTGGTGAAATGAATAGAGAAATACAGAAATTAGAATAAATAACCAAAAATAGAATATTATTCATCCATAAGTAATAAATAACAATATTCAACCATAAATGGTATCATATAAAAAATTGTTTCATTCCATTTATATAATCATACAATGAAGGTAGGAATGTAAGCATACATTTAATTCAATAAACATTTAAAAGGAATAAAAATACTATATCCAACATCATCACAAGCCATATATCATTCATGTGCTTCCTCACTCTCACGTTTTTACCAAATCATGTATCAACTACTGGTCACATTCCGCTTTCTCTACATGTATCCACATAATCATCATGGGTTCCACCATTAGCATGGACATTTTATGGGATAAACTCACTAGGAAACCACTAACAGTTCCAAAAAATATCTACTCATCCAATATAATTTGGCAGTGAGCTAATAATAATAGAAATTAGTAATTAATGATGTAAGGGGGTGGCTCTAGTTCTAATAGGATATTGTCCTTACACTACTTAATTTTTCCCATTCTGCATAATCATTGAAAATGTAACCATTTGTATACTCATACATGGACAATATATGTAGTGATGTTTATTTCTATATATGTGTCTTCATCTACTAACCTGTACCAATTACATAACTCAGGTGTCCAGGTTTTGTAGCAAGAGACTCATTAGAGTCAAAGTATGCCCTTCCCAACAAAACAATAGAAGGTTCTCCTTTCCAGATATATAATGGTAGGGTCTCCATGACTAGTATCATAACAATGAGGGTCTTCTAGACCTTACAGAACCGTGAGGGTCATCATGCCCAAATAATAACACCTCATAAGGGCTTTCATGTATGAATAATAATATTTCATTCATTCATGTATATCATATCCTATAAGGGTGACAAGGAACATTAATTTTTTTTCTTAAGGGCCATCATTCCCATGTGTCATTAGATAGGGATTCCATTCCTCTATCATGGTATATAGATGTCATGCCCATGTCACAATATAGGATCTCCATGGCTGAATCCCAATATTGGTATTCTATTGAAAAATATTAATACATAAGGGGTTTTTTTACCCCTAATCATAATCAAAAGTGTCATCACGGACATTCATCACAATCTATAAAATTCAATCAATGATTTAAAAAGATCAAATTAGATAGTTAACACCTAACTAAAAATTCTCATTAGATAAGGATGTGTTCTATTTTCTTGTTTAATCAATTGATGTAAATGTACCACTCACATATAATCATTTCAATATAGGTTGTTATGTTTGTTGGTCATGAACTACAATAATAAATACCTATTTAATTTAGGATATAATAATTAAAATCCATTCCAAAACCATAGATATGACGGTTTGTCCTTTTTTATATTTTTATCAATAATGGGAAATTGATCGGTACACCTACGGCGTCGGAAAAATTGATGTGGACCTAAGAGAATCATTAGGTTCTAATATAAAACCGATTGTAGGAAGATTTAATTTTGGGGAAATGCAATGTGAAAATAGTGTGCAACACATGGAACATAATATAAAGCATATCTACCCAAATGGATAAAAACTAGAACCCCTACCTTATTCTTGTAGATGAGAACTCATGCACTATCAACCTATGATATCATATAGTTTGGAATTAAATTACAAAAATATTTGAATGCCCAAAATGTATTGCATATTATCCTACACCAAAATAACTCTATCCATAGGGGGATTATAAAAGGTACTAGATGAATATATAACTAACCAATGTGCACCCAATGATGTTGGAGGTGATAGATATGGAGTGCATATTAGGACGATATCCAACACCCCATGTTAGGCTGCACTAGGAGATCCACCATTGGTCCTATTGTGCACAAAAGAAGGGGGAGGGCATAAATCTATTGAAAAAGGAGTCCCTTCAACTTATATTATAAAAAATTCCAATGTCATTTACATGGCATGTATCATTATTACACATAATGTAAATCTTAAGATTTACCTTCCTAGGAAACTTCCTTACACTTCATGAAATGTTCAATCTAGACCATTAAAAATCATGTACATGATAGACATAGTGTATTACAAATACAAGACATGTATATGGCCTATATATAACCTTTATCACCATTCTATCATAATTCTAAAATTATCCAACAAGCCCATGGTCCAGAAATTAGGGTATAAAACCAAAAGGGAACTTAAATATGGTTTGACATAAAATTAAAAAGATTATATGTACCTGATATGATAACCTGTGATATTTTTTCTTCCGTCATTAAATTAACTCCTCCCTCGAGTTATCATTCATTTGGTGGTCAAATTATTTCATATAATTATTCCAAACACAAAAAGGTACATCGAAATCCTTCTCCTATGTCTCTTATTATACACAGTTTTGTTTCCGTATGACTTGCACCAAAGGGATAGACTATCCTTAGAGACCCTTTGTGTTATGATCAATACTACATATGAAATACTTCTCAAAATAATGAATCATTGTTAATATCACCATCCATATGATAAAAAGGATGATAAGTGTTGACCTAATAATGGTGAAACTGTGAAATGTAAATAACATTGTTCTTGGAATGTTACCTTTGAGGTAATATAAATTGATAGGCTACTGACCTAACTCTATCCAAAATCAAAAAAATGACTGAAAATAGTTATATAGACTCACCTTCCACAATATCAATCTATTACTATTTTTGGGTGATACCCACAAGAAAAAATGATCCCCTCCCTCATATTATAAAGGTATTCAACGGTCATTGGCATACAATTTCTTCCTTGACTGAGATGTAGACATACATTTCATAATCATCGATACATACTCTGAAATATCTTACATGATATGACGACCTAGAAGTACACCCTCTTTAACCTATGTCCAATAGAGAAATGAATGGAATGGAATATCCTTTAAGGGCTTATACAAAGTCATCTAAATAATCTCCTAAAAGATGTTATGGTAGGAAAACTCAAAAAGTGGGATATGATTTTCCCTAGAACCATTGAAATCATCAAATCGTTCTCTAGGAGTTTCCCCCAACAACAATATAGTCCATTTTAAACGTCCATCATTGTGAGGGTGAAATGTTATGCTCATATGAACCTATATACCAAATTATCTTTGTAGAACCTGAAAGATCCTCAAATTGAAATGAGCATCCCTATATGAAATAATAGTATCAGGGTCCCTGTTTAGATGTTTAATATCATAGAAATGATGTATTTCGTGATAATACACTATGAATATCTCCATGATAGTAATGAATTTGTATGACACTATTAGTCAATCCAAAACAACCCAAACCATGTCACAACCGAGAACCAACCTCGGAAAGACCACTACAAATCCATTGCAATATATTCCCACTTCCATTCCAGCACCAATAATGGCTCTAAAAAACTAGTGGGTCAATGGTTATCCACCATCACCGATGGATTGGTGGAAAACCTAGTGAAAAAAACAATCTATCTTATGTTTCATCCCAGGACATCAAATAATGACATCACATATCACGATACATGCTGGAGATACCTAGATAAAATTTCCACTTAGTATCATGAGACTATCACATAAACTCCCCTCTAATATCTATAAGAAACAAAATAATCCCATGTATAAGAAATTTTTTTTCTCCATTTGTAGAATAATCTGATGGATTGACCATAGAAAAAATACCCTCTCGTAAGACCCTATCCATTAGTGTTTATGAACTCCCCCATATTCAATATCTCTATAAGTAGAGATTTCACTCTCTCAAGAAGTGAAGAATTCACATACAGTAGTGAATGTAAAAAATATCCATGATGGTCTTAAAAAATGATACTCATATGATAAAACATGGTCATAATTATCCACTCGTTATTGGACAACTGAACAACTTATATTTGAGATTTTTTTCTAAGATTATCAGTATCATTTTTTACTTTCCAAACATATAAGATACCATAATGTCAATAGAATTTAGGTATTCAACCTACATTCATATCATGCGATTCATGTCAAGATATGTGCTGATATACCTGATGATTGTAGTCTGTAAACACCATAAAATTATCTCCTATTTGGTAATTCCTCTAATAATAGAAGGCATGAACAATATATGAAAATACATGTATTCGGTATTTTCACTATTGAGGCCTCAACTATTGCCACACAAAAACAACAACTGGATCTTCCTACATCAGAACTTCTCCAATCAAGAAACTTGATGCTTCACAATACACTATATAGCATCGTCCCTTCTTTAGAAGGAACATAATTGGTGCTTAATTTCGTATGCATTTCAACGTCTGAAATGTAGTACTGTAGACTTCTAACCATATAAACATCACACCCTACATAGTCAATCCTCTAGGATGTGATGTGATGTATGAGAAGTCCCATATGAATCACATGTAATAACCATATTGGCCCAATAAACTATATATATTATAGATATTTTTGGTAGTCTATTACATAACAATATATCTCAACTTCTCATGGTTAACTGATACTCTCACCTCCATGATATCATTACCCAGGAAGTGCACCTTGTCGATAAAAAAGTGGAACATACTATTAATAGCATACAATTAGTGTAATCTCATTGTATTTAGAATGATCTCAAGACGAGTGACATGGAAAATTCGAATATGAGGACAGACCAATATGGGGTTGGGAAAATATATTCCTCAAATCCATAAAAATGATAGGAATATTCATGATGATGAATGGTATAACCTTAAAATCCTATAAATTGTACTGACTATTGAAACTCATACATTGTATGTATGAAAGACTAACACACACCCAGTGATATCTTGATGTCATATGGAACATTTATAATACCCTATCACTTAAGAAATAGTCAAAGACGACATGAATTCGAGGTAATAGATATAGATTCATTTGATAAAGGTGATACAAATTTAGTAATCCATAAAAATCTCAAGGGTTCCACCCCCATTCATTGTGAAAATAGATTTGTAATCCTAAGGAATAATTATTGGTCCTTATAAAACCATTGGAATATTAATACTTTTGAGCCCCTGTGACGGATTGGTATTCATCTAATAAGTAGAAGTGGATATAGGTGAAACTACAGGAACTATATTGATAGTAAATTATAAATCTCTATTAGGATGTTGTTGGTAAAATTCATTGTGGGAAACATACCGAAAATGAATAAAAATAACTTGAATTTAGTCCGATGTAATCCATGATCGTCTAATTAAAGGATATTAATCCTGGAAGTTACTACACAATGAACAAAATTATCTAGACCATGTCAACCTAACAAGACATCCCACTCTCCCTTGAGGAGATTTGTACTTCCCTCTTCTATTGTTAAAAAACATCATTCAGTGATAAAAATCCACAAAAGTATGATCGGGGGCCAAACTGTTCTTCTCTATAATGAAAAAAAATCCCATCATATCTTGAATGATGATGATCCATAATAAGTTATAACAACCTATCCTAATGAGAAATTACTACATTGACATACACCCTATAAATATATTCCCAAATGGGTGTTAAGTGTCATTATGAAACAATAATAGTCAATATAAATCCCAAGGATATCGATAATATCCAAAAATATAATGGAATGGGAATCGACCATGTAAAATGAAGAAAACACAATAGTGAAGGCTAAAAGAATAGTTCCCTTCAATAGAAGATGGTCTGACACACTTCTCCTCTCATATAGGCTGGAAGGAATAAATTTTGTATAATTTACGACCCTATGTTCTAACCTAATAACCTATAGTGATCTATCTCTACAAGAAATATATATATGTAAAACCTTGATATCTCATCCCTGACCTCCTCCTCTTCCTATATGGTTAATATTACTCCATCTAACTACTTTCTGAGGTTTGTTTGCTCCTTTTACAAGAGGTAGAGATGATATGGATCCAATCATACTTGGAAAAGATGTCACTATTATACACACATGATGAATATTTTTTTGTTTTTAACTACCTCATCACTAAATGGGGTCACATAGACAAGGAGATTTATTTTTTGGATTTACATTCTGGTAAAAACCATGTAACTATCATATAGTTTCACATGGTGGTCATTGCTCATTTATGTGGACTAAAATTTCAACATTCGACTGTTAGGTGAACTAATACCTATCTCAGTTCGAAACCTCCCTGGATAATACTGTCTATTTTTTAGGTTATTCTCGGTAATATGAACCTTGTTCAAAATATCTTCAACAATATTTAACTGGGAAATTTTCACCTAAGAATGAATAGTATTTCAAAGACCATACTCAAATCATCTCCCTTTATCTGGATAATTAGTAGTATAGATAGGAACACATAGATAAAGCTATGTAAAACCATTTTAGTAGTGTATAATTGATATAGAAAACTATTCTAGGTTCATGAAATCCATAGAATGACCAAACCACAAGGTCATAAGGAGAATATAGTGATAGATGTTTGTTTCCAATGCAATCTCTATGGCACGCATGTCTGTCTTCTTGAGTATGAAAGGATCAGTTTTGTTTCCCCGCATTCCAGCTTTCCAAAGGCGGGCAACATCGATTCCATGTTCAGAGTTGTTTTCTCCTTGATCGAAAATTGACGATGGGATATCAGTTCTTCCTTTCCCTAGATTTCTCCTCGGAACTCATCACCTCGTATGGGTCTCCCTTATAAATTTAAGATGTTGTTCCTTATACTCTTCGTAGTGACATGTCTTCATGGACACCAGTTAATTACAGTGCTTCTGTCAGGACATTCCAAAGGGTTTGGTCAGGGCATCAACCTTCGGTTAGGGGAGTAGACACGTTGGACATTACTTGAATGTCTATAAACTGGAACACTGGTGTGTCTAGGTTTCTTCCACTAATTATAGGGATTCTCGAGGCCGTAGAAGCTCGAGGAATACCACATCGAACACAGAGAATCATATTCCATAAGCATGTATATGTGGTTTTCATCAGCATCCCATGTTTGACACAGGGTATGCCGCAGATTTAATTTCTGGCAGAGAAGGATTGGACTGATCGGAACACTAATTGAAGTGGATTAGATAAGTGAAACCTCTGGAGGAAACCCTAATGTTGGGGGTGAGTTCTCATGACCTCACAGGGATGTGGCATCTCAGGTAATAATCAAGTTGAATGATGGAGTGTTTGAATGATGTGGATGGTGAATGTGATGGAACCATCATGAGGACGATGGTATTGTTAGGATTGAGTCTCGAGGAGACTTCCTCCATATCCCTATGGTAGGGAATTAATGTCCCCATAGTTCGGTAGGTTGAAGGGAAGCCTATGGGGGTCGACTGTTAGAAGAGAAGCATGTATTAGACCTAAAGGAAATGAAACCTCTGGGATGGGGAATGACTTCCCCAAATCACATAGTCTCGAAGGGAAGAACATGAAATGGACTAGAATTGGTGGTGAACACATTTGAAAACAACCTTATGATGTGTATGGGACTCAGACAAGGTTAGAAGACCAAGATGGTTGGACTCCACTAGGATGGACCAGTGATGAGGGTCCCAAAAAATGGGATTTCAAGAGCTTGCCACTATGTGAGGTCACAATGGCTTACCATTGGATATGGTCAAAATGTCTTAGCTACAGATGGTGTCACAACAACTTACCTATGGAAGGGGTTAATATACAAAGAAGATTCCTACATAACATACATAAGAGACAAATATAAAACCCACATAGTTTTTATGGGATGGGGGTCGGTGGGCCGACGTGATGGAGGACCTAGGGTCCAAATGGATGGTGGGCTTGATCCTCGTGGAGGCTTCCTACGTACCATGCCTTGGCATGGAGAAAATATCTTGTAGTTCATGTAAGAGTTTGTTGAAACAAAGTGAAGGGGGTCAGAACCAATGGGTGGTGGGATTGAACCTCAGGGAGGTTTACTCCATACCTCGCCTTGGCGAGGATCAAAGACCACGTAGTTCAGGTAGGTGCAATAGCTTTATGCTCACTGGGGGTAACAATGGCTTACCGCTGGTCGGGGGAGATAATTTCTTACCGCTAATTGAGGTTCACAGTTTAACATCATGCATAATGGGGGTGAATCGACGGGAATGAGGGCCTAGGGCTCAGATAGATGGTGGTCTTGAGCCTCGTGGTGGCTTCCTACATACCTCGCGTTGGAAAGGATCAAATACCTCTTAGTTTATGTGGTTTTAATAGACGTGAAGGGGGTCAAAACTACCATGTGTAGGGGTTGAACCATAGAGAGGATTCCAATGTACTTCTCCTTTTGGAGGATCAAAGACCACATAGTTCAAGTTGGTTTTTTGGGCTTACACTCTAGGCTGTCCGGAGAGGATTTCATGTTTGATGCTTGCTATAATCCCATGTGAGTCATGATTGGTGTTAGAAACAAGATAAAACAAATACCTGAAGATCTAGTCATGAAAAGTGCGCCCGTGGGAAGAGAAGTTGGGTTTATGCGTGGTTAGCGGTTCAAAGAGGAAATAGGGGCTTACACGCATTTCGCCACCCAGGGAGATAGAGATTGGGACTTACTCCACAGTGGGGGACCGGATGGTTGCAATGCCCAGTAGGAGAGGGACATGGATCCTAGGAAGAGAGAAAGAGCATGGGTTCTACCTTCGGCATGAAAATCTAGGGGCTTACACCATGGTGGTTTCCCTTTCCCCACGGACGGATGTCACTACGATAAAGAGGATCTCATTCCATGTGAGGAATGATTTCACATCCGTGGAGACTAGTGGGTGTAGATAATGTCAAAGGTGGGGTACCCCGCGTATGATTCATGGGGTGAGGCCACATTTTAACATCATGTGCCGAGAATGAAGGTTCTTGGTAGTCTAACGTCCTAGAGGTCGGATGAGATGGGTTTAATCTGTACCCCTAGGACTTACATAACTGACACCCTCTTCACCTTTGTGAATCAAAGGGACCAGCAACTCGGTGGATGGGGGTGTTATCGAGCATACCATTGGGGGGTCCACGTTAGCATGAATATGCGACGAAGAAATAGTTGTTACCGTGCCTATGCGATAAAGCATGAGGAGATACAACACTACATGAATTATCTTCTAAGGGGCATTGAAATTGTTTCGTTCAAACATGAAGGGATTCATGGGAAATGGAGTTTTAGAGAAGAGTGGATCATATGTTGAAGCTTTGTGAAGATATGGTGCCCTATGAAGTGGAAGTGATTCGTAAAGGGATGTGCTTCACGAAGTGAAATCTCCAAGCCTAGGAATATGGCATATGTGCATATGGTAGGAGATTCATGAAGTGGAAAGGAATTTGCAAAGCAATGGTGCCTCATGAGGTAAGGTGTTGTGAAGAAATATGCTTCGCGAAGCAAAGTGACCCTGCCTTAGCATGTGGGTTATGTTTGTGTGGAGGGTGTTTCACAATGCATAAACTCATTGTGATGGCCTAAACCCTCGTGGGGATCTCCTTTCACCACAAAGGCGCATGGGCTTTGCGAAATTCATCCCACTGAGAAGAGGGGCTCACTTAAAGAAAAGGAGAAGGTACTTTTCAAAGCAAATAACCTTGAGGAGCTCAGAGTTCATAGTGTAAGAAGTGCTTCAATATTTGAGAGCTCATAAGGTGAATGGTCGGACTGTCTATTGTTTGGGCTCGAGGGGAGCCTTGTATTTATAGGCAATAGGAACCATAATGTAGAGGTCTATAAGCCCAAATCCAAAGGTTTCTATGTGGTGGGTTCACGAACATTAATGGGTTCCATAGGGCATCCCACCTCTGAGCTCCGCGGAAGGCTTGCGAACATCAAATTAGGTCGTGGAGCCTCCTACCTCCCTGTTTAGTGATAGGGTCGCATAAGTCAAATCAGATCTCGGAGGATACCGCATCCCTTCTCCGCGGTGGGCTCGCGAACGTCAAAGGAGTTCATATATTGTCCCACCTTTTTGCTCCACGATGGGCTCACGAATGTCATAGGCATTTGCAGAGAATCCCGTCTCCTTGATCTATTATGGGCACAGTACCATGGGGTCCTCGAAAGGGATATGTCAGGCAGCCTTGGAGGCTTCCCTTTTGTTTTTATTCTTTTCAATTTTTTTTGTGTCAACAAATTCCCCCACTCAGACTTGGAGAAGAGGAGAAATAAAGGGTTATTGTCTGATGGAAAATTTCCAAAATGTCACACTCTCTGTGAAGCTTGTCCATGAAGAGGTCTCAGAATGTAGATATGCAACGTGCAAGCTAGGCGCGCTGTGAAGCTCGGTGCAGTATGGACACAACGCAAAGCTCCGAAGGACGTCACCTATAAATATGGGATCTGACCTTTCTTTTTTTCATTTCTCTCTACAACAATTTGGACTCATATCACTCTTGATTCCTGAATCTCCGCATACTCCTCGCTTGCTCTCTACGAATCAGTGATTCCACTTCATGGAGCACAGTGAGACATTGACTCCGCGACAGTGCCTAGTGACATTCTTTTGGATGGTTGGGGCAGGGATTTGAGAAAATTATTTACGAACGATCACCGTGACAATGCTCCACTAAAGTGCTTCATGAACCGAACATAGGAAATACCTAAAATTAAAACTGAATGGATCATCATGAGGATGCTAGGTGGTCCTCCTGGATGCTGCCCGAAGGGAGGAGATGGCAAACATATTGGGCCTAGGGGAGTTAATACGGTTACATTCTAACCATAGTTTGTTGGTTGAACTGCTATTTGAGAGCCAGAGAAACAATCTATTGTGAAAGAGGTTTCCTTTGTACATTTTTGGGTGAAGGGATGATTTCATCATTCCTGAAGCATGTTGGGACGAGCCAGCTTACTGGTTCAGGAGTAAAACATTTCAGAACCAATGGTTCAGGGTTGCAGACATCCATGCTTGAGAAGACTTCATGCCTATCAATGTTAACTGCTAGTATAACCACCTGAACTATGTGTATGGGAAGTCATTTCAGCTGAATAAATCCCCCCTCTATACCAGAAAATCTTAAAGGAATCCTAGAATAACATGGGAAAGGGATGGAATGAGGAGTGGGACCTCTTCTAGGGAGCTAACATCAATTATGATTGGGCTTGGGCCAGCTAGTTAGGTTCTTCATGTGAAGAATTTGGAGCTGAGCTGAGGAGAGTGGGTCTGTATGAGGTGGCATGGGCCTCCCAGTTTCACATCTATTAGCTGAAGAAGTTGATTACAGAGTTGCTAAGTAGGTGGTCATCGAGGACCAATACCTTCAACCTACACCATAGAGAGGTTGGTATCAGCATGTGGGACATGCACTAGATCATGGGGTTCCTGATTTTTGGGGCGATGTATGAAGAATTCATCCCCGCCATGGGATCATAGGAGGATCCAAAGGCAATGACACGGCTGGTGTTGGTGTTGATGGAGCCGGTGCGGGGAGTGGAAAAAGAACCAGTAATGGATGTCCATTTTAGGTGGTGGTTAATGAAGTTTATGAACATCTCCTATGATAGGAAGTTTCCGGTGGGGCCTCAGAATTGACCGAAGGGGGATCAATGAGAAAAGGAGCACTCGTATAAGTGGCACTTGGAGGACTTCATGTCGAAAACCTCATGATTTAGTTTTAGCACTATGCACTAGCTGATAGTCAGGCTGGTAGCGTTCATTGTGGCTCTAATATGTGGTTAGATCATACTAGTGAGAGATGCAAAAAAGGGTGTGTGACCCAACACATTTATCATGACGTCCATGTTGGCAATAGGAAGGCGAAACAACCATGGGATCTAGATGGTCACCAAGAGATACAAGATGTTGTGGAACATCTGTGAGGGGAAGATTCCACAGAGGATGTGTTATCCATTCCACCTTCTATATGGGTGGATAGTGGAACCTGTTTGGGTGGGTTTATCTGTACCCGAACCCCATCTCGCCTCTGAGGTCTAACTTCCTCCCCTCAATTTGGAACATCATGGGATGCTTTACATCCAAGATAACCACATGTTTGGTAATGAATCAGGTGTGTAAGGTGGAGGAATTCAACATTCACCTATTTCCATTGCCAATGGGTGATTTTACTGACGACCGCCAATGAACAGAAGAGAACTGCACTTATCTCCTGGCCTTTCAAGGTGGAGACCTGGTGGAAAGTTTGAACTACGATCCCCTCTATGAGTCGTACAACCCGCACCTATTTTTGAGGAAATTTTGGTGTATGCACCTACTGACCCCGACGGTGTATCTATAGGGGTTACACGAGGAACAACCTTGTGTGATGTGATAGATGTGGCTCATGTTCACGCATGAAGATGGGAATATGTGGAATGAGTTGCCTCGACCTAATGAAGACTTCAGGTTGGTAGAGGGGTATGCCCAATGTCGGGAGGCAGCCTAAATGGGGGAGATGCTGAAGAAGCCAACCATTCTGGTCGGTGATCGTGAGCCACCCCAATCTCGAGAAGGAGGGAGGAAGGTGGTAAGGACATCCTATGGTGGCGGGGATATCATGGGGAAATACCCGTACCAATTGAGGGTGCGACAACATCGATAGATCCAATAGCGATAGTGTACCCAGCCGTTCTAGAAGAACAAAGTCATCCAGAGGGGAGGCTACCAAGAGGATTTCGTAGGATATCCACCCAGGATCCAGGGAAGTGGCTGCACCATGTAGACTTACTAGAGATTCCTGTCTTTCTGGAGGCCTGGTACATCTGGAAAGTGAACTGCGAATTCCCCGGTCCATCAGAGATGTGCCAACACCTAAACTATCTCGGGATGAATTTTCCAAGGATATGACCTATCCAGGCCAACTTTTCTATGTCCCAAGCGGAGGCACATCATTACCTGGAAGATATGGAATCCATTATGCATTCCTGGGGTGATCCTCGTCAAATGATAAATCCGATCAAGGTGTTTCTAGATCGTACAATCCCACCGTAGTTTTCAGCTACGGAACTATGAGAGTGATTCCCTCTGCCAGATGAATCGGACGAGTCCTCTTGGGGGACGTGGCCGGTAGGGGAGCCAGGTGGAGGGGGGAAAAGTCAATGATCAGGACTCGGGCCTCAAAGAATTTGCAGAAGCACATGAGTTAACATCCCTAGCCCCTTCCTTAGAGTCTTCTCCCAAGTCGTTCTGGACTCTTAATTAATACTTTAACTGTGTAGTAGAGTCTCATACACTGAACATGTACTTGTCCCTCAATGGATACATCTATGGAGCCCTCGGGATCCACACATATGGCTACATCAATTGCTACATCTAGTGGGGCCATGACACTAGAGGTGACCCTCTGGAGATTTCAGACCTTCTGAGAATATATCGAGGGCCTCGCCTCTGGGTCCTCGTGACATCAAAAAAAGAACTAGACCATGGATTCCTTATCTTATGTTTCTTCTACCTAATTCATGATTGTCACCCACTAACCATGTAAACTGGCATCCAAGGCCTCATTGGTATGCATAGTTCTTAAAATGGAATGGGACACCATGGCGAGGATGGTCGGGGATTCTAGAGGAGATCTTCCTAGAGTAATTCTGGTGATCGTGGAGGTGGATATAAAGACAGACTGAACTGCCGCACACCCAATCGCTGGTGGGACCACCAGTAGAACTATGGCTGATATTATTGAGGTGGTATTCGATAATAGGGATCAATCAAATATCCTAGGTCCCGCCATGCCTAATCAAATTCCAGATATGAACCCTGCTAACGATTTCCTGAGGGCATTCCCTGTAAATGAGCCTCCCAATAGTGCATACTAGGATGAGACGACCTCTAATGAATAGGACAGTTAAATCGTTCGTCACCGATCGTGGAAGCTGATAAAGAGATTCATTGATTACACTCCCCAAGAAAGATGGCTGGATGAGATGGATAGAATTTTCTCATGACTACATGAACTGTGTGTTGAGGGAGTGGATGCCCAGTGCCCTCAAATGATTGTATGAGATCTTATAGAGGACAACATTTGGGAGTATGACCGTGGCCTTGGTGTGGGCTAGCATCGGGGGAAATCGGTGAACATCAAGAAAATCTGGGAGGTTGATAACTAAGTTTAGTGGTTGTAGGTCTGGGAGGATGAGCACTCAGCCACCCTTACCATGAAAACGGGGCTGATATTGTGATTTAAGGGCAAGCTAGAAGAGGCTGAAGAGGCCCTGCAGTGATCCTTTGAGAAGATGACTGTTTTCTGAACCGATGTAGATTGGGCCCCAATTGAAACCGATGAATTTCACCCTTTCAGTGCTAAGGATAACCGGGTACTGAACAATCGGTAGCAAATCCTGGATGCCACAAGCCAGAGGGTGCCATTGATGTATCTTTCTTTTGACAGGATTAACCAGTCCAGGGGAGGGATAGACCCTCATGATTTTTAGAGATAAAAAACCCTCTGACGTACTTTAATTAGATGATTATTTGATTCAATATCTTTCTTGAGTCCCATTATTATGTTTTTTTTACACGAATCTATTTTATTCACAAAACGCCCTGTGATCAATCCCCAAGCTGACAGGGGTCGAGCCCAGTGTGATAATCAATGGAAGATCGCTATGTTATTCTATCTAAACGTAAGATTGTTGACCATGTTTCAGGCATCCTAGGATTGAACAACTAACCCAGATTTTTGGGAAGAGAAAGGGGATACCTGATTGAAGAATGAATCTCTCAGAAATAGTTGAATTGTTATTTTCCTAGTGTGCTCTTGCGCACGAATGGGGTAATGCCCGGGGCGCTGGAATAAATTCAAACAGGGGGGAATGTATGCTGTGAATCACAATACTCATGATTTGTAACACTATAGTGATGGGATTAAAATTAATTATGTATGTTGAACATGTTCAAAACACAGAATCCATAGTGCGTTAGCCTGAAATGGGGATAACGGCTGAGGGGCGACCACTGACCATGATCGAAACACAGGGCCTGACTCGAAATGTCATTCATTAGTCTTCTGGAACGTTAGCCCAGGATAGTTGGCGAGCCATAGGGCGTGAATCCATACTATTAGGGGGTTCCTCCAAAAGTGAAAGAGAAAGATGATTATAATAAAGGGCATGAAAAGTGTGGGGAGTGGAGTGGTGTTTTTCTCGAATGGAATCCAACATTCTTGGCATTACACCGCCATTGTGGGAACACACTTGGTGGGCACACTACCCTGATCATAGATCAATACTTCTTCCCAATAGGACCTCTATAACGACAAAACTGTCACCTCATAACATTATCCTGGGGAATCCCGACCTTGTTTAGGGTAAAGTATCAATTTCATGGTTCCCTAGAAGAGCTCTGGTCAAGGGATCAAAAGGAGAACAGAGGACATGAATTATGATTCCTTGGTCCGGACCCGGTGATAGGATGCCTAGGGGTACCTTTGTATCCCATGAGAATGGTAATAAAGAGAAATATAGTTTTTGGGGAATAGTGTGGTTGATGACCAACACAGGTAGGGAGAATCCTTTTTGGAGGGGAAACTGATGCATCCCATGATTAACATAGGGAATCCCAAACATGTTCAGGGTAGAACCATTATTTAGTGTCATGCATTGAGGACATATGGACTCGAGAAGTGTAATGTCATATGATAAGATGTGGAGTGAATGGGAAGATCCTGGGAAAGGACTATGTGGTGTGGTAACTATAAAGCCGACCGGAATGAGGACATGGAGTCCGGATCAAACTATGAATCCCCGGAAGAAACTCTTCATGTCGAGGGACCAAAAGTGAAAATTAAGCTGGGCCCGAAGCAAAGTGGTTGGGAGTTTCTTCATACACCATGAAGATGGGAATCAATCCATACGTAGTTTTGAGAAAGAATGTTGAAATCATGCAAGATGAGGAAAGGCATGTGTGGCATGGATGCACCAGTACAAGTCCTACCAGAACTAAGAAGACCATGTGAGTCGTGCTCGATGTGGGAAACCAGAAGTAGTGATGGGACATTTCTAGAACAGGAAGGCACATGTTAGAGACAATGGGACACTAGGTGAATGACATCTCACTGATACTGACCCACTAAAAGAATACACCTAGATCCACGGAAGAGTAAATCCATGTATGTTGGAATTCCCCTTGAACATAATAAAATGGAAATATATGAATAATGATATCATATGAATATTTTTGGAAATGATAAATGAAAACATAATCTATTGAAAAAATGGAATTAAAAATTAAGTATGATTATCATATGAATATGGTCTTGAATAAATCAAGGTATCATTCTAAAATATATGGCCAGATTGAATGAATATATCAAAAATAAATGTCTATAATAGTTTTTAGAGTTGAATATAATTATCTTTTCATGACAATTTATTTTCAAATTGGATTAAATATTTTCTCAAGTCGAGATAGTTTAGAAAGTCGCGAGGGGGGTTCAATGGACATGTTACCAAATTTAAGAAAAACTAAAAATAAATGTCAATATAAAATTAAGAATAAAGTTCAATTGAAATGAAATTAAAAAAACATGTTTTTATTGTATTTTAGATCATGAAATATCTTATATATTATATTATATTATATCAAATACTCAATAATAATATAAACCACTATATACTAACATTTATATCCCTTAGGAACAAAAGGGGATTATACTCCCTGATAGGGGGTGAATTAGGGTGGGGATATTCTTTTCAAAATTCAACCTACCCCAGTGGATCTTGACCTATTTATAATAAGGGTCACTTCATTTTGTATTTATTGTTTCTATTTATATTATCCTTTCTAACTTAATCTAATGATGATACGTAGAATGTAAAGGCTGAAATATATCATAAGGATTCATATATTTTAAAATATTGATGCTTAGAGGGATAAATATAAGGAGAATACAATGGAAGGGTAATGTTGTAAAAAATACACTAATGATAACTACCAATACAAGGTTTATAGTGGACTCATTATCCCTCAAAATTCACTCCGATTCAAATTTTGAAAGCTCACTCTTCCATTTGATGATTATTCTTTTGATCGCTTGTATTAATATGTTTAAAAATTCATTTAGTGATTTATTATGTTCAACTTTATTCCAATAAATGAATATCAATTTACCATAGATTTTCTAGTCAATCACTTATAGTTTAAGTAAGATATGATTTTGTTTGAAAAATTTAACAACCTTCGTGAAACTACCCAAGTAGTCACAAATAATATTATACTTCCACAAAATCCACAACTTTAATGAAGCTCACTACATTCACGATGGTCATAATATTCACATTTATCACATATTTTGTGAGGCTTACATAACCTTCAAAAAAATTATTTATTCAAGTAATCAATTATGTAATGAAAACCTTAACCCCTAAAATATGCTTTATGAATAAACATTAAAAATTTTGAGACTTTGTATTTTTTTATGTTTGTCTCTACTCATCAGTGGGGGGTATCATCCTATTTATGGATTATTAGTCCCATTCAATAATTGTTTAATATCTATAACAAAATTTTACAAATATAATATTTATTTTTCATGTACCTCCTTAACTCATTAAAACTATTAGAGAATTTTCTAATTCATGAAGCTTCTCAAAGTCACATTACATACAATATTTCCTTTGGAAAACATTAACCTTACATGAACTACCAAACCATTTAAAATACCCCTTATTTTGAGAAAAAAGCTTCATGAAACCCTAAAACATCTTGAATTACATTCCATTACCATATTTTTATGAGGCATACCTAGAAATCCAATATTAACGATGCATGAGTCATCCTCCATGATTTGGATCCCACAATTTCGAAAACATTGGGAAATGGTGCCATATTGTATATGAAATTTTCTTTAAAACATTCATAGAATCTATTGTCTTTCCATATATAATTTTCAACATAGATTTTTTAAAATCTCTCTATAACGCCACAACTAACCTTGGAATTTATCATTGTTAATATACACAATCCACCCGAAAACATTAAAATGATAACCTGAGGTATTTTTCACCATCAATAAGGGAATCAAAACTCGAGTTAAAACTCAACATTTTTAATAGAGTTATAACAATAACAAGACAAGATGAATTTTAATAAGACTCACAACCTAGTATAGCTTTAAACATTATAGGCAGAACCAATACCACCTAAAAACATACATTTTCTAATGGAGTAATTAACAAAAATAATACGTTCTCTGGTGATGGAAAATAATAAACAGATTATAGTTTAAATTTTAAATAATTATATAAGTAAAACAATCTCTATAATGAAGAAATATAAGAAAATTACAATGCAGAATATAAAATGCATCTTGGTTAATTTGAATAATGTGTTTTATCTAGATGGATCACTTGAGAGTATTTTAAAGAATGGTGTGATGACAACAACAAAAAATTCATATATCTAATTATAAATTTCATATGGTTCTCTTGATTAATATTTATAGTAAATATCCCCAGTGATTCGTTCATGATATCGTTAAATTATAGTTCAATTATTAACCATTATAGGTATCTAAAATATTGTTTTTTTCATTGGTTTTTCAAAAATTGTTTCCATATTTCACAGTCATGGTCTTCATTAAAATATTCATGAAATATAATAAAAAGACAAAAGAAAAAATATTAATAAAAATTTAAAATAACACACAGTGGTTAGTGTATATGTTTCAAAAAATTTAATTAGTATCTTATTATAATCAGCCACTGTAGCTTATAATATAATATTTTTGATTTTTTCATTTAAATAAATATAATATGATTTATAGAAATTATCATAATTGAAAATATAAAAAATAAAATAGTGAAAAATAAATCATAAGAGTAAAAAAATAAAATCATTAGAGTCAATATTTATGTCATGAGAGTCATTCAACACTTCAAAAAATTTTAAGTGAACATATTTTGTAAGAGTAAAAGGAAATCATGATAGAGTAAAAAAACCTGATTTTCAATCTCTATGAAATCATATGAATTTAATTATGAATGTCATGGGACCATCATTTCCTATGACTTATCACTATTTCATAAGAAATTACCCCAATTTTATAAGACCCATTATAATTTTTCATGGCATTATTGATTATGGAAGTCATGAAATTGATCTTTTCAATACTTTTGACATAAGAAGATTTCAAATTCGGAATCATAAGACTTCATTTCTATTATGTAATCCCTATTCAATAAATTATGGAATATAATATAGATATTAAAAAATTTTAATTTATGAAAAAATTTAAAAAAAAATTAAACTGTAATACTAGAAAATACAGAAGAATAAATAATTAATATTATAAGGTCTATACATTATAAAATATTCAATATTTAAGGAATATTATTTTGAAAAATATTCATACATAATTTTTTTTGATATATAATAAATTATAATAAAAATGTATTTCAAAAACATAAAATATATAATAATAAATTATTGTTTATAAAAAAATAACACATAAATGGAAATGGAGTAACTCTAGTAATTATCCCCCCTTTTTAGTAATTAAAAAACAAATCATTTGAAATTATAAAAATATCCCAATTTTTTTAATTAATATAAACTTTATGAAAAACCGAAGTAAAATATTTTAATGAACCAAAATAATCTACCACTTTGAAATTAATTATCATAAAACACAATCACAATAAATTCAAAAAATTATGAATGTTATTAAAATGAATGACAACATGATTAAATTATTTAAGATAAACTACACATCATAACTACCCCTATATTAATTTATAGAAACAAATAAACACTATCTGAAATTTAATGTTTGGAATTTTTTTAAAAAGATTAAAATAATGATAAAAACCATGATAAATCAAATTTCTCTCTATGAAATAGATATGGTAATTAATATCCAATATGTTCAAATATTATTTTATAAAACTTATAAATAGATAAAATAGTGCCATAATTTATTTAAAAATAATGCTGTAAAATATAAACATACATCATGAAATTTTCATACATAGTCTTATCAAACATCACATCATTTAATAGTTTAGTCAAAATATTTTCAATCTGACTGTATGTATAAAAATGTTATAATGTAATATGTATTTTTTGGATATAATCTAATAAATTTCTTAATATGAAATAATTCATTTTATAATGTTATAAATGATTATTATAAATAAAAATATAAAAAAAGTATCAAAAAAATTCATAATTCTATCAGAATTAACATTATTGGCCAGTAAAATATTTCCAGTACAAAAAAAATTGTACAAACAATCTTGCAATAAAAATACATTATACTTATTTTTCAGATAAAGAAGAAAATAACTATTTCATAAAACTTGATGAGATTAAATGTTTGATAAAAATGTGGCAAAAACCAGAATTAATTTTTGGTTCAATCATATATCCTCTAAGATTATAGAATGTGTTACTCTCAAAATAAAAAAAAGGTCATTACGAAAAAATCCATGATTTATATTACCATTAACATATATAACACTAATTTTAGTCATTTCCATGTTACATTATATTAGTACATCTAGAATAATTAAATTCATATAGATACTAAATTGAAAATTATGTCTACTGGTAGTTATATAAAGGAAATTTTATTTTATCCCTGTTAAAATGTTTATATAACGTGGTTTAATGGTATAATATATATCATATTTACAGTCATTCCTCATAGGGGTTCTTAATATTTAATTATAATCTACACAATATCACTTAAATAAGTCTATGAAATACTAATATTGATTATGAGAAATTCATTGATCTCAATGAATTATCTCAAATCATAAAAATAATTTTAATTCTCCCATAAGACACATGTCAAATTCAGATGACATAAAATTTGAAAATCATTTACACGTAAATATATTATTGGTCCAAATATTATATCATTAATATAAATATGAATAATAATAATAATATCATTAAAATAATTATTTATAAATATATTAGTTACAATTTTAAACTTCAAAAAATAATTCAATAAAATAAACACTGTCAATCATGCATACCAATATTGAGTGGATTTCATAAAACCATATAAATCATTTAAAAATTATAAAACATTATTAAGATACTTCTCATAATTCAAAATTCGGTGGATTTTTAAAATTAATAACATTATAAATTTCAAAAAATAAAAATAAACATTTCACGTAAATTTCAAAAAATACTACATCCATAAAAAGTAAAATAAGATAAAAAATATCCTTTCATGAAACTAGATTAGATTCCATGCATCCCGAGTCCAAAACCAGCCTGAGACAAGGCTTGAAGGGTGTTCCTGATCCCCACGAGGTAAAAACTAGTGTCAGGTATCAAATTAATCCTGATGGGAATGATTTAACCGAATGAAAACTAGGATCAAATAAAAAAAATATCACGAAGAACAACAAAAAATTGAACATTAATAAATATACCAATCAATTCATATACAATAGATGAATAAAAAAACATTAACCGAATTGATAATTAATATCAAACTGGGGAACACATTCTCCATGTGAGCTTTTGGTCACCACCTACCATATGACCAATCAACTAAAAAATTCAACAGAACAACAAACCTAAACCTTCAAAATAGCTTGGTTCTACCAATGTTGCGTGACATATGTAGGGAGTGAGATTAGACATAAAAATAGCTAATCAACACATATTACATGAATTTACTTTCTAGAAATAGTTTAAAAATATTTTTTTAAATACATTAAGAAAATAATATTTTAATCATTTTAGAAAACAAAACATAACATTCCATATATTCCCTTTTTTTAAAAACACACACTACATTCAAAATTAAACGTAGTTCCACTTTTCAAAAACAAGTTAAAAACAAAAACCCAAATCAAAATCTATTCTAGATCACCAATTAATGTTGTGTTAAAATTATTGGAAAAAATTAATCATAGAGTAGTTGGGATAATATTTAACATGCCAATGATATAAACAGAACATAAAAATATACAAATCAGGGAAATTTCATTAACATCTCTTGATGTAAAACAAGGGTGTACTTAGTATGGGATTACTTGTTGAAATATAGTGAATCTCTATAGCCAATAACAAACTAGATATAGGAAGCTAGCCAATATATTGGTATGTCACACCTCACATCTCAAAAACTATTGGGGGTAGAAACATGCCTAAACAATGTCAACATGAAACCATCACTCAAACCTCTAGATAACATCCTATAATCCCCTAATAATAGTACCTAGTTAATTGGAAGGTCCTTGCATTCCTGTTTCAACTAAAAACTACTAACAACGTTATTTCCAAGCCCAAACACCGAAACAACCTATTTTATACCACTCTATATTGAAAATCCACCATAGTTGATCCAATAACACAATAGGCCATCCAAATGTTCCAATCGGGCCTTCACATCACATGATTTTTGAAACATATTACCAAACATTATAAAATTCCATTCAGGCATTCACACTATGGAATACTTCAAATTATTTTCAAATCCATTATAAAAATACCATCCATGCTTTCCCAACTCATCACATTAAACCCAACACTCTCAAAACAACACAAAGAACCCACATATAGTTTAACATTTCAAAACCAAATACACTTCCAATAGAATATTACCAATCCATGGGGATAACATACATCAACAAAAATGTAAAAAACGTGAACATACACCATTTAGTATCCGAAACACACCTCAGTGTTCCAAATGGGACATTCTTAGTGAGACAATTTGAAAAACAAACGAAATTCATCCAAAACAACAAGAAAAATTGTATAAATCAATAAATTATATTTAATATTATAGAAACATGAATTAACCATCAAGATGAGAAGAGGGAAAAGAAAATTGAACTGGATAATGGGATATAAGCCTTTGTGATACTGATTTTTAAGGAGAACGTACTTATGTTAGACAGTTATCATCTGTGTTTACATCCCTATAAACACCCCGTAAACATATTGATGTTCCAAAATCCTATGAAAATATTCATGTATACATGTTAAACAAAGAATGTACCTAAATCCCATTTTTAAGTGACACAACATGATTTACTATCAAGCTCAATATGTCAAACACATGAACCAATAATAAAAGCCACAAAGCCTCACACACATTGATAATTTAACAATAAAAACCAACCACTAAACATAACCAGGACCAATCATATTAATAATGTACCTAAATTAAATTAAAAAAGATAATAAAAATTTTATCAAACACTTGGAACGCACGTATATAAGAATAATTATGAAATCCCTTTTGATAACCTGTCAACTCCCATTTTACATATTAAAAACACCAAAACTAATTTTTAATAGAACATAAAATGTATTTCAAAATAATTTAGAAAAAAATTAGTAAATCCCAAACATCAAATGGAATGTTCTTGAATGGAAATTTTTGTAAATAGATACATCACTGACCCTCGATTGCACTAAAACATTGGGAATGGGAAAATTCATCCAAAAAGGAAATTATTAGCCCCTAACATCAAGGAATTAAAACCACTCACCAACACTTACCATTTGATTTTGTCCAAGAGGATTATTAAATAATAAATACCCAGAATCCAAGAGGGTAATGAGATTAGAGAGTAAACGTAGACCAAAAATCCACAAAACTCAGCATAGATCCAGAGAGTAAGAACCAATAAGGGTAGATAAACAAAGGGAAGGGATCGTGGGAGATCCATCATTCAATAAAAAGGAACGAAAGGGGAGGAAATCCTAATATGAGTTAAAAATCAATGGGTAAAACTTTTTATTTAACAATTTAATGATATGGGAAACATGAATGGTTTGACCGCACTATTTGACACCTGATGTGCCAACTGTGCACACCCTACTGGAGAATGGTGCCACCCACATGTGCTAGCCACATTGTCTCCAAAAACATGTTCCAATAATAAAAAATTCCACTTTCAAATATGAATAATCTCTTTGATTCATTCCACATGGATTCCTAAAATTTTACAGAGTCCGTACACCGCGCCCTATGAACCAACCATCTAGCCGCACAATTTCCCCCCTGAGATTATAAAATTTATCTCTGAATATTTTAATTCCATGAAAGTCAAACCATATATGAATATTTTTAATTAAAAAAACCATATTCTTTAATAGGCCACACGTTAAACCCTTGTATGGTGTATATAATCCATGAATAGGCTAAAAACTCACCTAAAACGTCGTAAATTAAAAATTCAAATAGATAACTCCAAACAAATTCTATCCAAAAAACAATGTATGGAAAATAATAAAACAAATGAGATTTCAATATTTGGTTATGAAATTTCTCCCCACCACAAATAATTTCCGTTACAATAAATTCACCCAGCCACACGAGCAACAAAGATAAATCAAAAACGCAAAACAAGGTGAATGAGACAATGAACATTGGGGTGGACTTTCAGTCGACATGTCAAACCCACTCATCTATTATATGAAATAGAATGACGTGTCACAAATAATAGGAGGGTTCTTACCAATAAAAGAACTCGACTAGGACTAGAAACACTAAAATTCACAATAACGTCACTGATGGCTATACCATCATGGGAACTTACAACACATGGTCACCATCATGGAAACCCAACCCAATCAAATCCAATACACTCTGCACAATCTAAAAAACACCACCACTAGAACCAATAATTCCCAACAATTCCACCATAGGCCAACCGATATGTAAAATATCATTTGGAAGCAAAAACCACCCATAAAAAAAGGAAAACTCATGGAAGATATCGAGACCAAATAGAGAACATGTTCAAAAATCATAAACTTCAAAAGACTCATACATCTACGAAGTGATCATGACCTAAAACGCAAAACAATCCAGAAAAATATATGAACACACAATAAAAAACTACTAATAATATACTTTCATACAAAGGGAACAAAAATTAGAATTACATAATAATGAAACCATTATGATTCATACAACAATAGAAAACCTTAAATATCAAGGAAAACTACAACAATTAACATCAACCATATCCCCTCCAATGCCAGATACAAATTCTAGACATATGTTTCCCACACCATGAGTGATTCTTGACATTGTGAAAAGCATCAATCTAGGTCCGATGGATAGATCCCTGAATCCTTAATGCATCCACCACACCAAATTTAGGAGATGGCACCCTCAGATCTGGGATTAATCTATTGGATATTCTTCTTAAAAAATTTCTCCATATGACACAAATGGACATAATAATGTCACATCCTCAGCGGATTGCGACAAAAGAGTTTTGAATTCCTGAACCAACCACACTATTAGAACACAACAGAATGGTGTAATTAATGGGATGTCTGAATAGAGAAAGGGGACTCTTGAGGAACATTCTCATATTGAACCTTCTGCTGTCCAAATTGGGGACCATCACAGGTTCCAAAATGAATAGTTCCATAACCATCATATACTACATTATAGAAACAAACTCAGATAATAATGCCTCATCATCTATCGTTTCAAAATGATGTTCCATGAAGGACTGGTATTACACTATGATACCAGAATAAATAACCCAAATGAAAATATGAGCTGTCTGCTTATCCTGAAATGATTACTCAAGGGAAAAGGAAACCAAATCATATATGTTTTCAACATAAGCCTTCATTTTGTACCAGCCTTGATTAATACTAATGATCTCTTATACTTTCTTTCTCTTCATCCCCTAAGGTACAAATCGTCAGATGAAAGTGTTTTCAAACACATCCCAATACATCCTATCATGAGATTATGATGGGAGAATCATGTAAAAAAATTATAATGACAATCCTTTAATAACCCAAGACAGCTCAAACCCTCAATTCTTTGGAATTTCCCTATAATATAATGATTCCTTTGAATATATCAATCCATTTTAAATATTATAAAAGTCCTTGATAACCATGAATGATATGAAATAACCGATACTAACTCAAATATTCCACCCCACATGGAGTCTAGGAAAGGTTATTAACTGTATGTGACTCTCTATAAACCTCTAGAACCGTTGTGAGAGGCATACTATAAAAATAAGAAAAACACCAAACCAAAATCAATATCAACCTGAAACATAAAATAAATGACCACCAAAACCCAAAAAAATATGATCACAATCCCAATATAAATTTTTTTTTCAAAAACCACCTTTACAATTCAAATTAAAAAACTTACTTCTTACAAGGCCAATTATTTAAAATAATAGAATCAATTTTTAGAAAAAACACACAAAAAAATCTCATCTTTTATAAAAATCTCATTCCCAAAAATCATTCTACCTTTTGGAAACTGATTTTCCAATAACCATATATTATTTCGAAAGGTCCATTTAAAAAAATCCCCTTTAATTTTCATCACACACTAATAAAAAAACCAAATCGCATTAGGAAACAAGGAAAAGATACCCAAATGAATAAATCACATCAATCACCATGGATTAGAAACTGGTGACCATGCATAGCCCATCGACATGGTTAGTGGGAGATATACGGTGTTAATATCATTATCTATATAGACCTTAAACCATGCATGGAGACTACACAAGAGTCAAAACACCATGTGAGATCGCAACATGATGGTAATGTTAGGATTGAGTCTCGAGGAGACTTCCTACGTATCCCTGTGGTAGGGAATAAATGTTCTTATAGTTCGGTAGGGTGAAGGGAAGCATATGGGGGTGGACTGTTAGAAGAGACGCTTGTATTGGACCTAAAGGAAATGAAACCTCTGGGTTGGGGAATGACTTCCCCAAATCACATAGGCTCGAAGGGAAGAACATGCAATGGACTATAATTGGTGGTGTCCACATTGGAAAACAACTTTATGATGTGTATGGGACTCAGAAATGGTTAGCAAACCAGGCTGGTTGGACTCCACTGGGATGGACTAGTGATGAGGGTCCCAACAAATGGGATTTCAACAGCTTGCCGCTATGTGAAGTCAAAATGGCTTACCATTGGATATGGTCAAAATGGCTTAGCTCCAGATGGTGTCACAACAGCTTACCTATGGAAGGGGTTAATACACAAGGAAGATACTTACATACCATACATAGGAGACAAATATAAAACCCATGTAGTTTGTATGGGATGGGGGTCGGTGGGCCAACGCGAAGGAGGACGTAGGGTCCAAATGGATGGTGGGATTGATCCTTGTGGAGGCTTCCTACGTACCATGGCTTGGTGTGGACAAAATATCTTGTAGTTCATGTAAGAGTTTGTTAAACCAAAGTGAAGGGGGTCAGAACCAATGGGTGGTGGGATTGAACCTCAAGGAGGTTTACTACATACCTCTCCTTAGTGAGGATAAAATTCCACGTAGTTTAGGTAGGTGCAATAGCTTTATGCTCACTGGGGGTAACAATGGATTACCGCTGGTCAGGGGAGATAATGTCTTACTGCTAATTGAGGTTCACAGTTTAACATCATGCATAATAGGGGTGAACCGACAGGAAAGAGGTCCTAGGGCTCAAATAGATGGTGGTCTTGAGCATCGTGGTGGCATCCTACAAACCTTGCCTTTGGAAAGGATCAAATACCTCTTTGTTTATGTGGGTTTAATTGAGGTGAAGGGGGTCTAAACTACCGTGTGTAGGGGTTGAACCATTGGGAGGATTCCAACGTACTTCTCCTTTGGAAGGATCAAAGACCACATAGTTCAAGTTGGTGTTTTGGGCTTACACTCTAGGCTATCCAGAGAGGATTTCATGGTTGATGCTTGCTCTAATCCCATGTGAGTCATGACCGATGTTAGAAAAAAGATAAAACAATGACCTGAATATCTAGTTGTGAAAAGTGCTCCCGTGGGAAGAGAAGTTTGGTTTATGCGTGGTTAGCGGCCCAAAGAGGAAATAGGGGATTACACACAGTTCGCCACCCAGGGAGATAGAGATTTGGACATACTCCACAGTGGGGGCCCGGATGGTTGCAATGCCCAGCAGGAGAGGGACATGGATCCTAGGAAGGGATCAAGAGCATGGGTTCTACCTTTGGAAAGAAAAGCTAGGGGCTTACACCATGGTGGTTGCCCTTTCCCCATGGACAGATGTCACTACGATAAAGAGTATCTCATTCCATGTGAGGAATGATTTCACATCCATAGAGACTAGTGGGTGTAGATAATGTCAAAGGTGGGGCACCCCGCGTATGATTCAGGGGGTGAGGCCACATTTTAACATCATGTGCTGAGGATGAAGGTTCATGGTAGTCTAACATCCTACAGCTCGGATGAGATGGGTTTACTCCGTACCCCTAGGACATACATAACTGACACCCTCTACACCTTTGTGAATCAAAGGGACTAGAAACTCTGTGGATGGGGGCTGTTATCGAGCGTACCATTGGGGGGTCCACATTATCATGAATATGCGAGGAAGAAATAGCTGTTACCGTACCTATGCGATAAAGCATGAGGTGATGCAACGCTGTAGGAAGTATCTTCTAAGGGACATTGAAATTGATCCATTCAAACATGAAGGGATTCATGGGAAATGCAGTTTTAGAGAAGATGGGATCATATGTAGAAGCTTTGTGAAGATCTGGTGCTCCATGAAGTGGAAGTGATTCGTAAAGGGATGTGCTTCACGAAGTAATGTCTCCAAGACTAGGAATATGGCATATTATTATATTGTAAGAGCTTCATGAAGTGGAAAGGAATTTTCAAAGAAATGGTGCCTCATGAGGTAAGGTGTTGTGAAGCAATATGCTTCGTGATGCAAAGTGACCCTGCCTTATCATGTGGGTTATGTTTGTGTGGAGGGTGTTTCGCAATGCATAAACTCATTGTGATGGCCAAAACCCCCGTGGGGATCTTCTTCCACCACAAAGGCCCATGGGCTTTGCGAAATTCATCCCACTGAGAAGAGGGGCTCACTTAAAGAAAAGGAGAAGGTACTTTTCAAAGCAAATAACCTTGAGTAGCTCAATGTTTATAGTGCAAGATATTCTTAATTATTTGAGAGCTCGTAAGGTGAATGGTCGGACTGTCTATTGTATGGGCTCGAGGGGAGCCTTGT
This sequence comes from Viscum album, assembly GCA_963277665.1. Classification (NCBI taxonomy): domain Eukaryota; kingdom Viridiplantae; phylum Streptophyta; class Magnoliopsida; order Santalales; family Viscaceae; genus Viscum; species Viscum album. Next base: position 922,727,299 of record OY728146.1, on the reverse strand, counting down.
ATTTATAGGCAATAGGCACCGTAATGTAGTGGTCTATAAGCCTGAATCCAAAGGTTGCACTGTGTTGGGTACATGAACATTAATGGGTTCTGCATGGCATCCCACCTCTGAGATCCGCTGAAGGCTTGTGAACATCAAATTATGTCATGGGGCCTCCTGCCTCCCTGTTTAGTGATAGGGTCGCGTACTTCAAATCAAATCTCGGAGGATACTACATCCCTTCTCCGTAGTGGGCTCACGAACATAAAAGGAGTTCATAGAGTTCTCCACCTCCTTTCTCCACAATGGGCTCACGAACGTCATAGGAATTTGCAGAGCATCCTGTCTCCTTGATCTATGATGGGAACAGTGCCATGGGGTCCTCGAAAGGGATACGTCACGTAGCCTTGGAGGCTTCCCTCTTGTTTTTCTTCTTCCTAATTTTTTTGTGTCCACAAATTCCCCCACTCAGACTTGGAGATAAGGATAAATAAAGGGTTATTGTCTGATGGTCAATTTCCAAAATGTCTCGCTGTTTGTGAAGCTTGTCCACGAAGAGGTCTCGAAATGTAGATATGAAACGTGCCAGCTAGGCGCTCCGTGAAGCTCGGCTCAGTATGGACACATAGCGAAGCTCTGAAGGACGTCGCCTATAAATATGGGATCTGACCTCTCTTTTTTCCTTTCTCTTTACAACAATTTGGACTCATAGTGCTCTTGATTCATGAATCTCCGCATACTCCTTGCTTGCTCTCCATGAATCGGTGCTTCTACTTCATGGAGCACAGTGAGTCATTAACTCCACGACAGTGCCTAGTGACATTCTTTTGGAAGGTTGGGGCAGGGCTTTGTGAAAATTATTTAGGAACGATCTTTGCGACAATGCTCCGCGAAAGGGCTTCGCGAACCGAAAATAGGAAACGCCTAAAATTAAAACTGAATGAATCTTCAGGAGGATGCTAGGTGGTCCTCCTGGATGTTGTCCGAAGGGAGGAGATGGAAAACATCTTGGGCCGAGGGGAGTTAATATGGTTCAATTCTAACCATAGTTTGTTGGTGGAACTGCTATTAGAGAGCCAGGGGAACAATCTATAGTGAAAGAGGTATCCTTTGTACATATTTGTGTTGAGGGATGATTTCTTCATTCCTGAAGCATGTTGGGACAAGCCAGCTTACTGGTTCAGGAGTAAAACATTTCGGAACCAATGGTTTAGGGTTGCAGACATCCATGCTCGAGAAGAATTCATGCTTTTCAATGCTAACTTCTAGTATAACCACCTGAACTATGTGTATGGGAAGTCATTTCAGCTGAATACATCCCCCCTCTGTTCCATAAAATCTTAAAGGAAGCCTAGAAGAACCTGGGAAAGGGATGGTATGAGGAGTGGGACCTCATCTAGGGAGGTAACCTCAATGATGATTGGGCTTAGGCCAACTAGGTAGGTTCCTCATGTGCAGAATTTGGGGCTGAGTTGATGAGAGTGGGTCTGTATGAGGTGGCATGGGCCTCCCAGTTTCACATCTATTTGCCGAAGAAGTTGATTCCAGAGTTACTGAGTAGATGGTAATCGGGGACCAATACCTTCAACCTACACCATGGAGAGGTTGGTATCAACATGTGGGACATGCACTAGAGCATGGGGTTCCCAATTTCTGGGGTGATGTATGAAGTATTCCTCCCCACCATGGGAGCATGGGAGGATCCAAAGGCAATGACGCGGCTGGTGATGGTGTTGATGGAGCCGGTACGGGGAGAGGAAAAAGAACCAGTAAAGGATGCCCATTTTAGGTGGTGGTTAAAGAAGTTTTTGAACTTCCCCTAAGATAGGAAGTTTCCGGTGGGGCCTCAGAATTGACCGAAGGGGGATCAATGAGAAAAGGAGCACTCGTATAAGTGGCTCTTGGAGGACATCATGTGGAAAACCACATGATTTAGTTTCAGCACTGAGAACTAGCTGATAGTCAGGCTGGTAGAATTCCTCATGGCTCTAATATGTGGTTAGATCCTGCTAGTGAGAGATGCAAACAAGGGCGTGTGACCCAGCACATTTATCAGGACATCCATGTTGGCGATAGGAAGGTGAGTCAACCATGGGATCCAGATGCTCACCAAGAGATACAAGATGTTGTGCAACATCAGTGATGGGAAGATGTCACAGAGGATGTGCTATCCATTCCACCTCCTGTATGGGTGGATAGTGGCACCTGTTTGGGTGGGTTTATGTGTACCCGAACCCCATATCGCCTCTGGGGTCGAACTTCCTCCCCTCTATTCAGAACATCATGGGATGCTTTACATCCAGGATAACCACATGGTTGGTAATGAATCAGGTGTGTAAGGTGGAGTAATTCAACATTCACCTATTTCCATTGCCAACGGGTGCTTTTACTGATGACCGCCAATGAACAGAAGAGAACTGGTCTTATCTCCTGGCCTTTCAAGGTGGAGTCTTGGTGGCAATTTTGAACCGCGACCCCCTCTATGAGTCGTACACCCCACACCGATATTACAAGAAATTTTGGTGTATGCACATACTGACCCTGCCGGTCTATCTATAGGTGTTCCACGAGGAACACCCATGTGTGATGAGATAGATGTGGCTCATGTTCACACAGAAAGACGGGAATATGCGGAACGAGTTGCCTCGACCTTCTGAACACATCAGGTTAGTAAAGGGGTATGCCCAGTGTCAGGAGGTAGCCTAAACAGGGGAGATGCTGAGGAAGCCAACCGTTCGGCTCGGTGATAGTGAGCCTCTCCAATCTCGAGGAGGAGGGTGGAAGGTGGTAAGGTCATCCTATGGTGGCAGGTATACCATGGGGAAATACCCACACCAATTGAGTGTGCGGCAACATCGATAGATCCAATAGCGATAGTGGACCCAGCCATTCAAGAAGAACGAAGTCATCCAGAGGGGAGGATACCAAGAAGATTTCGTAGGATATCCACCTAGGATCCAGGGAAGCGGCAGCACCATATAGACTTACTGGAGATTCATGCCTTTCTGGAGGCCTGGTACATCCGGACAGTGAACTGCGAATTCCTCATTCCATCAGAGATGTGCCAACAACTAAACTATCTCGGGATGGATTTTCTAGGGATATGACCTATCCAGGCCGACTTTTCTATGTCCCAAGCGGAGGCATATCATTACCTAGAAGAGATGGAAGCCATTATGCATTCCGAGGGTGCTCCTCGTTAAATGATAGATCCGATCAAGGTGTTTCCAGAACGTATAGTCCCACCGCAGTTTTTAGCTACAGAACTAAGAGAGTTATTCCCTCTGCCATATGAGTCGGACGAGACCTCTTGGGGGGACGTGGCCGGTAGGGGGAGCCAGTTGGAGGAGGGAAAAGTCTATGATCAGGACTCGGGCCTCAAAGAATTTGCAGAAGCACTCGAGTTAAAATCCCTAGACCATTCCTTAGAGACTTCTCCCAAGTCGTTCTGGACTCCTAATTAATACATTAACTGTGTAGTAGAGTCTCATACGTTGAACATGTACTTGTACCTCAATGGATGCATCTATGGAGCCTTCGGGATCCAAGCATATGGCTACATCAATTGCTACATCTGGTGGGGCCATGACACCAGAGGTGAACCCTCTGGAGATTTCAGACCTTCTGACAATATATCGAGGGCCACGCCTCAGGGTCCTCGTGACGTCAAAAAAAGAACTAGACCATGGATTCATTATCTTATGTTTCTTCTACCCAATTCATGATTGTCACCCACTAACCATGTAAACTGACATCCAAGGCCTCTTTGGTGTGCATAGTTCTTCAAATGGAATAGGCCACCTTGGAGAGGATGGTTGGGGATTCTAGAGGTGTTCTTCCTAGAGTAATTATGGTGATCATGGAGCTGGATATAAAGACAGACTAAACTGTCGCACACCCAATCGCTGGTGGGACCACCAGCAAAACTGTGGCTGATATTATTGTGGTGGAATCCGATGATGGGGATCAATCAAATATCCTAGGTCCCACCATGCCTAATCAATTGCCAGATACAAACCCTGCTGACGAGTTACTGAGGGCATTCCCTATAAATGAGCCTCCCAATAGCGCATACTAGGATGAGATGACCTCTAAGGAAAAGCACAGTTAAATTGTTCGTCACCGATCGTGGAATCTGATCAAGAGCTTCATTGAATACACTCCCCAAGAACGATGGCTGGATGAGATGGATAGAATTTTCTCATGACTACATGAACTGTGTGTTGATGGAGTAGATGCCCAGTTCCCTCAAATGATTGTACGAGATCTTATAGAGGACAATATTTGGGAGTATGACTGTGGCCTTGGTGTGGGCTAGCATCGGGGGTAATCGGTGAACATCAAGAAACTCTGGGAGGTTGATAACTAAGTTTAGTGGATGTAGGTCTGGGAGGATGATAACTCAGCCACCCTTACCATGAAAACGGGGCTGATATTGTGATTTAAGGCCAAGCTAGCAGAGGCTGAAGAGGGCCTGCAGTGATCCTCTGAGAAGATGACCATTTTCCGAACCGGCGTAGATTGGGCCCCGATTGAAACCGATGAATTTCACCCTTTCAGTGCTAAGGATAATCGGGTACTGAACATTCGGTAGCAAATCCTGGATTCCACAAGCCAGAGGGTGCCAGAGCTGCATCTTTCTTTTGATAGGTCTAACCAGTCCAAGGGAGGGATAGACCCTCAAGATTTGTAGAGATCAAAAACCCTCTAACGTACTTTAATTCGATGATTATTTGATTCTATATCTTTCTTGAGTCCCATTATTAGCGTTGTTTTTACACGAATCTATTTTATTCACGAAACGCCCTGTGATCAATCCCCAAGCTCATGGGGGTCGAGCCCAGTGTGATAATCAATGGAAGATCTCTATGTTATTCTATCTAAACGTAAGATTACTGACCATGTTTCGGGCATCCTGGGTTTGAACAACTAACCCAGATTTCTGTGAAGGGAAAGGGGATACATGATTGCAGAATGAATCTCTCAGAACAGTCGAATTACTATTTTCCTACTGTGCTCTTGTGCACGAACGAGGTAATGCAAGAGGTTATGGTATAGATTCAAACAGGGGGGAATGTATGGTGTGAATCACAATACTCATGATTCGTAACACTGTAGTGATGGGATTACAATTAATAATGTCTGTTGAACATGTTCAAAACATAGTATCCATAGTTAGTTAGCCTGAAATGGGGATAACATATGAGGGGTGACCACTGACCATGATCGAAACACAGGTCCTGACTCGAAATGTCATTCATTAGTCTTCTGGAATGTTAGCCCATGATAGTAGGCGAGCCATAGGGCGTGAATCTATAATATTAGGGGGTTCCTCCAAACGTAAAAGAGGGAGAGGATTCTAATAAAGGGCATGAAAAGTGTGGGGAGTGGAGTGGTGGTTTTCTCGAATGGAATCCTACATTCTTGGCATTACACCGCCATTATGGGAACACACTTAGTGGGCACAGTGCCCTGATCATAGATCAATCCTTCTTCCCAATATGACCTCTCTAATGACAAAACTGTCACCTCCTAACATTATCATAGGGCCTCCCAACCATGTTTAGGGTAAAGCATCAATTTCATGGTTCCCTAGAAGAGCTCTGGTCAAGGGATCAAAAGGAGAAGGGAGGACATGAATTATGATTCCTTGGTCTAGACCCGGTGATAGGATGCCTAGGGGTACCTTTGTAACCCATGAGAATGGGAATAAAGAGAAATATAGTTTTTAGGGAATAGTGTGGTTGATGACCAACACAGGTAGGGAGAATCCTTTTTGGAGAGGAAACTGACGCATCCCATGATTAACATAGGGCATCCCAAACTTGTTCAGTGTAGAACCATTGTTTAGTGTCATGCATTGAGGACATATGGACTCGGGAAGTTTAATGTCATATCATAAGATGTGGAGTGAATGGGAAGATCCCAGGAAGGGACTATGTGGTGTGGTAACTATAAACCCGACCAGAATGAGGACATGGAGTCCGGATCAAACTACGAATCCCTGGAAGAAACTCTTCATGTCGAGGGACCAAAAGTGAAAATTAAACTGGGCCCGAAGCAAACTGAGTGGAAGTTTCTTTGTACACCATGAAGATGGGAATCAAGTTATACGTAGTTTTGAGAATGCATGTTGAATTCATGTAGGACGAGGAAAGGTATGTGTGGCATGGATGAACCAGTACATGTCCTACCAGAACTAAGAAGACCACGTGAGTTGTTCTCGATGTGGGAAACCAGAAGTAGTGATTGGACATTCCTAGCACAGGAAGGAAGAAGTTAGGGATGATGGGAAACTAGGTGAATGACGTCTCACTGATACTGACCCACTAATAGAATGCACCTAGATCCACAAAAGAGTAAATCCATTTATGTTGGAATTCCCCTTGAACAAAATAAAATGGAAATATGTGAATAATGCTATCATATGAATATTTTGGAAATGATAAATGAAAACAAAATCTATTGAAAAAATGGAATTTAAAACTAAGTATGATTATCATATGAATATGGTCTTGAATAAATCAAGGTATCTTTCCAAAATATATGGCCAGATTGAATGAATATATCAAAAATAAATGTCTGTAATAGTTTTTAAAGTTGAATTTAATTATCTTTTCATGACAATTTATTTTCAAATTGGATTAAATATTTTCACAAGTCGAGATAGTTTAGAAAGTCACGAGGGGGGGTTCAATGGACATGTTACCAAATTTGAGAAAAACTAAAAATAAATGTTAATATAAAATTAAGAATAAAGTGCAGTTGAAATGAAATTAAAAAAACATGTTTTTATTGTATTTTAGATCATGAAATATCTTATATATTATATTATATTATATCCAATACTCAATAATAATATTAACCACTATAAAGTAACATTTATATCCCTTAGGAACAAAAGGGGATTAGACTCCCTGATAGGGGGTGAATTAGGGTGGGGATGTTCTTTTCAAAATTCAAACTAACCCAGTGGATCTTGACCTATTTATAATAAGGGTCACTTCATTTTGTCTTTATTGTTTCTATTTATCTTATCCTTCATAACTTTATCTAATGATGATATGTAGAATGTAAAGGCTGAAATATATCATAAGGATTCATATATTTTAAAATTATTGGTGCTTATATGGATATATATAAGGAGAATACAATGGAAGGGTAATGTTGTAAAAAATCTAGTAATGATCACTACCAATACAAGGTTTATAGTGGACTCATTATCCCTCAAAATTCACTCCAATTCCAAATTTGAAAGCACACTGCTGCATTTGATGATTCTTTTTTTGATCACTTGTATTAATATGTTTTAAAATTAATTTAGTGATTTATTATGTTCAACTTTATTCCAATAAATGAATATCAATATACCATAGATTTTCTAGTCAATCACTTATAGTTTATGTAAGATATAATTTTGTGAGAAAAATTTAACAACCTTCGTGAAACTACCCAAGTATTCACAAAAAATAATCTACTTTCACAAAATCCACAACTTTAATGAAGCTCATTACATTCACGATGATCATAATATTCACATTTATCACATATTTTTCGAGGCTTACATAACCTTCAAAAACATTATTTATTCAAGAAATCAATTATGTTATGAAAACCTTAACCCCAAAAATATGCTTTATGAATAAACATTAAAAATTTTGAGACATTGTATTTTTTAATGTTTGTCTCTACTCATCAGTGGGGGGGTATCCGCCTATTTATGGATTTTTAGTCCCATTCAATAGTTGTTTAATATCTCTAACAAAATTTTACAAATATAATATTTATTTTTCATGAACCTCCTTAACTCATTAAAACTTTTAGAGAATTTTCTAATTCATGAAGCTTGTCAAAGTCACGTTACATACAATATTTCCTTGGGAAAACATTAACCTTATATGAACTACCAAACCATTTCAAATACCCCTTATTTTGAGAAAAAAACTTCCTAAAACCCTAAAACATCTTAAATTACATTCCATTACTATATTTTTATGAGGCATACCTAGAAATCCAACATTAATGATGCATGAGTCATCCTCTATGATTTGGACCCCACAATTTCAAAAATGTTGGGAAATGGTGCCGTATTGTATATGAAATTTTCCTTACAACATTCATATAATCTGTTGTCATTCCACATATATTTTTCAACATTGATTTTTTAAAATCTCTCTATAACGCCACAACTGAACATGGAATTTATCATTTTTAATATACACAATTCACCCCAAAACACTAAAATGATAACCTGAGGTATTATTCACCATCAATATGTGTGTCAAATCTCGAGTTAAAAATCAACATTTTTAATAGAGTTATAACAAGAACAAGACAAGATGAATTTTAATAGGATTCAAAACCTAGTATAGCTTTAAAAATTATAGGCATAACCAATACCACCTAAAAACCTATGTTTTCTAATGGAGTAATTAACAAAAATAAGACGTTCTCTATTGATGGAAAATAATAAACAAATTATAGTTTAAATTTAAAATAATGGTATAAGTAAAACAATCTTTATAAGGAAGAAATATAAGAAAATTAAAATGTAGAATAAAAAACGCATCTTGGTTAATTTGAATATTGTGTTTTATCTAGATGGATCACTTGAGAGTATTTTAAAGAAAGATGTGATGACAACAATAAAAAATTCATATATATAATTACAATTTAATCTGGTTCTCTTGATTAATATTTATAGAAAATATCCCCAGTGATTCGTTCATCATATCATTAAATTATAGTATAATTATTAAACATTATAGGTATCTAAAATATTGTTTTTTCATTGGTTTTTCAAAAATTGTATCCATATTTCACAGTCACGGTATTCATTAAAATATTCATGAAATATAATAAATAGACCAAAGAAAAAATATTAATAAAAATTTAAAATAACACACAGTGGTTAGTGTATATGTTTCAAAAAAGTTAATTATTATCTTATTATATTCAGCCACTGTAGCTTATAAAATCATATTTTTGATTGTTTCATTTAAATAAATATAATATGATTTATAGAAATTATCATAATTGAAAATATAAAAAATACAATAGTGAAAAATAAATCTTAAGAGTAAAAAAGTAAAATCATTAGAGTGAATATTTATGTCATGAGAGTCATTCAACACTTCAAAAAATTTTAAGTGAGCATATTTTGTAAGAGTAAAAGGAAATCATGAAAGCGTAAAAAAAACCTGATTTTAAATCTCTATGAAATCATATGAATTTAATTATGAATCTCATGGGACCATTATTTCCTATGAATTATCACTATTTCATAAGAAATTACCCCAATTTTATAAGACACATTGTCATTTTTCATGGAATTATTTATTAAAAAAGTCATGAAATTGATATTTTCAATACTTATGACATAAGAAGATTTCAAATTTGGAATCATAAGACTTCATTTATATTATGTAATCCCTATTCAATAAATTATGGATTATAATATAGATATTAATAATTTTTAATTTATGAAAAATTTTAAAGAAATCTTAAATTGTAATACTAGAAAATACATAAGAATAAGTAACTAATATTATAAAGTCTAGACATTAGAAAATATTCAATATTTAAGGAATATTACTTTGAAAAATATTCATACATAAATTTTTTTGATATATAATATAGTATAATAAAAATGTATTTCAAAAACATAAAATATATAATAATAAATTATGGGTTATAAAAAAATAACACGTAAAAGGAAACAAAGTAACTCTAGTAATTATCCCCCCTTTTTAGTAATTTAAAAACAAATCATCTGAAATTATAAAAATATCCCAATTTTTTTAATTAATATAAACTTTATGAAAAACCGACGTAATATATTTTAATGAACCAAAATAATCTACCAATTTGAAATTAATTATCATAAAACAGAATCACAATAAATACACAAAAATTATGAATGTTATTAAAATGAATCACATCATGATTAAATTATTTAAGATAAACTACACATCATAACTACACCTATGTTTATTTAGAGAAACAAATAAACACTATCTGAAATTTAAAGTTTGGTATTTTTTAAAAAAAGATTAAAACAATGATAAAAACCATGATAAATCATATTTCTCTCTATGAAATAGATATGGTAATTAACATCCAATATTTTCAAATATTATTTTATAAAACATATAAATAGATACAATAGTTCCATAATTTATTTAAAAATAATAATATAAAATATAAACATACATCATTAAATTTTCATACATAGTTTTATCAAACATCGCATCATTTAATGGTTTAGTAAAAATATTTTCAATCTGACTGTATGTATAAAAATTTTATAATGTAATATGTATTTTTTGGATATTATCTACAAAATTTATTAATATGAAATAATTCATTTTATAATGTTATAAATGATTATTATAAATAAAAATATAAAAAAAGTATCAAAAAAATTCATAATTCTATCAGAAATAACATTATTGGCCCGTAAAATATTTCCAGTACAAAAAAATTGTACAAACAATCTTGCAATAAAAATACATTATACTTATTTTTTCAGATAAATAAGGAAATAACTATTTCATAGAACTTGATGAAATTAAATGTTTGATAAAAATGTGGCAAAAACCAGAATTAATTTTTCGTTCGACCATATATCCTCTATGATTATAATATGTGTTACTCTCAAAATAAAAAAAGGTCATTACGAAAAAAAACCATGATTTATATTACCATTAACATAGATAACACTAATTTTAGTAATTTCCATGTTAAATTCTATTAGCACATCTAGAATAATTAAATTCATATAGACAATAAATTGAAAATTAGGTCTACTGGTAGTTATATAAAGAAAATTTTATTTCATCCCGGTTCAAATGTTTATATAAAGTGGTTTAATGGTATCATATATATCATATTTACAGTTATTCTTCATAGGGGTTCTTAATATTTAATTATAATCTACTCAATATCACTTAATTAACTCTATGACATACTAATATTGATTAAGAAAAATTACTTGATCTCATTGAATTATCTCAAATGATAAAAATAATTTTAATTCTCCCATAAGACACATGTCAAATTCAGATGACATAAAATTTGAAAATCATTTACACATAAATATCTTAATGATCCAAATATTATATCATTAATATAAATATGAATAATCATAATATCATTAAAATAATTCTTTATAAATATATTAGTTACAATTTTAAACTTCAAAAAATAATTCAATAAAATAAACACTGTGAATCATACATACCAATATTGAGGGGATTTCTTAAAACCATATAAATCATTTAAAAAATATAAAACATTATTAGGATACGTCTCATAGTTCAAAACTGGGTGGATTTTTAAAATTAATTACATTATAAATTTCAAAAAATAAAAATCAACTTTTCATGTAAATTTCAAAAAATATTACATCCATAAAAAGTAAAATAAAATAAAAAATATCCTATCATGAAACTAGATTATATTCTATGCATCCCGAGTCCAAAAACATCTTGAGACAGGGCTTGAAGGGTGTTCCTGATCCCCACGAGGTAAAAACTAGTGTCGGGTATCAAATTAATCCTAATGGGAATGATTTAACCGAATGAAAACTAGGATCAAATAAAAAAATATATCATGAAGAACAACAAAAAACTGAACATTAATAAATATACCAATCAATTCATATACAATAGATGAAGAAAAAAAGCATTAACTGAATTGATAATTAATATCAAACTATGGAACACATTCTCAATGTGAGCTTTTGGTCACCACCTACCATATGACAAATCAACTAAAAAATTCAATAGAACAACAAACCTAAACCTTCAAAATAGCTTGGTTCTACCAATGTTGCATGACATATGTAGGGAGTGAGATTAGACATAAAAATTGCTAATCAACACATATTACATGAATTTACTTTCTAGAAATAGTTTACAAATTTTCTTTTTAAATACATTAAGAAAATAAAATTTTAATCATTTTAGAAAACAAAACATAACATTCCATATATTCCCTTTTTTTAAAAACACACACTACATGCAAAATTAAACATAGTTCCACTTTTCAAAAACAAGTTAAAAACAAAAACCCAAATGAAAATCTATTCCAGATCACCAATTAATGTTGTGTTAAAATTATTAGAAAAAATCAATCATAGAGTAGTAGGGATAATATTTAACATGTCATAGATATAAACAGAACATACAAATATACAAATCAGGGGAATTTCATTAACATCTCTTGATGTAAAACAAGGGTGTACTCAGTATGGGATTACCTATTGAAATATAGTGAATCTCTATAGTCAATAAAAAAACTAGATATAGGAAGATAGCCAATATATTGGTATGTCCCACCTCACATCTCAAAAAATATTGGGGGTAGAAACATGCCTAATAAATGTCAACATGAAACCATAACTCGACCCTCTAGATAACATCCTATAATCCCCTGATAATAGTACATAGTTAATTGGAAGGTCCTCGGATGCCTGTTTCAACTAAAAACTACTAACAACGTTATTTCCAAGCCCAAACACCGAAACAACCTATTTTATACCACTCTATATTGAAAATCCACCAAAGTTGATCCAATAACACAATAGGCCATCCAAATGTTCCAATCAGGCCTTCAAATCACATGATTTTTGAAACATATAAGCAAACATTATAAAATTCCAATCAGTCATTCACACTATGGAATACTTCAAAATATTTTCAAAACCATTATAAAAATATCATCCATACTTTCCCAACTTATCACATCAAACCCAACACTCTCAAAACAACACAAAGAACCCACATATAGTTTAACATTTCAAATCCAAATACACTTCCAATAGAATATTCCCAATCCAGGGGGATAACATACATCAACAAAAATGTAAAAAACGTGAACATACACCATTTAGTATCCAAAAAACACCTCAGTGTTCAAAATGGGACATTCTTGGTGAGGAAATTTAAAAAACAAACTAAATTCATTCAAAACAACAAGAAAAAATTTATAAGTCAATAAATTATATTTAATGTTATAGAAACATGAATTAACCATCAATATGAGAAGAGGGAAAAGAAAATTGAACTGGATAATGGGATATAAGCCTTTGTGATACTGATTTTTAAGGAGAACGTTATTATGTTAGACCGTTATCATCTGTGTTTCCATCCCTATAAACACCCCGTAAACATATTGATGTTATAAAATCCAATGAAAATATTCATGTATACATGTTAAAAAAACGAATGTACCTAAATCCCATTTTTAAGAGACACAACTTGATTTACTATCATGCTCAATATGTCAAACAAATGAACCAATAATAAAAGCCACAAATCCTCACACACATTGATAATTTAACACTTAAAACCAACCAATAAAAATAACCAAGAACAACCATAATAATAATGTACCTAAATTAATTTAAAAAAGATAATTCGTGTTTTATCAAACACTTGGAATGCACATATATAAGAATAATTACGAAATCCCTTTTGATAACCTGTCAACTCCAATTTTACATATTAAAAACACCAAAACTAATATTTAATAGAACATAAAAAGTATTTCAAAATAATTTAGAAACAAATTTGTAAATCCCAAACATCAAATGGAATGTTCTTGAAAGGAAATTTTTGTAAATAGATACATCACTGACCCTTGATTGCACCAAAACAACGGGAATGGGAAAATTAATCTAAAAAGGAAATTTCTAGACCCTAACATCAAGAAAATAAAACCATTCACCAACACTTACAATTTTATTTTGTCCAAGAATATTATTAAATAATAAAAACCTAGAATCCAAGAGGGTAATGAGATTAGAGAGTAAATGTAGACCAAAAATCCACAAAACTCAGCATAGATCCGGAGAGTAAGAACCAAATAGGGTAGATAAACAAAGGGAAGGGATCGCGGGATCTCCATCATGCAATAAAAAGGAACTAAGGGGGTTGAAATCCTAATATGAGTTAAAAATCAATGGGTAAAACTGGTTATTTAACAATTTAATGATCTAGGAAACACTAACGGTTTTGCCACACTATTTGACACCTGATGTGCCAACTGTGCATACACTACTAGAGAAAGGTGCCACCCACATGTGCTGGCCACATTGTCTCCCAAAACATGTTCCAATAATAAAAAATTCCACTTTCAAATATGAATAATATCTTCGATTCGTTCCACATGGATTCCTAAAATTTTACAGATTCCGTACACCGCGCCCTATGATCCAACCATCTAGCCGCACAATTTCCCCCCTGAGATTCTAAAATTTATCTCTGAATATTTTAATTCCATGAAAGTCAAACCATATATGAATATTTTTAAATAAAAACACCATCTTCTTTAATAGGCCACACACTAAACCCTCGTATGGTGGATATAAACCATGAATAGGCTAAAAACTCACCTAAAACATCGTAAATTAAAAATTCAAATAGATAAATCCAAACAAATTCTATCCAAAAAACAATGTATGGAAAATAATAAAACAAATGAGATTTCAATATTTGGTTATGAAATTTCTCCCCACCACAAACAATTTCCTTTACAATAAATTCACCCAGCCACACGAGCAACAAAGATAAATCAAAAACCCAAACCAAGGTGAATGAGACAATGAACATTGGGGTGGACTTTCAGTCGACATGTCAAACCCACTCATCTATTATATGAAATAGAATGACGTGTCACAAATAATAGGAGGGTTCATACCAATAAAATAACCCGACTAGGACTACAAACACTAAAATTCACAATAACGTCACTGATGGCTATACCATCATGGGATCTTACAACACATGGTCACCATCATGGAAACCCAACCCAATCAAATCCAAAATTCTCTGCACAATCTAAAAAACAGCACCACTAGAACCAATAATTCCCAAAAATTCCACCATAGGACAACCGATATGTTAAATATCTTCCAGAAGAAAAAACCACCCACAAAAAATGGAAAACTCATGGAAGATATTGAGACCAAATAGAGAACATGTTCAAAAATCATCAACTCCAAAAGACTCATACATCTAGGAAGTGAGCATGACCTAAAACACAAAGCAATCCAGAAAAATATATGAACACACAATAAACAAATACTAATAAAATACTTTTCAAACAAAGGGAACAACAATTAGAATTACATAATAAAGAAACCATTATGATTCATACAATAATAGGGAACCTTAAATATCAAGGAAAACTACAACAATTAACATCAACCATATCCCCTCCAATTCCAGATACAAATTCTAGACATATGTTTACCACACCATGAGTGATTCTTGACATTGTGAAAAGCATCCATCTGGGTCCGATGGATAGATCCCTGATGCCTTAATGCATCCACGACACCAAATTTAGGAGATGTCACCCTCAGATCTGGGATTATTCTGTTGGAAATTCTTCATAAAAAATTTATCGATATGACACAAATGGACATAATAATGTCACATCCTTAGATGACTGCGACAAGAGAGTTTTGAATTCCTGAACCAACAACACTATTATAACACAACAGAATGGTGTAATGAATGGGATGTCAGAATAGAGAAAGGGGACTCTTGAGGAACATTCTCATCTTGAACCATCTACTGTCCAAATTGGGGACCATCACAGGTTCCAGAATGAATAGTTCCATAACCTCCATATACTACGTTATAGGAAAAAACTCAGATAATAATGAAACAAAATATATCTTTTCAAAATTATGTTCCATGTAGGAGTGGTATCAAACTGTGATACTAGAATAAATATCCCAAATGAAAATATGAGCTATCAGATTATCCTGAAATGATTACTCAAAAGAAAAGGAAACCAACTCATATGTGTTAGCAACATAAGCCTTCATTTTGTACCAGCCTTGATTAATACTAATGATCTCTTATACTTTCTTTCTCTTCATCCCCTAAGGTACAAATCGTCAGATGAAAGTGCTCTCAAACACATCACAATACATCCTATCATGATATTATGATGGGAGAATCATGGAAAAAATTTATAATGACTATACTTTAATAACCCAAGACAGCTCAAACCCTCACTGATTTGGAATTTCCCTATAATATAAAGATTCCATTGAATATATCAATCGATTTTAAAGATTATAAAAGTCCTTAATAACCATGAATTATATGAAATAACTGATACTAACTCAACTTTTCCACCCCACATGGAGTCTAGGAAAGGTTATTAACTGGATGTGACTCTCTATAAACCCTTGGAACCGTTGTGAGCGGCATACTATAAAAATAAGAAAAACACCAAACCAAAATAAATATCAACCTGAAACATAAAATAAATTAACACCAATACCCAAAAAAATATGATCACAATCCCAATATAAAAAAATAGTTTTTCAAAACCCACCCTTTAAATTCAAATTAAAAAACATACTTCTTATAAGGTCAATTATTTAAGAAAATAGAATCAATTTTTAGATCAAACTCACAAAAAACTCTAATCTTTTATAAAAATCTCATTCCCAAAAATCATTCTACCTTTTGGAAACTGATTTTCCAATAACGATATATTTTTTTTCGAAATGTCCATTTAAAAAAAATCCCCTTTAATTTTCATCACACACTAATAAAAAAACAAACCAAATCACAATAGGAAACAAGGAAAAGATACCCAAATGAATAAATCACATCAATCACCTTGGGTGAGGAACTTGTGACCATGCATAGCCCATCTACATGGTTAGTGGGAGATATACGGTGTTAATATCATTATCTATATAGACCTTAAACCATGCTTGCAGACTACACAAGGGTCAAAACACCATGTGAGATCGCAACATGATGGTAATGTTAGGATTGAGTCTCGAGGAGACTTCCTACGTATCCCTGTGGCAGGGAATCAATGTCCTCATAGTTCGGTAGGGAGAATGGAAGCCTATGGGGGTGGACTGTCAGAAGAGATGCATGTATTGGACATAATGGAAATGAAACCTCTGGGTTGGGGAATGACTTCCCCAAATCACATAGGCTCGAAGGGAAGAACATGAAATGGACTAGAATTGGTGGTGTACAAATTGGAAAACAACCTTATGATGTGTATGGGACTCAGAAATGGTTAGCAGACCAAGATGGTTGGACTCCACTAGGATGGACCAGTGATGAGGGTCCCAACAAATGGGATTTCAACAGCTTGCCACTATGTGAGGTCACAATGGCTTACCATTGGATATGGTCAAAATGGCTTAGCTCTAGATGGTGTCACAACAGCTTAAATATGGAAGGGGTTAATACACAAGGAAGATTCGTACATACCATACATAGGAGTCAAATATAAAACCCACGTAGTTTGTATGGGATGGGGGACGGTGGGCCGATGCGAAGGAGGACCTAGGGTCCCAATGGATGGTGGGCTTGATCCTCATGGAGGCATCCTTCGTACCATGCCTTGGTATGGACCAAATATCTTTTAGTTCATGTAAGAGTTTGTTGAACCAAAGTGAAGGGAGTCAGAACCAATGGGTGGTGGGATTGAACCTCAGGGAGGTTTACTACATACCTCTGCTTTTCGAGGATCAAAGTCCACGTAGTTCAGGTAGGTGCAATAGATTTATGCTCACTGGTGGTAACAATGGCTTACCACTGGTCAGGGGAGATAATGTCTTACCACTAATTGAGGTTCACAATTTATCATCATGCATAATGGGGTTCAACCAATGGGAAAGAGGGCCTAGGTCTCAGATAGATGGTGGTCTTGAGCCTCATAGTGGCTTCCTACTTATCTTGCCTTGGAAAGGATCAAATACCTCTTAGATTAAGTGGTTTTAATCGATGTGAATGGGGTCTAAACTACCATGTGTAGGGGTTGAACCATAGGGAGGATTCCAACATACTTCTCCTTTGGAAGGATCAAAGACCACATAGTTCAAGTTGGTGTTTTGGGCTTACAGTCTAGGCTATCCGGAGAGGATTTCATGGTTGATGCTTGCTCTAATCCCATGTGAGTCATGATCGGTGCTAGAAACAAGATAAAACAAAGACCTGAAGATCTAGTCGTGAAAAGTGCGCCCGTGGGAAGAGAATTTGAGTTTATACGTGGTTAGCGGACCAAAGAAGAAATAGGGGCTTACACACAGTTCACCACCCAGGGAGATAGAGATTGGGAATTACTCCACAGTGGGGGCCCGGATGGTTGCAATGCCCAACAAGAGAGGGACACAGATCCTAGGAAGAGATCAAGAGCATGGGTTCTACATTCGGCAAGAAAATCTAGGGGATTACACCATGGTGGTTTCCCTTTCCCCACCTACAGATGCCACTACGATAAAGAGGATCTCATTCCATGTGAGGAATAATTTCACATTCGTGGAGACTAGTGGGTGTAGATAATGTCAAAGGTGGGGTACCCCGCGTATGATTCATGGGGTGAGGCCACATTTTAACATCATGTGCTGAGGATGAAGGTTCTTGGTAGTCTAACATCCTACAGCTCGGATGAGATGGGTTTACTCCGTACCCCTAGGAATTATATAACTGACACCCTCAACACCTTTGTGAATCAAACGGACCAGCAACTCTGTGGATGGGCGGTGTTATCGAGCGTACCATTGGGGGGTCCACATTAGCATGAATATGCGAGGAAGAAATAGTTTTTACCGTGCCTATGTGATAAAGCATGAGGCGATGCAACGCTAGAGGAAGTATCTTCTAAGGGACATTGAAATTGATCCATTCAAACATGAAGGGATTCATGGGAAATGGAGTTTTAGAGAATATGGGATCATATGTAGAAGCTTTGTGAAGATCTGGTGCTCCATGAAGTGGAAGTGATTCATAAAGGGGTGTGCATCATGAAGTGAAGTCTTCAAGCCTAGGAATATGGCATATGTGCATATGGTAGGATCTTCATTAAGTGGAAAGGAATTTGCGAATCAAGGGTGCCTAATGAGGTAAGTTGTTGTGAAGCAATATGCTTCACGAAACAAAGTGACCATGCCTTAGCATGTGGGTTATGTTTGTGTGGAGGGTTTTTCGCAATGCATAAACTCATTTTGATGGCCTAAACCCCTGTGGGGATCTCCTTCCACCACAAAGGCCGATGGGCTGTGCGAAATTCATCCCACTGAGAAGAGGGGCTCAATTAAAGAAAAGGAGAAGGTACTTTTCAAAGAAAATAACCTTGAGGAGCTCAAAGTTCATAGTGCAAGAAGTGCTTATATATTTGAGAGCTCATAAGGTGAATGGTCGGACTGTCTATTGTATGGGCTCGAGGGGAGCCTTGTATTATAGGCAATAGTCACCGTAATATAGAGGTCTATAAGCCCGAATCCAAAGGTTGCTCTGTGGTGGGATCATGAACATTAAGGGGTTCCGTAGGGCATCCCACCTCCGAGATCCGCTGAAGGCTTGCGAATGTCAAATTATGTCATGGAGCCTCCTGCCTCCCTGTTTAGTGATAGGGTCGCGTACGTCAAATCAGATCTCAGAGGATACCGCCTCCCTTCTCTGCGGTGGGCTCACGATCATCAAAGGAGTTCATAGAGTGTTCCACCTCCTTGCTCTACGACGGGCTCACGAATGTCCTAGGCCTTTGTGGAGCATCCTGTATCCTTGATCTATGATGGGAACAGTGCCATGGGGCCCTCGAAAGGGATACGTCAGGAAGCCTTAGAGGCTTCCCTCTTGTTTTTCTTCTTTCCAATTTTTTTGTGTCAACAAATTCCCCCACTCAGACTTGGAGATGAGGAGAAATAAAGATTTATTGTCTGATGGTCAATTGCCAAAATGTCTCATTGGCTGTGAAGCTTTTCCACGAAGAGGTCTCGGAATGTAGATATGCAACGTGCCAGCTAGGCGCACCGTGAAGCTCGACGCAGTATGGACACATTGCGAAGCTCCGAAGGACATTACATATAAATATGTGATCTGACCTCTCTTTTTTCCTTTCTCTCTACAACAATTTGGACTCATAGCGCTCTTGATTCATGAATCTCCGCATACTCGTTGCTTGCTCTCTATGAATCAATGATTCCACTTCATGGAGCACAGTGAGTCATTGACTCCGTGACAGTGCCTAGTGACATTATATTAGAAGGTTGGGGGAGGTATTTGTGAAAATTATTTACGAACAATCTCTGCAACAATGCTCCACGAAAGGGCTTCGCGAACAGAACATAGGAAACTCCTAAAATTAAAACTGAATGGAACATCAGGAGGATGATAGGTGGTCCTCCTAGATGCTGCCCGAAGGGAGGAGATGGAAAACATCTTGGGCCTAGGGGAGTTAATACGGATCAATTCTAACCATAGTTTGTTGGTGGAACTGCTATTAGAGAGCCAGAGGAACAATCTATAGTGAAAGAGGTTTCCTTTGTACATCTTTGGGTTGAGGGATGATTTCTTCATTCCTGAAGCATGTTGGGATGAGCCAGCTTACTGTTTCAGGAGTAAAACATTTCAGAACCAATGGTTCAGGGTTGCAGATAGCCATGCTCGAGAAGAATTCATGCTTGTCAATGCTAAACTTCTAGTATAACCACCTGAACTATGTTTATGGGAAGTCATATCAGCTGAATACATCCCCCCTGTGTACTAGAAAATCATAAAGTAAGCCTAGAAGAACCTGGGAAAGGGATGTTATGAGGAGTGGGACCTCTTCCAGGGAGGTAACATCAACGATGATTGGGCTTGGGCTAACTAGGTAGGTTTCTCATGTGAAGAATTTGGGGCTGAGCTGAGGAGAGTGGATCTGTATGAGGTGGCATGGGCCTCCCAGTTTCACATCTATTTGCCGAAGAGGTTGATTCCAGAGTTGTTGAGTATGTGGTCATCGAGGACCAATACCTTAAACCTACACCATGGAGAGGTTGGTATCAGCATGTGGGACATGCAATAGATCATGGGGATCCCGATTTTTGGGGCGATGTATGAAGAATTCCTCCCCGCCATGGGATCATGGGAGGATCCAAAGGCAATGACGCAGCTGGTGATGGTGTTGATGGAGCCGGTGCAGGGAGAGGAAAAAGAACCAATAATGTATGTCCATTTTAGGTGGTGGTTAAAGAAGTTTTTGAACTTCCCCTAAGATAGGAAGTTTCTAGTGTGGCCTTAGAATTGACCGAAGGGGGATCAATGAGAAAAGGATCACTCGTATAAGTGTCACTTGGTGGAAATCATGTGGAAAACCAAATGATTTAGTTTCATCACTGAGAAATAGATTATAGTCAGGCAGGTAGAATTCATCGCGGCTCTAATATGTGGTTAGATCCTGCTAGTGAGAGATGCAAACAAGGGCATGCAACCCAGCACATTTATCATGACGTCCATGTTGGCGATAGGAAGGAGAGTCAACCATGGGATCCAGATGCTCACCAATAGATACAAGATGTTGTGGAACATCAGTGAGGGGAAGATACCACAGAGGATGTGCTATCCATTCTACCACCTGTATGGGTGGATAGTGGCACTTGTTTGGGTGGGTTTATGTGTACCCGAACCCCATCTCACCTCTAGGGTCGAACTTCCTCCCCTCTATTCGGAACATCATGGGATGCTTTACATCCAAGATAACCACATGGTTGGTAATGAATCAGGTGTGTATGGTCGAGGAATTCAACATTCACCTATTTCCATTTGCCAACGAGTGCTTTTACTGGCGACCTCTAATGAACAGAAGAGAACTGGTCTTATCTCCTGGCCTTTCGAGGTGGAGTCTTGGTGGCAATTTTGAACCGCGATCCCCTCTATGAGTCGTATACCCCGCACCGATTTTCCAGGAAATTTTGGTGTATGCACCTACTGACCCCACCGGTCTATCTATAGGTGTTCCACGACGAACACCCATGTGTGATGAGATAAATGTGGCTCCTGTTCACACAGGAAGACAGGAATATACAGAACGAGTTGCCTCGAACTACTGAAGACTTCGGGTTGGTAAAGGGGTATGCCCAGTGTCAAGAGGCAGCCTAAACGGGGGAGATGCTGAAGAAGCCAACCGTCCGGGTAGGTGATAGTGAGACTCCCCAATCTCGAGGAGGAGGGTGGAAGGTGTTAAGGTCATCCTATGGTGGCGGGGATACGATGGGGAAATACCCGCACCAATTGAGGGTGCGACAACATCGATAGATCCAATAGCGATAGTGGACCCAACCGTTCCAGAAGAACAAAGTCATCCAGAGGGGAGGCTACCAAGAGGATTTCATAGGATATCCACCCAGGCACCATGGATGCGGATGCACAATATAGACGTACTGGATATTCCTGCCTTTCTGGAGGCCTGGTACATCTGGAAAGTGAACTGTGAATTCCTCGGTCCATCAGAGATCTTACAACACCTAAACTATCTCGGGATGGATTTTCCAGGGATATGACCTATCTAGGATGACTTTTCTATGTCCCAAGAGGAGGCACATCATTACCTAGCAGAGATGGAAGCCATTATGCATTCTTTGGGTGCTCCTCATCAAATGATAGATCTGATCAAGGTGTTTCTAGATCGTACAGTCCCACGGCAGTTTTCTGCTACGGAACTAAGAGAGTGATTCCCTCTTCCAGATGAATCGGATGAGCCCTCTTGGGGGGACGTGGCCGGTAGGGGGAGCCAGTTGGAGGTGGGAAAAGTCAATGATCAGGACTCGAGCCTCAAAGAATTTGCAGAAGCACTTGAGTTAAAATCCCTATCCCCTTCCTAAGATTCTTCTCCCAAGTCGTTATGGACTCCTAATTAATACTTTAACTGTGTAGTAGAGTCTCATACACTGAACTTGTACATGTACCTCCATGGATGCATCTATGGAGCCTTCGGGATCCACACATATGGATACATCAATTGCTACATCTGGTGGGGCCATGACCCCAAAGGTGACCCCTCTGGAGATTTAAGACCTTCTGGAAATATATCGAGGGCCACGCCTCAGGGTCCTCGTGACGTCAAAAAAAGAACTAGACCATGGATTCATTATCTTATGTTTCTTCTACCCAATTAATGATTGTAACCCACTAACCATGTAAACTGACATTCAAGGCCTCTTTGGTGTGCATAGTTCTTCAAATGGAATGGGACACCTTGGCGAGGATGGTTGGGGATTCTAGAGGTGTTCTTCCTAGAGTAATTCCGGGGATTGTGGAGGTGGATATAAAGATAGACTGAACTGTCGCACACCCAATCGCTGGTGGGACCACCAGCAGAACTGTGGCTGATATTATTGAGGTGGAATCCGATTATGGGGATCAATAAAATATCCTAGGTCCCACAATGCCTAATCAAATTCCAGATATGAACCCTTCTGATGAGTTCCTGGGGCATTCCCTGTAAATGGGCCTCCCAATAGCGTATACTAGGATGAGACGACGTCTAATGAAAAGTACAGTTAAATCGTTCGTCACCGATCGTGGAAGATGATCAAGAGCTTCATTGATTACACTCCCCAAGAATGATGGCTGGATGAGATGGATATAATTTTCTCATGACTACATGAACTGTGTGTTGATGGAGTGGATGCCCAGTGCCCTCAAATGAATGTCCGAGATCTTATAGAGGACAACATTTGGGAGTATGACTGTGGCATTGGTGTGGGCTAGCATCGGGGGGAATCGGTGAACATCAAGAATGTCTGGGAGGTTGATAAATATGATTAGTGGATGTAGGTCTGGGAGGATGCTAACTCAGCCACCCTTACCATGCAAATGGGGATGATATTGTGATTTAAGGCCAAGCTAGCAGAGGCGGAAGAGGGCCTTCCGTGATCCTCTGAGAAGATGGCCGTTTTCTAAACCGACGTAGATTGGGCCCCGATTGAAACTGATGAATTTCACCCTTTCAGTGCTAAGGATAATCGGGTACTGAATAGTCGGTAGCAAATCCTGGATGCCACAAGCTAGAGGGTGCTAGAGCTGCATCTTTCTTTTGACAGGATTAACCAGTCCAAGGGAGGGATAGACCCTCAAGATTTGTAGAGCTCAAAAACCCTCTAACGTACTTTAATTAGATGATTATTTGATTCTATATCTTTCTTGAGTCCCATTATTAGAGTTGTTTTTACACAAATCTATTTTATTCACGAAACTCCCTGTGATCAATCCCCAAGCTCACGGGGGTCGAGCCCCGTGTGATAATCAATGGAAGATCGCTATGTTATTCTATCTAAACGTAATATTGCTGACCATGTTTCTGGAATCCTGGGTTTGAACAACTAACCCAGATTTCTGGGAAGAGAAAGGGGATACCTGATTGCAGAATGAATCTCTCAGAACAGTCGAATTACTATTTTCCTAGTGTGCTCTTGCGCACGAATGGGGTAATGCCAGGGGCACTGGTATAAATTCAAACAGGGGGGAATGTATGGTGTGAATCACAATACTCATGATTTGTAACACTACAGTGATGGTATTACAATTAATAATGTCTATTGAACATGTTCAAAACACAGTATCCATAGTGAGTTAGCCTAAAATGGGGATAACAGATGAGGGGCGACCACTGACCATGATCGAAACACAGGGCCTGACTCGAAATGTCATTCATTAGTCTTCTGGAACGTTAGCCCATGATAGTAGGCGAGCCATAGGGCGTGAATCCATACTATTAGGGGGTTCCTCCAAACGTGAAAGAGGGAGATGATTCTAATAATGGGCATGAAAAGTGTGGGGAGTGGAGTGGTGGTTTTTTCGAATGGAATCCAATATTCTTAGCATTACACTGCCATTGTGGGATCACACTTGGTGGGCACACTGCCCTGATCATATATCAATCCTTCATCCCAATAGGACCTCTCTAATGACAAAACTATCACCTCCTAACATTATCATGGGGCATCCCGACCTTGTTTAGGGTAAAGCATCAATTTCATGGTTCCCTATAAGAGCTCTGGTCAACATATCAAAAGGATAAGGGAGGACATGAATTATGATTCCTTGGTCTAGACCCGGTGACAGGATGCCTAGGGGTACATTTGTATCCCATGAGAATGGGAATAAAGAGAAATATAGTTTTTGGGGAATAGTGTGGTTGATGACCAACACAGGTAGGGAGAATCCTTTTTGCAGAGGAAACTGATGCATCCCATGATTAACATAGGTCATCCCAAACTTGTTCAGGGTAGAACCATTGTTTAGTGTCATGCGTTGAGGACATATGGACTCGGGAAGTTTAATGTCATATGATAAGATGTGTATTGAATGGGAAGATCACAGGAAGGGACAATGTGGTGTGGCAACTATAAACCTGACCGGAATGAGGACATGGAGTCCAGATAAAACTACGAATCCCTGGAAGAAACTCTTCATGTTGAGGGACCAAAAGTGAAAATTAAGCTGGGCCTGAAGCAAAGTGGTTGGGAGTTTCTTATTACACCATGAAGATGGGAATCTAGACATATGTAGTTTTGAGAAATCATGTTGAAATCATACAGGACGAGGAAAGGTATGTGTGGCATGGATGCGCCAGTACATGTCCTACCAGAACTAAGAAGACCACGTGAGTCGTGCTCGATGTGGGAAACCAGAAGTAGTGATGGGACATTCCTAGCACAGGAAGGAACAAGTTAGGGATGATGGGACACTAGTTGAATGACGTCTCACTGATACTGACCCACTAATAGAATGCACCTAGATCCACGGAAGAGTAAATCCATGTATGTTGGAATTCCCCTTGAACATAATAAAATGGAAATATGTGAATAATGCTATCATATGAATATTTTGGAAATGATAAATGAAAACATAATCTATTGAAGAAATGGAATTAAAAATTAAGTATGATTATCATATGAATATGGTCTTGAATAAATCAAGGTATCTTTCCAAAATATATGGCCAGATTGAATGAATATATCAAAAATAAATGTCTATAATAGTTTTTAGAGTTGAATTTAATTATCTTTTCATGAAAATTTATTTTTAAATTAGATTAAATATTTTCTCAAGTCGAGATAGTTTAGAAAGTCTTGAGGGGGGGTTCAATGGACATGTTTCCAAATTTAAGAAAAACTAAAAATAAATGTTAATATAAAATTAAGAATAAAGTGCAGTTGAAATTAAATTAAAAAAACATGTTTTTATTCTATTTTAGATCATGAAATATCTTATATATTATATTATATTATATCCAATACTCAAAAATAATATTAAACACTATAAACTAACATTTATATCCCTTAGGAACAAAAGGGGATTAGACTCCCTGATAGGGGGTGAATTAGTGT
Organism: Viscum album; assembly: GCA_963277665.1. Classification (NCBI taxonomy): domain Eukaryota; kingdom Viridiplantae; phylum Streptophyta; class Magnoliopsida; order Santalales; family Viscaceae; genus Viscum; species Viscum album. The sequence continues at coordinate 922,701,171 of OY728146.1, read as the reverse complement.
GGGGATATATTTTTCAAAATACAACCTACCCCAGTGGATCTTGACCTATTTATAATAACGGTCACTTCATTTTGTCTTTATTGTTTCTATTTATCTTATCCTTTCTAACTTTATCTAATGATGATACGTAGAATGTAAAGGCTGAAATATATCATAAGGATTCATATATTTTAAAATTATTGATGCTTAGAGGGATAAATATAAGGAGAATACAATGGAAGTGTAATGTTGTAAAAAATACACTAATGGTCACTACCAATACAAGGTTTATAGTGGACTCATTATCCCTCAAAATTCACTCCAATTCCAATTTTGAAAGCTCACTGCTCCATTTGATGATTCTTTTTTTGATCACTTGTATTAATATATTTTAAAATTTATTTAGTGATTTATTATTTTCAAATTTATTCCAATAAATGAATATCAATTTACCATAGATTTTCTAGTCAATAACTTATTGTTTATGTAAGATATAATTTTGTGAGAAAAATTTAACAACCTTCGTGAAACTACCCAAGTATTCACAAAAAATATTCTACTTTCACAAAATCCAAAACTTTAATGAAGCTCACCACATTCACGATGATCATAATATTCACATTTATCACATATTTTGCGAGGCTTACATAACCTTCAAAAACATTATTTATTCATGAAATCTATTATGTTATGAAAACCTTAACCCCAAAAATATGCTTTATGAATAAACATTAAAATTTTTGAGACTTTTTATTTTTTTTATGTTTGTCTCTACTCATCAGTGGGGGGGTATCCGCCTATTTATGGATTTTTAGCCCCATTCAATAATTGTTTTATATCTCTAAATTTTTTTTACAAATATAATATTTATTTTTCATGAACCTCCTTAACTAATTAAAACTTTTAGAGAATTTTCTAATTCATGAAACTTCTAAAAGTCACATTACATACAATATTTCCTTTGGAAAACATTAACCTTACATGAACTACCAAACCATTTCAAATACCCCTTATTTTATGAAAAATGCTTCATGAAACCCTAAAACATCTTGAATTATATTCCATTACCATATTTTTATGAGGCATACCTAGAAATCCAACATTAACGATGCATGAGTCATCCTCCATGATTTGGACCCCACAATTTTGAAAACATTGGGAAATGGTGCCGTATTGTATATAAAATTTTTCTTACAACATTCATAGAATCTATTGTCTTTCCATATATATTTTTCAACATAGATTTTTTTACAATCTCTCTATAACGCCACAACTGAACTAGGAATTTATCATTGTTAATATACACAATCCACCCCAAAACACTAAAATGATAACCTGAGGTATTTTTCACCATCAATATGGGAGTCAAAACTCGAGTTAAAACTCAAAATTTTTAATAGAGTTATAATTAGAACAAGACAAGATGAATTTTAATAGGATTCACAACCTAGTATAGCTTTAAACATTATAGGCAGAACCAATACCACCTACAAACCTATGTTTTCTAATGGACTAATTAACAAAAATAAGACGTTCTCTGGTGATGGAAAATAATAAACAAATTATAGTTTAAATTTAAAAGAATTGTATAAGTAAAACAATCACTATAATGAATAAATATAAGAAAATTACAATGTAGAATATAAAATGCATCTTGGTTAATTTGAATAATGTGTTTTATCTAGATGGATCACTTGAGAGTATTTTAAAGAAAGATGTGATGACAAAAAAAATTCATATATCTAATTACAATTTCATCTAGTTCTCTTGATTAATATTTATAGAAAATATCCCCAGTGATTATTTCATGAGATCATTTAATTATAGTTCAATTTTTAACCATTATATATATCTAAAATATTGTTTTCTTCATTGGTTTTTCAAAAATTGTTTCCATATTTCACAGTCACGGTCTTAATGAAAATATTCATGAAATATAATAAAATGACCAAAGAAAAAATATTAATAAAAATTTAAAATAACAGACAGTGGTTAGTGTATATGTTTCAAAAAAGTTAATTATTATCTTATTATAATCAGCCACTATAGCTTATAAAATCATATTTTTTATTTTTTCATTTAATAAAATATAATATGATTTATATAAATTATCATAATTGAAAATATAAAAAATATAATAGTGAAAAATAAATCGTAAGAATAAAAAAATAAAATCATTAGAGTCAATATTTATGTCATGAGAGTCATTCAACACTTCAAACAATTTTATGTGAACATATCTTGTAAGAGTAAAAGGAAATCATAAAAGAGTCAAAAAACCAGATTTTCAATCTCAATGAAATTATATGAATTTAATTATGAATCTCATGGGACCATCATTTCCTATGACTTATCACTATTTCATAAGAAATTACCCCAATTTTATAAGACCCATTATCATTTTTCATGGCATTATTGATTATGGAAGTCATGAAATTGATATTTTCAATACTTATGACATAAGAAGACTTCAAATTCGGAATCATAAGACTTCATTTCTATTATGTAATCCCTATTCAATAAATTATGGATTATAATATAGATATTAATAATTTTTAATTTATGAAAAATTTTAAAAAAATCTTAAATTGTAATACTAGAAAATACAATAGAATAAATAATTAATGTTATAAGGTCTACACATTAGAAAATATTCAATATTTAAGGAATATTACTTTGAAAAATATTCATACTTAAATTTTTTTGATATATAATAAATTATAATAAAACTATATTTCAAAAAAATAAAATATATAATAATAAATTATTGGTTATAAAAAAATAACAAGTATAAGGAAACGGAGTAACTCTAGTAATTATACACCCTTTTTAGTAATTTAAAAAAAATCATTTGAAATTATAAAAATATGCCAATTTTTTTAATTAATATAAACTTTAAGAAAAACTGAAGTAATATATTTTAATGAACCAAAATAATCTACCACTTTGAAATTAATTATCATAAAACAAAATCACAATAAATACACAAAAATTATGAATGTTATTAAAATGAATCACAACATGATTAAATTATTTAAGATAAACTACACATCATAACTACCCCAATATTAATTTATAGAAACAAATAAACACTATCTGAAATTTAATGTTTGGAATTTTTTTAAAAGGATTAAAACAATGATAAAAATGATGATAAATCATATTTCACTCTATGAAATAGATATGGTAATTAACATCCAATATTTTCAAATATTATTTTATAAAACATATAAATAGATACAATAGTGACATAATTTATTTAAAAATAATGCTGTAAAATATAAATATACATCATAAAATTTTCATACATAGTCTTATCAAACATCACATCATTTAATGGTTTAGTAAAAATATTTTCAATCTGACTATATGTATAAAAATGTTATAATGTAATATGTATTGTTTGGATATAATCTAAAAAATTTCTTAATATGAAATAATTCATTTTATAATGTTATAAATGATTATTTTAAATAAAAATATAAAAAAGTATCAAAAAAATTCATAATTCTATCAGAATTAACATTATTGGCCAGCAAAATTTTTCCAGTACAAAAAAATTGTACAAAAAATCTTGAAATAAAAATACATTATACTTATTTTTTTAGCTTAATAAGAAAATAACAATTTCATAGAATTTTATGAAATTAAATGTTTGATAAAAATGTGGCAAAAAATAGAATTAATTTTTTGTTCAATCATATATCCTCTATGATTATAGTATGTGTTACTCTCAAAATAAAAAAAAGGTCATTACAAAAAAAACCATGATTTAAATTACCATTAACATAGATAAAACTAATTTAATCATTTCCATGTTACATTATATTAGTACATATAGAATAATTAAATTCATATAGACACTAAATTGAAAATTAGGTCTACTAGTAGTTATATAAATACAATTTTATTTCATCCCTGTTAAAATGAATATATAAAGTGGTTTAATGGTATCATATATGTCATATTTATAGTCATTCCTCATAGGGGTTCTTAATATTTAATTATAATATACTCAATATCACTTAAATAACACTATGACATACTAATATTGATTAAGAAAAATTACTTGATCTCATTGAATTATCTCAAATCATAAAAATAATTTTAATTCTCCCATAAGACCCATGTCAAATTCAGATGACATAAAATTTGAAAATCATTTACATGTAAATATCATAATGATCCAAATATTATATCATTAATATAAATATGAATAATCATAATATTATTAAAATACTTCTTTATAAATATATTAGTTACAATTTTAAACTTCAAATAATAATTCAATAAAATAAACAATATCAACCATACATACCAATATTGAGGGGATTTCTTAAAACCATATAAATCAATTAAAAATTATAAAACATTATTAGGATACTTCTCATAGTTCAAAACTGGGTGGATTTTTAAAATTAATAACATTATAAATTTTTAAAAAATAAAAATAAACTTTTCACGTAAATTTCAAAAAATACTACATCCATAAAATGTAAAATAAGATAAAAAATATCCTATCATGAAACTAGATTAGATTCCATGCATCCCGAGTCCAAAACCAGCATGATACAAGGCTTGAAGGGTGTTCCTGATCCCCACGAGGTAAAAACTATTGTTGGGTATCAAATTGATCCTGATGGGAATGATTTAACTGAATGAAAACTATGATAAAATAAAAAAATATATCATGAAGAACAACAAAAAACTGATCATTAATAAATATACCAATCAATTCATATACAATAGATGATGAAAAAAACATTAACCAAATTGATAATTAATATCAAACTGTGGAACACATTCTCCATGTGAGCATTTGGTCACCACCTACCATAAGACCAGTCATCTAAAAAATTCAACAGAACAATAAACCTAAACCTTCAAAATAGCTTGGTTCTACCAATGTTGCGTGACATATGTAGGGAGTGAGATTAGACATAAAAATAGCTAATCAATACATATTACATGAATTTAATTTCTAGAAATAGTTTACAAAATTCATTTTTAAATACATTAAGAAAATAAGATTTTAATCATTTTAGAAAACAAAACATAACATTCCATATATTCTCTTTTTTAAAAAACGCACACTACATTCCAAATTAAACGTAGTTCCACTTTTCAAAAACACGTTAAAAACAAAAACCCAAATGAAAATCTATTCCAGATCACGAATTATTGTTGTGTTAAAATTATTGGAAAAAATCAATCATATAGTAGTAGGGATAATATTTAACATGTCATAGATATAAACAGAACATTCAAATATACAAATCAGAGGGAATTTCATTAACATATCTTGATGTAAAACAAGGGTGTACTCAGTATGGGATTACCTGTTGAAATATAGTGAATCCTTATTGTCAATAACAAACTAGATATAGTAAGCTAGCCAATATGTTGGTATGTCCCAACTCACATCTCAAAAAATATTGGGGGTAGAAACATGCCTAATAAATGCAACATGAAACCATCACTCGACCCTCTAGATAACATCCTATAATCCCCTGATAATAGTACCTAGTTAATTGGAAGGTCCTCACATGGCTGTTTCAACTAAAAACAACTAACAACGTTATTTCCAATCCCAAACACCGAAACAACCTATTTTATACCACTGTATATTGAAAATCCACCATAGTTGATCCAATAACACAATAGGCCATCCAAATGTTCCAATCGGGCCTTCACATCAAATGATTTTTGAAACATATTACCAAACATTATAAAATTCCAATCAGGCATTCACACTATGGAATAGTTCAAACTATTTTCAAAACCATTATAAAAATACCATCCATGCTTTCCCAACTTATCACATTAAACCCAAAACTCTCAAAACAACACAAAGAACCCACATATAGTTTAACATTTCAAATCCAAATACATTTCCAATAGAATTTTACCAATCCATGGGGATAAAATACATCAAAAAAATGTAAAAAACGTGAAAATACACCATTTAGTATCCAAAAAACACCTCAGTGTTCCAAATGGGACATTCTTAGTGAGAAAATTTGAAAAACTAACTAAATTCATTCAAACCAACAAGAAAAAATTTATAAGTCAATAAATTATATTTAATGTTATAGAAACATGAATTAACCATCAAGATGAGAAGAGGGAAAAGAAAATTGAACTGGATAATGGGATATAAGCCTTTGTGATACTCATTTTTAAGGAGAACGTCATTATGTTATACCGTTATCATCTGTGTTTCCATCCCTATAAACACCCCGTAAACATATTTATGTTCCAAAATCCAATTAAAATATTCATGTAGACATGTTAAACAAAGAATGTACCTAAATCCCATTTTTAAGAGACAAAACTTGATTTACTATCAAGCTCAATATGTCAAACACATGAACCAATAATAAAAGTCACAAAGCCTCACACACATTGATAATTTAACAATAAAAACAAACCACTAAACATAACCAAGACCAACCATAATAATAATGTACCTAAATTAATTTAAAAAAGATAATTCAAATTTTATCAATCACTTGGAATGCACTTATATAAGAATAATTTCAAAATCCATTTTGATAACCTGTCAACTCCAATTTTACATGTTAAAAACACCAAAAATAATATTTAATAGAACATTAAAATTATTTCAAAATAATTTAGAAACAAATTAGTAAATCCCATACATCAAATGGAATGTTATCGAAAGGAAATTTTTGTAAATAGATACATCACTGACCCTTGATTGCACCAAAACATTGGGAATGGGAAAATTCATCCAAAAAGGAAATTGCTAGACCCTAACATCAAGGAAATCAAACCACTAACCAACACTTACCATTTGATTTTGTCCAAGAGGATTATCAAATAATAAAAAACCCAGAATCTAAGAGGGTAATGAGATTAGAGAGTAAAGGTAGACCAAAAATCCACAAAACTCAGCATAGAACCGGATAGTAAGAACCAATAAAGGTAGATAAACAAAGGGAAGGGATCGTGGGAGCTCCATCATGCAATAAAAAGGAACTAAGGGGGTGGAAATTCTAATATGAGTTAAAAATAAATGGGTAAAACTGGAAATTTAACAATTTAATGATTTGGGAAACACAAACGGTTTTGCCGCACTATTTGACACCTTATGCGCCAACTGTGCACACCCTACTGGAGAAAGGTTCCACCAACATGTGCTGGCCACATTGTCTCCCAAAACATGTTCCAATAATAAAAAAATCCACTTTAAAATGTGAATAATCTCTTCTATTCATTCCACATGGATTTCTAAAATTTTATAGAGTCTGTACACCGCGCCCTATGAACCAACCATCTAACCGCACAATTTCCCCCCTGAGGTTATAAAATTTATATCTGAATATTTTAATTCCATGAAGGTCAAACCATATATGAATATTTTTAAATAAAAACACCATCTTCTTTAATAGGCCACACACTAAACCCTCGTATGGTGGATATAAACAATGAATAGGCTAAAACCTAACCTAAAACGTCGTAAATTAAAAATTCAAATAGATAACGCCACACAAATTCTATCCAAAAGAACAATATATGGAAAATAATAAAACAAATGTGATTTCAATATTTGGTTATAAAATTTCTCCCCACCACAAACAATTTCCTTTATAATAAATTCACCCAGCCACACGAGCAACAAAGATAAATCAAAAACCCAAACCAAGGAGAATGAGACAATGATCATTGGGGTGGACTTTAAGTCGACATGTCAAACCCACTCATCTATTATATGAAATAGAATGACGTGTCACAAATAATTGGATGGTTCTTTCCAATAAAAGATCCCAACTAGGACTACAAACACTAAAATTCACAATAACGTCACTGATGTCTATACCATCATGGGAACTTTCAACACATGGTCACCATCAAGGAAACCCAACCCAATCAAATCCAAAATTCTCTTCACAATCTAATAAACACCACCACTAGAACCAATAATTCCCAAAAATTCCACCATAGGCCATCTGATATGTGAAATATCATCCGAAAGCAAAAACCACCCACAAATAAAGGAAAACTCATGGAAGATATCGAGACCAAATAGATAACTTGTTCAAAAATCATCAACTCCAAAAGACTCATACATCTACGAAGTGAGCATGACCTAAAACACAAAACAATCCAGAAAAATATATGAACACACAATAAACAACTACTAATAAAATACTTTTTATACAATGCGAACAACAATTAGAATTACATAATAAAGAAACCATTACGATTCATACAACAATAGGGAACCGTAAATATCAAAGAAAACTACAACAATTAACATCAACCATATCCCCTCCAATGCCAGATACAAATGCTTGACATATGCTTCCCACACCATGAGTGATTCTTGAAATTGTGAAAAGCATCAATCTGGGTCTGATGGATAGATCCCTGATGCCTTAATGCATCCACCACACCAAATTTAGAAGATGGCACCCTCAAATCTAGGATTATTCTGTTGGAAATTATTCTTAAACAATTACTGCATATGACACAAATGGACATAATAATGTCACATCCTTAGAGGATTGTGACAAGAGAGTTTTGAATTCCTGAACCAACAACACTATTATAACACAACAGAATGGTGTAATGAATGGGATGTCAGAATAGAGAAAGGGGACTCTTGAGGAACATTCTCATCTTGAACCATCTACTGTCCAAATTGGGGACCATCACAGGTTCCAGAATGAATAGTTCCATAACCTCCATATACTACGTTATAGGAAAAAACTCAGATAATAATGAAACAAAATATATCTTTTAAAAATTATGTTCCATGTAGGAGTGGTATCACACTATGATAGCAGAATAAATATGTCAAATGAAAATATGAGCTATCAGATTATCCTGAAATGATTACTCAAAAGAAAAGGAAACCAACTCATATGTGTTGTCAACATAAGCCTTCATTTTGTACCAGCCTTGATTAATACTAATGGTCTCTTATACTTTATTTCTCTTCATCCCCTAAGGTACAAATACTCAGATGAAAGTGCTCTCAAACACATCACAATACATCATATCATGAGATTATGATTGAAGAATCATGTAAAAAATTTATAATGACAATCCTTTAATAACCCAAGACAGCTCAAACCCTCACTGCTTTGGTATTTCCCTATAATATAAAGATTCCTTTGAATATATCAATCCATTTTAAAGATTATAAATGTCCTTGATAACCATGAATGATATTAAATAACCGATACTAACTTAACTTTTCCACCCCACATGGAGTCTAGGAAATGTTATTAACTGGAAGTGACTCTCTATAAACCTCTGGAACTGTTGTGAGAGGCATACTATAAAAATAAGAAAAACACCAAACCAAAATCAATATCAACCTGAAACATAAAATAAATGAACACCAAATCCCAAAAAATATTATCACAATCCCAATATAAAAAAAATAGTTTTTCAAAAGCCACCTTTATAATTCAAATTACAAAACCTACTTCTTACAAGGCCAATTATTTAAAATAATAGAATCAATTTTTAGAACAAACTCACAAAAAAATCTCATCTTTTATAAAAATCCTATTCCCAAAAATCATTCTACCTTTTGGAAACTGATTTTCCAATTACCGTATATTTTTTAGAAAGGTCCATTTAAAAAAATCCCCTTTAATTTTCATCACACACTAATAAAAAATAATCCAAATCGCATTAGGAAACAAAGAAAAGATACCCAAATGAATAAATCACATCAATCACTGTGGATGAGGAACTGGTGACCATGCATATCCCATCGACATGGTTAGTGGGAGATATACGGTGTAATATCATTATCTATATATACCTTAAACCATGCTTGCAGACTACACAATGGTCAAAACACCATGTGAGATCGCAACATGATGTCACATTTCCTCCATTTTAATTCATAATACACACCCCAAAAAATGATTAAAATCTCAAATTACCCTTCGAAACATGAGAATCAAAAAAATATGGTTGTATTCATTACTTATATAACCTACCATTTATTTCATGAAATTATAAATCTATAAATATCAAACATCAAAAATAAAAAAGTGCTTCTCTGATACCATTTTGTAAAAAACTATGTGAGTTTCCATCCAACCCATCACCTATCATGAACCAAGACAATCTCGAAGGGAATTTTAAATCCTCATGGGATAGTAAATAGTGTCGAGATTAAAATTAATCAAAATGGGAATAATTGTGCATAATGTAAGATATGTTCAAATAATGAAAAAAGTAAACACTGAAAAATGAACAACTGAACATCAATAAACATACCAACCATTCCAGATACATTAGCTGAAGGAAAAAAATGAAACAAAATATAATAATACAACTGACCCTTGATATTAATTATCCACCATATCAGGTCACCACTAACCAAAAGACAAAATAGCTCTAAATTAAAACTGAACTGGAAAACTAACCATGCAGAACATCTCGGGTCTACCAATGATGAGTGGAAAATGTAGTGTGTGAGCTTAAACAGATCAGTACATAATCACCACTGATTCCATGAATTTACTTTCATAAGATAGTCTAAGACACTATGTATAAATACATCCATAAAATTGTTTTTTACTAATTTTAAATGACAAAACATAAAATTCCACCCATTACATTTTTAAAACTACTCATGCATATTTCCATTTCAATAATAGGTCCACTTTTTAGTTCTTAGTCGAAAAATAAATCCCAAATTAAAATCCATACCAGGTCACCAATAAAAATTAATGTTGAATGTAAAAAAATAAAACATGAAACAATCTACTTGTAGGGATAATAAAAATCCTGAAAAAAAAGAGAACATGCAAATATTTAAATAATGGGAAATTCCAAAACATCTATAGAAGAAATTTCTTGATGTGATTAGTCTGGACTCACCTTCCAGCATATGTTGTAGCTCTATAATCAATAACCAATAGAACACACTAAACTATCGAATCTAGTGGCATGTCCCAACATTCCTCTCATAAAATAAAGTGGTTACCCACCAATCTAATCATGGTCTATAATAAATAGTCACTCAACCATTTGGATGAAATATTGAAATCCAATAATAATAGTACATGGTGAATGTGACGGTCCTCACATGTTTGGTTCAGCTAAATCCCACTACCACCAAGATCTCATAACCTATACACATACACAACCTATTTGACACCCCTATCCCTGGTGAATCCACCATAGAGGTTCCTGTCACACAAAAATCCATCAACAAGTGCTAATCAGGCCTTCTATTATTTTGGTTTCATTACACATTCGAAAACATTATAAAATTCTAATCGGTCCTTGACACCACATAAGCCTTCAAACCATTTTCCAAACTATTATTAAAATACCAATCAGTCATTCACATCATATCAGATTAAAACAGTTATTATAAAAAAACATAAAGAACCCACCACTCCATTATAATTTTTAATCAAAATCTATTTACAAAAGAATATTTCAAATATAATGTGATAACATACATCAAAAAAGTTATAGATATGTTGTTACACCATTTTGTTTCCTAAACAAACCTCAATGTTCCAAATGGTCCAAGCCTTAGAAGAAACATTTATATTCACTCAATGAACCAAGAATCCATTTACATGTTATGGATAAATTTTGAAAACTATAAAAAGATGTAATAACAAATATATGAGAAGGGGTATGTATAATAGAAGATGAAATTGGGAGATAAGCCTTCAAGAAATGGGGGCTTATCGAAAACATAATTATCATTGGATATTATCATTTGGGTTCCCATACCTATGCACACCAAATTCTCATATGGATATTCCAACATCCAAGGAAACTCTTCATGTATCCTTTTTAAACTAGGAATGTAACTAAACCACATTTTTAATAAACTGGACATTAATTACAATCAAATGTAACAAGTCAAAAACATGAACCAATCATAAATGTATGTAAAAATCAAACATAAGTCTCATTTCAAAATCATCCCAAACCGTAATACATATCCAAGGCCAACCACACTCTTAAAATACCCAAATTATATTAAAAAATGATAATTTTAATTTTTTCAATCCCCTGGAATGCACATATATATAAGATGATTTATGAAACCCCTTTAAAACCTATGCACGCAAATTTTCCATCTTGAAAACACAAAAAATAAATTAAAAAAACATCACAAGAATGTGAAATACATTTTTAAAAAACATATGAATGATCATGCATCAAATGGAATGTGCACGAATGGAAATTTATGTAAACACACACCTCAATGATTTTGAATGTGAAAAAATATCAAAAGAAGGAAAAAATACACCCCAAAATAAAATTCACAAACCGTAACCTCATGTAAATCGAACCACACATCAACCCCAACACTTATGGTGTATCCAAGAGAAAACATTAATAATAAAAACCTTGAATACATTAAGGGGAGATATGAGAAGGAATATTTACCCTAAATCCAAACAACATATCATAGATCCATATAGGAAGCAGCAAAAAGTGGGGCGGAACCATGGGAATGGAGATTGAGATCCCCTTCATGCTCTAACCAACAAGACATGAAGGATGAAATCATAAAATATGGTAAATACCTAATAGGGAAACATGGGTTTTATATTATTTAATTATCTTGAAATCATGAATGGTTTAGCCACACAATTTGATAAATTTTGAGCCAACCATGCAGAATATAGGGGAAGAATGCGGAACCCCAAAATATTAGGGCACATTGTCTCTCAACCCATGCTTCAACCATGAAATATTATATTGTCCAATATATTGAATCTCTCACATGATTTCCACATGATGTCCTCCAACCGTGCAAAGGCTATTGGGCATTCCCCAAGAACCATCCCCCAAGTTTCATGGTTTTCCCCTAAACTCACATTTCTTTTCTCAAGTCATGATCAAAATTTTCAATTCAAACCATTCATGAATAATTTGAACTAAAATCCCCCTATTCATTAATATAACACTTGACTAAACATAAAAATACAAATTATAAATATTAAAATGTCAAAAACTCAGCCAAAAAATCCAAAACAAAAAACATTAAGTCGAGAACTCATCTAAAACCCCATCTAAAAGCACTAATGTCATAAAAAAGGTATAAAACAAAAGATATTATAGACATGGGTGCGATAGATCCAAATTAAATATATTCTTGAAATGGGTGGAATGGTCTCTTCATAATGAATTAATTTTTGTTGAAAAAATCCATGTGAAAGAAGTAATTCATTATTCCTTATAATTTTTCAAGACTCATTTATTTTTTACTTGAATATGCTATTAGTTCGAATAATCATTAAATGTTAATATTGTTAAAAAAATACATTTATTTCTAGAAAACATAAAATATTAATATTTAATAGGTAAAATAAAATTATGATATGTTTTTGTTTTTGAAAAATCCATTCAAACTATATCTAGAAAAAAAATAGAGAATGGTTAAATTTTTTTACTAGAATTTCTTTTCTAAAATCAAGTGGTGCCATATCCAAAAACTCATTCTTGAGCGTGATATTTATGTTTTTATGATATCATTCATACTAATGATACTCCTCTTATACATGTATGGAATAATATTATGATTCACCATATAAAAACATAAAATATTTAAAATATTCTTCAATATATTATAAATCAATTTTATCTTAGTTAAAATAATTATCATCAAGCATAACATGAAAAAATTCTTCCACATCTATAGTTTTTTAATAAAATCTTTGTAATATTTAATAATATTAGAATACTAAGAAAAAATATACCATAATATGTTTTAGAATCAATCATATCTAGTGAATCCATATAACTGTGAATAAAAATGTCACAACGATAATATATGATACATTATTATATTAGGTGATTTATTTAGTAAATCATTATGGGTTTTAGGATGAATAATTATAAAAATAATTTGATTGGAAGCACAACATATATTATTCATTTCATCTTCCTAGATATTGTTTCATAAATTTAATGTATTCACAATTTTTCTAGCCATTTCATATAAAGTTATATTAGTCCATTCAACAACACAATTAAATTATTGTGATCTAAGGGGATGAGAAATAATAAAAAATTGTTCACAAAATATCTCAGTTTAAATATTCATAAATTCTCTATATATATATAAAACCAAATAAAGATTATTATGTATAGTTGCTCATTTTTAACCAATTTATATTCTGTATAAAACATTGAATTTTTTTATATTTTTGTGATAGATAATATTCTATTGAAAATCAATTAAGATAATCAATGAAAAAGAAGTCTTAATATTGGGAATAATAGTTTGAAGAGGTAAAAATAAATCTAAATTGACATGTTAAGGATGTATTATAGTTTTCACATCATTAAATAATATAAAAATTCATTTATGATTTATTCTTTTCATTCATGAATCTATCTTGTGATATTTACTCACTTTAAACTCAAGAAAATAGACAATTTGTCGATACTTTAAATATTTCTTCTATAAATTAATATTTTCTTGTTCAATACTCAAATTCAATAAATTATAAGTCAAATATACCAAATAAAAACACATGGCATTTTGATCCACTATCTCAAAAAAATTAGAAGAATAGATATTTTCCCGAATATTGGAATTAAATAGTATAGAATCATTTTCTAAAATGGGAATTTATCAATTTGGAATTTTAAAATTAAATCCATCATCGCATAATTGATATATATTAATCATAATAATAATTATTCCTTGAATATATAATTCATTAAAAATAAAAACACAGTTAAAATCTAAAACATAACCAAAACCATTATCATTCCTTTTAAAGTTGTGTTGAAATATCATAGTGCCTCCATCACATCTATTGTATATGAAACATTATGTATATCCAATCATGTGTCATGAGTATCCACTATCCACATTCTATGTTCATTATGAACATTTTTTAGTTTTTTCACTAATAATGTTATTTTCATATTAATTTGAAAACAATAAACATTACGTCTAATGATATTAGTAAAATAATTGTTGGGAACCCATATTGATTTTAAATTTCAATTTTATGGTTGTATCAATGATAATTTTTTTAAAATCAATTCATTATTATTCCCCCATTGATTAAAGAAAACATAAAGAAAATTCACATGCATAGTAACCATTTATACTAAATTTAAAACATGTATCTATTGAAATATATTAATTAGATCTTTTCATAATTTTTTTGTTAAATTATAAAAAATATTCTATGATATCCAACACCCCATTTATTTATATTCAATTTTTTCATAGACATTATTATTTTAAAACATTTTTTTCATTTTATAAATATGGAATGAAGTTTAATTAAAATTATTATATCCTTTTGAAAATTTCATTTTCCTCATAAGTATGGTCATGAATATTTATTTTTGATTTTATCAATTTCCTGAGAAACAATTTTCCCCCCAAAATATTATTAATTTCTACTACAATATATTAATAAAAAAACAGCAATTTGTATGATATAAATTTATAGTTTTTTATGTTTTTATTTTCCATATCATCAATAGGATTCTTATCATCAGAATAAAAATTAGGACTAAACCTAGAATCACTAATAACCTTATTTAGTAAATCTAGGAGACACATGTTAGGAAATCCTTATGTTTTCAAGGATCAACACCTGAATCATATTATTTGATGGAACTCCAACCAGCAATAAATGCCATGTTATCTTTCTTCTTATATGAATTATATTTTCATATATATTTCAATATTTGGATATCTATTTTAATTTTACCTTTCATTTTATTTCCATAATAAGATAAATTTTAAGAGTCATTTTAAGAATTATAAATTTATTTATTCAGGTTTTGATCATCAATATAATAACATATTATAGAAATTATTGAAAACACATAATTCTTTTTATTCCCTTTCATACAATTTTTAAATTTTGATAAAATTAAACTCATTTTTTTCCATGGTTTAGAAAACTGGAAGAGTTAGAAAAATAAATAATTTATTTAAAAAAACCCACAATTATGAGTATTCATTTTATCTAAAATATTCTTCATCAATGATACATATTGAAGTAATTAACAACTAAGCTCATCAGTATTTACTTGTTGATTTTTCATCATAACACAATGGATACCTAATTTTCATTCCATTTCATGTGTAGGGTTATATGTTAACAATCAATTGAGAAATTATTGTTGATGGAATCACCAATAGCAGTCATTCAATTTATAATACTATCAAATATTTTGAAAATAAGACTGATATATTATTTTTCTAATATCTTGAAGACCTAACATTAAGCATGTATATTTCATTGTTTTTTTATCTTCTTATTATATGTTCCATGAGGTGAATGTAAATAATCTATTCATCTATCTTGAATTGTTTCTTAAGATGATACCACCCTCAACAAAAATCTACAAATATCATATTATAAAATATTTATAACATTATATTCAGACTATACTGTACACATTTCTATTAGTCAAGTAATATGACTAATCTAGTATGTACCATCCAATGTTTGGTTATTTTTTACATTAATGTTCTATAATATGTACCTTTTAAAAGTTTAACATGATGATACAAAAATAAAAACACATATAATAACCACATAGTATAATATATTCATATATTTATAATTAAAAATATACATTACCACTTAATTTTATGTTATGTAATACTGATTAATATGAGGTTTTTTATATTATTAGACTAATATTTTCAAATGATCAATTTATTGGATCTTTATTTATACATCCATTATTTCCTATCAATAACAATAATAATTACCATTAATGTATGTTGGCCTTTTAGGAATAAAAAATTCTTTAGAAATTAAATATGTTATCTCAAAAATGATCTTTCCATGGAATTTTACATTTTAGTGAAAAAACTTGATAAACAAAAACTTATAATAATATAAAACAACTATATATTTAAAGGTGTATCTCTGGTAACAATTTATTCATAGAATGAGATAACTGATAAGTTTTAGATGATTAAAATTGAGTAGATTAAAATATGTAAATATATTTATAATTATATTTAATATAAAATAAAATTGAATTTTCACTGGAAAATGAATAAATAATATATGGATTTTTTTTGTTAGTTCATATAAAAAAGGATCTTATGTATACTCTCTAATACTCTCAACTCCTTAGTAGAAATTTATCCACCAAAAACAAATTAGAATAATAGTCATAACTCGAGTAACAATATAAATTTTGTAATGGAATATAACAAAATTAAGATACAATTACTATTCATTTAATTCATATCCTAAGACATTCATCCATTTTATATGTATAAGCACAATATAAAACAAATGATACATTTTACAATAAATTAAAACTGAAATCAAGATGTACTTTGGAAGGGAAAATAATATTTGTTGTTAGAATTAAAATAAAAATGAGAATACAATTAAATAAAACTCAATAAAAGAAAAATATAAAATAGTATACAGTAGAATGATATTTGAATCTTGATCATTTTGAGGAAAATTTTTTATTTTGTTAATTATTTTCACAGTATATCACAGAGGGTTTTGATCACAATTTAAAATTGTTCTTTTTACTAATTTTTCATTCATCTTGTTCTATAAAAATATATTTGTGGATTAATCACCAATGGTATATATATGATGTTTCAAAATTTCTGATTAATGGTTTCATCATTTAAGTGTCCTAAAATATATTTCTTCCATTATCACATCCAAACACATTTCCATGTTTTTTATTTTAGTTAATAATTTAAATCTTGAAAAATAAAAAAAATGTAAAGAGGAATATATAAATATAATAAATTTAGTGTAAAGAATATCTATTCCAAACACATTTACTTATATCTTACGATACTCGGTCATTATAACATCAGGTACCCTCCTTCTAATAATTTTTCTAATTACAAAAACTCCCGAACAAGATCTTTATTAAGATAAAATCTTAAATTGATAAAATTAGAGCATAAATGGTTAGAATAAAATATAAATTTATTATAATTAGTATAAAAATAATATGAATCATTAAACCTATTATTTGTTAGGGTATACACATTTTACAAGATTAAATATGAATATTTTAATAGTAAAATACATATCTTGTTCTCTATATTATTCAAATGATATGTCATTAAATCTAAATCCCCTAATGGTTTGAATATGTAGGACTTAACATTTTTGATAAATAATTTGACACTATTTTTTAATAATATTTATTTTTTATTAAGGATTTATCAATTGTATAATACTCTCAATAAATCTTCATTTTAGAAGCCCTATTTTTTTAGAATGTTCTACTTACATAGGGTTTCCAATGTATTTTAATCAATATCCTAATGACTTTATCCTTAGCTAAGAAAATTAGAAAACTTTATGAATTTAATTTTTATATATAAAATTATATAAGATAATGAGGTCTATAGGATTGAAATTATACATTACATAAAAACTTTTACATTTCAAAATATCATTACATAACTTTTTTTGATAATTACTAAATTATAATTTATATATATGTTTTTTAAACATTAAAACAATAAGAAACAATGAATAAAATTATAAATAATGAATTAAAAATTCTCCAGAGACATCATCATTATTAAAACAAAATTAAAAAATTATAAGTAAAATTAATTTTATTTTTTGTAATTATAATAGAAAAATGTTAAGAGGTTAATGTAGCACTATAATATTAATAATATTTCAAGTGGATATTAGTAAATAATTGTTGAATATATATATTAATGAGTGAATCTATATGGAAGAACGAATGCTCTTTCAAACTACTGATGATGAAGTCAAGGTGTATTGGTTGAAGAATATAATGTATAGCTTGAATCAAGCACCATAAGCTATGTATCCCCATTTAGACTCTTATTTTAGGACTATTGAATTTAATATAAATGTTGAAAATTAATAAAACATTGTGAAATAATCTAGAAATTTATTTCTTTTGTTACTCATCTTTGTAAATAAAATAATATTTTTTGTAATAAAGATGGAATAAGTAGAGATGTATGCTAATTTAATGAGAAAATATTTTATTATATAGATATTTTTTATAATTATTCAGTTTTGGGCATCATGTGATTCCAAAAAAGTGTTTATTTATATTAAATTTATAAATGATATATTCTAATTATGTCTGATAAACATGATTTTAGGATGGTTTAGACTACAATTTGTATATGAACATAGATCAATAAGATGAAAATTGTAAAATCCATGGATCAAACATTATATTGAATAATTATTATAATATTATTATACCTTTGATAAAAAAAGATGAGAATTTGTTATATTACAATTTCACTTATATTTCAATCAAATACCAAATAAGAAAATATCACTACAATAAAAATAATAATGATGATGTTCAAGGTACTCATTTTTGGGATTTTTGAAAAATTCCTGAATATGGAAGGATATATGAGCATGTTGTAAGATAGATTGGGTTGCTAATTTTTTCTATAAAAAAATTTACAAATGGTGGAACATTATATATTATAATCAAATATGTGATCTTTATTAATAATATATCATACTAAACCTTGGATAGTGAAATAGATGAAAATTATATACTAATAGAAATGACATGAACACAATTTACAAATATGAATAAATAATTACACGATCTTATAGATGAACTAAATTTTCTTATTGGTGATATATTTATATTAAAAAAATTATTTTGTTATAAAATTACATGATGAAATAATATCAAATGAAGTTGAAGTAAGGTATTATTGAAGTTGATCAAATTAAAATGCATAAAAAGTCACATATATTTTTAGTAAATCAATGATTATAATATAGTTTAAAAAAATCCATGTAAATTATGGTGTTCAACCATTTTATAATTTTGGATGTCATTTTAGAAATACAAACATCCCATGTATACATAATATATTAATTAGAAATTCATTAATTGTAGTAAATTACCAAATATGTTTAATAAAAAAGGAGAGTGAATGGTGAAATTTTATGGCATGTGTAATAATTAAATTTATAAAAAAAAGAGATCAATTATTGAAAAATTACTTGGAAATATTATAATATGGAATCGATGCATTAGTTAATGGGGGGAAATATAAATTAGAGTATGAAGAATTTATATAATAGACATTGTAAAATATAATCCATATAGAGGAGAATGATGTGTAAATGAACTCAAATATTTATTGAAGAATACAATTGTCTCTTGAGTTCATGTTTTCTAAAACAAGAATTATTCTTATAGAATTAGAGGGATAGTTGAGGGTTTCTAGGGATATTTGGATTTGTTGGTGTATAAAGAATACTGTATTTCATAAAGGCTCGTTAGGATTTTAAAAAAAATCCTTATGATGAGAATTTTGGAACCATAGATTTTTAATGAGGGAATATATAATATTATGTATAATTATAGAAAGAGTAAAATTGTGTTATATTTATTTTAAATGGATTTCTAATAAGGATAAATGATAATATATAAGGTAATTTGAGGCGTGAAGATGTATGAAGTTATTTTAATAATTATGAATAGGGTTTTCATGAGATTTTATAATTAAATAACAATACATACATACACGCCACTTTACTTTTTGGTGAGTATCAGTAAATTAGGGGTTAAATACTACATCATGGTGACATAGTATCATTTAGTAATTAGATTATTGTGTGGTTGAAAGAAGATGTAATGGAGCACTAAATTTTACATCTTAAACATCAAGTAAAAATTAGACGGTTTAATAGTGATTTTTTTGTATAAGTTTTTCTTGATGAAATACATGGAAATTAGGTTTTAATATATTTTTATCATATGAATATAATTAGGGGTTGATGTTGTGATATTTTTTCCATATAATTTGGGAAACTAAATGGAAATTTGGTTCAAACTATAAATTTGACTCGTAGATTACACAAATGATTATGGATGTATTATACCATATAAATGAAAGTCATGTTTTTTAATTTCATGTTACATCATAACATTTTTTAATTGTAATTATTTGGATACATAAACCATATGTTACTTCAAATTTAAAATGGAATTAATATATTATTTTTAGAGGAAATATTAATAATGCAATATTACAACACAATATAGGGTGTCACTACAGGATTTGATGGAAAATTTATGAGAAAATATTTTCAGAGAATAAATAAAATTTTTGGTTTATTATTATTTTTCTATTAATTAATGTTTGTGATTAAATACATTTTCTTATTGATGAACGGGAAGATGAAGTGAAAATAAAAATTCAAAATATTTTGTTGATTGCCTGTGTAAATATCCCTTATAGGAGAAATATATATATATATATATATATATATATATATATTCATTTTATTCCTTATATTGAAGTATTTTATACATAAATATTATCAGGCACTTTGTAGAACCATAGAAATTTAAATTTTAGATCATTTGAAAATTCATTAATTTTCTTCTAAAGGTGTGTAATATATTGAGTTTACAGTTCTCAGAATGAAATTTCGAATAATCCAATAGATGTTTGATATTATTTTATCCATTTAGATGTAATTTTTTAATTTTAAATGGTCATTGATTATTTCCATAAAAATAATGTGGTGAAGAAATTCAATTTTTAATTAATATTTTTATGGATTATATTATTAAATTAATAATATATAATGTAGGATATTTCATGTGGTTTTAGTGATAGGAAACATTTTCGGTTGGTAGGGTTTGATATTTTTGTGTTGATTGTGTGGACATTTGGTTGGGTAAAAAAGGTGTATTGAATGAGGGAATGTAATGGTAGTCAAAATAGTCATTAATGTGATTTTATGAATTGATTTATGGTGGGATAAATTTTTAATAGTGTGAATTAATAGGAGAATTAGATGAAATGAATCTCTCATAAAATTAATTTACCCATGGATAAATTATTGGTTGAATCTATATATTATTTCCATTATCTAAATAGACAACTAATGGTTTAATTGTGTCATAGAATATTGAATAAAGAAAGAAAAATAATGGGATATAGCTAAATATTTTTTTTGAAACCATCCAAATTGTGAGCAATAACATTCATTATAGAATGGTTGTAGTTGAGCCAACAAAATTTACCCAATTTTATCGTTACGAATTAATCGTATTTTTTTATCCAATGATGATAAATTATTCATAATATTCCATGAAAATGAAAATTATAAATTAGAAAAGGGGATATATTTATGGATATTATTATCATTAATTTATTATGAGATGATTAATCCAAATTTTTTTTATTGAAGATGATATTGGGGGTAGTTACTCTATATTGAATAATTAAAATTATATGAATCAATAATTGGAAAATTATTTATAAAATTAATAAATTGAGATATTTAAATGTAAATATGGATGAAAAATATAATAATATGATAATATAATTTTAACTAATTATAATAGTGTTATATTACTTGTGAAAAGAAATGACAAATGGTGAATAAGAATATGAATTTCATGGTTAAAATATTCTATATGAATATTTTGATGCCATAATAATTGATGAAATATAGAATGTAGTGACTACACTGTAAAATTATAAAACTAATAATTAATGGGAAAGTAATATATGAATATATAAGTTTATTTATTTTAATATTTGGTGAATTATTTCATGATTAAAATTTATGAAAATATTTGAAGATGTATAAGTGCCCACGATATGTAAAAATGATGAATTGGAATTGATTTTTTTATAATTCATTTGAAAATTAGTTTGGAATTTTTTTATAAAGATAATTTTTTTTTAATTATTGATTAAAAATAATTATGAAATATTTTTTAGGACCCCTTATTGAATATAGTCCTCAAATTATTATAAAAATATGAAAACTTATAATGAGGAAAGCAGGGTAAAATTCATGATCTGTTCCATGAGATATAATAATATTTCAAGGGGACCATTCAACACACTAGAAAATATATAGTATTATTGGTGATTTGTAACTCCATGGAATTTTATTATAATGTTACCTTTCAATTAATATTTCGTTTAATATCCTATTTCACACACATAACATAAATAAAATGAAGCTTGATTTGTTATATTAAGATAAAATATTAAAATAATAGATAAACATTTATATAAAATTAGAATAGAATATGAAACATCATTAAGAAAAGTACAAGGGGAAAATTCAAGATTAAATGAAAAGAACATGGACATGAAATTCTTATCATCATGGTTCTCTATAAATATCAAAAACCGGATTATAACTATTGATACATGTAATGAAATTATATATATAATATTCATGATTATAGAAATGAAAATGAATAGGATGAATTATTTTTGTGAAATTTAAAATGATATATGATGGATGGAAATATGACTGTTATATATATGGTCATTGAATATATGGTCATTCAAAATGTGGAAATTGAAATATAGTCATTGGATATATGGTTATTAGGTGTACATGTAAATAATTAATGTATTGAACATGAGAAATTTTTAGTCAGAAATTGAAAATAATATATTTCATAATTGATAAATACTAAACCAAAACAAATATAATTTAATTAGAATATATGTATATAAAAAATATTTTTTTATTAATTTCATAATATTATTATTGAAAATAAATTATTATTTTCACAAAATATATTATTTATATATCTAAAAATAATTTTACATCCGTTTAATTATTATTTCAATGTATTTAATGTTATTGAATTCAATTTTATTATTAAAAATACATTTTACTAAAAAAATGATTTAGGAATTATTATTTAAAAAATTGAAAATAAATTTGAACACTTCTAGAAATTTTATCCAATAAATTGGATTTCATTATTTGTATCTGTAAAAAAAATAATTTCATAAGTCCAATTTATTTTTTATAAATAAAAATAAGGGGCATTGTTAAATTTTAGTTACTAAGATAAAGGTAAAATGTAATGTATCTAAATATTGTTTTTTCAAATTATAATGTATTTCTATCTTAATAAATAAATTTCATGATTTTAAAAAATAATTATAATTAAATATAATGTTTTATATTGATTAGAAAACATTTTATTAATAATTAATATGAAATGAATATAATAACACATAATGTAGGCCATTCTTCGAGAAAAATAGTCTTTCTAAAAAACTGTTCTTCTATATATCTTATTATTTTACATAAAATTTAATTATATAATATATAAACATATAACATGTTTAAATTTATAGAAAACTTAGTATCAATGTGTTAAATTTAGGTAAGTGGATTTAACTATTATTTTTAGTAATCAAATATTACCATAGTAAATAATTGAATAATGCCAAATGGGGTAAGGGGAGTTAAGTTATCATTAATCAAATTTTTAAATTTAACATGATTTTTAGACATTAAATAATTCTGTTGTTACTTGTGTGTGTTAGTTATATATGTGACTACAATATTTCATTTCCCAACGCATGTAACTCTCTTGTGATGATATCTTCACACTTCACTAAACATATGTTTCCAAGGAAATTTCAACCATTTTCAATTATAATGAGATATTTCATCCACCCACTACAAATTTATATTCTTAATATTATTAATCATTAATACCAACCCATTATCCTATCATAGAGTCCTACCCAATGTTTGGAATCCCCCAATCACAGGATGGATACCTAAACCCTAAATTCTAATGGAAGTCAATGATAAAAGGAGAGATATCATCAACGTATGTAACAAAATATCTTTCATTAATTTAAATTTATTTATCATCTCCACTATTCCAAAATCCCATTCTACAAAAGTATTATGTACTTCTAAAATCATTATTCCTTTTTTTAATTATATTATCACAAAACAACAAAACATTTTTACTCATTTTTTTAATAATTCTCATTCGGGTTAGCTCAACCAACAACATTAAATGTAGTTATAATGTTAATATCTTAAATTCCTTTAAAAAAATAAATATATTTAATATATGGACTTTAATATTAATATATGTCATTAATATGTTTATATAGGGATTAATCAAAAATTACTGATCATTTTAATGTATTCTGTTGTTAAATGTAATTTATATGAAATAAGTGAATTATTGATATCATCAGAGAGAATATTATCAGAGAATAAAATAGAATAAACAAAGAATATCATAACTCATTATGGAACTACTATTGTTTTACTTTGACTAATTTGGATATGATTAACTCATTAACATGGAATAATTATTGAAACTAGAATACCAAAACATGCATGTATTGGTTGAAACTATTGACAGTCGATGTGATATAATATCTAAAAATAATTTATAAAGATATAAAAGATTAATAATAATGATAATATATACGAATAATGTTAAAAAATATATGATTAATAAGTTTTAGATTATTATACAGGATGATAGAGAACATCATTCCAAATGGGAATCCAATGTGAGGATTTTATTATCTCAATTTACTTTCTTTTATATATGTTCTATATTCTCACCTTCATTCTTATTATGGTTTATTTATAACCACATGAATTCATTATAACATATAATTAATATTATTAATCAAATTTTTAAAACCATACATTTTCATTATTTCATTAGATTTTGATACAAAAGCTTCTCAATCTATAATGGTATCTTTATAAATCTCACATTTAAATAATGATTATTTATGACTAAATATATTTTGAGAGAAATTGCATATTTCATCTATATAAATCTCCATATATTTAATTTACCTATAATATTTTTTTGTATTTTACAAGTAGTCATACTATTTCAATTCACTTTTGTTCGTAATTTACCTAAACTTATGATTTTAATGAAAACCAATACAATCAATTTTTATGATTGGGAATCATTGTACTCCATGTACGTATTCACTATATTATTTAAAGATATCATTATCTCAAAATAAAATATTTTATATTCTATATATATGGAAAGGATTTTGGTTATTTTTCTCACTTGTTTGTGAATGGACATTATTGAGAATAAGTTTATCAACAATTTTGTTGATGTAAAAGATTACAAAAAACTATGTTGAAAAGTTTGTCCATGAAAATTATTTTGGATCAATTTATTCCAAATTATAGACCTATACATGATTCCAAGGTTATATATTCCTAAATTTTTTCATGGAAATTAATTTTATTATTTGGGTACCCATGTTTGGGTATATATATGATTTTGGATAGAGTTGGACAAACATTCGTGGGTGGAAATTGTTATGGACATCGTTGTTCACGTGTGTGTGTGGACATGATTTTGGATATTCTTTTCACAATTATATAATCTACATGATTTTAGATATATTTTATCTATAATTAATTTTCAAATCAAATATTTTTTATCATAGTTCATATGTTAGTTCATGGACTTGATTGCAGATAACTTTTTATTCAAAATCTTTTTCATGGATATGATTTCATTTTTTAATTTTCAACAATTTGATCTACGAAATGTGTTTGGGTATATTTCATCATGATTTTATTCTTTTAAATGAGTATTTATTTCTTGGTTTACATGTTTGAATAGAACTATGAATAAAGATGTATTTATTTATATGTTTTGGCATTAACATGGTTTTTTATAGACATGTTAACAATATTTTTAGCAGATGTTTTTATAGTTATATATATTAAAAATGTTATTATTTTATATTATTATATATATTACCCATACATAGGCTTATATTTAATTTATATGGATTGTGATTACTGGATCATGTTCTTAGGCTCCACTTACTCATGTCATATGTTATGTCAAAAGCATTAAGCGAACTATTTTGTATCATAATATCTAGTTTTTTGTATGATTTTATTATGTTCTTAACATAAAATATGAATTAATTATCATATCCATATTATAATATTATGACTAATTAGAATACTCAATTTTTATCACTTATGGTTACCCTTAATGATCAGTTGAGTTCTCCCCTTTCATTTCAATTACCTGGGATACGAAGAAGAGTATTTTGAAGGATGGTTTTAAAACGGTATCACATGAGAAGACGATTTTTGGGAATTGTTTCGGAAATTATATTAGAAACAAGACCATGTAAGTAGTATCCAAATACATGAAATCATCTATTATCATAATTTTGTGAATTTGTGAGGCACTAAATTTAAATTATTGAAATTTAATAAATTATGTTTCAGTTAATCTCATGTTTTTTCAAATGGAATTAAATAATGGATGTAATGATTGGATTTCAATAACTGCATCTAGGAGTGTGAGTTAGATGAGTACCTAAAATACCCATGTATATTTAATTTTAAATAATATTTACATCATATTAATGTTTTTGAATGAAATATTTATTCTTTCATAATAATAGTACACCCCATACTCATCCAACAAAAACAATAAGTGATTAAATTTACAATATATTCTACAAATAGAAAAATAAATAATTTCAAAATGTATCGTATCCCAAAAATAAAAAAATTGGGTGGTTCATACTCAAAAAAATAATAGCATGTATTTGAGATACATTTCAATTAAGCAGAATACAATAAATATTGAAATTTACATTGTGTCAGAACATAAAGAATGATATGAATGGATTTAGATTTTTGTGTGCTTATATATTTAATATTATGAATTTATTGTATTATGGTACATTGATCAATATTAAAATTTTATATTATATCCATTAATTAATATTATCATTCATTAATTCAACAATTGTGCATTATGATGATTATAGGTATAATGACTAATAAAAAATCATTCGGATTCGTCTATATTAAGGGTAATAATGAATATTAATTATCACATATGGGAACCAATATGTCTTTGATTATAAAGAACATAAATTAGGAAGTTCAACTACTATATCATTGGAAGAAGTTCACATCATTAGGGTTTACCATTGACCAAGCTCAAGTAGAACACTAACAAGTGAACTTTGAGTGAAACTGTCTTCAAGAGAATTTCTGCTTAGTGGAGATCACAAACTGATCAATGTTGTGCTTTGAATGTAACTTCATGGTACACCATACCTTGATGGTATATGATGGTTTGATTATAAGTTATATATGTAGGTATTGAGTTGTGTCGTAGTGTAAATTCATTAGGGATTTGACAGACTGTATTTCTTATAATTTATTTTTGATGAATGTATTAACATAAAATGAATTGTAAAATATAGATAAATAGACAATGAATTCGATAAAATTAATTATATATTAATAATTTGGTAAAATTTTTATAATATGTAAAATGAGGTAAATATGGTATATATGGCATCAGTTTTACGCAACCATGATTCATTTCATCAATGAAATTAAATGTTTTCTATTTTTTGGGAACTAATAACTATAGTGGAAAATTAATGATGGTAGTGGCTCACAATGGTTATATTGGTTCCCTAAAGGAAGTTTAAATAATAAACAAAAAAATAAATTATTCCATGAAATTCCCTTCACCACACCTGTAAATACCAAGTCCATACACTCATTCTTATATATCAAATTATAATTTCCATATCCATTTCAATATTAAGTAGTCTCTCCCTTACGTCACACTAAATTCATGAACATTTATGTTTAATATAAGGTTATGTTCCTTAATTTATACCCTTTCTGTAAGTTATTACTATACTAAAGTAATGTTATGTTATCTCTCTCCGTGAAATTCTTATCTACATTAGAATTTTCGTATGCATTATATTCCATAATTGTTTATCCATTTATTATGTTTTTTCCTTTTTGGATTCATTCTTAATACATATATCTCATGTGATCATTCCATTCACTCACATTATTCCCAATTCATTTGTTATTACTATGCATGAACCTCTTTCTAGCTTTAGAAACTCGTTAAATATTATTAATTAAAAAATGTGTTATCTTCCATGAAAATACATCCATGTTTGGATATTAAAGGTGTTTTTAGATCATATTAATTTAGGAGTAATTAATCCAAAAATTGTTTTTAATGTATATTAACATAGTTATATTTTTCATATATATTTTTCTATATAATTTATTTTTAATATATGTAAAATGATTAATTTTACCTGTATTGAATTGTTTTTATGTTTTTTGGAATGATATAGAAATTGAAAAAAAATAAACATAATTAGAGAAATAGAGTAATCCACTAATAGTTCATGCTACATCGGGAAATGGTGTGGCGTGAAACATGAATTCGATGTCAAAAGATGATGATTTGAAATTGTATTGTATGGGATGTGGTGGAGGGACATGTTAAGGTCAATGTTTGAAGTCTAAAATTGAATAATCACACTGATTTGGAGTGAAACCTAAAGAAAATAAATATTATATATCTTATAGATAATTCATGACATGTAACATGAAGAATTACAAGGAATGAAAAAAAAAACAAAAAGATGTTCTTCCCCACACATTACACATCATGATCCCATATTCATGACAAGAATTATTTAAATCGAAGATTTTCACCCACACATTACACAATGTGAAAACACTATACATTGTTTAAAACCATCCTTTGGCACAAAAAAGTAATATTCAATGTAATAAATTTATATGACCACTTTTTTGACCCCAGGATGAGCCTGATGATTTTTTATCCCATTAATGAATCTATTGATGGAACATGGGGTGGATTATGGATAATATGTACAATCATAGGCTAGTGGAGAATGTTTTGGTTCAACAATATCAACTTCCTTGATGCTCTTTAGGGATGATGTTTCTCTATGTCTTCAATTTCAATTTTTATTTTCATTCCCAATGTAATAGATCTATTTATTTTTAATACAAGTTCTTCCATTATCTTCTATCCCTATTCACTTCCAACCCTAATATCATAACCTCCCTATTACATCCTTCCAAGGTGAGATATTTTTAATTTTCAATGTAATATGACTAATATGATGATTTTATATATGGGTTGTTTTGTTTAACTCTTTTTTATTATTCTTCAATAAGACATGTTTCTATTATATTTTTGGTAGATATTAGAGTATTGTGATGGTGTGGTGGTCACGCACAATTTTATTATTTCAAAATACATTTCTTTTAATTAATTAATTATTTACCCCTCCCTTATCTTTGGAAAATCATTTATACGGTTTATTTGGGATTTCTTTATGGGTTGAATTGACATTCAGTAAAGATGGGACTTTTAGGAATTACAATATCAGATATGGTGTCATCATATTTTACTATTTGAGGAGGCGGATCTTGGTGCACTAAAGGCATGGTAAAATCACACAATAAATAAATAAAAGAAATGTAATTATTTAATGATGTTTCATCAAAAAAATTATAGAATTTAATTGAAACAAAAAATTAATGATGAATAAGCCACCATTTTTAAAACATAGACCAATACCTTTCTTTTTTACCCTCATTCTGTGTTTCATCTACATGTTACATAGTTTATTTTTTTTCATTCATTAAAAATACTTGTCTAAAAACCTAAAAATTAATTACTCTAAAAAAATCTTCAAAAATTAAGATTTTGTTAACTATAATTATGTTTTTGATTGAATATGATTCTCCTCAAGTGAGATAGCCCTATCCATCCAATGTTCTACTTTTGGAAAATAAATTTAATTTTTTCCCAACCTATAAAAGGAATGCATCAAAATTGACACTTTTGATGATTAACTATGTCTTCTTTTGATAATTTTTTGGAATTCACATATTTTAGATATTTTTCATCTTATAGTTTTGTTAAATTTTTTGTGAAAATAATCTTTTTCCATCATGTGTTCCAATTGATATTATTCGGCATAGAATAAAATCTCACAGGTGTAAAAACAAGAATCAATATTTACTAAGGAGGCCCTCCCATGATGTGAAGATGATCTTACGATACTAATCGATGATAACAAAAATTTTATAAAGAAATGCCTATCATCTCACGATTTTATTATAATGGTCGATCAATATTGAACTCAAAAACACAGACTCGGGGCCAGGAAATAAGTAACACTAGATATACCATATTTTGTTGAATACGTCTAGTAGGATAATAATACACATTAATAACATCAACAACCCAAAAATATTAACATACAGATTAAATAATACCATGAAGAGGTACAAATTGAAGATGAAGATAGTTGTTCTGATATGAATATAAGAAATGATTTAGAACAATTTTATAGTATGTTGGTTGAAGGTAAAATTCAAGGAGACATTCAAATCTACAAGTTTGATGAATCAATAACTGATAAAAAATTACATTCCATGGATGATTAAGAAATCACCCATGTCTTTGAATTAAAATAATTAATGGAGGATCCAAACTACCTACCTACAACCCCTAAAATTAAGCATCAATATGCACTTAAAATATAAGTAGATATTTAATCCGAACCATGATAAGTCATTTATATTTATTTTCATTGAATTTAATTTAGTTTTATTTAAAAAAATTGATTTTTTATTATCATTGAATTGAATTTTCTAATTCAAAAAATAATTTTCTTTCCTTCTTGGAGTGGGAAGAAGAGGAAAATGAACCTATTGAACATGGATCTCCCCAAACATAGTGAGCATATAATTGTGGAAACCCATGATGATATCCCAGTGGGTTTTCTCGAAGGGCCAAGGAAAGAATTGTTCAACACTAAAAGGGAGAATTTTATATCTTGTTCATCATTTTCATATTTGGATCATGAAAAATTACCCACTAACTCATCCTTTTAATAATATTTTAATACATCATACCTAGGAAAATCATTGGATAGTTAAGGAACGGTTTAAAACATCGCCTCCAAATAGGTGGTGGTTCCATACATCATCATACCCCAACTATGAATGATATAACTAATTTCAATGGGGCAGATCTGCTGTACACTATACATTGTATTCTCCTCAATAATGAATTTTAATTCCATGCTAGGAAGGACAACATGTGGTTTCTCAAATCCATAAAGCTCCACCTAATATCATATTATAGACAACAATTGGTATTACCTATATGTAGGAAGTAAAAACTCGAGGCACACTTGGGGAAAGTTAAAATAATGGTTTATCTTTTGTTTTCATTTTAATTAAACATTTAAAAATTTAATTCTTATTTTAGGAATACATGAGGATATATCCATATATCCATCTATAAATTTTATATTAAATTGATATATACCTCGTACCTTCATGAGTTATATAATATTATAGGACCATGATTGAACAATGTAAGAAGATAAATATTAAACTAAAATTCAAATAATTAATGTATGTAGAAAAAAATAAAAATTATGTGAAACTAAATGATAAATAAACTCATGGAGAGTGTTAGTTTAAAAACCCAATTTATACAACTCTCAAAATATTAAATTTCTTATATTATTTAAAATAAAATTCCATAGACTAATTGAACCCTTGAACTCTAGGCTCAATTTATGAGGCATAATTTTTTTGGATAATCGTTATTCCATTATTTAATATTTCGTTCTTACGCAATTAGATTTGTGAAATGGTAAATGGAATGAGTATAGTAAAGCAAGAGGTTATGAATTGGAAAATAATTTTTTGGAATGAGTTGGTTTTTCAAAATTAAATTATTATTATATTTGGAATATTTTGAATTTATAAAATTGGAATGGATTTTATAATTGATTGTTTACATTTCCATGAGTAATTATCCCAAACCATATATTTGTATCCTTTATGTTAATAATGAAAAAAAATTCCCTTTTTCATTATAGTATATATTTTGAGTGATATGTGATTGCCCTCATAGAGAAAATTAATTGAATTTTATTATGTATATGAGTAAAAAAATCAATTTAAATATTATTGAGTAATTATTATTTATTAAAAAAATATCCATAGACCAATCTCAAAATCATTCTTACTTTTCCCCCAAATAATCCATGAACAACCATGTAATGAAATGAACTATATTTCACGCCTATTATAACCATTATTTCCCTACTCTTAGTATGCTTCATGATATTAATGAACTAATTGTCAAAGATAGACTTCCCAATGTGTAAAGTGATGTAGTTTATTTTGATGAGGGTTTTCAAGGGATTTGTGATTGTTAACATTTTCATTAAAATAATTCACCAATATAGATGAGAAATAAGTAAATAAATAAATAAATGATGAAAAATTGTGTTTTGTATTTTGAGAATAAAATATAACTCTTTTCATAGTAATGATATTAGGACTATGACATCACCCTACATGTAATTTTTTAGAGAAGGTGGTGGAATGATACTTGACATTAAGCGACATCACCAAGATTCCAAAGAATGGAAATAAATTCACAAGGGCTTCAATTCCTATGGGGGATGTTTTCTGCATTAAGAATAAAAGTGATAATAAACCAAACAATATCAAAACAACCACTATAGGATGCATTGTAATAATGAAAGACAACTCACTATTTCAGTTATCAATATCATACTAAAAACATGTGTCACAATGAAAGAATACAATATAAATGTCAACTGATGAAGAAAAAATATGAAAAACTCAATGACAGTCACTAGACACCATGTTCCACAATCCCGATGATCCAACATCATCAAAAAAACCATGAATGAAGAAGTAGTGCTAAATTAATGTGATATTTTACCATTTCCCATGTCTTAGTAGAGAACATCTGTAAAAGATTCAATGGGCTAAAGTTTGGGTGAGTACTAAAACTCAGTAGGGTTCCCCAATTACCTCCCTACTCACTCAAATAGGATATATAATTTAACAACATTTATAAAAAATGATGTCTAAAAAAAATGTAAAAATACATTATAACCAAATATTAAAAACTTATAAATTATTTTATAACTAAATATTAACATGTAATATATCAAAAATATTATTGAAAATAAATTTTTTAGAAAAAATTCATGTCATACTTGAAAACCAATTCCTAAATCCCATTTGGCATAACCATTCCATTCAACATATCTATAATATTTACTATTCATGAATCTTTATGATAGTTCCATACTAATGAGTGGTCTCTTACCGATCAACCATGTTATCACATGTTAATTATTTCTTGTGTTCCATTAGAACATTTCCAATGAGAACAAGGTTATATTTCATCTAATTTTCATAAAAGCAACATAAAAAAACACACAACATATTCCCCAAAACAATTTTAAAACCATCAAGCCAAATAATTTCATTAAATAATAATAATTATTGAATATTTTTTTCTAAATATTCCATTTCAAAAATAAATAATATCCCTATTTCACAATAACCATATTAAAATCAAGAAACTAAAACACATCACAAAAAAATTCACCATTATTCCATAATTTCACCAAAAACCATAAATAATAAAATATTTCGATTTATATCATGTATATATCAAGATTTCAAAATCAATTTCAATCTATTATTTCAATTTCAAACTATGATATTCAATTATATAAAAATGTGTCGATATTTAATCCATATACATCAAGAGCTTTGGGGAAAATAATAAATATCACGAAATATATCACAAAATTGGTTAAATATTTTTCATTCCCAACATAGATATATTCCCCTACAAAGAATAAATAATTATCTAACCTTATTTGGAATTCAAAATCATATATATATCCACAATAGGTGTAGATATGAGAATACGAGATAATGAGTGATGTAGATCTAAGGAAACACATCCAAAATGATTAAGGACAATCACATACAATATGAATCGGGCATCGATGCTCCCAGGGATGGTTCCAGATCACTGGAAATTTTCTTGGGGGAGGTTCTTAAACAATTTAGAGAACAAAATATCTAGTTAGGGAAACATTGGTGGGAAAATTCAATTAAATGTAAAATGGGTTAGATCTATAGTTTAAGGATCTAACTTTTGACATGAACATGGTTTAGTCTCACGGGTAGGCAAACCATCCACTAAATGTTATCTAGCCACTTCCATAAGGATTTCCATCTCACAGTGGATCACACTAATACCAAATCAAGTACCAATTGTGTAAAAAAACATTATCCACAAAAAAATAATTTGATATGGTTTCTACAAATACTTCACACGTTTTGGAAAAACAATTTGTAGCCTGTGCACCTTCAATTTTGCACCTATCTCACTATGCATTGTTTGCGGGAGGATTTTCACAGTTTTCTGAAACATAGCACCAACTGTTAACTTGAAGAGAAGCCCCAAAACACATTATATGTTCTTGATATTATCTAAATATTCACCCATATACATTATATACATCATAATCATAACAAAATGTTTACATACAAGAAACTAGGGGATCTTCCTACTCCACTCCATTGGCCTTTCTGCCAATGAGACTAGAAAACCACTATTTCTCTAGAAGTTATCCATTCATTTAAAATTCATTTCATTCTCATTTTCCCATGTCTCTTCATAAATATGTTCATGTTTCCACAAAACCTCTACAGGAATGATTTTATTACCAACCAAGAAAATATCATTCTTATAAAAAATATACACATAGATATATACCAAGGATGCATGCATCTCTAGGTCATCATGATCCATTATGATCACATGGTTAGGTTCAGGTTGATAATTTTTCATCAATGAAACATAGAACACATTGTGCACTAAACTAAACTATGGTGGAAGTGAAAAATGATATTCCACCTCTCTAACCAACTCCAATATCTCAAAAGTTCCTATGTAGCAAATAGATAATGTTCCCTAAATCCCTGAATAATGATTTCCAAGCCATGGGGAAATACTTAAAAACACATGATCACTCATAGAAAATGACATCAACCGTCGACAATGACCTATATATGATTTTTTATGACATTTATTCATCTCTATTCTCATACTGATCAATTGAATCTTCTCTATTGTTTATTGTAATAGGCTTCGCCTTACTTGTGAAGTCTCAACTATTTCTACCCAACAATGTGGGGAACAAAAATGATTCACATAGAAAGATTCCAATGTAGCCATATTTATCGATTACCAGTATCTACTGTTCTATGAGAACTCCACTAATGGTATTGTATTTTCCCATGATCCACCAAAATCTATTACTCATACCTACATCATATTATCCAATGACTGTATCATCATTTTTGGATTGTCCATCCATCCGAGGATGATACGTCGTTATCATTTTCAACTGATTACCAAAGGATTTATATAAGTACTTCATAAAATATTATATAATCATCACATCTATGTCTGATATGACCAAAACAATAATTGAATATCACTTTAACACTTCTCAGATATAGATTCCGGAAAGATCCTACACCGTATGACTATCACAAATATGGATGAAATGGGTCTGATTTGTTAGTCGATCCATAGTCACCCATATAGAATCATGCTTCTAGACCATTCAGGGACACCTATAATATTATATAATGCAATATG
Organism: Viscum album; assembly: GCA_963277665.1. Taxonomy (NCBI): domain Eukaryota; kingdom Viridiplantae; phylum Streptophyta; class Magnoliopsida; order Santalales; family Viscaceae; genus Viscum; species Viscum album. The sequence continues at coordinate 922,665,033 of OY728146.1, read as the reverse complement.
GTCCCATTTACATACAAGAATATGTAATTATTGAAACATACCTACTGGTCGTTGATGCTCGGCCTTAACATTCTGACAAGTTAAGCATATAGAAATGAACTCAGCCACTTTCCATTTCATACTGATCCACCAAAAAGAACATTCAACACCTTATACATATTCTTTATTCATAGATGGACAACCCATTTTTAATGAAGGTTGGAATGAATAAGTTTTTCCTAAAAACCATATGTACATCTTCCCGATTCACAAATCATAGTATTGAACTTCCATCCAGTCTCCATACCTCAATTTTCTCCATCCATTGAGATTTAAAATCAATGTAACACAATCAAAATTAGATTTCTATGCCTAAATTTACATCATTACCAAATCTACAACATATGAAAATAGTATTAAAACTACAAAAACTCTTGGTTAATCACATTCAACATGCATATCGGCTAGGACAAACATCAACATCCACTTATCTAAAGCTTCTTTGGCAAACTAATCGTATGACCTTCTTCTTAATGAATCTTCTAGTTAATTTCCATTACTGGGTGTATAAATCATGTCAGTGATAAAAATCTATAAATACTTCATCCATATTATTTGCCTCAGATTCAAATCCCATTGTGGGAAAATATGCTTCAAACAATTATGATATGTGATCATAGAAAATTTCTCATTAAAGAGATAGTGATATAAGAATAAATTTTATAGAATTTAAATATTTCTTGAATTTCATAGACTATTATAATGTAACATTATACATTTTAATTCATTCAATGGTGAGCGTAGTAGTGAAAAGTCACAAAAAATGCATCGGAAATACCCAGATGGACAGAAAAATCTTCTTATCTCAAATAGTTTCTTCAATGGTTTCAAAGAGACAACAACTTGTATCTTTCCTGGATAAATAGAAACACCTTTTATAGAAATTAAATTTCCAATAAATCATTCCATTTGTATGAAAATGTAAAATATTGATAATTTGGTCAACAAATGATGTTTTGTCAAAATTTCCAACACTACTTACATGTGTTTCTCATGATCGTATGTTGTGTCTTAATGCACCATTATATCATCCTTAAATACTAGAACAAAATAATCCAGATCTCATGGAAATATTTGATTCATCATTTCCATAAATAATTTTGTTGCATTCGTAAGACTGAAATGCATCACAACATATTCATACATTCAATATCTTCTTCATAATGTTTTTTTCGCAATATCCTCCTTACGAACTCACAATTGGTGGTATCCAGATTTCAAGATAATTTTAGAATGCCACTAAGCATCCCTCAAGTGAAAAAATAGATCATCATAGTGTGTAAGTGAATATGAAATTGTTATCATAATTTGGTTTTTAATATGAAAATTTACACAATGTTGTAGAATTATATGTTATTTTTTTATGAACAAGACCTATGTTTCCAAATGATATGTTCTCAGTCGAATAAAACCCTTTCATTTGAGTTCTTAAAATATAATTATCAACTACCTTGACTCTTTTTGTTCCATCCTAAAAGGTAGAAGGGAAATAGGACTAGTCCTTGGAAGGAGAACAATCGTATACCCCACTTCTCTTAGTGGTAGTAACCACAAGAAGATACAGAAAAAATTGAGGAAGTTGATCCATGACTATTGAAAAAATCCGATCCTCTATATCTTCCACTGATTCCAAAGTTAACACTACCAATTGGTAAGATATATTTTCCCCTGGTGGTACCAACAAGCTCATTGAACATATCATTATGACCATATCCCCTATAAATAGATTTTTATCATAATCATCTATCACAAAACAAAATATCATTCTACAATAGTCTATGTGAGCCTTGTAAATTTTAAACCAATCCAAACTAATGATTAAATCATATACATTCATGTACAAAATAGTGAAATCCATTTTCATATCAACTCCATTAACAATTATTGAACATTCACTATAGACAAAGTCTAAACATTTTTGTTATCAAATAAGAGTTTGATGTTTTAACGTAGAAGGAATCATAATATTTTTAAAAAATAGAAACTAAAAAACATAAAATAAATGAAGTATTGCGATTCACTAGTATGAAATATCACATTCATGATTGTAGCATTCAACATAATCCCACCATTCACTATATATGATCCAGTCATATCATCCATAATCACCTACTCAACTCCATATAATTACTTCATCACATCACTTTGATCCTTGCTACCATGAAATTAATTTCCATTTTGAGGTGTCATGTTATTCAAATAATCCTAATTTGAAGCACTTCTTTGATGATGAATTTGATTCTCCTGTCCACACCATGTCGAAGAATAGGACATTTGCGATATCATAGAACTGTATTAATCACATGAACTCATAAAAATGATAAAATATCACTTGATATGTCTCATATTTTTGAATGTATACCATGCTCTTGATGGTATTGTACCTCTAAATTCATGTGATCTAAGGAACCACATTGGAAAAATAAAACTTTTATCACGGGTCTCAGTTGAAGACTAAGTAATCCAGGTGTCTGATTTTAATTCACACTCTCTCCCTGGAAGTAGGTTTCCCTCTTCATCATTCCTCTATCATTATAGTTACCTCTATTTAAAATGGTTATAAACATAATTCCTCCTCTTATAGAACTTGATATGTATCTTTCATCATTTATATCTCTCTTAACCATCTCTGTATAGTCTCTAATATAGTAAACAACAATCTTTGAGCGAATATCTTTCCATATCCCTACATCAATGATGGTTTCCTTCAAGGATGAAATTTATACCACTTTGGGTTAATAGAAGACTAAATTCATGAATCTATCCATATATTTGGTGATAGAGATATTTTCCTACTTTAGAATGAAGAATTCAGCTTTTCTTTGGATATTGAATGTTGGAGGAAGTAATTTTTTTGATGAATTTCCCAAAATCCCCCAAATGAAGTCCTTGAACCACATTAGCTTACACTTCTTGATCCAACCAATGGCATACATGATCCAACAACATATATGTGGCCATCTAGACCTTCAACTCTATAGGTTTACTAATGAAATAAAAGATATGATTCATCATGTTCCACAATTCCTATTTTTTTAGGTTAAAGATCATCTAGAAATATGGGTGGATTATACATCAAAAAATTAAATAGAATGATCCACTTATATTAGATCATCCCTCTAGTTCTATATTTCCATCGATTGAAATGCTTAAAAAATAGTTTGAACTAGTTGTTGGTTCACCTATGGATTAGGTGAAACCACATTCTCTACAACTTGTTACGATTGGTTTATATGACGCCTACCTGGTGATGTTTTCTTTTAAAACTACAAACATCATATGTATCACTCCCTGGTAATAGAATTATTACAATTTTAAATCCTGCCAAAATAACTATCACACTATTTCATTCCAATATAATCAAATTCCATGATCAATTGTTTTTATCAATTTCTTATTTTATTTTTTAAAATCAATTATTTACTAACTACCAACTCCATGAACTTTTTTAAAAAATCATTCACTTGAAACATCATTCATCATTTATGAAAAATAAACCATTTTGGAATAAAATAATGAATCAATGCTAAAAATTATGTATATTGTCATAGTAGGAATTCAATACTCTAATTCATGTCATACACATCTCATTGGCTAAACCCATGAAAATTATATTTCATGTCTTATAATGGTCTCTGAAATACGTATACACTGAACGTTAGGGTAACATGAGGTTAAAAATAAAATGGATATCTCAGTGATTTTGCACTAAATTTCAATTCCTACCAATCTTACTTCTTTCCTTGATCCCAACCCATGGAATAGACTAGAATAAATTCAATTCCAAAATCCAAAAAACTTATGAATACATGATCCATAAGGAAATGAAAAAGCTGATACAATTTGTTTTAATCATTTCATTAAGCCAAAAAAGTTAAAACCACTTTTAACATCCCCCTGCTTCTCATTTTCCGAAGAAGTAGTTGTAATGCTACTTGGCCTTAAGATACGTCCCCATGATGCCAAAGGTAGGACATAAATATCTAAGGGCTTCAATACCTATGGTGGATGATTTTCCCTTTTTGAATAAACCAGCTAACCAACCAAACCATCACAAAAAAACTATATTATAAATGATAATAATGAAAGACAACTCAACCATTAATTTTTCAAAATCATGCTAAAAAAGTGTCATAGTGTAAGTCTACAAGATCAATGTAAATATAGAAAGACATATAAACAAAACTCAAAGACAACTATATGAATATACACTCTAAAAAATCTATCTCCAACTTAATCAAATAGTTCACGTATCAGGACGTAGTGATATTGATGTGTGATACTTTACCTTTACCCATATGCTAGTAGATGACATCTAAAAAAGGACCACATTGACTAAGTAGTGGTGATTACTAAAACATATTAGGTTTTTACTAATGACTTCCCAACTCACACCACTAGGAAATAAAAGTTAGCAACATTAATATAAAATAACTTACATTAAACAATTTCAAAAATTGATGATTAAAAATTATAAAAAACATATTATATAGTTTGTAACTAAATATAAAGAAGTGTTATATAAACTATTTTTTATAAAATATAATTTCATAAAAACATCTAAGTCATGATTGAAAACCAATTCATAAATAACATTTGGCCAAATAATTCCAATCTGAATATCAGCAATACCAACTATTCATTCATTGTTAAGAGAATTACATACTCATGAGAAGTCATTTTTCAATTTACCATGTCTTCAATTTTTAATTATTTCCCATGTTCCATTACAAATTTGGCATCAAGAACAAGGTCATATTTCAACCAAGGCTCATAAATTCAACATGAACACATACACCACGTATGTGGAAAAAATGACCAAACTAACATGTCAAAGTATTTCATTAAATCAATCTTTTTATTGAAAAACCGTTTTCAATCTAGAAATTTAAAAAATCCACAAAATCCATCTTCTATATAAACATTTTACATTAAAGAAACAAAAACACGTGGTATAATAATTCACCGTGATTCCACAATTTCACCAAAAACAAAAAATTACCAATAAATAGGATTTATATCATGTATATACAATTATTTCACAATCAATTTCAATCAGTTAATTCAATTTGAAACTAATATATTAATTTATAGTGATGGGATTCATGAGTGAAGCCACCTACCTCTATAGATTTAGTGAAAATAATTAAGGACACAGAAAACATCATAAAAAGGGATTAATATTCTAATAAACTAACTTATAGCGCTTCCCATATCAATAACCTGGACTAATATATACTTATTTAGACTTCAAACTCATATATTTTCACATAATTGGAATATATCATATAAAAGGAATGAATAAGTGAAATATAACTATGGAAACACATCATGATTAATGAAGGAAAATATCATACCGCAATAATTAGGCATCAATGAACCAAATGGTTGCTTTAGATTACTTTGCATTATCTTGGGAGAGGTTGTCCAACCATTGATTGACCACAATCCTGAGTTAGGGCCATTTTGGGGAATAAAGGAGGCCATTAAATGTAAAACAAGTAACATCCACAATTTAAGGATCTAACTTTTTACCTACTCAAGGATTAACAGTATGGTAGGAAAACTAAATGCTAAACTTTCTCTAGAAAATGACTTAAGGATGAATCTTTCACGATTTCCTTGCACGATTACTGAATCATGTTCCAACTCTATAAAATCTCACTCCCCGGAAAAGAACAGCACATAACAATTTATCTTTTCACATGCGTGGTTTGGAAAAATCATGTGCAGCATGTGTGCATTCAATTTTCCACCATTTCTCTGTGCACAGTTTTATTGAGGCACTACAATGTTTCCATAAATCGTGAACCAAATTTGCACTTGAATAGAATCCCAAAAAACATTTTACATGTTATCCAAACTCTCATAACTTTTACCCATATGCATTATTTGCATCAAAATCATTACGAAAGGGTTACATACCCGAAACCGAGGGTTCGGCAAGGATTATATGTGGTAACGTGGGGTATGTGAGAATGATAATAAAAATAACATTAACAATGATAATAAAAGATAAAATTAAAAATTATTAATATCATGTGATTCATTGATTATGATGATTATTATCATGTTCCTATTTTGTTCTTTGAGGATGAAAGAATACATTTTTATTAGATTATTTCATCGACCATGGCTTTTTATATCCTTCAATATTCTAAATAACTATGTATACTATTTATATTTAATTTTAAACGACAATACCTTCCAAAACTAAATCCTAATTGTCATTTAGTAGATAATTAAAATACCAAATGATTATTTTTTATTTCCATTCATACATTGGTGAAAATCCAAATTGATTTCCTGACTATGGTATGTAATATTTACTGAAGGTATTTGCATAATTCATGTTACATTGTGACCATTGTAAATGAGTAAAAAAATTCAACTTGAGGTAAATTCAAAAAGGAATTCACATTAATAATAAATTAATAAATTAAATTTAAATAATTTAAGAGCTTTGTTATTTCAAAAGAAGAAATGTAAAATGAATAATTAATTCATTTACCTTATGAATGTGGAGTTGTAGTAATTTCCTTGTGTGAAATTTGAATGATTATTTTAGATAATCAATCATGAACTTCTTTTTCGTTGAAATTTTAATATTTTTGAATAAAATTCCATTGAAATGATGTTGAGGTTACATTATTGTGGAAAATAATGTTCTAAGTGTGGGGGAATTAACATTTTTTAATGTTGCATATATTTTTTCACATAAAACATATTATTCATATACATTAAATATATATTTATACCCGTATTTAAATATTTTATCATTTTTTGTAGGCAATAGAGTTTGGTAAAAATGATCAAATAATGATTAATACAGTAATCCGCAAAAACATTGCACCATGTTGTGTAGTGGCATGGTGTGACACCTGATTTTTGATGTGAACTATGATGATTTGATGATGTATGTGATGTTTCATGATGAAGGGACAAGTGGTGGTCTATGTTCAAACCTTGAAAATGATGAAATTGGGTGATTCAAAGTGAAACTAGTTTGAATTAAGATTTACATTTCAAGTAAGTAATTTATGAATTGTAACATGCAAAATTACAAGGCACAAAAGAAATACATGAGATGTTTGGACCCCCACATTACTCATCACGATCAACTATTGACAACAAAAAATATTACAATCCACTATTTGACCCATACATTTTACACGTCATGATAACATTATTACTGATATAAATTCATTGTTTGGGACCAAGTGATAGACTATTCTACATAATAAATGTCCAATAACGCATTTATGACCACAAGACCCCCACATTCCACTATCTAAACCTCTATTGATTCCAATGAAGGAACTCGATGTGGAATGATTCTTATAAATAAAATCCTATGTTGGGGAGAATTTATAATTTATCAAGGATCTTCTACTACGTTGCATTGTAAGGATGACGTTACATAATCTTTTCAATTTCTATTTTTTCTTTTTACTATGTAATGAGTATATATATTTTTTATTTTTCTTTTTCTATATTTTTTAATATCAATTTCCATTCCAACCATTATCTCATTCTCTCTATCTTATATCATTCCATTATGATATTTTTAACATTTTAATGGAACGTGAAAATCTCGAGGCTTGGACTTGGGGGAGGTTTTGTAGAGTTTTTGATTATTAAGCTTTAATAACACATATTTATTATTATCTTTTTCGTGCATGTGATAATATTGTATGAGTGAGGTGGTAATCCACCTCAATAATATTTCCAATTCCATTCATTTTATTTTATTCATTTTATTTCCATCCATTCTATCAGGGAGACATACCATACGATGGATCTAGATTTTCGTAAAATTATTAAACGACATATGGCAGGGTTAGGTATTTTAGTAATAGTTCATTCTTGGATGAGGTGTTATCTTATTTTACAATTTATAGATTTGGGTTTGGGTGTGACGACATGATTTTATTATTATACACCCAATCAATCAAAATATAGTAAATCATTAATGAGTTATCCTTAAATAAATAATAAATTTTAATTTATATAAAAAATAATTAATGATTGAAGAAATTTTGTCAAACTAAAACCAAGACCTTTCTTTTTAATCCTTATTCTATATTTCATCCACATGTTATGTATTATTTTTATTTTATTTCATTTCATATAATCTTATCAAATCAGAAAAATTTCATAGAATTTATAAAATAATATAACAAAAAACTATTATATAATGTGGATTATAAATAATTGTTTTATTTTATACAATGCTACCCAAGTGATACAACACTAATATTCCTATATTATACATTAGAAAATTAAATAAATGTCTTTTCATTCCCTTCTATAGGAATGCATCATACATCCCAGTCATTATCCATGTACATAGTGAATGGTCGATTACTACACTACTAGTTTGAAACAACCAAGGGGTATGCTATGAATGATTATCATGCTTTTTGTAATCCAAAACATAGATTTTATATAGTGTTGTATAATGATTGGGTTTATTTGGTACCCTACCATACCAATTAAAATTTCCATAACTAATTTAAAATACATAATCTTACAAAGTACAAATTATCTATAATTTCAAACAATCCATATATTGTGTGTACTTCTTGAAAAATATTTAATCATTAATTAGACCTAATATGTTTTTAGGATATTCCCTATCGCATTATCATTAATTTATTGAATATATAAATCTATTTATGAATTTTATTATCTATTGTTCCATATTAGAAGATCATGTATAATATGTTCCATTGGGAATATGTTCTATGTATTTCTATTTTTTTCATAATTTAACATTTTTCCATCTACAACCTATAATCATCTGGAATGTGATGGGATGCATTTGACTTTTATGTGATAGGTGGGGTCGGAAACTATATATCCCCTTGGTGAATCGGTGTATCTAATTGAACAACTATGAGATGGTTAGGGGGAATCCATACCCTTTATGTATATTTTCATGGACTAAATACATGATGATACAATTTATATATCTATAGTTGTATAATTTGCACTTTTAGATTATTTTTGCAATCTATGTGTTAATGCATCTCTATTTTATACATGGTTTATACTAATATATTCATTCTTTTGGAATCTATATTACTCCAGATATTGGATATTCCATATTTATCCTTTATTAGCCTCTTATGTATTTTTTCCCTTACCAAGAATGTAAATATCACCAGCTTAATTTTCCCCATTTTATTATGTAATGAGGTGGAACAGTATTATTGAACAAGGATATATCTATGAAAAATGACTTGTACCATTAATTATTAATGTTAAAATACAATAATTTATGTATTTTGAGGACTACTAAATCTTTATCCATGGAATTGAAAATATTGCAATTTGTTTTCTAGGTAATATGGATTCATAAACTCTCAAAAAATGGTTTTGGGGGTATTATAGTTGATATTATAGGATAGTTTATAAGAAACCATATGATATAAAATTTAGAAAACATAGGTAGAGAACATATATTTTATGAATGAAAATTCTATATATAATTCATTACTTTTTTTAGTATTATATATATGTCATATTATAATATTACTAATTACCAAATAAAATTATTTTTAAATAGTGGGTCCTAATAAAATATTGAAAATATAGGCCAAAAATTATGCTTAGTGCCCTGAATTTCATAATAATCTTGGTAATAGTAGTAATATTTTTTACATAAATGTTTAAATGTTTGAGGAAAATTAACTCCGGTTATTAAAAATAACATTTCCCATATAGAGAAATAATTTTCCCCTCACTAGTGATCAACCATACTGGGTTGTCTCATAAAAATTATGCTCCGAATTTTAGTGGAACCACTAATCCAAATGAAGTTGTACAATGGGATAAGTCTCTAGAGAAAATATTTTGGGCATTATCATACAATAAGAGGGAGAATGTCATTGTGGTTGTGTTTCATCTAAGAGTTTATTCTAATTGATGGTGGTCATTATTTCAATATTATAAGGAAGTTGGTGAGATGTGGATCATGTAATCTAATTTATTCAAGTATATTTTTTTAGAAAAAAACATTTCCTTGAGAAAAATTTGAAGAGATAAAGACACAATTCCTTAACATAATATAAAAATATAAATAGATGGTTGTTGAGTTTATGATTTTTTTTGATATTTATCAACGTATTTTTTGGAATATCTATGTATCCTTAAATGTATGGATTATCGAGTCATCAATTATTTAAAGAATATTTGTTGAATATTGTTATAATCTCAGAATTTAAAAATCTATGATCAAATAATTACAAGTGATATCAAGAAATTAGAGTTATCAAAAAAATTATTATATAGTGAAAAGGGGGAAGAATAATATTGTCTTTCACTATGCCAAAAGAGTGGTTGGGGGTAGGTAAAGGAAGAGTGTAGTTACTAACATGTATTAGATATAGGTAAAACACCCATAAAATTGTTTAAATGGATTTGGTGTATGATTAGATCATAGATATAGAGGCCATCAAGATTATGACTGTAATTGAAATATGGAATCATCCAATTTATAATGATTTAACTATAAGTAGATCATACATAACTCTAATAAATTCCATAATCTTCAATGGAATCATCCAATGAAGTGGTATACAGATAAAGTTCATTACTTTTCCAAAAAAATCTGAAGTCAATGTTCCAAATGATGCGGTATTAGAAACATTGACTACACATTCAATGTTAGCTAATACATTATACTATTCTATATCTTTTTGTTCATTTATATCATGTATGTTTTATAATAATATTTAATAGCCCCATATAAACTAAGGAATTATTTATTAGTTTAGACACTTATTGTACTTTTATTGCATCAAATGTACACTAGGTATATAAAACATGGAAGCTTGGTTTTTGTGTCCTTGAAAAAATAATAATGATATGTGTTATTTATTTTAATATAATCATTGGAATGGATTGGTGCTTTAATTATAAATAATTAATTTATTATAGTGAGAAAGAATTTACAAGTACCTTGGTATGTAAGTAATTATATATTTTTTTAAGAGATATTTAATTACTCGAATATTTTACGGAACAACACCCAATAGTCCAAATTAATGAAATTATTTGGTTATATATGTATAGAATTAAATCCCTAATGAGAAATGGTTTTATAAGAATACAAGAGGCACCAATTGTGAGATATTATATTTGTAACACCCCAGGTAAATAAATAATATGACATTTTCATATTTATCCATATTTGTGAATAAAGTATTAATATTACTTTAAAGGGTTTCTATGTTCGATAGCGTACTCGATACACAACAAAGAGTTTCATTGAAATCTTACGTTGCACACTAGTAATAAAACAATATTATTTTAAATGGTAGTTAACATGTAGCCGTTGTATTGGCGGGAATGGATAGAAATAACTAAAATATTATTATATATGTTTTTAAATGTTTTGACATTTATCCAATAAAGGATAGAGGCTTAAAATACGGAAAGAATACAATTTTAGGCGTATATGCCCTAGTTTTCACTAAAGGTTCACTTATCACCTTTTGATGTTGAAACATCATTAAATATAGTTTTGTTCACTCTTAAACATTCTTTTGGACCAAATAAAACTCTTATTAAGAATCGATACATCAAAATTTACTTTGTGTAAATTTTTGGAATCTTTCCGATAAAGTTCATTTTTTAATGAATAGTGTAAAATGTTGTATTTTAATTCCAAACCTCTTTTTAATCTAATTTAGTTATATTATTAGATTATCTTTTTAATTGGGTTTAAATTGAAATTAGAATATATTTTTAACATTATATCCAATAGTGGTTGTTGGAATTAATTTCACATTGAAATCAGACTTAAACCAGTGTCAATCTTTTGATACTTATTGTTTCATAAAAACACGCTATTTGCTCTGACAGCGGGAATTAATTATTAAATTAATTATTGTGACTTAAATATTTTGAATTATGTAAAATAGAATTCATTTTTGAATTCGTAATATCAAATATATCTTAGGGTGAATTTTTGGGATTTTTCTGGGAAACTTCAATTTTTGATGAATAATGAAACCACTAAGTGGTACTTATAAAAACTGATTTTTCCATTTAAATGAAATTTTTCCATCTTTGTGTTTTGAATTTTTAAAATCCAACATACATGGTTGTCATTAAGAAGTAAAATGTGGTTCAATGGGATAAAAATAATTTTTTTAGTGAATAGTAGCTTATTAAGTTTTTAATCGCGATTAGAGGTAATTAGTGTAGTTTAAGGTAAAAATAGTGTTTTAATAATATGAAATGAACTTGACACATGTCCTAACCTCATTATATGTGTAATGGACGACCAAGAAAAGCCATGGGTCAACTTGGGGACCCCATGGAGCCACTTTGGTTGGGAAATGACATAAATAACTTTTTATTTAATGTAAAAGTAAAAATGACACAAACATCATATGTTTTACGAAAAAAAAATTTACATGGGGTTATAAAGATCAGATTTTTTATTATAAATATTCATTGGAAAGCTAAAAATATTTCCTACATCATAGTAATTTTTTTAGACATTAAATAATTTAAATTATTTATGACATCATAATGATGCAGTGATGACATCATTATTTAACGATTAAAATAAAATGGAAATATAATGTAAAATCTATGAACTACACATGTCCAAAACTTATTGGATGGGTGAATTTAGAACACTTATCACCTTATCCACTAATTATAGCAATGTGGGACCTTTTAAAACTGAAACACATTTTTAAATAAAGTAATATTTCTTACTTTCCAAAAGTGCCCCTCCTCTCCTCTTATAAAAGGCCCCCATCTCTACCTCATTACACAAACTCCTCAAGACTTTGGCTCGGCCAAACCCTTCACATTTACTCTCTCCACATCCCTCTCCTCATCCTAGAGTATTCCATTTGGGCAGAATCCTTTCAAAGGAAGCCTTTATGCTCAAATCAAAAGGAATTACACTTTTAAAGGTAATTCATTCTCTCATGCTCATTTGTTTTATTTTGCTTCTCCACCCCCCTAAACTCTTTTTATTTACTTATTTTGTAACAAAACCAGTATATTAAATATAATAGGATGTTGTAATAATATTTATTCGAGATACACTCTCACACAACTACACCAAATGGTTTAAGAACATACGGTTTCCGTGGATGGCGAAATTCTGCCTCCCAAAACGATGATTGTTCAATACTCATTTAAAACCTTCAAAGGTGGCCATTATGATGTCACTATTTTTATATATGATATATAATATGTTTATGTTTTACTTATGCTTCTGTATTTTTCATTTGTGTCTTACCTTTATGGATTCCATTATGGGTATACGCGATATCTTCATTTAAGGAAGTGCGGACTACCGCCCCCTCAAAGTGATTTGATTCGTTAAATACCATATGTGGGACTTATAAAGGATGTAACTATGATATTATATATGATATTATAGTGGAATTATAATATACCTTTATATCATTATGTTTCCATTCTATAAAATACGAAATAGAAATGAAAGTAGCGTTCATGCGTACGTACGGCTTACCGTCTCCATGAACGGTGCATTTCATTTCTTACCTCTAAATGATTATGTAATGTTACAAATGCATGCATTTACTGGATATATATGACATATATGATATCTACATCATGAATACAATTCTGTATATAATAATCTTTTGGCCACAAACAACATGTAATTGTAAGAAGTCCACTTTCGACTTAAGAACCAAATATCGGCAAAAAATATATTATTAACATAAATGATTACATAATGTTTATGACATGGTAATAAGTGATATAAAAGGAATAATTAACTTGATAAATGTTTTTAAGGAAGTAGAAATTAACTCAAGTTTATTATTCAGGATATTAAAGAACGATCGAGTCATGTCGGACCGGAGGTAAGGGATCCTACTCATCTCATTCTTTTTAAGTACACACTTTTATGTCATTCCTTTTAAAGCTCATCTTTCTTGTTATTGGGATGAACTTTTATATTAAATTTACTGTAATTTTTATGTTCATGTGATGACAGAACCTATTCTCTCTCATCAATCCATTTTGAATGTTTTGAGTGGCGCCGTTAGGCTGCCGAACTTTCATAAGAGATCTAACCTCTCTCTTTCTTTTTAAGTACTCTCCTTTATGTCACTTCTTTTAAGCTCCTCTTTGTAATGTTGGGGGATATTCTTTTATATTCCTATTTCTGTAAATTTTATTGAAATGTGATGAGATACCCTATTTGATCTCATCAATCCATATTCGGATGTTTTATGTGGCACCGTTGTGCTGCCGAGTTTTCGTAAGGGAATTTTCATCTCACTTTTATTCTCGTGAGATCTATGATACATTTGCCAAAAATTCCATTTAGTGGTGTATTTAATGCCCATTATTCAACTCTTTGTGTAATATACTTTCGTTTATGAGTATTTACATCAATGATCTATTGTCATTCTTTCATGGGGTAGATGTTTTGAAAGATACCCAAGTCGGTAAGGGAACCTTTCACCCTCCTCTTTTTTAAAAGACTTCTTTTGTTGGGTCTTTTAATTTACATATTTTTATGTGGGGATATGTTCTCATATATCCTTATTTATGTAAATTTTATTTCCAAGTGATGATATACACTTTTTATCTCTCATCAACTCATTTTGATGTGATGACGTTAGGCTGTCAAGGGAACTTTTTAACCCAATCTCGATTTCTTTGGGTTCAACATGTAGTCATTGAATATGTCATCCATTGAATATGTGTGAATGACCTTTTATTGTTTTACACTTAATATACACTTATATTGGGTGTATTTATATTTGTCACACATATATTTGAGATTGACTTGTCCTTAATTTAAGGATACATTCTTTATAAGGGATTTCATCACATTTGACATTTCTATTGAGGGTTCATTGTCGTTATGCACCAATTAACTCTTATATGGTGTATATACTGTCCTTTGGAGTATTATATCATGAATCCATTTATTCTCATGATATTATAAAGTTCTGAATAAATGTTATTCCCCAATTATTGTATTCAAGTGTCTCTAATTTTGGTAAAACCCCTTAAACCAAATATCGTTTTAAATGTTTTAATTATTTGTTCTTATTAATATCCATGTTTTCAAAATGGTTTTAAGGATTTATTTATATGGATATTAATGGTTTAAAATTTTAAGCTTCAAGGTGGTATGGGACACTTTGATTCAAAAATCTCTTTATTAAATGTTTTAAATGGTTTTGGAAATGGTTTCTTTTTGAATGGCTTCAATATTTCAATATACTAAAATGTTATATTGTGATTGAAATGTGGAAATGTTATGTTTCCTTTATGCATGTTTTATGTGACACATTTATGTTGTTGTTCTTGGGTATTGTTATGAAAACGGGTGGTTCCGTGATAAACTAAGGGCGGGTGAGCCCGATATAGCTCTCCAATGCATTGGGTAACGCGAAGGAGTGAAACGTTAAGGTTTCTACGAAGAGATTTAGGGAATATACTGTGATGGGTATTCCAAATGTAACCAAGAGGGTTACTCCCTACGTAATAATGTTATGAATGCCTCAAGTTACCTTTATGTCTTATGTTTTCTATGATTTATTCATGATTTGATATGCCTATGTTTTATGGGTAAAGTGTGATTTCATTCTAATGTATATATGAACTCATGTTTCCTTTACATATTTTTTATAACTCTTACTGAGCTTTTATGCTCATCCCAAGTTTTTGAAATGTTTTTCACAGGTCAAGGGAAAGTTACATGATGTGATGATATTGTCAAGGATGTGTCAAGAAATAATCCATGTTTTATTTTCAATATGTTTCCATTGATGGGAAGAATGAATACTTTCATTTATGTAACCACTTTGTTTAAATGTGGAATGTAATGAATGTTTCATGATCTAATTCTCTAAAACTCTAAACCTGAAAAGATCCTCAATGTGTAATCTTATAATAACTCAAGATTAAGTATGGTTTAAGGCTGGGGCCTTATAGTTGGTATAAAAGGGATGTTTAGATATCTTTAGAGGTTAGGGTATTCTTTAAGAATAAGTGACATTACCATAATGGTTAGGATTTCAGAAAGATTCCTAGTTTTAGATAAATTGAATGAGTAAGTGTATCTTAGTGTTTACCTTCATCATTAGTACATGATGGTTTTGTTGATATACTCACACTGACATTTCTATTTTTAGGGAATGGATGGATCTAGCAGGCACCAAAGAGACAACAGGTTTGAAGGAAACTGTGGTGGTTCTCTGATTTAGATACTAGATAAAATGGAGGATTAAATGAGGAAACTCATGGTTGTTCTAAACCAACCATAAAGGATTCATGATCAACCACTTCAACCTTGGATAGTTCTCTAACACATCATGTACGAGATGGACAACTCGATGTGGAAATTCAGGTAATAATTATTATGGTAACCATTAGGGTTTATATGATCCTTACTTTTTAGGTAATTATGGGTTATTATATGATATGCTGCAAAATGAAAGGCATGAGATAAACTTGAGGTTAAAATATGTTATGATCATTTTTGAAGATTTTATCTCATTTTGGGGAATGTTTTAAGATTTATATAGTTTTGGAAAAAGGACAACACGCAGACTGTGTGACAACCCATCGCGTCGGACAAAGCCGCGGGAATCGAACCCACAACCAAAGTGCGACTGGTATTTATCGCCTACCACTGGACTACGTGAAGTCCCTGGTTAGTTTGACTGATTCTTTTTAGTTATATGATTTTATGAATTATGAGTAAGTTGATTTCGGGTTATTTATGAAAATTATTAACCTATCATGGAGGATATGTGATTAGGTTAATTACTTTTCAATATGTGACTTTAGGAGAAACTAATGTTGTTTGGAGATAAATGTTACAATTTAAATTGGAAGACTATGTGACTAAATCCTTCAAATATTTGGGTTTCAATCTTAGATTGGATTACTTTAAAGAATTTTATGGATAAATTGTTTATCGGATGGTCCTCGTTGAACTTTGGGTTTTTTTGGACAAATTTTGGAGATTAAGCATAGATTTTCTTTTTAAAGGGTTATCCTTTTCTGGATTATCTGACCTTGTACTAACCTTTTTGGTTGTGGTTTTGGTTAAATCTTAAAGACATGGGATGTATATAGTTCTCTTTTGTAGATTAGGTGATTCTCTAGAAGTTGATTATAGTACTCTTAATGCGAACAAGTCTTCCTAAATACTAATCTTTTGGAAAAAATATGAGTTTGATTAAGGAATCTAGTAAAAGTTGGAAGTCAACATGACAAGTATGTATGTTTCCATATATTCTATTTAAGATCAAAAATAAATTCCTCAATAAAAAGTAACTTAAAGAAAAAATGTTGTCTATTAATTTTTCCTACTGGGGAACCCAATACCGTTTAATCCATCACAAGTTTGTGATTTTCTTATTGTTTACTTTCTCCTAAACATGTTTTCTGTCACTCTTCATCAGAACATGACCCTATGTTTTCTCCTCCATGTCCATATTTTTCTACATGGAATCCTAGTATGGGATAACTCGGGTGACCTTTGTACTTATCTTTCTTTATTTTAAAGTGATTGTTTTACCGACTCTTCTTCTGATGTGGGACATTCAAGGATTTTTCCAAGCTCAATTTTAAAAATTGTGAGGATGCAATTCCCAAAAGGGGGGAAGGATGTAACACCCTAGGTAAATAAAGAATATGACATTTTCATATTTATCCATATTTGTGAATAAAGTATTAATATTACTTTAAAGGGTTTCTATGTTCGATAGCGTACCTGATACACAACAAAGAGTTTCATTGAAATCTTACGATGCACACTAGTAATAAATCATTATTATGTTAAATGGTAGTTAACATGTAGTCGTTGTACTGGCGGGAATGGATAGAAATAACTAAAATATTATTATATATGTTTTTAGATGTTTTTACATTTATCCAATAAAGGATAGAGGCTTAAAATACGGAATGAATTCAATTTTAGGCGTATATGCCCTAGTTTTCACTAAAGGTTCACTTATCACCTTTTGATGTTGAACCATCATTAAATATAGTTTTGATCACTCTTAAACATTATTTTGGACCAAATAAAACTCTTATTAAGAATCGGGACATCAAAATTTACTTTGTGTAAATTTTTGGTATCTTTCCGATAAAGTTCATTTTTTAATGAATAGTGTAAAATGTTGTATTTTAATTCAAAACCTCTTTTTAATCTAATTTATTTATATGATTAGATTATCTTTTGAATTGGGTTTAAATTGAAATAGAATATATTTTTACCATTAAATCCAATAGTGGTTGTTGGAATTAATTTCACTTTGAAATCAGACTCAAACCAGTGTCAATCTTTTGATACTTATTGTTTCATAAAAACACCCTATTTGCTATGATAGCGGGAATTAATTAATTAATGTGACTTATATATTTTGAATTTTGTAAAATAGACTTCATTATTGAATTCGTAATATCAAATATAGCTTAGGGTGAATTTTTGGGATTTTTTTGGAAAACTTCAATTTTTGATGAATAGTGAAATCACTAAGTGGTACTTATAAAAACTGATTTTTCCGTTTAAATGAAATTTTTCCATATTTGTGTTTTGAATTTTGAAAATAAAACATACATGGTTGTCATTAAGAAGTAAAATGTGGTTCAATGGGATAAAAATAATTTTTGGGTGAATAGTAACTTATTACGATTTTAATCGCGATTAGAGGTAATTAGTGTAGTTTAAGGTAAAAATAATGTTTTAATAATATGGAATGAACTTGACACCTGTTATAACCTCATTTTATGTGTAATGGCCGACCAATACAATCCATGGGTCAACTTGGGGACCCCATGGAGCCACATTGGTTGGGAAATGACATAAATTACTTTTTATTTAATGTAAAAGTAAAAATGACACAAACATCATATGATTTACAAAAACAATTTTTACATGGGGTTATAAATATCAGATTTTTGATTATAAATAGTCATTGGAAAGCTAAAAATATTTCCTACATTATAGTAATTGTTTAATAATTTTTAGACATTAAATAAATTAAATTATTTATGACATTATAATGAGGCAGTGATGACATCATTATTTAACGATTAAAATAAAATGGAAAGATAATGTAAAATATATGAACTGCACATGTCCAAAACTTATTGGATGGGTGGATTTCGAACCATTATCACCTTATCCACGAATTATATAAATGTGGGACCTTTTAAAACCGAAACACATTTTCAAATAAAGTAATATTTCTTACTTTCCAAAAGTGCCCCTCCTCTACTCTTATAAAAGGCCCCCACCTCTACCTCATTACACACACTCCTCAAGCCTTTGGCTCGGCCAAAACCTGACCATTTACTCTCTCCACATCCCTATCCTCATCCTAGAGGATTCACTTTGGGCAGAATCATTTCAAAGGAAGCCTTTATGCTCAAATCAAAAGGAGTTACACTTTTAAAGGTAATTCATTCTCTCATGCTCATTTGTTTTATTTTGCTTCTCCAACCCCCTAAACTCTTTTTATTTACTTCTTTTGTAACAACAACAGTATATTAAATATACTAGGATGTTGTTATAAGATTTATTCGAGCTAAAATCTCACACAACTACATCAAATGGTTAAAGAACATACGGTTTCCGTGGATGGCGAAATTCTGCCTCCCGAAATGATGATTGTTCAATACTCATTTAACACCTTCAAAGATGGCCATTATGATGTCACTATTTTTATATATGATATATAATATGTTTAGGTTTTACTTATGCTTCTTTATTTTTCATTTGTGTCTTACCTTTATGGCTTCCATTATGGGTATACGTGATATCTTCATTTTAGGAAGTGCGGACTACCGCCCACTCAAAGTGATTTGATTCGTTAAATACCATATTTGGGACGTATAAAGGATGGAAATATGATATTTTATATGATATTATACTGGAATTATAATATACCTTTATATCATTATGATTCCATTCTATAAAATACGAAATAGAAATGAAATTAGCATTCATGCGTACGTACGGCTTACCGTCTCCATGAACGGTGCATTTCATTTCTTACCTCTAAATGATTATGTAATGTTATAAATGCATGAATTTACTGGATATATATGACATATATGATATCTACATCATGAATAAAATTCTGGATATAATAAACTTTTGTCCACGAACAACATGTAATTGTAAGATGTCCACTTTCGACTTAAGAACCAAATATCGGCAAAACAAATATCATTAACTTAAATGATTACATAATGTTTATGACATGGTAATAAGTGATATAAAAGGAATAATGAACTTGAAAAAGGTTCTTAAGGAAGTATAAATTAACTCAAGTTTATTATTCAGGAGATTAAAGAACGATCGAGTCAAGTCGGGCCCGAGGTAAGGGATCCTACTCCTCTCTTTCTTTTTAAGTACACACTTTTATGTCATTCCTTTTAAAGCTCATATTTCTTGTAATTGGGATGAACTTTTATATTACACTTACTGTAATTTTTATGTTCATGTGATGAGAGACCCTATTCTCTCTCATCAATCCATTTGGAAGTTTTGAGTGGCGCCGTTAGGCTGCCGAACTTTAATAAGAGATCTAACCTCTCTCTTTCTTTTTAAGTACTCTCCTTTATGTCACTTCTTTTAAGCTCCTCTTTGTAATGTTGGGGGATATTCTTTTATATTCATCTTGCTGTAAATTTTATTGTAATGTGATGAGATACCCTATTTGATCTCATCAATCCATATTCAGATGTTTTATGTGGCGCCGTTAGGCTGCCGAGTTTTCATAAGGGATTTTTCATCCCACTTTTATTCCCGTGAGATTTATGATACATTTGCCACAAATTCCATTGACTGGTGTATGTACTGCCCATTATTCAACTCTTTGTTTAATATACTTTCGTTTATGAGTATTTACATCAATTATCTATTGTCCTTCTTTCATGGGGTATATGTTTTGAAAGATACCCAAGTCGGTAAGGGAACCTTTCACCCTCCTCTTTTTTAAAAGACTCGTTTTGTTGGGTCTTTTAATTTACATATTGTTATGTGGGGATATGTTCTCATATATCCTTATTGATGTAAATTTTATGTCCATGTTATGAGATACAGTTTTTATCTCTCATCAACTCATTTTGATGTGATGCCGTTAGGCTGTCAAGGGAACTTTTTAACCCAATTTCGATTTCTTTGGGTTCAACATGTAGTCATTGAATATGTCATCCATTGAATATGTGTGAATGACCTTTTATTGTTTTACACTTAATATCCACTTATATTGGGTGTATTTATATTTTTCACACATATATTTTAGATTGATTTGTCCTTAATTTAAGGATACCTTCTTTATAAGGGATTTCATCACATTTGACATTTCTATTGAGGGTTCATTGTCGTTATGCACCAATTCACTCTTATATGGTGTATATACTATCCTTTGTAGTATTATATCATGAATCCATTTATTCTCATGCTATTATAAAGTTCTAACTAAATTTTATTCCTCAATTATTGTATTCAAGTGTCTCTAATTTTGGTAAAACCCCTTTAACCAAATATCGTTTTAAATGTTTTAATTATTTGTTCTTATTAATATCCATGTTTTCAAAATGGTTTTAAGGATTTATTTATAGGGATATTAATGGTTTAAAATTTTAAGCTTCAAGGTATTATGGGACACATTGATTCAAAAATCTCTTTATTTAATGTTTTAAATGGTTTTGGAAATGGTTTCTTTTTGAATGGACTCAATATTTCAATATACTAAAATGTTATATTGTGATTGAAATGTGGAAATATTATGTTTCATTTATGCATGTTTTATGTGAAACATTTATGTTATGGTTCTTGGGAATTTTTATGAAAACGGGTGGTTCCGTGATAAACTAAGGGTGGGTGAGCCCGATATAGCTCTCCAATGCATTGGGAAACGTGACGGAGTGAAATGTTAAGGTTTCTCCGAAGAGATTTAGGGAATATACTGTGATGGGTATTCCAAACATAACCAAGAGGGTTACTCCCTACGTAAGAATGTTATGAATGCCTCAAGTTACCTTTATGTCTTATATTTTTTATGATTTATTCATGATTTGATATGCTTATGTTTTATGGGTAAAGTGTGATTTCATTCTAATGTATATATGAACTCATGTTTCCTTTCCATATTTGTTATAACTCTTACTGAGATTTTATGCTAATCCCATGTTTTTGAAATGTTTTTCACAGGTCAAGGGAAAGGTATATGATGTGATGATATTGTCAAGGATGTGTCAAGAAAGAATCCATGTTTTATTTTCAATATGTTTCCATTGATGGGAATAATGAATACTGTCTTTTATGTAACCACTTTGTTTAAATGTGGAATGTAATGAAAGTTTCATGATCTAATTCTCTAAAACTCTAAACCTGAAAAGATCCTCAATGTGTAATCTTGTAATAACTCAAGATTAAGTAAGGTTTAAGGATGGGGCCTTATAATATTGTTGTAATTCCAGATGTATTACATGGATGATCCCCTAATCATGATGATGAATTCTCTATTTATCTCATCCCATTTGTGAATCCAGTATGTATGATTTCATATTGGAATTCTCTAGTTGAGTTAGTTATGGTGAAAAATTAAATAGAAATCATATAGGATAAAATATTCACACAACAATGTTTTTCAACATGGGACGATGTTGTTCTATTTGCGAAGAAGGATGGGAAAATGAGATTATGTTTATATTATATGGAAATGAATGGAATACCTATAAAAAATAAGTACTTATTGACTTGTATAGATGTAAAATTCTACGTACTTAAAAGGATCCAATTCTTTCAATGATTTATATTTTCTCCTACTATCATAATTTAAAATTTATAGAGGAGAATATTCCAAATGTATATTTTTGTATTTTGTATAGTAATTAAGAGTTTGTAATATTGTTGAATGGAAAAAAATACTCACTCTATTGTTAAGTATTGGATGACCATATTATTCAATGAAATCCTTATTAATTTTTTGATGGAATTTATTTATGTAATTATTATATATCATACGAGTTTTGAGTAGCATGATACTAATTTATGAACTTCTCATGAGTTGTTTAGGATAAAATTAGTACTTGGTAATTCCTATAAATGGAAATTTTGACTTAAAAAACTATCTTTAATTGGTCTAATTGTATCCAAATATATTATATCTATTATCCATAAAAATTAAGGCTGTAAAGGAATCGAAAAGACCCACCAATATCACAACAATTTGAATTTTTCTTGGTTTAGATTGATATTATTAGAAATTTATTGAAATCATCTCTTCATTAGATAATATATTACCCAAGAAAACATGTAAGGATATTATATTTACATGTAAAGTAGAATATAATGATTTTTTTGAATAATTAATGTGAGTATTGGTGAATTTTAAATTAATTTTTCTTCTATATGGCTAGTAATGATTTTTTATTTACATTGACCCATCATCGTAGGGTCTTGGATCTATTATAATTCAAAATTATATACTTTTATCTAAAAATATAATATAAATATAAAATGAATAGATTAACGATATGAATTATGATTTATATTTGGTAGCAGTAATTTTTTCGTTGAAGACATGGAGACTTTACCTCTATGGAGAGGGATTTGACATATCTATTGACCACAAAATATTGAAAAACAATTATTTAACATAAGATGATATTTATGATGAAAATAATCAATTTATAACCACTAAAGGATTGTGCCTATTCTATATATTATTATTTGGGTAATGTAAACAATGTAGAGGATGTTTGTGTATAAGATACCATGGAATATTATCCATGTGGATGGTAAATAAATATCAAATTGTCAAAGCCCTAGTATAGAATGAGATGGGATTTTTAATCGAAGGTGGAAGAATAGATTTTATTTAATGTAATTCTATGCCATATTTAATCGATAGTATTATTAATGCTCAAGATAGAGATAATTCTCAAAAATAGAAAATGGAAGTCGTTTTTAATGAGCTATTAGAAGAGTTTAATACTACTGATGATGTTGTTTTATTGTTTTCTGAGATATTATATGTTCAATATGTATCCGTGTTAAAGAATCATCTATTGGAAGATGATCATAAATCCAACTTCTCTACACAACATTGAAGTACCAAGACATATAATGATGTTAAATAGCACTTCTAGAGAGAAAATATGAATATAGATATTTGATATTATATTGAATGATGAATAGAATGACAGTTGGTGAAGGATGAATGACAACATCCCAAATGAGTAACACATCCTCTACATATGCTAGAATTCATGTGGGATAATATTAATATGGATTTAATCATGAGATTACTATGAATACTAATTTCAATAATTTTTTATGAGTCATTATTGGTAATCTCACAAAGTCATCATCGTCTCATTCAATTTATGAAGATTTTACTGTAGAAAATTATTCCATATTGAATATAAATATTGTAATGATACTTTATAGAACACCCCTACTAATAGTCTCTCATCGCGACCCGTAGTTCTAATCAAAATTTTGGACAGTTCCCTCAATGTATTTATAAACATAACATATTCTTATCAGGTCCTATAATGCAAAAATTTATATTTAGTATAAATTGACTATAAAAACATTGAATGAAATTATAAAGTGATTCTATATTGACGTCCAAGGAGTTTGGGATTACTATTACCTTCTTGTGGAGTTTTTTTATAATATTAGTTAATAATTAAGCATTCATATGGATGAATATAATGTCATTTTTGGAATTATATGTCAAAATATGACAAGATATGATGATGTTACAGAAAGAAATAATTTTTTTCTAAAAAATGTAAAATAGAAAACTAAAAAGGATTGATCCACCCTGAATCATATCATAGTATCCCAATGAATACAAAAAAAGGATTAAAATTAATGGATATTGAATTATATGTGGGAGACTACATCATCATTGAGATATCTCCATGGAAATGTGTTGTGACATTTAGAATGAATAGTAAGTTTATTACATGATATATTAGTCTATTATTAATTTTAGAATAGAAGGATTAGTGGAAGTTATTTTTTCTATTTCCCAAAACCTATCCCAATCTCATGATGTCTTCCACATATTAGTAATAATGAAGTGTATTCCAAACCCTACCCATGTTTTAAATGTTGGAAATGTTTAGTTGGAGCCGGTAATATCTTATGAGGAAGTGCTGAATTAGATTATTGATATAAAATAATTTGTTCAATTAAATAGAACTACTCATTCAATAATAATTATTTGAAGGAATAATCTTCTAGATGAGGAAACATTGGTTCTAGATTATTCTATGAGAATGGAATATCCACATCTGTTTATGGATTGGTGATGATTTCCAATGATGATATTTTTTTGGGGGATATAATACATGAGATATTATAATAGAAAATATTTCATTTCACCCAATATTGTTTAATAATTCACATTTATTATTTCATCAAAATAGTACAAAATATATAGAGACAACCAAAACACTAAGTGATCAAATTTATAACAGAAGAAAAAACTAGTACAATAAAAATATATCATTGTTTGAAAACACTATAATATTTTCCAATGATGTATTATACTATAAAACTGATAACAAGTATATGCGATATATTTATATGAAGAACAAAAAATTTAAAAATGAAATCGACATGGTGTAAGAACATATATAATGATATTGAAGGATATATACGTTGGTTCATAAATATAGAGACTAATATAACCATTTGGGATTATGAACCAAGGGTTATTATTACCATTTTGTATAATATATACTGCTCAATATTGTCATTGTTCAATTTGACTATTTTAAATTGTGAATGTTGGTGTTATAGTGATTATGAAAAAATTGTTAGGATTATTCTATGATAAGGGTAATAATGAATTTTATTTATCACATAATGACAGAAATATGTATTCAACCTATTGAAATTTACATTATTCTTTTAAATTTTCATATATCAGGAATGAGGTAGAATCATTGGAATTTTCCTATTACCAAACCCATCTAGAACTCCAATAACTGACGTTGGAGGAGAACCATCTATGAGAGAATATTAGGTTTGTGGATGTCACCACCTAATTAATATTGGTAGAACCACACAATTAATGTAACAACATTCTACACCTTAACATTGTGGTGTATGATTGTGTTGTTGGATTTTATGAATCTAGTGGATTATTTGAGTTAAAATTAAAATACATTATGATATTTAAATGATTTACACAATTATAATTAATTTTTTATCAATGTGTATACTTAACATTAAAGGTTCAATTTATATAAATAGATAATTAATTTAATGAAATGGAATCCATATTTGGCATAATGTTATTGAAATTGTCTAATGGGATAAAGATTTTAGTTTTTAATCAAAATAGTAATATACTGTAAAAATAATGAAATACAGTAAAATACAGTACATACGATATATATGAATTCGTATTTATGAATTCCTGAAACATTTCAGAAAATTAATTTCTATTTTAATATTTTTGGATCAATACATTATATTAGATTATTAAGGGTGGTAGTGGATAACAATAGTTATAGTGGATAAATGAAGGATAGTGAAATAATACACTAATTATTGATATATTCCACAAAATTTCCTTCCCCACATCTATTAATACCCACATGAAAACAGATTTTTAGAGAAAATATCCAATGTTCCCTCTTAATTTATCTTTCAGTGATTATCTACCCTATAAATATCATTAATCTTGATGATTTTGGATGGACCTGTTGTTGGTTTCCAGCATAAGATGTTTAATAAAGGTGAATGTTACTATTTCTATATCTTAATTTTCTATTTGTAATCATGTATAAATATCATTTTTATATGAAATATATATAAATAGTTATTTTCCCCCTTGGATGTATTATCAATGATTCATTACCCATACAACTTATGTTATACCATTTTTGAATGTCACTATTATTTAGAAGCAATGGTTTTTTTTCTCCCTCTCTATAATTCTAATTTACATAGTAATTTTCATATAATTTTAAATCCATAAGTTATTATAAAATTATTATATTAATTTAATTATATATTTTTATTCTTATGAAATCGACCACATGTGATTATTCTATACACTAACATTAAAGCTAATTCCTATGTTTTAATTATGCCTAAACCTAATAGTATGAACATAAACCCTATTTTTGGTCAATATGAGTGGGAAATTTATATGAAAATACACCCGTTATTGATTCTAAAAGTGAATTTGGTTTTAATTTATATTAATATGTGTGTAATGACATCAAAAACTATTTTCCTCATATATCACGATCAACATAATTGTGCATGGTAAATGGGCCCTTACTATGTACCTTATTTTATAATCATAGGGGGCATGCTCTGGTAATAATCATACTTTTTGTAAACCAAAACATAGATTTTGTAACGGTGGTTTATAATATATTTGTTTCTTTAGTCTCCTAAAATTTGAAACACAATCTCATAAACACATTGAAAACATGTAATCTTTTTAGGATCTTGTAAACAATAATATCATATATATAACATATTTTGGGTTGTTTTTGAAAAATGTAACTGTCAAACTATTACCTATATGTGTTGAGCGATATCACTAATAAGTTATAAATTTATTTATGATAAATATACTCTTTTTTTCAATATAGGAATACCGTGTTTAATATGTTCCATTGGTAAAATGTTCTATATATTTTCAATTGTTAATCCAGAAAGATAACACAATGTATAGACTATAATAATTTGGAATGTGATTTAATGAATTAAAATTTTATATAATGGATGGTCTAAGAATTATATATATCATGAGTACACTGGTAGGAATCATGGGATAACTAAGATAAGGTAATGGGACAAAATTTACCCTTTATGTATAACATCTTGGAACATGACCTTGATGATATGATTAAGATGTCCAGAATTATGAAATTCAATATTTGTTATTATTTTTATTATCCATGTTGTTATGAATTTTAATTTCTTCCATGGATTACTATTATATATATTTATATGAATTTATTTTTATTGATAAAAATATACTAATGAATATACTTTTTTCATATTTATCTATTATTATTAATTGTTGCATATTTTTTCCCAATTTAGCATTAAATCTCTCAACCTTTACATTGATTCCCAATTTCCCCTGGAGATGATGTTGAATACTATTATTGGACAAGGATATTAATGTTTTATAAATACATGTACATTAAAATAGTAAAAATATAATGTAATATTCCTAGTATTTTGAGTACTTGTAAACCTTGATCCATTAAATGTACTATCTTGAACATATCTTTCTTTTTAGTAAATAAATCACAAAATCTAGTTGACTGGAGTAGGGGTGTTATAGTCTTAATTGGTATCCTAGTCGGTTTTATTTTTTTAGGATATTTATTTAAATAATAATTTTTAAACCCTTAAACATCCTACAATGAAAAAAGTGAGGTAAAATTCACATTAAAATGTAAGAGTTAGAAATAAAGGGTTAAAAATTTATTATATAGTAGGATGCATTCCCTTATCATCTTATTATTTTAAATGATACATGTTTATTGGTACTCACTTTACCGATATTGGTTTTTTTAGTGGAATAAATGATGAGTAACTGAGTTAGTATTGATTTTCATTGACTATTTGGTGTTTTCCATTATGGGAAATGAAATGGGATGAGCGATAGATAGAAAACCTACCTTGAAATGGAATTTATGGTTGTGAAAAATAATCTAAACAATATTGAGAGCCTAAAATTCCAAATAAGGAGAAACATTCTATTTATTAATTCATGAATCAATTTCATCCCTCATTACATAGATCTCATGGTCCAGTAATTGGTTGTAAGTGGATCAATTCAATAAGAATAATGCCTTCTATTTACAGTTGATTACAGTATGAAATTGTATTTTAAATTGATTATCATTTTTTGATTCGGGTAAATTGTAGTCCCTCATTATTTATACAAGTCCTAATGAAGAAGTTAACTCCATATAATTTTAGGATTTTATGAAAGTATTATTCACCACATGATTTCTAAAAACTCATTGTATTAAAATAGTGAAAAAAATCCATAACATAATAAAATAGAGTATGAATCAATTTTTTCAAGAGAAAAACATTATAAAACATATCTGTTAAAAATATATTTTTATTATTAACAATTAGTGTAAGATTTATCATGTATTTAGTGACTAGAACAATGTATTTAATAGATATTATTCCTAATAAAATTTTGTAGAAACAAAGAAATAGTGGGATGAACACATAAGGTGGAAGTATAATACAATGACTCCCATTTTTAACATTGATTCGATGATATGAAAAGGAAAACAGTAATTCAGAAAACATTAATGATAAGTAACATGAAAGGAAAAAATAACTAAGGTAAATTTTAATATCCTAGATGAAACCATTACCTCTAAAAGTGATGATGTATCACTATCATTAGGTGACATCCCTGGATAGCAAATCCTAGAAAAATTTCAAAGGTCATAATAAATCAATGGTGGTGATTTTACATTTAAAATAAGCTACTTATCATAAAATAATAAAAAAACAATCCAATAATATATGATATTTAAAATGTAAAAAAAAACCCAAAATCTAATAACCAAAAAATATCACAGAATTAGATTAAATAACAAAAAAGAACAAATAAGAATACAAAATAATGAATGACTCGAGAACCAATGTGGAAATTCCCTAGACACCCAAAACATGACCAACTCCCAAGATTCATCTCCAACATCCATGATGACTACATCAAGATTAAATTACTGTTAAATAAGAAATCCCCCCTTTCTTATGTCAGGTAAAACATGATCTTCATATGCACCAAAGTGCATATATAATGGGTGAGTAATCATACCTAGTAGGAAAATCCCAAGAGACCTTTCTCACATGCCAATATAAATATATTAGTGATATTTGATTTTTTTAATAAAAAATGGGTAAAAATTCAAAATACATTAATATGATTTCAAATTTAATACATAATACAAAGGGTATCTAATTAAAGCATTTTACAAAAAAATACAGTTTTTATCATTGACATGCAAAAATCTTTTAAACCCAGTTGTCTTTAACAATAATAGTTATCATGCACACACCCTTCCATATTGAATGACAGTCACTAAACTCATGAGTAGTGAAATATCCTTCATAAATATGTCAATTTTTGATATACATTATCAAACCTCTAGTATGTCATAGATATCCATATTTATAATAAAATAGGCCCTATACAATGAAATGTGGACACATGCCACAACCATTATTAAGCTATGTTTTCTTTCCAAACATCCATTTTTTTGGATGACCAATTAAATAATATTATCAAACACATTGTGGTCATCACGCACAGACTATTATATCATGTTTGACCTATAAAATTAATTTTCAATAATGAACCATTATGTATTTACACATAAAAGAAGAAAGATATCATTTAGAAATAATAGATTTGTCATAGTCTAGATAGAGTGCAAAGATGGAAAAACCACTTACATAGATAGCTATAAAAATTAAAAGATCCCCAATATGAATACTAGGAATATTTCATTTTTTCCTTTAAATAATCACATGAATTTTTAATCAAGAGTTATTTGATACCATATATTCGATCATAACATGCCAAATCTAGGTCTTTATTCCTGAAAAAAATATATAAGATCATGATTTAAAGGGAAAAACATAACCCTTAAATTTTTTTAGTGGAAAAAATAATATATAAATCAATGAATATGTTTTTATATTGAATATAAAAAAAATTCCTAGATGGACCTTTGGTTTAAGGGGAATAAGTGAACCAAAATGAGGCTAAAATGGCACTGTGATTAATAAATTGGTTTGAGCTAACAACATTAATGGAGTGATATATACATTAATGTCATGAATCTTAGGGATGACACATACACCAAAATGTAGGTTTACTTATGTTAAAATTCTACAAACCCATTCACATTTTGAGTAACATTTCACAAAATGAATGACTTCCGCCATCATCTTCATAAAACTTCTGATAAATTCTAATTTCTCAATGATTGAAATTTAATTTATAATACAATATATTATTATATAGTTTTAAAAACAATGTCATAATAATTTTATAAAATATATAAATTTAATATATTAACTAAATATTTCACAAAATTAATGAAATATTTCCTTGTAAATAATACTTTCACCATTATAAGGGTCCTAAACATTAATCATACTAATCATACATTTATGCATTAAAATTAAATTAAACACACTATATCATATGCGAATTTTCATCTAAAATAATTAATAATTTTTTTGGAATTAATTCTACATATAATGAAAACTAATTTTTAACATAGGCAAATACAACATTCTTATGACTAAAAAATCAGTTTTGTTTACATAAAAGTAAATATGGGTATTATAAACAAGAAATATTATTGTAAAATGAGTTATTGTAATTTTAAATAGTTATATTTATATTATAATAAAATTTCAAAAATATTTAAGTCATTCATGTATTATATAAATGTCACTAAGTTTCATCTCATATAATGTATAATGTTTTCTATTTGTAAATTTGATGTTACACAATTTTACACAATAGTGTCTATTTAATAAAAATTTAATTTTCAATCGTAATGTCACTAAGTGGTGGTATTAATAAAATACATAATTTTGACGATTCAACAACAATTTAATTATA
This sequence comes from Viscum album, assembly GCA_963277665.1. Lineage (NCBI taxonomy): Eukaryota > Viridiplantae > Streptophyta > Magnoliopsida > Santalales > Viscaceae > Viscum > Viscum album. Next base: position 922,633,327 of record OY728146.1, on the reverse strand, counting down.
TTATAAAATTACCAAAAAATCAAATTAGGTGAAATTTTTTTGATAAATAAATAAATTAATATCATTTTATAAAATAAAAATTATATAGTTTAGGTTTTTTTATTTTAACTGAAAATATAAAATATAAAGAAAATGGATTTTTATAGGAAAATATATTTTCTAATATTAACTACTTATATCAATATATACTATTAATTAATAAATATATTTTTGTTAATCTAGTATTCCTAATATATTTTATAAATCATATAATTGGATTAATAATATAAATCACATAAAAACCAATTTTTTTTAAAACAAAATCAGAAAACATTCTTTTTAATTTTCTCGATGGATTAGTAAATAATATTTATTTTTTTAATAGACGTTAAATTTTAAATGTGTACAATAAAATTGATTTGTAACATTCTTAATTATTAATTAAGTGATTAAATAATGTTTATTTCTAGTGAAATACACACTTAAAATCGTTGTGTAAGATGAATGAATATGTTAAGATCTGATGGAAATCATGGGTGTTGATTTCTCAAGAATTGAACTCATGAAAATTTCCATGATCATGAACATATATTTAATATAATATCTCTCCAACCATAATATTTCGAGTTTGGATTGGTCTTTCTCTAGGAAACACTATAATTGAGCCACCACATTTTTATCTTCGAAAAATGAGATTCATTAGGGATACTATTGCCACCCAATTACACTTCATTCATTTTTATTCATAGATTTCATAATATTGTTACTTCCTTTTATTTTTTCAAATTATACATGTAAATCATATCATAAAATTTAATAATTTTATTTTAAAGATTTATTATTTCAATAGTTTTTAGTTTCATGTTAAATATGATACCTAACTCATTTTTTAATTAAATAAATAACAAATTTATGAGGTGTTATATTCTACCCTACCACTAAATAAATTAAAAAAAAATAATTATCACTTTATAATGGAAATAAAAAATGTAATATAAAATATAGACATGAAAAATGATATAATTTAAAAAAAGATATCAAAATTAAAAAAATTATATGCATACATCTTTCAATAGAATATTCTTAACCCTAATATTTAGTATTTATCTAACTATTTGATCCTAGAGACCATTTATATTTAGTATCAAGTCTTACATTGTATAATTTCATTCTAAGGATTTTTCATTATCATAAATGATTTTATATTTTATAATAGTTTGATATGAAATTTGATCTCATTATTGTAATGTAATGATTCTTCTAAGAGTAGATAGCCAATCCATTTCCAAAAATGACAATATATTTATCTAAACGGTAATAGGAATTGGACAAAGAACATTCCAATAATCATAATCTTGGGAAACAATTATCATACCACTAATATTTTTTGTTATTAAATCAATATATACTTATAAAGGAAATTATTTTATGTCCATAACTATCATTTTATGTAAAAAATAAATTGGTTGAAAATGATACACATACATTTCTTATGGTCCTTGAGTGGATGATTGGTGTTTATCATTCTAAATAATTTTCAGAATTCACATCAATATTTGGTGTTATATATTAGTTCTTCTATTTCCTTATCCATGGAAGTTATGGATTCCTCTCATTCTTTTTAGACCATTGATTAGGGATTTTTCATGGATAATGACCCAGTTCCCCTAATTTAAGACATTTAACTATTGTTTTTCCTATTTCCACAGTGTTCTCAATTTATTCAATGAATTTTTTCTCTATTCCCTCATTTAACATATATAATATATATTCATGTTTCATTCAGGAATTACCTTGAGTGTTTCTTCCAACATATTGTATACAAAGGGAATTAATGTTATTTCATTTTTAGTATTCATTACTTAAATTTCCATGAGACATCTTCCTTATCTAGATTGGTGTTCTTGGAAATTCAACTATGTTAACATTTTTAATCATAATTTGTGATAGCAATATTTTTATATCCAAAATATTTATAACAATAACTATTATCATGTTAGTTGTATCGTTGGTATGATCTATAATTTTCTTATGTCACATATCATTAACATTTGTTTACTAGGATTCATCCATTTCTAAATCCAAAATTGTTGATGTGATTGAAGATAAATTAATATCATAAACCATTTATCATAAATTATCCCCTAAAAAATAAAACCCTGAAATATCATCTTGTTATAAAAAATCAAATTATCATTTATTTAAATCTAAATAAATCCCAGTTCAATATATTGGTTTTTTTGGGATATCTCAGACCTCTTAACCTAACTTCCTAACATGATAAACCATTAATAATGGATTGTAAATATAATTTGATCAATTAATTCATATCTTCTAAGATTTTCAAACTAATTTTTTTGTCTTAGGCTTGATCATCGTGCCCTGAGTAATGATTTTGATAACATTGAAACAATCATTTTCATGATGATTACCTCTTAGTTCATTAGTTACCAGGATAAATCCACTTTTCAATAATAATACAAGGATGTATATTATTTTAATACTTATTAATTTTAAATTAAAAATGCATTTAGATGTCAACATACATGTAGACATATCCCTTAGACATATCCTTAGAGTTTTCACTAATTTTTTCTAATCCTAATCCCCAAATACAACAAGACTTACCCTCAAAAAAACTAACCCTACCATTGATTTCAATTATAACATCCCAATATTTTCATATCAATAATTTACATCATTAAAAAAGGATAAACACTATCCCTCATAATAATATCATACAACTCAAGGAATGTTTTGGTATAGTGTCTTTGAGGACTAGTTACATATGAATTGTGTTTTTCAAAAATTATGATCATTCTTTCACGATCAATCTAGTCTACAGCCCATTCTAGACATAAAATATTTTTTTTCCTCACATCCAAGCAATAGGAATCGTAATAATTGTTTGATAAAAACACTCAATAATGGAAAAATTATCAACATGTCATCATCTGTTGGATCATAACCATATTAGAAAACAAGATAAGGTGGAAATGTATTTTTCAAATAATATAAAGTGATAAGAGATATTCATAAATAATGAATGAATTACATGTAACCTCAAATAAAAAATTTTTACCATAAAATAATAGTATGATATTAGTATGGACCCATGTCATAATCTAATGATATTATAAGATCATGGAATAAAAAATATGTGGAAATAAAATTAATTTTTTCATCATAAGCTTAAGTCCTAGATCACATCCATGAAAACAAAACACAATATTCTGATGAAAACTGGTTATACATCTTATTCAAGGCTTCCTTCCGAAAAACATTACAGATTATGCTAATGAAAACATCTTGTATACCAGATGGAATGTATCTCATGTGATGAAAACATTACCCATTTAATTGGATCTCTATGATGGAACACTATTAATATTCATAATATGTACATTAATATGTGTTATATGAGTTGAAACTAAACCATACATAAAGAATAAGGATGTTAGTACCCATGTGGAAGAAGTGGATTTAATAATCATATCATAAAGTAATACCATAGAATATATCAAAATTAGTAATTTGAGAATGATGAAACAAATAATTTTTATTCTCATATTTTATTAATGATGAAAATGGTTTTTAAATTTAATTTCTTTTATATAAAAAATATTAATATGTATAAAGGATATGCAAGAATAAAAAATGTACTGCACAGGGGATGTTTTTTTAAATAATATAATGGTTTCTAAAATAAATTTTTATACTATTTTTTTCATTAGATAATAATTAGACGCAGATTTACTATATTAAAAAAATATGGTTTTCAAATTTTATCCACGATTAAAATAATTTTATTGGTACGACAGTTGACATGTATTGAGTCATAGAGAAGTTCCATTAAGTTGGTTTTACATATACAAGAGAATTTAAAAGGGAACATTAAACATATATTATCTCTATTAATTAAAAATATAGGAAACTATATATAGGTTTTTGGAAAATTAATTCCAAATATGGAGTAAATACATGAGAATAAGAAAGAAAGAACAGATAAAAAATTGGAACAATTAACATGAAAGGATGAAGGGTGGTTCAGAATATCCCATACATCATCAGTATCATTAATTTTAAAAAATAATGTAAGATCATGAGAATGATTTCTAAATCCCTTATATTTTTGGAATTTAATAAAAAAAGAAATTATTTTCAAATACATACACTATTAAAAAAATCAAGGGGGAATACGATTCATATTGTCATGGAACAAAATTGAGATCAAAAAACATTACCTTATTTCCAAATTCATTTTACACATGTGCCTACTATCCTAGATAATAAAAATAATATTAAAAATATTTTTATGATACTTATTAATCAATATTTCATATGCTAAATTATATCTATTAAAATAGTTTAATAATTTACTATATATTATTTGTTATTTAGGCTTACTTGAGGATGTTTAGTCAATTTCTCTGTAAATATATCTGTATATTAACAATTATAAAACATATTGTAAAATAGATTCATAGAAACTAAAATTTAAATAACAAAATTTGTTATTATTCTATTAGCACAATATATATACATTTCATAGGATTCCAATATAGGCACAAATTAATTAACGGTCATTAATATGTTCATCTAATGAAGCTACAATTTACTGTAACTATTTATTATTAACATTAATTATTTATTGTAAAATATTATCATTTCATAATTTTAATTGTATCATAAATATCATTTTTATATATTAGAAAAATAGTTAATTTCATCCATGTTATGCATTAATGAAAAAATGAAATATCATATTCCCTTGAAAAGGTAGTATGCAAGAATGGAAACGAAACATTAATTTTCCAAAGAATGGGTTGTGTTATAAAAATAAAAGAATTTATTATTTAATTATATTATTCATGATAAAAAATAATATATTTATTAATTAAATAACTCTTTTGAATAATCCATGAAATGATTTTATAAAAATTAGAACCCATCATTCTTTTAGTAAGTAGTCGAAAAAAACCAATGACTTTTGATAAATTATAGAGACAATTATTTTATAAATGTGTATGATAATTCGAGTTGAGTAAAATTATAAAGATTAAAAGGAATAAAATTAAACTTATAGTGTTGTTGAAGGGTTGTGGATATAACCATTTTACAACTAGTGTGAAATAGAATTTTTGTAAATACATGGTACATCATAATTATTCATTGACACAATTCAATGTTAAATGGCTTTAAATGTTCTCCTTGATTGAGTGTAGAGGGTATTGAGTATAGAAGTAATAAACCATGAATTTTAACATGTTATAAATATTTTTTTGGTGTTATTTATCATTATATTTTTACACTTCACCTTTTTATTTCTTACCATGGTATCAAGTTTTTAAGAAAGTAATTATATGTTTATTAAAAAATATAATATATTCTGGTAAATGTGTAAGGTTTTTAGGGTTATCCATGATTTCGGAAAACGTCAATGGTAATTTGGAGATTTATACTTATAATCGATCTTTTTTAGTCTATATGAGAAATATATTATATTTAATGGTATTAAATGATGTTTAATTCTTTATGGTATGATATTGTGATCATGGTATATAGTGTAAAGGGAGTATGCGTCATGTAAACGACACATGTCATGCAATGTAAAATGTTGGTGTTATTACCAAAGGTTATGTGTTGTTTGGAATATGCAGATCATGTGTATTAATCTACATGTAATAGAATTACATTTCATTACAATCCCATGAGTTATAATTGTAGGGAACTACATGACCAATTCTGCATTCATTTGGCCACCACCACTTTGTTCTCAACATAGAACTCTTCCCTAGAAATTTTAGGAACCTCCAGTCGTTCCTGATCAATTTTTTCAATGTTTGATCATCATGGTTTTGTGTGGTGACTCTCTAGGATAGATAATCCTTTAACCTATTTATTTCCCTCATAGAGGTATCATTATATTGTGTTATTGGATCCATTGATCTATGATGATGTTACAGTTGATTATTTTCTAGATCTATCATGTGATCTTGTTCATGATGTCTATCCTATTTTATTTGTGGTGTGTCGGGTGTGCGCTCTTCGAAGTATGTTTTGATTTATAGACACTTCCATCTTTCTATTTTTTAATTCAATTATTGGATGTCCGTATTGATGCTGCAACTTTTTTATTGTTATTGTGTTTTTTTGTTGATTGAACTGTGTTATGGGTATATCCAACCCATGATTTGAGATTGGTTGGTCTCTCTTTATTCTATATTAGTGAACATAAATTCTCATGTTTTGAAAATAGTTTCATTAATGTAATTAAAGGATTGGTTGATTTTATTTGTTTTATAGAATTTGTTTTCATTGAAAGATGTTTTACTACATGTTTTTGGTTTTTGAAAAGGTGTATTATGTGTAAAATGTAATGGAATTTTATAATGGATTAAAAATATTGATTTCGAAAAATTGTATGAGGAATCTATTTATAAAATAGATCACATAAGAACCCATGGTTAAATAGGAGGAGGGTGTAGTAAAAGGCCATATCAATAATATTATTGTTCACTCAAGGGTGGTTCTTCTTCTCCCTATGATACGTTTTCTAGGGTTATGATTGAGAGTATATGGAGTTCAAATTATAGGGATTTACTATTCTCTATAGATTTGATTTAAATGTCTAGGGATATTTGGTGTATTTTATTGATTATTTTTAGGTATGAGTGTCCTATTTATCATACCCTTGAGGGATACTTGGAATGATGTTACATATGCCTTGGGTAAATCTGTTTTGATTGTACTTCCATGGTTTTGATATGATATGTGATGGATAGATTTGTTTTATTTGATAAATGTGTATGAAATTTTTTTAAACTGATTAGACATAATTATTTAGAAATGTGGAATAAGAAGAAATTATGTGGTTTCCCATGGTTTTGATATAAAAAATTTTAATTTATTACCATACCTTGATTTCTAAAAAGTAGAGCATGCATGTATTATTATATAGAGATTTGATATGGAAAACCTAGGTGGGATCCAACTGATCATGTTATCTCACACCCTTTTCACCACTTTTTCTAGTTTATAGACCATGTTATTTCATTTGATGCAAGGAAGAGAAAAGTATCCATAATAAAGTGGTGAGGGTTTCTATTAGTTGGGTTGGGTTAATGGTGGGAGGATTCATATGCTATCACATGGTGTAACTATTTTTGTTTCTTCATCTTTTTTAGTTGGAATTTTCTTTTAGAGACTGTTTTGTTACCATTTTAGTTGTATCACTTACATAATTCTCTATTTGTTGTGGAATATATAAACAAGTTATCATTCACATTATCTTCTTGTATATATGTATGTATAAATTTCATGATTCATTATTTATAGTTGATATAAAGCACTCCCTCTATTTTTTATTGATGCACTAATTCTTACGCATATTATGTGGGGATCCTGAAGACCCTTCTTTTATATGAAAATCAAGGTCTAGTACTAGATTGGTAGGGTATCTATGTATGTTTATTCAATGTTTGGTATCAGAGGTGTTATGTCATCTGGTGTCTTTGTCATGGTACGTTTGGTATAATGGATCTAGGAATTTTAGTTCTTGAGTGGACTATTTCTGTGATTACCAAGCCTTTTCATTCCATTATTAGACTCAAGTTACAATGAGATGTTGGTATGTGGGTCTAAAATTTGTAGTTCTTAATAATAATCATAGTTTTTACATATAGTGTTCTAGTTTTAAATAATATTATTATATTATGTAATCATTTATTTTGTTTTGATGTATAACAGTATGCCATTGATACAACGTAGAAGGGTTCTATTACAGGGTATAATAAATACTCCTTAAGGTAATATACATATAGACAATAATTTTATCAATTTTATAATTTAGGTAGTTCATATTTCATCTAGAATGTAACATAATTATACAATGCAATTGTTGATGTACATCCAAAAGTTATTGGAGAAATAGGATAATAACATGAGTTCTTATGAGAGATAATACATTCCATTAAGGGTAGGAATGAACCTTAAGTGGTACAATACTTTCTTGATAAGATCGATCATATTTTGAAATTTCATGACACACCTAATATTATCAAGGTGAAGTTTATTGAATTCAAACATGAGGGTCCTATAAATTGATTTTCAGTTTCCATAGTATAGGTTGATAGACATATAGTCTAGTATATTAAGGATTTCAAGTATTTATTCTTCCATTATTCTTGTCAATAGACACTGATTACGTAGAAATATACAGAGTTCATCTCTATGTATCAAAGAGAGAATTCTTTTAGGGAAACAAAAATCTATTTATGGATTTGGAATATATTATCAATAGATTAGTAAATATAGGTTTTTTTATTTAAAAGTACTTTTGTGAAATGTGTAAAATAGAAGTAATTAATAACTCACTAAATTAATAATTACAAGTATATTTAATATTAATTTATATTTATAATTTCCCTCACGATCACTATATAAGCTCTAAAAATTAGGTACGCTCTGTTGGAAATATTGGGTGGTGATTTCCATATCTTATACCTCAAAAAATATCCATTAGCCTTACCATTTAACAAATGTGATTTCTCTCTAATAGAAATATTTGGAGTTTGGATTGGTCATAGTATAGGGAACACCACACTGGAGCCACCACTATTCCAATCTCAGACAACAGGTAATCATAACGAAGAACTTCTCTACCCAATGAAATTAAATTCCATTGCCACCATATATATTATAATATGCTTAATTATTTTTAGGTTATATAATTTTATCAATATATTAAAAAAATTAAATTTAATAATTTTATTTTAAATTGTCACTATTTTTTTATTTCGGTGTTTCATGTAAAACAAATTACTTAACTAATTGTGTTTAACAAAAATAGAGGAATATTTGGTTATTATATTCTCCCCTTAAATATCAATTGAATTCCCAAAATTTTATTTTCATATTAAAAATTGAAATATATAATGGTTTCTAAAATATAGATATGAATTAGGATATAATTTTAGGACTGATATTAACCATACAAAATTATAAAAATATCTTTATCCCCAAAATTATATTAACCTTAATAGTTTATTTTTCTCCAACCATTTAATCCTAGAGTCTATTTTAATTCAATACGAGGTTGACAATTATAAAAAATACTTCTAAATATATTACATTATCATACATGTATGGATATTTAATAATATGATGATATAAAATGTGATCTCATTATTCAAAAATAATGTTCCCTCTAACTGCAGTGAACCAATATTTTTTCAATATCACAAAATATTTATCTAAGCGATAATAGGATTTTCACAAAGAATAGTTTTATAATTATAATTTTAGGATAAAATACTCATACAACTAAAATGCTTTGTTTAAAATCAATATCAATTCATAAAGATGATTATATTACTTCTATATCTATCATTATTGGAACAAAAATGTTTGTTGAATAAGATACAAATATTGTTCTTCTCGTTCTGGAGTGGATAAATTGTGTACCTCACACCAAATCTTTTCCATAACTCACATATTTTTTTATTTTTAAAGAATTTCCTTTCTTCCATTCTTTATATATGTTATAGATTTCTATCATTATTATTATAACATTGACTAGGTAACTGTCATGGATAATTACATTTTGACCAAAATTTATGACATTAAACTATTACATTCATTGTATCCAATGAGTTCTTCATTTTAATCAGAAATTGGTTGCTCTATTCCTTTATTTGAAATATATAAAATATTATCTAGTTTCTTGGATACATTCCCATAAGTTTTTCTTCAGATGTTTTTGTAACAAAGGGAATTAATCTTCTTTCCTTCAATATATGCATTACCTAAATTTCCATATGACATCATCCTTATATTTTTCTGGTCTAGGGAATTCAACTATATTAAAAAATTAATCATAATTTTTTATATATAGTTCATTATATCTTTAATAGTTCTCACTCTAACTCTTGTCCTGATATGTTTATTAGTGGTACAATCTCTTTTTTTCAATGGAACTAATCATTCACTTGTTTACATTAGGATTCATCCATTAAAAAAATGAAACGGGTTAATGTTATTGATGATAAAATAATTTTATCTTATAATTATATTAAATTTTATCATAAAAAATCAATTTTGAACATTCATATTCTTATAAACCATCACATTACCTTGTAGTTAAAAATAAATCACTCTGGGTTCAATCTTAGTTTATCATGCTATTTTTACATATAATTCTTAACCTAAATCCTAGCATAATAAATAATTTATAATGTCTTCTAAATATAACATAATTTGAAAAATTATATCCCATTAGAGTGTAAATCGTGTTTTATGGTATTAGTATTACTTGTCATGCCCTAGGTGAGGATTAATTAAACACTCAACTAATATATTTCATCGTGATTACCAATAGGTGCATCATTTAAATAGCAACATCCACATTATAGTAATGATATTGGGATTTTATTTATCGAATACCATATACATTATATTTATCAAAAGAATAGTACATATTCTTAAACTTAGACTTGTCCTATAGATTTATCCCTTGGGTTTTCACTAAATTTCTCTCATACTATAGTCAATATATATATATTAGTCCTTAAAATTAATTAACCCCACCATTGATACAAATTATTAACATCTCAATCTATACAGATCATTATTTTTCTTAATTAATAAATATTAAAAATTACGTCTCACAATAATGTTAAAAATTAAGTCTCACAATAATCTCCAATAACATGTTGAAACATTTGGTTTTGTGTATTTGAGGGATTTTTTATAGAAAACAACTTTTTGAAAAACATGCAGAAATTTCATCATAATAAGACATTCCTAATATCCCTTCTAGATGTAATTTATGTTATAATAATCTCCACAACAAGGGGAAAAGAACCATTTGGAAGGGGTGATCAAAAAAACCCAGTAAGTGATGTCATAACGGTTTGGATAATAAGAATATAAGAAAAGTTTATTAAATAGAAATTTATTTTTTAAAAACATAGAATAATAAGTTTTATTCATATATCATGAATGAAAAGCATGAAATCAAAAAATAAAAAGCATGTATCTTAACATAAGAGTTTGAGACAAGCATAAAAACATGGATTGAGTAAATTATATAATAAGATTATAGAGTTTTAAATATGTGGATACCGTATAAAAATATTACATCATAATCAGAAATCAAGGAACTATGCCATGGCAACATTAATTAATAAACATAGGCAACCCGCCTATACATCAATGTTAATGATTTCTTCAAAGACAACATAACACATTGTTTATATGCTATCCTCATGTATACCAAATTCAATGTATATCTTGTGATGAAATGTTACCTTGTCCATTGTATCACTATCAAGGCACACCATTCATATTTATAACATGTACATACATAAATATTCCATGAGATGAAAAAAAACCTATAGATAAATCATAAGCATGATAATACCCCAGAGAATGAAGTGGATGTAGTAATATTTTCTCAAATTATAAAGAAAGGATATATCAAATTTTTTCCTTACTGAATAAGGAATTAAATCATATTGTATTGTAATATTTTAATAAAGTGTCATATGTATTTAAAATTAAGTCTTAATGTTTAAAAATTCTGAACAGGTATATGGGAGATGTATGAACAAAAATGAAATTCCAAGGTGATGGTTTTTTTAAATTTGAAATAGATCAATTAAATAAGTAATGTTATTATTATCATTATTTAGACCATAATTAGATCATGGGGGTTTTACATTAAATAATGAGGGTTGTCATTAGTTTTCCATGGTTGAAATAAGTAGATGATGGTGTAACTTAAAATGAAGTAAAACATATGGATGTTCCCGTATATTGGTTTCTAATTAAATGTATAATTCTATAGGGAACATAAAAAATGTTTTCACCATAATAATGAAGTATATTAAAATCATTGTGCATATTTAAGCAACTTATATATTTAATATAGAAGAAATACATGATAGTTATCTGTAGAAAGGGGAGAAAAACCATTAGAATGTGTAACATTAACGTAATGAGGGTGGTTTAAAAGATCCTATAAAACATATTTAACTTTAGAATCAATAAAAAATATTAATGTCAGAACATGAGATTTATATATATAAATATCCATTAAATTTCAATATTGTTATGACTAAAAAATCATTGTCTAAAACATGAACTACAAAAAGAAACAAGAGGAGAATAAGATTCATATCTCAATGAAACAAAATTGAGATCAAAATCATTTACCTTTTGTCCTAATTCATTCCACACCTTCACCCATAATCATAGATAATAAAATAATGTTTATTAAAATATCTATTAATTTCATTATTAAATTAAATTTCATATTATATGGCCAATCGTTCAAAATATGTAATTAATTTAATATATAGTATTTTTTATTATCACTTACCTCAGGGTGTTAGGTAAATTTCTCCATGAATGTCATGCTATGTTGACCATTATCAATCCTGTGGTAAAATAGATTCACAGTCTCTAAATATTCATATGTTTATGTAATTTATTATAATATTAGAACAATATATATATACTAATAAGTTTCTAATATAGAATCAAATTATGAAATGTTCCTTGATATGTTCATTTAATGTGGTGAATATTTACTATAAACATTTATTTTTAGTATTATTTATAAATATTAAAATATAATTATTCTATAATATTTATGGTATGATATATATAATTTATATATATTAAAATAAAAGTGATATCATCCATGTTATGAGGTATTGAGAAAATAATATGTCATTCCCTGGAAAAATTAGAATACACATACACGAATGACACATTATTTTTCCATAAAATTGGACGGGTTATAAAAATAAAACAAGTTATCATTAAATTATTGTATTAATGTTAAAAATAAATTATTCTTCAATTAAATAAATATATTTAATCATCAATGTGATGAGTTTATAAAAAATAGAACCCACTGTTCATAGAAGAAGTATTCTACACAAATAAAGGGCTTCAATTAACATATGGGGGCCATTATCTTGCAGATAGATAACATAATTCAAGAGGACATAAATTATTAAGATTATAATGAATAAAAAAACTAATATTGATTTTCAATGGTTATTGAGATTCCCATATTATAAGTGATGTAAAATGAAAAATGTGTAACTGTTAATTACATCACAATGAATACATTTGAAAATTCAAAGGTCAATAGTTCCAAAAGTGGTACATAATTGAGTGTAATAGGTTTGGGGTCTATAAATCATAAAACATGCATTTGGACATGAATTTTAAACGTATTTTGAGAAATTTTTCATTTTATTTTTAAACTATGCCATTTTTAACTAGGTAACTAGTTTCTAAATATGTAACTTATGTTTTATTAAAACATATAATATAAAAATGTATTACCCCATTACTATTTTTAGGAAATTATATTCTAATTACTTATTTTGCCATAATTTTTTGCATCATGGGACTCTTGAGGTTTGATATTAGGTGCTGGGGTGAATAAAATAGTCATCAGGAATTTATGTTTTTGTAAATTAATTGAGAATAAGTATAAATGTGTAATGGATTTGATGGTTTCTCTCTTCTTCCAGAGAACGTAAATGATGTTTTGTAGTTTTCTACTAAAAAATAAACTATTTGGAGTCTTTGGGAGAAATAGAATTCGTTTAATGATATTATAGGACATATAGTTCATTCTGAGTAGGTACTATAAACCAGGTACATAGTGTGAATAGAGTATAAGTTGTGTAAAAGATTCACATCATGTAATTGTAAATGTAATTTTTTTTAAAGGTGATGGGCTATTTGGTATATATGGACACAATGTATTACACAATGTGTTAGGGTTTTACAACCCATGTATGTCTATAGAGTTTTTCATTTTGAAGTGTTTCATAGTTGATTCTTCTATCATTCCACCATAGTAACAATTCTCTTGACCAGGATCTATCCCAGAGAAATTTCGGGAACCTTCACTGCTTCTAGATCAATTCCTTTGATATTTATCATAAAGGTTGGTTTAATTGACTCTCCTAGTAAGATACTTGTTCTAAATCTTTATTTACGTTGATTTTCGTATCAATGTTAGGTTTTCTCATCGGATATATTGATCTAGGATTATGTTTCTCTTGATTCCATTCTAGATCTGTTAATTGATATTTTTATGGGGTCCAATCATTGGTTTCTTGTAGTGTTGATAGTGTGAGTTCATTGAGGTATGTTGTTATTTTTAATTTATTCCTTCTGTTTTTTTAATCAATTTGGAGATCTGGGGATTGTTTTAGGGATTCTCTTGTTTCTTTTGTTATCTTATTGAAGTTGGATCACTATAGCATGTGTGTGTGGACCATGTTTTAAGGTAGGTGGATTCCCTTTATCCCATGTTGGTCAATTAAATTTCTCTAGTTTTAATAAATTTTTTTATAAATGATATGGAATTATTGATGGATTGGAATTGTCTTTGTGGAAATTGTTTTTTGATAATATTTGGGGTTTCCCTTGTTTAGGTAAATGAAAATGTGTATTCAATTTATTGTGGAATATATTTTTGAAATGGTTTCCAATGAATGTTTATTGTGAAAATTTTTAATGAATTTGTTTAGAAAATTTATCCCATTGGAATCATTGAGTAATTAACTGGAATTTGTATTAATAATTTTCATCCAATTTTAGTGGGTTCTTTTATGAGGTCTTCCTCTTCTCCTTATGCCTATTGTTTGAGGGACATGATACTCATTTTTAGAATTTCACTTGATGAGGTATTCCTATTCTCTATGTATTCTAAGAATATTTCTATAGACATTATTTTTGTGTGATTTTATCTTATTAGGTATGAATGTCCCATTTATCCTATCATAGTGATACTTGGTGTGATGTAACATGTTCTTTGTCTTATACAGTTTTGATTATGCTCTCCTTGATTTGATATGGTATGTGATATATGATTTGGTTTGATTTTGATTATATGAATTGATATATGAATATAAAACTCATTAAAATAGATTATCCAACATTATTTGGAAATGTGGAAAAAGGGGAAACTAAATTGCTTTCATTGATGTTGGTATAGAATTTTTAAACTGATAATAAAGAATTGTTTCCTAGAAATCCTAGAATACTTGGATTATTGTAAAGAGGATAGATATGGATCACAATGTTGGGATCCTACAATGATTTCGAATATCAGACCCTTCACGCCCATTATGTGGTGCATATACCTTTTTATATCTTTTGATGTAGGGAAATGCCTTTTTCCATAATGATCTTCTATGGTTTTCTATCAATTAGGTTGGGTAGCTGGTTGTGAGATAGTGGGAGGTTTTAAATGACATCACATGTAGTATATAGTTTATTTATTACTTCCTTTAAATTTGAATTTTCTCCTATATATTATTTTTATCAATTTAGTTGTATCAATTCCATCTTTCCCAATTTATTATGGCATATATATTAATATTTTCTTCCATAGTATTTTTTGTATAGGTAAATATGGTATTTTATCTATTGATTAAGGGAAATGAGTCCCTCAATTTTTTTTGTCAATGTAAAAACCCGGAAATTCCATGAAGTTTTTTTTCTTAAATATATGGGAATTTTACGATTCCGCAGTTTTTGACGGCGCATGATTTCGAGGCCCGGTGTGCTTGGAATCAATTTCGGATTTTTTGGATAATCTTAAGTTAATGATGGTAAGAAGTTTTCCTAAAAAAAGTAGAATAACTCTTAGATGGTAACTTGGATCATAAATCTGAGGGCACTGTTGTACTCAGGATGGCGTGTTTACCATAGGCATGACTTATGTTAAGTCAGCGCGGGCCTCCTATGTGAAATCCCAAAAATGGCATAACCGTAACTAATATAAGTAAATAAATTATTTTATTTTTCAAATACTTATAACTCACAAACTATAGCTCAGATATAAAATCTGATACCACCACTAAACTCGTGTGATAATGCTTTATTTAAGCTGATACTAACTTTGGCCAGCACGGGCCACGAGAAAAAGTTAGTTTTTGGCCACAACTAAAATAATTATGCGACAAATATTTTATTGTATAATTTATAACTTCTAAACGGTAACATAGATTGAAAATATAAGAGTACCATTGGGTTTTTTGCAGAGTTTTTCACTTTGGAAGAGCCTAACCTTAACCACAGTGAGTCGAGGGTGACTGATAATATTTTTCCGAACATTTTTTCAGGAACGTTCTGTAAACGCGTGAGCGGAGTTTTGTAACATTTGAACCGGTGCTCGGAATTGAAGTTCGAGGACACCATTGAACATACAACGTTGATATTCAGTTATGAAAACAATCACCTCAATGGAAGTTGGTCGAGGGTGAAAGAGAGTTTTTGGGTTTATTATGGAAATAATAAAATAAAATAAACACATTTTTTATTTTATTTTATCTGTTATAACCAATCCTTATGGATGTTTGAAGTGGGGACCACCACACCATAACCTCCCATGAGAAGATATGGTTGTGAGGACCACCCGAATCATAACCGAACATGAGAGGTTATGGTGTTTTGTGTAACACCCTGAGCTTCCACAATACGCTTCTCATTCAATAATGCAATAGCTTTCATTGTATGCAACTTCGAGTTCTAAAACACTATAACTAATCATAGTAGCCTCTATGAATAGTAATAACCTCTTTTTAAAATTATAGAAATTTTATATTTCAAAATGGACTTCATTTTTGGATTTGGAATATCAATTATAGCTTAGGGTGAAATTTTGGCATTGTTCTGAAAAACTTCAATTTTTGATGAATAGTGAAACCACTAAGTGGTAGTTAAATAACTGATTTTTCGTTTAAATGAAATATTACCACTTCTGTGATTTGATTTTCAAAAATCTGACATACATGGTTGTCATTAAGAAGTAAAATTTGGTTCAATGAGATTAAAATAATTTTTGGTGAATAGTAACTTTTAAGTTCTTAATGGCGATTAGAGGTAATTAGTATAGTTTAAGTTAAAAATAATGTTTTAATAATACGATATGAGCTTGAAACATGTCCTACCCTCATTGGATGTGTCATGGACGACCAAGACAATCCATGGGTCAACTTGGGGACCCCATGGAGCCACATTAGTCAGAAAATGACATAAATACCTTTTATTTAATGTTAAAGTAAAAAATGACACAAACATGAAATGTTTTACTAAAACAATTTTTACATGGGGTTATACAAGTCATATTTTTTACTATAAATAGTAATTAGAAAGATAAAACGATTTCCTACAACATATTTGTTTTTTAATAATTTTTAGACATTATATAAATTAAATTATTTATGGCATCATTATGATGCAGCGATTACCTCATTATTTAACGATTTTAATAAAATGAACATATAATGTACAATACAAGGCTTACACTTGTCCAAAGACTATTGGATGGGTAGATTTCGAACCCTTATCACCTTATCCACGAATTATATAAGTGTGAGACCTTTAGAATCCGAAAAGCATTGTATAATAATGTAAAATTTCCTTACTTTCCAAGAGTGCCCCTCCTCTCCACTTATAAAAGGCCCCCACCTCTACCACCTCATTCACACATTCCAGCCATTTGGCTTGGCCAACCTCTGCCCCAATACTCTCCCAAATTCCCCCTCTTACTCCTAGAAGCCTCACTTAGGGAATAACTCTCTCCATTGAAGACTTTGGCTCAAATCAAAAAGAGTTACCCGGTTTTGAGGTAATGTATTCTCTAATGTTGTTTTGTTTTATTTTTCATCTCCAACCCCCTAAAAACTTTTTATTAATTTCTTTTGTAACAACACCAGTATCCTAAATATACTAGGATGTTGTTATAAGAAGGATTCGAGCTACACTTACACACACCTACATCTAATGGTTAAAGAACATACAGTTTCTGTGGATGGAGAATTTCTGCCTCACGAAACGATGATTGTTCAACACTCATATAACACCTTCAAAGGTGGACATTAAGATGTCACTATATTTATATAGGATATATAATATGTTTATGTTTTACTTATGCTTCTGTATTTCTCATTTATGTCATACTTTATGATTTCCATTATGGGTAAACGTGATAATTTCATTTTAGGAAGTGCGGACTACCGCCCCCTCAAAGTGATGGGAATCGTTAATGCCATATGTGGGATGTATAAAGGATGGAGTAAATGATATTATATATGATATTATAATAGAACTATATTATACCTTTATATAATTATGATTTCATTCCATTAAATATGAAATAGAAATGAAAGTAGCGTTCATGCGTACGTACGGCTTACCGTCTCCATGAACGGAGAATTTCATTTCTTACCTCTAAATGTTATATAATATTATAAATACATGTATATACTGGATATATATGATATATATGATATCAAAATAATGAACATAATTTTGGATATAATGGATATATCACCACATGAACAACTTGTAATTATTAGAATTTTATTTTTGACTCAAGTACCTAAGATCGACAAAATGACCGTTATAAACATAAATAATTACATAATGTTCATAACATGGTAATAAGGGATATAAAAGTAATAATGAACATGAAAAAGGTTCTTAAATAAATATAAATTAACTCTAGTTTATTATTCAGGAGGTTAAAGAACGGTCGAGTCAGGACAGGACGCAAGGTAAGGGAACTTCTTAACCCAATTTCTATTCTTTGCGTTAATCTCCTACTTTAAAATTATGTCTTGATATTATTATGTCCTATTTTGTATTTTTACGTTCCTTATGTGTACCTATAGTGAATACACATAATAGATCTATTTTATTTTAAAAATGATCTTTTAAGGACTTCGTCTCAATCTCCTTTCATTGAGGCATATTTGGTTTTATAAACAATTTTCTTTTATACGGTGTATAAACCAATTTGACTTTTACATTTATTCAAAAGGAATCTTTTTATACGAATCGTTTTACTAAATGAAAAATAGGGGAATTTTTTTCATTCCGTACATATGCAGCGACAATGACTTCTCTGCCGCCGTAACCATTATTTGAGTTTTGGCTTCATCTAAAAGCCATCACTTTTTTTTAATGAAAAATAAATAAAAAGTTTTAACTTTATTTTATTTTGGTATTGAAATGGTTTTGAAAGTGTTTTTATTATATCAATGTGTAGTATTGAAATCTTGTGATTGATATGTGGAAATGTTATGTTTCCTTTATGCATGTTTTATGTGATATGATTATGTTATGGTTTATGATATGTTTAAACCCATTCATATGAGGAATGCATTGGACTTAGTAAGTGACGGGAGGAGTCCGCTATAGCTCCTCGATGCATCGGCAGGTCTCCTGAGAAAAACTAGTGTCTTGGCACACGGCCTTGACAAAATCTTATTTTTGGTCTTGGCACAAGGCCTTGACTACGTGATTATGATAGTATGGCATTATGCATTCTATCATTATGAAAGTGGTTATTGATATTGCATGTGATTATTCGACCAGTAGAATATCCATGTGAAGAAGTAAATGGCATTATCTCATTTTACTTTTTCCATATTATGTTGATGTTCAAGTTTAAAAGGCTTTTTTTAGTCATACATTGCCTTAAATGTTTATGTTTATTTATGAAAGCTTCTAAAATATTGTTATCCTTACTGAGCATCTGATCTCACCCCTTTCAATGTTTTAATATTTTCCAGGATGTGAAGAAGTATTTTATTAATGACCTGCAGGGATAGTCAGAAGAGGATATGAGTGTGGACTATGAAGACATTGTTATTAGTTTTTCACTTTATGATGTAATGTAAGACTTATGAATGTATCTAGTGTTTCAAAGGCTACTAAACTAATCGGTCTTTCGAGACTTGATCTTTTGTGATTATGCCAATGTTACGAAGTAATGCACCGACTCTGGGTTGCTGGGGTCAGGGCGTTACAGTTGGTATCAGAGGCAGTTTAGTACTAACCTTGGAAGCTAGATTTAGATAAACTCTGATTAGAGCACATAGCCCGAAGATAGAATTTAAGGATTAGTATAGAAGAACATCCTAAAATTTTGGTATTATAGAGATTTTGTGAGTTTTCCGAGCAACACATCCCTGTCTGGATACGAGCAGGTAGAGGCGGCTCTGGCACAAATGTACCTAGGGGTAAAACCCGAAAACACCGCTTTGAGCTAGACTCGAACGGGAACTGGTGCACAACAACGGGCCTTGCTGCACTCTTGGTTACGACACTCCCGGGGGATATTCTTAGGATAATTCTCATTTTCATTACAACCCACTATGAAGGGTTATGATTATATACTTCCTCAAAGAAAACATTCCTTTTTATGATTATGGATTATATCCATAAATAGTTCAATTTATGTAATGTGTTTTACAAATATGGAATTATGTATTTTAATTCATAAACTAATCTAGTTTATGCCATTGTTTAGAAATGGCTCCTAGTGGAAGGAATGGAAACTGTATCAATGCACGCACTCCGTGTAGTGATTTATCTCCTACACAAGATAATTATTGTGGATCTGGAGATACAACTGGTGCTGATCAACTTATTACCATACTGGGACAGCTCACTCAGGTTATGAATAATAACCTTACTCGTATGGAGAACCCTGATCCGCAACGTGGAGAATCAATGTTAGACTGCTTCATGAGGCAACAACCACCAACATTTAATGGGGGTAGAAATCCGTTAGTAGCTGAGAAATGGATAAACTCCTTAGAGAAAATATTCCACACCTTGGGGAGTAGTGAAAGGGAGAAGGTTATCATGGCAGTTTACTGCCTCACTGGAGATGCCAATCAATGGTGGTCCTTGATTCAAAATACAAAGGAAGATGATGACGTATCGAATATGGAATGGAGGGAGTTAAAGAGCTTTTCTTATAAAAATACTTTTCTCATGACCATCGAGCAGATATGGAAAGGCAATTTCTGAGTCTGAGACAAAAGAAGGATGAGAATGTCACAAAGTATGAGGCCAACATTACATGGATGGCGAGGTATGCTGTAGATTATATGCGTAACCCAAGAGGTAATATTTATCGTTTCTTTGATGGGTTAAAACCATATCTCTGTAGTGCTTTAGTATCACAATCTTTCTCAACATACGCAGATATTGTATCATGTGCTATCAAGACAGAAAAGGAATTATCTAAGTCTTATGACAACAATGTAAAGCAAGAGAAGAATAGAACGGTGTGACAAGAGACAGATAAAGAGAAAAAGGGAAAGAAGGATTTTCCATTATGTGATAATTGTGGGAAGAATCACCCTGGTAATTGCCTAAAAGGAATGGGAGTTTGTTATAAATGTGGAGAAAATGGTCACCAGGCGCGTGATTGCAAGGGAAAGAAAGAGGCTATCAATGATGAATGCTACAATTGTAGGGAAATGAGGCATTATGCAAATGAATGTCCTAAGCGTCAGGGAAACTGAACTCAGAAAAGGCCAAGGGATCAAGGACATTCTTATGCTGTTACTACAGTTGAAGTGGAATAATTAATGTATAGGTGCTTTTGGACTCATGGATTATATTCTAGTTATTAGAATAATGTGATATATATATAAGGATTGTTCTGCAGTACTTGATGCTTCAGTAATGTTTTAATATGATGGAGGTAATCATATTTTTAGTATGTGACAATAAAAGAAACTTTACTTTGTTTGGGGAATCAGATAAATTGATTTTGGAATTAAGAGACCTTTTAGAGAAAGTATGGACAGAGGTATTTTGGATAACTATAAAGTTTGGAGTGGATTAAGTTGATCTTTAGATAGTATTGTTAAATGTTAAAAAATTTATGAAGATTATTTTTGGAATATTATAATACTATAGTTTTAGGAAAAGGACAACCTGTAGGGTGGGGCATAACCGTTGCGTCGGACAAAGCTACAGGAATCGAACCCACAACCATAGTGCGACAGACCTTTATTTCCTACCACTAGCCTACAGGAAGTCCCTGGTTATTACAAAATAATTTTACAAATCTAAATGGTATGTGTTAACATTTGGAACCTTATACAATTAGGATAAGTATAATATTTTTGAGTTCTATTATCTTTTTGAGTGAAAGATGAGTTGAAGGTTGAAACTCTTATTGTGAAGCATAAATATATATATACCTATCTTTTATTCAATGAATAAATTAATTCTTAAACTTTAGTAAAGGGATATTAAAAAAAATTTGTTATCCTAATACCTTATGTCTTGTTGAACAGATGATATTTTAAATCAACATAGATTGAAGGATTTGAGGCCCTCAATTTGACAGTTGATTGTGATTGATGACCTCAATCACTCCCTACAAATATTTACATTTTTCCTCCAATTATATGTCTCTAATTTCCACCAATGTTCTCCTAATCGAGATCATAATTGGGTGGTGACTTTTTCATTTACCTTTCCCTCTTATTAAGGCTAAATTTTATTAATCTTATTTCTAATGTGTGTTTTCCACAAAGGTATTTTCTATTTTCAACCTTTTATTTTCCAAGAAAAAATTCAAATTGCGAGGACTCAATTTATTGAAGGAGGTGAGAATGTAACATCCCGAGCTTCCACAATACGCTTCTCATTCAATAATGCAATAACTTGCATTGTACGCAACTTCGAGTTCTAAAACACCGCGACTAATCATAGTAACCGTTATGAATAGTAATAACCACTTTTTAAAATTATAGAAATTTTTTATTTTAAAATGGACTTAATTTTTGGATTCGGAATATCAATTATAGCTTAGGGTGAAATTTTGGAATTGTTCTGAAAAACTTCAATTTTTGATGAATAGTGAAACCACTAAGTGGTAGTTAAATAACTGATTTTTCATTTAAATGAAATATTACCACTTATGTGATTTTATTTTCAAAAATCCGACATAAATGGTTGTCATTAAGAAGTAAAATGTGGTTCAATGAGATTAAAATAATTTTTGGTGAATAGTAACTTTTAAGTTCATAATCGCGATTAGAGGTAATTAGTGTAGTTTAAGGTAAAAATAATGTTTTAATAATACGAGATGAGTGTGACACATGTCCTACCTTCATTTTATGTGCCATGGACGACCAAGACAATCCATGGGTCAACTTGGGGACCACATGGAGCCACATTAGTTAGAAAATTACATAAATACCTTTTATTTAATGTTAAAGTAAAAAATGACACAAACATGAAATGTTTTACTAAAACAATTTTTACATGGGGTTATACAAGTTATATTTTTGACTATAAATAGTCATTGGAAAGATAAAACGATTTCATACAACATAGTATTTTTTTAATAATTTTTAGACATTAAATAAAGTAATTATTTATGACATCATTATGATGCAGCGATGACCTCATTATTTAAAGATTTTAATAAAATGAAAAGATAATGTACAATCCAAGGCATAAACTTGTCCAAACACTATTTTATGGGTATATTTCGAACCCTTATCACCTTAGCCACGAATTATATAAGTGTGGGTCCTTTAGAATCCGAAAATCATTGTATAATAATGTAAAAGTTTATTACATTCCAAGAGTGCCCCTCCTCTCCACTTATAAAAGGCCACCACCTCTACCACCTCATTCACACTTTCAAGCCATTTGGATCGGCCAAACTCTTCCCAAATACTCTCCCAACTTCCCCCTATTACTCCTAGAAGCCTCAATTTGGGCAGAACTCTTCCCAAGGAAGCCTTTGGCTCAAATCAAAAAGAGTTACCCGATTTTGAGGTAATGTCTTCTCTAATGTTGTTTTGTTTTATTTTTCTTCTCCAACCCCCTAAACTCTTTTTATTAATTTGTTTTGTAACAAAAACAGTATCCTAAATATACTAGGATGTTTTTATAAGAAGTATTCGAGCTACACTTACACACACCTACATCTAATGGTTAAATTATATACGGTTTCTATGGATGGTGAATTTCTGCCTCATGAAATGATGATTGTTCAACACTCATATAACACCTTCAAAGGTGGCCATTAAGATGTCACTATATTTATATAGGATATATAATATGTTTATTTTTTACTTATGCTTCTGTATTTCTCATTTATGTCATACCTTATGATTTCCATTATGGGTAAACGCGATAATTTCATTTTAGGAAGTGCGGACTACCGCCCCCTCAAAGTGATGTGAATCGTTAATGCCATATGTGGGATGTATAAAGGATGGAGTAAATGATATTATATATTATATTATACTGGAACTATATTATACATTTATATAATTATGATTTCATTATATTAAATACGAAATAGAAATGAAAGTAGCGTTCATGCATACGTACGATTTACCGTCTCCATTAATGGTGAATTTCATTTCTTACCTCTAAATGTTATGTAATATTATAAATACATGTATATACTAGATATATATGATATATATGATATCAACATCATGAACATAATTCTGGATATAATGGATATATCACCACATGAAAAACTTGTAATTATAAGAATTTTATTTTTGACTCAAGTACCTAAGATCGACAAAATGACCATTATAAACTTAAATAATTACATAATTTTCATAACATGGTAATAAGGGATATAAAAGGAATAATTAACATTAAAAATGTTCTTATGTAAATATAAATTAACTCTAGTTTATTATTCAGGAGGTTAAAGAATGGTCGAGTCAGGACAGGACGCAAGGTAAGGGAACTTCTTAACCCAATTTCTATTCTTTGGGTTAATCTCCTATTTTCAAATTATGTCATGATATTATTATGTCCTATTTTGTATTTTTACTTTTTTTATGTGTACCTATAGTGAATACACATAATAGATCTATTTTATTTTAAAAATGATCTTTTAAGGACTTCGTCTCAATCTCCTTTCATTGAGGCATATTTGGTTTTATACACAATTTTCTTTTATACGGTGTATAAACCCCTTTGAATTTTACATTTATTCAAAAGGAATATTTTTATACGAAGAGTTTTACTAAATGACAAAAAGGGGAATTTTTTTCTTTTCTTACATATGCGGCGACAATGACTTATCCGCCACTGTGACAATTATTTGAGTTTCAGCTTCCTCTAGAAGCCATCACTTTTTTTTAATGAAAAATAAATACAAAGTTTTAACTTTCTTTTATTTTGGTATCGAAAATGGTTTTGAAAGAGTTTTTATTATATCAATGTGTTGTATTGAAATCTTGTGATTGAAATGTGGAAATGTTATGTTCCCTTTATGCATGTTTTATGTGATACGATTATGTTATGGTTTATGATATGTTTAAACCCGTTCATATGAGAAATGCATTGGACTTAGTAAGTGGCGGGTGGAGCCCGCTATAACTCCTCGATGCATCGGCAGGTCTCATGAGACAAACTAGTGTCTTGGCATGAGGCCTTAACAAAATCTTATTTTTGGTCTTGGCACGAGGCCTTGACTACATGGTTATGATAGTCTGGCATTATGCATTCCATCATTATGAAAGTGGTTATTGATATTGCATGTGATTATTCGACCAGTAGAATATCCATGTGAAGAAGTAAATGGCATTATCTCATTTTACTTTTTCCATATTATGTTGATGTTCAAGTTTAAAAGTCTATTGTTTTTTTTATACATTGCCTTAAATGTTTATGTTTATTTATGAAAGCTTCTGCAATATTTTTATCCTTACTGAGCATCTGAGCTCACCCCTTTCAATATTTTAATATTTTCCAGGATGTGAAGAAGTATTTTATGAATGACCTACAGGGATAGTCAGAAGAGGATATGATTGTGGACTATGAAGACTTTGTTATTAGTTTTTCACTTTATGATGTAATGTAAGACTTATGAATGTATCTAGTTTTTCCAAGGCTACTAAACTAATCGGTCTTTCGAGACTTGATCTTTTGTGATCATGCCAATGTTACGAAGTAATGCACCGACTCTGGGTAGCTAGGATAGGGGCATTACAGTTGGTATCAAAGGAAGTTTAGTACTAACCTTGGAAGCTAGATATAGATAAACTCTGAATAGAGCACATTGCCCGAAGATAGAATTTAAGGATTAGTATATAAGAACTTCCTAGAATTTTGGTATTATAGAGATTTTGTGAGTTTTCTGAGCAATACATCCCTGTCTGGATACAAGCAGGTAGAGGCGGCTCTGGAACAGATGTACCTAGGGGTAAAACCCGAAAACACCGCTTTGAGCTAGACTCGAACGGGAACTGGTGCATGACAACGGGCCTTGCTGCACTCTTGGTTACGACACTCCCGGGGGATATGCTTAGGATAATTCTCATTTTCTTTACAAACCACTATGAAGGGTTATGATTATATACTTCCTCAAAGAAAACATTCCTTTTTATGATAATGGATTATATCCATAAATAGTTCTATTTATGTAAAGTGTTGTACAAATATGGAATTATGTATTTTAATTCATAAACTAATCTAGTTTATGCCATTGTTTAGAAATGGCGCATAGTGGAAGGAATGGAAACCGTATCAATGCACGCACTCCGTGTAGGGATTTCCCTCCTACTCAAGATAATTATTGTGGATCTGGAGATACAACTGGTGCTGATCAACTTATTACCGTACTGGGACAACTCACTCAGGTTATGAATAATAACCTTACTCGTATGGAGCACCCTAATCCGCAACGTGGAGAATCAATGTCTGACCGCTTCATGAGGCAACAACCACCAACATTTAATGGGGGTTCAAATCTGTTAGTAGATGAGCAATGGATAAAATCCTTAGAGAAAATATTCCACGCCTTGGGGAGTAGCGAAAGGGAGAAGGTTATCATGGCAGTTTACCGCCTAACTGGAGATGCCAATCAATGGTGGTCATTGATTCAAAATACAAAGGAATAGGATGACATATCGAATATGGAATGGAGGGAGTTCAAAGAGCTTTTATTAGAAAAATACTTTCCTCATGACCATCGAGCAAATATAGAAAGGCAATTTCTGAGTCTGAGACAATAGGAGGATGAGAATGTCACAAAGTATGGGGCCAACTGTACAAAGTTGGTGAGGTATGCTGCAGATTATATACGTAACCCAAGAGGTAAGATTGATCGTTTATTTGATGGGTTAAAACCATTTCTCCGTAGAGTTTTAGTATCACAATCCTTCTCAACATACGAAGATATTGTCTCATGTGCTATCAAGACAGAAAATGAATTTTCTAAGTCTTATGACAACAAAGTAAAGCAAGAGAAGAAGAGAACGGTGGAACAAGAGACAGATAAAGGGAAAAAGGGAAAGAAGGATTTTCCATTACGAGATAATTGTGGGAAGAATCACCCTGGTACTTTCCTAAAAGGAATGGGAGTTTGTTATAAATGTGGAGAAAAAGGTCACCAGGCGCGTGATTGCAAGGTAAAGAAAGAGGCTATCAATGTTGAATGCTACAATTATGGGGAAATGGGGCATTATGAAAATGAATGTCCTAAGAGTCAGGGAAACTTACCTCAGAAAAGGCCAAGGGATCAAGGACAATCTTATGCTGTTACTACAGTTGAAGTGGAATAATTAATGTATTGGTGCTTTTGGACTCATGGATTATATTCTGGTTATTAGAATAATGTGATATATATATAAGGATTGTACTGCAGTACTTGTTGTTTCAGTAAGGTTTTAATATGATGAAGGTAATAATATTTTTAGTATGTAACAATTAGAGAAACTTTACATTGTTTGGGGAATCTGATAAATTGATTTTGGAATTAAGATACCTTTTATAGAAAGTCTGGATAGAGGTATTTTGGATAACTATAAAGGTTGGAGTTGATTAAGTTGATCTTTGGATAGTATTGTTAAAGGTTAAAAAATTTATGAAGATTATTTTTGGAATATTATAATACTATAGTTTTAGGAAAAGGACAACCTGCAGGGTGGGACATAACCGTCGCGTCAGACAAAGCTGCAGGAATCGAACCCACAACCATAGTGCGACAGGACATTATTTCCTACCACTAGCCTACAGGAAGTCCCTAGTTATTACAAAATAATTTTACTAATCTAAATGTTATGTGTTAACATTTGGAACCTTATACAATTAGGATAAGTATAATATTTTCGAGTTCTATTATCTTTTTGAGTGAAAGATGAGTTGAAGATTGAAACTCTAATTGTCAAGCATAAATATATATATAACTATCTCTTATTCAATGAATAAATTAATTCTTACACTTTAGTAAAGGGATATTAAAACAAAAAAATGTGTTATCCTAATACCTTATGTCTTGTTGAAGTGATGATATTTTAAATCAACATAGATTGAAGGCTTTGAGGCCCTCAATTTGAAAGTTGATTATAATTGATGACCGCAATCACTCCCTACAAGTATTTACGTTTTTCCTCCAATTATATGTCTCTTATTTCCACCAATGTTCTCCTAATCGAGATCATAATTGGGTGGTGACTTTTTCATTTCCCTTTCCCTCTTATTAAGGCTAAATTTTATTAATCTTATTTCCGATGTGGGTTTTCCACAAAGGTATTTTCTATTTTCAACCATTTAATTTCCATGAAAAATTTCAAATTGCGAGGATGAAATTTATTGAATTAGCGTAGAATGTAACACCCTGATCTTCCACAATATGCTTCTCATTCAATAATGCAATAGCTTGCATTGTACGCAACTTCGAGTTCTAAAACACCACGACTAATCATAATAGCCATTATGAATAGTAATAACCACTTTTTAAAATTATATAAATTTTATATTTCAAAATGGACATCATTTTTGGATTCGGATTATCAATTATAGCTTAGGGTGAAATTTTGGCATTGTTCTGAAAAACTTCAATTTTTGATGAATAGTGAAACCACTAAGTGGTAGTTAAATAACTGATTTTTCGTTTCAATGAAATATTACCACTTCTGTGATTTTATTTTCAAAAATATGACATACATGGTTGTCATTATGATGTAAAATGTGGTTCAATGAGATTAAAATAATTTTTGGTGAATAGTAACTTTTAAGTTCTTAATCGCGATTAGAGGTAATTATTGTAGTTTAAGGTAAAAATAATTTGTTAATAGTATGATATGAGCGTGAAACATGTCCTACCCTCATTTGGTGTGCCATGGACGACCAATACAATCCATGGGTCAACTTGGGGACCCCATGTAGCCACTTTAGTTAGAAAATGACATAAATACATTTTTTAATGTTAAAGAAAAAAATGACACAAAAATAATATGTTTTACTAAAACAATTTTTACATGGGGTTATAAAAGTCATATTTTTTACTATAAATAGTCATTGGAAAGCTAAAAAGATTTCCTACAACATAGTATTTTGTTTATAATTTTTAGACATTAAATAAATTAAATTATTTATAACATCATTATGATGAAGCGATGACCTCATTATTTAACGATTTTAATAAAATGAAAATATAATGTACAATCCATGGCTTACAATTTTCCAAAGACTATTGGATGGGTATATTTCGAACCCTTATCACCTTATCCACGAATTATATAAGTGTGGGACCTTTAGAATCCGACAAGCATTGTATAATAATGTAAAATTTCATTACTTTCCAAGAGTGCCGCTCCTCTCCACTTATAAAAGGCCCCCACCTCTACCACATCATTCACACTTTCAATCCATTTGGATCGGCCAAACTCTGCCCAAATACTCTCCCAACTTCCCCCTCTTACTCCTAGAAGCCTCACTATGGGAAGAACTCTTCCCAAGGAATCCTTTGGCTCAAATCAAAAAGAGTGACCCGATTTTGAGGTAATGTCTTCTCTAATGTTGTTTTGTTTTATTTTTCTTCTACAACCCCCTAAAATCTTTTTATTAATTTCTTTTGTAACAACACCAGTATCCTCAATATACTAGGATTTTGTTATAAGAATTATTCGAGCTACACTTACACACACCTACATCTAATGGTTAAAGAATATACGGTTTCTGTGGATGGCGAATTTCTGCCACACGAAACGATGATTGTTCAACACTCATATAACACCTTCAAAGGTGGCCATTAAGATTTCACTATATTTATATATGATATATAATATTTTTATGTTTTACTTATGCTTCTGTATTTCTAATTTATGCCATAATTTATGATTTCTATTATGGGTAAACGCGATAATTTCATTTTAGGAAGTTCGGACTACCGCCCCCTCAAAGTGATGTGAATCGTTAATGCCATATGTGGGATGTATAAAGGATGGATTAAATGATATTATATATGATATTATACTTGAACTATATTATAACTTTATATAATTATAATTTCATTCCATTAAATATTAAATATAAATGAAAGTAGCATTCATGCGTACGTACGGCTTACCGTCTCCATGAACGGTGAATTTCATTTCTTACCTCTAAATGTTATGTAATATTATAAATAAATGTATATTCTGGATATATATGATATATATGATATCTACATCATGAAAATAATTCTGGATATAATGGATATATCACATCATGATCAACTTGTAATTATAATAATTTTATTTTTGACTCAAGTACCTAAGATCGACAAAATGACCGTTATAAACATAAATAATTACATAATGTTCATAACATGGTAATAAGGGATATAAAAGGAATAATTAACATGAAAAAGGTTCTTAAGTAAATAGAAATTAACTCTAGTTTATTATTTAGGAGGTTAAAGAACGGTCGAGTCAGGACAGGATGCAAGGTAAGTGAACTTCTTAACCCAATTTCTATTCTTTGGGTTAATCTCCTACATTCAAATTATGTCATGATATTATTATGTCCTATTTTGTATTTTTACGTTCTTTATGTGTACCTATAGTGAATACACATAATAGATCTATTTTATTTTAAAAATGATCTTTTAAGGACTTCGTCTCAATCTCCTTTCATTGAGGCATATTTGGTTTTATACACAATTTTCTTTTATACGGTATATAAACCCCTTTGACTTTTACATTTATTCAAAAGGAATCTTTTTATATGAAGCATTTTACTAAATGACAAAAAGGGGAATGTTTTTCTTTCCTTACATATGCTGCGACAATGACTTCACCGCCACCATGACCATTATTTGTGTTTCATCTTCCTCTAGAAGCCATCACTTTTTTTTAATGAAAAATAAATACTAAGTTTTAATATTCTTTTATTTTGGTATTGAAAATGGTTTTGAAAGCATTTTTTTTATATCAATGTGTTGTATTGAAATCTTATGATTGAAATGTGGAAATGTTATGTTTCCTTTATGCATGTTTTATGTGATACGATTATGTTATGGTTTATGATATGTTTAAACCCATTCATATGAGGAATGAATTGGACTTAGTAAGTGACGGGTGGAGCCCGCTATAGCTCCTCGATGCATCGGCAGGTCTCATGAGACAAACTAGTGTCTTGGAACGAGGCCTTGACTACGTGGTTATGATAGTCTGGCATTATTCATTCCATCATTATGAATGTGGTTATTGATATTGCATGTGATTATTCGACCAGTAGAATATCCATGTGAAGAAGTGAATGGCATTATCTCATTTTACTTTTTCCATATTATGTTGATGTTCAAGTTTAAAAGGCTTTTGTTTTAGTCATACATTGACTTAAATGTTTATGTTTATTTATTAAAGCTTCCGCAATATTGTTATCCTTACTGAGCATCTGAGCTCACCCCTTTCAATGTTTTAATATTTTCCAGGATGTGAAGAAGTATTTTATAAATGACCTGTAGGGATAGTCAGAAGAGGATATGAGTGTAGAATATGAAGACTTTGTTATTAGTTTTTCAATTTATGATGTAATGTAAGACTTATGAATGTATCTAGTTCTTCCAATACTACTAAACTAATCGGTCTTTCGAGACTTGATCTTTTGTGATCATGTCAATGTTACGAAGTAATGCACCGACTCTGGGTAGATGGGGTCGGGGCGTTACATTTTGGACCACCCATGTTAAAACCTTGTAGAATCCCAAGATTGACGTACATGTACATTACGTTACTTTTGCGGAATACTTAATACATAACAAAAACAGACACAAAAGGACCGTAATAGTTTAGTGTTTTTGGAAACTCGGAATATAATCTCCTAATCATGTTGAAGGATCATTAACATCTCTAATAAAGATCTTCCCATTTTGTTTTCTTACCTAAAACCTTTCTTTAATCCTGGGGAAAATAAAACATATAAACGGGGAGCTCAAATTCTCAGTAAAGGTAAGCATGGAGAAAATAAAACAAATCATATACATTTGAACTACAATAAACATTATCATAATGTTTAAACATCAAAATCTTGAGCAATAACATAAAACATGGAAGTACGTAAAGAATATATCAAAAAGAAACATTAATCAGGACAAAATATCTTGGGAATGAAAACATGTAATTATGGAAACCATTAAGCACATTTTATGATTTCCATAGTAGCCAAGGCATTGTTGCCAAACCATCTTAGTGGAAAAAGTCTATTTCTGAATCAATTTCACTCCTCATTCCAGTATTGTATCACTGAACCAGATTAAATTTCCATTCTAGCTATGTATATCTCATGTGATATAAATCTTTACCCAATTCATTAGAGGGAGATATAGGTCTCTCCCATCTCATAATGAAATCATTCTTACTTGGGTCACAACATAAACATAAATCATTTATCATAACCCAATGAATAATAATGGGTTTCATAAACATCATCCCATTATAACATAATCCATATAAAACTAATGGATATCATTTCATCACAGGAAAAGTGAATCCATATAAATCATAGAGACAATATACTTGAAACATATACATATGAAATATTTTCATCTTAGATGGAAAATGGTTTTGATAAAACACTTGAAATAAATTAATGAGGAAAATATCCTTCATTTTTCAAAAAAAAATTCTTTTCATGAAATTCTATAAAATTTTAAACGAAAAGGATTTTGTTGAAAATATTCACGAAATCATGTAGAGTAATCTTCATGAAAATTAGGCGTTATGAAACCATAAAAATCCGTTCATGTCGAATAAGATAAAAAACATTCTCCACATTCTTTTGTCAGAAAAGTCAGAAAGTACCTCGTATGGTAAAAAAAGAAATATTCCATACATACAATGCAGTAAAAGTTAAAAAATGGGTAAAAGGACTTTAAACATACATGAGACCATTTTTAGAAAATAGGGACATGGATGATAAATATAAACCCAGTAAATACTTACGATTAAACAATCTCGGATAAAAATGAGATTAGAAAAGTTATCCCTTACCTTATATCCAATTTCATCCATATGTGTCCGAGACTCTTGTATAGTGGGTTTAAATATATTATTAACTTGTAACAGAACCATAATAACATTTATGATATCATATATGATTCACTTAGGGCTTTATATTATCCATTCATTTGTTAATTCCATGTTAAAGCCGCATTTTTGGTAAAATCGTTTCATTTATCATCCGGGTTTTGACTTCTAATTATTAATATGATTTCTTAGATCATGATTACCTAATTCCAGAATATAAGACATTATTTATATAAAATATATATTCAGAATATACATATATAAAATAGATCAATAAATGGAAAGAAATAGACCGTTCATGAAGATAGTAGGCCGTACGTACGCATGAACGTTGGTTTCGTTTAATTATTTAATTTAATATATGTAGTTAAATAACATATGCATACATCCAGTATCATTAATATGTCATATATTTCATGATTAATTATTATATATACTTTCTAATCATTCTTGAATTGTTAAGATGGAAAATGAATCTTATCGCGTCGTGGAGACGGTAATCTGTACATACGCACAAGTGATGATATCATTCCCATATATATTGAATGGAATTGGAGTAGATGATATAATATCATAGACTTAGTATGAAGTTATATTAACCATATACAATTATCCTTTACACCATTATACCCATCCAAGTAAGGTGGTGGAAAACAGATTACAACACAGCTTGGAGACTATGTTTCGTACGTACGCACGGGCGGTGATTTTGTTTTCCATAGGTTGGATAGAAGGTGAAATAGGGTTGTTTCATATTTATAATAACATATCAGTATATAATTAGTACTGATGTTATTAATTTATAATGAAACATCTAAAGAAGAGGAAGTAGAAGAAGAAAGAAACATGAAGGAGTCGGTAGAAGAAATTACCTCTTCCTCGACGCACATTCTTTAATCTTCTTCTTAGGGCACTATAGTTGGTATTTTGAGAAGGAAAGAACCTATATGATATAACTAGAGAGGTTTATAAGAATAATTTATAGGGTTTTTCGAAGCTACAGGGCTCAAAAGGGTGTGAAGAGAAGAGGGAAGGGGTGCTTTGTTTTAAGGGAGTAGCGGGGAACCTTTGGAAAAACATAAAATATTATTTTATAATAAAGCCATATTCGGTTTATAATTGCTCCAAATTTATTTATTTAGAATCTAAAGTGGGGAGGGGTCTAAATCCTTTCACACAATAGGTTTTAGACAAGTATTGGTTATTATTTTAACCTTATAATTTATATTTAACTCTAAGTTATATAATTTAACGTTTACTATGTCTTCGTATTTCTAAAACTATATGGTTAATAAACATACTCTAACAAGAAAAAATAACCCCAAGTGGTTAATTATTAATATATATAACCTTATCTAAGTCATTTTTCCGAACCATAGATTTTTAGAAAAATAATAAAAACTAATAATATAATATTTGTTTTAAAAACAATTTTATGTCAATTTTTACACTATTTGGTAATTGATTTTTGTGAAAATCATTAAAACATGATTATTTCGAAAACAGTTAATTTAATCAATTATAACAAGTCATATAAACATATAAAATTAGTGTAATTCATAAAAAATTCTCAAATTGCATTTAGTTGGGTATTTATACCATCAATTATGTTAATATTTCTTTAATAAGGTAATTACTGCATCATTATTGTGTCATAAATAAATTAAATTATTTAATGTATAATTTTTTTAATAAAATTAAATTATGTAGGAAACCTTTATATCATTCTAATGAATATTTATAGTCTAATTTATCTTATGTATAACCCTATATTAAAAATGATTTAGTTTTTAAACATTCATTTTAACTATTTTAACTCTTTCTAAAGAAAACAATAATAAGTGTCCTAATCTAATCTAAGTGGACCTAAAGGGTAATATTTTATTCTTAAGGTTGTTTTTTGGACGAATTAAACTTATCTAATAGAATTAGGATATGTTTTAGGGTAATAATTATATCACTTTTACCTTTAATTACCCTATTTACTTTTAACCATGGTAAATAAATGTAAAAAGTGACTATTTATAAAAAATTATTTTTGTCTTATTAAACCACATTTTTCTCCTTGATATTAACCGTGTCTCTCGGATTTTCTAAATTCCACTCACAGAAGTGGTGAAATTATGGTTTCTATAAATTTTCAAATTTTCCTAGGAGGTGGGTAAAAGAAGGCGATAACTTCAATAAATTTTTTATATATATAAAATTATTATAAAAAGACTCAAATGAATTATATTGATCTTATATAGGTATTTTGTATAAATTTTGACCTAAAATAAATTGAAATAAAATAAATAATTATTTAAATAAAAATTGGGTTTTTAAATAGTAACCCAGTATTTTCACTATTCATAAAAAATTTAAAGTTTTCATAAAAATACAAAAAAATTACCCGAGGCTAATTTGGATATTTTGAATACAAAAATGAAGTCCATTTTGAATGATAAAATTTTTAAAATTTCAAAAAGTGGGTATTACTATTCATAACGGCTAGTTTATATAATATTTTTAAAACATATTGATTTTTAGTGAAACACGGTATTGCGTACAACACACGCTGTCATGGAAGGTCGTGATTACATGTAAAGAAAGTCAAGTCAGGGATGTGTGTAGTGGAAGATTCCATTGTTGTTGTGTATAATATAATCCAACAATATTTTATTTATACATTGAATATATATACATATACACTCAATGTTTCTTAGAATATCTTCTATCAAACGAACTTGAAATTTTGTGTAACACAATCCAAGAATAGTGTTGTGTATACTAAAAGCTAATACTATGTTGCGTATAGTGCAAGATAGTATTTGTGTAGCATAAAACACAAGACATCAAATAAATTAAAAAGAATACTTCCATAAAATCTCGGGGTGTTACATTCTACCCCCCTTAAAATGAATTTCTCCCTCGAAATTAATCGGGGTTATAAATGGTTTACTACTTGAAAGTTTCTTTAATATAAACAGACATTGTAAAAAGTACTACCAAAACATGACTTTGAAAACTAAATTATGAAACAAAATGGTTACCCAAATTAACTAATCATCGGGTTTCCACATAGGACAACAAAGGTGAAAATATGGATATGGAAGAGAAATATAACCATCAACTTCTGATGAAGAGTGGTAGGGGACACGGCTATGAAAAATCCAACAATGAAAAATCCATAAATTTGTGATGATCTAAGGTACCATCTAATTAATCAGATATATGGGCACTAAGACAACATTTTTGGTTTTCAAGATCATTTCCCTAAAGTTGAAGAAATTGGAATTAGAAGAAATAATTTCATGATTTTGGTACAATATCATCGTTGGTCATTCCATGGACAATTTCCACTTCATCTATTAAATAAATGAAGATGAATTTGTCATTCGTGAAGTGTTAGAAGATCATGTGGTAGAATGATGGGTCATTCCATCTGTCTCAAACAAAAGGTTATAAAAAGTTATAAAAAATACATAAACCATCTATATGGAGATTAATTCTATATGATTCTTAAATGGACTTATACTTCATATATCATAGTGCTTAATATAATAAAACTAGTTTCTACTAACCATGGACATCATGTAGGCCAATGGTAGGAGATAAAGGCATGTCGTACATCGGTTGTGGGTTCTATTCCCAGAACCTTGTCCGACATGATGGGTTGTCGCCCATCCTACAGGTTGCCCTTTTTCTAAAACTACATTATTATAACATCCCATCAATAATATCGAAAAAAGTTCTATCCTTAAACAATACATACTTATATCAAACATAATCCATAATAATCATTAGGCTTATCTAAAATAATTCTGGCCAATCTTATAGTATAATGAAAACGATTACTAGAAATGTCCTCAAACAAGAATATGAATACCATCATTTATCCCCCATATATCATAAGATATATCTTGTTGATCGCATTCTAAACATTTGAATTACTTAATATTGTATTCTCTTTCAACATTAATTACCATAAAACCATAGTGAAAACATTAATGCTTTCAAAAGTTAACTCATTCCACATACCAAAATCCCAAAATTTCTATATACTCAAACCATGAAATCAGGCATGATCTCATTTCATGTTCTCTTTATCCCATCATTATGCGCATATCATCTTCATTCCAAAAATATTTTAATAACCTCCCATGGTTACTAGTATCATTCATGAT
The DNA here is from genome assembly GCA_963277665.1 of Viscum album. NCBI lineage: Eukaryota > Viridiplantae > Streptophyta > Magnoliopsida > Santalales > Viscaceae > Viscum > Viscum album. The sequence continues at coordinate 922,596,045 of OY728146.1, read as the reverse complement.
TTACTTTCAAAAACTCAAGGAAAGACAACAGTGTAACAATCCTTAGTTTTTTCTTTATTCCATAGTACCATACATAATTCTTGATAAACGTACAATCATTCCACTACCTTCTTAAACCACTGACTGAGCTTCATCATTTCATACATCTCATATATCATTTGTAGTTTCTTCATCATCATCCACAGAAATACTACCCATATGACCATGCTAGTTCTCTTCATGATAATTTCCCTTAGGGAATTGGTTTGCATAATGCCCATATATTGCACATTTAAAACATTTAATCATTTTTCATGTCATAGCAATACCAGTATCCTTGTCCATGGTGTTAACTGAACCATTTCCTTTGCACTTACAGGCTTTGTTTCCTTCTTTTCCTCACCCAAAGCATCTTCCAGTTCCTTTGAAACATTCTCCTGAATGCCTCTTCCATCATGATTTACACGAGGAAATTGAACTTTCTTTCCGCTATGATCATCATGAAAATACATCTTTCTCTTATTAGTTGAGTCAGGAAACATACCAATGATGATATTATTGATCATGTTATGAGATTTCTGATTAGGCATAATAATGATATGTGGACATCCATATCCAATTTCATTTGGTTTCTTACAATAAATATCATTCCATTGTCCATCACATCTTCTATTATCCTGAATCTTCCTCTTTCCAGCTATTTTCTAAAACCCAAAAAGAATAATGTGAGAGGAAAAAATCATTCTAGGGAAAACAACATAATAATGGGGGAGTACCTCTAATTTCTAACATCTTATGTTTAATTATATGATCATTACCATAATTCTTGGACATTAACCTATACATTGACATAACCTTTGGGAAATCCCTAGACATACCTTATAAATATCTCTAGGGATCTCGCTAATGTTTTCACATTTTAGTTTCCAAAGGTTAACTAAACCTTTCCTCTGATACCAACTGTAATGACCCAATCATGATGTACATTTACTTTAAATTTATTTTTAAGAATACTTAAAACATAACAAAAACAGACACACGAGGTCTGTAATAGTTTAGTGTCTTTGGAAACTCATAATATAATCTTCTTATCATGGTGAATGATCTTTAATGTCTCCCATAAAGATCTTCCCATTGTGTTTTCTTAAGTAAAACTTTTCTTTAAATCCTGTGGAAATAAAAACATATAATGGGTGAGCTCAAATGCTCAGTAAGGGTAAGCATGGAGAAAATAAAAAAAATCATATATTTTTGAACTAAAAAACATGATCATATTGTTTAAAAATCATAATCTTGAGAAATGACATAAAACGTGGAAGTACATAAGGTATAGATCAAAAAGAAAAATTTATCATGATAAAATAACATGGGAATAAAAACATGTAATTGTGGAGACCATTAAGCACATGTTATGATTTCCATAGTAGCCAATGCATTGTAGCCAAGACCAACTTAGTGGGAAAAGTCCCTTTTTGAATATAGTTCACTCCTCATTCCAATCCTATATCATTGATCCAGATTAACTTTCCATTCCATCCATGTCTCTCTCATGAGATATAAATCTTTACGCAATGCATTGGAGGGAGATATAGGTCCCACCAATCTCAAAAATGAAATCATTATTACTTGTTCCACAATATAACCATGAATCATTCATCATAACCCAAACAATAAAAATGGGTTTCATAAACATCATCACATCATAACATAATCTATACAAAAATGGATATCATTTCATAATACGAAAAGTGAACCCAAGTAAATCATAGAGACATTATTCTTGAAACATATACATATGAAATAATTTCATCTTATATGGAATATGGTTTTGATAAAACACCTGAAATGATTTCCTGAGGAAAATATCCTTTCTTTTTCAAAATCATTTTCTTCTCATGAAATTCCATGAAATTTTAAAATAAAATTAATTTTTAGAAAATAGTCATGAAACCTTGTAGAGGAAGATTCATGAAAATTAGGCGTTATTAAACCGTAAAAATCCGGTCATTTTGTATAAGTTAAAAAAACATTTTCCACGTACATTTGTCGAAAAAGTAAAAAAGTACCTTGTATGGTAAAAAAAATATTCCTTACAGACCATGTAGTAACATTAACAAATGGGTAAAAAGGACTTTAAACATACATGATACCATTTTTAGAAAATAGGGACATGGATGATAAATATAACACCAGTAAATACTTACTAATAATCAATCTCGGATAAAAATGAGATTGGAAAAGTTCACCCTTACCTTATGTACAATTTCTTCTATACGTGTCAGAGAATCCTGTATAGTGGGTTTAAAAATATTATTAAATTGTAATAGAACCATAATAATATTTATCATATCATATATGATTCACTTACGACTTTATATTATCCGTTCATTTGTCAATGCCATGTTAAAGAAGTGTTTTGGGTAAAATAGTTTCATTTATCCTCCGTGTTTTGACTTCTAATTATTCCTATGATTTCTTAGATCATGATTACTTAATTCTAGAATATAAAACATTATTTATATATAATATGAATTCAGAATATACATATATATATATATATATAATATCAATAAATGGAAAGAAATACACCGTTCAGGGAGACGGCATGTCATACGTACGCATGAACGGTGTTTTCGTTTCCTTATAAAATTTAATAGATGGAAGTAAATAACATATACATAAATACATTATCATTAATATTTCATATATTTCATGATTACTTATTATATATAATTTATAATCATTTTTTAATTGTTAACTTGGAAAATGAATCTCGTCGCGTTGTGGAGAGGGTAATCCGTATGTACGAATGAGCGATGATATCGATCCCATATTTAAATAATGGAATTGGAGTGGATGTTATAATATCGTAGAATTAGTATTATATTATATTAACCATATATAGTTATTCTAACACCATTATACCCATCTATGTAAGGCGGTGGTGGAAAACAGATTACACCGCAGCGTGGAGAAGGTGTTCCGTACGTATACACACGCAGTGATTTCATTTTCAGTAGGATGGATAGAAGGTGAAATAGGGTTGATTAATTTTTATAATAACATATCAGTATATAATTAATACTGATGTAATTTATTTATAATTAATAAACTAAAGAAGAGTAAGTATAAGAAGAAATAATATTGATAGAGTCTGTAGAAGAGATTACCTCTTCCTCGACGCACCTCATTTAAACTTCTTCGTAGGGCACAAGAGTTGGTCTTTTGACAAGACCATAACTACAATAATATAACTATAGAAATTGAGAGGATTTATTTTCAGGTGTTTTCTGAGCTTCAAGGCTCAAATGGTTGTGAAGAGAAGAGAGAAGGGGTGTCCTTTTTATAAGGGAGGAGAGGGGCACCATTGGAAGAACTTTAAATATAATTTTATAATACAGTCATATTCAGTTTATAATAGCTCCAAATTGATTTATTTCTAAGCTAAAGTTGCTATGGGTCGAAATCCTCTCAACCAATAGGTTTTAGAAAAGTTTAGGTAACTACATTTACCTTATCATTTAGATTTAACTCTAAGTTAAATAATTTAACTTTTACCGTGTCTTCTTGTTTTCTTACACTATGTGGTTAATAAACATACTATAACAAGGGAAAAGAACCCCAAGTGGTTATTTATTAATATATATAACCTTATCTAAGTCATTTGAGCGAGCTTTATATTTTTAGGAATATAACAAACAATTAATAATATAATATTTGTTTTAAAAACAATTTTATGTCAATTTTGACACTATATGGTAATTGATTTTTGTGAAAATCATAAATAAATTATTAGTTCGAAAAACGTTAATTTAATCAATGATAACATGTCATAGTAACCTATAAAATTTGTGGAATTCATAAAAAGTCTCAAATTACATTTATTTTGGTATTTATAACATCAATTATGTTAGTATTTAATTAATATGGTAATTACTGCATCATCATTGAGTCATAAATAATATAACTTTTTTAATTTATAAAAATTATAAATAAAATACCATTATATAGGAAATAATTTTATCTTTATAATGAATATTTATAGTTGAATTTAACTTATGTATAACCCTATATTAAATGTGTTTTACTTATTAAACTTTGATTTTAACTATTTTAACTCTTCATTAAATAAAATAATAATAACTGTCCTAATCAAATATAAGTGGACATAAAGGTTAATATTTTATTCCTAATTTTTTTTGGTTGAATTTCACTTATACAATAGAATTAGGACATTTTTTAGGGTAATAATAATATCATTTTTACACTTAATTACACTATTTTTACTTTTGACCGTTGTAAATAAAAGTAAAAAGTTATTATTCACCAAAAATTATATTTATCTTATTGAACCCCATTTTACTACTTGATATTAACCATGCATCTCAAATTTTCGAAATTCCAATCACATAAGCAATAAAATTATGTTTTATGTAAATTTTCAAATTCTCCTAGGAGGTGGGTAAAAGACGGTAAAAAGTTCAAAAAAAATTTATATATATAAACTTAATATAAAATGAATCAAACGAATTACATTGAACATATAAAGGTATTATGTATCAATTTTGATCTAAAATAAATTTAAATAAAATAAATAATTATTTAAATAAAAAGGTGAGTTTTAAATAGTAACCCATTGTTTTCCCTATTCATAAAAAATTGAATGTTTTCCATGAAAATACCAAAAATTCTCCCAAGGATAATTTCGATATTCCGAATCCAAAAATGAAGTCATGTTTGAAAGATAAAATTTATAAAATTTCAAAAAGTGGGAATTAATATTCATAATGCCTAGTTAATATAATATTCCAATAACATATCACCGTTTAGTGAAACTTGGTATTGCGTACAACACACGCTATCGTGGATGGTCTTGATTGCATGTAATGTAAGCCAAGTCAGGGTTGTGTGTAGTGCACAATTCCTTTGTTGTTGTGTATAATATAATCCAAACATATTTCATTTATACATTGATTATATATATATATATAAACTCAATGTTGTGTAGAATAAATTCTATCAAACGAACTTGAAATTTAGTGTAACACAATCCAAGAATAGTGTTTCTTATACTGCATGCTAATAAGGTGTTGCGTATAGCACAAGATAATCTTGGTGTAGCATACAATAGAAGACATCAAATAAATTAAAAATAAAATGTCCCATAAAATCTCGTGGTGTTACAAATCCCCTTGAAAAACATCCCATTAATTTGGAGAAACCTCTCAACTCCCTAATAAATGAGGGAGAGCCTCTTGACCCCCTCCACCATAATTGTTCAAATGCACATGCAATTAATATTGCCAACCCTCGGCATCATTGAGCCAGCATAAATTAATTTTCTTGCTTGTTTTTAAATTAAGTAATAGTGTCATTGGAATTTAGGAAGGTTCCTAATAAATGAACCGTCATAAATTCCAACGACTGTTACCTATCTCCTCCCCCCTCTCCTATATATAAGGAGCTTGGGAGGAGGATTTGAGAGAGCTTCATCATGCGACAAAGTGCTGGTAAAGTGCCTCGACACCCAACACTTGGAGGATTATGCTCTCCAATGGGGAATGCCCCACCGATAAAGATTGTCGACCTCCTTTGACCTTCTTCCGTGGGAATTATTCTAAAATTGGATGTCCACATCTTCCACTATGAAGAACCGACGTACGGTCCCGGAATTGGAGGTGTGTGGTAGATGAGATAAACGTTGATAACTTCACCTCCTTCCTTCTTTCTTCCAGTGATGTCAAGAGAGAAAGGTAGGGGGTTAATTTTCATGTTTATATTGTAACCTTTTATTACATTCTCCAATGGATATAAAGGGATTTATGTGGAAATTTTTTATGATCATTTTTTACTTATGTTGAGCCTTTTGTTATCCTCCTAAACGCAGAGGGTTCGGGCAGACCTCACACGGCCCACCCACACATAACCTCTTGCAAGAGGTTACAAAATGGGGACCACCCGAGATCCATAACCTCTCTATTAAATGATAGGGGTGGGGACCACCTGAACCCTATTGATGGTGGAGGATAAAATGTCCCACCTCTCCGCCTTTAATGAGGGAGAGCCTCTTGCCAATCCACATAATTAAATGTGACACCACTCACAAATTCAATTAGGTGGGGCCCACTCTTTTAATTAACCAAATATGAATTAACTGACAATGTGATTTTAGTCAACCCCTCCTTCTCCTATATAAATGATGCTTGGGGGAAGGTTTTGGGACGACTTCTTCAAGCGGTGAAACACTAGAAAAGAGACGCGATGCCCAAACCTTGGAGAATTATTCCTATAATGAAGAACAATCGTCCATGAAGAAAAAATAACGACAAACACCGTCTACACCCTTCATCAACTGGGGAAAGAAAGGGAAACATTGCCACCCACGAAGAATGTCGACGAAATCATCTTCACTTGTCTTTTTTGAGATCTTCTTCATCTGACATTGATGGAATAATGACCGCCTTCCGTGACTCCGTTGTCGATCACCAAATTCGAGGTAGAGGGATTTTTGAGTGAATTTATGTATGAGTTTAAACCTTCATTCTTCTTCATTTGTTGAGAACTTTATTGGGAAATGCTATCACCGTAACAAGTAGGGTTCAGGCCTCAAGAACACTTCCTGACCCACTCCCATTTGCATGTTCTCGATTGATGATGATAGAAGCAGTACATGAGGCGACGACGACGAAGACAGAGATCAAAGGTCACACTACCCACAACCTCTGTGCACCACCGCACCCTGGGCCACTGCCCAATGCCCACCTGCGCTGCCCTTCGCCCCCGTGTCATTGCCCAACGCCCCCCACACCACTGGCCGGTGACCTCGCGCCGTTGCCCGGCGCCCCCACGTTGCTACACGGCGCCCCCGCGCCCCCGCGCCCCTGCGCCGCTGCCCGGCGCCCCCGTGCCGCTGCCCGGTGCCTCGGCACGCTGCATGACGCCCCCACCCCGCAACTCGGAGCCCAGACACGTTTCCTGGCACCCCCATGCTACTGCCACGTGCCCACGCACGCTACCCGATGCCCCTATCATGGCTTGCTCTGCGCCCTTCCTGGAGTCTAGGCACCCTTCCTGGCACCCACGCGCCCTGCCCGGTGCACCCACGCTCTGCCCGGTGCACCCGCAGCCTGTCGGTGGCCAGCCAGCCTGCTCGAGACCCATGTGGCCTGCCTACTGGCCTCTTGTCCACCGGCCTCCCGAGCCGACCCGTGGAGTCCCCCATAGTGTTGCTGGCCAATCCATCCCGGTCTCCCAGGCCAAGTCACCGAGTCACCTATGTGGCGACTATCGGGCCGAACCGCCCTCCCGGTCCGCTGGGATGAACCCAATGGACCAGGTCAAAACATAGCGGGCTGACCCTCCCAATGGGTCGGGTCAGACCCAACGAGTCTGACCGGGTTGGCCCGGACTGGGTTGGGCTGAGTTGGTCCAACCGGGTCGGACCGGACCAGGGCCCATTACTAACCCATTACCATCTTGGGCCTTATCTTTGGCACCGGAGGTCCATTTGACAAACCGTCAGAGGCGATGGTATTCTTGGAGCATGGCCATCCCTTTGAGTACACCCCACTAGAGTTTGGGGTATATTTGTGTAATGGTCAGGTTGGTTCGTACATGAATCCAACCGGGCCCCTAAGACTAAAATTTTAATAACTCACAGACCGGGCATCCCGTTGACGCGCCATCTGTTGCGTTGAGACCCCAATTATGTGGCAGTTCATTGAGATACTTCCACGTGAGAGCTCATTATACTTGGATTATCGACTAGTAGCTCGTGGATAAGAACCTCCCAGAGACAAGCAGACTAATTGTGGAGTCCTAGTAGTTGTAGACCTGAGGAATACTTGACTGATTCAACTCGGAGTGATTTAACTAGCCCAGTGGATGGAGCGCTCAGTTTTGTGGAAAATACACAGCGGATGTAGAAACTGGTTTGGTAGGAGTCCTGCATTACTCGATAGGATGAGTACCTCTATGGCTATAGGGGGAGCACCTGGTATGGTAGCAGACCCACAGCGGACGAAGCACCCGGTTTGGAAACAGACCCACATTACTGGACAGAAGGACTACCTCAGCATTCCATGGTTAGTGAGTAGCGTCTCGAAGTCGCGACAGGGCCACTGTTCTTAACAGAGAATTAGTTCTCCGGCATCCCTGGTTTTGTTAATGAAAATCATTGTTTGAGTTGAGTCAATGACCTTTGTGTTTTCCTCTTTATTGAGATGGGTTACTTGATAACTTAGGTATATGTATGGGCATATAACTATTTAATGGTTATATAGCAGCCGTGGTTTCGTTAATGAAAATCCTGGATTGAGCTAATTCAATGACCTTTGTCCTGACCCATTCCCTGGGGCCCGTGTCATAACTACCCTAAGCCCGCCTCCCATAGGCCAGGGGCTAGTGACTAACGCCAAAGGCACAAATCCCTAAACATGAAAGGCATTGCCTTTATAACTGAACACAAACACAACATGAGTATAAGTGGAAGAAAAAAATATATAAAAACTAAATACAGAAGAAGATCTGTAAAGTAAAAGGGCCAAAAATACAAAACCAGTAGTATAGTAAAAGAAAAGGACAAACAGGTACAACTAAAATGAAAAACACTTGGAAGGCTCCTAGCATCTCATGGATCGTCCACCATAGATCCTACCTAAAGGGTAGATACAGATAGCCTCCTTAGTGCTCTATGTTCGTCCATCTTCTTTGGGTACCAACTCGTCATGAGGTCCATCTCTGGGTACCGTCCATTCCTAGTACACTCTACCTCGATCAGTGTTGTCAATCATCTGCATCCAACACAATGAGGTGCGGGCATAGCCCATGCAGGGGTGACTATAACGATACTCAGTAGGTACCTCGATAACCTCAAGGACTCACAATATCCTCAAAGGATAAACCATAGTAGAAAGATACAATCACGATGTATCAACCAACCATACATAGGTATATGCCCATACATATACCTATGCTATCAATCACAGTCTGACTCCAACTCTTGATCCAAAGAACACACCATTCCACAATGGAAGTAATGTCAATCACCACGTTGATAATGGTTGAAAGACATGACTCCGCTCAAATAGGTATACAACTCATGAGGAGGGGGTATAGATGATTAGATGTAGCTTCTAAATAATCTCCTATGTCGAACACACATAGGATCCTAGAATAATATCAGTGATGTCGAACCGACATAGGATCCTGGCACAGAAGTCGTCACTATCGAACCCACTTAGGTTTCCATTATAGTACTCATCACTGTCGGACCCTCCCAGGATCCTGGTAGAGATGTCACTACTTTCGAACCCACAGCAGATCCCCATAAAGAATTCATCACTGTCAGACCCACGTTGGATTTTGATACAGTTTTCATCACTGTCAAACCTGCAGAGGATCCTGATAGAGATGTCACTACTGTCGTACCCCCTGAGGATCTCGGTATAGAAGTTGTCACTGTCGATCCCACGTAGGATTCTGGTACAGTAGTCATCGCTATCGAACCCACGAAGGATCCTGGTATAGAAGTCGCTGCTGTCGAAAACATGAAGGATACTGGTACAGAAGTCTCTATTGTCGAACCCACAGAGGATCCTGGTACAGAAGTTATCGCCGTCGAAGCCATGGAGGATTCCATTATCTCATTTCCACCCAGCCCTAGGGTTCCTGGACATAGCACGCTCGATTCCAGGAGGGTCTTATTCACGAGCCAAATGTAGATACATCAACTATCCTGACATTATGATTTGATGTATCCCATAGTTTCGTCTCATAATAAGGAAGCCAATGAGACAGAAGATGCGTCCATCGGATGCCCACTCAGAGAGTTATTGGCATTTTCGTTCCAAGGGGCCAGTAGGATTTTGGGTACAATCCAACCCGGACATACTCCAACCTCATCCGAATCTTGTGTGGAGTATGCCAAAAGTTCCTTTTCATCCAATGAAACCAAAGTAGTTGACGGTACACCAATCAGAAGTACAGTCCTTAAGTTATATGTGTTTTGGCTCTGAGGGCCTGGTTGGTTTCGGGTTCCAACCAACCTAGACATACCCAAAATTCGTTAAAACCTTGAGTGTTATATACCGAAACTACCGTCTCTATCAAAAGAATACTACTCAAATGATGGTGCATCGATTGGAGGTCTGTAACTCATGTTATGGGGAAAAACTAAAAGGGGTCTGAAGAGGGGGGGTATGGGACCGATTCGACCTGGCCCAACCCACCCTAGGTCGGCCTGAACCGGGGAAACCCGACCCGGATCCAGGTCTGGCCCAGTAGGGTGTGACCTAACCTGGGGGGTGCGTAGCAGCCTGGCTCGCTCGAGGGCAGCCCGACCCGCGCTGCAAGTCGCTGCTCCGCCAGCTGGCCAAGCATGTTACGCCCATGGAGCGCAGAGCGGGGGGGGGGGCATCCCCTCGGTGTTCCGTAATGGAGGAGCCAGCTGGCTCTACCTGTACTTCATGTAACCCGCGGATACGGGTTATGCTCCACCTCCATGGCCGGTGCCATGGAGGCCTTTCTCCGGTGGTGGGTGAGGGTTGCCGCTGCCTCTGGTCATCGGCACCGCCGAGCTTCTTCGCGGGCCACCAGAGTCATTCTGGTGGTCTGTTTTTCCTCCAGTCTATTCCTACATCCTCCTCGTGTTCTGATCTTCAATGCGACGACCTTAAATCAGGGTTGTCATTCCATTCACCTGTCGCCAATCAAACCACACATCATGAATGAATTGGCGGGGGACCCTGACTTGTTTGTTAGCACGTTCCCTCCGTTTTAGAGGCTCAAACAGCAATCCACATATAATTGAACCAAAAACAAACCCTAGATTAATCTCTAACCCAACCTACATTCAACATTCATTCTGTGGATCGACATGATTGGGGGTCGATCCATGGTTGTTATTTTTATCTAAGGGAAATAAAGAACATAAAATACAGGTATTCAAACATGATTTTAAAACCCCACCTCGATTTCAATGTTCTTTTGACGATGTCGCAGGAAGATAATTCTATGATAACATCGTACGTTGCACCCGTTACATGATGCCAATCCCAGGCTCGAGCGTCTTACACGTTCTATGTCAGAGAGGACATCTTTCTTTGTTGGAGAATATCGGCGCTGCGAGTTCATCATTGTTCTCAGATTTAAATTCCAAGTACCGGTTCAAATGATAGAAAAACCGGCACATACGTAATCTGAATGTACACGAACAAAACATCAAAAATTTATTCCGGGCTCATTGGGCCTCAGAATCAAGCGTCGTCAGAAACCACAGACTTGTAAAATTTACAAGTATCTAAAAAAATATACACAGATTTCTGGTTCTTTACATTCTCCCCACCTTAGGTATTTATGTCCACGAAAGATATAACTCACAATAAGGAAACAAATTGGGGTACTGAGCACGCATCTGAGCCACCAGCTCCCATGTGCTCTCCTAGAGGTTCATGTGCTGCTAGCGAACGCGCACCAGAGGAATCAACCATCCATGTACGAAATACTCATGTCGATCTTAAATATCCACTGGAACCTCAGAGAAAGTCTCCACTTCATCGATATATATCTCCCCATGGTCGATGATGTGGGACAGATCGTGCACTTATCTTCTCAGATTAGATACGTGGAAGACGTCGTGCACTCGGTGCAACTGAGGTTGAAGAGACAAGTGGTAATCCACCTTGCCTACCCTTCAATGGACCTGAAAAGGTCCAAAGAATCATAGAGATAACTTTCCACCTCAGCTAAATCCTTGTAGACCTCGTCGAGGTGAGATCCAAAGAAATATGTGGTCTCCATCCATGAATTATAGAGGTCTCTATCTCCTATTAGCATATGACTTATGTCAGCTTTGTGCTTTCTTCATCTGCTCATGCATGATCTGTACCTTCTCTGTCGTAGCTTGTATGATCTCTGGTTAGTAAGAAGTTGTCCGACTTGGTAAGTTAGTCAACAATCACCCAAATCGAGTCATGTCCCCTGGACGTATGTGGAAGACCCGTCACGAAGTCAATGGATATCTCATCCCTCTTCCACTTTGGGACCTCTAAAGGCTGATCCAAGTCAACTGGTACCTGATGCTCCACCTTCACTTGCTGAAAAGTGAGGCATCGAGAGACAAAATCTGCTACTGCCTTATTTATACCTGGCCACCAGTGCTATCATCTGAGGTCCTGATACATCTTCTCTACTCCTGGATGTACCACTAGAGAGGAAGTGTTGAACCCCCTCAACAACTCCCCCTGTAGTGAAACTGGCACCATAGTACATCCTCTGAAAGAAATGATGTGCTCCCCACCTACAGAAAATCCTTCGGGTGCCTTCCCTTAGGATACCTTATCACGTCATGTCTTGCAGTCAACATCCCCATGTTGCACCTCCCTGACTCGCTGAAGAAGTGGGGAAGTGACTGTGAGAGCCTGTAGAAAGGCTGCTCTGTCCCAACCCACAAAGGATATCTGCAAAATGTCAGCTGCTCCATCACCTCTCCAAGAAGCTGAATGCCTCTCCTCTTACTGAGATCATAGGCTACAACGTTCCCCTTTCCAGGATTATAGATTATCTCAAGATCATAGTCCTGGTGGAATTCAAGTCATCTCTACTGTCTCAGGTTCATGTCCTTCTGAGATAAGATATACCTGAGACTCTGGTGGTTAGAGTAGACTAAAAAGCGTTCTCCCGACAAACTATGGGTGAAACTAGGCAATTTAAAAGAACTCATCTACACCATTCTTTTCTTAAATCCTACAAGAGATGCTAATATTTCTCCTTTGTCAAAATGTGAAATATGCTCTCTTCCCCTGTGTAAACTACACCCATTTCCTAATAGAGACTATCCTAACATGAACGGTAATAATTCATACCATGGACAACATTGTAAGGCCTAGATGCTACTACCAAGATATCCAACTGTTACTCTCACCTCCAAGGGTTGAGTCACACTGTCGGCATCAATGTGTGGTCACTATGTCTCCTCCATTATGAATCTCAAATGTGAGGGTCAAGTCAACGGTTTTATCAAGAATCTCATAGTATTATCCACATAAAAGTTAGGAAAAAATACGTCATAAGGACATGTGTATTTTATTAATATAGCTGAAAGTACATAGACACAAATAAACCACAAACAACGACATAAACGAAGCTATAAGCTTCGTGAAAAAAAGGAATCTATGCTTGGAACAGGCCCTGCTCTGGTCCAACTACTCCCGGAGGACTATGGTCGTATGCCTCTAATGCCAGATGCTGAGCTCTCCCCAGTCCACCCCTTCCATGTGGTCGGGGTGGACCTCCTAGTGAGATAACACAATGTAATCAAGAATATTACGTTTTCAAAGGGAAAACACACACAATCAGTGTATTCTTGTACTGAGTTAGAAATCAGAAGTCAGAGTCTTAGTGTATGGATACATCGGCCGCTGCACTAACACCAGTTTCCCTAAAGTGATAACCACACCCATAACACTTAACACTATTTTAGTTTAAAGAATCAGAGTCCAAGTTCTGCGGTAGAACCGTGTCCATTGTTACCAACTGTAACAACTGGGTCCCACCAACTAGTTTCCCCAAAGACGCATGGGCCCCACCCTAGGGTCCACCCATATTCTTGAATAGGTCATCTGACTAATATATGTCCCCACATACCAACAAATTTCCCTTCCAGTGTTTCTGGGCAGTGCGGCAGGGCGCCGGGGGGTGCCGGGCAGGGCGGTATGGCAACGCGGGGTGCGCCGGGCAGGGCGACAGGGCACTGAGTGTGGTTTTTAGTTCAGGGAGTCCAATATTGGTGTGGTGGACAATGTATCCATACACTAGGACCCTGAATACTGATTTCTAACTTAGTATATGAAAACATTTATTGTGTGTGTGCTTTCGAAATGTTTTTTTAAGTCAGCTCAAACTAGGTCAGCTCACTAGCTATAGACTTTTGACCGGGTCGCATCTGTTCAGGATGCCTCCATATAGATAGCCAGTTGGAGTTTCGAGAGAGTACACGATGACGTCCCACCGAGTGATGAGGCACCGATGCAGGGACCTCTTACAATGTTTGTAACGCCCCAAGATTTTATGAAAAATATTCTTTTTAATTTCATTAATGTCTTGTGTTGTACGCTACAACAAAAGAAGCTTTCACAATACGCATCCTTGACTTTCCTTCCGTTACACGCAATCGCGACCTTCCTCGATAGCGTGTGTAGTACGCAATACTGAGTTTCACGAAACAACGATATGCTATTAAAATATTATTAAAACTAGCCGTTATGAATAGTAATAACCACTTTTTGGAAATTTTGTAAATTTTATTTTTCAAAATGGAATTCATTTTTGGATTCGGAGTATCGAATTTAGCCTAAGGTGAAATTTTGGTACTTTTCGGATAACTTTCATATTCTAATGAATAGTGAAAATTACTAAATTATAATTAAAAACAACTTTTTTAATCGAAATAATTAATAGTGATAAATTATTAATTTGAGTGGTTTTAAAGTATATTTAGAATATATTTTTACAATTTAATACAATGTTCGTCATTGTTTGTAATTTCACATTTAAACCAGACATAATCAAGTGTCAATCTTTTGATAGATTTTGTTTCTTAAAAAACACGCTATTTGTTTTAACAGCGGGATTTAATTATAAAATTAATTAATGCAACTTCTATGTTATGAATTTGGTAAAATAGACTTCATTTTTGAATTCGGAATATGAAATATAGCTTAGGATGAAATTTTGGCATTTTTCTGAAAACTTTCAATTTTTGATGAATAGTGAAACCACTAAGTGGTAGGTTAAAAACGGAATTTTGCATAAAACTTAATTTTACCGCTTCTGTGAATGGAATTTCGAAAATCCGAGAGACACGGTTAATATCAAGGACTAAAATGTGGTTCAATGAGATGAAAATAATTTTTTGGTGAATAGTAACTTTTTACTTTTTTTACCACGGTTAATAGTAAATAGGGTAACTAAGGGTAAATATGATATTAATATTACCCTAACACATGTCCTAATTCTATTGGACAAGTGTAATTCGACCAAAAACAAACTTAGGAATAAAATATGACCATTTAGGCCCACTTGGATTAGATTAGGACATTTATTATTAATTTATTTAAAGAAGGGTTAAAATAGTTAAAATCAAAGTTTAATAAGTAAATCATTTTTAATATGGGGTTATACATAAGCTAAATTCGACTATAAATATTCATTAGAAAGCTAAAAAGATTTCCTACATGATGGTATTTTATTTGTAATTTTTAGACAGCATATAATATAATTTATTTATGACACAAAGATGATGCAGTAATTATCTTATTAATGAAATATTGACATAATTGATAATATAAATACCAAAATAAATGTAATTTAAGACTTTTTATGAATTCCACTAATTTTCTAGGTTACTATGATATATTAGTGTTGATTTAATCAACTTGGTTCGAATATATAATTCTGTTATGACTTTCAAAAAAATCATATATCAAATAGTGTCAAAATTGACACAAAATAGTTTTTAAATCAAATATTATATTATTAATTGTTATTTTATTCCTAAAAATCTAAGGTTCGTCCAAATGACTTAGATAAGGATATATGTATTAATAATATACAATTTGGGGTTCGTTTGGCATGTTATAGTAAGTGTATTAACCATATAGTGAAAGAAAACAAAAAGACACGGTAAAAGTTAAATTATTTAACTTAGAGTTAAATCTAATTGATAAGGTTTAAAATAAGATCCAAACATGTATAAATTTGATTGGTTGATGAGATTACAACCCTATCTCATCTAAGCTTCGAATATGAGTCATTTTTGGAGGTTTTTAAGTGGGGTTATATTTATTATAAATTAATATTTTTAAGAATTCCTAAGGTGCCCCTCTCCTCCCTTATAAAAGGACACCTCCTCCCCCTCCTCCTCACACCAATTTGAGCACTCAAGCTCGGCCAAACCCTGCCAAAATCCCTTCTCCACTTCCCTAGCAACATCCTAGAGGTTCCGGTCTTCCTCAAAGACCAATTCTAGTGCCCTAAGAGGAGGTCTCAAAGAGGCACTTCAAAGAAGAGGTAATTACCGTTACCAATTCTTTCATCTTTATTTCTTCTTCCACTTCTTCTTCTTAGGTTGTTTCATTATGAAGTAATAACATCAGTATCACTCATATACTGATATGTTATTATAAGTATGAAACAACCCTATTTCACCATCTATCCATCCTACGGAAAAAGAAATCACCGCGCGTGCGTACGTACGGAATACCGTCTCCACGCCGTGGTGTAATCTATTTTCCACCACCACCTTACATGGATGGGTATAATGGTGTAAATAATAACTATACATAGTTATTACAACATCATAATGATTCTGATATATTTTATAATCCACTCCAATTCAATTCAATATTTATAGAAATGATATCATCGCTCGTGCGTACGTACGGAATACCGTCTCCACGACGCGATGAGATTCATTCTCCATGTTAACCATTTAAGAATGATTATAATGTATATATAAGAAATAATAATGAAATACATGACATTATAAAGCTACTGGATTTATGTATATATATATACATATGTATGTCATCTACTTACTTCCATTTCAAGACAATAAGGAAAGAAAAACAGCGTTCATGCGTACGTACGGACTACCGTCTCCATGAACGGTGTTTTTCATTTTATTTATCTATCTATTATATATATATATATACTGAATATATATGATATATAAATCATATTTTATATTCTGGAAGTAAGTAAATCATGATATAAGTAATAATGATGTCAAGAACAACAAGTCAAAACACCTACGATAAATGAAACGATTTTACCCAAAACGCTTCTTTAACATGGAATTTACAAAAGAACAGGTAATATAATGTCATAAGTGAACCATATATGATATAATAACAATGAATATGATTCTGTAATAAGTCAATGACATTATTTAAATCATTATACAGGAGGTTCGGACACATCCGAAGCAAATTGGACCTAAGGTAAGGGAAATATCACAATCTCATTTTTATCTGAGATTGTTTATTCGTAAGTATTTACTGGGGTGTATTTTATCATCCACATCCATGTTTCATCAAAATGTAATATTATTTCCATCCACCTACAATTGTTTAAATCCATTTTTACCCTTCGGTGAGTTTTAGTAATATGTATGAAAGGAATCTTTTGTCGTACGAGGTACTTTTTGACTTTTCCGACAAAAGTACGAAGAATGTTTTTTTTTAACTTATACGGCACGAATGGATTTCTACTGTTTTATAAAGCCTTATTTTCATGAAGCTTCCTCTAAAAGATTTCATGACTATTTTCAATAAAATCTCTTTCTTTTAAAGTTGCATGATGTTTTGTGAAAAGAAATTGATTTTGAAGAAGAAAGGATATTTTCCTCAAGAATTCAATTCAAGTGTTTTATCAAAATTATTTTCCATCTAAGATAATAAAGAGTTCTGTTTCTATCCATATTTTTACATTGATTTGACTATGTTGTGATGGAATTATGTTTATGAATTCCTTTATCTTATATGAATGGTTTTATGATGTCATGTTGTTTAAGAATCCCATTTTTATTACATGGGTTATGAAATGATATATGATTTATGATTTTGTGGCACACATAAGAAAGGATTCATTAAGAGATGGGTGGGACCTATATCTCCCTCCAATGCATTGGGTAAAGATTTTATATCTCATGAGATAGACATGGATGGAATGGTAGGTTATACCGGTTCAGTGAAACAGGACTGAAACGAGGATTACTCGATTCAGAAAGGGACTTTGTCCACTAAGATAGTCTTGAAAATGAGTCTTGACTAACAAGAAATGATTCTCTATGATTATGTGTGTATGCCACAATGAGTAATGTTTTAAGTTATGATTTCATTTCACTACTATGATTTATCCCAGGTTATGAAATTATGCTCTCTTTTGCAGGTTAAGATTTCCAAAAATGTTATGTCCTTATGAAAATTATGTGATTGATATTTCCTTTGTTTACCCTTACTGAGCATTTGAGCTCACCCTTTTATGTTTTCTTTTCCCCAGGATATAAAGAAAGGTTTTAGGTAGAAAAAAGGGATGACCTTTATGGGAGATATTGAAGAACTTTCAGCACGATTAGAAGATTACGTTCCGAGTTTCCAAAGACACTAAACTATTACGATCCTTTAGTGTGTGTTTTTGTTATATACTAAGTATTCCGCAAATGTAATGTAATGTCCATGTACGTCAAGATACGGGTCTCTACAGTTGGTATCAGAGGAAAGGTTTAGTCAACCTTTGGAAACTAGGATGCGAGAACTTTAGTGAGATCCCTAGAGATATTTCTAAGGTATGTCTAGGGATGTCTCTAAGGTTAAGTATACGTATAGGTTATAGTCCTAGAATTACGCTAACGATCTTCGAATTTAACCTAAGATGTTAGATATTGAGGGTACTAACCCTTTATTATGTTGTTTTCCCTAGCATGATTTTTGCCTCTCACACAATTCTTTTGGGGTTTTAGACGATGGCTGGAACCCGAAGGAACCGTGTTAATGCGGAATGTGATGGGCAATGCAATGATTGTACCCCTGAGCAACCAAACGATATAGGAGCTGGAATGCAAAATCTTGTAGCCATGCTCACACAAATTTCTCAAGCTATGAATCATGCAGGAATTCCAAACGAGCAAAGGAAGGAGCAACATTCTGTTGAATCCTTCATGAGGCAGCGTCCACCTTCTTTCAGTGGGTCTACTGATCCATTAGTTGCTGAACAATGGATTAGTACTACTGAAAAGATATTTTCAGTTCTTCAATGTTCTGAACATGATAAAGTCATCCTAGCAGTGTATCGTTTGGAAGGAGATGCTGATCAATGGTGGAATCTTATTAAGAATACAAGGCAAAGGGATGAAATTGAGTCTATGGAATGGGACGAGTTCAAGAACTTATTTTTCAATAAGTACTTCCCTCGTATTCTTCGAACAAAGATGGAGAAAGAGTTTCTTGAACTGAAGCAAAGGGACGATGAATCTGTTGGTACCTATGAAGCAAATTTTACAAGACTTGCAAGGTATGCTTCTGGAATTATCATCCAACCTGAAAGTAAAGTTGATCGATTTTTCAGTGGCTTAAAACCAAGTCTTCGAAGGGAATTAGCTATAAGAGACTTCAGTAGCTATGAAGAAATTGTGCGTTGTGCTATCAAGGTAGAAATGGAAGTTGGTGTTACATATCCATCTCATGGTTTTGACAAGAAACGAAAGATGGAGTTCAAGGAGAAATCTCAGAATAATGGTGAAAAGAAGATGAATGTTTCCTTATGCAGAAAGTGTGGAAAGAAGCATGGTGGAGATTGTCTAAAAGGGACTAGAAAATGTTTTAAGTGTGGAAAAGAAGGTCATCGAGCAGCTGAGTGTCGAAGTAATGGAAAAAGGGTTTCTAATGATAAAGCAAACACTGCAGAGAACGCACCGCCAACACTTCAATGCTTCAAGTGCAAGGAAATGGGGCATTATGCTAATAATTGCCCTAATCCAAGGGTTAGTGATGATCAACATGAGCAACCACTGAAGGCAAAGGACAAAGGGAAATCACATGCGATCACTATTGGCAATGTTGAATATGACAACGATGTGGTGGAATGATTAAGTGTTTATGTAATGGGATTCCAAAATAATGTTGTATCATTGAGTATTGCAATATTTATTGATGTGGTATTCAAAGTGATTGAGATATTTTTTTTTGGAAATAAGATGATATGCGCATAATGAAGACGAGAAAATGAAATGTTTAATAGTATTCATGAGCTCATGATTGATATAAGGACTAAGTGATATCATGGTTTGAGTATAAATAATTTTGAGGATTTTGGTATGTGTAAAGTGTTAACTTTTAACTGCATTCAAGTTTTCACTAAGGTTCAATGGGTATTCAAGAGTATACATGATTAAGGACTTTGAATGTTTGGAATGTGACCAAAAAAAACATATCTTATGATATATGGGGATCAACGATGATATTAAATCTCTGGTAATTGTTTTCACTATGTTATGAGAGTGGACTGCAGTATTATGGATAAGCCTAAAGATTGGAATGGATTGTGTTGGACGATATTATTGATGGGATGTTATAGTAGTTTTGGAAAAAGGACAACCTGCAGGACGGGCGACAGCCCATCGCTTCGGACAAGGCTGTGGGAATCGAACCCACAACCGAAGTGCGACTGGCCTTTATCGCCTACCACTGACCTACAGGAAGTCCCTGTTTAGTAGAAACTAGTTTTATTATATTAAGCAGTATGATATATGAAGTATAAGTCCATTTTAGGAACCATATATGATTAATCTCACTATAGATCGACTTATGTATATAAGTTTTGCTAACCTTTTGTTTGAGACAGATGGAATGACCTGTCATTCTTTCACATGATCTGCTAACACATCACGAATAACAAATTCAACTTCATTTATTTAAGAGATGAAGTAGAAATTGTTCAAGGCACGAACAAAAGTGAGATTTTACCAAAATAAAGTAAGTATTTATTCTAAGCAAATTTTCAACTTTAGGGAAATGATCTTGAAAACCAAAAATGTTGTCCTAGTGATCTTATACCTGATGAATCAGATGGTACCTTATATCATCACAAATCTATGGATTTGTGATTACTGGCTTTTCCATAGCCATGTTCTCTACCACTCTCCATCAGAACATGATGGTTAGATTTTTCTTCCATATCCATATTTTCACCTATGTGGAAACCCAGTGATTAGTATATTTGGGTAATCGTTACATTTCATACTTTAGTTTTTAAATCCATGTTTTGGTATTCCTTTTTACGATGTGGGTTTCTATCAAAGAAAATTTTGAATAGTAAACCATTTATAACCCCGACGAATTTCGAGGGCGAAATTCATTTTAAGGGGGGTAGAATGTAACGCCCCAAGATTTTATGAAAAATATTCTTTTTAATTTCATTAATGTCTTGTGTTGTACGCTACAACAAAAGAAGCTTTCACAATACGCATCCTTGACTTTCCTTCCGTTACACGCAATCGCGACCTTCCTCGATAGCGTGTGTAGTACGCAATACTGAGTTTCACGAAACAACGATACGCTATTAAAATATTATTAAAACTAGCCGTTATGAATAGTAATAACCACTTTTTGGAAATTTTGTAAATTTTATTTTTCAAAATGGAATTCATTTTTGGATTCGGAGTATCGAATTTAGCCTAAGGTGAAATTTTGGTACTTTTCGGATAACTTTTATATTCTAATGAATAGTGAAAATTACTAAATTATAATTAAAAACAACTTTTTTAATCGAAATAATTAATAGTGATAAATTATTAATTTGAGTGGTTTTAAAGTATATTTAGAATATATGTTTACAATTTAATACAATGTTCGTCATTGTTTGTAATTTCACATTTAAACCAGACATAATCAAGTGTCAATCTTTTGATAGATTTTGTTTCTTAAAAAACACGCTATTTGTTTTAACAGCGGGATTTAATTATAAAATTAATTAATGCAACTTCTATGTTATGAATTTGGTAAAATAGACTTCATTTTTGAATTCGGAATATGAAATATAGCTTAGGATGAAATTTTGGCATTTTTCTGAAAACTTTCAATTTTTGATGAATAGTGAAACCACTAAGTGGTAGGTTAAAAACGGAATTTTGCATAAAACTTAATTTTACCGCTTCTGTGAATGGAATTTCGAAAATCCGAGAGACACGGTTAATATCAAGGACTAAAATGTGGTTCAATGAGATGAAAATAATTTTTTGGTGAATAGTAACTTTTTACTTTTTTTACCACGGTTAATAGTAAATAGGGTAACTAAGGGTAAATATGATATTAATATTACCCTAACACATGTCCTAATTCTATTGGACAAGTTTAATTGGACCAAAAACAAACTTAGGAATAAAATATGACCATTTAGGCCCACTTGGATTAGATTAGGACATTTATTATTAATTTATTTAAAGAAGGGTTAAAATAGTTAAAATCAAAGTTTAATAAGTAAATCATTTTTAATATGGGGTTATACATAATCTAAATTAGACTATAAATATTCATTAGAAAGCTAAAAAGATTTCCTACATGATGGTATTTTATTTGTAATTTTTAGACAGCATATAATATAATTTATTTATGACACAAAGATGATGCAGTAATTATCTTATTAATGAAATATTGACATAATTGATAATATAAATACCAAAATAAATGTAATTTAAGACTTTTTATGAATTCCACTAATTTTCTAGGTTACTATGATATATTAGTGTTGATTTAATCAACTTGGTTCGAATATATAATTCTGTTATGACTTTCAAAAAAATCATATATCAAATAGTGTCAAAATTGACACAAAATAGTTTTTAAATCAAATATTATATTATTAATTGTTATTTTATTCCTAAAAATCTAAGGTTCGGCCAAATGACTTATATAAGGATATATGTATTAATAATATACAATTTGGGGTTCGTTTGGCATGTTATAGTAAGTGTATTAACCATATAGTGAAAGAAAACAAAAAGACACGGTAAAAGTTAAATTATTTAACTTAGAGTTAAATCTAATTGATAAGGTTTAAAATAAGATCCAAACATGTATAAATTTGATTGGTTGATGAGATTACAACCCTATCTCATCTAAGCTTCGAATATGAGTCATTTTTGGAGGTTTTTAAGTGGGGTTATATTTATTATAAATTAATATTTTTAAGAATTCCTAAGGTGCCCCTCTCCTCCCTTATAAAAGGACACCTCCTCCCCCTCCTCCTCACACCAATTTGAGCACTCAAGCTCGGCCAACCCCTGCCAAAATCCCTTCTCCACTTCCCTAGCAACATCGTAGAGGTTCTGGTCTTCCTCAAAGACCAATTCTAGTGCCCTAAGAGGAGGTCTCAAAGAGGCACTTCAAAGAAGAGGTAATTACCGTTACCAATTCTTTCATCTTTATTTCTTCTTCCACTTCTTCTTCTTAGGTTGTTTCATTATGAAGTAATAACATCAGTATCACTCATATACTGATATGTTATTATAAGTATGAAACAACCCTATTTCACCATCTATCCATCCTACGGAAAAAGAAATCACCGCGCGTGCGTACGTACGGAATACCGTCTCCACGCCGTGGTGTAATCTATTTTCCACCACCACCTTACATGGATGGGTATAATGGTGTAAATAATAACTATACATAGTTATTACAACATCATAATGATTCTGATATATTTTATAATCCACTCCAATTCAATTCAATATTTATAGAAATGATATCATCGCTCGTGCGTACGTACGGAATACCGTCTCCACGACGCGATGAGATTCATTCTCCATGTTAACCATTTAAGAATGATTATAATGTATATATAAGAAATAATAATGAAATACATGACATTATAAAGCTACTGGATTTATGTATATATATATACATATGTATGTCATCTACTTACTTCCATTTCACGACAATAAGGAAAGAAAAACAGCGTTCATGCGTACGTACGGACTACCGTCTCCATGAACGGTGTTTTTCATTTTATTTATCTATCTATTATATATATATATATACTGAATATATATGATATATAAATCATATTTTATATTCTGGAAGTAAGTAAATCATGATATAAGTAATAATGATGTCAAGAACAACAAGTCAAAACACCTACGATAAATGAAACGATTTTACCCAAAACGCTTCTTTAACATGGAATTTACAAAAGAACGGGTAATATAATGTCATAAGTGAACCATATATGATATAATAACAATGAATATGATTATGTAATAAGTCAATGACATTATTTAAATCATTATACAGGAGGTTCGGACACATACGAAGCAAATTGGACCTAAGGTAAGGGAAATATCACAATCTCATTTTTATCTGAGATTGTTTATTCGTAAGTATTTACTGGGGTGTATTTTATCATCCACATCCATGTTTCATCAAAATGTAATATTATTTCCATCCACCTACAATTGTTTAAATCCATTTTTACCCTTCGGTGAGTTTTAGTAATATGTATGAAAGGAATCTTTTGTCGTACGAGGTACTTTTTGACTTTTCCGACAAAAGTACGAAGAATGTTTTTTTTTAACTTATACGGCACGAACGGATTTCTACTGTTTTATAAAGCCTTATTTTCATGAAGCTTCCTCTAAAAGATTTCATGACTATTTTCAATAAAATCTCTTTCTTTTAAAGTTGCATGATGTTTTTTGAAAAGAAATTGATTTTGAAGAAGAAAGGATATTTTCCTCAAGAATTCAATTCAAGTGTTTTATCAAAATTATTTTCCATCTAAGATAATAAAGAGTTCTGTTTCTATCCATATTTTTACATTGATTTGACTATGTTGTGATGGAATTATGTTTATGAATTCCTTTATCTTATATGAATGGTTTTATGATGTCATGTTGTTTAAGAATCCCATTTTTATTACATGGGTTATGAAATGATATATGATTTATGATTTTGTGGCACACATAAGAAAGGATTCATTAAGAGATGGGTGGGACCTATATCTCCCTCCAATGCATTGGGTAAAGATTTTATATCTCATGAGATAGACATGGCTGGAATGGTAGGTTATACCGGTTCAGTGAAACAGGACTGAAACGAGGATTACTCGATTCAGAAAGGGACTTTGTCCACTAAGATAGTCTTGGCAATGAGTCTTGACTAACAAGAAATGATTCTCTATGATTATGTGTGTATGCCACAATGAGTAATGTTTTAAGTTATGATTTCATTTCACTACTATGATTTATCCCAGGTTATGAAATTATGCTCTCTTTTGCAGGTTAAGATTTCCAAAAATGTTATGTCCTTATGAAAATTATGTGATTGATATTTCCTTTGTTTACCCTTACTGAGCATTTGAGCTCACCCTTTTATGTTTTCTTTTCCCCAGGATATAAAGAAAGGTTTTAGGTAGAAAAAAGGGATGACCTTTATGGGAGATATTGAAGAACTTTCACCACGATTAGAAGACTACGTTCCGAGTTTCCAAAGACACTAAACTATTACGATCCTTTAGTGTGTGTTTTTGTTATATACTAAGTATTCCGCAAATGTAATGTAATGTCCATGTACGTCAAGATACGGGTCTCTACAATGTTGGTACCTTCAGGTGGTGTACATGCAAAACCACAACCCATTGGGTAGCAGATTCCACCAGCCACACTGGAGGATAGTTCATGCTGACTGAACACATTTAATGATTTCCAGCAGTAGAGGTCGTCATGGATACAGGGCGAGACAAATTCCTAGGTAGCATAGGACTAACAGTCGGTGATTGCTATAGTAATATGCCTAGTTGAGACACCAGTAGAGTAGATGGTGATCTTAGATAATAGTGTTTCCCAGTGATTGACCATGAGGTTGGTCCACATAGTTATGAGGCCTGGGTATGTGGATGTTTTCCTGAGATTGTACCTTCATGTAGTGTGTTAGCTATATCACTGCATGTTGGTCAGGAGTTTCAACGGGCGATACTGGTCGATGACACATGTAGGCTTAGTGCCTTACACGTGTTTCAACATCAGATAACCCTTAGGTTCTGAGGTGAACCTGACATACAGGCGGCTATGGAATGTCCTGGGGAGGTGGATGATAGTTCTCTAGTGTTTCTATAGCTTCGGTAGGGCGACATATCTATAGCTGAGTCTTCATCGAGGCGTACCGATCATTTTAAGTACTCGATGAATACGATACGATCAGTCCTTCAGATCTTGGACCTCCATGTTAGATGTTTTTTGGGACATCCGAGCCAGCACCTTATTTTTCCTATGTGAATTCCTACCTATATTAAAGTGCATAAGAGAACCTTTGTGGTTGAATGTTCTTTGGCTGAGTGGATGCAGCCTGTGAATGTTAGTTGTGGGAAAGCAGGAAACTAGCGCCAGTCTCAGAGACTTGGGCGTGTAAAATGTTTCAGAAAGAGGAGGTAACATGGAAAGATGAATCTACAGGGCAGAAGACATGGAAGAAGGGCTAGGAGAATAGCATGAGGTGGTGTACATTTTTACATGTTACATCCACCCACCATTTTAGTCCATGCCAGGCGTAGGGAGGTGGAGGGTAGATGAAGAGAATAGCTACATGAAGTCAAGGACTGTGACCCAAGGGATCTAGGAATGATTCGATGTACGGATTGTGTCTACTGCTAGCTGTCTTTACAACGTACATTGATACGAATCATCCCATCCTTCCAGGAATCATGTCCCAGACCATGAGTTTCTGGTTAAGTCATCGACTTGACCCTCACGTCTGGAGATTTCATTGGGAGGAGACTCGATAATCACACATACACTGATGGTGTGATCTGACCCATGTGGTGAGAGTTTCGGTTGGAACCTCTTGGTGGTTGCATCAAGGCCTTAGGACGTTAGTTTTGGAATGTACTAGGAAACCAAAGTTCATACCCAGATTGATTGTATTAGGAAAATGGTTGTGGTTTATCAAAAAATTTGAGATGAGGTTTTCCTTAGTTGGGGAAGAAAAGAATGGAAACCGAAGTAGCACTGGTTAAACTCGTTCATTGGAGGGTGGAACCAATCACACATGAGTCGGCCATCCTTACCCTTGTGGAAGCAGGAGTTTTGTGTTTTCAGTTCCTATAGAACAATGACTTCGAAATAGTCTATACTCCTAGGAAGGGGAACACTATTGCAGATGTGCTCAGTAGGAGGACTGGTATACAACTTCTAGGCGAGGCGACAAAGCAGCTGGACACCTTACAAATATCCTTTGTGGATAAGGATGGACTAGCCTATCTATAGTATCTTATAGTCACTCCTCCTCTTCATATGCGATTCAGGGTGGGGCGGTGTGGAGACGCTAACTGTGAGACGCGATGTGCTCAGATATCCACAGGGAAAGAACCTAATGGATTTTCTGAAGGTGGAGAGCACATCATCCTTTTCAGAGGACGTACCATGGTACCAGTTGCACTTGAGGAGGAGGTGTTGAGGGAGTTCCACAATTACCCTCTAACGGTACATCCAGGAGTGGCAAAGATGTATCGGGAGCTTCAGTGAGAACATTGGTGGTATGGAATGAAGAAGGATATAGAGGTTTTTATCCCATGGTGCCTCACTTGTCAGCAAGTGAAGGTAGAGAACCATATACCAGCATGCTTGGTACAACTTTTAGAGGTCTCAGGGTGGAAGTGGGATGGGAAATCCATGGACTTTGTCACGAGAATTCCATGTACATCCAGGAGTCATGACTCGATATGGGTGATCATTGAATGACTCACCAAGTCGTCCCACTTTCTACGGATCATAGTGTAGGGCTCAGTAGAGAAATTGGGATTCCTCTATGTGCAGGATATTGGGCGTTTGCATGGATAACCTTATTCTATTGGCTCCGAATGTGAAACATGAATTACTTCCTGGCTATGGAAGGGGTTGAAGGAAGCTTCCGGGACACAGATTTTCTTGAGCACCTCCTTTCATCCTCATACAGATGGTCAGACCGAGAGGACCATCCAGACCCTCGAGGACATGGACCATGTATGACAACCCATCTTTTATTACAAACTTAAACATGATTTATTACATAAACTATTCACTTGATACAAAATAGAAGATCGAGAGTTCTAGTGTCTTTAGGGCTTAGGATCATTACATAATAACTTAAAACATGAAATACAACATCTTTATTGAAAACATCCTTTACATGACCACTACATTCCCCCGTACTTAGCTTTGCATGAGATAACCTAAGGACATGCATAAGAAAAGGGTGAGATGTAAAGCCCAGTAAGGGAATACAAATGGGAAAACATGAGGAGTAAAATAAATGTTAGAAATTAGTTATATCAATATATCACAATAGAAACATGAAAATAATGGAATGATAAAGCATGATAATCATAACATTGTGATGTGGCAACAACACTTAACATGGAATTATCATGAGCGAAGGCCCATTGCACATGGAGAATGATTAAATCCTCATTGCACATAAAGCACGAGTAAGCCCTTATTGCACTTGAATTAGCATGAGTCAATAATCATTTCAAATGATGTATCATGATAGTATACTTTACCTAATGCATTGGAGCGCTATAAGGGAGCACCCTTCTTAAACATTTCATTTCATGAATAAGTGTGCCACATGGATCATAAAACATGGTTTCATTAAACATTATCATTTATTCCATGATAAAGGGATGTGAAATTCATAGATGAAACTTTATAATAAATAAGTAAATGTGAATAAAGGTGAATGCCCTTGATGGAGAAATGGGCATGGTGTTCACTACACAATGGCATTGGCTTAGAAAGTCGGTGCAATTTCGGCAGCGTAACGGCGTGACATAAGAATTCATAAAATTGGTTGATGAGATAGAAAGGGCTTCCTCATCATATTTACATGTAATTGAATGTATGTAGGTCATATAAATACATTTCCCAACAATATTAATGGAATTTAGATTCATGGTACCAAAGTATTGCTTGAATGTAAATGAGGAGAGAGAAGTTCCTTTGGGAATTTCGGCATAGTAATGGGTGTACATGGGAGGAATTTAATGAGAGAGAAAGGGGTCTCCCATCATTTAAACATAATGGGGGCAGTATGAGGGAGGTGAAAAACCATACCCCAACATTCATAATTGAAATTAAAAGGGTAAAACAACTTAAAGAAAATTGGACAAAAATGAGAAACGAAGAAAACCCCTTACATGGAAGTGTGCTTCCAAAGTCTAGAGAGAGGCTTGTGAGAGGCTTCATGGGAGCTTGGGGAACCGTGGGAGAATTTTATAGAGAGTATGGCAGAGGTTGGACGAACTCCAAAGGCTTTGAGTGAGGAGGAAGTGGGAGCTTGGGTGGGTTTATATAGGAAAGGTGATGGAATGTTTTCATTATTTAGGTTTGGGACCCCTAATATTAAATTAATCCAAACAAAAAACCATCCCATGGTTTTTTCCCATGTTTTTTGGAAAAGGAAATAGGAAAATAATATTTTATATGGCCAAATTCTGAGCTTATTAAAATAATAGGGTTTCTTATGTAGAGGTGAGTCACACTCCCATGGAAAACAATTTAAAAAGACAACGTGTTTAATAAGTCTTTAGGGGTCCATTGATTCTTTGAAAAGTAAGTCAAACAAACCCAAAATTACATTATTTTAATGGTAAAACATATATTGGCCGAAAATATAGCTTATTGTATTTTATTACATCACTATTGGGTCATTATGATGTCATAAAACACATTATATGTTTAAACGACATTTAATTTTTACCCAAAAATATTACTATCTCAGAAAATTATAAAATATTCACCGTTGTATAACTTTGACGTCCTGATTCAAAAGATAACCTTTATTTTATTTAAATAATATTCTAAATATGTTAATTTTTACTTTTAAAATAAAAACTAACATTAATCGAAAATTCACAGGTTTTGACAAAAATGGCTTTCAAACCTTAATAAAAATTAAAATTGCATTCATAACATTATATGATAATTTATATATAATAAAAATTAATTTAATAATAATAATAATAATATTTTATTAAAATATTATATAATTTAAAAATCCCTTAATTTAATAAAATAGAATTCATAATAAAATCATAACTAAAAACACTATTTGTACTTTAAAAACTATTTACAATGTATCAATAATGACAAGAAAGTATACAAATTATTATATACAAAACTAATAATAAAGTAAATGAACGTAGTACTAGCGATTTGTTACAGAACTCCTTCAAATAGACGCATAAGATTTAAGGGTAAGGTGTGCGATGGTGACAGACTCTTAGGGTGGTTCAAATAACATTGCTTGAGTGATAATATCTATCAACTTCTACTTTTCGCATAGACAGTCCCGTTCGAGCTTGACATGATGATGCTCAGCTTGGTCTTGGTCAAGATCGATGCCCAAGGATGCCACCTCTTTTCATAGCTCTGACAAATGGGCTTTGTATGGAGAAATTCTACTGGATGACGCCATCGCTTCCTTTGTCTGAGTAAAATTGGGTTTGTTAAAGCCTTATATTTATACTAATCATGTGATCAATGTTCAACATTTATAAAACTAACTGTCACAACTCTTATCATAAAACCAAAGAATATGACATTTTATAAAAATATTTTATATAAATATTCATTTAAATAGATCAAGAGGAATTTACATTAATGAAACTTTGGGTCGTTACAATATTCCCCCCTTAAGAAATTTCGCCCTTGAAATTTTTCCTTTTCCCACACTAAAACAGATGTGGGTAACTCACCTTCATCATTTCCTCTAATTCCCAATTCTCTTCTTCAAACTTGTGGTTTCTCCACAATACCTTGATGAGGGGCATTATATTATTTTGTAGAACTTTTTCTCTACGATCAAAGATCTTCACTGGTTGCTCCTCATAAGAAAGTTCATCTTCCAATTGTACCAGCTCAGAAGAGAGTACATGTGATGGGTCTGGTATGTACTTCTTTAAGAGGGATACATGAAATACATCATGTACTTTGGCCATAGTAGGTGGAAGTGCTAGTCGATAGGCCACAACCCTGGCACGATCAAGAATCTCAAAGGGGGCCAATGTACCATGGACTTAACCTCCCTTTCTTTCCAAACATCATGAACTTATTCCACGGAGAAATGCCTAGAAAACCCGTGTCTCCATCTTTAAACTCATGTTCTCATCGAAGATTATATACATAACACTTCTGTCGACTCTGGGCTGCCTTGATCTTCTACTGTATGGTTTTCACCTTCTCCACCATTTCCTCGACCATTTCTGGACCAAGCAGCTTACGTTCACCGACCACATCCCATCATGTTGGTGTTCTGCACCTTTTCCCATAGAGGGCTTCATAAGGTGCCATTTGGATGATCGAGTTGAAACTGTTATTATATGAGAACTCATCCAGAGGAATATGTTGATCCCATCCTCCTTTAACGTAAATTGATCATTCTCTAAACATATCCTAAAGTGTTTGGATAGTCTGCTCGGATTGGCCAACAGTTTGAGGATGATAGGCCGTACTAAAGTTAAGTTCCGTATTCAGAGCATGTTAAAGACTCTACCATAATTTATAGGTGAATCTTGGATCTCTGTCAGACATAATAGAAAGTGGTACTCCATGAAACCTTACCACTTCCCTGATATATATATATGTTCCAGTTGATACAATGAGAAATCCTCCCAAATAGAAATGAAGTGTGCAGTCTTTGTAAGATGATCCACAACAACCTAGATTGCATTGTTGCCTTTGGATGTTCTCGGAAGTCTAGTGACAAAGTCTATGGGGATGTTATCCCATTTCAATTCTCCTATGGGAAATGGTTTCATCATCCCCTTATACTTTTTCCTCTCTACCTTCACTTACTGGAACACCAGGCACTTTGATGTATATTCATCGATTTCCATTTTCATATTATACCACCAAAATTTTTCTCGTAGATCTCGATACATCTTTGTGATCCTTGGGTGAATAGAGAAATTTTAACTATGTGCATCATCCAAAAGTTCCTTCTTCAGCTCCAGACATGATGGAACACATAGTCTTTTCCCAAACCGCACAATTCCTTCTTCATTAACATTAAACTCCGAGGATTTCCCTATTTCAATAGCTTCAACTTTTTCTTTAATTCCCAAATCATCCTTTTGAGTATCCTGTAACCATTCCTAAAGAGATGGTTGAGAAATAATTTGTGAAAGGATTGATGATGTTCCCTTCTCTATGATTACCATGTCCGTCTTCATCAAGTCTTAGAAGATTGGATCCTTCTCAATTCTCATCAATGATAGAATCGCTGGAACCTTTCTACTTAGGGAATCATCCACCTTGATCGCTTTCCCAGGGTGGTAATGGATTGAATAGTCATAGTCCTTGATGAGCACTATCCATCTTCGCTGGCGCATATTAATCTCTTTCTGTGTGAATATATATTTAGGACTCTTGTGGTCAGTATATATCTCACATTTCTCTCCATAGAGATAATGCCTCCAGATTTTCAAGGCAAAGATCACCGTGGCCAACACCAGATCATACGTTGGATAGTTTCGCTCATAGATTTTCAACTTCCTTGAGGCATATGATATAACTTTATCATTCTACATTAGCACACAGCCTAATCCCTTCTTTGAATCATCGCTGAAAACCACAAAAGGTTCCCCACTTGTGGGTAAAGTGAGCACGGGCATAGTGATAAGCCTTTTTTCAACTCCTTGAAGCTCTCTTCACATTCATCACTCCAAGAAAACGTTAATCCCTTTATAGTTATCTTGGTAAGAGGGTTGGACAATCTTGAGAAATTTCTCACAAGTCGTCATTAATATCTAGCTAACCCCAATAGGCTACAGATATCTGTTACCGATGTTGGCCTTGAACATCCATCAATTGCATCTATTTTGGTGGGATCCACAGATATCCCATTGCTTGTGATGATATGGCCCAAGAATGAGACCTCTTTCAACCAGAACTCACACTTTCTGTACCATGCATAGAGCTTCTCCTTGCGCAAAGCCTCTAGTAAAATTCCTAAATGCCCCTCATGATCCACCTTGGTTTTGGAGTATATTAGAGTATCATCTATAAATACTATCACAAATTTGTCAAGGTAATCTCTAAGGACACTATTCATTAAGTCCATGATGATTTATGGATCATTAGTGAGTCCTAAAGGTATTACTATGAATTCATAGTGCCCGTATCTTGTGTGAAATGCAGTTTTGGGGATATCTTCCTTCTTCACCCTTAAATGATAATATCCCGACCAAAAGTCTACCTTGGAGAAGTATTCTCCTCCACCTAGCTGATCGAACAAGTCATCAACTCATGGGAGACGATACTCGTTCTTTATTGTGATTTTGTTAAGTTCACGATAATCGATTAAAGCCGCAATAACCCATCCTTCTTCTTAACGAAGAGGA
The DNA here is from genome assembly GCA_963277665.1 of Viscum album. NCBI lineage: Eukaryota > Viridiplantae > Streptophyta > Magnoliopsida > Santalales > Viscaceae > Viscum > Viscum album. The sequence continues at coordinate 922,563,138 of OY728146.1, read as the reverse complement.
CTGGTACACCCCATGGTGAAGCACATGGGCGTATACACCCTTTATCTAGATTCCCCTGTAGTTGTTTTTTCAGCTCTTCAATCTCTACAACAACCATTCTATATGGAGTCTTTGATATTGGTAAACCACCGGGTATAAGTTCAATTGAGAATTAAACATCTCTTCTAGGAGGAAGACCAAGAAGTTTCTCGGGAAACACATCCGCAAATTCCCTCACAATATGCATTTCATCAAGGATGGTTTCTTCTTTGGAATCAATCATCTGATATAGATACGCGTGCTCATAGGGTATTAATATCCATGCATGATATGATGGATCTGAAGGAGATTCATATTCCTCCTTACACTTGTAAAGAATTAGGGGTCGATTCTCCATATGGAGTGTGATTTCCCTCCCCCGACAATTTATGTTGGCTCTATATAAGGAAAGCCAATCCATGCCATGAATTCCATAAAAGTCCACCAGAGGGAGTATGAAGAGGTTCACCTAAAATTAAATTCTTAGATTATAATAGAGGATGACTTATATTCATGGGATGCAATGATTGCCCCATTTTCCGTACTCACTGACATATTCATTTCCATGATTTGTGGTGGTGTTGGGATTGTTCTACTAAACTTTTGAGATATAAAATAATGCATAGAACCTGAATCAAGAATTAAATTCACTATTCATGAATGAATAACTAGCATACATGTCACCACTCCCTTTTCGGGGTTCACTTCGGCAGAAGTGATGGAAAAATCTCTTCATTTCTAACTTGGAGGTTGTTGGTTGCCTCCGAAAACCATTGTATTAGTGAAATGATTTGAAAAATGACTCGGTTAATTGCATTTGTAGCATTGAACAATGCGTTGAGGTTCAAATGGAGAATTTGTATCCTCTGTCGCAGCCACATGTATTTCTTTCCAACAGTTAACAACTAGGTACCCTTCTCTTCCACACTGGAAGCATTTTCTCGTCCCCTTAAAAAAATTTCTATGGTTTTTCTTTTCTCACTTTTAGAAAGTGGGGTGATGGATCTTCTTAGCACCGTTGGATTTATCCATCGGACCACCAGCATTGAGGTCCACCTTATGCTTCTTATCCCCATGATACCCCTATGATTATTCGATCTCCATTTCGACCATGAGGCCACAACAGACAATGTCCTCACAGCTGTCGAAGTCATAGATCGCTAATGCTTTCCGCAGGCCAGACTTTCACCCACCAAAGAAGCGGTCAACTAGGAATTAGGGGGTAACAAAAAAGCCAAAAGTTTATCGTGAATGCTTTGTGTTTTTTTCCTCGTACTCTCCAACAGATTCTTCATCTTTTTGCTGAGGGAATGGAAGTCCCTTTTCATATTAAGCAGGAGATTGTGCAAAAAATATTTATCAGAAAACATCTTCCAGAAATCCTTCCATTCCAACGCCTCTATCTCCTCCTCAGGATTTGTATTTTTGATCAACATCCACCATTGATCGGCTTCACCCTCCATACGATAATCCGCCAGGAGAACCTTCTCTAGTTCAAAACACTGAAGGGTGTAGATGATCTTTTCAATGGAGTTGATCCATTGTTCAGTGATCGTGGGATCAGATGATCCACTAAAAGTAGGAGGCCTTTGTCTCATGATGCTCTCGATAGAGTCTTGTTCTTTCGTAGGGGGGTTGGATGTTCCTCTTGAACCGTGTTTCTATTCAAAACATGAGTTATCTGAGAGAGAAGTGTGACAATTTTCGTGATTCCCGCTCTCATTGGATTGGGCATCTCATTAGTACAGTCATCACAATGATCCTTACAACGGTTGGTAGCCCGATTCCTCCTATTACCCGCCATTGGATGGAATAAAAGGAAAGATAGGGGAAACACATAAAGACTAATCCAAAGAAAAAATTTGATGACTTATAAATAATCTTTTATTTCCTTAACTCATGAGTCTATAGGAATAAATCTAGGATTTTGAAGATCTACCTTCAAACATATATTCTTTGGGGAATTTTTTTAATTCCCATAATAAGGGTTCATACTATGCTTGTGAATTTATAAAAACATATCCCCCTAGAGTGTTGTAACCAAGAGTGTAGCAAGGCCCATTGTCGTGCACCAGTTCCTATTCGAGTCTTGCTCAAAGCAGTGTTTTCGTGTTTTACCCATAAGATACATCTGTGCCAGAGCCGCCTCTACCAGCTCGTATCCAGACAGGGATGTATTTTCTTGATAAACCACTTACTCAGTAAATACCAAAACATATGGTTGTTTTTATTATACATAGTCGTGTCTCTAAGGCATTACTAGGGTTTTCTAATCCTAATCCAAAAAATAACTAAACCTATCCTCTGATACCAAATATGACAACCCTTCATTTATTACAATCTTAAACATGATTTATTACATAAACTATTCACTTGATACAACATGGTAGATCGAGAGGTATAGTGTCTTTTGGTCTTAAGATGATTACATAACAACATAAAACATGAAATACTACATCTTTATTGAAAACTTCCTTTAAATGACCACTACATTCCATCGTACTTAGCATTGCATGGGATAACCTGATGACATGCATAAGAAAAGGGTGAGCTGTAAAGCCCAATAAGGGAATACACATAGGATAAAATGTGGAGTATAATACATGTTAGAAATTATGCATACCAATATATCACAAGATAAACAGTAACATTAAGGCATGATAAAGCATGATGATCATAACATTAAGATGTGGCAAAAACACTTAACATGGAATTAGCATGAGCCAAGGCCCATCGCACATGGAGCATGAGTAAATCCTCATTGCACATGAAGCATGAGTAATACCTAGTTTCAATTGAATTAGCATGAGTCAAAACTCATTTCACTTGACGTATCATGATAATATTCTTTACCCAATGCATTCGAGCACTATAAGGGCGCACCCTTTATAAACATTTCATTTCATGCATAAGTCTGCACACATGGATCATAAAACATGGATTCATTAAACATAATCATTTATTCCATGATAAAGGAATGTTAAAATCATAAATGAAACTTTATAATCAACAAGTAAATGTTCATAAAGGTGAATACCCTTGATGGATAAATGGGCATGGTATTCACAACACAATGGCATTGGCTTAGAAAGTCTATGCGATTTCGGCAGCATAACAGCGTGAAATAAGAATTCATTAAAAAGGTTTATGAGAGAGAATGGGGTTAATCAACATATTTAAATGTAATGGACAGTAAGGAGGTCCTATAAATACATTTTACAACAATTTTAATGGAATTTAGATTCATGATACCCAAGTATTTCTTGAATGTAAATGAGGAGAGAGAAGATCCTTTGGGAATTTCAGCATAGTAACGGGTGTAATTGGGAGGCATTTAATGAGAGAGAAAAGGGTCTCCCATCATTCAAACATAGAGAGGGAAGTATGAGGGAGGTTCAAAACCATGCCCCAACATTCATAATTGAAATTAAAAGGGAAAAACAACTTAAATAAAATTGGACAAAAATGAGTAAGGAAGAAAAACCCTTACTTGTAAGTGTGCTTCCAAAAGATAGAGAGAGGCTTGTGAGAGGCTTCTTGGGAGCTTGGGGCTCCTTGGGAGGATTCTAGAGAGAGTATGGAAGAGGTTGTACGAACTACAAAGGCTTTGAGTGAGGAGGAAGTGGGATCTCTGGTGGGTTTATATAGGAAAGGTGAGGAAATTCTTTATTATTTAGTTTTGGGACCCCTTATATTAAATTAATCCAAACCACAAACCATCCCATGGTTTTTGACCATGGTTTTAGGAAAAGGGAAGAGGAAAATAATATTTTATAAGGCCAAAGTTATATCTTTTTAAAATAATAGGGTTTCTTATGTGGAGGTGATTCACACTCTCATGGAAAACAATTTAGAATGACAAGGTGTTTAATAAGTCTTGAGGGGTCCATTAATGCTTTGAAAAGTAATTCAAAAAAACCCAAACGTACAATATTTTAATGGTAAACCATATATTCTCAGAACACATAGCTTATTGTATTTTATTACATCAGTATTGTGTCATTATTATGTCATAAAAAACAATATATATTTAAATGATATTTAATTTTTACCCAAAAATTTGACTGTCTTAGAAAATTACGAAAAATTCACCATTGGATAATTTTGATGTCTTCATTCCATAAATAAAATTTATTTTATTTAAATAATTTTCTAAATATGTTAATTTTCAATTTTAAAATAAAAACGACATTTATCGAAAATTCACAGGGTTTGACAAAAATCGCTTTCAATCCTTAATAAAAATTACAATTGCATTCATAAAATTATATAATCATTTATATATAATAAAAATTAATTTAATAATAATAATAATATTTTATTAAAATATTATTTATTTCAAAAATACCTAAATTTAATAAAATATAATTCTTAATAAAATAATAACTACAAACACTATTTGTACATTAAAAATTGTTTACAATGTATCAATAATGACAAGAAAGTATATACATTATTATATAAAAAAATGTACATGAACATAGTAATAGAGATTTGTTACATAACCCATTAAAACAGTCGCATAAGACCTAAGGGTAAGGTGTGCGATGGTGACAGACTATTGGGGTGGTTCGGATAACATTGCTCGAAGGTAATATCTTTCAACATCCACTTTTCCCATAGACGGTCCGTTCGAGCTTCACATGATGATGCTCAGCTTTGGATTTGTAAAGAGCGAAGCTGAAGGATGCCAACTCTTTTCATAGCTCCAACAAATGGGCTTCGTATTGAGAAATTCTACTGGATGAGGCCATCGCTTCCTTTGTATGAGTAAAATTGGGTTCGTTAAAGCCTTATATTTATACTAATGATGTGATCACTGTTCAATGGCTATAAAAGTCACACTCACAACTCATATCATAAAACAAAATAAGTTGACATTTTATAAAATCATTTTATATAAGGATCCATTTAAATAGATCAACAGTAATTTCCATTAATGAAACTTTGGGTCGTTACACCGTGCATGTGTCCTCGACTTCAGTCGCAGTTAGGAGGATCACCGATATTTGGTGGTGTTTTCCTGCAATAATAGATATCACTCCACCATTAGTATGACACCTTTTTAAGACTTCTATAGACAACCGTGCATATCTCCAATGTGCTGGATAGACCCAAGGGAGTCATCACTAGTGGTACTAGAGACGGTACGAGCTACCACGGAAAAGCTTCAGGTCATCCAGGAGCGGATGATGACTGTACAGAGAAGATAGAAATCTTATGTTGATAGGAGATAAAGACCACTGGAGTTAGTGGATGGCGACCACAGTTTTCAATGGGTATCACCTCAATGAGGTCTACGTACATTTGGCCGATGAGGCAAGTTATCTTCGAGATTATTCGAACCTTTTCAGGTCCTCAACAGAGTTTTCATGGTGGCATACCACTTAGCTCTTCCACCTCAGTTGCACAACATCTTCCACATATATAAGCTGAGGAGATATGTGCACCACCCTTCCCACATCATTGACCAAGAGGATCAGGACATCGATGACAGACCAATTTTCACAGAGGATCCATTAGCGATTGAGGATCGACAGGTGTATGTCATGCATGGATGGTAGATACCTATGGTGCATGTTTGTTGGAAGCACGGGAACCTCTAGGAAGACACGTGGGAGAAGGAGGATCATATGCGAGCTCAGTACCCTCATTTGTTCCCTTTGTTCAAGTTATAGCTTACGGGGATGTAAATCCCTGAGGTGGGGAGAATAAATAGACCCGAAAATTCCGTGGATTTTTTTTTAAATAGAAAGATATTTTATGAGTTTGTAGTTTTGGAGGGCGCATGATTCCGAATCGTAGTGTGCTGATAATCAATTTCTAATGTTTTTGTTTAGCTTAAGATAACGTGCGTAAGCAGTTTTCCTGAAAAAGTGGAACAACTCTTAAATGGTAACACAAATCAGAAATCTGAGGGCACTGTTGCACTCTGGATGGTGAGTTTACCCTAGGTGCGTATTATGATTAGTTGGCATGTGCCTCTTGTGTGAAATCCCAAAAATGGAATAATCGTAAATAAAATAATTAAATAAATTATTTTAATTTTCATATTCTTATAACTCACAAACGGTAGCTCAGATCAAAAATCTGAGACCACCAATGAACTCATGAGGGGATGCTTTATTTCAGAAGATACTAACATTGGCCAGCACGGGCCACCAGAAAAAGTTAGTTTTTGGCTGCAAATAAAATAATTAAGTGAATGTTATTTTATTGTAACATTAATAACTTCTCAAAGGTTACTCAGATTAAAAATCTGAGAGTACTGTTGGGTTTTTCGGGGTGTGTTTCACCTAGGCAGAGCCTAACCTTGACCGTAATGATTCAAGGTTGACTGATAATATTTTTTAGAACTGTTTTTTGGGTACATTCAATAAACGTGTGAGTGGTGTTTTGTAACTTTTGAACCGGTGCTTGGAATTGAAATTAGATGACACCGTTGAACTCGTAGTTCCATTATTCTCTTAAGAATACATTTACCTCGACATAAGTTGGTCGAAGGTGAAAGTTAGTTTTTCGGTTTTTTGTGGAAATAATAAAATAAAATAAACACATTTTTTATTTATTTCATCTTTTATAACCACTCCTTGTGAAGGTTGGAAGTGGGGACCACCACACCATAACCTCACATGAGAGGTTATGGTGGTGGGGACCACCCGAAAGATAACCTCCCATCAGAGATTATGGTGTTTTGGACCACACGGGTTAAAACCCCCTTGAAACCTCCCATTAATTGGGAGAAACCTCTCAACTAGCTCACAAATGAGGGAGAGCCTATGGACCACCTCCACCATAATTGTGCCAACACACATACAATTAATTTTTCCAACGCTCCTCATAGTTGCGCCATCATAAATTAATTTTCATTCCCATTTTTAATTAAGTAATAGAGTTGTTGGAATTTAGGAAGGTTCCTAATTAATGAACCGTCCTAAATTCCAACGATCATTACCTACCTACCCCCCATATCCTATATATATAGAGCTTGGGAGGAGGATTTGGGAAGACTTCACCAAGCGAGGAAGCGCTGGAAAAGTGCCGCGATACCCAACACATGGAGGATTACTCTCTCCAATGAAAAATGCCACACCTACGAAGAATTTAAACCTCCTTAGACCTTCTTCCTTGGGACTTCTTCCGGCGTGGGATGTATGAATCTTCGACTATGAAGAACTGACGTGCGAGCCCGAAATTGAAGGTGTGTGGAAGGCAAGATGAATGTCGACAACTTCACCTCCTTCCCTCTTGGGCCAGCGACGTCAAGCGAGCAAGGTAGGGGTTAATTTTCATGTTGATATTTTACCCTATTCTTAGCTTCTCCAAAGGATATAAAGGGATTGATGCTGACATTTTTTATGATCATTTTCTACTTATGTCGAGCCTTGTGTTATCCTCATAACGTGGAGGGTTTGGGCTGACCTCACACGACCCGTCACCCTCTGTCGAATTTTCATCGTGATGTTCTTCGAGGGGAAACACAACACGACAAAGAGGCGAAGACGATGAAGATGGAGATCAAGGCCCGCACCACCCGCGACCTCTGCGCACCGCCCCACCAGCGAAGCAGTGCCCGACCCGCGCCGCACGCCCTACTCCGCAGCCCTGCCGATGGCTCACTGCCCGGACCCCATAGTGCCCGGTCGCCCTACCTGGCACGCCCCGGGGTGCCTTGCAGCCCTACCCGGTGCCCCCCGGTGCCCTTCTGTACTGCCCGGTGCACCCTGTGGCGCCCTGCCGCCCTGCCTGGTGCCCCTGATGCCATTTCGCGCTGCCCGGCCTGGCCTCGTGCGCTGCCCAATGCCCCAACATCCTACCCGGCAACCCTACGGCCTACCGCGCCCTGCCCAGTGCACGTGTAGCCTCCCCGGTGTCTAGTCGGCCCGCCCGCACCCCGCACGGCCTTCCCGCTCGCCTCCCAACAATCGACCTCTCGAACTGACCCACGACGTCCCCCGCTGTGTCGCTGGACAAACTGGACCGGTCTCCCGTGTCGAGCTTCCAAGCCGTATACTTGGCGACTATTGGGCCGTACCGGCCTCGAGGTCCGCTGGGTCGGGCCCAGCAGGCCGTGTGTAAACATAGTGGGGTGTCTCGCCCAATGGGTCAGGTCAGAAGCATCGAGTCTAACTAGGTCATCCCAGAATGGGTTAGGCCGAGCCGCTCCGACCAGGTCAGACTCGACCCAGGCCCATTACTGACCCATTACCTTCATGGGCCATATCATTGGCACTGGATGTCCGTTTGATGAACCGTCAGCGGCACCGCTATTCTTTGAGAATATTTTTCCCTTTGAGTGTACCCTACTGGAGTTTGGGGTTTAGTTGATTCAGGGTCAGGTTGGTTCACACACAAATCCAAATGGCCCCCCGAGACTAAAATGCTAATAAATCAAAGACCAGACATCCAATTGACCCCCCGTTTGTTGCGTTGAGACCCCAATGACATGGCGGTACATTTAGATACTTCCACATGAGACCTCGTGAAACATGGAGTATCGACCAATATCCTGTGGGGAAGAACCTCCCGGAGATGAGCAGATGGAGTGCGATGACTTAGTAGTTGTAGACCTGACAACTTCTTGACCGATTCGACTTGAAGTGATTCGACTAAGCCCATGGATGGAGTGCCCAGTATGTTGGCAGGCCCACAAAGGATGGAGCACCTGGTTTGGCTGCAGAACCGTAATACTCGATAGGAGGAGTACCTCTGTAGGCTATAGGGGGAGCGCCCAGTTTCGCTGTACACCCACATCAGACTGAGTGCTCGGTATGGTATTAGACCCGCGGTACTTGACAGGAGAAGTACCTCAACATTCCAAGGTTAGTGAGTAGTGCCTCGGAGTCACGATAGGGCCACTATACTCAAAAGAGGAGGAGTTATCAATCATCCATGGTTTCTTTAATGATAATACTGGTTTGAGCTAAATCATTGACCTTTGCGTTTTTCTCATGATTGAGATGTGTTATTTGATAACTTAGGTATATGTATGGGCATATACCAATGTAATGGTTATCCATTAAAATCAGACTTTTTAGTTTATACTGGTTGGATTTTGTGAGACCTTTAGGGTCTCGGGGTCCCTACTGAGTATCATTATTCTCCCCCCTACACGGGCTTTGCCTGCACGTTGTTGTGTTGGATGCAGAAGACGGACAGCGCTGACGGAGTCCGAGAGCACTAGGAATGGACGGTACCCAGAGGAGGACCTTACGACGTATCCGTACACAGTGGAGTCTGATAGACGTGGAGTGTTGTGGAGGCCATCTGTACCTACCCATCAGGTAGGAACCCTGGAGGACGATATAGGATATTCTAGACACTTTCCTGCTATTTGTCTTTTTATTTGTACATGTTTTTCCTTTCCTTATACTTTACTGTTGGTCTTGTATTTACGTCCCCCTTTACTTTCATTACACTTGTTATAGATCTTTTACTTAGTTTTTTCTTCCGATTATACTCTGGTTGGGTGTGTTTATGTTTTTTTAAAGCAAATTCCTTCCTAGTTTTAGGGAATTACTCCTTTGGTGATATTCGCCATCCCCTTTCCTATGGAAGGCGGGCTTCGGGTAGTCACGATACGGGCCACGGGCGATGGGTCATGATAGTCGATTCCAAGGTTCATAACGTGAGGACACAGGGATTGATAATTCCCGTCAAGTATCTATAAATTATGGTCGAGTACAAGATTGGGAGGTTATATGGGTCAGGCTCATCAATGTTTGGTAATAATGGTATTTTTTCATCGAGATTCTTTATCTTGTGAATTTGGTAGTCCTGAGATAGAATTTTTGGGACTTGATAGACAAACTTCATTGAGTACCTAGACTTATCATTCCATGACAGGACTCAATTTACCATGGGATATTGGGATGTGTGTCTGGTATTAGGGGTTTTTCTTTTTAACATCAATATTTTCAGATGTTTTTCTTGTTTAAACTATGAATATTCTTTTTAAGGTCAGTTATTATTGTTATATGTATAATAATATTCCTTCAATAAATCTTCCATGGATTCCAAGAAGGGTTAAAAGTAATTATCCTCAAGTAAATCATTTTATATATCATATTTTTTTCAAAGATATTATGAAGGTTGTTTGTGATGTCAATATAGACATACCGTAATTCAAAAACAATGTTGTTAAGGTACAATGAGGGGTTGTAAGAGATAAATATTGATCTTAAGAGTTAATACATGACAATAAAACATAATTTAAGGGAACACATAAACATCAAGAGGTGGAGGAATTTCATTACAAGATCATCCATATTTCCAGTTTCAAGGATACACCTAAAAGTATCAAGGTGAAGTGTGTGGCGTTCAAACATGAGGATTCTAGAAAAAGATTGGTAGATTTAGTGCTACTAGCGGATAGAAATATGGGCTTGATCTATAACACCCCTTGTTTTTATGAAAAAAATTTCAAATAGAATAAATTTCATTAATTTATTGTGTTGTACAATACACCAAGTAAGGCTTGCGCTACATGCAACACCATATTAGCTGGCATTACATGCAGCACTAATATTTTACAAAACAAAAATTTATTTTTATTTTTAATTTAACTCAAAATTATTACCTAACACTTATAATTGGGGATATGAAAAGATTATCTTAATTATGAAATTATGGTTTTCAATTATATATAAAATTCATTGGAAATTAATTATATAATATAAAACCTTTTTTAAGTAAATTTTTATCTCAAAAATAATGCACAACTGAGTACTGTATGAATAAATTAATAAATAAATCATGTTTTATTGTATTTATTATATATATATATACTATACTAATTTTTTTTAACGTTGATCTGATGTTTTTTCTAGGTAGGAACTAAGAAAAAATCAAATGCTACACCTGAAAGAAGTATTTTTTTAAAAAAAATAAGTTCCTCACTTTTGATGGAGCACCTATTGTAAAAATTAATTTTGATACATTAAAAACTTATGTTTTATAATATAAACCTATTTTTTGAATAATGGATATTAAAATTTGATGTTTTACGACATGTTTTAGTTTTTTAGGAATATAATATAATACCAAACATTAATTAAAAACATCTTTTTTAAAGAAAAAATTTATATTATTAAATTATATTTAAAATAGATTATAATGTATAATTAGATAAATTTTTTATCCTTAAATCCAATTTATGTTATTTTAATAAATTTCCCATTTAATTTTTATATTAAAAACATTCCAATCATATGAACATTTTTTATTATAAAAAACATAAAATTTCATCCCATCTGATGGATTAATGATTAATTAATTTTTTCAAATTTGGATATTTAAATTTCCAAAAATGGATTCCATATTTTTAATTATATGGTATAAAATTATAAAATATTCCCCATTAATTTTTTTAATTATGAATATTAATGTAAGTAATCTTTATTTCCATGGTTAAGTGTAACCCAGGTAAATTTATGGTAAAATAATATTTTAAATATTATTAAACTATGATAAAATATACCTTAAAATTAATATATGAAATTAATTAGATCCTTAACATTGAATTATAAAAATAGAATAATTTTTTTTGACACATTTCCATGCAAATGACCTGGATATTATTAAAATCATTAAATGTGACAAAATATCACACGCTTACTTTAAATAAGTATAAAATTTTTAATATGTGGATATGTATAATATATTAATGAATTTGACTATTTTTAGAAAATATATATGATTAAATTCATCATTTAATTTTATTTTGAAATTTTATTGAAGAAACAATTATAAAAATTAATTACACAATAATCACAAAATCATTATTCAATTAATGAAAAAAATCAATAAACTGATATTATAAATCATAAAATAAATATGACTTGTTTTAATTATGTTGATAAAAAAATTATCGTTTCCTGTGACATATTATGAGTGTATTATATGATATTTTTTCTAATTTACCTTTTTGTTTTGAGTTTCATAATATCAGTATAATCAATACAGCCAAACTTGACAGTAATGATATTTTATAAAGATAATATTTTATAAAATTACCTAAAAGTCATAAATATACTGAATAATGAAAATGTGGTAACATAAATGGAAAATTTATGGGTCAATTTATACCTTATAAGTAAAAATATATATCTCCTAATATTGAAAATGTTGTTACTGTAATTAAAATTAAAATAGGTTAACAAAGGATTAATCAAAATGGTAAGTTGGAAAGTAATACCAAAACATGTATAAAATATTGTTTATAATGTGATTACAACCCTATAAAATATTATATTATATTTCATTTCCCATTAGTTTAATTTATATTGAGATCAAAATTATTATTAATTAATATTTCAGGAGATTCCAAAAGTGAATGTCACTTTCATTATAAAGGAGACCTCATTCCTCATCTCATTTCACCATATTTAGTATTCTATATCAAAAATAATCATTATATTCCAATTATCCACTTACCTTTCCATATTCTACATGATTATTTTTCCAAATTGTCCAACTCAAGAGTCCTTTAGAGGATGTCTAAAGGAGTTGTTCCAAAGAAGATACAATTGTTCTAACCGACCACTCTTATTTTATAGTCTCTTATACCTACTATAAATCTATAATATATAATATAAAATAACAAAATCACCATCCTATGTATTCTTATATTTAATTATGATTATGAAAAAACTATTGCACATACTATTTCCTATCAAATAATAAGTGAATGTATGCTCATGCATATGTGCAACATACCATATCCATATAGTGATATAATTCATTTTTCATCACAATATTTTATGAGTTTGAATTATTATGGTTTTAATTTCTATATATGAAATTTCTGAAATATTTATACATTTGTAATGATAATTTCATATCTACCTTTTACCATCTGATATTTTTGGAAATGATAACATCACTCATGTGTATATATCGATTACCATATCCATGACTTGTTGTGAATCCTTTTTCAAATATATTTCACATTAGTGGTAATAAAGATGATTTTTATGTATATATATATACATAATTTTAATTATTCTATAAATGATGGATCCATGATCAAATTATAATGACAATGACCGCCAAACCGATCTTTCTATGTAAACAAAGAAAATTTCACCTAGAATAGTGTTTTAATTATTAATAAATACTAAGAAATAGGTCATAAAAATATAAATTTTATGATGGATATATGGTTATGTAATTATTTTATAAAAAATATCTAATTTTTATAAATGGGGATTAAATTAAAACAAGGAATGGTGAGACATGAGGTATGGAATTTTTGTCTCACATTAATTTCTTTGGGGTACTTGCTGTATACACTACTTATTTCATCTACGTGGTGTATATACATTAATGAATTTATGTTATGAATATTATATATATGATTATTTTTTTCATAAGAATATAATTTTTTTTTATTCCTGGGGAATTAAATTCTTCTAATTTTAAATTGATGTCTAATTATTACAGAATCATATCAATATTTTCGATTATTTCACTTTAACTCTCTGTTGAAGAATATTAATCATCAATGTACATGTTTTCTAAAAATGTATTCAATTTTTTTAACTATTCTATTATATGTATTAGAAGTAATTTTCACCTATTTTTATATTTTTTATACATTTTTTAAGGTAACCTTTATGTTGTCATCTAAAAGAGACACTATGTGTATTTTCGAACAAATGTAAGAATGGAATGTTTTTTGAACTTATACAACATTATCATTTATCTCTTCCATCAGGATATGTTAACTCCATGATTTATTCCTTAAAATCAAATTGGTATAATTTAAAATAAAATACATTTATTTTAAATTCATTATCACTTTAATAAAATTATTTCACAGTTAAAAATGATATTTTCCTCAAAAAGTATTTCAACAAATCGTTCATTTTTTCAATTTAATATGATATTATGTTATGTAACATAGGCATTAATGGGTATATAAACTAGGGATACAACTATTAATATTTATATAAATGGTTTATATTTATGTGGGAATGATATTCATGAAACCCATTTAATTTTAATGGGTTATATAATATTGAATGATGTTTAATGAACTCATTTCATTAATTGGGTACCAATGTGATGAGTGATTTGTGTTCATGTAGAAAACATATGTAATGTTTTAATTATGTGATGGGTGAGATCTATATATCACTACAATACACTGGGTAATGGAATATATCTCAGGATTTTGTTATTTGAACGAAGTCGATGTGCTTAATTTATATTGGGAAAAAGTCATTGTAGTTGATCCCTTCTGGGAAATAGGTGATACAGACTGATCCGATTGTCATCGTAGTTAACATTGACCAATTGAATTTTATTCTATACTTACAGTCATTCCATACACTTTATGTCTTAAATATATGGTTCAAGAATGATTTATGATGATGTTAAATTCTTATGGTTTATGTTATTTTTTTATTCCATAACTCAAGTTACAATTTAATTATAGGTGGGGTATGAAATTTTTTACGTAATACACATAATCACACACCCATGTTTCTTATATTTTTCTTTCATATGATAATAAATTGATAACTTCTTCATTTACCCTTAATGAATATCTAAAGTAAACCGTATATTATGTTTCTATTCCATGGGGACAGTGTTATGTGTGATATGATAAAGGTGTTATATTTATAAATAAATAAGTTTGAGATGATATAGATATTTTTAGTACAATTAAATTATTTTTCTATGTTTACGTAGTCATTATATAATTATGATCATTAGGTGTGTATTTGAATAATAAAATTAATATTCAAAAAATAAGTAATATCTCTTTATGAAATTCTTGTGTCTTGAGAGTTGGTTATATAGGATTGGTTTAGTTCACCTTTTAAAACTAGGTTTATGAAAAACATAATAAGAATAATAAGTGTAATTTTCTGTATATGAAAAAATATTATTATTTTTGAAATGATTTCATGACATAGTTTAAACAAAATTATTCATTAATGAAGTCATGATTTATGAAATTTTCTAAATTCTTATTCATGACTCCTTACGTTAGTTGTTATTTCTCTAAATATTATTTATTTGTTTTAGTCAATGGTTGGAACCTAAAGGAATTGTACTAATGTTGAATGAGATGGTAAATTCAATGATTTTATACCTAAGAAAACAGATTTCATTTGAGATGGAATGTGGAACCATTCTTCCATTATAAAAAACCTTTCTCAAGCTATGAATCAGATGAATTTTCAAAATTATCAATGATGGAGAAAATGTTCTATTGAATATTTCATGAGGCCACATTAAGCATCTTTTAATGTATATTATGACCCAATAGTGGTTGATAGATGGATCAACACCATTTATAAAATATTTTTTGTTCTTTAATGTCAATAATATGAAGAATTTGTCCAAGTTTTTTATCATCCGGATGGAAATGCTGATCACTGGTTGAATATAATAAAAACTATTAGGCCCATGTAAGAAATTAAATCCATTGAATAGGAAGAGTTCATGAAAATAAATTTCAATAATTACTTTACTCATATTATTCATACGAATATGGAATGTGAGTTCATCGAGATATGATAAAAGGTTGTTGAGACAGTTGGTACTGACAAGGAAAATTTTTCAATACAATAAAGCTATGCTTATGGTATTATTTTCTTTCCTGAATATAATATTGAATGATTATATAGAGGATTAAAACCAAGCCTCTAATGTTTGTTATGAAAAAGAAAAATTAGTTTCTATGAATATATTGTTCGACATACTCCTATAGTGGAAATAGAAATTGGGGATACACACTATTCCAATGTATTTGATAAGAAAAGAAAGATCAGTTAACATGATAACATAAACAAATCACACTGTGGAAGTAAATTCCATATATCTACATGAGACAAATATGGGAATAAAAATCAAGGGAATTGTATATATAGATATGGGAGGTGATTGAAATGAGAAAATTTGGGTCATAAATCCCATGACTTTTGAAAGGAAATGAACATGGATTTTAATGAAATAGTGGAAAAGAAAAATCTACCTAAGGAAAAAACCACACTCTAATGATATTAATTCAATGTCACACCCCAACCTTGGATGTGTATTTATTTTATTTTGTTTCTACTCTTTACACGGTCTCGTGTCATTTTGATGAGGTTTATTAGGGTCCCGTTTTGAAATTTTTATAGTTTGATGTTTTTAGTGGGTCTCAGGCCGGTGTATAGTCATCTCACCACTAGTAGTGACAGTGCGTTTGGTACTAGGGAATGCATAGTGGCCCAAAAGTTAAAATATAATAATATTTCAAATTAATAAATTATGTTAATTTACAAAAATAAGCTATGTAAAATTTCATATCAATAAAACAAGGATGAAATAATAAATTAAAATAATGAAAAATATGTCATAATGTTTATATATTATTATGTATAAGAGCATTATTATTATTATCATTATTGTTTTTGTTTTCGTTCTAATCATTATTATTATTATTATTATGTTTATTATTGTTATTGTTATTATTATTATTATTATTATTATTATTTCCAAACCATAGTATCCCCCCTTTCCCCACGGTGTGAGCCCCCACCCCATTTCCTCCTGCGTGTTGCGCACCTGCAGGCCACCGCCCCCTCCCCTTATCCAACCAACATAGGCCACCACCCCATTTCCTTCTCTAGCCCACGCTGGCCACCGCCCCACCCCCTTCCCTTCTCTCTCTAGTTCAGGCCGCCTCCCCCTTCCCTTGTTCAGCTGGCGCGAGGCCACCACGCCCCTCTTACCATCAAGTCCGTCCCACTCCCATCCTCCTAGCTAGTTAGCTCCGACGTGAGGCCCTCTACTCGGTGGTTTCCCTATTCTGAGGCGGCCTGCTCCATCCTACATGTTATACCCCTATAGTCCCCCTTCTATTGTCCAACAAGTGCAGGCCGCCACCCCCCTTTGCGTTTCCAGCTAGCGCAGGCTGCCCCCCCACATCCCTTGTCCAATCAGCATAGGACGCCTTTCCCCTTACCTTTTCTATGCGGCGCGAGGCCACCGTCCCCATCCCCTATCCAACCGGCATGAGGCCGCTGCTCCCCTCATCCTAGATAGTCATTCCCTCTCCCCGCATCTTGGATTGCAGGCTCTGACATAGGCCCCTCTACCCAGTGGTTTCCCTATTCTGGTGCGGCCTAGTCTGCCCTACTTTGATGTGGCTGTGACCCCTCTCCTTGCCGACAATGATCCCATCCTCCAGTATATTTCTTTAATTTTAGTATTTTTCTCAGATCAGTCAACACTCTAATAACACGGTTCTTATTAGAACATTTTCCTTGGTTTCTAGGGTATGTGTTTTGTCCACAGAGTGATATTATTCCTTCTATTGGTGTTCCTTCAGGTTCACACAGTATGAGGTAGGTGTTCAATGTATTTAATTTTAATTGAAATCCGTTTTATGCTTGGATATTTATAAATTAATATTTAAAACATTTTTTTGCACCACTATTATAAGTTTGGTTCATTCTTGGCACCATTTTTCTTGTTAGTAGATTTGATTAAAAGTATTTTTCAAAAAATGTTCTTCACTTCATCTGATAAATATTCTTATCCAATTGGTTAGATAAATTTCATTACCTTGAACTAGTTTGGTGGGATGTTTTGGGTGTTGTTGCCTTGTGGAAATATTTTATGTAACTTACTTGATTTGAATTTGTTTACTTATAAAACATGAGGCTTTAGTGAAATTGTTTGAAGTGTTAGTTAAAAGTTTTATAATTTTTTGGGATGTTTAATGATGAATTGGTTTGGGGAATGTTCGGTTTGATACATTATGGGTGAGCGTCTATTTATTTCCAAGGTTTTTGGATGTGTTTTGTTTGTTAAATTAATAAGTTCCACTTTAAAAAAATATTATAAAATTTTCAATGATTTGTTAAATAATGAAAGTGGTGAAAATCATTTTTTTATGATTTTTAGAGGTGCTTGTGATTTTAAATGTGAATTTTTAATGTGTGTTGCATTTTTTCATGTTGTGCACACAATGATTCTACTCTAAATGGCTAGATTATATCTTTAAAATGACTAGGCATTAATCATGGAATTATTTAGTTTTTATAGTTATGTTTTCAATGTTCAAAGTCATGCTTTAAATCATTAAATGAGTTTTTCACATTAGGTGATTAATGTAATATGCCACTTTAGCAGTTGCAAGGGTGTTCCAAATTTAAATGGTGCAAAATATTTAAGAAATGAGTTTTGAAATGTATGTTTAGTTTCAATGGTGGGTTTTGTGCCATCTTTTATTAAGTGAAATGTGTTTGTGAAAATTCTGTAAGTCCCATTTGGTAGCTTTAGTGTACAGATGATGTTTGGTAATTTTCTTGGAAAATGTTCTGTTATTATTTT
Source organism: Viscum album (assembly GCA_963277665.1). Lineage (NCBI taxonomy): Eukaryota > Viridiplantae > Streptophyta > Magnoliopsida > Santalales > Viscaceae > Viscum > Viscum album. The sequence goes on along the minus strand of OY728146.1, from coordinate 922,544,784 downwards.
TGGAAAATTGTTGAATGTTGTGATGGTAAGGGACCATTTTTAATTTTGGAATGATTATTTTGAAACCCCATCTTAGGTTGTGTCTCCTACCTAGTAGGTTGATTGTGAGATCGGAGGGTCCTCGGTATGGGACCTCCTATGAGTAATTATTACTTAAGGGTGGGGACTAACCTTTAGGCTATTTGGGGTGGTGTCGGTATGTGTGATATGTGAGGTTATATGTATGAGTATTGTTTTTTAGATGTGTGGTACACCCCCCTGATAACGGCACATGGGATCCTAGAATAGCAAGGAGGTTTACTAAGAATGATTTCTGCAGTAGATTATATTACAAACCTGTTAGTGGCCCATAGATGGGGTGATTTATTATTATTACTATGGGATTGGGCCCCTCAACCAGGCCAGGAAGGGTGAAGGTTGAGAGCTAGGGAATTATGACATCAGTGAGTATGTCTGGACTTTTGGATGAGTCACATGTATAGTATATTCTGGCATTCCTCTGAGATCCTATGTTTTCCAATGTTTCCCCATTATGACTATTACTTGTGTCATTGCCATCAAAATTTAGAATTCCAATCCTTTATTCCGGGTTTTGGTTTTTATTTGTAAAACTGTGAGTGTTCGGATGGTTTAAATTTTTTCCTATCTGGATTTTTAAAAAAAATCAAAATTCAATGTTTTCCTTCCCATTCCTTGTTTTAAAATATGAGGTAAATGGACCATATTGCTTATTTTTTTAATTAAAGGTATGTTTAAAAATCTATTTATATAATTTTATTTGAAACTAGTTTCAATGGAATGATGTTTTGAATAGATTTGCATGTACTCTGTATTGTTTCCTACAGAGTATTCCAGTGCTCACCACTAATTTATCTTTCCAGTTTCATGTTCCATCATTGTTAGATCTCTCTCAGAGTGAGCATGGTTTTGAGTTGGGTGGTGACCAATGTGGTGACATGAAGGTATGTACAGTATTGTTTTCTTGTTGCTGCTATTTTTCTTTTCCTATGTTTAGTTTTTATTAATTATTATGTCATTCTTTTATAAACCAAAATGTTACCATTTGTTTAGTTTGGATGCCCGACACTAGTTTCCAGCCCATGGGGATCCGGAATGCCCCTTGGTCCATGACGTGGGCTGGCTTGGGAGACCGGTTCATGGTCGAACTGAGTTAGATAATGATAAAATGGTATCATAGAGAGGTTCTTGTTATTTGGGGTGTCTGGTAAAAGGAGATTAGGACTGTCGGGGCAAATTCGGTATTTTACAGGTCAATACCTGATCACCAACACTCACAACAAGACCTGACTTATCAGGGGTAATCTGGGATTTAAATATTTTTATTTGGTTGTTTTTGATTGAGGGAAACAAGTGTGGGTGAATCGGTTGACGTTGGGGCCTCACATGGGGCGGTGACCAAAGTTGTGTCCATGTGCCCATTTTTAGGTCCTCTTTGTGTTATTCCTTACCTGGGGCATGGCTCACCACTATGTCACCGGGTTTCGCACATACACTAGTTTAACATTCCGATGGTTTATAGTTGGTTGTGTTTCTTTTTGAACTCAGTTGATGTGAGTGTGTGTTAATGTGATTTCGAAATGATAAAATATAAGGGGGTTTCTTCTAATTTTTTTTAAAATTAGTAATGTGGGTTTTTAAATAGAAAGTGTATTGTTTTGGGAAAACATTGTATGTGTTTGGGTTTGGTAAGAAAAAGAAGTGTTTAAACCTTGTCAATCCTTATGGAGGGTCACACATGTGTGTATATGTACGGAGAGTGCATGGGGAACATGTTCATAGAGGATGTGAGTGAGTGTGGATGAATGCATATGTGACAGTTCATAAGGATCCATAGGGGAGTTTTAAAATCATAATGAATTAATGGTTTTGGAGCTGTTAATTTTTCTTGTGTTTGTATATGTTTAAATTATGGGCCTATTTCCCTTGGATTGTGTTGTAGCTTTTATTGATTTTGGTCTTTAGTAACAGTTTAGATGGTGTTTTGCATGTTGTTAGGACTATGCTTCCCCGAAATCCTCTAAATGTTGTTAAAGATTTATGCCCAGTTCCAGTTCTTTTATTTTGTGGCCTACTTATCGAGTTAATTCATGTCTGATAGAGGAAAGTCTATAGTTCAGAAATATAGTGTGTCTTCTTGTTGTGGGGAACTATGAGGGTAGTTAAGGTTTGTACCATCCTAGAGTCATTTGAGGGTTTAGTTCTGGACTAGTAAATATGGGATGTATCATCGTCATTGGAGTCTCGGGTATAGTTGGTGGGGGTTGACCTTTATAATGGTTCCCCATCTGGAAAGGATCTTCATCTATATCGACTCTCGGTTTGTTGGACCATTCACTCGCATGAGAAAAGTCTGGCTGGTTCAGGCATTCTAAGCTTCCTTGTCACATCCCTCGGAAGTCTTGTTACTGTGTGATTGTTCCTGCCACTAAGGAGAGTTCTGAAATAAGCATCATTAGGGATTAAGGATTTAAGGACCAAACGATGAAATGCTTGATAGTGAGGTTGGAAAAGTGTCAGCCATTAGGGACCCATCTATAGGTCTCTGTGTGAAGCTCGCACATAGTCCGGAGTTGCTGAGGGTGTGTGGATCCTCGGTCCCAAAAATGTTTTCTTATTTGGGATGGAAATATAAAAATCTTCCTTGTTCTATTCTCAACGTTGCCGTAATCTCATCATTGTTGTGGTGTTGTGATGAGATTGTTCTGCCACAAGACAAGGGGTCTAATCTACTATTATCATGGTTTCTAAATCATTCATTGTCCTAAAAGAGTGTTAGACCCATGAATCAAATGACATGTTCTAATATTCAGTTAGTCTCAACTATATTCATTAGGGGGATGTTTCATTTCATGAAATTTATGGTTGGTTTTTAGTTAATTTCTCATCCTTATGCTGGTGGGTTGTTTCATAGTAAGCATTTCGTCAATGTATGAGGTGTGTTCTTCGGTCCATGTGTGGAAAATACATGAGTTTTGTTTGGGAGTTCCCTCATTGGCCCTCCTGGGGGTGGTTTGTTTGGGATACAAGTGTTTCTGTATTAGTGAATTCTCCTGTTTGGGAGAACCTACTCATTTTCTCCCCTCAAAATCGTGTTTTGGTCCTCATTGAATTTTTCAGGTGTGACATTTGTTGGGTTTAATTACTATGAGGCTCTTGGTTCCCTTTTTTTTATGGTCATGGATTGTAGTTATGTCAACTGTTGGATTGGTGACTTTTTGATGAAGGAAAGTGTTTGTGGTGGGGAGAATTGTCACACCATGACCACATAGGCCAATTTAATTTATTTTATTTTAACTCTTTACTCATTCCATTGTCGTTTGGATGAGATTATGTTGTGTCCCGGTTTGAAATTTTTGATATTTTCTGTTTTTGGTGAGTCTCGGGCTGGTGTACCATCACAACACCACTAGCGGTGACCATGTTTTTGGTCCTGGTGAATGTGTGGTGGCCCGACAGTTCAAATAAAAAATAAATAAAATAAATAAATTTGTTAATTTAAAATAGAAGATAAATAAACTTTAATATCAATGAAATATGGATGAAATAATAATTTAAAAAAATTCTAAATATTTAATAATGTTTATATATTATTATGTATAAAAGGATTATTATTATTAGTATTTGATATTATTGTAGTTATAATAATAATTATTATTATTATTATGTTTATTATTATGATTATTATTATTACATTATTGTTATTATTTTACCAAACCCTAGCCCTCCCTTTCTCTTTGGTGTGAGGCACCACACCCCCAACCCCAGTTCCTCCTGCGCACTGCACAACTGTAGTCTGCCGCCACCCTTTCTTTGTCCTGATGGTGCAGGTCACTACACCCTGATCTCTTAACTAGCCAGCATAGGCCGCTTCCCCCCTTCCCTTATCTAGTGGGCACAGGGTACCACCCCCTTCCATTTTCTAGTAGGCGTGAGGCCACCACTCCCCTCTTCCCGGCCAGTCTGGCCCACTACCCTCCTCTTCGATAGCTAGCTCTGACGCATGTCCCTTTACCTGGTGTTTTCTCTATTTTGGTGTAGATATCATTTCCCAGATCTGATGTGGCTATGAACCCTCCCATTTCTGAAAATGACCCCCTCCTCTAAAATATCTCTCTATTTTTTATGTTTTTCTCATATAATTCAAAAGTCTTTTAATGTGGGTTGTATTTGTGCATTTTTCATGGTATATAGGATATGTGTTTAGTCCGCAGAGTGGTATTCTTCCATTTGTCATTTTTCTGGAACATTTGAATTGGTTGAGGTAGGTGTTTAATGTATTTCATTTTAATTGAAATCTGTTTGAGTCATGGATTTTTAATAATTAATTTTTTTTAAAAAAACATAACCACTATTATAAGTATGGTTCATACCTGGCACAATTTTTCTTTTTGGTAGATTTTATAAAATTTATATTTAAAATTTTTTCTTTATATATTCCCAGATATATTCTTATCCAATTTGGTTGGAGTTGATATCATTATCTTGAAATGTTTGTGTTGGATGTTTTGAATGAAATTGACTTGTGGAAATATTTAATGGAACTTACATACATTGAATTGGTTAGCTTATGGAATTGAGTATTTAGTGAAATGGTTTGATGTGTTAGTGAAATGTTTTATAATTTTTCTGATATGTTTAATGATTAATTATTTTGGGGAAAATTTTCTTTGATATGTTACGAGTGTGTATTTATTTATAAATGGGGTTTTCAGATGTGTTTTGGGTGTGTAAAGTCATGAGTTCCCTTTAAAAATTCCATTATAAAATTTCAAATTGTTTGTTAAATAATTTAAATTGGTTGAATCATTTTTTAAAGATGTTTATAAGTTCGTTTGATTTTAAATGTAAATATTTAATGTGTAGTGCATTTTTTCAGTTGTGCACGCCATGTTTCTTCTCTAAATGTCCCAATTGGCTATTTAAAATGATTGGTTATTTATCATGCCATGGTTTAGTTTTTATAAACATGTTTGTGAAGTTCAATGTTGTTCATTAAATCGTTAAATTGGTTTTCCACAATTGGTGCTTAATGGTATATGCCCCATTTGGTTGTTTCAAGTGTGTTCCGAATTTAAATGTTGCACACGATTTTTGAATTGTGGTTTGAAATGTATGTCTGGTTTCAAAGGTGGGTTGTGTGCTATCATTTATTAAGTGAACTGTTTTTGTGAAAAGGCTATACAGCCCATTTGGCAACTTCTGTATAATGATGATGTTTGGTAATGTTATCGGAAAATGGTCTCTAAGTGGTTTTGGGAAATGGAATAATGTTGCGAAGTGAAGGTCCTATTTAGAATTTTTTAATGATTGTTTGGAAATACCCTCTATGGATGGGTCTCTTACCTTGTTGGTTGACCTTGAGTTGGGAGGGTCTTCTTTATGGTACCTTCTAGGAGTAATTATTATTTAAGGCGGGGGACAATCCTTGAGGCTGCAGGGTTAGTGACAGTTAATGTGATATCGGTGGATATATGTATGAGGCTTTTTATTAAGATGTGTGGCACACCCCCTTGAGAAATTTACAAGGAATCATATCATAGAATGTAGGTTTACTGAGAACTATTGTTGCCCTAGTTAAGATTACAAAATGGCTAGTGGCCCACAACATGGGTTATTTGTTTTGTTTACTATCGGATTGGGCCCCTCGACAAGGCCAGTTAGGGGGACTGACAAGCGTTAGGGAATTATGATGTCATTGAGTAGGGCATGACATCAAGAATGAGTTATCTATATAGTTTGTTCTAGTCTTCTACTATGTTTTTAGGATTTCCCATGTTTCCTCATTAAGACTATTACTAGTTTCGTTTCCCTCCCTATTTAGAATACATATCCTTTGTCTATGTTTTTGGTTTTCAAAATTGTGAGTTATTGGTTGGTTAAAAATGTTTTCTATGCGGATGTTTGAAAACGAAAGAACCATTACCCATTTTTCATCTTGTGACTTGTTTTAAAATATGATGGAAATAGAGAATATTGCTTGTTCTTTGGAAAATTAAAGGTATGTATAGAAATAATTATTTATAAATTTATTTCAAATGAGTAACAATGGAATGATTTTTGGAAACGATTAAAATGGACTACATGGTGTTTCTTATTGAGAATTTCGGTGAAAACCCTTACTTTATATTTTCTGTTTATGGTTATATCAGTATTGGATCGCTCTTGGAGAAAGAATTGTTATGAGTTGGGAGGTGACCCAGGATATCACATAGAGGTATGTGCAATCTTGTATTCTTGTCACAACTAGGTTTATTTTCCTTTGTTTAGTTTTTATTAATTTATTTGTATTTATTTAATTGTACAAAACGTTCCCAACTACTTATTTTTGAGGCTCAACACTAGTTTCCTGCCCGTGGGGATCGAGAACACCCCTCGGTCCATCTCACATGCAGGCTTCAGTGACCAGTTTAGGGTCCACCTACGGTGGTTCATGAAATTCAAGGTATAAAAATATTATTCAAATTAGTCCTTGAATATGATGGTTTTTTATGATCAATGACAACTACATATAAATCCCAATGACAATGTGAAATCTCTTGTCATCACTAATTCCTATGTGGTCTATGAGAATGATATGGTTAAATGTATACTTATCATCCAATATAGTATTGATAATATATTATTTTATTCTAGATCCACACAATCTTTTCTTTTTAATAATTTTCTAATGGTATCTCAGTGTCACCTAAAAAATTAGATGATGAGTTTTTTGTAAAGACTCTAACTGTAACAATGTGCGCATCTCATTTTTATATTTATTATCCTAATTATGTCTTTGGTTAATTAATCTATTATGTATACAGGGTTATACCTATAGTTGATTTTGATGTACTTCTTAGCATGGATTAGATTCCAATATATGGATATCATATTAATTTCCAAAGAGTGGATGCCATATTTCATATTATTAATGAACCTATAATAATTTATCGGTTCAATGATGAATATGTAATCCCAATGGAAATTTATTAAATCTTATGGGTCTTAATTTCTACACACGAATTTTATCTATCTCAAATGGTCGCAGAGTAACTCAATATTTAGATAGAAATACTATATAGTATTATTTCATATTTTTTCAGTTGATTTTTGAGCCCATCCACTAAATTATAATGTTTATTTTTTAATAGAACTCATATATGATGTTTTTACAATTTCAAATATTAATTATAAACACTACTCAATTGAGTTGATGAAATTAAAGAATAAACTCCAAGAGAATATTTACATGGGATTCATATGAATTAGTGCTCCCCTTTGGTTGCACATATTCTATTTTTTATGTAGAATGATGTGTTAATGTGACTTTTCATTTATTATATGGATATTAACAATATTAAAATCCCAAACAAGTATAAAATTTATAGAATTTGTGATTTATTTGATCGGCTATAAGGTGCTAAATATATTTTTAAAATTGAATTTTTTTTCTGGATATTTTCAAGTTCGGTTAATGAAGGAGGATGTACCTAATATGGAATTCATAAATAATTTTGTACAATATAAATTTATAGTTATTTATTTTTGTCTTACTAATTCCCCCAATATCATCATGGACTTGCTGAAAAAAGTCTTTATATACTATTTTGATCTGTTTTTTGTTTTCATTATAGAAGATATTGCTAAATATTCCAAGATAAAGGAAGAACATGAAGATCCGTTGGAGATTTTGTTGAAGACCCTAACAAATGAGAATATTTATAATAAAATTAAAATATGAGAATTTTGGATTCAGAATTTTCATTTTTGGGACATATAATCCCAATTGAGGGTATATATGTATATCCATCAATGAAAATTGTTATTGAGAAATGGACGATTCCTTTTATAGTAACTAGAATTTTTAGGTTTCTTAGTTTGGCAGGATATTTTTAGATCTTGTTGGAAAATTTATCTCGAAAATCCAAACCACTCACAAAGATAACTATAGAGGGTTCCATGATCCACTATATAAATTGATGTGTAAAAAATTACGTTACTAAAGAGAAGATTAGTTATTTTACATATGGTTACATTGCACTGTATTGATGAAGGGTATGATATTTTTTATCTATTAGTCAAAGAATAGATTAGGTTATGTACATTAAAAAATAACAAGGTTATAGATTATTCCTCACAAAAACTAAAGGTTCAGTAGAAAAAATACCCAAAAAATGTTTTTTAGTTGGCAGTTGTAATATTTTCATTAATGATATGGAGGAATTATCGATAAGAAGAAGTGTGTGATATATATAATGATGAAAATAATAAATTATATTTTTTCATAGAAATGTTGAATATGAACCAAATAAGACCAATGGAACTTATTAAAGATTATGATTTATCAATAACTTACCACCTTGGGAATGTGATCTATGTGGCAGATGATTTGAGTTGAATGGACCATGATAGAATATCTATGATGAGGATAACAAAAGACCTATTATTTATAAATTGTAAATAGATGGATATAGAAATCATAACTTAAGGGGAGTAATATTATATTTCCCAAATTAAGTTTCATCAATCTATCTAAGTGAAGATTAAAGAGACACAACAAGAAGTTATGGAGCTATAAAAGAGGATGAAAAATATTATTATGTTAAACCTTGATTGTAATGATATAATGAGGTTAAGGAACCCTTTATATGTTCTACATATACCGTATATTAAAAAATAACTTTTGGATGATGTTCATACTTAGTCATTCAATATTCATCATGGATGTGTAAATATTTATAGGGACCTGAAGAATATTTCTAATGGGATGAAATTAAAAGATATATAACAAAATATGTTTCTCAATGTGAAGATTGTCAGCAGTTTATGGGTGAGAGGATAAAAACTAATGCGATGTTACAACCATTCAGCATACCATAATGAAAATGGAAAAAATCACTATGTATTTTGTAGTTCGACTCCCCAAATAATATAAATCATTTAATGCTAAATGGGTGGTATTAAATCACCTTACAAAGGAAACACACTTCATTTTTATAAGAAAAAATATATATCTGGATCATATTTCAAGGATATACAATAAATAATTTTTTAGGATTCATGGAGTTCCACATTCAATTTCCTTTGATTGGTATATGATGTTTACCTCAACATTTTGGTGATTCATTTAGGAAGAAATTGATAAAGAATTGAGTTTTAGCACTATATATCATCTTTAGAAGGATGGTAACACTGAAATAACAATTCAAATTCTAGAGGACATGTTGAGATCATATTATCTTTATTTAAAATGTGGTTGGTATAAACACCTTCATATAGATCAGTTTTCATTCAATGATTGATTTTACATAATCATTCAAACATAACCTTATGAAGCCCTATAATGGATGAAATGTAGATATCCAACTTGTTGAGATGATGTTGGAAAAATAAAGTTATTGGGACCAGAGAGAGATGAATAAATGGATGAGAAGATAAGAACCATTTTTCAACATGTGAAGGAAGATCTACTTCATTATATAGTTTATGGTTAAAATCATCGAAGTGATCAAGGATTTTCGGTCATTGGGAATGTGCTACTATGGATTTCTCCCTGGAAGAAGGTTATGATAATCAAGAAGAAAGGGTAAATAATCCCTAGGTATATCATCCCATTTGGAATTCTTGATCATATCGGGAATGTATCCTTTAGATCTTCACATCCTCAAAATATCTCTCATGTCAATGATGTGGTCCATGTATCTCTCTTGAGGTAGTACGTAGCCGAAACTACACATGTCCCGAACTCAAAGATCATACCACTAGAATTGGATCATATAGACTCTAGTCCATTAAACATTAACACTCACCTTTTAACATTATTTTTGTGATAAACCCACCAGTTAGAGGATGCTACGTTGGAACATGATGTTGTGTTGAGGAAGAGATATCCTCATCCGTTAGTATATGAGTGATGAATTTTGTGGAGATATTAATTTTACAGAGGTTAGAATGTAACACTCTGATGTTTATGATTTTTTTTTACAAAAAATTAAACTTTATTTATGTCATGTGTTCTACTATACACCATGTTAAGCTTGCTCTACACACAACACTGGCTTAGTCTGCGTTACATGTGACACTAAATTTCTATGAAGCATCATTTTATTTTTGGAATTGTTTAATTAAGAAAATTATAACCTCCCCATTGAAATGGTGGGTATGAATAAGATTAAATAATTAATAAAATTATTATTGGACCATTTATATATAATTTTTTTAATACTAATTATAAAATGTGAAACATTTTTTAACTATTTTTTTCTAGAAAACAATACCCAGGTTTGTTTTGTAGAAATAAATAAACCAATAACACTTTTTGGGTTCTAATAAATATATATATATATATTTAATCAATTTAATATTTAACATTCAACTTATGATTTTTTATAGAATGGATATAATTTCAAATCAAATTTATGCATGGATGAAGTATTTTTTTAGAATAATAATTTTTTATCTTTTTGAGGGCTCACTTGTTTTAAAACGAAATTTTTAAACATTTATAACATATATTTGAAAAAACTAAAATTATTCATTGAAATAGGGATATTAAAAAAATTAGATATATTTTTTGTATTTTTTTGAAAAATATCTTTTTTAATAATAGAGAAAAATACTGAATTTTAATTGGAAACAAACTTTTTCAATGACAAATTTTATAGTGATTACTAATATTTTTATTAATTATAAAGTATAATTTGAAAAAAAATAGATCCATTATAGTTCATTTTAATAAATTTCACATTGAAATGGGATATAAAAAACATTCATATATATTGAACAATTTATTACTTTCAATCCCCCTTATTTCATCCCATCTACGTGATTAAATTGTAAATAATTTATGAAAATTCTTTCATTGAAGTTTTTAAAATTTATCCAAAAAATTTAATAATAATTTCACAATTTATTAAATATTAATTTTTCATTTTTTAATAATGTGATTTCTAACTCTAATATTTCTTATTACCATGGTTAAAGATAAATCATGTATATTTGGGGTAAAAATAATATTATAAATATTATAATACTACAACAACACTTTCCCAAATGTTTTTTATGGCCTTTATTAGTCCCTTAACACATATATATTTAAATTGAATAATTAAATATAAACATATCCATCATAATGACTTGGATATTATTTATATCAAAGAGAGTGACAAAATTTCACAATATTGATTTAAATTATTATAATATTTTTTATATGTGGTTAAATAGATGTTATGCTTAAATGTTTATATAATTATAAATTCTGTGAGGTTTAAATAAATTCTATAATTTTATGTTTATAATTTTAGTGAATAATAAGTATCATAAATAATTACACAATGATGATGTTATAATTATTCATTTACGGAAAAAATCAATTAAATTAAATTATAAATAATAAAATAAAATTAATTTAAAAATATATTAATGTTAAAAACTAATTTTATAGATGAATATTACCTATTAGGAGTGTATTATGTTTTTTTCAATGTTATCTTATTATTTCTATTTTATGAAAGTATATATAATTAATAGCGTCAAAATTGACAGTAATGATTTTTTATGAAAATTATATTTTATCAAATAAGTTAAAAATCATAAAAATATATAATAATTAAAATTTGAGAAAATTGTGAATGAAAATATCATAAATGGAGAACTTAAGGTTCAATCTACACTTATAAGTAAAATATAAACATTTTAATTTTGAAAATGTCGTTATCGTAGTTCAATTAAAATTTGTTAACTAATGATTAATCAAAATGATATGGTAAAAAATAATATCTAAACCATTATAAAATCTATTGGATGATTTTATAAATACACTATATCACATTATTGTTGAAAAAAATTTATTTTTGAGGTATTTGGAATGCAATTGAAATTATAATAAATTAATATTTCTTGAGATTCCAAAAGTGACCCTCACCTTCATTATAAAAGGACACCTCATCCCTCATCTCATTTAACCAAATTAAATATTCTAGGATTATTATTTTTAAAATTTATATTATACACTTACCTATAAATATTTTTGAGGATCTTTTATTACCTATTTCCCACCTCTAGAAGCTTTTGTAGGTGATCAAAAGGATATGTTATCAAAAAAGGTAATTGATATAACTGATCACTCCTTTTCTTCTCTTATATAAATACTCAAAATATATTATATATATCATAAAATTATAACATAATATTTTTAAATATTCTTAAATGTTATTTTAATTATGAAAAATCCAATATAAATCCTTTTTCTTATCGAATAAGAAGTGAAACTATAACTTTTGCGTACATATGGATTACTCCCTCAAAATAGAGATATAATTTATTTTTCATTGCTAAATTTTATTAGTTGTAATAAATATGGTTTTAATATTTATATATTAAATTTTTGACAAAATTATACTTCAGGATTGATAATATAATATCTACATTTTTACTACCTAATCGTTTGGGAAATGATAACATCTTTTGGGCATACGTATGGCATACCATCCCCCCGATGCGATGAGACTACATTTTCATATATATATTTCACATTGGTAGTAATAATGATGAATTTTATGAATAAATATAATAAATATATATCATAATAATTATGATTAAAAAAACTTAACCATGATCAATGTATATGTATTGGGACTACCACACATGAAACCTGACTTGTAAAAAAAAAGATGTCATCGAGAAAAGAGTTTTTAATTATTTTTAATTGGGTGATAAGATATTATAAATAAATAATACATGGTATGAAAAATATATTTTTAGGTAATAAATTTATTATATATAAATATTTAATGTGCAGTAGCTTTAAATGCTAATAAATAAAGGTGAGGCATGAGGTAAGGGGTTTTTTTATCAATTTAATTCTTTTTGGACACATGCCTTATAAAATACATATTTCATCTATGTGGTGTATATACTACCCATGAATTTATTTTGTGAGTATTACCTAGTAGATTATGTTATTTATATATATGTATAAAATATATTATTTTATCGAGAATACGATTCTATTGAATGAAAATTGATGATTTTTTTGCACACTCTCATAGATATTTGGGATAGTTTCATTTTATGTCTATAATGGAGAATATTTACCTTTTATGTCATTATATTATAAAAAATTGTACAAAAATGTTTTTACTATTATCATATATATTTTTAAATTCATTTTTACCCATGTTTTACTTTTTACTAATAGGTTTTAGGGGGACCTTTATTTTCTTAAACGTCGTATTGTCTTACTTTTCCAGCAAAATTAACAAAGGAAAGAATTTAACATATATGACATTTACAGGTTTCTCTACCATCATGATGTATTTATTACTCAAAACATCACATAAAATATATTACATCTATTTTTAGAGAAAATTATTTCATTTAATATTTAATTTCTATTTAATATAATTATTTCATAATGGAATCGATATTTTCCTAAAGAATTAATTCATGCAAGCATTAAAAAAATAATTTACCCTCTAAAATGATATGATGATATGTTACGTATGAGTTATTTGTTATATAACCCAAGGATAAAATTATTTTCATTATAATAATGGTTTATATTTTTTAGGTAATGATATTAATGAACCCATTTCTTTTACATGGGTTATATATAATTGAATGATATTTTTGAAAGTCATTTGTTTTCATGATTTATGAAGTTCTAAAGGATATATGGTCATGTGGCACACGAATGAATAGTATTCATTAGGTGATGGGTGGTACAAGTATCTCCCTCCAATTAATTGGATAACAAATTATATCTTATGATATATAGTAATCGGAAACATGTCGATGTGCCTAATATATAATGGGATAAAATTCCTTGTGATTGATCCACTATATGAATCAATTGATAAGGCTTGATCCAAGTATTTCAGTAGTCAACCCACACATATGGAATAAATTCTATATATATGATTATTATACACATATTTATGACTTGAAAAAATGGTTCAAGAATGAGCAGTTATGATTTTTCTTTATTATTGTTCTGGTTAAGTTATTATGCCAAAACTCATGTATATTATTCCTGATAGGTTAGGATTTAACATTTTATTTCATGATCCTGATAAAATTACCATATTTAATGTCATTCGATTTCATATGAAAATAAATTTAAATAATGAATGTTTACCCATATTGATCATCTATGATCACCATTTTGTTATGTTTCTTTTCAAGAAGTCATAAAGAATGGTGTTATGTGTGATATGAAAAAAGGGATATAATAATGAATAATTTATTGAAGACAATCTATATATTTTATAAATAAATTTTTTATGTTACAATGTTTAGAAAGGAACCAGACTATCATGATCCTTACGAGTGTTTTTGTATAATGAAATAATATTCATCTAAAAGGATGTAATATCAATGAATAAAAAGAATTATTCATCACATATACTGGAAGGGTTGCATGAATCTACTCTAGCTGTATTTTTTTAGAGTCACTATTGATTGAGAATTATCTGTAGTTCTTCTATTTGTGGATAGGAGAGTGTTCTGTTTTCATATACATAAATAAGTATATTGCATATGTTAATTTTTCACTTGAGGTTATAAATAATTTCCATCTGAAATCTTAGAAGAAACCAAATATGTTTGTCACTAGATAACAAATCACAAGCATTTTTATGATAATTTTGACCATTGTGAAGATAATGGATATGTCCATGATCATAGAGATGTGTATGGTATGGATGTATGGATATTATCCCGCTTCTTTTCCAAGTTGTGGAAACTTCAAAGTTGTGTAAGGGAATACGTAAAAGTGGAAATATTATCACATGAGTGGAAGAGGGGTTTCCCAGTAGTAGTCTAACACCCTGATAATTTATGAGATAAAGTATTTTTAATTTCATTGATGTGTTTTGTTTTATGAAACACAAATATTAGCTCAAATTATATGCAATATAGTATTAACTTGTATTATAACCAACACTATACTTGGCATGTGTTACACACAATTTCATGGTCTTTCGATAGAATTCATTTCAAACAACAAAGAGTATAGAATATTTTCAATGTATTAATGAACTCTGATTAGATAATTTTATATAGAACACCAAATGAATCTTGCACTTATAGAAACAATGACTTGTCTTTCATTACATTTAAGAAGGACCTTTCTCGATTTCTTGCGTATTACACAATACCTAGTTTCACTAAGCAATTATATATTATTAAAACATTTTTATTTAATAGAATATAAACTAGCTTTTGCGAATATTATTAACGTAATTTTCAATTTTACATAATACTAACATTAATATTATGTATTTTTTGGAAATGATATTGGAACAAATTTAATTTTTTGGATCAAATAATTATTTTCAGAAAAATGCAATTTTCCTCCTTTTGATGTCACACCCATCTGAAATATTATTTTATACACATTATTATATTATACATTACAAAATAAAAATATACTTTGTAAGTGGGAAGTCAACATTTTTATTGGATTAATTTTATGTATTTTTCTGATAAAATTCATATTTCAATGAATAGTGATAAATACTGCATTTAATTCCAAACCGTGTTTTCATATAATTTATTTATATAGTTAGATTATATTTTTAATTTGTGTTAAAGTGTAATTGGATTTTTTTATCATTTAACATAATTTTAATCATAGTATGTTTTATTTCATGTACATTGTACATAAACACATTTTAATCTTTTGATAGTTGTTATTTCTTAAAAACAAGATTTTTGGATTTGTCAACGTGAAATAATTTTAACTATATTAATAAAAACTTATCTGTTTTTAAATTTGAAAAATGGATTCAATATTTGGAATCTATGGGACCAAATTATGTTAATATATAAATTTTTTAATATTACATATAGTAAATACGGTAATATTTATTTACCACAATTAACAGTAAATCAGGTAAATTTGGGTATCAAACAATATGATAAAAAATCAAAATTACCTTAATATATAAAAAAAATACTATTGGCTGAATTGAAGTCATCCAATATCACATAAGGGTCGGAATTAATTAATTTAACAGGATTTTTTCCATGAATGTTATGTAATTATAATTAAAACAAAAGAATGTTACAACATGTGACTCTGTTATCTATTATAGGTATAATAATTTTAATACAATGATAAACATGATAAAACATAGAACATAAAAGAATCAATAAATAAAAGGTAATTATCTACATAATATTAATTTATTTATTATTTATAGAGATTAAATAATTATCATTAATGATAACACTATAGTGTTGTAGAAATTATTTTATTTATAGAAATGCCAAATAAATGGTTTTAAAAATATAAAAATAAATAACATATGAACTAATTAATGTTATACATGCATTTAATAGATGATTATTTCAGGTTAGTATTGTATTAAATACTGTGTTTTTTATTTAGCTTTTGTTTTGATTTAATTAATGAAAAATAAATGAATAGTTTTCTAATTAAACTATTGATATTTTATAACAATAACGTACAATTAAATTATTTAAAAATATCAAAAAAATATAACAAATAAGAAATGGAAAATTATATGGTTTAAATTGTCATAAATTATTCAATTATGTACAATTAAAAACCAATGTGTAAATATTTATTACCATTTAATATTTTGAATATTATACCAGAAATAAAGTTAATTATATTATATAAAGATAAATAAAAAAGATAAAGTTTAAAATCAAATAAAATCATTTATAAATTTTATTTTTTGTGGGGATTTCGACCCATTCACATCATATGTTAGAAAAAAATGAGTTTGGGACCATTAGAAACCGAAAATAAATTTATAATATAATAATAATTTTGGACATTCATAAAGTGCCCCTCACCCATCCTATAAAAGTGCACTCATCCTTCTCTTTTATTCACTCATCATAATCCCTTTTAATCATGCAAAAACATCCCAAAAAACCTCCCTACATCCCTCAAATACTCCTAGATTCCACAATACTAGAATAAATGTATCATTGGCAGACCATTTGTGCAAATCAAAAGTAGATACTAAATAAACTAATTGTTTAAAAACCTCTATCAATTTTTCTTCTTATACATCCAATTCTTTTATATTTTCATAATAATGTTACTAATAAAGTACTTTAGACATTATGAGATTTTATTATAATAGTTTTACATCCTTAAACTTTCTATTATCCATCATTAAAATAACAATATCAACATGTTTTCATACGTACATCATACCATCTCCACGTCGTGGTGAAATTTGTTATTCCACAATATTTAATTTGGATGGGAATAATGATGAATATAATGGATTTTAATAATGAATATAACATGATACTAATGATTTATAATTAAAATACCATCCAATTACATACCATTTTACGATTTAACAATTTAATAAATGATATTGTCGCTTGTTTATACATACGACGTATTGTATCCATGACGTGATGAGATTCATTCTTCATGTTAACCATTAAAGAATGATTATAATGTGTATATAATAAAAAATCATGAAATATATGACATATTAATTATAATGGATATATATATATACGTCATTTACTTGCTTTTATTCAATTCAATATGGAAATGGAAATAATGTTCATGGGTACGTACGACCTACGGTCAACATGAAAGATGTATTCCATTTCATTTATCTATCTAATGTATATATTTCTATAATGATTTATTATAATATTTGAATAATTATTTACATATTCTAATTAATTAAAACACAATATATGTATTAATACCAAGAATAAAGAGTCAAACACATACAATAAATAGAACAATTATTACACAAACTGTTGCATTAACAAGAAATTCATAAATGAATGGGTAATATAATGTCAACAGTTAATCATATATGATATCATAAATATTATTATGGTTATTTTAGAAGATAATAATATAATTAAACCCACAATATTGTAGTTTTTAAAACATAATAAATAAATTGGACTTAAGGTAATGGATAATTTTTTAATCTCGCTATTATATGATATTGTTTATTTGAAAGTATTTAATAGGGTATATGTCACGACCCATCCTAGGGGCCCATGCTGTGACTACCCCAACCCACCTTCCATAGTCCAGGGGCTAGCGACTAGCACCAAAGGCATAAATCCTAATAACTGGGAAGTCATTGCCATTATAAAAGTAAACAAAACATCACAGAGTACAAACAGAAGTATTACACTATGTACAAAAGGAAGTACTGAAAAGTAAATGGGCCAAAATACAAACCCAATCGAAAGTAAAGCTACAACTGACCAAAAGTACAATAGAAAGAGACAAATAGCTGGAAAAATGGAAGCAGCTCCTGGGTCGTCCTCCTCGGATCTTACCTGAAGGGTAGGTACATATAGTGCAACTGCTGGATTGTCCACCACGGATCCTACCTGAAAGGTAGGTACAGATAGCCTCCACAATTATCTCTCCCGTCAACCTCCTCCATGTGTCATCTCATCATGAAGTCCACATCTGGATACTGACTCGTCATGAGGTCCAACTCTGGGTACCGTCCAGTCCTCAAACACTCGGCCTCTGTCAGTGCTGCCCGACGTCTACAACCAACACAACGAAGTGCGGGAATATCCCGTGCATGGGTGAGTATACGATACTCAGTAGGGACCCTGATACCCTTAAGGTATCACTAAATCCAACATGTATAACCACAAAGAAGGATCTCAACAGATAAACCTTACTTGGGGATAAGCCCATACTTATACCTAAGTTATCAAGTAACCCATCTCAATCATGAGGAAACACAAATGTTGTAAAATAAATGGATAACCACTACCTAAGTATATGCCCAAACATACACCTATGTTATCAAGGGACCCATCTCAATCATGAGGTAAACACAATGGTCATAGAATCAGCTCAAATGAGGATTTTCATTATCGAAAACGTAACTCCTGAAGAGCCCCATCTCTGGAGGGTACAGTGATCCTGTCATAACTCCGAGGTACTGCTCACTAACCTAAGGATGCTGAGGTACTCCTCCTGTCTAGTACCGCGGGTTAGCCACCCAAACACAGTAGTGGTTCTCACCGGGGACTGACACCAAAACACAGTAGTGCATCGCCCCAAATATCCTGGAGAGGTTCTCTCCGGACGAGTACCGCGGGTCTGCACCCAAACACAGCAGTGCTCCGTCCTCCATGGCTCTGCACCCAAAATAAGTAGTGATCCATCCACTGGGCTATTCGACTCACTCCAAGTCGAGTCGGTCAAGCAGTCATCATGTCTCAGTCGGCTACACGGTCTCCGTACTCCGTACGCTCGTCTTCGGGAGGGTCCACTCCACGAGCTACTGGTTGATACTCCAATTATCACAAACTTCCACGAATAATTATCTCAATGGACCGCCCCATCATAGGGGTCTCAACACAATAGAAGGCGCGTCAATCGGACGCCCGGTCTGTGAGTTATTAGCCTTTTCATCTAAGGGGCCTGATTGGTTTCGTGTGTGACCCAACCCGGCCGTATCTCAACTATACCCCGAACTGTCATAGGGTATACTCATAGGGACTGTTTCTCAACGTGATCACCAACACCACTGACGGTTCGTCAAACAGACATCTGGTCTTAATGTTATCAGCTTTTCCGTTCCAGGGGCCAGTTGGATTTCAGGTACAATATAACCCGGCCACTATCAAACTACATCCAAAACTCAGGATAAGTATGCAAAAAGGTCCTTATCATCAATAGGAATCCAACAAAGTCGACGATAGGTCGATCGAATGTCTGGAGCTCATGTTATACGTGTTTCCGTTCCGAGGGCCCGGTTGGTTTCAGGTTCGAACCAACCCGGCCGTACCCAGAGTTCTCCAAAACCTTGACTGTAATATACCGAAACGACCATCTCAATCGAAATATAGCATCGCAACTGACAGTGTGTCGATCGGAGGTCTGTAGCCCAATATATGGGTGTTTGAACGGAAACTGCCCGAAAATAGGGGGTTCGGGCCCGGTCCGACCTGGCCCAATACCCCCCCGGGTCGGCCCAAACCGGGTCGACCCGAACCGACTCTAGGACCGGACCATTATGGCATGGCCCGGACCTGCCGGCACAGCACGGCTCAGCCGCGGTGGTTTCGTTCCGGCGTCGCGCCGCCTTCCGCGGACCACCGGACGCGCTCTGGTTGTCCTCTTTGCTCGCCGCCTTCGCCAACGGTCCTCCTAGGACCCGACCTTCACTACGAAGACTTAAAATTGACATTGCAGCCCCGTTTTTCTTCTCCCATCAATCTGCGCACAACGATCAACCAGCGGAGTCTTCAAATCTCCTCCGATACCCTGACTCCGACCGCAGTTTCGTTCGGCCTCAACGGCGTGGCGCGACGGTGCCACGCTTCTTTGTTGTGTTCATCATTGTTTCCGCGGAATGTCATTGCACCGTGCCACCTTCGTTCGAGCCACAACATAATCAACAACATGGGGGAGGTGGTTCGTCCTTGTTCGGGCGGTCCGACCACCTCCCGTTACAATGATAATAAGCAGCCCAAAAATAAAGACGAAAACGATAAAGAATATTTCACGAACAAAAAGTAATCAACCACTATGATTTTCCCTGCAATTAAGAATTCCCACCCCGAAAACATATTCTTCATGGATCAACTTAATATTTAGTTTATCTGCATTATTTTTTTTAGAACGATGTAAACATGGGTTCAATAACATTCACAAATTAATTCCGTACCATGGAAATGATTCGTTCGTCGAAGACGTGGGAAGCGATGTCTCTCTATCAACACCGGAAAAGAACCTTCATTGTTGGTGAGTTTCCCCGTGGTTGAGTCTTGTCCCATGTCGTGGAGAAAATAAAGGATTGGAGAAGTGTGGAGCGTTCTTCACCGAGTTGGAAGGTCGTTCTTCGTGTTCTTCAATGTGGAAGATGGACTTCTTCTGAGGATAGATTGCTCCCTCTCTCAAAAACCCAACACAAAAAAATAACCCCCAAAATAAAATAAGTGTTATGCTTATTTTATTATAAAATTATATGAATTTAATTTTTTAAATTTCAAGTGAATATCTCTCAAATTAAATGGCATGATTTAATGTGGAATGAAGTCACATCATTTATTACAAGGGGGGTTTTATGGGGAAGAGTTATGGGGGGTTAGGGAATTTGAAGGGGTGGGGTTCTTGTGCGCCCCACCTCACCTTAAATCCTCTCAAGGGATGTTTAGAACATCAGTGGGTCCCACTTCAACCACTTATCTTAGGTTAAACTACTTTGAACAAAAATAAAATTTGTTGCACCATTTTATTTTATTCTTTACTTAACCCAATAATTTAATAACCTCACCCGAGCAAACACAACTCTGAAAAAGTCATTCCAAAGAAATTATCGACACTACGGTTTCATCGATGCCCTCAGATTTGGATTATGAGTACTGGTTCAAAAGTTAGGAAAACCTGCTCATTCGTTCACTGAACATACCCGAGCTAAACTTCGTAAATTTATTCCGGGCACACCGGGCCTCGGAATCAGGTGCCGTCAGAAACTGTGTTCTTGTAAAATCTGAAAGTAAATTAAGGAAAAAAAATTCCCTTTAATTTTATGGGTCTTTACATTACTCCCACCTCAGGGGTTTACATCCCTGTAAAGCTATAACACAAACTAAGGAACCAAAAGTGGTACTGAGCACGCACTTGAGCCTTCCGCTCCCATGTGCTCACTTGGAGGTTCCCGTACTGCCAGTGAAAGCACACCCAAGGAATCGACTGTCCTCATAGGATATTCTCCTGTCGTTACTCAACCTCTACTGGAACCCCACAAAAGTCACCCCATCGCCAAAGCCCAGTTCTCCCTGGTTGATGACATGCATTGGGTCAAGCATGTATCTCCTCAGTTGAGATACGTGGAAGTCGTCCTGGACCCGGTGATAATGAGGTGGATGGGTCAAGCGGTAAACCACATCACCTACACAACTGAGGACCAGAAAAGGTCCACTGAACCTCTTAGATTAATTGCCTCTTTGGCCACATCTCCATAAAAATCATCGAGGTGAGACCCATATAAGGACATGATCGTCATCCTTGAACTCTAGAGGCTTCCTGTCAGCTCTGTGTAGTCTCATCTGTCGTGATCCATAGGTGATCACTGCCCAATCCAACATCAGGACACACCCCAGTCCAGTCCCTAATGCGTTGCAGTGAACTATGTAACCAACTCCCATAGGTTGGGCACACTGGTCAATCCAGCTCATGAAATCTCTGCTAGAAGTGGTGCTGCAACTCTGGAGAATTCTGGCACAAAGGTAAGTTTGTCAATCTCCTGAGTGATCGAATGCCCCCTCTTATGCATGATTCCTTCCTGTGCTGCCTGGTTTTTCCTTTTCGGTGACCAAGGAAAACCCATCCCAACTTTGTAGATAAACCACAACCTTTTTCCTAATATCGTCAATTTGTGTATGAACTGTGATTGCCCAGTCCATACTCAAACCAACATCATAAGTCCTCGACGCTGCCACCAAGAGATTCAACCGAAACTATGGCCTCGAGGGTCTGACCACATTGTCGGTGCATGTGTGATTATCAAGTCTCCCCCCAATGGTATCTCTAGATGTGAGGGTCAAGTAAACGGCTTAACCGGAAACTCTAGGTCTGGGACTAGATTCATGCAAGGAAGGGATGATTCGTATTGATGTCTGTGGCTACGAAAGCTAGTAGAAGAAAAAGTCTGCATTTCGAATCATCCATAGAGCCCTTTCGGTGGCACTCCTTGGCCGCATGCAGCTACTCCTTCCCCTTCCCTCTAGCTCCCTGAGCCTAGCGAGGATTACAAAGGCGGGTGGGTGAAACATGTCAAAATTTTCACCACCCCATGCTGATCTCCTAGCACTGCCTCCACGTCTGCTAATCTGTAGATTTATTTGTCCTTAACATTTAATATTTTTGAAACATTCGCATGCCCATGTCTCTGAGACTGAAACTTTTTTCTAGCTTTCCCACTGCTAACCTTCATTGACTGCATCCATTCAGCAAAAAAATTATCAACTACAAAGGTTCTTTCTAGCACCCAAGCATAAGTAGTAATGCATAACCAAAAGGTGCTGGTTCGGATTTCCTTAAACACACCACGCTTAGAGGTCCGAGCACTATAGCACTGATCGAAACGTATTAATCGAGTACCCGGAATGCTTGGTACTCTTCGATGAATACTCAGCTACCAAAACTACATCCTTTTGAAGCTGTATAACTCTAAAAAACTCTCAGCCACCTCCACAAGACAGTCCTCAGATGCCTGTTAGTCGGGATCACCTCGGAACTTGAGGGTATCTGATGTTGGAACATGTGTAAGGCAGTAATCCTACATGTGTCACCTAGTGGTACCACTAGTTGCATCTGCTGACCAACAGGTAGTGATGTATAGATGACACACTACCCAAAGGCACTATCTCAGGCATCGGTCCACGTACCGAACCCTCATCACTATGCGGACCATACTCATGGTCACTCACTGGAAAAAAATAGTAGCAAAGTCTACCATCCAATCTACTGGTGCCTCATCTAGTTGGAAAACTCTAGCAATCGCCTCCAGTCAGTCCTCTACAGTCTTGAAATCTGCCTCACCTCATAACCTCAGAGGCCTCTACTGCTGGAACTTGTGCAACGCGCTCTATCGGCGTGTATCGTCTGCCAGTATGGCAAGTGGAATATGCTTCCCAACACGTGGTGGTGCTGCTGGTTCACCACCCAAGGGTGCCAACATAGAAAAAAGGGCCCCACACCGAAGGCTCATCGATCGGTGGGCCGTCATCGAGTACTCTCTCAAAACTCCAACTGACTGTCTGCATGGAGACATCCTAAACAGATGCGACACAGTCAACGATTTATACCTGGTGAGCTGACCTAGTTTGAGCTAACTTTAAAACTCAAAGAAACACACACACAATCAGTTTTTGTCATGCATAAAGTCGGAAATCAGTAGTCAGGGTCCTGGTGTATGGATACGTCGGCTGCCACACCAAAACTGGACTCCTGGAACTGAATACCACACTCGGTACCCTTAACATTATTGCTTCACAGAAAAGGAATATGAGGGTTATATGTTCTGCGGTAGAACCGAATCCTATGATAAAATATTTCATGACCCGTCCTCGGTGCCCATGCCGTGACTACCCCATGCCCGCCTTCTATAGACCAGGTGCTGGCGACTACCACCAAAGGCGTAAATCCCGATAATTTGGAAGGCATTTCCTTTATAAAACTAAAAAAACAACATAGAGTACAAGAGGAAGTAATACACTAAGTCAAAAAGGATGTGCTAAAAAGTAAATGGCCTAGAATACAAACCCAATCGAAAGTACAGGTACAACTGAACAAAAGTACAACAACAAAAATACAATCAGCTGGAAGAATAGAAGTAGCTCCTAGGTCGTCCTCCTCAGATCCTACCAGAAGGGTAGGTATAGATAGCGCAACCTCTGGATCGTCCTCCATGGATCCTACCTGAAGGGTAGGTATAGATAGCCTCCACAACTCTCTCGCCCGTCAACCTCCTACGACTGTCGTCTCATCATGAAGTCCACCTACGGATACTGACTCGTCGTGAGGTCCACCTCTGGGTACCGTCTAGTCCTCAAACACTCGGCCTCTTTTAGTGTTGCCTGACATCTGCAACCAACACAATGAGGTGCGGGCATAGCCCATGCATGGGTGAGTATACGTTACTCAGTAGGGACCCTGAGACCCACAAGATCTCACTAAATCCAACAAGGATAACCACAAAGAAGGATCTCAACAGATAACCCTTACTCGGGTATAAGCCCATACTTTTACCTATGTTATCATGTAACCCATCTCAATCATGAGGAAACACAAAGGTTATGAAATCAACGGATAACCACTTCCTAGGTTTATGACCATACATACAACTATGTTATCAAGTGACCCATCTCAATCATGAGGTAAACACAAAGGTCATAGACTCATCTCAAACCAGGATTTTCATTATCGAAACCGTAACTCCGGAAGAGCCCCGTCTCTGGAGAGTACAGTGATCCTGTCACGACTCCGAGGTACTGCTCACTAACCTAAGGCTGCTGAGGTACTCGTCCTGTCAAGTACCGCGGGTCAGCCACCCAAACACAGTAGTGCTTCCCGTCGGGGTCTTCCACCCAAACACAGTAGTGCATCCCCCCCCCCCCAATAGCTTGCAGAGGTACTCTCCAGATGAGTACCGTGGGTCTGCAACCAAACTCAGTAGTGCTCCGTCCACCATGGGTCTGCACCCAAACAATGTAGTGCTTCGTCCACTGGTCTATTCGACTCACTCCAAGTCGAGTCGGTCAAGCAATCGTCAGGTCTCAGCCGACTACACGGCCTCCGTACTCCGTATGCTCGTCTACGGGGGGTCCGATCCATGAGCTACTGGTCGATAATCCAAGTATCAAAAATTTCCACGAAGAAGTATCTCAATGGACCACCCCTTCATAGGGGTCTCAACGCAATAGACGGCGCGTGAATTGGACGCCCGGTCTGTGAGTTATTAGCCTTTTTGTCCCAAGGGCCCGGTTGGTTTCATGTGCGAACCATCCAGGACGTATCTCAACTGTACCCCTAACTATAATAGGGTATAATCACAGGGACCGTTTCTCAACATGATCACCTACACCGCTGAGGGTTCGTCAAACGGACATCCGATCTGAAAGTTATCATCTTTTCTGTTCCAGGGGCCCGGTTGGATTTCGGTACAATCCAACCCGACCACAATCAAACTGCATCCAAAACTCAGGAGAAGTATCCCAAAATTTCAATCTCATTATGAGGAATCCAAAAAAGTCAATGGCATATCGATCGGACGTCCGGAGCTCAAGTTATAAGCATTTTCGATCCAAGGCCCGGTTGGATTCAGGTTCGAACCACCCTGGCCATACCCAGACTTCTCCAAAACCTTGAGTGTAATATAAAAAAACTACCGCCTCGATCCAAGGATCTCATCTCAGCTGACGATGCGTCGATCAGAGGTCTGTAGCCCATGATATGGGCGTTTGAACCGAAACTTCCCGAAATAAGGGGGTTCGGGCCCCGTCCGACCCGGCCCGATACCCCCCCGGTCGACCCGAATCCGGTCTGGTTCCAGCCCATTAGGGCGCGGCCCGGCCCGATGGGCACGGCCTGGCCCCGCCGGTGCGACCCGGCCCGGCCTGGGCGCGGCCTAGTGCCAGCGCGGCGCGGCGCCCGCATGGCCAGTGGGTGTGGGGGGGGGGGGGAGTTACAACTCCCCCGCGAACGACGAAAGGCGCATGGCTTTAAGACACACCACTCGGCCTCCAGAACGGTTAAGCCATTCTGGATTGGCCCACCGATGTGGCTCAGCTGCGGTGGTTCCATTCCGGCGGTGCGCCACCTTTCGCGGACCACAGGACGCGCTCTGGTGGTCCGTTTTGCTCACTGCCTTCGCCAACGGTCCTCCTGGGACCCGACCTTCACTACGGAGACTTCAAATTGACTTTTTGGCCACGTTTGTCTTCTCCCGTCAATCCACGCACAACATTCAAGTAGTGGAGTCTTCAAATTGCCTCCGTGGCCCCGACTCTGGCTGCGGTTTCGTTTGGCCTCAACGGCGCGGCGCGACGGCGCCACGCTTTTTCGCCATGTTCCTCTATGTTTCCAAGTAGTGTTGTTGCACCGCACCACATTCATTCGAGCTGCAATATAATCAACAACAAGGGGGAGGAGGGTCATCCATGTTCGGTCGGTCCGACCTCCTCCCGTTACAACGATAACAAGCGGCCCAAAAATAAAGACGAAGAACAACAAAAGATTTTTCACGAGCAAAAGGTAATCAACCCCTACGATTTTTTCCGCAATCAAGAATTCCCACCCTGAAAACATATTCTTCATGGATCAACTTAATATTTAGTTGATCCGCGTTATTTGTTTCAGAATGAAGTAAACATGGGATCATTAACATTCACAATTTAATTCCCTACCTTGGAAATGATTCGTTCGTCGAAGACGCGGGAAGCGATGTTGCTCTGTCAACACCAGAAAAGAATCATCATTGATGGTGAGTTTACCCTCGGTTGAGTCTCGTCCCATGTCGTGGAGAAAGAAAATGATTGGAGAAGCATGGAGCGTTCTTCTCTGAGTCAGAAGGTCATTCTTCGCGTTCTTCATCGTGGAAGGTGGACTACTTCAGAGGATAGATTGCTCCCTCTCTCAAAAACCCAACACAACAAAACAACTCCCAAAATAAAATAAGTTTAATGCTTATTTTATTATAACATGCCATGCATTTAAATTTTTAAATTTCAAATACATAACTCTCAAATTAAATGGCATGATTTAATGT
The DNA here is from genome assembly GCA_963277665.1 of Viscum album. NCBI lineage: Eukaryota > Viridiplantae > Streptophyta > Magnoliopsida > Santalales > Viscaceae > Viscum > Viscum album. The sequence continues at coordinate 922,517,509 of OY728146.1, read as the reverse complement.
GAAAGGAAACTACATCATCTATTACAAGGGGGTTTTAAGGCGATGAGTTATGGGGGGTTAGGGAATTTGAAGGGGTAGGGTTCGTGTGGGCCGCACCTCACCTTACATCCTCTCAACGGATGTTTAGAACATCAGTGGGTCACACTACAACCACTTAGCTTAGGTTAAACTACTTTGATCAAAAATAAAATTGGTTGCACCATTTTATTTTATTCTTTAGTTAACCCAATAATTTAATAACCTCCCCCGAGCAAACACAACTCTGGAAAAGGTGTTCCTAAGCAATTATCGGTGCTGCAGTTTCATCGGTGCCCTCATATTTCGATTCCGAGCACCGGTTCAAAAGTTGGAAAAACCTGATCATTCGTTCACTGAACGTACCTGAGCTAATCTTCAGAAATTTATTCTGGGCACATCGGGCCTCAAAATCTGGTGCCGTTAGAAATTGCATTCTTGTAAAATCTCAACGAAAATTAAAAAAAAGTTCCCTTGATTTTTAAGGGTCTTTTCATTATATTTTAAATACAATTCTATGTTCCCAAATTATGTAATATTTTTACGATTATTCTACCACATTTTAATGAAAATTTTCCATTTTGGTGAATTTTTATTAAATGGTATGAACAGAATGTTTTGTCATTATTCAATTTGATGTATTTTTTCACTTTTCCGGTAAAAGTACGAGGAGAAATATTTTTTATCTTATAAGACATGAATGGATCATTTACAATTTCATGAAACTATATTCCCATGAATCTTCCTTCACATAGTTTCAATATTATTATAATTTGAATTAATTTATTTTAAAATTATGTGGGAGTGTTGTGAAAAAAAAAATGGTTTTTAAAAAGAAAAAATATTTTCCTTAGAAATTAATTTCAAGTGTTTTATCAAAATTATTTTCCATCCAATATAACATAGGGTTATGTTACTATCCCTATTATGAAATTGAATTTATTATTTAAATTATGGAATAATTTTTATGAAATACATGTATTTAATATGGATTATTAATGAATGATCTTTATGAAGCCCATTTTATTTCTTTGGTTGTGCTATGATGATTAATTTATGTTGTTTATGGCACATATAAAAATGATTTCATTATGGGATGGGTGGGACAAATATTTTCCAAAATTGTATTGGGTAAATATTTATATCTCATGAGATAGATATCAATGTAACATCAAGTTAATCCATTTTATTAATATATTGATTAAATGAAAAGTAAATATAGATTCGTAATATATGGATGGAATGACATGTAAACCCAGTTAAGTAATGGACTTAGTCCACAATGGTAGTCTTGGAAGAAATATCATGGCTACAATGGAATTCATATTATGTTCTTATTTGTTTCCCACATTTACATGTTTTATTCCAATGCTATTCTATCAAGGTTAATGTTTCTTTATTGATCTATTCCTTACATTCTATCACAATTTAGTTCTTAACACAAGATTTTGATGTTTAAACATTATGTTCATGTTTATATATTATTATGTTTATTGGTTATTTTATGTTATCTATTTTTACCCTTATTGATCATTTTAGCTCCCCCTTTTCATGATTTCTTTTCCCTAGGTTATAAATAATGGTTTTTGGTAGGAATAAAACTGGGGAAGATCTTTATGAGAGATGTTGATGATCATTCACCCAATTCAAAGATTATGTTCCATGATTCAAAAGACACTAAACAAATAAGTTAATTGGGTGTTTATTTATATAATGTATTAATTATTTCACAAAAGAAAAGAAATATCCATATACATCAGTCATGGGTCTTTATAGAGATTATCAAAGCAACAGTTTAGTCGTCCTTTGTAAAATATGATGCAGAAACTTTAGTCTGTTCTCAATAGATTTTTCTATGTTATGTCTTGGATGTATCTAAGGCTATGTTTATCTAAATGATAAAGTCATAGAATTATGGTAACATTCATGAATAAGATATTATTAAACCTAATATTTTAGATATTGAAAGTACTCTCCCTTGATTATATTGTGTTCCGAGTACATTTTTTTCCTCTCATGTTATTTTTTTTTGTTTTAGACGATGGATGGAACATGAAGAAATGTTGTTAATGATTAATGCACTATTAAATGTAGTGATTGTCCTCATTAATGACAAAATTTTGTTGGATATTTAATGAAAAGTGTTTTTTATACTTACATAATCTATGAATCATTCTGGTCATTAAAATTTGTAGAGAAGGGAACAACATTATGTAGTGTCCTTTATAAGGAAACATCCACCATCATTTAGAGGGTCTTCTGATGCAATTGTTTTGGAATAATGGATTAGAATAATTGAAAAGGTATTTTCAATCATTCGTAGTTCGTATCATGAAAAATTTATTTTGGTTATTTTTCATTTAGAAGGATAAGAAGATCAGTGATGGACTCTAATCAAAAATACAATGAAGCAAGATGAAATTTAATCAATGAAATTAGTTGTGTTTATAAAATTATTTTTCAGTAATTAAATCCCACTTATTCTTCAAACAAATATATATATGGAGTTCCATGAGATTAAGAAAAAGGGTGATTAATGAAATGGTATATATAAGGAAAATATATCAGTTCTTTAATGTATGATTCTGGTTTTATCATTATACCCAAAGGTAATGTTGATCGATTCTACAGTGGATGAAAACCATGTCTTCTAAGGGAATTAGATATGAGGGACTTTAGTAGCTTTGAAGAGTTTGTGCGTTGCACTTTCTATGTAGAACTATAATTTGGTGTTACATATCAATCTCATAGTTTGGAAAAGAAACGAAAAATGGAGTTCAAAGAAAAATATCAAATCAATGGTGAATGGAAGATAAATGTTTCATTATGATCAATGTGTGGAACGAAAGTTGATGGATATTGTCATAAAGGGACTAGAAAATATTTTTAGGGTGGAAAATAATGAAATATATCAGTTTAGTGCCAATGTAATGGAACAATAGCTACTAATGAGGTGAATATAGAACATTAATTAGAGAACACACCACTCCCACGTAAATTCTTCATGTAAAAGGAAACGAGTAATTATTCAAACCAATGCCTTAATCGAAGGGTTATGTATGATTATCAAGGTTAAAAACATCATAAGGACACTAAAAAATTAAAATAACATGCGATCACTATTGGTGATTTTGAGTATGACAATGACATGGTGGAAGGATTAAGTGTTTATGTAATGATATTTTAAAATAGTGTGGAAGAATCAGTTTTATGGTATTATGGAATATTGGAATATCTATGAATTTGTCAATTATTGTTTTCCATATGTATATTGTACTAGTAACCATGATAATTTATTGAAATATTTTTAAAAAGAACATGATATGTAAATAATTATGTCTTTAAGATATAATGAGATGTTTGATAGTAATGACAACCCCATGAATGATATTAAGACAATGTGATATCTTAGATTGAGTATATATAATTTTTGGTATTTTTTGTGTCTGGAAAGAGTTAATTTTGATAGAAGGCATTTTTTCACTAAGAGAATACATTATTAAGGTATTCACATTTTTGGATTGTGACAACCAAGAATCACCTTATTAGATATGGGAGATAAATGTTAATTCAATTTTTTCATCTCTTTCTATTGTTTTATATTTTCATTTTTTGGAAGGATTTTAATGTTATTCATTTATGGATAGTTTAATTTATATTCTAGTAGAATATTGTTAGATTAATATATTATATCACAATCAGTGGACTTAGGCATATTTGATAACCTGTCTTAAACTTTTAATTGAGACCAAAGGAATGTCTTATCATTCTATCACATTCTCTACTAACACTTCAAGAATGAAAATTTGAACTTCCTTTCATTATATAATAGATGACATGGAAATTGTTTAGGGAATGACCAATATTAATATTATACTGAAATCAAGTAATTAATTATTCTAATAAAAAAATTATCAACATTATAAAAAAGACCATGCATCAAAAAATGCGATCCCAGGACATTATTATCCGATGAATCAGGTGGTTCCATAAATTATTGCATATTTATGGCTTTCTGGTTGTGAACTTTCTCAAACATTGTTCTCTACCACAGTATATAATAACTAAGAATTAGATTTTTCTTCCATATATATGTTTTCACATCTCACCAATGATATCCTATATGGAAACCCATTGATGAGTTACATTGGGTAACCATCAGGTTTCTCACTTTAGTTTTTAAAATAATTTTTTACTATTTCTTTTGTACAATGTAGGATTCCATGAATGTGACTTTCAATTAGTGACCTTTTTATATCATCGACTAATTTTGAGGGAGAAATTCAATTTAAGGTGAGTATAATGTTACACCCCAATATTTTATGAGATATACTTGTTTTAATTTATTTAATGTATTTTGTTTTTTTGCTACACCATGATTAACTTATGTTATATGAAACACCATATTATCTTTCTATATATGAAACATTATACTTATATTGTGTTACACCCAAATTTATGTTCTTTTGATATAATTCATTTCAGCCAACACTGAGTATAGATTATATTCAAATTATAAAATAACTATGTTGGGATTATGTAACACACAACTCCAATGGAATATTTCACTAAATTCAACACTGACATGTCTTGCATTACACATAAGAGAGAGCTTCCTAAATAGCATGCGTTGTACGCAATACTGAGCTTCTCTAAACAATGATATATTATTCTAATATTATTATTTAATGGGATATAAACAAACCATTATGAATATTATTAACCACATTTTGAATTTTAAAAAATAATAACATTATTATTATATAATTTCTAGAAATGATATAACAAGAAATTTATATTTTTAGCTAAAAGAATTAATTTTAAAAAAATTAGCTTTTCTTTCTTTTCATGGTTCATCGATTTCAAATAATGTTTTTAACACCTTTATATATTATATTTGAACATATAAACAAATTCATTGAAGTCAGACATCAAAATTTATATATATTTTTTGGGTATTTTCATGATAAAATTCACAATTTAATTAATAGTGAAAAATACTACATTTTAATTAAAAATTGACTTATCATCTAATTTATTTATGTGGTTATTTTATCCTTTTAACTAGTTTTAAAGAGTAATTGGATTATTTATTTTTCATTTAACATAATATTTTTTCATTAGGAGTAAAATAAAATTAAAATTGGACATAAACACATATCAATCTTTTGATAGATGCAAAGACTCGGAAATTTCAAGGGAATTTTTTTCTAAAATACCATGGAATTTTACGAGCATTTTTCTTCTAATGGAACCTGATTCTGATGCCCGGTGTGCCCGAAATCATTTCACAAAGTTTAGCTCAGGTACGTTTAGTGAACAAATGAGCAGGTTTTTCTATCTTCTGAACCGATGCTCGGAATTGAAATAAGAGGGCACCAATGAACTCACAGCGTATTTAATTGCATAAGAAGACCTTTAGCGCTATTTCGTTTTAAGTGGGAGGAGATTAATTTTTTGGGGATTTAGTTTATTAAAAAATAAAATTGTTAAACAATTTTATTTTTATATCTTGGAAGTTAAACTCTTCCAAGTGTAGATAAATGAGAGGTGGAGCCCACACGATCCCCAACCTCTCAACTTCCTTAACTCTTATAAAGCCCCCTACATTAATCTTTCATTCTTTTAATATGACAGCCTTTCACATTAATAAGTTAATCTCTCTTATTTATGTGACTCTTACTCTTCTCTCTCTCTTCCTCCTTAACTTTTTCCAACACACCTTATTTAATTAATGGAACCTATTCTATTACTTAATTAAGTGATTCATAATTTGAATGTCTTGGAATGATTAATTAAATAAAGGTGATGTCATATTTTATTTAGGTTGGCATTTGTTTTGTTGGGGAAAACCTCTTGAGAGAGTTCTTGTTAAGTAAAAGGGGTATTCCTCCATTGTTGAAGAACACCAAACCTCCGGCGAAGAACGACACTCCTTTCCACGATGAATGATGAAACACCCTCAATCATCTTCATCGCACAACAAGGGAGGAGATGCCATTTCTTTTCTGGGTGCACTCCTATGACAATGTAAGTGACACAATCATTTCCGATGCTCGGTTTCTGCGGATCACTCATGAGGTCGGGGTTGTTATGTTTGGGTTTTAATACCGTTCTTCATCGTTCATCAATTGTTGAGTTTCGTTTGGCCACCTGATACAATCATGATGAGGAAGGGTTTGGACCGCATGAACACGGTCCGAAGCTTCACCCTTCGTTTGTTGATTGTGGACGATGGTGGAGGACTGCGAAGAACCGGCCGGTGTCAGGACAATCACAAGCAGATCGTCAATGCTTGGTTGTTGGGTCACCGAAAGGCGCGACACCGTCCTGCCGCACGGAGTAGAGCCAGAGCACAGCCTTGCCGCACCGCGGCGAAGGGGAGCGGCACTGTCACGCTGCCCCAGAGATACATTAGTTGTGGTCGGGGTCGGCTGCGGTAGAGGGGTGCAGTGTCGTCGTACCGCACCGGACATACAAGGGGTCGCGGCTGGGGCTGTCTATGGTGGGGGTGGGGGGGGGGAGCGGCGCCGTCACACCGCGTCGGTCGAACATGTGCCACCTAGAGGCGGGAACTGAGGGGGTCCCACGCTTACAAAAAGGTCACCAACACAGCCGACCATTTCAAACAAACCAGGGGGTTGGCGTAACCCCCAGACCTACGGCTAGGGTGGGCCCCACTGAGCACCGCCAGACCTTGGTCGGCCAAACACGCGGCCAACAACGTGGCTCATGTGGACTGGACTACTTCGGTCGGGTCGGGCCGCCAGCGCCGGGCCAGGCCACGCCAGCCTGTCTTGGCTGTGCCATTCTGGCCGCGCTGCGCCCTACCAGGCCGGACCTGGACCCGAGTCGGGTCGAATCGTTTTGGGCCGACCTAGGTGGCGTTGGACTGGGTCGGACGAGGCCCATACCCCCTATTTTAAGAAAATATTCAGTTAAATGATCATAACATGAGTTGTGGACCTCCAATCAATGCACCATCAGTTGTGTAGGATTCCTTGGATCGAGACGACCGTTTCAGTATATTACAATCATGGTTTAGGAAATGTTTTGGTATAGCCGGGTTGGTTCAAATCTGAAACCAACCGGGCCTTCGGAGCGGAAATGCTTATAACATGAGCTCCAGACGTCCGATTGACTTGTCGTCGACTATGTTAGATTCCTCTTGATGAGATGGGTTTTTTTGGCATACTCCACTTCTCGTTTGGATGTAGATGGAGTACGATCAGGTTCGTTTTGCTCATAAATCAACCGGGCCCCTGGAATGGTAATACCAATATCTCTCAGACCGGATGCCCGTTTGACGAACCGTCAGTGGAGTTGGTAATCTCGTTCAGAAACAATTCTTTTGAGTAAACTCATGAGAGTTCGGGGTACTGTTGAGATATGGTCGGGATGGTTCGTACATGAATCCAACTGGGCCGCTCAAATAGAAATGCTAATAACTCACAGACCGTGCGTCCAATTGACGCGCCTTCTGTTGAGTTGAGACACCTATTACGAGGAGGTCCTTTGTGATACTTCTTTGTTGTAATTGTGATACATGGAAGAAACTACTAGTAGCTCGTGGAGTGGACCCTCCCCGAGACGAGCGTACGGGGTGCAGAGACCGAGTAGCTGTAGACCGGACGACTACTTGACCTATTTTACTCCAATTGATTCAGTTAGCCCAGTGGACGGAGCGCCCCGTATGTGGCGGTAGACCCACAGTGGACGGAGCACCCGGTAGTTTGCAGCAGGCCTGCGGTACACAATAGGAGGAGTACCTCTGTAGGCTATTAGGGAGAATGCCTGGTATTCGCCGGCAGACCCTCAGCGGACGGAGCACCCAGTAGTTGGCAGCAGACCCATACTTCTAGACAGGAGGAGTACCTCAGCAGTCTACGATTAGTGAGTAATGCCTCAGAGTGAGGGCAGGGCCACTGTACTCGACAGAGGAGGAGTTTCTCCATTAGTTGTGGTTTCGATAATGAAAATCCTGGTTTGAGCTTAGTCAAGAACCATTGTATTTACCAAATGATTGAGATGGGTTAATTGATAACTTAGGTATACGTATGGGCATATACCTATGTAGTGGTTATCCGTTGATTTCAGAACCTTTGTGTTTCCTCGTGATTGAGATGGGTTACATGATAAATTATGTATAGGTATGGGCTTATACCTATGTACGGTTTATCTATTGAGATCCTTTTTTGTGGTAATATTTGTTGGATATAGTGAGACCATGAGGGTCTCAGGGTCCCTTATAAGTATCGTTATACTCACACCTGTACGGGCTATGCTTTCACCTCGTTGTGTTGGATGCAGACGACGTACAATGCTGATAGAGACCAAGTGTATGGGGACTGGACGGTACCCAGAGGAGGACCTCATAACGAGTCAGTACCCGGAGGTGGACTTCATGACGAGACGGTATTCAGAGGAGGATGGCGAGTGACAGCATTGAGGAGGCTATCTGTACGTACCCTTCAGGTAGGATCTGAGGTGAAAAACCCCTGAGCTGCTTCTATCTTCCACCTGTTTGTCTTTTCAATTGTACTTTTGTTCAGTTGTAGTTGTAACTTTCAGTTGGGTTTGTATTCTGGCCCATTTACTTTTCATCACTTTCTTTTATGCTTATTTTTTTTCTTCTTATTGTACTATGGTTTGACATGATTATGTTTTATAAAGGCAATTCCATCCCAGATATTAGGATTTACACCTCTGGTTCTAGTCGCCAGCGCCTGGCCTATAGAAGGTGGGCTTGGGGTAGTCACGACACCGGCCCCGAGGACGGGTCGTGAAAAATTGGTATCAAAGGAGTAGAATCTACCGCAGAACTCAGGACTCTGATAATTCTTTTCTTTCATGCAATAATGTAAAGGGGACTGAGTGTGGTCTTCAGTTCAGGGAGTCTAGTATTGGTGCGACGACTGACGTATCCATACACTAGGACCCGAACTACAGATTTTCAACTCAGTGCACGAAAATACTGATAGCGTGTGTGTTTTCAATAGTTTTTTATTAAGTCTGCTGAAACCTGGTCAGCTCACTAGGTTTAAATAGTTTGACTGTGCCGCATCTATTCATGATGTCTCCACGCAGATAGTCAGTTGGAGTTCTGAGAGAGTACTCGATGATGGCCCACTCAGCGATGAAACTCCGGTGTAGGGCCCTCTTTCTATGTTGGCACCTTCGGGTGGTGTACCAGTAGCACCACCACCCATTAGGCAGCAGATGCCACCAGCCATACTAGTGGATGGTGCATGCTGACAGATCGTGTTGCACGAGTCCCAGCAGCAGAGGCCTCAGAGGTTATGAGGCGAGGCAGATTTCCAGGAACTAGAGGGCTGGATGGAGGCGATTGGTAGAGTTTTTCGCCTAGTTGAGACACTAGTAATGATGATAGTGGACTTAGCTACTAGTCTATTCTTGTGAGAGACCATGAGGTTGGTCCGTATAGTGAGAAAGGTTCGGTGCGTGGACCAATGCCTGAAATAATACCAACGGGTAGGGTGTCTGCTATATCACTACCTGTTGGTCTGGAGTTACAACCGGCGGTACTGGTTGGTGACACATGTAGGACTAGTGCCTTACACATTTATTAGCTTCAGATACCTCTCATGTTCTGAGGCGAGCCCGACTCACAGGCGGATGAGGACTAGCTTGAGGAGGTGGCTGAGAGTTTTCAAGATCTTATACAGATTCACCAGGATGACATGTCGTTAGATGAGTATTCATCAAGGCATACTGATCGTTTCTGGTACTTGATGACTACGATTAGAACAATGATTTAGAGTTCGGACCTCAGAGCTAGGTGTGTCTAAAGGACAACTGATCCATCACTTTTCCTCTCTGCATTCCATCTTATTCTAGGGTGCTATAGAGAACCATTGTGGTTGAGAATTCATTGGCAAAGTGGATACAACCAGTGAATGATAGCAGTGGGAATGCAGGAAACCGGCGCCAGTCTCAATGACTTGGGTGTGTAAAATGTTTCAAGAAAAGGATGTGTTAAGGACAGATGAATCTACAGAGCAGCAAACCTAGATGTAGAGCTGGTAGATCAGCATGAGGTAGTGTACATTTCAACATGTTACAACCACCCGCCTTTGTAGATTCCACCAGGCTCAGGGAGAAAGAGGGCAGGGGAAGAGAGTAGCTACATGCGGTGAAGGAGTGTGACCCGAGGGCTCTAGGAATGATTCGATGTATGGACTTTGTCTACTACTAGCTGCCGTAACAACGGACATTGATACAAATCATCCCATCCTTCCATGAATCATGTCCCAGACCTAGACTTTCTGGTTCAGTTGTTGACTTGACCCTCACGTCTGAAGATACCATTGGGAGGAGACTCGATAATCACACTTATGCCGGTGGTGTGATCTGACCCTTGAGGCGAGAGTTTCGGTTGGAACCTCATGGTGGTAGCATCAAGGCCTTATGAAGTTAGTTTGGTATGGACTGGTCAACCACAGTCCATACACAGATTGATTGTATTAGAAAAAATGGTTGTGGTTTTACTACAACGTTGGGATGAGATTTCCTTGGTCAGTGAAAAGGAAACCCCAGGAAGCATAATATGGAATCCCGCATAAGTGGGTGAAGTCAATCACTCATGAGTCAGCCAGACCTAGATTTGTGCCAGAAATCTCCAGTGTTACTGAACCCATTTTTGACGAAGAAGGGGAAACTCTTCATGCGGTCAGAGAGATGCCGATAGAGCATTATAGGAGCCGAGGAATAGGTTGACCAGTGCGCCGAAATTGAGACTATAGGAGAAGGTGAAGATCATCCAGGAGTGGATGAATACTGCACAGAGCAGACAGGATTCCTATGCTGATAGGAGACAGAGACCTCTGGAGTTCGAGGATTTTGACCACGTCTTTATACGGGTCCCACTTCGATGAGGTCTATAGATATGTGGCCGAAGTAGAAAGTTATATAAAAGGTTCATCAGACCCCTTCTAGGTTCTCAGCAGGGTAGGCGAGGTGGATTACCACCTGGGCTCTTCACTTCAGATGCACCGGGTGCATGACTTCATCCACATATCTCAGTTAAGGAGATGTGTGCTCGACATATCCGTCATCATCGACCACAGAGAGCTGGACATCGATGATGGGGTAAATTTCATGAGGTTCCAGCAGTGGTTGAGGATCGATAGTAGCATAAGGCTCAAATGTGTGATCAATACCTTCTTTTGTTTCCTTAGTGAGTGTTGTAGCTTTACGGGGATGCAAATCCCTAATGTGGGAGTAATGTAAAGTCCTGGAAATTTCAAGGAATTTTTTTTCTTAAATACCTTAGAATTTTACTAGTTTGTGGCTTCTGAAAACACCTGATTTTGAAGCCTGGTGTGCCCGGAATCAATTTATAATGTTTAGCTCGGGTACGTTCAGTGAACGAAAGAGCGGGTTTTTCTATGTTCTGATTCAGTGCTCGGTATTGAAATCTGAGGGCACCGATGAACTCGCAGCACCAGTAATTTCATTAGAGGACCTTTAATTTTGTTGCGTTTTAAGCGGGTTTAGATTAATTTTTTGGGGATTTTGATTATTAATAATTAAATTTTTTGAACAATTTTATTTTTATATCTTGGAAGTTAAACTCTTCAAACTGTGGATAAATGAGAGGTGGGGCCCACACGATCCCCAACCACTCAAATTCCTAAACTCTCATAAACCACCCATTAATATCTCCTTCTTTTATTATGACAAACTTTCACTTTAATAAGTTAATCTCTCTTATTTATGTGACTCTTACTATTCTCTCTCTCTTCTTCCATAACTTTTTCCAACACAACTTATTTAATTAATGGAACCTATTTTATTAATTAATTAAGTGATTAAAAATTTTAATTTCTTGGCAGGATTAATTAAAATAAGGTGAAGTCTTATTAAATTTAGGCCGATATTTGTTTTGTTGGGGAAAACCTCTTGAGAGAGAGATTGTGAAGGAAGAGGGGTATTCCTCCATTGTTGAAGAACACCAAACCTCTGGAGAATAATGACACTCCTTTCCACGATGAATGACTATGCGCCCTCTATCCTATTCATCGCATGACAAGGGGGGAGACGTCAATTCTTCTTTGGGTTCACACCTACGACGATGGAAGTGACATCGTCATTTTCGATGCTCGCATACCGCGGATCTCTCATGAGTTAGGGGTTGTTATGTTCGGGTTTTAATACCATTCTTCATCGTTCTTCAGTTGTTGAGTTTCATTTGGCCGCTTGATACCATCATGATGAGGAAGGGCTTGGGCCACACAAACATAGTCCGAACATTCCCCATTCGTTTGTTGATTATGGATGACGGAGGTGGACTGTGAAGAACCGTTTGACATCGGGACATTCACGGGCGGATCGTCAACGCTTGGTTGTTGGGTAACTGCAAAGGCGCGACACCGTCGTGCCACGCAGAGTAGAGTCGGACAACAGCCTTGTCGAGCCGCGGTGAAGGGGCGCGGGGCCAGCGTGCCACACTGGAGCTACACGAGCCGCGGACGGGGTGGAGGGGAACGGTGTCGTTACACCGCGCCGGAGCTACAAGGGGTCGCGGCTGGAGTGGGCCACGATAGTGGGTTACGACGCGATAGCACTGCGCCGGTTGAACAGAGTCGTGGCCTACGACCACAAGAATCTTAAAGGGGCGGCCAGTTATGCCAGTCGCCAGCGCCACCTTGAGTCAGGACCCGAGTGGGTCCTGTGGTTTCCCAATGGTCGGCCATCTCGGTCGGCCGTTTCGAAGAAACCGGGGGGGTGGGGGGTGGGGGTAGGGGTGTAACCCCCTGGAGCTACGGCTAGAGAGGGCCCCACTGAGCGATGCCAGACCTTGGTCGCACACCCACATGGCCAACTGTGTGGGTCACGTGAACCGGACCATGTCGGCTAGGCCAGGCTGTGCCCTACCGGGCCAGATCCAGACCCGAGTCGGGTCGACCTCGTTCGGGCTGATCCAGTGCATGTTGGGTCGGGTCGGACCGGGCCCAGACCCCCTATTATCGGACTATCTTCAGTTAAACACTAATAACTTGATTTATGGACATTTGATCGATGCACCGTCAGTTGTGTTGGATTCCCTGGATTGAGACAACCATTTCGGTATATTACACTCATGGTTTAAGCGAAGTTTGGGTATAGCCGGGTTGGTTCGAACATGTAACCTTCTGGGTCCTCAGAGCGGAAACACTTACAACTTGAGCTCCGGACATCCGATTGACGTTCCGTAGACTAAATTAAATTCATCTCGATGAGACAGTTTTTTGGAACACTCCACTTGTGGTATGGATGCATATGTAGTATGGTCAGGTTGTTTTAGCTTATAAACCAACCGGGACCCTAGAAAGATAATACTAATATCTTTCGGACTGTACGTCCGTTTGAAGAACCGTCAGCAGGGTTAGAAATCTAGTTGAGAAAAGGTTCTTTTGATTACACCCATGAGAGTTCGCGGTACTGTTGAGATATGGTTGGGTTGGTTCCTACAGGAATCCAAATGGGCCCTTGGAAACAGAAATTCTAATAACTCTTAGAACGGGCGTCCAATTGACACGCCTGTTGGAACCATGGTCTTCTATGCATGATTTGGATTGTGGTTGGTGTTTTTTTGTCAATCATCAATGGAATTTCGGATTGTGTACCAGCAAAAAGATCATACCGTTCAAGCAGACAACAGTTATGAAGGTGGTGCCGTTTCCCAGAGTTTGCCAAATTTTTGGGTCCAAAATTTGGAATTTGGTGAGCATCGCGAAAATAGGATTTCCATGAAGATCATGATTTAATATGGAAAAGGCATGAATTTCACGAAGATGGGATGCATGGATTGGATTTCACGAATACCAGAAGAATGTAGGTGGTGAGTCTTTGCGATTACGTCAAGCTTCGCGAACGGCAGAGGCTGGAGAGCTTCGCGGCGATGAAGGGATTTGTGAGAAAGCATCACGGCGATGAAGGGATTTGTGAAGGAGCTTCGTGGCGAAGGTGCGAAAGAATGTTGATTGTGATTCTTCACGATTACGTCAAGCTCCGCGAACGGAAAATTTCCTTGGTGCTTCACGATTTGGACAGAATTCCGGCGGGAAATTCGTAGCTTCGCGATTTGAGCTGACGTGGCGCTTACTTCGCACGGAAGGGTCGTGGGTCTGTGGAATCACATATAAATAGAGGCCGACCCCCTCAATAGAAGTAGAGATAATTTTAGAGAAAGTCCTTTTCTCTCGGTTTGCATAGGTCTCTTGCAAAGGCAGCGTGCTTCACGAAAGAGGAGCTTTGCGGTGGCTATTCTAGCTCCACAAAAGACGGGCGCCCCGCGTTGGATCAGTGAGCATCGCGAAGAGGTAGGAGCATTGCGATAGCCAAGCATTGCGAAGGCTGGAGCATCGCGAGAGTTCTTCACGATTGAGCTTCGCGATTGAGCTTCGCGAAATGGTAGGGGCTCCGTGAAGGCTTGTTTGAGCTTTGCAATATTGGGAGCCTTGCAAAGTAGGGTACTTTGAGAAGGCCCTTTACAAAGGTTGTTTTCCCTGTGGATAAGGGAAAAGGGGGTATTCATCAGTGGTTGGAATTTGGATCTAAACAGAGCATTAAAATTTGGACTCTGATGCAAGAAAAATCTCATGCTAAACAGCAGACAATGAACTTCATGACTATCAATTGAAGATCCCTTCACGTCTATAAACTGAGTGTGACATCACCAACGGTAGTGAGCCAAGGGGAGTCAACGGGAGTGACTCGAGGGTAACAGTGAGCTATCTCAGAACCTTTTTAAAGGCAGTGAGCCTGGGACAGAGTGACTATTCCCAGACAATTGTAATCTCCAGCTAGTGAAGCTTAGTGTTTTTTGGTACGACCGAAATCTTGTCGGCTTATGCTCCTTGGACGTAGCCCTTAGTGGGGAACCAAGTAAAAAGGGCTATGTCTTCTCTGTGTATGTGCATGTTTTCTTTTTGATCTTTCTCATCTTACAGGTTCAATAGGTTCCTACCAACGTGGGAACTAGATCCACAACTTTAAGAAGAAAATTTTGTCACCCTGATTCACCCCTCCCCTCTCAGGGTGCCCCGGGGTCCTTCAAGTGGTATCAGAGGGAAACAGTTGCTGGTGTTGAATCTGACTTTTTTGGCCATGGAAAACGCGGTCAATGTCAGGGGAGTCCCTCCCATCGATGGAAGCAATTTCCAGATCTAGAAGAATAGAATGGGATCTCATCTGAGATCTCTTGGAATGGAAGTTCACTTTTCTACTATGCAAGGAATACAAGTCACTGATCCAACATGCCTTGATATGACTGAAATAGACAGGAAACTTCTTGATGGAGATGCTAAAGCACAGAATGCACTCACTGCAGCCCTTTCTGATCAGATCTACCTGAAGGTGATGAATTTAACCTCAGCAAAATCCATGTGGGATAAACTTGAGAATTTTTATGAAGGTGATAGCAAAGTGAAGGAGGCAAAACTACAAGTGCTGCACAATCGGTTTGATGATTTGAAGATACATCTAGACGAGAATGAAGACTCTTTCTTCAATCAAATTACTGAAGTGGTTGTAGATATTCAGGGTCTCGGTGAAGAAATCAAAGACATTGATATTGTAAAGAAAATATTGAGAAGACTTCAACCTCTTTATAATGCGAAGGTGTTAGCCCTTGAGGATAGAGATCTTTGCAAACTTTCTCTTGATGATCTACTGAGCAGTTTGGTAGCATATGAAATGAGAGTCAAACCTAAAGATGCAACGACTCGGGTGAGCATGGAAATGGCATTCAAGGCCATGGATAAACTGAAAATCTCAAAGGATAGTAGCGGTGAAGATGATGAAGAAAAATAAATTCTTTCTCTCATTGCCAAGAAGTTCCAGAAGGGGAAAGCGAAATTCAAAGGGAAGTTACCTCTCGCGTGTTTCTGTTGTGGAAAAGTTGGGCACATTGCCTCGCAGTGTTTAAAAATGATCATTGATGAAGATAGTGAGGATGAAAACTTCAAGAAGCCTCAGAGAAGGTTCTTCAAAAAGGGAGAATTCAAATCTGGTAAGAAAATGAAAAGGAAGAGTTTTGTCTGTGAAGCGGAAGAAGATCATAATGAATTCTATGATGAAGAAGAACTAGAATTCTAAATTGGGAACCATGCTTCTATGATGGCCACTGTTAAAAAGCCAGAAGATACTGAAGGATAAAAACAACTGAGAACTTGTGTAGATCCTGAGATGCAACTTAAGGATGCAGTTAGTAAGATGAAGATTAAATGTAAGAGCTGCAATAAGTGGAAATCAATTGTAGAAGAATCAACTGAATACGTTGATCAACATGAAGCTGAAATTGAACGTCTGGAAGAATTTGTGAAGGTACAGTCTAAAATAATTGAAAGTAATGATGATGTAGTAGATCTGAAGCTGAGAATTGAAGAACCGGAAAAGGTCATCAATGACCTCACCTCCAAACTGGATGAAAAATACAAGACTGCTGATGGTCTTGAGGAGGAAGTAGTTACTCTAAGGAGTAAACTGGAGACTGAATCAGTTCCAAAAGAATCGAGGAAGAAAATTCAGTTTGGAAGATTCTTAGATGCATAATTACTAGCAAGATCCAAGTGTGGTTCAGATGGGGTAGGAAAAAATCTTGAGTGATCAAAGACCCACTTGAATGGGAAAGAGTGGAATTGGCTGTGAGGCTGATACATGAACTTATGGAAGTGAAAATATCCAAAAGAAATATAATATGAAAGTTGAACATGTTGAAACGTTGCCTAGAGTGCCGAAAAAGGAACCCTCAATCCAAACTAAAAGGGGACCTAAAAATTATCTTCAAACATTCAAAAATGACATACAGTCTTACTATTCTCCCAAGGAAGAATTTTTGAGGAGAAATTCAAGTGAGAAGACATTTCCTCTCTTGAAGGGTCAGTTCTGTGGATATCTGGGCCATACCATGTCATATTGTGAAGAGGCAAGAAGCTATCTAAATGGAGAAGATATAGAAGCTAAAAAAAAGAGAAATATTTCATATCCTAATTCTTATAGAAGAAATAATTTCTATGGATATTGTTTTTTTTGTTCTATCTTTGGTCATAAGGCAGCTAATTGCAGGCAGAGAATGGACATGGACACCTCATACCGAAGTTCAAGACAAGTCAAGTCTTGTCAGCAAGACAGTGTTGCTCTTTCAAATAGGTTTTCACCCCTCAGAGAAGACATTGACTATGAAGAACCTGGGTATGCGAAAGATATAATTGAATGACCATCAGTTCTTTATACTCGATCTAATGTCTCATGGAAGGAAAGGAAGAAGATTGAGAAATCCAACCTTGCAGAGGTGGCCCTCAAAGCTACCAAGAAGAACAGTACCTGGATTCTGGATAGCGGTTGTTCATCCCATATGACAGGTAATGTCATCCAACTAACGACTATCATAAGGAATGTCGATGGTACAGTAAGATTTGGTAATGATGGGGCTCTGAAAATGAATGGGAGTGGAAGTACCAAATTAGCTAACTGAGAACTAAAGAAGACAGAAGTCCTTTACGTAGATGGCCTACGTCATAATCTCATCAGCATGAGTCAACTCTGTGACTCAGGACTTATAGTCACGTTTAATCAGAAAGGCTTCACTATCATGGGAATGTCTGGCAATTCACTTATGAAGGTATGCAAAACAGAAGGCAACTTGTATCAGGTTGATAGTGAAGAAAATGTATGTTACATAACTGTTGAAGAAGAAAAAAATTTGTGACATCGGAGACTGGGACACATCAATCAAAAAGACATGGAGAAAATATCAAAATTGAGAATTGTCATGGACATTCCCAACCTGAAGCGTGAGCTTGAAAAAACTTGTGATGCTTGTATTCGTGGGAAGCTGGTCTGCAGTTCATATCGGCTAAAGAAGAAAAGAGCGTCACACATTCTTGATCTGATTTATACAGATATTTGTGGGCCAATAAATGTTGTCGAAACTCATGGTGAAAGGTACTTTGTACTTTTCATAGATGATTACAGTAGAATGGCATGTGTGATGGCCATTCATAGGAAATGAAACGTCCTTGACTGCAGGAAAACATATCGGTGAATCGCCGAGAATGATACTGGATGAACAATCAAAGTGTTGCGATCTGACAATGGAGGAGAATACACATCCATTGAATTTGTGAATTATCTTGAAAGGCATGGGATATAGCATGAGGTAGCTGCTGTGAGAACTCCAAAACAAAATGGAGTTGTTGAACGTAGGAATCGACAGGTGAACAACATGGCACGAACCATGCTAATTGAGAGTCATATTCCACGACATTACTGGAAAGAGGTTGTTCAAGCTACAGTGTACATTCAGAATCGAACTGGACTTTATATGGGTGAGACGAAGACACCATATGAATTTTGGCATGGACGAAATCCTTCTCAAAAATACATTCGTGTCTTTGGAAGTAAATTATTCATCAGGAACAAAGAAGGAAATCTAGGGAAATATGGAAACAGTGCAGATGTAGGAATTTTCCTCGGTTACTCAATGAACAGCAAAGCCGACAAATGTTTCAACAAGCGTTTGGGAAGGATTTTGGAAAGTAGTGATGTTATGATAATTGAAGAGAAAACCACAAATGCTTCAAGGACGTCATATGCTGATGTGATAGAAAGTCAGGAAGAATGTGAACATGGAGAAAATAGAAATTCAGAAATAGAGGAAGCTGTTCAAAACACTCAACAGTCACATTATGATGTTGACTCAGAAGCAGAATCTGAAGAAGAAACTATGGCTGAAGAGTATACTACTAAACCTCGTAGGAGAAATCAAAGAGCTGCGATTGATCCATCCAACATAATTGGGGACAGGAGTGCACCCACTCAAACAAGAAGGATGAGGAATACCACGCAATTTGCATTTCTATCAGTTGTAGAGCCATTCTCATTCGAATAAGCTGCAAAAGGTAAATCTTGATTGAAAGCTATGAATGATTAAATAGATCAGATTGACAAGAATCAGACATGGGATCTTGTCCAGAGACCTCAAGGTCACAATGTGATTGGTACCAAATGGATCTTCAAAATTAAGTTTGATGAGCATGGAAGTGTCATCAGAAACAAGGCATGACTGGTATGTAAAGGATACTCCCAGATTGAAGGCATTGATGTTGAAGAAACCTTTGTTCCAGTGGCTAGACTGGAGTCAATCAGGCTTTTCCTTGCGATGGAACTCCAAAGAGGATATAAAGTATATCAAATGGATGTCAAGACAACATTCTTGAATGGTGTACTCGAAGAAGAAGTCTACATTGAACAACCAGTGGGCTTTGTTTTGGGTACTGATGAAACAAAGGCCTGTAAATTGAAGAAAGCTCTATATGGTTTGAAGTAGGAACCACAGGCATGGTAATCAAGGCTGGAATCATATCTCAAGAAGTTGGAATTCAAAAGAGGAGGAGTTGATCACAATCTCTATGTGAATAATTCTCCAAAAGATCAATTCATGGTTCTTGTCTATGTTGATGATATCATATTTGGTGGCAACATGCAGTAATCAGTGGATGAATTTGCCAACCACATGAAATCAGACTTTCAAATGTCTATGATTGGGGAGCACACATATTTCATGGGGCTGCAAGTGATTCAAAAGAAAGAATACTCTTTCATTTCTCAAGAAAAATATACAAGAGAGTTGCTGAAGAAGTTCAATATGCAAGACTCCAAACCAATGTCAACTCCGATTGCAGTTGGAACTAAACTTGGAAAGCATGAGGATGGGAACTCTGTTGATCCCACCATTTACAGGAGGATCATTGGAAGCCTACTGTACCTGACAGCGATACAGCCAGATATTGTCATTGCAACATGCCTTGCGGCCCACTTTCAGAGTAATACAAAGGAGGAACATATGGCAGCAGTAAAAATAATCATGAGGTACATTCAAGGTACACATAACTTCGGGTTATTTTTTGCTGCAGGCAGGGACAGTGAATTATCAGCGTTTTCTGATGCTGACTGGGCTGGTGATGTAGTAGACAGAAAGTCCACTAGTGGTGGAGCTTTCTATATTGGGCAGAAATGTGTTGGCTGGTTGAGCAAGAAACAAGAAATTAATTATCTTAGTACTGTTGATGCCGAGTATATCTCTGCCACAAAGGAATGCACTCAACTGCTATGGATGAAGCAGCAATTAACTGACATTGGCGATGAGGTGACACAACCAATTGTGATTTACTGTGACAATAAGAGCGCAATTGATCTTACGAAGAATCATGTTCAGCATTCTCGTACAAAACACATTGAAATCAGGTATCACTTTATCAAAGAGAATTTTGAGAAAAGCGTGATTATATTGGATCATATGGGAACAGATGAGCAAGTGGGTGATATCCTGACAAAGCCACTGTCAGCGGCAGTGTATGAGAAGCATCGGTTGAACCTCGGTGTTGGACCACCTCCCAGTGCATAAGGAGGTTACAGAATTACCCCTCTCCCTATTTGTTATAAATGTTTTAATCTGTTTATGGATATGATTCAGGTTTATGGGGGAGATACTATCAAGGGGGAGTATGGTTTGAGCTGAACTTGAAAAAACTTACTGGTCTTTGGATTTATTGTCAATGGGGGAGAAAGGAGAAGGAATAAATTCAGGAAAACTTCTGTGATGAGAAGAATGAGAATGAAAACAGTGGAACCCAATTCAAGCCTCCTCTCTTGTTTTCTACACCGAGCATTGCTCACGTAGACTTAGAGTGTTGACTGGGTTGATTCCTGTTTTTTTTTGGTTTTCACATTGATGGAGATCTATTGAATTTTTCTTCTGATTTCCAACAAACCCAAAGGGGGAGATTGTTGGAACCATGGTCTTCTATGCATGATTTGGAGTGTGGTTGGTGATTGTTGTCAATCATCAATGGAATTTCGGATCGTGTACCAGCAAAGAGATCATACCGTTCAAGCAGACAACAGTTTTGAAGGTGGCGCCGTTTCCCAGAGTTTGCCAAATTTTTGGGTCCAAAATTTGGAATTTGGTGAGCATCGCAAAAATAGGATTTCCATGAATATCATGATTTAATATGGAAAAGGAATGAATTTCTCGAAGATGGGATGCATGGATTGGATTTCGCAAAGATAGAAGAATGTAGGTGGTGAGTCTTTGCGATTACGTCAAGCTTCGTGAACGGCAGAGGCTGGAGAGATTCGTGGCGATGAAGGGCTTTGTGAGGGAGCGTCACGGTGATGAAGGGCTTTGTGAGGGAGCTTCGCAGAGAAGGCGTGAAAGAATGTTGACGGTGATTCTTCACGATTACGTCAAGCTCCACGAACGGAAAATTTCCGCGGTGCTTCACGATTTGGACAGAATTCCGGCGGGAAATTCGGAGCTTCGCGATTTGAGCTGACATGGCGCTGACTTCACGCGGAAGGGTCGTGGGTCGGTGGAATCGCCTATAAATAGATGCCGACCCCCTCAAGAGAGGTAGAGAGAATTTTAGAGGAAGTCATTTTCTCTCGGTTCGCAAAGGTCTCTCGCAAAGGCATCGTGCTTCGCGAAAGAAGAGCTTTGCGGCAGCTATTCTAGCTTCACGAAAGACGGGCGCCCCGCGTTGGCTCAGTGAGCATCGTGAAGAGGCAGGAGCTTAGCGATAGCCAAGCATTGCGAAGGCTAGAGCATCACGAGAGTTCTTCACGATTGAGCTTCGCGATTGAGCTTCGCGAAATGGAAGGGGCTCCGCGAAGGCTTGTTTGAGCATTGCAATATTGGGAGCCTCGCGAAGTAGGGTACTTTGCGAAGGCCCTTTCCAAAGGTTGTTTGCCCTGTGGACAAGGGAAAAGGGGGTATTCATCAGTGGTTGGAATGTGGATCTTAACAGAGCATTAAAATTTGGACTATGATGCAAGCAAAGTCTCATGCTGAACATGAGACAATGAACATCATGACTATCAATTGAAGAGACCTTCACGTCTATAAACTGAGTGTGACTTCACCAACGGTAGTGAGCCAGGGGGAGTCAACGGTAGTTACCCGAGGGAAGCAGTGAGCTATCTCAGAACTTTTGTAAAGGCAGTGAGCCTGGGACAGAGTGACTGTGCCCAAAAAATTGTAACCTCCAGCTAGTGAAGCATAGTGGTTTTTGGTACGACCGACAACTTGTTGGCGTATGCTCCTTGGATGTAGCCCTTAGTGGTGAACCAAGTAAAAAGGGCTATGTCTTCTCTGTGTATGTGCATGTTTTCTTATTGATCTTTCTCATCTTACAGGTTCAACAGGTTCCTACCAATGTGGGAAAAAGATCCACAAATTTAAGAAGAAAAAGTTGTCACCCTGATTCACCCCTCCCCTCTCAGGGTGTCCTGGGTCCTTCAGCGCCGTCTATTGAGTTGAGACCCCTATGACGAGCAAGTTCGTTGTGATACTTCTTCATGGGACTTGTGATACATAGAAGTAAAGAGCAGTAGCTCATGGTGAAGAACCTCCTAGAGATGATCGTACAATGTTTGGAGACCGAGTAACTTTATACCTGAGGATTTCTTGACCAATTGAACTCGTAGTGATTTGATTAGCTGAGTGGACAATGCACCCAGTTTTCGGCGGCAGACCCACGATAGACGGAGCGATCGGTAGTTGGCAGCAGACCCGTGGTACTCGATATGAGGAGTACCTCTGTAGGCTATTAGAGAGAGAACCCAGTACTCTGTGGTAGACCCTCAACGAACGGAGTGCCTAGTAGATGGGAGCAGACCCGCAGTACTTGACAAGAGGAGTACCTCAAATGTTTACAGTTAGTTATTAGCGCCACAGAGTCGTGACAGGGACACCGTACTCAACAAAGGAGGAGTTTCTCGAGCAGTTGTGGTTTTGTTAATGAAAATCATGTTTTGAGCTGAGTCAATAGCCTTTGTGTTTACCTAATGATTGAGATTGGTCACTTGATAACTTAGGTATATGTATGGACATATACCTAAATAGTGGTTGTTCGTTGATTTCATAACCTTTGAGTTTCCTCATGATTGAGATGGGTTACATGAAGACGTAGGTATAAGTATGGGTGTATACCTAAGTACTAGCTATCTGTTGAGATCCTTATTTGTGGTTATCCTTGTTGGATTTATTAAGACCTTGAGGGTCTTGGGGTCCCTACAGAGTATCGTTATACTCACCCCTGTATGGGCTATGCCTGCACCTTGTTGTGATGGATGTAGACGACGAACATCGTTGAGATAGACTGAGTGTACGAGGACTGGACGGTACCCAGAGGTGGATCTCACAACGAGTCAGTACCCAGAGGTGGACTTCACGATGATACAATAGTCGAAGGAGGTTGGCAAGCGAGAGCGTTGAGGAGGCCATTTGTACCTACCTTTCAGGTAGGATCTGAGTTAGACGACCCAGGAGCTGCTTCTATCTTCCAGCTGTTTGTATTTTCTATTGTACATTCGTTCAATTGTATTTGTACCTTTCAGTTGGGTTTGTATTCTGGCCCATTTACTTTTCAGCACTTTATTTTCTACTTAGTGTTTTTCTTGCGCTTGTACACTGGTTGGATGTGTTTATGTTTTATAAAGGCAATGCGTTCCCAGTTATCAGGATTTTCGCCTTTGGCGCTAGTCGTCATGCCCTGGCCTATGGAAGGCGGGCATGGGGTAGTCACGATACGGGCCCTAAGGACGGGTCATGATAATAGATTTTACCTCTAAAACCTCTCTTTATGGTTTTGACAACAAGAATTAATTTTAATTAAATTAATGAAACTTATATGTTAGGAAATTTGAAAAATGGATTCCAAATTTTGAATCAATGGGTTCAAATTACGTTATTACATTACTTTTACTTCTTTGATATTTTGACAACTAAATACTGTAATTTTAATTTACCATAATTAAAGGCAAATAATCTATATTATGGTAACAAACAAAATGATAAAGATAATAAAATTACCCTATCACCTACCAAGATCTTGTTGGATTAATTAATGTGGAAAAATATCATCTAAGGTTTATAATTTATTCATTTAATGGATTTTTTCATATGTTAATGATGCAATTATAATTAAAAAAAGTGACAAATTGACATAATCTTATCTCATATAAGTATAATGATGATAATATATTCATAATCCTGATAAAACATAAAAAATATAAATTCTTCAGAAATATAATTAAATTTTATACATCATGTGAATTTATTTATTATTTTTAGATATTATATAGTACCATTAAGGATGACAGAATAGTGATGCAGAAATTATATTCATGATATAAATAACAAACAAATGGTTAAAAAATTATTAAAGTAAATATCATATGAACTAATTAATGGATTCCACGAATTTTATAGTTGAATATTAAATTTTACTATTGTTTTAATATTTTATTGAGTTTAACTTCTATGTGTATTTTATTTAAATCCAAATAAATGAATAGTGTCAAAATTGACATTATTAATATTTTTTAAAAATAACATATTGTTAAATTATTTAAAAATAAAAAAGAATTTAATAAGTAAAAATTTAAAATTATATGGTCTAAAATTTCATAAAGTATTCAATTAATTGATAATTAATTGCCCATAAGTAAATATTTAAAACCATTTTATGTTTAGAATATTATTACCAAAATAAAATTTTTATAGATTAAATAAGGATAAATCAAAATAATATGGTTAAAAATAAAATCCAATCATGTATAAATATTATTGATGATATTATTAACACCCATTATCATCTTAGATTATAAATAAATCACTTTGTAACCATTATAAACCAAAAATAAATTTATAATAAATTAATATTTATAGACTATCTTATTGTTCTCGTCACCTATTCTATAAAAGGGATTTAATCCTCTTTTATTCACACTTCAAATGTTCTTTGGCTCGTCCAAACTCCAAAAAATAACCTCCCAACATCACTCCATTACTCATAGATGGAACACTTTGTGGATAATCCTATAATAGGGAAACCATTTGTGCAAATCAAATGGAGATACTCAAAAAATAGATAATTGTATTATCACCTCTTTCAAAATTATTTTCTTCTTCTACTTCCTATTATTATGTTTTTCCATACTAAAGTAATATATACATTATATAATGTATTATTTTATGTTAATATAATAATGGAAGAACCGTATTCATTATATTATTCATAATATAGTTAAAAATATCACCATTCATACGTACATACGGTTTATAGTCTTCACATCATGGTATAATTTCCAATTCAAAAATACGTATTTTGAATGGGTATAATGATAAGTATAATGGATTTAAATAATCAATATAAATTTACAATTAGTCAGTATAATTAATGTACCCTACACTTCCATTAAAATTAACCTTTAAGTGAATTATTTCATCTCTCGTGGGAGTGTACGTCCTATCATCTCCATGACACGATAAGATTGCTTCTCCACATTGACTATTCAAGAATCATTGCAAATTATATATAGTAAATATTTATGAAATATATGAAATATATGAAATATTAATTATATATTATATATCTATGTGTGTGTGTGTGTTTCATTTAATTTATTAAATTCAATTTAATTAGGAAATAGAAACATCGTTAATGCATACATACGACCTACCGTCACCATGAACGTTGTATTCCCATTTCGTTTATCTATACATTCTATATATTTATATACTAAATATTTATGATATATAAATAATTTTTTCATTCTATAATTAATAAAATAATTATCCATGGAATATTATCAAGAATTATATGTGAAAACACGTATGAAAAATAAAACAACTATTACCCAAAATATTAATTTAACATGGAATTTATAAATGAACGGGTAATATAATGTCATAAGTGAAACATATATGATATCATAAATATAATTTTTATAATGTTTGAAGTAAATAATATGTTAAAACCCACTATACATGAGTTTGGGACACATACGGATGAAATTAGACCTATGTTAAGAGAATATTTGGAAATATCATTGTTATCCGAAATTGTTTATTCGTAAGTATTTACTGGGGTATATTTATCTTCCAAATACAATCCTCTTAATTGTGTAATATTATTTCTGTTCTTCTACGATGGTTTAATGTTGATTTTAAATTTTGGGGAATCATTATTATATGGTATGAAAGGATTCTTTTGTTGTTATTGAATTGTGGTACATTTTGACATTTCCAGCAAAAGTATGAGGAGAATTTTTTTAACATTTATTGCATCAATAGAATTTTTGACAGTTTAATTACACTTTTCCCCAATAATATTATTTTACATACTTTCCGAATTATTCTCAAAAAATTATTTTCTTATAAAAATGTGTGGAATTTTTAATAAAAGAAATCATTTTTGAATAGGAAAAGATATTTTCTTCAACAATTAAGTTCATGTTTTTTTTAAAATTAATTTCCATCTATGATGACTTAGGGTTATGTTTCTATCAGAATTATTATATTTATTTTATTATATTTATGATGGAATTATTTTTGTGATATATATTTATTTGAAATGGATTATGATAAAATGATTTATAATAATCCAATTTTATTTATCGGGATATTCTATGATTATTTATTTATGTTTTTTGTGGAACATGTAAGAAAGATTTCATTTTGAGATGGGTGGTACCACAATCTCCATAAAATTAATTGGGTAAATGATTATATCTCATGAGATAGATAAGAATGGAAGAATAAGTAAATATAGTTTAGTAATACAGTGATGAAACTTCATGTAAATCAGGTTCAATAATACATGATCAGAAAAGAAAGTGAACCGAGATTAGTAATTGAATTTGTGCACTATAATGGTCTTGGAATCAATGCATCAGCTACTATGGAAATCATATTATTTTCTTATTTGTTTATCATAAGTACATGTTTTATTCAAATGTTATTCTATCATGGTTAATGTTCCATTATCATCTATTCCTTAATATCTTCCACGATTTATTTAGTGACTCAATATTTTGATGTTTAAACATTCTCTTCATGTTTTTTTCTTCTGTTTATGGGGTTTTCCCTCTTTTTATACACTTTTTCATCATTTGTGCTCACAATTTTTATGTTTTCTTTTCCCCATGATTTAATGATAGGTTTTACATGGGAAAACAAAAAGGGTTGATTTTTGTGGGGGTTGTTGAAGATCATTCATTATGTTATAACATTATGTTCCATGTTTCTGAAGACACTAAAATAATATGGAAGTTATGTGTATATTTTTGTAATGTATGAAGTATTTTGAAATATAAATGTAATGTCAATGTATGTCAAGAAAGGGTCTTTATAGGAATTCCACTAATTCAACATCAGTTATTGGTGGTAGTGTTCCACTGAATTCCTATCTGTGTTGTAGTATTGGACAAACCATGCATTCTTTTCCTTCACATGAAATGTTGTTTTTCAGTTTTGATTGTTTTGGTAATCTTTTTCATTTCTATGAAGCTATGTCTACTAGATTATGTGATCATGGATCATTAACTTCAAACGATCCTAGAATATATTCTTATGGTTCAATGAGTATAAGGATCCATCCACATTCCTTAGGGATGATAAACAGTCATGGAGTATATGATGTTATGATGGAGGTATATGTAGGTACATTGGCAATGAGTGGTACAATCATTATTGAATCTTTTAAAGAGATGAATTTATTTAATATCTGTGCTTCCCATTCATTTAGATCTATCCATTTTTTTGATATTCTAATACATATAATAGATCTAATCTACTTTGTTATAGAGTTGGAGACATCTATTGAGAAGAAGAAATAGCAGGGGTTTTAGCGTACTTATTATGTGTGACTGATAAATCATGTAGTATTAATGTGAGGTTTCCTCATTCTAGATATGTATAACTTTTATGTCATCATTCTGATAGATTGTGTTATTGTTCATCATGTATATTTTTACTGTTATCATAAATATGCCTCATTTTTTATGGATGATGGAAGAACATGGTTGTTTTAGGGAGTGTGGTATGCTATTACCAGTCATGCAGTACATTTTTACCTAGAGTTGAAGTGTTTTTTGTATTACATAGTAGTTGAGCTTGGTGAAATTTCCTTTAATGTTGACTTTCCCACTATTGCTCAGGATTTTCCTTAATTTTTTTGAGGAAAATTATCTATGATTCCTCCAAAAATTTAAGTGGATTTTATAATTGAACTACTTATATGTATGCATATGTTTTTTATACCTTATTATCATAAAATACTTTTGGATAAAAAAGATCTCAAGATTCAGTCACATGAACTTATGGGGATGATTATTTTTCACCCTATTATTTATCATTTGGAATCCATAGTGCACCTTTCCAGGAAGGCATATGGTTTAATTTGATTGTTTATGGATAACAGGATGTTGAATAAGGTCTCTTTTTTGAATACATACCATTTTATTTATTTGGATGATTTTTAAAAAATATTAGAGTTAAATTTATTTTTAAAACAATAATAATTGTTCAGAGTATAAGAAAATCATAGTAAAAGAATCTGATATACTAAAGATGGATTCCTAGTGCATGTATACACATTATGAATATACTATGATTCTGATTGGACTAACTAATGTTCCTTCTATTTTTATGGATATATTAAAATTAATATTCCATTAGGATCCTGACACTTTTTTCTTATTTTTGATTGATGATATTATGGTATATTCACAATCTAAGAATTATCACATTTACTATTTTTGTCAGATATAGAAATCCTAAGGATTCTACAGTTGTACAAAATTAGGGGATGTAATCTATATGAATATTGTTCAATTGAAGGGGGAGGAATTGAAGGGTAAAATCATTATTTTATTCCATAAAAGATTTTAATTTTAATGAAATTTATCAAATTAATCCCAAAATACTATTCTTAAGTAATAAAATAATCTATGTTGTACATGGGTCTGATGGAAAAAGTATATCATAATCAGATCAATTAAAAAATGTATTCAATATAGTATAATTTAAATCAATCTTATTCATATAAAGAAATGATCTAATCATAATAAGCATATAAATAATTTTAATCATAATGGCTATGATAATCATAGTAAAAGAATACATCATTTCAATAAAAAATCATACAAAATAATATTGATCAATTGAAAAGATCATAATCATTATAATCATAATTACAAAGATCCTATTATAAAATTACAGAATTGAATAATGAATATATCATTCACTTATATTTATATAATGAGGGAATTTAAATTTTATCTATTAAAAGAATACAAATCAATTAAACAAGAGATAATTATATAACACAACCTTGTATATAGGTCCATTGATTTATACATTCACCCAAGCTTCTGTTTCACACAGAAGGGTAATCCCTTGATAAGTGTGTCGACTTCAATCAGTCTTCTTATCCCCAGAAACCTTCGATTATGAAGGTAATAAAAACATATATCTTCCTAACCTCATAAGACCATGATTATAATCACCAATGATCATTTTCAAACAATGATATATAAAAATCATTAAAGTAACATGTATCTGGAATAAACAATTCATAACTTGTACTCTTCTATTTTTTCTCACAATGATGTAATTTAACCGAGCTCTAAAAGAGTATCTCAAGTTATTAAAATGATCAAAATCACGTATGAAAACAATTTTAGCATGTTCAAATGACCTTGTATTTATAGGCCAACGTTCCAACAATCATTTTTGATTCAAATGGTTGGATTTTCTCTGGAAAATGTGAGTAGACTTATACATCTACCACTGCAATAGCCACATTGTAACTGGAACAACGACAAAATTTTATAATTAAAGTTAAAATATCATAAAAAACATTGATAAATTGGTTATATTTTCATTACAATATAGTTTTGGGATTATGGTAAATTGATAAATAATTATGTAAAATGATATTTGTAATTGGAGCATGCAAGATTTATAAAATTACGATAACATTGTCGTCATGAAAACTAAGAAATGTGTGTGATTATATTACAATCAGTGTGAATGATAAAAACTTTATCTAGATCATTATAATAACCATGAAAATAATTTTTATTTTCATTTATCTATGTGTATGATATTAATCACAGATAATATGATAATGATAATTACATTATACATATGGAAAAATTGTAAAGATAAAATGAGAAAAAAATTCTATAATGTTAGTGTGATAAAATATTTTTTTCTAATAAAAAAAGTGAGTTTATGATTTCTAAAACAAAATGGAATTAGAAACTACAAGGAATTATTTTGGATCAACAATATACTACTTTTTAGGAATCACAAACCACAAATTAAAACAAATAGATGATTAATTATGTGCTTCATATTCAGATGTGAAAATGTATACTTACTTTTTGGAATGAAAAATGTCAACAATACTAAATAATTTATGATGTTTTTCATAATCAAAAAAACATTAGTTTTTCTTCTAATGATGTTTTTGGGTGATTTTTCAGGAATGTATATCTAGGTTAATTTCATTAATCATTACTATAATTACTATGGAAACACCTTTTCAATCCCTACATCTAGAAAATGATCATATAGTTTATCAACCCTATATAATGATGGAAAAGGGAAACACATTCTTAAGGTATCAAACATACATTATTCTAAAGTATTTTCATTTCGATTGGCCTCCTTACATTTTCTGAATTTAAAAACATATGGATTATAAACCTTATGTTAGAATTTTGATTTACTATTCAACAATCATGTGTTTAGGAAGTTTAATGTTTGGTTAATCAATGTTATTTTCGGGATCTTATGCTAAAATTGTGAATGTATGGATTATTATTTGTTCACTACTTTTGTTCCCTACATTACATGAAATGAATTTTTGTGGAATCCATATGATGGTAGGTACCTTACACTACTTGAATAACCCCTATACTACACAAAAGTACAAGATGCTACACCAATGAGACCTATGATATTAGAAGGAACCATACACTACCCATTTAATCCTACATTGTTTTTAAAAAAGTGAAATTTATATGCCAAATTTTGAATTATATATTTTTGTAATGATTGAGTCAGAATTAAAGACTATTTTTAGGATCATTATGACTATTTAACACAATAGTATTCATTAGATAAAATATCTCATGTTTCTAAGGAAATATTTGACTCTACTATTCAATTGAATTTAGAATTTTGGCGATCAATCAGGCTATTCTTTTAGGTCTAGAATACTAAATAAAGATATCTATTCTACATATTTCATCATAGAATCTCTTAAAAATATTTGTTTAATAAGGGATTGACATATGTGATTTTAATATTAAAATTATCTTTTGTTGATTTACTACAACAAGTAGTTGATTTTAAAAGAATAAAAAATTTGAAGATATACATGTTCAATATTTTAGTACTATAATATTACTTCTACTATTTATTTTTTACCTTATTGAAGATCGATTTGAAACAAGGATCTCTTAATACTATGCGAAGGTTTAAGATATTAGTTTTCGAAGAATACGATTCATCAATTGTCAGGGGCTTACTACTACAACTACGAAGAACAACCGAAATGAACAAAAAAAAATCTTTTGATTTATTAGTTTTTTCAAATTATTGTACTCAGTTTTAATTGAGTGTCATCTTCTCAATCTATTCTATGGATATAAAGTTCTCTATTATAGAAAAAAAATGCTTTGTTGTTAAATTTTTTTTAATGTAGTCAAATATCTGTACTCAGTTTTGAGTTCATGGTGGTGTGATAAGAGGACCATTCTAGAAAAATTAATGAATCTTGTAGGGAGAGTGATTGGTTGAGTTGATTATGGGGTCATTGTGCCCTAAGCCATAATAAAAATCAATGTTCATTATTTATGGTCATTCACTACATATTACTATTAGTGATGTCAATATGGTAGATCCCTATAAATCATAGTGGGTGTTAAAATCCATAATTTTGGAAGATTTTGAAAAGAAAAAATCCCCCCATCTTATATTACATAGAATATTTTGACTAAAGACTTGGTATTAAAGGAGATAGTTTTTCTAAATTTTATATAAATTTGAAAGTATAAGGTCTCTATCCATATGACATTGGGTGATTCAAGAGAAGGAATGTCAATGTTATGTGGTCCATATTTTAATGCTGAAAATTATGGCTATAAGAAATAATGAATGATTATCTATGTGAAAAATATTGGAATCAAAGTATAATAAAAAATCATTACCCGTTATAAGATTCCTAATAAAACAGAAACATGGACTGCTGAAATAGAAGCAATGTATGATATCAATTATAAAGATTTTAATTCTTTTATTTCTGGTCTTGGAAAAGATGAATGTAATCATGTATCGTAATTCATATCTTCCTATTAAGTTTGCAAAACTATATCATTTTTATAGAGGAACAGAAAATGTTATAACAATGATATATTCTATAGTTATTCTAAAATTCGACACATTTAGAATGTTTGATGGTGAAATAATCACATCGATGAGCGGAAGAATTATACAAATTTTCAACAATATTAAAACAATAAGTGAACCCATAAAATAATATGAATAAAAAATGAAAGTTATGAGATTACTACAATTTAAATGGAATGATATATTTTCTACTATAAATCAATATTCCAATGTCAAGGATCTGAAAATGAAAGAACTAATTGGTACACTGATGATGTATGAAGTAGAAATACTTCTAAAGATGAAGATCATAAAATTTTATGGAAGAGGGAAAATACTTTCCTAATAGTGGTATCTGAGAATCATAAAAGATGAAAAAACAATGAATTCAAATTAGATAATAATTCATTTTTTTTGATTCTTAAATGGAACTGGCTCTGTTAGCATAAAAATTCAGAAAATATATTAAAAATAAAAGGGGATACAGAAAATATTCTAGAAAGGATGAAATTGAACGTGGAGAATTTCAATTATATGAATGTATGAAATTGGTTCATATCAGACCGTATTTTCCCCAATTGAATGATAGATAAAAATTGATAGAAATGGGATATCATCAAAATGATGTTTATGAGAACTAAAAAATAAAATCTAAATGAAATCTAAATGGTCTGTATATGAAGACTCCAACATCCCTTAAAATTACAGTTCATAAAATGAAATATCAAATCTAAAAGAAAACATGTGCTTTATAGAAAATATAAAAAGGTACAAACTTATTACTCTTCTGATTCGGATTTCGGTAGCTTCTCAAATGACATAATAGCTGTATATTATTCAATACATGAAGTAAAATATGATTCCTTGTTAAAGAAACATAATCCATTGAAATAAAATTCAAAATGTTGAATATTTGATGGATTTTCCATCCTAATATAACAACAATAATTTATATAAAAATGTACCTCATCTTAGTAAATTTTAAAGATCAAGAAAAATTAATTAACGAATTAATGGATGAAGTTTAATCCTATAAGAGTGCTTCTATAGTTTTCACAAAAAGTGCTAATATCATAAATTATACTCTTGAAAATAATTTCATTAAAATGGAAATTATTTGGAATAGGAATTCAAGGCGATAAATTAGAAGTATATAAAAAATCTTGTTTCCAACTCCAAAAATTATACATGTTATTATTGTGAAAGAAAAGGATATTTCACTAATAATTTATATTTAATGTTCCAAAAAACTAGCGGTATTAAAATTGTTTCTCTTTCAAAAAAAAATTCGGAATCATGTTATATGAGTAACTGAAATGTAATGATGATATATATTTCTAGATCATTTTATAACAACACTGATGCACCGAAGAAGATATGGGTACCAGAACAAACATTTGATCAATTTCATTTCCTAGAAACAATCCACATGAAAAGAAAATCCATATGGTATATGGATAATAGGTTTAAAAATAATATGAGCGGAGACTAAAAAACATTCATACACTAACTCCAATGGATGGAGGACTAGTCACTTTTGGTGAAAATTCGAAAGGAAAAATTATTGGTGTTGGAATTATTGGAGATCCATTGACTAACTCATTAAAGAAAATGTTGTATGTGTAAGGGTTAAAAAAAATGTTGATAAGTATTTTACAACAATGTGATAATATATTTTTTATATATTCTTCTTAAAATTCATCCTCTATATTTAATAATACATTGCATAAATTTTGAGCAGTACGAACTGATAATGTTTATTCATTGGATTTAAATTATCTATGTGAACAAAAAGTCATTTTTTAACTACTATGGAGAATGAATCATGGATTTTTCATGTAAGACATGGAAATTGAAATATATATTCTTTATATAAATCATCTAATATATATTTAGTTTTTTATTTTCCTAGTCTTATGTTTTACAATGACAAATTTTGTGAGGCATGCTAAATTGGTAAGCATCATAAATAATTTTTCATATATATTAACAATATTTCTACATCTAAAACATTTGAAATTATCCTTATGAATTTGTTTTCACCATAAAATGTTGCAAGTTTGGTCGGTAAATTATATTATTATGTTTTAGGAAATTATTATTCTATATTTACTAGCATTTATTTTCTAAAAAAGTGATGTATTCACTATTTTAGAATGTTTTTGTGAAATTATTAAAAATAAAAAAGAATTTTAAATAATTTCACTGAGAATTAATCATAGTGGAGAATTTTAGATTCAGGAATTCAATTAATTTTTCTCAAATCAGGTATTTAATCACACATATTCTATATCTTCAAAATCTAAAAAAAATATAAATATTGAAATAATAAATAGAACTATTCATAAAATGGAAAGGACTATGCTGAATGAGTACATAGTTTCTACATATCATTGGGTATAAGATTTAATCATAGAATTCTATATCATGAATAGTGTTTAAATAAGGTCTATCTTCAAAAGGACACCCTTTGTTCTTTGGAATAAAGGAAAACCTAAGTTAAATTACCTTAATGTTTTTGGATGCAATGTTTATATATTGAATACTATAGAAAAAGTATGGAATGTTTTATCCAAATGATAATTGAGGCATATTTTTTGGATATTCTTTTACCCTTAAATCTTTTAAAGTGTTTATTAAAACGTCATGTATTATTGATGAAACAATTCATTTTACGGTTGATGAAATTGATTCTTTTATTAAATAGAAATATCAAGATGATCAAGTCACTAACTCTTTCAACAACATGAGACTTGAAAATACTAAAACCGATTTTAAAAATAATAATATTAAAATCATGTCTAGTTTAGAAGAACATGATACTAATGATCCTTAAATAGTATTTATTAAACGGTCTAAAACACTAAAAAACCATCCCATATAAACAATTTTAGGAGATCAAGACATAGGAATTGGGAATAGAATAATTTTAGGAAACCTAGCAGAATTATATGCATTTTTATAAGAAATAGAACATAATATTGTTGAAGAATATGTTGAATAATAGAGTTGGATACTAGCAATGTAGCAAGAGATAAACCAATTAAAAAAGAATGAATATTGTGAACTACTATAAAGGAAATACTATTATAGAAACTAAATGGGAAATTAGAAATAAACAAGATGCTCAGGGGATTATAACTAGAAATAACGATAGATTAAATAATAAATCATAGAATAAAGAATAAGGTAATGATTATGGCGAGAAATTTTCCATTATAGCAATATTAAAATCTATTAGAATCATTTTATAATATGAATCTCATATGAATTTTAAATTATATCAAATTGATTTCAACACATCCTTTTTAAATGCTTATTTTACAAATGGATGTTTATAATTAATGACACAGTAGTTTTGAAAATAATTAAAAACCCAACCATGGTTTTAAACATACTAATTCACTATGTGTACTTAAACAACCACCTAGATATTGGTATAAGAGAAATAGTTCTTTTATTTTGAAAAAATGAATTTATTGTTGGATTGGACGATCCAAAAAATTTTAAGAAAATTGTTTGTTAAAATATTTTAGAAGTTCCAATTTAGGTCAATGACATTAATTTTCATTCAACTAATAAAAATATTTGTTATTATTTTTAAAAATTAATACAAAAAATAATTTTAAATGGGTATAATGGGAGAAATAATTTATTTTTAAGATTTTTTATTTATAAAAATGATTATCGAAATGTTTCAAATGAATGTATATATATATTTGATTTGATGAAAAGGTATTTCTTGAAAACAACATGAAATATACCAATCCCATTTGTACCAAAATAAAACGTGATTGGTATGAAGAAAAAAATTAGTAGAAAACATGTTGTATATAGATAATATTGTACATTAATTATGTCATACTAGTAGAATACACAAATTTATGTTTTCTGTAAGTTTATGTGATATATTTCAATCAAATCCAAAAGAATCTCATCTAAAATCTATTCAATGAATTTTTGGATACTTAAAAGGAACTATTTTCCAATCTCTTCATTACCAAAAAAAATTATTTTGATTTAATTTCACATTCATATACTCATTTTTTAGGTTTTAGATTAAATATAAAATATATGTCAAGAACCTGTCAGTTTTGAAGAAAATATTTAACATCATTTTCTAGTAAAGAACAACACTCAGTTTCCCTATCAACTACTAAAGTAGAATATGCATCTACAAGTAGTTTTGGAACACATGTTATATGAATAAAAAACACCCAACTGGTCATTGGTCTGAATCTAAATAGTATCCATATTTTATGTGATAATTGAAGTGTAAAAAATATTTCTAAATATATTATAAGTCATTATAAGACTAAAAAATCTATATAAGGCATCATTTTATAAGAGATCCTATCCTTAAAAAGCATATATAGCATTAGAATTTGTTAATAAAAAATATCAATTAGCTGAAATTTTTACTAAACCACCTCTCATTACAAGTTTGGATTTTTAAGGGGTTTAGGATTGTTTAATTTTTAATGATTGATTGATTTATTTTAATTTATGTTAATTTCTATATTTGAATTTTAGGTATCATATATACTGTGTAGTAACTTTTATCATTATTTCTTTTATTTAGTTATGTTTTACATAGATTTTAAAAATAATATTATTTTAATTATATTTTTCAATTAAAAATATAATGTGTACATTCTAAATTAGAGAGAAAAAAACATTCACCTTCTCCTCCTATCTTTTTTCACTCTTATAAATCCCTTCTATTTATATAGTGTTTCTCCCACTCTTCAGATTCTCCCTTATTGTAACACTAAACCCTCTATCCCTTCAATGTTGAAACCTTTAGAGATGGAAGCCCCTAAACGATCTGAAGATTCTAGTTTGGATGCATCTACATATGACTCAAGGAATGCTCTTAATGTGACCAAAGAAATTGTAATAGATTTCTATTATATATATTATAAATATCATTTTCTCAATGAAACAATAGGATTTAAAGGCTTTGATTATGTGTTTGTAGAAGATAACAAGAATATATTTTATGTCATTGAAGTAATGAAATATTGTATAAATTCTTAATTCAGACTTGGATTCAATGAAGATATTATTGTCTCTGTGATAAAAAATACATATTTTTCTATATCATATATGGAAATGGCTATGTTGTGACGTTTTCCCAATGATGGATAGTTTTAGTTTGATTTAGGAAGTTTGGAATTTCAGGAAGAAATTCTTATAACAGTATTCTTCCAGTATGTGATGACTAATAACAAAGTCCTGTAAAAGCTACTCATGGGGAGAAAAAGATAATTTTTTTGGTTTAATCCCTTAGACCGAGACCTGATCAAGAGATTGAATCTAGGATAGAAGAATTTCATGGTCAGAAAAGAAAAATTTTAGTTGGAATTATAGAGAATGTAGAGGAAGAACCAGGTGTATCTATGCATGAGGCTCCATTGGATAAGCATGTATATAAAAAGGAAAATAGTCAATAACATCAATGGGAAGAAGTCCATGATCTAGAAACACACTCTCTTATTGTTCTGGATTCTGATGTTGTTTGAGGATTTCTCTTAATTGACATATTAATTTAAAATGAAGATTCATGTTCTCCCATGATATATGTTTATAACAAGGATAATATCCGTGAAACTTGCAGTTAATGTCCCAAATATTCTTCTTCTCATACTAAATCCTATGTTATAATGTTAAATATTCTAGTGGCTAAGAACCTTTTTTAGGGAACTATTGGATGTTGAGAATGTGATGTATGATGATTTAAAATAAACAATAGTGCTGAGATCAGATATTTAATATTAGAAAAACCATATAAGACAATTCAAAGAAAATATTATTTCTTTTGGAGGCCATAAAGAGTTAATTAGAAAAAACATTCTATAGGGTTCAATTTATTGAGAGATGAATCTACCAAGATGTCATATATTTATGATTTCAATTTGATGATATAGAGATAATTTCAATCTTCAAGTGAATGAAATAAAGAATTAAACTCCCCTCAATAAACCCCTCCAGACATGATAAAAAGGCTTGAAGATATTACTTTAGTAATAGGTGATTTCAATGATAGACTGAACAGTCATTAGTGTGATAGTACTCCATTATGTCTTTTGATAGATAATCAAGTTCATTTGGTTATTGTACTAAATTAATATTAATCATGGTTGAAATTATTTTTTAATAAACTTATTTATAAGCTAACACCATTCATTCAGTTAGAGGAAACCTTGAATGAGTTAATGAAGGTAAATTTTGTTGAGAATATGAAGATTGGTCTAGAATTGAAGAAGATTCTACAACATGGTTCATTATTCTTCATTTATCATTTCCATACCTTGACATAAGGCTCATTGATATTAATGGTGATTAACAATTCATTCATCATCCTACAGCTCCATCTTCAGATTATTTTGATCATAGTCTCCAATTTTGGAGAAAAACATTCATTAGTTGTGAATTTTACTCTATTTGTAAAACATATGACTTCCTTTTATATAAAATATTGTTTAATTTTTAAGGGTTATATTATTTTATTTTAGTTCAATACATAATAGCTAATCCTACATTTAGTTCTCTTTTCTATTTTTGAACTATTCATTTTTTGTTTAGTTGGTAAATTACTGTAGTTTATATCATTTACTATTTCCAACTATATTTCTGAAATAACAAATGGTGTGTAATTTTTATGGAAGGAGAGAATATCAACGTCTGTGATATTTTCAAATTTAAATATTTCATTAGATAAAATAATTCATTTTTAAAAATATATTTTCCATTATTTAAATAATATTGTGAGTTAGAAATATCAAAATATTTTATATATCTATTTTTTCTATGTTTAAAAATATAACTTTTTCATTTAATATTTTTTACGATTATGTTTTCGTTTTGTGGTCATAGAAAATTAGAATTAATTTTTGAACTTTATTGTCTCAATAAATCACAATAATTTATAATGACATTGATGCACAAAAATTTCATTTTTATTCTAATGATATTTCCTGGAGTGAGTTTTCATGGATTTATATCTACGTTAAAGTAATTAAATGTTATTGGAATTTCTCTAGAAACACTATTTCAACCCTTATGTTTCGGAAATGAGTTAATGGTTTATCAACCATTTGATATGCTGGAAATGTGAAATTATATTGTATGGTATCAACCCATTGTTACGCTAAATAGATATTTTTATCGACATCCTTACATTTTGAGTTTTGAAAAAGTGTGCATCAGCAACCCTATATTAGAAGTTTGTTTTACTATTCATATACCCTACATTCTGAAAATTGAATGTATGGTCAATCAATGATGTGTTTGGAATATTATACTAAAAATGTAAATATATGGATTATAATCCCTATAAAAAAATTTACTTGTATTTTGTGAAGATGAAATTATATAGTAATCAATAATTGGTTGGAACTCTACGCTATGCAAAGGAACCCAACTCCAAGATATGGAACCCTACGCTATGATGTTCAACCCTACGTTGTGTTTATAATGGTGTTGTTTTTAATAAACATCTTCAACCATATATTATTGTAATGATTGAGTTATAATTCAAGAACGATTAAAGGATCATTATTATTATATAAAATAATCATATTCTTTGGAAAAAATCACTCATAATCCTATGTTAGGTAACGACTGTCTACATCAATTGGAAATTGAATTTTTATGATCAATTGTGTTATTCTTCTAGATCTCAAATAACAATGAATCTATATGTCCTATATGATTTTCAAATTATATCATCAAAATAATATATGTGATAAGTGATTCACATTTATGACTATATTAATGAAATTATCTTTTAAGTGCCACTATAATGAAAAATTGATTCTGAAAGATTCTACAATATGGAGATCTACATGTTCAACCTTTTACTACTATAAGATTAATACTGTTTTTAGTTGTTAATGAATTGAATATCATTTTGCAATATGGATCACTTTAGACTATTTCATTCATAAATATATTATTTTTAAGAGATGAATATTCATAAATTTTCAGTTTCTTACCACTAAAACTATTAATAAAAACCAAAAATCAACAAATTTGAATATTATGATTTATTCGAGTTTTCAAATTCCCATACTCAGTTATAGTGGAGTATCATCTTCTCGATATAATATATGGATAATCGGTTCACTATTATATAACCAAAAGGATTTTTATTAGTCTTATTGTAAAGCTGTCAATGTCCTGCACTCTGTTTTGAATTCATGGTCTTGTGATAAGAGGACCATTTTATTTAAATTTTACAATCTCGTATAGAGAATGATTGGTAGAGTGGAGTAGGGGATCATTGTTCCCCAAACCACAATAATTACCTATGATCATTCTTTCATTTTATCCACTGCATATTAGTTTTATTGAAGTATACACTATATATCTATATAATGTACAATCTTGATCAAAATCCATAATTGTGGATGTTTTTTTAAAAATACCAAATCCCTCTTGTGTTACATTGTATATTCTGACCTAATAGTTATCTCGATTTGAGTTTTAAAACTCTTCTGTATATGATTTGAATATGACTAACCTCTGCCTTAGGATAAAAAAATCATTAAGAATCATATTCTAAAAAAATTATCCCCCTTATGAAAATAATTCTCCTTTGGTAATTTTAAATCTTTCATCCTTACTTATATGATAATTTCTACCTGTAGTAGATACATTCTCCACTTATATAACTCAATCTCCTCATTTACAATTAACCAAATATATAAGGAAATTTTTCGAATACATAGAAAGGGTTAGAGAAATAATGTCTAAAATTAATAAACTATTTCACTATATATAATTAATTAAAGAAGATTCATACACAAAATGTCCAATATTATATCAGTTTTATAAATATGAAAAATAATTTCATTGATTTTTAGAAAAAAATAAAACAAGATTAAAGCGATAAACAATAAATTCTTTTGCTTTTACTTTTCCTTCTTCAAAATATCTAAAACAATAGTCATTATTATCTTGTACTCTTTCCTACCTTCCATCAAAATATCATGATATTTCTTCTGTGAACGAATGTACTCTTCCTAATATGCAAATAACTGGTCCTGGGTATGAGTTTTTTCACATATAGATCAAGAATTTTCTTCCAAAAAATAAATATGAGCTTCTGGATCTTTGTTATTCATCTTTTGGCCTTGAATTCTCTCTGTAAACAAGAAAATTCTATTTTCCACTAAATTGTCTCATAATTATAAAACATCATCATTGAAACCTCAGATTTAATATCATCATGTTTATTTCAATATATTTGGAATCCCTAGGTTGAGAATCATCAGGACCTCTAACAACATTCAATTGTTGAGTTGTTTCACTTTTCAACTTGTTGATTTAAATAGTTACTTCATTTTAAATCTTTAAAATATTTTCAATTGGGTTTTCATATGATTTTACACATTACTCTAACTAACGAGACCACTTCATTACTTTATTACATGATTTACTATGTTCCTCGGTGCTTTCTTCTAAAATTTTTTACACGACATTGAGTTTGACCAAAATTTCCCCTAAAATATTGATGTAGTCTCATTGTTTTTTCATTATCAGAAAAAAACTAAATCATCCATTATATTCATAGAAATTAATGAATTGTTAATTTAATTATTGTTATCGGTTTAACAAAATATTTAACAATTTTTAATAAGGTAGTATAATCAGAACCTTTATCTTCATCCTTTGCAGGAAGATCTATGGAATGAATTCCATCAGCATCATCATCTAAATCATGTTTCCCAAATTGATTTTATTTTATGTCATCATCTTAACCTCAGATTTTAATTACTTTTATATCTTGAGTTCTCTAAGAATCCTTCATATATGACTCTACAGTTGATGATTGTATCTAGATATACTTTTCTTTGGATGATTATACTAAAAAAATTTTAGATATACCTCTTGATCAGATAATTTTCATTATCTTATTCCCCATTTTGATTTTTTTATTTTCTTATTTATCAACTTAATTTCTTTTAAAATATTCTAATTGATTTTTTAAAATCTATCTCATCTATGTATCTTTATTTTCTTATAAAAAAAATCTTGAGAATATTTATTTGGTGCTGATTTTAACCTATTTTGTGGTTCCCAAATAACACTACCATCACTATCCTTTTTGAAACCATAGAAAAAAAATTAATATCTGAAATATAAGATGTCCTCTTTTTCATTATTTATTTATTCGCTTATTCATTAAAATTTTCTTGAGTATGAATATTTTTTGATAGATATTTAGATGGGTTGAGACAAATCTATGGGTCTCCTTATTTTCTTTCAGCATGAAATTTTATACCTTTATATGTAATAAAATAAATTTTTTTCTATTGATTCTTCATATTTATTACTGAATAAAAAATGTATTTCTATTGATTCTCTGAAACAGTTGGAACTGATTGTATTGGGATACC
Source organism: Viscum album (assembly GCA_963277665.1). Lineage (NCBI taxonomy): Eukaryota > Viridiplantae > Streptophyta > Magnoliopsida > Santalales > Viscaceae > Viscum > Viscum album. The sequence continues at coordinate 922,474,837 of OY728146.1, read as the reverse complement.
TAGACAACCTTCAATTACCTATTTTGGTGTTTCAGCTTCAATATCCTTATATAAATTCATTGATTTAAAATATAAAATAAATGTATTCTCTCTATTGTATCCTCACATTACCAAGAATCAGTCAGATCTATAAGTTATTACATCATTTATTTATTAAACAAACATCATGATTTCAAAAATTATCATGATCATGAACACTAGAAACATAACTAGTTGAAATTCATTCACAATAGATGTAAAAAGTTTTATGGTTTCAAAAATCAAACCAATAAATTTTCTCATTCTCATATTCAAAAAACAATTATTGATAAAAAAATATTAAACATCAATTTATTTCTAATATCTCTTCTCAGAATTAAAAATACATGCACGAAATAGATATCAAAAATTTTTCCATTAAATCATGATTTGTATTTTGTTTACATTCATGGACTTATAAAAAATATTTATTTTAGTTTCTCTTAATATAATTTCAGTTTTTTTCAATTTGTGGGATGGAAAAATGTAACATCCTTAAAAAGAATAACTATGAAATGAGTAGCTTGTTTTGTTGATATACTGATTTCAATATCACGCATATGAAAAGTAACATTCAAATATTTATTAACCTTCATAGTATTATAGAACTACCTTGTTTCATCTATAATAATCTAGTCAATAATAGAATTAAGTTTTCCCTCAAAGACTGATTCACATAATTGAAATGGAATGATTATTTTTAAAGACGAATCATAGGTATCATAAAAGTCACTCTTTACTAACCATTCCTTGAAACTAGTCATGTAATTCATATGCTTTGAAGGAATTTATTTTGGAGAATTTCTTTATGGCTCATACATCGGTATGAGGAAATCTCTAAGTGAAATAACTATTACACGTAGCTATATGATGCGTAGAAGAGCCTGAACATGGAGAAGGGAAAATTTGTTGTGTGACATAGAGGGGGTTTCCTTTATATTGGAAAAGAAAAAATGATCGTCGAACATCTACTGTTTATATTTGATATAAAAGTATCCACATTTGAAATATTTTTTAATTAATGAGTTTATTTTAAAAAAATTTATCATATTCATGGTCAATAATATAACATTTTAGGATTAGTAACAAAAATGTGCATATAATTGAAAAGAATAAAAAAAATTTAACATTGAAATAATTGTGATAGATTTGTTGGTATCGATTAATTATTTCTAGGTAAAAATGAGTACAAAAAGTATTATTACGCCTACAATGGATATATAATGTGAATAGTAAAAATTAGTAAAAGAATTTGATTACGAAAAAATTATGAGTATGAAAAAAAATTATGGATATATTAAATTCAAAAAAATTTACTAGGTATGAAAAATATTATATAATATATGATGGAAATATAATGTCATTCATATGAATGTTTTTTAATAATATTGAGTACAAAAAAATTGCGAGTCTGAAGAAAATTGGGTTCAAAAAACATTAAGTATGATAAAATTATTTATTATGACAAAGAATAAAATTGTGATAAAAAAATTTGATTACTAGATATAATTTGAATTTAATTTTTTATCAGTATGATAAAAATTTTGTTGGGAAATAAAAGGTAATATTTTTAAAACTATCAAACCTATGTACTCCACATTTGAGAAGGAGTAACATAATATATAAAGATGGTTTAAATATGAATTATATATGAATGATTAAATTATAGATATCATTACTATATTCTCTTTAATATATTCTAATATATCAGAAGTTAATGATTTTAGAAATATATCAGCAAGTTGTTCTTGCATTCTTATAAATCATAAAATGTTATCTAGTTTGAGTGTGTGATCCCTAGGAAATTAATGCGTAATATATATATTTTTCTCATGAAATTTATTTCTAGGGGTTTTACTTAATGTAATGGGAATAGTAATATCACATAGTGTTTTAGTTTTTTATGATACATGTTCCCTAATTAGTGAGTGTGTTCTGCATCCAAAACACTTGTGCACAAAAAATTCCAAATACCTCATACTCAACTTCATTAGTAGAAACTGCTATTGAGTTTTTTTCATATAATTTTAAGAAACTAAGGAATCACATAATAAATGAAATTTGTTGGATTTACTTTATCAATCCATTCTATAACCACCACTTACAGAATCTGAAAACATTTTAATTCAAGATAATTTCCCTAAGATTAAAAATTCCCAAATCCATAATCTGATTTTTTTAGAAAAAACAAAACTTTTAAATTTTTTTTAAATGGGATTTTTTTCTATTTTTAGTATACATCAAACATAGGAATAAAGATAACATTTTATTTTGCATTCTAGAAATCATGTACAGTATATTTCCTACAATACCTCTAAAAGATGTGTTGGACTCCTTATATTTTAATCATGTTTTAATGATCACAAATCCTTTGAATGTTAATTAATCTCAATCTTCATTGCACATCATGATAATGGTCTTCAATCTCAATAATAACTACACATCATGGTTTAATGATAACAAATCTTATGGATGTTTATTACTCTCTTTACTGTTTACAAGTCTTATGCATGATCACAAATATCACATATATTATCAAGACTTTATGTTTATGATTCGTGTTCTCTTACTCTCTAACGATTAAACTTAATCCATATTCTGCATATTCTATCTAAGTTTAAATACAGATATTTGTCTTAGTAAGGACTCACCGTGAAGGACTCACCGTGATCCAGACACCGTGACCCAGACACCGTGAAGGACAAACCGTGACCTCGACACAGTGAGATAGACACCGTGACATGGACATACCATGAAGCTCATACCGTGAAGCTCATGCCATGAACCTCATACCGTGAAGCTCATATCGTGAAGAAGACACCGTTTACATAATCACTGTGACACCATTTCTGAACGTTTTGTCAATATTATTTAAATAATATTATCGGTCTTATTTGATGTTTGTAATTCAATTAATGTTATTTAATGATAGTTGTTGGCATGTTAGGAAACTATATCTCTTACCTATGAAATGGGAATCATTCCTACCACCAGAACTCATGGAATATATGAAAGATTGAGATGTAGTACACGTAAAAGAAGTTTAGTGGCATGCAAGTGTGAATAAACAATGAGAAAATCTTACAGACACCCGAAAGCACTGTGATGAACAAGAAGATCAATCCTGAGCAAGAAAGAGATTGCCAAACTTTCAATGAATTCTCATTAATGCAATCCAACACCACTGAAGAACACATGACTTGTCAAGAGATATTTTTCATTCATGTAGAAGACAAGCTGACTACGACACTCTGTTTTTAAACAGAAAACCCAGTGAAGGATTGAGAAGCATTACTGCTGAATCCAACGATTCCATATCTGCATTGATAATCACTAGATCTTTCTAAAATATTATTTTCTCTCTCTAAGTGATTTATTTATCAACTTTCGAGCAGTGTGGTGTAATCTGTATTTCGTATATTCACAATGTCTCCAGCACTAAACTGGAGGATATTTAAATCCTTACTCAAAATCTCTTAACTCTTTTTTAACCTCGTCAACTGTGGATGAAGTCCTTGTGTGGCCTGGAAATTGTTTTGTTTCCAATGAAGAATAGTGGTAGAGGTCCCTACATGGCCTGGACAGTTTAGTAAACTGTTGTTAACCCCAATCCATGGTGTGGATCAAATTTATATAGATTTGACGACTAAGTCTCGGCTTGAGACTGATCCTCTTTTTATATCTGTTTTGCATCTCTAGTTTATGTTTATAGTACACTACATATATCTTATTTTTTCGATACTATTACATTGAAATAAAAAACTATTTTAAAGCTACATTGATAGTTAAATTAACATGTGTTTACACTTATTGTAAATCAGTAGGTTAGTTTCAAAAGTTAGTTTAATCTTGTGTTTAAATTAACTAAGATCTAATCAATCATTGAGAAGATAAGTGGACATTTACAATCAGTATAAATTCAATATATTTTAACTTGTCTTATAAATTGGGGGATTTTAAATAGACAATATTTTAACAGAAATTTATATTGGATCTCAATTCACACCCCTCTTGAGTATCCACTCCGACCAACAAGTTGTTTGATCAACTGGTTTCTATAATCATCAGGATTAAGAGTATTTGAGGTACCAATTTGGTTATTAATACTTTTAGTATTTTCATTTCTATATTTTTTAAGAAGTTATTTAATATAAATAAATAGATATACAAAGGATCCATTTAGTATTTGAGATATTTGAAAACCGATAAAGAATATTATCTCACCCATTATATTGAATTAAAACTAAATTTCATGAGACTCATAAAGGAAATGTCAATGATTTATCAATTGATCCTAATATAATTTCATCCTCATAAATTTGAAACTATAAAACAAAATTCATTATTTATGAAAATCATTTTATCAATCATTACATTTATAAAATTAGGTTGATGTAAAATTTATGTTAATCTATCATACTGGGTTCTTGGGATTTTTGAGGTATAAATAAAGCTTTGGAAAGTTTGTAATAATACTATGGATGTTTAATAACTTCAAAACCAAGATGGTGTTCAATAAGAACTTCCTCTTGAAAAAATCCATTCAGGATAATACACTTCACATCCAATTGAAAAAAGAATAACATTAATGAATGCTGAAAAAGATATTATAATTCGAATAGATCCAAGTCATATAGCCAAATCATAATTGTATATTAATTCTTATTTATTATATAATTTATAAACTAATATTTATTTTCTAAAAATGAATCCCTTTTCAACATAATTGTTTCTAAAGACTCATTATGTACCAATTATAATGGTTTCATATGGTCATTAATCTAATGTCTAGTCATTATTCCTCTTGAATTAATTTAGTTCATCTTGCATATCCATTATCCAATCATCATCTCCTAAAGCATCATAGGGAATTTTATTTTCTAATTATTAAATGAAAAAGTGTCCTTTTTCATTTCTCAAATAATTATTAGTCCATGCTAGTTGATTTATACAACAAATGATATATTCATTAGGATTATTCATAAGAAACAAATAACTTGGGTATTATAAAACCTATTCATAAACATAAGGTAGAATGTCTTAATGAATAAATACTTCAGAAAACACTTCTTGATTATTCTCCTTATTAGAATAATCTTGTACCAATGGTTGATAATCAGTTTTGTAAAACACCAATAAATATGTTGGTAATGATTTTTCAAAAACACATGGATTAGCTTCATCAAATTTTACATGCATTGGTTCCTCAATAGTACAATAATTTTTATTGAATACTCTATAGTCTTTAGAGGTAGTAGAATAGATTAAGAATATTCCTTCATCAAATTTAGTTGTGAATTTTTATAAATTACCATTTTTATTAAAAATGAATAATTTTCATCAAAATACTCTCATCTATGAGGCATTTTGTATTGGTCTTATCTAAAACACATAACATGTTTTATTTAGAAATCGTTTAATTAAATATTGATTTATTTTATAATAATAAGTCATCAGAGATTCAGCCCAAAAATGTTTTTCTATAGAGTATTCACTAAACATATTTCATGTTATCTCTTGAAGATATATATTTATTCATTCAACAAAAAAAATTAATAGAGGAGTTATAAGAGATGAGAATTTATGTGTCATTACTTTCTTACAAAAAATGTTTTTTAATTATAATTCTAAAACTATCAACTATGAACACTATGATTAGTTATCAATGTAAGGTTTTCTCATTTTTAACTATTTTATAAATATTTATAAAGACAATATATTTAATATTTCATTGTATGAATATAGACCCATGTATATCTAGTGTAATCATCAACCAAAAAATATATACCTTTTCCCCAAATACATCTAGTTTTTGCGGGGCCTTATAAGACCATATGAACTAACTATGATGAATCACTAGTTGAGATTTTACAAATATATTTGAATATTGACTTATGTAACATTCAATATTGAAAACTGTAATATACTTTTGGAGAATGATATTTAAGTACCAAAAGATCCTTAACAAGTCCTTTATTATTCAATTTTCATAAGTTCTGAAAGATGGAGTGTCCTAGTAATCTATTCCACAATCAAGATTGATCTTCCAATGCACAAAGTCAAGGTAGGTATTGGATCCTATGGACTACTATGTTATGTTTATAGTCATTCACATGTTTATGGGTATAAATAAGGAATTATACATTGTAAATTTGTACTAAAAATTTGTAATTCATAAAATACACAATGTAGCCTCCATCAACGAATTGAATTCTAATTATAATTTTTTTCACAATGCCACTAACAAATTAATAATTTTAAATTCATTATTTTCTAAGAAGAAAAATATTACATATACAAACTATTTTTCCTTGAGACATGCCTACGATGGAAACTCTTACACATTTCATTTCAGTTTTTTTTAAAAGAATACATTATTAGCAGTCATGTTCCATGAAAATCCATTATCCATGTAAGAAATTTTGTTCTTGTTGGATATCTCTTTATGTTCCTAAAAAACTGTTAGGTTTTTCGAATAAAAACATTCTTGGATCCGAGAATGATATAATGGAATATTTTGGGAATCCTCATTTTTTTAAATACGTGATTTATAGAATCAAAAAGATTGTAGTTGTTTTTAAATATTTTATTCTCCTATGGCCACTACATTTAAAATATATTACAAAAGTGTCAATTTTTGGAACAAATTAATTATTACTATAAATGGATTTTGTATATGAATAAAAAATTCATGATCTATTCCTAAAAGTATATAGTTATTACAAATTTATTAAACTTTTCCCTTTCTAGAAAGAAAAAATTGATAATAGTTCTATTAAATAGAATATTTTAGACTTTTCTTTGATGACTATATTCTTATCCTCAAAGTCAAGAGTTTTATAATATCATTTTACCTATTAAACATTATTATTATAATTTAGTTGTTCAAAATCCTTAGAGAGAATATTCTTATTAGAATTGGCTTCCTCTAGGATTTTTGGAAAGAGATTAAATTTAAAAATATTTTTTATCAGGACATTTCGAATGATATGACACTTATATTTTTAAAATATTGGCTCTAGCATTTTCCTTTTCTAGTTTCTTTTTGAATTTTCAACTAAAATTTTCTTGAGTCATTGAAGATATGGAGAATTCATCATATGAAGGTAAAGAATTATCCTATGTCGAGGAAGATTAATCATCCAATGATTAGGAATTATTCTCATCTGAATAATTTTCACTCAAAGACATATTGGATAACTACTAGGTAGTGTGTACCTTTTTCATGAAATATTGTTTCTTAATAGGTATTCTATAATGTATTCCAATATTCTATTATTTTAAATTTTTATTATCTGAGGATTAATAAGAAGAGTATACAACACTAGTTCCCCATGAATGGTTTTCCTTCATGGATTTGTTTCATTTGGACATGTATTCATTTTTATGAATACTCTTGAATGTCTTTCTTTTCTTGCATTTCATTTTATTATTTTACTGTAAGGTCTAATGTGTGTAGATTTTTTTCATTCATAAAAAGTGATTTCAGATTATTTATTTCCCTTTTTTCGTTTCACATATCTTCAATGAAATTCCTTCTTAATAATAATTATGTTCATCCATCATGAAATATTGGATAATTCATTCATTGAATTTTCTAGTTCAGTTGGGTTTGATTGAATCACAAATTTCTTTTCTTTTGAATACATAATAACATTCTCCTGAGTTTTTTTGGTTTTATTCAATGAAAAGTGAAAACTACTACCCCATTATCCCATTCATACTTTTCTACATCCCTTTTAATTTTTTTTCATATTTTATATTTCCTAGATAACTCATGAAGTGTTACCCTGTTGACATTCATTGATTCATAAACTATTTCCATTTTTTATTTCCATTCATTTGGAAAGATATAAATGATTTTCTAAACTATGATTTCATAATATAATACATTATCTCCCATATACTGTTGGATATTTACAATTTTCAGGAATCTATTTTGATCCATCAAAATAGATTATTCTTAAGGGAATTTTAATGATTGATAATTTTTCCATAGCTTGGCTCTTCTTGTTTCAGCAAATTTAGATGTTCCCAAATGACTAATTTCTAATTTCTGCAAGATAGTATTCATAGATTTCAAAGATGATATCTAACTATATGTGTTTTTAGTCTTTGATAAAATTAAATTATTATGTACCATATTATTCATTTCATATTCTTGTGTCTCTTGATTTGTGAATGTTCTTACTTCTTTATCTGTAATTTTATAGTCTCCAATGAGAATGACAATGTAATAAAACCTAGTGTTGATTTAAAATGTAATTATCCTATTTAATTAGTATTCATAATCATTTATATCAAACATAGGTGGTATTGTGGGATTATGATTGTCAATTGAACTAATATTGAGTCATGTCATCTTTTAAAATGATAAAAAATTCCTTTCCCAAAATATTTGTTTGGGAAACTTGTCTTTATAATCAAATTGATTATAATATTATTAAAAATAACGTTAAAAGATAAGAGTAATCATGTTATGTAAGTGTAATACCCCTATAATACCAATTATTGGATTGTTATGTATATGATGTTTGTACAATACAAGAGTGGGGGGGAATTATACGTAAAAAACATTTCTATTTTATCCATAAAAATATTTTAGATTAAAATAAATTAATCAAAATCAATTAAAAAATCATATCATAAATTAATACAACAATAATAATGGTATATGGGTCTATTGAAAAAATGATATCACTATTAGATCAATTACGATATGTATTCCACATGTTGAAATTAATGCCTATATAATTCACAGAACGAAATTTTCTAATTATAGAAAGCAGGTAAAGAATCATAATCACAATGTTTATGAAAATTATACTAAAACAATACAATGATTAAATCACAAAGAAAATAGAATAATATTTAGTAATTTAATTTATTGTAATCATAATTACAATGATAATAATAACAAAGTGTAAAATAGAAAGATAAATATACAATTAAATTTTGTTTCTAGTAAAATAATTACTGAAATATAAACAAGTAAATGAATATAATTATTTTTAACACAATTAGTAGGGTATAAAATATATTTTTATAGAATTCCCTTGATATATAACTTAAAAAATGTTTTTCTTACCCACACTAGGGTAATCCCTCGATATGAGTATGAGCTTCAGTCTATCTACCTATCATTGATAGCCCTTGATTAAGAATGTAAGAATTACCTCTACCTTCCTTTGATTGGAATAACTCCATCATAATAACCATCTATTAGCAAAACAAAAGAACTCTTGAAAGTCAAATTTAGGTAGAACGAGTAGTTTACAACTTGTACTCTGTAGGGTCTTCACACAAGGTTGTAATTTGAAAGAGATTTTGTAGAGTCTCTTGAATTCTTTAAATAACCAGAAGTTGTTATCAAAAGATTTGAACACATTCAAATGACCATGTATATATAGGACAATGTATCAACGATTATATTTGATTACAACTGTCATATTTTTTATGAAAAATATTGAGGGACTTGGACATCAGTAACTCTAACAGTCACATTTTAGACGAGACAATGTCATTATATTATACTATAAGTTGAAACAGAATACACAAAATATTTTTGATAAATTAGTTTTATTGTCCTTATGATACATTATTATGATTACTGTAAAATGAAAATTAACCCAATATGATGATTTTTTAAAAGGAGTTATATTGATTTATACTTTAATGATACAATTATTAGTAAAAAACTAAGCAGTTTGTATTATTAAATTGTAATATATGTGTATGATTAAAATTTTATCTGACTCATTATGAAAACCATGGAAATATTCATTTTTCATTTATATGTGATTAAAATATTTATCATACATGGTATGGGTACGATTATCATTATATACATATGAAATAATTTTAAAGATAAAAAGAAAAAAAATCGATAATGTATATGTCATATAACAATATATGCTTTTATAAAATAGAGTTTTTGATTTATAAAACCATAATTAATAGATAAATATGAAGAATAATTTTTAATCAACAAAAAATGATTTGAAAATTTAATTTCAAGATTAAAAATTCTATTATATAGGGTAATGTTATTTTTTATCATGGATCTTCAATTGGTTCAGAGAATTTGAAGATAATTTTGTCTCGGGAAGATCCATAAAATGTACTTATTATTCATAGATTGCATGGACTTGTTCGATACTATTTATTTCTCATCATAATTCTCAAAAACAAAAAATCATCATTAAGAGAAATTAATAGAAAATGGTTCAAGGTAATAAAATGTGAAAATTATCTTTATTCTTTCATCGATATAAATTAACATCTAACATAAGCTACTATTCTAAATCAATCTGATCTCGGAAAGTGGTATGATGTTTTCATTAAATTTTCTAGGTCTGGTTTGGGTTCTTGGATCATATAGGGTTATCATGTGGTAACTTACATCTCTTTTTATATTCTACATAATGAGATTAATTCCATCACTCATGATTTAGATCTTGATTCAATTTTTAATACACATTAGTGTTGGTTCCAATATCTATTTGGGGAGAGATCCATTGTATTTTTGTCTTTAAAATTATTAGATATATCTTCTCCCTTAATGACTTGAATTGTAGTTATAGGTGTTTGGTGGAATATCTTTTGAAATTAGACATTGATATCACATATACCCTAGAAAATGATAATGGCATCAAATATTCTCTCAGTGGGAATGTGACTTCGCATGATAATTTAGAATCAAGGGTGGTGTGCAACCCATTAGGATGGTATGTCTGAGTATGATATACTCTATTAAACCAAATGTACGATCGAATATATAAGTATGATATTCTCATATTCAATAGGGGGTTTAATTATACCTTTTAAAATTCCCTATGGATATTTTCCATAACCAAGATTTACAACAACTCTAAGTTCTAAAGACTTTCTTGATTTCAGAAAAGGGATTTAGAAAATGAATCTTAACAAATGATTACAACTGCTAAGATTATACCTTAAAGTCTATAGAATCCAACTAAATCAGAGTATAAGTAAGGAAGTATAAGAAAGTTATACATTCCTTAACAATACAAAATGCACAGCGGAAAACAATGTAGTAACACTACAAGTAACAAACAATATCTCTTTTAACCCAAACAGAAGGGTATCCAAAAACCCTGGATAAGAGGTTCCTTGATATATAATTTCATGAAAGTTTGTATTACTCACACCAGGGTAAGGCCTCGATACGAAGATCAATGTCTATCTTGCTATCCCTATAATCCCTCAACTATCATGTAGTCGGCACCACTATCTTCCTATCCCTGTAAGCCATCGATTGTATACAACAAAAATTGGAGTCGCACGAAGAAAGTCTACACAAAATAATGTTTGAACAAGTCAATCAATCTTTCTGCATGAAGCCTGAGAGTTGATAAGAGCCACTCTCTCTAGAAATCACCTCAACAACATGTAAGAACCAATGTCAAAGATGTTGTCTACTGTTCTGGATTCATTTAAAATGATATCCTATTTATAGGCGAAGCTTCAACGGTTGGCTCCATTCTCCAATAGTCATATTTCTTCGTAAATTTCATAGATACCTGTACACGTGTCACTCAACCAACTATTATTTGATAACTGAAGGCATGACATCGTTTTATATAAGAACAAGTCTAAGAATATGTAAAACTGAGGTTCAGAATGAATGTAATGTATTAATGTTCGTAGTCTAACTAAAAAATAGAAGTCGGAGTTTATAATAAAAATATATTCGGATTCTGTTTTGTTAGAATTCGGATCCTGAATTTTATAGAATTCTGGAGTCTAAATTTCAAGGAAATTTAGAGTCTGGATTCACAAGAATTCAGAACCTGAACTTAAAGAGTTCAGAGTTGAACTCATAGAAGATTGGAGTCGAACTAGTAGAAGTTTTGAGTCAAACTCATAGATTTTCAAAGTCTAACTCATAGATTTTTTGATTCGAACTCATAGAAGTTTGAAGTCGAACTCATAGAAGATCGGAGTCTAACTCATAGATGTTTGGAGTCAAACTCATAGAATGATTCATATCTAAGTATTATGATATTCTAACGTTTTTAGATACAATCATAATTTTACACTTAGAAAAGAAATGTGATTTAACAATGAAAACAATGTAAGGATAAATTTCCTTGGAGAAGGTAATTTTCCTTAAGAAAATGGAACAAGGTTTAAAAATAGATTTTCATTAAGATAAGGTGAATGTGATTTTCAAAACATGAATGAATGGGGAAGTCATATGGAAAACCCTATTGACTCAAAAATCTCCCCCTTTTGGAAAGCAAAAACATCTTTACGAAAGAAAATAAAAGGACTTAGTAAATTAAAACTTATCTCCCTTTTCATATGGACAAAGACGAATTCGACTAACTCCCCCTTATGCTTTGGAACTCTAAGGATCCTATTCAAGATTTTCCAGAATGGGAATTGTCTTGAGTATGAAAATTTCTTATACTGAAAAACCCCTCCTTTTATTAAATCTCCCTTACTTAGGGATACCTCTTTTAGTTATGAATATTTTTCCTTCTCTCCTTTATATTTTTCCTTCGTCCTTTTTGAGTTATTTTTCCTTCTCCCCCTTTGTGATATTAAAAAATAGTTTACGGGAATGGAAAAAAATATGGTACCTAAGATATTAGTAAATACAACCAAACAATATAAGCAACCACAATTCTCTTATAATTGGAAGAAGTTTTACAAGGAAAATCAAATACAACAAATTATCGGATTGAGTCTATTTTGATTCCTTTCCTTGGGAAAGAGAATCTTCACAATTATCTTCATATTTTTGAGCTCTTTATGATCCTCATCGGCATGATTTTATAATAATATGATTCTATCTTCATGAGCCTTCAGGGATTCTGCCTAAACCTTCAGTAACTTCTCTTGCTTTACTAACTTCTCTTCCATCTTGGTCTGGAAATATATTTCTGATTTAAAACCTTGAGAAACATAATTTATCTTTACATTTAGATCTTTGACATCTCGAATCCGAATCTTCGGCTCTAGGTTATTCTTATCTTGAAAACTGTCTGAAAGATTTTTTATTTTGACATCCTCAGCACCAAAAGCCTACTTAACAACTAGTTGGAACTGATCAAGCTCTTCGATATCTTCAAAAATATTCGTAGACTAAAGGGTTATTTTGTGACATGACTTTCTGTAGAACTCGTATTTGATAAGATAATTTTTATGCTCGGCATCAATCTTCACACATTTATCCATTACCATGGATAAGGATTCTAACTTCTGATTCAAGCTGTGCTAAATCATATGGCATCTGGAGTCTATTTTAGGAATTATCGGAATGATGTCTACCAATTTCTTCAGGGACTCAACCACAAAATCATGACCCAATGCAGATGGCTCCGAATCAGACAATAGTCAAGGAGATTGTTCTTATTATATTTCCACCAGCTTCCTTTAAAAACAGCCTCCAACATGCTTCTTAATTATGATATCTTTCGTTGGGTTATCAATAAGCACTTGCTTACCCCTACTAGTCCTAGGAATTTCCACTTCTTCTGGAGATTCATTCTCACTATCATATAATTGCACAATCTAGTCTTCATAAACTTTTTCTTTCTTCACCCCATTATCAATATCTTCTAGATGGAAAAAGTCATGATTATGACTTTCTTCATCAGATGGATTGTTCACATCGTCTTCACCTTTCTCATCATTTGTGGGTGTAACCTATTTTGGGGATCCGACATGAGAAATCCAGAGTGAAAACTTCTCGGAAGCACTTACCTTTTCATGATACTCTTCAACTATATTTAACAAATCTTCTGTCTTTTCAGTGCTTTGAGCTTCCTGAAATTCATCCACATCCTCCTTTTCAACATCTTTCTGTTTGAGTTTTTCTAGATTGAAGAAGATTTTCCCCAGGGTTTCTGGTAAAGGTTACACAAAAAAAGGCATCGGCACCAGAATCTTTTCAGATGCAACATTAGTATCCCTTATAAGGGATTTCATGATTTCTGCCTCAGACAACTTCTTCATTAGCTTCTTTTCCTTATCTTGATTTTCTATCTCTTCAGCATTTTTCTCTTTAAATGCCTTTTCCTCTACAGGGTCCAAGCCAAATTGAAGCTCCCCATATTTCCTTTTTTGAGCTCTCTCCACTTTGTTACCACTACATGCGGGTAGGATGTTTTATTTTTTGGGTTTAGGAGGTGCGGATTCGACTTCATTGGACTTACGAGTTTTACCTTCAGCTTCCACTTTGTTCATCTTCTTTTTCTTTCCATCCCTCTTGCATGGTTCAACTTTCTCTACATTTTACGGAATATCAACTACCTCCTCCTCTAGAAGATCATATAACTAACCTGTATATTTTGAAAAACATACATTCATCCTCATTAATGTGTCATCACTAACCAGCATCACTTTGCATTTCATGGGTATTGAGCTACATTGAATTTAGAAGGATTCTATGCATTGAACTATCATCTTAGAAATCAATGCTGGATACATAATTATCTGAGCTCCAGGATTGTCGTTCTTGATATTCTCAATCGAGATAAGGATGTGCTTCATGAAGTTCACCTTCGTTAATTTTACCAGAAAATCTAAGATGTACATATCACTTTTTTAAGGTTATCCTTATCACCCCTTCTTGGAACAATGATACCATTTACCCATAATCATAGAATCCATTTGTTGGTAGATAAATGGGAAATCATTTTTATTTTGACAACTTTGAGCCCTAGTCATTCCATAACCTTTACCTTGTTGAAACATCCCTAAACATCTGGAAACTTGTGTGATCAAAATTTGTCTTCACCTTCGTATGATAATCCCAACAAGCATAAGGCCTTGATGTAAAAGAGTTTATAGGTTTTTTCATATGCATTGAATGAAAACCTCTCACCTTCAGCTTCCTTAAAGAAGCACACTCACTCATATAATTATATAAGAAGATCTGGCTAAAATACATCACGAGATGATGTCTTTGAAATTGCTATACTATCCCATCCATTGATCTTTATGTTCTTGGAAATGATAGAATCAGACTCATTGAAAAAATTAGAATGCACCAAAACGTCCCTATAGATTAGCCACTCCGAAATCATCTTAGTAGTCACTTCTTCAGCTTTTATAGACATTCAGATCAGAGTTATTCTGAAGAATTCAGAAGGAGATTTTGTAGAGAGGCAGAGCTTCGAGACACAAGAGTTTGACAACTGATGTTTTACAGCCATCGGGGGTCCTTTATATAGGTGATGGAAGTGAACTTTCATCTTCCAAAACCAATATAACAATTGAGAAATCTTCAGATCTGATCTAACGTTTGTAAAAGTAGCTGTAAGGGAAATTTTTTTTGAATCCAATATTTTGAGGTTTTTAAAAGGAAACATTCGGAATTAAGGAAACATGAATTCTAGAAAATTTTCAAAACAAAAGAAACAAATAGCAGGTGAACAAAAATGAAAACTAAAGAAAGAATCATACCTTTCAGATTGTCATGAGAATTATTAGTATTGAAGACCATTATTCTGGACGAACATTAGATAACAAAAACATGATTATGAAAATGAAAAAAAAATTCAAATTTTGAAAATTTACATTACGAAAATTTCCATTCCAGAAATTTTCCTTACGAAAATATCTATTCTGAAACTTTTCATTTCGAAAAGTTCCATTCTGAAAATTTCCATTATAAAAATTTCCATTCAAAAAATTTTCATTCCTAAAATTTCATTAGGAAAATATCCACTCCAAACCTTTTCATTCCGAAAATTTCCAATTTAAATATTTTGAAAAACTACATTATATGAAAAAAGAAAAACTCCATTACGAAAGACATTAAAAAACATCAAAATAAAATATTTGAAAAACATCATAACAGATGTACTCCCCCTATTAATAGAAGTTTATTACTGTAAGGATATTGGTTCAACAAGAAGTTAATTAAATAATATTACCTTATGGTTATAATTCCAATATTTTTGTTTAATGTATTAAAATTTATTGGATGGTAATGATTTTGTAATAATTTCAGAAAGTTGTTCTTGTGTGCTGATAAACTGAAGAATGATTTCTCCTTTTAGTGTGTGATCCCTAAGGAAGTGATGCCTAATATCTATGTGCTTTGAACGAGAGTGATGTGATGGGTAACTTCTAAGGTAAATGGCACTTGTGTTCTCACACAAAATTTGAGTCTTAGTAAAACTCAATCCATAGTCTATGAGTGTGTTGCATCCACAATACTTGAGCACAAAAAAATACAGCTGCTACATATTCAGATTCAGTAGTTGATAGTCATATTGAGTGTTTCTTCTTGCATGACCAAGAAACTAATGAATCTCCTAATAAATGAAAAGTCATGGATGTACTTTTTCTATCCATTCTACATCCACCGAAGTCAGTATCTGAAAACCTTTTTAAGCTAAAATCAATTCCAGATGTATAAAATAGTCTAATATTCATAGTTCCCATTAAGTAGAAAAAAATTCTCTTCACTGCCTTTAAATGAGATTCCACAGAATTGTATTGATATCTAACACATAAGAATACTCAAAACATCAAGTCTGGATGACTAGCTATCATGTATAGTAAGCTTTCTATCATACCTCTAAAAGATGTTTGATCTACTGGTTTCCCAGCTTCGTCAAGATCAAGTGTGTTTAAGGTACCAATGGGAGTACTAATACTTATAGTGTTGTCTTATCCATAAATTTTAAGAAGATCATTGTTATACTTATATTGAGATATATAAGTTCTTTATGGTTTTTGAGAAATTGAAAACCAATGAAAAATGTTAACTCAACCATCATACTCATTTCAAAATCATATTTCACTAGATCCACAAAGGAATCATTCAAATATTACTTAGTTGAACCAAATATAAGGTCATCAAAATAAATTTGAACAATCAAAATATTTTTCTTATATTTCTTTATAAAAAGGGTTGGATCTACATTTTCCTTAACATAGTTATTTTGAAGCAAAAATCTTGTATGTCTATCAAAGGAAGTTTGAGGGTCTTGTTTAAGGCCATACAATGCTTTGGTAATTCTAAAAACATGATCAGGATGTTTTGTGTCTCCAAATCCAGGAGTTTGTTCTTCAAAAACATCTCTTGAACATAACAATTAAGGAAAGAAAATTTTAAATCCATTTGAAAAAGTTTTAAATTAAAGAATTCGGAAAAAATCAAGTAAAATACGAATAGATTCAAGTCTAGCTACTGGAGCATGGGTTTCTTCATAGTCTATTCCTTTTTGTTGATTATAGTCTTTTCCATCCAATCTTGATTTATTCCTAATGATGACTCCATTTTCATCATACATATTTCTAATACCAATTTTACTCCAATTTTAGAAGTTTCCTTAGGTATTTCAACCAAGGTCCAGACTTTATTCCATTCGAATTTATTTAGTTCATCCTGCATGGCTTTAATCCAATCATCATCACTTAAAGCGTCATCAGTTATTTATGGTTATAATTGGGAACGAAATGCTAGATGTTCTATTTCATTTCTTAAGGAACCTCTAGTTTTGAACGGTTGATTCACATCACTAATGATACTATCACTAGGATGGTTCTATAAAAATGACTTATTTGGGTTTGTAAAACTTTTTCATCAACATAAGGTAGGAAATATTCTAGGGTAAATGTTTCAGAAGCATCTTTGTGAACATTTTCCTTATCAAAAGGATTTTTTATCATTTATTGATATTCGGTTTATGAAAAAACATCCGAGGATGGTGGTTGGGGTTGTTTGAAAAAAAAAGCGATCAGTTTCATCAAATTTGACATGTACCTTCTCTTGAACAGTGCAAGTGTTTTTATTAAAAACTCTATAAGATTTATAAGTTGTGGAGTAGCATAAGAAAATTCATTCATCAGATTTTGGTGTGAATTTCTGTAAATTATCTTTAGTATTCAGAATGAATACATTGCAACAAAAAACCATAAAGTAGGAAAGTCTTGGTTTTCTACCATTCCATAACTCATAAGGAGTTTTATTTAGAAAATGTCTAATAAAAATTCAATTTATAGTATAACAATAAGTACTTACAGAATCTGCCAAAAAATGTTTGCTACAGAATACTCAATCAACATTGTTCTAGTAATTTCTTGAATAATTCTATTTCTTCTTTCAACAACACCATTCTATTGAGGTGTTTTGAGTTCTGAGAATTTGTGAGTAATACCTTTTCTACTACAAAAAGTTTCAAAATCAGAATTTTTAAATTCTCCTCCATGATCACTATGAATAGTTTTCAATGGAAGGATTTTCTCATTTTTGACTTGGGCTCTAAATTTTTTGAAATAAGATAAAGCTTCAGACTTTTTTTGTTAGAAAATACACCCATGTAAATGTACTACAATAATCAACTTGGATAAATACATAATACTTTCCCCCAATGATTCGAGTTTCTGGTGGACCAAAAAGATCAATGTGTACCAATTGTAGTTCATCATTTGTTCAGACTTGAATGATTTATTTAAAACTTGATTTATGTTTCTTTTCATATTGACAAGGTTCACAAGCTTTGAAAGAATCAAATCTATGTTCTGGTAGATCCTTAACTAAACATTTCTTATAGAGTTTTCATATGTTCCTAAGGTTAGAGTGTCCTAGCCTTTTATACCACAATAAATAATTATCTTTCATTGCACTAAGGCAAGGTAATTCTTGGATCCTAATGTCTTCTAAGTTCAAAGTCTTTATAATCTCTTGCCTATTGGCAGATAGAATAAAATCTTCCTTGTATTTGTGTACTAAGCACATATCATTCCTAAAATTCACAAAGTAGCCTTCATTACATAATTGACTTATGATGATGAGGATGTGCTTAAGACCTTTATCAAATAAAACTGTTGAAATCAAGTTTTTTCCAAGAAGAACAATGTTATATAAACCAATAATTTCTCCCTGAGCATTATCTCAGAAAGTTACTTTTCTTAATTTCATCTTGATAATATTTTCAAAATAGTTTTTGTTACCAGTCCTATGCGGGTAACATCAAATATCCATAGAGAAGTATTGTTGTTGGTACTTTCCCTATTTTCCAGAAAATAAAAGTCATGTTTTCATAATCCAGACTTGATTGGATATGGAAATTTCAGAAAGCAAAATTTTGGGTACCCACATCTTCTTAGAAAAATAAGCCTTGTCAAATCCTAAATATTGGGTTTTGTTTACGGATCAATTCTTTGCCCAGTGACCACCACACTGACATTTAGTACAGAATGGGGCACTTTGAGGAACAAAGTAATTGTTACTAAAAATCAGTTTATAACTACTGTAACTAAAACCTGAAGCATTCCTTCGAGGTCAGATTTGTGAATACATTTTATAGAAAAATTCTTACATAGGGTAATGTTTGACAAACACATCCTTAAGGAGAATATTTCGGATTTCAGTTTGATATCTAAGTTCTTGTGTTCAAAAACATTTGAACTAGATCTAGGCTCGAAAAAAACTTTCATAGAAATTACTTTTTATAGATCTTTTGAAAGTTTATTTTTTCAGAACATACTTCCTCAAGACTTTTTGAAATACTTTCAAAATCATCATTTTTCTTGTTAATATCTTTAGAAAGATATAATATTTCCATAGTATGACTCTAATTCGTATAATTATCTTATCAAGTTTCTCCATGAGTTTTGAATTTTCATTCCCAAGAATTTTGGGAAACCTCAATACTTTATCATAGGTAGGTACAGTATTATCTTCATCAGAAGTGGATTCTTCATCCGAAGAGTTATAATATTTAATATCATTAGGTTTCAAAGAAACATTGGTTTTTTATTCAGCATTATGTACCATAGCCATCAAGAAATGATTATCAATAGGTATCCTGGCTAAGAGACCAATATTATTCTGTCCAGAAGATTCATAATCTGAAGATTCATTTGAAGAGTCTCCACCACTGGCACTCCAGGTGTCATGTGTTTTCAACACTTTTTTAGCTTTGGACTTATAATACTTATTTCTTTTTTTCTTTGAATGCCTTCCTTTCATTCATTTCTCCTGAGCATAGGGCAGTCAGGTCTTATGCATCTAGCTCTCTTGCATTTATAGCATATAACTTTAGAATATTTCATTTCATTCCTTTCCTTCTTCTTGTATTTATATTTAAAGTTCTACTGTCCAGCTATATTGTTCATCCTTTGAGAATGATTTTCTAATTCATTTTCTAAGGATTCACTTTCACTAGATTCAGGATGGAGAACTTTCTTAGATGTGGATCTAGTAACTCTCTAAAGAGTCGTAGCATTCATGTGATTGGAAGAAGTAGCAAAAGCAACACTACCATTTCCATCATTCTTCTTTATGTTTTCAGAATCTCTCTTCATTCTTGTCTCATATTGAAGAAGAGTTCCAAACAGTTCATCAAGAGAAATTTGATTAACCTTTCTGTTCTCATCGATAGCTGTTCTCTTTGATTCCCACTCATTGGGCATAATATCTATGATCTTGTCAACAAGGGCTTCATTATCTCTTCCTTTATCTCCCATTGACTGTAATATATTCACAATAGTCATGAATATCTGTTTCCGCATAAAAATTGGTTCTCCATAAGGAAAATTTAATCCATGATACTCAGCTCTGAGCATGACTCTCATAGTCTCAATCACTCTAGATGTGACAAAATGTTTAACTTCAAGTATCTTCCATATACAGTTAGTTGTTCCAAAAGAAGAAATTTGGCTATATATTTTCCTATAATTTAACAAAGAAAATTATTGTGTAACTTATAATTGAGTTGGTATTCATGTTTTTATTGATTAGTGATGGTACTAACTAACTTGTCAGGAATTTTATATCCTCCAGTAAGCATAAAAAAGTTATCTACTCTATTATTGATAATGAATGTCTTCATTCGATCTCTAAAATTATCATAATCATTACAACCAAAAAATTTTCATCTAGTAAGATTTAGTTTGTCAATATAACCATTATTTAATCCTTCCATCCTAAAGAAAAACTTGGGAACACAAACTTGTTATAATTATATGTCTGTAAACAAGAGAAATTATTTTAAGCAAGAAAAATTATATCTCTAAGAAAAGACTGAATCCGAACTATTATTCCAAGAAAATAGATCTGAAAAGTATGAATACGGAAATATGATTCTGAATGTTCAATTATGAGAAATATAAAAAAAATCGGAATCTAATCAAGTGATTAATTCAGATGGAACCAATGCTCTGATACCAATTGATAGGATGGTATGTCTGAGTATGATATAATCTATTATACCAAACGTTGGATCGAATATATAAGTATGATATTCTCAGATACAAGAGGGGGGGGGGGTGAATTATAACTTTTAAAATTCCCTACATAAATTTTTCATAAGAAAGATTCACAACACATCTATGTTCTAATGACTTGATTGATTCTAGAAAAGTGATTCCGAAAATGAAACACAACAAAAGTTTACAACTACTAATATTCTACCTTAAAGCGTATAGAATCTAACTAAATAAGAGTACAAGTAAGAATGTATAAGAAAGTTATACTTTACTTTACAGTAAAAATTTCACATCGAAAAACAAAGTAGTAACACTACTAGTAACAAACAATAACTCTTTTAACCCAAATAGAAGGGTATCCAACAAACCTTGGATAAGAGGTCCCTTGATTTATACTTTCAAGAAAGTCTATCTTACCCACACCAGGGTAAGCCCTTGATATTAATATTAGAGTATGTATTTCTATACCCGCAAGCCCTTAACTATCAGGTAGTCGACACCTCTGTCTTCCTATCCCCGGAAGCCCTCGATTGTATAAAGCAACAATTGGAGTCGCACGAAGCTAGTCTGCACAAAGAAAAGTTTGAACAAGACATTCAAACATTCTACATGAAGTTTGATAGTTGTAAGAGCCTATCTCTCTATAAATCTCTTCAACATCACGTAAGAACCAATTACAATGATTTTTTCTAGTGTTCTAGATTCTTTTCAAATGAGATCATATTTATAGGTGAAGAATCAATGGTCGATTCCCTCCTCCAATGGTCATATTTCTCCATGAATTATGGAGGGACCTGTACACATGTCACTCAAAAAACGGTTAGATGATAACTAAAGGCATGACATTGTTTTATATTAGAATCAGTGTAAGAATAAGTAAAACTGAATTTCGGAATGAATATAAAGTATGAAAGTTCATAGTCTAACTAAAAAATAGATTTCAGAGTTTTTAATAAAATGATATTTGGATTCTGTTTTGTAGGAATTCAGAAAATGAATTTTATTGAATTCTAGAATTTTAATTTCAAGGATATTCAGAGTTTGGATTCACATGAATTCATAACCTGAACTTGAAGAGTTCGGAGTTGAACTCATAGAAGTTCAGAGTCGAACTAGTAGAAGTTCGGATTCAAACTCATAGAAGTTTGGAGTCGATCTCATGGAAATTTGGAGTCGAACTCATAGAAGTTCGGAGTAGAACTCATTGAAGATCGGAGTATAACTCATAGATGTTTGGAGTTGAACTCATAGAAGTTCTGAGTCGAAGTCATAGAAGTTCGGAGACGAACTCATAGAATTTTGGAGTCGAACTCATTGATGTTCGGAGATGAACTCCTAGATGTTTGGAGTTAAACTCATATAATTTCGGAGTCTAACTCATAGAAGTTAAGATTCAAACTCATAGAATGCTTCATATCTATTTATTATACGATTTTGAGGATTTTAGTTACAATATGAATTTTACACTTAGAAAAGAAATGTGATTTAACAATGAAAACAATGTAAGTATAAATTTAATTGTGGAAGGAAATTTTCCTCAAGAAAATGAAACAAGGGATAAAATGAGATTTTCCTTAAGATAAGGTGTTTGTGATTTTGAAAACATGAATGAATGGAAAAGTCATATAAAAAACCATATTGAATCAATACAACCATATGAATTGTTTTTCTCTATTTCACATATATGATTTATCGGATGTTTCATGTAAGGTTTTAACTAGGGATCAGTTATAATCATCTCTACTTAAATCTATTCTATAGATTTTGTATTATGATGATATTTTCATAAGAATTAGAGATACACTATATAGTGGGGAGACTATTTCGAGTTGGTATATAACTTTAGATGGAATTATCAATTTTTGGGATCATTTTTCATCCCACCATCTATGAAAAGAACAATTTATTATTACTATATTTCTTCTTCATGGTCCATTTATATGGGCACTAAAAAGATGTATTATGACATGAGGGGAAGATTTGGTTCATCAGATGTGATCTGTTACAATGCTGATTATATAATTCACTACTACACTATTAAATAGATATATGCAAAGAATCTGAAAAACTATAAAATTCTGTATTGTCTTCAATTTTTTGGAAATGGTAGATCTATCTATGAACTTTTATGTTGGATTACCATGGACTCTCTTAGAGATGAATGATATTTACATAATTATTTGTTAGTTGAGAAATTCATTTCTTTTTATTCTAATCAAGAACACTATAAAGGGTAATGATCTTTGTAAGATAAATGTGATGGAGATTGTGAATTCACATAGGGATACTTATACCACTATTTTAGATAGGTATTTTTGGTTTAAATTGAGGTTCTGGAGGAGTCTGAAAGTGAAAATGGGATCTTAGGTCAGGTAGAGTATAACTGACCTTCCATATACAGAAAAAAAAACATAATGTTCTGTTGAGATAACTAAGGATATGCTTTTTTATTTTTAATTATATTTTATCGATAGACAGATGGCCATATTAGACTAATTCAGTTTTTATAAAAATAGTTTTCATTTTTCAACCAGAATGGCTCCCTTCACATTTTTGTATAGTCTCTTATGAAAATAATCTATTTTTTATGTAGAGGTGGGTGAAGATTAGTTGGTGGGACATATATTGGTTCAAAAGATTTCAGTAAGGATTCAAGATATATTTTAGTGTTTTTCTATAGATCAAAGTCAATATGTAAAAAAAATTATTTGTTGTTTCAAACATTGGAGTTTCCCATATGTGATTACGGTTTCAAGAATGTTTCTGCCCTATCGGGTCACCAATTTCTTGGGAAATAGGGAATGATATCTCTATAATATATTGGATCAACTAAGCTCACTAAAAATATATGGTTGTTAGATTTTTGTTTTTCATTTTTAATTCAGTTAATAGGAATTCATTATGATTTCCACATATCACAAATCTAAAAATACCATCATGACCCCTCACATTTGGAGTTTGGAAGTGATTGATTTCAAGATAGGTGCTTCTATTTTGGAGCATCCAGTAGAGTTCATTTACATTAAAGTGAAAATCATATTAGAGAAGTCGATTCTATAAGATAAAGTGTTTTGGTGGAATTCAGTATATTCTCATCATACTTGGGATCATGATTCATTGATGAGGGTATAGTAGAATCACCACTATAATAGAATGATTTCATCCATATGACTTCCCAATGAAGGAATTTATTATGCCCGGGAGTTGGTAACATCATGTTACCAAATTTTAGTTAATTTACTTATAATTAATTTTTTTTCTTAATTTAGTGTGTCCTAGGAATCCCTAGGTTGGTGATCATATTTTAGGGAGAGTGAGATATAATTCATGTTTTTAATTTTTTTGAATTAATGTCATTCATGTATAAATGTGTAATGTTTTTATATGTTTCTACCAGAGTCTAGGGAACATTAAAATAATTTTTCTATTTTCTACTAAAAATTGGACTTTTTTAATATATAGGATAAATAAGCACCATATAATGGAATTAAATTTTGTGTAATTATATTACATGTCTGTAAATTCCTGTCGAGTGGATATCGTGAACCCAGTAAAAAACATGAAGGGATTACTTGTCATGTAGTGGTTACACATTGTGTAATAGGAAAAGATGGGTTTTTTATAAAAAAAATGTTCTGTTTTTAGTGTGTATATACCTCATGTACTATATTAATTATAGAGGGATTACCAACCCTATATGTATTTTGACTTGTGATTTAGTTCATTGGAAAGATGAATCTTTATTCATTTGGAGAAAGCCTCTTTTTAAAACTGTATCTCTTCCATAGTGATCTTGTGAACCATACTCTTTTTTGATTGATTAATTTGGAATATTATCCTCAGGGTTTTGCATAGTGACTCGCTAGGTAAGATAATCCCTCTTCTTATTTGATTCCATTGATCAATGTAGTGTCCTTGGGTAGAATTATTGGTTACGTTGATCTAAGATGATGTTTCTTTGGATTCCTTTCTTAATCCATCATGTTATATTTTTATCGGGTTAGAATCTCAATTGTTTGAAATTTAGATATGGTGTGTTCTTTGCATTTTCTTGTAATTTTTATTCTCCCAAAATAGTTTAATTTATTTAATCAATTATTAGATGTGTAGATTTATTATTGGTATTATTTTTTCACTGATTTGTTCTTATTTTTCATGGATCCCTGTTTTTGGCTTGTTAGACTAAGAATCTTATTATTTTCTTTCATTCAATATCATATCTTGGGGAAATGTGTTACTAATTCTTTGATAAAGTTTTTTATAAATTTAGTTGAAAGATATATTGATTTTATTTGTGTGTTTTGAAATGATATTTTGATAAAATATGGTATTCCCCGATTTTGGGGAATGAAAATGTGTTTTCAAAGCATTGTGAAATGGATTTGTGTTTTTTTCTAAATAATATTTTTGAAGAAATGGTTTAATGGATTGGTTTGATAAATAGAGCACTTTGGAATACATTGGATCATAGGTGGAATGATTTATATTTGACCTCATCCACAATCAGTTGGTTCTCTCATGGGGTGATCCTCTTCTCCCTCTAGGGACATTGTACACCTATTGTGGGGGTCAATTATTGGAGTGTTCTTCGATTCATGATAATAAATGAATTTTTTTAAAGATATGATGTGTGAATTATTTTCACGGATTATGTGTGAGTTTCCTGGATATACTACCCTAGAGTGGTCGTTGGTGTGATTTTAATTGTGCAATGTCGAGTACTATTTTGATTATAATTCCATGGAATTTATATAACATGTGATACCTTATTTTGTTTGATTTTATATGTCTACTTTGATATATGTATATGAGGTGATTTGAAAATGCTTTACCTAGTTTATTTAGAATATATATATTAATAGGAATTTATTTAATTTTGATTATTTTTTTATAAAACAATTACACTAATTATCATTCCTTGTTATTAATTAATTGAAGAATTATTGGATAGTTATATAGAGACATTATATATAAAACCTAGGTAGGATCATACTATGCTTGTTAGCTCAAATCCAATGCACCCATATGGTGGTATGTTCACATTGTTATATACTTTAATGTAGGGAAAGGAAAGGCACCAAAGGGAGGATGTAAGGATATCTATCAACTGTATTTGGGTAGCTACCAGTGAGATTGTGGGAGGATACCTATTTTATTTCATGGAGTAGATGTTTTTGTTTTAACATCTATTGTTTTTGGACATGTACCATGGAGATATCTTACTACTATTTCATTTATCATACTGTTTTTCTATATCTGTTATGGAAAATAAATATATATTCATCTATTATTAAATTTTATCCTTATAAATTAGTATACCTTCCATAATGGTTACTTCAGTATGGGATAATTGTTTCCCACTATTTGATGTTTGATGCCCAAGTGATAAATGCTAGCCCATTGGGAATGAGAACACACATCAGTTATGTGACAATTCGAGTTATGTACAAGATTGATAGGATATTTGGTTTAGATTCATCACAAACCATTACTACTAAATTTCAATTTTATATACATAAATTTAGAATCTATATAATCCAATTAAATTTATATATATGATAAATGTTTCTTCTAATTAGAATATAAAATATATAGAAGAACATTTTTTCTTGAAAAGTTTTATTTTATTCAGTATGTTTTCGTAACATTTTATAATATGAATAACCAATTAAATGGTGGATGATAAATTTTTATATAATTTTTAATTTAATGTCATATTCTTTAAATAATGTGTAAAAAATTAATTTATTAGATAAAATTTAATAATCATTATTAAAATAAATCATTGAAAATATCCCTTTCACTATTATCATGGATAATAAAATTATTATTTCTAACCAAAATATTATTACTAAAAATAAATCTATCATTTTTTTAATATTATTTTTATGTTGATCTAAAATATGAAAATGATTTTTTCAGATTTAATTTATATAAGTGATGAAAGCTATATTTTTACATAAACAATATTATATTTTTTAGAGAAAAATATGAATTATGTATCCAAAATTATAAACATGGATTTCATATCAAGAAAATATTATTCATAAAGGATTTATAGAAAAAAATTAATCATCTAACTTATTCTTGTATTAAGATAATTTCGTAATGTGACTCCACTAGAAAAATAGGTATTTTACATTAATCACCTAATAATATACAATTTTATTGAAATCCTAAAAATTCATATTATTATAATATGGATATTTTAAATTAAAATATTTCGTTCATTTAATAAAATTTAAATAATAATTTATTTATTATTAATCTAAATAGATATATAAAATATACGAAATGATTTTTATAAGAAAATAGATTTTTCGATTTGAACTAATTACAATATTATTTGATATCAATTAATAACTAAATTATTTTTCATCTACTATGTAAAGTTTATTGGGCACAAAAGATATTATGGTTCTTAAAATGAATCAAATAAAAATTTAATTTTCCAAAAAAACATGTAAAATGATTTTTTTTTAATTTTATCAATGGATAAGTAATTAATCATTCTTTTCATTTAAATTTAAAAATATTAAGGATAAAAAAGAGATAAATAAATTTTTAAATTAATAATTACATGTTAATATAATCCTTATTTATTGTTGCCTAGTGTTTCAAGAAATTTTTATAATATCAAATCATAAGGTGAGCTCCAATGGTATTTATGGGTGGTGATTCCTCTATTATGGACTTCGTCAAAATTTTCATGATCTTGAACTTCTCTCACATATGATTTTGTCCATACCATAAATATTGGAATTTGGATTGGTTATAGACTATATAATACCTTAATGAGGTCACCTACATTATAATATTTGAAAAATGATATTTGTAAGGGGAAATTTCACAAGCCTATTCTATCTCGGCTAATTTTATTAATATAGCTTCATATATTTATACCTAAAAATAGAATGGTAATATTATAAAAGTGAAATTTAATATTTTTTATAATAAATTGACACTTATTTTATATTTTTTAACATTTAACAACTATAATTTATCCACTGATTTTATTGAAATTAGTAGTTAAATATTATGGCATTTCAAGGTTGTCCTAAATAATTACTTGAGACAACTCGTTACACTGACAAAAGCATGTTCTTAATCACCATGGAATGTAAAATAGTTCTTTGATATTGAAATGTATCAACATGGATTTTATTTCTCCCTCTAAATATCATAATCCAAATTCCATATTCTAAATGATAATCTGACTTGAGGAATTAATGGCTTGGATAATATTGGTGATCAAATAAATAGGTAAAATAAACACAATCCAACGAAATAATCATAATGAAAAGTATTAATAATAAATATAGGAAATTAAATTACAAAAAAAAATATAATCTGATTAACATATGATATTATACATACATGTCCAATGTAACATATAAGGATACAATCTGAGAGGCTAACAAAAAAGATGACCCAAACATGACCAATGAACCTGAAGGACCTATCACACAATCACTATGTAAATCATAAGTCACCACCATGAACCAAAAATCGCTTACTTCTTAAGAGTGGTTTGTTGAGGAAACCCCTAAAATCCTTAACATGAAAATATGCATAATACATCATACTTTATACCAATCAACGTGAGTGTGTATGGTCTGAGTGAAGGGCCAGTATGATACCACCTTCTGTTCATATCACACATTTTATAGATGAAACCTATTACACTATTTTAAAATAAACTGAAGTAATTGGTCCACTTTTATTTACACAGTTTAAAAATAGAAAATTATGAGTCAAATTCTAAACTATTTCCATTGAATAACTAAATTAGTCATTTCTTTTACTTTTTGAAATTAATATTTGAATAATCCATTACATTTTTATTAAAACATTAAGGCACTCAGAATGTATAAATAATATGGTAAATCCATAAAATGAACAAATTCTATATGAACACAAGAATTCATGATTGTAATTACTAGAAAACCCATATAATGAAGTGTTCAATCACAAAAAAAAAATACTTAAAATAATAATATATTCTATGTAAGAGATGAAAACTAAAATTGTAGATAAAAAAAGAAAACATTGAATATTATATATATCATGAAGGAAACACGATAGGGGAAAATGGGATAATAATTTACATGAACATGGGTAACTAAATTTGAGAAGGATGATATTCATACAATTAATCACATTTATCACTCATAAGTATCCTCATCAGAAACCAATCTCCTAGTGCGATAAATATAAATTTATGTACCATTTCTATAGAAATAACTCGACTAAAATCACATCAATCCCTCTACTTCCTACTTATTTACCTAATGTTTATCATGGAATAGACATAAGAGGAATACACTATCCAAACATACATCAATAACATAAAAACCAAAAACCTCGCGTCAATATATCTCAACAACTACATCCATGAAACTTCTACTAGTACCAATAAAAATAATACCCATTCTACAAGAATAAACATGGATACCTATTCATAATATGATCAATACATGTAAGAAACAACACTAGATAACAATCAGGCTTAATAAGAGTGTAACTGAATCCACCAAATAACAATACAAATGGTTCTGACCAATAACTAATTTTGAAACTCATAACTATACATTTGGAACTACCAATTTAAAATAATTTGGAAAGAAAGTTAAAACCCATGGTAAAACACAATGGACACCAAATCAAAATCATACATATTCCTAGGATTTCAAAAAAAAATGGTAAATCAATCCCACACACTATTTATAACATAGAAAACCCATAAACCATTACATTCCCTTCTTTACAAACCCTTTTTGATAAAAAATAATCAATAAATAAATTACCTCTAATAAAATAACCAATTTTATTTAAAAAATTAAAATACATGAAACATTATTTATGATAAAAGTGTCATTGAACCAATAAATTTACTCTTTATGTAAAATTTAAACCCAATTAAATCATAGAAATACTTTGATAAAGAATTGAAACAATTATATACATACATATTCTAGTTTATAAGAATTTTTTTATCATTAATAATAAATGGTTCTCTAAAATAAAGAGGGTTGACATGGAAACACCTACCTTAAGTGGTGTAACTGTGTCACATTTCATGAACACCAATATAAAATATCTCTAAAAGAGGCACAAACCCCCTATAAACAAAACTCTCCAATTTTTTGAAAACATTATCGAGGGATCGTAAGTCCAATTGGTTTACATTTGATGTATCAAATGAAAAAACAATAAGAAAAAAAATATAAGAGAAAAATTACCTTACCATTTGATTTGATGAGGAAATAAACTCAAAATCACCTTATAAAGGTGTATGGAGGAAGTGATAAGGTTGAGAATAGCCTCATGAATGATTGGTTCGAAATATGGGAAGAGAGAAGGTTAACATATTTAAAAAGGCCTTAAAAATACAATAATTCGCCAAAACCAAAAATATCATATGGTTTACTCACATGTTTTTCCAAATTGGGTGGAAACTATTTGATCACCACCATTAATAACTATAGAATATTCACAATTTACCATATATAGTTTTCCTAAAATTTCACCTATGAAAGAATCCATGAGAAATATTCATAAATTTAATCATTTAAAAAAATAGCTCCTCAAACTCAAGGGATATGTTAAACTTATAAATGTAAAAACAAGTTTTATTTTGAGGTGCTATAATTCTCTCCACTATTTCACTTTTTCCCCTATGATTTCATAAAAATATAAGAAAAAAACATAATTTACTATACTATTTCACCCAAAAAAGAATATATTTACCAAAAAAACCACTTAATTAAAAATATAAATCATAGTCATTCCAATCCTTGGTAGAACCAATCAAAAAGGAGTCAATATTCAATAACAAATGTTATACTATTATTAGAAAAAAATATTCTTCATCAATATAATGTAAAAGAGTTGAATAAAATGAGATAATGGGATAGTCATTACTCTAGTATACTTTTAATTATATAATATTAACAAACATACCATAAGTAACAATCCTATACTAGATCATAATCTTGATAAATGGGAAAAACAAGAACATGACTTCTAGAGAATATGAGTATAGAAGAAAAAAATAAATGAAATATAAGAATAAAATACTCCCTATAAGATAAATAATCAATAACAAGGAAAAATATTATTATAAATGTTCTCCCTAATATTGATGGATTTCCTATCAAAAATGAAATATATATTATATACAACATTAGTTTCAAAAAAATCCCTAGTAGAGAACATCCATATAACACCTTGACACCAGAAGCCCGAAGATGGTGAATTATTTTATTACATTGCCTTATAAATAAGGAATAAACATCCTAAAGGACCTAATAGATTATTATATGTGGAAAACTAGTTACATTCATAACTTCAACATTAAAATTTGTGAAGAAATACAATATAGAATATCCATTAGTAACTACAAAAAATCTTAGATTCTCTATGAATTGTATTTAAAATATATATCTTTTCATCCTTGGGGAAATAAGAAAAAAAGTAATCAGTGATCTTAGATTCTCAGTAAGGGTGTGTAAAACAACATAATTATAAATAATAAGGCATGATGAATAAATATGGAATTAATGGTATTATAACATAATCATGAGCATAATATGGGAGCTATAATGTTTGAATAAATAATTCCACAAAAAATAAAACAATTGATATTATACTAGTTTACTAACCATATGTTTTATCAATTTCAGGTTTCATAATGTGGAAATCCATAATTTCATTAATCGTAGTCATACCATCAAGGCCTCATCCAAGACACCATACATAATGGGTTAAAACCCATGATTGTTTATATACAGAGTCCTACTGATGCATTAACGGGTACATCTGGAACCACCCGTCACAAAACAAGTCTAATTATTTCATCATATTAAAGGGTAGAAATATAATGAATATATAAATTCCCATTTAATGTAGAATATGAAATCTAAATTACTATCCCCACCAAATAAACATACTGATAAATCATTCTGTGTAATATGGTGAATGGTATCAAGATAGAAAATCCACTTTCAAAGCAATAAAAAACATTTGATAAATTATTTTAAATAATATCATAAAATGTTATTCCCAATAAAATATATTTTTCAATATGGGGGTGTTGAAATAGATGAAAACACTCTAATAAAATCATTAGAAAATTCATGAGAGTTAAACTCTTTTATTTAAAAACGATGATCTCTTTTGGATAAATCATTTCATAAAATGATAAAAAAACTAAGATAGTTCATCAATGATAAAATTATAGATTTAATAAAAATATTTGTTGATAAAGATAGTTTATGGAGTTGAAATGAAAATAGGTAAGAAATCGAGACGTTCCCTTTATTCAGGATAGATTATCATTAAGAATTGAGAAGAGATCCTTCATAAAAATTTAAATTATAATCAAATAAATGAAGATTAAAATTTTAAAAAATATATATAATATTAAAATAAAAATTGTGAAAA
Source organism: Viscum album (assembly GCA_963277665.1). Taxonomy (NCBI): domain Eukaryota; kingdom Viridiplantae; phylum Streptophyta; class Magnoliopsida; order Santalales; family Viscaceae; genus Viscum; species Viscum album. Next base: position 922,442,173 of record OY728146.1, on the reverse strand, counting down.
TTTTATAAGTATAATTACTAATTTAAATGGGTAAAAGAGAGAGAATTTGTAACCCCAAATAAAAAATTGAGGTTTGGGGAGAAACCCCGACCTTATGTCTGAATGTGTTCTACAATAATCCTTAAAATATATTAAAATAATACTAAATTTGTTAATTAATTAATTCATAAACATATCTACATATAATTTATTTTTTATTTATTTGTTAAGGTCATTTATGGCCATTTTATGAGTAATAATATTTAATTTTATTTCCCGAAAGAGTTCGTTTCCTTGGTTTTCAGGATCGGTATAATTTTATATGAGTTTGTAAGTTAATGTGTAATGTTTCTGATTATATATAATTTTATTTATATAATAATAATAAAAATTCCTAATTTTTAATGATTTTATATATAATTTTGATTCCATATATGATGATCAATCATTAATGATAATCGTTTAGCTTAATTTTATTAGTTTTCAAATCAAAAAAAAATATTTTCAATCTATTAATTAATATAATATAAATAAAACCATTAATGAACAATAAATTAGATATCATAAATAATTTATTATCCGGTTCAACAATAAAAATGGTTTCATGATCATCCTTTAAGGATAAATTAAAGAATTAAATTTCAGTATCCATGAATGTGGTAAATCATCACCTCCAAGACAATGAAATTTTTTTAAAAGAAAATACACAGAGTAAGGAGATTTATAATAGATCATGAATCAACAAGATATAATTAAATTATATTTATAATATTGGAGTTATAATGATTATTTATATATATTATCTGATACTGTATTAAAAATAGATAATAACATGAAATGATATTGAATGGGAAAGAAATAGGATTTTACCTCTAAAGTATTCATCATTGAGGACCTCCTTAGAGAAAGGGGTTTAGAATTTTTGGAAATAAAAATAACTATCGGATGTGGGGAGAGACTAGGAAATATGATTTTGGTGTATATTTTATAATCATCATGGCATATAAGTGTTATAAGAAGTGGGGGTGAGGGTAGTTTTTATAGTGGAGGTGAGGACTAGTTTTTATAGTTTTTTTCATTTGTGTAATATTTGGCTCAGGATGTTGAATAGTTCTAATCCTGTTGACTAAATACATTAAATATGATATTTTATTTCTATATTTCGGTGTTTAAATCATGCATGATGTTTTAATTCATATATATGGATCATAATTTAAATACAATAAATTATCGTATATCACTATTCACAAAAAATCATTTATTCAAGAAAATTACCAAAAACTCACCTAATCCCTTATAGTAATATATAACTATAAAATTAACTACATTTTATCAATATTAATTTATAATAATGAAATATTTATTTTGTAATTAAAACCATCATTTACTCAAAAAATATATATTAAAATATTATAACTGATTTTTTTACTCTGAAAAATTAACTAATGTCCCATAAAATTAACCAAAAATCATAAGACTTAATAATATTTTTTATTATTAAATTATATGAAAATTAATTTTATTTTAGCTAAATTTTTTAATTATTCAATTATAATTAAATATGTATCACTATAAAAATACGAACACTTAATTAAAAAATTGTAAAATATACATTTTCTTATAATATGATATTTTTATATCATAATTTATTTTATTAGATGCCAAAATATTATTTATGTTTTCATGGGCATGATTACTATTCATTACACCTATTTACTATTCAAAAAGTTCATATTACTATTCCTAGGGAATGTAAAGATTTCATCGATATAGATTTCTTTACCCTTATAAATACATATTATTTCATTAATTATTCATATTGAATATTTGAATTATATTATATAAGTGATTGTATGGGATCTATAATATATGAAACAAATATAAGAGTTGAAATCAAATTGATATAAATTTGGTTTGTTACATTATCCAGTCAAATGAAATAAATTCCAAAGAATTCTAGAATGAAACATCATAAAAATATTTGTGCAGTTCTTCATTATAAGTTCTCCAAGATCCCACATCGTCTCTTCTAGTTTTTAATTTTTCCAAATTAACATTATTGGCCAAGTAATATGATTCCTAAAAACCTATTATTTGGTGTCCATAATTAGTATATGCACTTCGTAGAAAGATATATCATGTTCCAATTCGACACCTTCAGAAGTGAGCACATGAGTTGGGTATGGAATGTAATTATATAAAAATGTGACATGTAACACATTGATTTCGTTAGAATTTCTAAGTGGAATCACCAAACAATATTACACAACCCAAATTTTCACTACGATTTCAAAATGACCAAATTACCTTTTTCTTAGATTCCCTTTCATTCCAAATCTTATAACAACCAACCATGTAGATACATTAAAAAAATGTGATCTCCCATTTGAAATTACAGAATATTTCATCAATTATCAACATAGAACATTTTCCTACTTTGAGATGCTTTAATATGAGGTTGAATAGTATTTACATTTATTATTGTTTCATGTGCAATCTTGTGCCCCACAAGGATCCTTTCACCAGCTTCATCACAACAAGATGTTGTAAGACATATCTTTCCACACAATGCTTCATATTCAGAAATTGAAAAGATGAATGGGATATATTATTTTAGGAAAACTGTATCAAAGGTAAATAAAGATCCCAAATACATTTAAAATCAATTGGGAATGATCTCAACTTTTCATTTAAGGTTTGGATCATTCTTTTTGACTTCCTGTCTATTTTTCGGTGATAATAAACACTCAAATGGAGCTTAGTATCTAGATATTTATATATAATTTTCCATAGATTGGATGAAAATCACGGGTTATGATCAGATTAAATTGAGTTATTTTTTTTGTGGAAGTCATACAACATTATTAATATAGACCAGTACACGACTCTCTAGTAGAAAATCCTCCCTTTTAGTAAGGAAATCATCAGATTTGGTGTATCGCTCCAGAATCACCCATAATGAATCATTCATTCTTCGGGTTTTTGTTAATATAGTGAACAATAAATTGGTGATATAATCTCATTTTGATGTTGTAATATATATAGGTTTCAAGACTCTTCTAGTATGTTGTCTTTCATCCATCACCTTTTGACAGACTAAACACCTTGATTCTTTATCATCATTTTCAACTTTATAATTTCCCACAAGAAATGTTCCATCAAATAACTATGCATCCAAATTCTACCAGGTTATATATTTAAATTAGAGTTATTGGAATCATCCAATAAATCCCATTTTAGTTAATGGATAGAGGGAACACACATTCTATGCCCAAATTATTGAATTCCTTCCTCCCACATGAATCCTTCTTACTTTCATCATTCACAACATTAATTTTCATTTGAATTTTCTCAACATCAGTCTGAGAACATTTAATTCTTTATAAAAATTATTGTTGATAAATCTATTGAAAAATTAATGATATTTCATCTTCATTGATAATTCCCATATCAAAAATTACATGATCCATAAACACATGATCCCTTCCAATTATCATTTTTTTAGATCTCCATAATCCATATGTTTAATGCACCAACTAACTTATTTTCCATTCCTAGGTTATAGTGTGTTGAACAATAATAATTCTTCAGTTACTCAAGCCATCACTTTTTCCACTTGTTTAGTTATTTCTATGGGTAGATATTTTTCCATCTCATGTGATCCATATATATATATATTTTTATGATATATTATAATTTAGAGGTAGTTTCTTCATATAATTACTAAAAATATTACCGTTGCAAAATCAAGATCATGATTTTGATAGTTTTGTTAACACGTTTTTAAATACTAGGATGCCAATGAAATTTCATTATCATTCATTATATGGAAACTTCCAAGTCATTTCTTTTATGCATCAGTACAAATCACATATCCATAATTTTTTATTATAATTTTCAGGATTAGATCATTCTCTAGTCTCCTATTCAATTTTAGAAGACATTCTTGACATTATTTTGTCCATATGAACATAACCACTTTACGAGTAATCATGGTTAATGGTTTATCAATTCTCGATAAGTATTGAAAAAATGCTGATAATAACCTGCTAAACTTATAAAACTATGTACCAAGATTATGATCAGTATTTTAGGCCATTCTACAATACCTTGGTCTTCACATTATAAAAAAGATTCCATCATTTGAGACATATGGGCCTGAAAATAAACTATTTGAATCAATAATTTACACTTGCTAAACCTACCATATAACTCATTCATTCTACACGTCTTCAGAATAATGAGCAATTGATTCTCCTGATATTCGTAGTTTTTCATTTAAACTGGTATACCATCAATAAATATCACAACAAAGTCATCATGATATTCCTTGAAAACTAAATATATTAGATCCATGAAAATATACGGAGAATTTGTTAGTCATAAAGGTATTACTATAAACTCATAATTCCCATACATTGGTCTAAATAAAGTATTCGAAATATCTCCCTTAGTCACATGAAACTGATGATATCCAGATCAACGATCAATCATAAAAAAGTATTAACCACTATGAATTTGACCATATGAATCATCATTGTGAGGTGGTTGATACATTGTCTATATAAAATAGAGTTTATTTATCAATAATCAATGTACAACCTCATGGATTCGTCATTCATGTTAAAAATGAGAACATGGGCTCGCCATGGAGAAAAAATATGGTGGATAAATCCCTTATTTCTAAATTAATCATGTTCTTTATACATATCTACTATTTCCACAATGGTCATCCGATAAAGAGTTTTTTATATAGGTCTTAGACTATGAATTAAATCTATATAGATCATAGCTTTCCACACTTGATGATTTCTATGTAAATACTATGTAAATATATCAATATATTTTGTCACAAAAAGTACATCCTAAATTTGAATATTTCTTTCCTCGCCCATATATATTTGTTTCTCATCCTCCCCAATAATTGAATTCTGTTGAGCTAATGGGTTTGGATCTTGGTAAGAATCCCATGGATAATTTTTTTCTCTAAATCTATGGAATTCAAAATCATTCTAAAAAACAATAGTGTCCTTATTCTTGTAGTAAATTTTGACATCATAATTTGAATGACAATAAATACTGAGTTTTATATTAGATTCAGTCATGGATTAGATGATAAGGTTAGAAACTAAATATTGTATTTGTGTAATTATGTGTATAGATTGAAACATCTTGTATGCAATGATACTTATCATATTAGTTTTGACTTTCATCTCCATTATTAAATCAAATTGGAAATGTATAATTTTATTGGAAAACTGGGAAGATATAAAAGAATGTGATGATATTGAATAAAATAAAGAATCAACTATGTTTGATAAAATTATTAAATTACCTTTCACCACATCATTAGGAACCTCAACTCCAGAATTTGTGACTGTATAAGATTATCCTTGAACCCTTCACATTCTATGGGGAATGTTTTCTAAATCATAATAAAACGTATTGCATAATTTACCTTAAATTTGAAACTATATAATTTATCATTGGTAGATTATTTATTGCTAATTCAATCATAGGATTGGTGGAATTTTCCTCCACACTTGAAACAAATATCCATACCCCTCATAAAAGTATTGGGGTACATATTCCCAAAACCATCATGGGATGGAAAATTAATTCTTCCCCTCTTCACCTTTTCATGATTTCCTTGTCCGTAGTGTTTATTATCCCTTTTATTCTCAGGAATTCATTTAATGTCATATGATAGAGAGAATTATTTTTCTCTATTGATAACACATGAGACTGTATCTTTATAGGAAGTGAAATTTAATAAGACCCTTGGAAATCATATGAATTTTTATAAACCGTCAATGAATTGACCAGTCTTAGTCCATGGGTTATGTATATATAGCACAACATGACATGCTACCCTTGTAAATATGGCATCATATTTTTCAACATTCTTATCATATTTTTTCCTCAGACTCAGAAAATCCCTTTCCTTATCCTCTCATTGTCCATGATGGAATAATTTTTTCTATGAAATGGTATTTAAATTCACTCCATTAAAAGTTTTCTATTTCCTCATCCTCATTAGAGTTTTTAATCAATGACCACCATATATCTGAATCTATTAAAAGATGATAAATCTATATTACATCTTTATCCCTTTAATTATATCCCAATGTAATAAATATCATCTCTAATGAATGTATCTACTTCTCCACTAAAAATGGGGTTGTAGTCCATTTGAATGATTATGGATGTTTTCGCATAATGCGATTTAGTATCCCTCGTCCATGTTATGGATCATGATGCTCCATATGGGTATGGTTATTGTACATAACCCTAATCAGATATCCCAGTATAGTAATATGTTTCTCCGAAATAGTTTCACCTCCAATACATACATTATTATATTGCATGGGAGGGAAATCCATTCATGGGATACACACTTTCATTCTATTTTCATTCCTTATACTAGGATCTATTTTTAAATAATTTAATACACTATATTAGGATATGAATCTTAAATTATAATATCAATTATAAAAATACATAAAAATTTTTAAATTGAACACATAGATATTTTCATAATCATAAACATGATTTCCTTAAGGAAATAATACTTCCAAATCCTTAATAATGGATTGAACAGAAATTTTGAATTTTCCTAAGAATACCTACTTGGAGTGTCAAATCAGATGCGTAGTAAGGACTGTTTTCTGTAGCATGTTACCCCATGTTAGTCCTGAGATGCCTTGTTAGAGATTCTATCCTTAAGTATATTTGTTCCAGAAGCACATCCACTTGATGTATCCAGACATGGACGTAATACTAGTAAGATCTGTATAATCACTTCCTTACCAAAATAATATTATGTTCTTGTATAGTTATTCTCATTTTTTATTTAATGGTTTCTTCCCTAAAGAACATTTTACAAATATAGTTTCCATGATTTTTACTAAACTTATCATGATACCAATTATAACGCCCTAACCCTAGAAGCCTGAAGTTGGTGTATTATATTTTTACATTGGAATGTAAACAAGGAAGATGCATTCCAATGGAGAAAATAGTTTAGTAGCTTGGTAGAAATAGATACATACACTACTTCAATATTTCATCATAAAAACTAATACAATATATAAGAACCATTATTATATACCATACCTCCATGATTATTTATGCATGTATTTCAAAATATATATCTTCACATCCTATGGAAAATAAACATAAGAAAGTGGGGATATCACATTCACAGTAAGGGTATGTAAAAATGTGGATTCATAAATAAGAAGTCATTATGAGTAACTAAATAACTCTTTCCATTGTAATAGAATCTTTTGAATAATATGGTTAAAATAAACTATGATTAAATAATTACACAATAAAACCTAACCATGGATATTATACTAGTCAAATAATAACATATAAATTCAATTACTAGTTTCATAATGATGAAATACATAATTTCAGACATCAAAATCATACTATGAAGGCCTCATCCAAGACACCATACATAGTGTAAAAAAACCTAGGTTGGTTTGTCTCTTGACACATACTGATGCATTAATGGGATATATCTGGCCCACCCATAACTTTTTAAGTCCAATGAAATCATCATATGATAGGGGAGAAACCTAATCCCCAAATAAATTTATATTGGAACTATTATATGAAATTTCTATAACTCTCCCCAAGTAATAAATGTAATCATAACATGTCTAATTGATATGATTAATTGTATCAAGAAAACATATCCATAATCAAACCAATATAAAAATGATAAATTTTCATAAAATATATCATTATATTTTAATCTTAATAAAACATATTATTCAATAGGGGTTATTGAAATAGATGAAAACACTATAATAAAAACATTGAAGAATCCTCGAGATTAATACTTGTTTTCTCTGAAAAGAATAGTTCTTTTTAAAAAACTGATGCATGAAATTGGAAATGAACAAAGTTAGTTTTTTCATGAAAAAATGATTGATTATATGAAAATAATTTATTTTAAATTATTTATAGAGTTCACATGAAAATATGTATGAAATCATGAAGTTACAGTTAATTGAGCCTTCTTATCATGAAGAATTGAGAAAAGATACTTGTAAAACATGTTAATCCCCAAAATATAATGAAATATTATGAATTTAAATCCCATGTAGAACATTAAAAATTTTATGATGATTATATTTGAATAATTACAAAATTTAATGTGGTAAAGGGATAGAATGTGTAATCTCGAATGAAAAATGGAGGCTCTAGGAAAAACCCTAACGTTATGTACAAATATATTATGAACAACAACATAAAATCTCAAATAATCAAATTAATTCCATTAATAAATTAATTAATAACATCATCTATATGTATTTTATTTATGATAATTTTATTATGTTAATTTATGGATTTTTTGATGAGTTCTAAGATAAAAGTTTATCAGTCAGGAGTGTTAATTTCCTTGGTTTTCACGATCTATACACTCGTATATGAGTATAAAAGTTCACGTGGAATGAGTATAATTCTATATTATTAAATATATGTGATATTAATTAACAAAAAAATTAATTGGTTTTAGGTATTATTATTTTCTATATATGATGATGAATCATTAATGATAATTTTTTATCTTAACATTAGTGGGTTTTTCATCAAAATGAACTATTTTTTGATATTATTTAACATCATATATATAAAATGGTTAGAAAAAATTGATTAAGTTATAATAAATTTTTTAATCTATTTAAACCATAAAAATGGTTTTGTGTCCATCCTTGATAAAGAAATTAATAAATTAATGTTCATCATCCATGAAGGGTGTAAAGCAGCACCTATCGGATGTTGATTTCATTTTAAAAAAATTGAGGGAGAGAGAGTAAGGATATTGATGATGGAAATTAAATTTTCTTGATATAATTATAATATATTGATAATACTGGAGATATCATGATTACATTGAATGAGGATATGAGGAAAAAATAACAATTTAAAAGAACATGAAATGATATTAAAAGGGAAACGAAGAGTATTTTACCTCTTCAATATTCCTCCTTGAGAAGCTCTTTACGGAAAGGGGTTTTTGTCTCTGGTCAAGACCAATAAATACTATACATCGAGGGAGACTAGGTAAGATTATTTGATTATACAATTTATATGTTTCAGTGATTAGAGGAGTGAGGTGAAGAAGGGGTTGGAGTGGTTTTTATAGTTGAGGATATGAGTGATTATTGAATAATTTGTTTATTTGTTTACTTTATGGCTCCAGAATATGAATAGTTTTGTTTAGTATGACTAATTGAATTAAATAGAAAATTATATTTTGATATTTTAGTGCTTAAATCACATATTATGTGTTTCATTCATGTAATTCGATTAAAAGGTAAATACATAAAATTATCATATTTTAATATTAAAAAAAAATACATGAATTTCAAAAAAATCCCAAAAAATCACTACGACCATATTTATAATTGTAAAATAAAAAAATTAAAACCATTTTATCAAATTATTTTTCTGCACATTCGATATTTAATTTCTAATTGAAATAATCCTTTTCATCAATAGTAAATAATTTAATATTATTAGTGATTTTATAACACAATGAAAAATTAACTACAGTCCCATATAATTATCCTAAAATCATATGAAAATAAAAATTTTATATTATGAATACAAACTAAAAAAATTAATTTTCATTTATATCAATTTATTATTTATAAAATTTTAATTCAATATTAATGACTAAAAAAACCAACACATAATTAATAATTTTTTAATTATTTATTTACTTATACTCTTATATAATTATATTATAAATTAACCTATTAGATGCCTCAATATTATATATACCATCATGGGTGTGGTTACTATTCATAAGGCTGATTTTATATTCATAAGGGTTATATTACTATTCTAATGGGCAAGTAACTATTTCATCTGTATTGATTTTTTAACCATTATAAATACGTCTTATTTCATTCATTCATCATTTAGAAAGATTATATTTTTTAATATACATGATATTATGTGATATATACAATATTAAATAAAAATACCAAGGGAAATCTCATTGATAAAATTCTGGGTCATTGCAATCCACACTATAAAGAGACATTAAACATAGAACTCCACTAGATGGATTCAACTCAAAAAAAAAGAAAGAATCCAAATTAATAAAAGTAATGATATTAATATTTATATTATCACAACACTAAACCAATAAAATCATATGTTACAAGAAAAAGAACAAGTATATACATTTGGTATGGAACATGACCCGAAAAAAATATATAAAAGAGGACATCCCAAAAAAATCAATGTTAGGTTAATAACTCATTAATAAAAGCCACGCCCTAGACTACATACTATATTTAATGTAAATTTGATACTTATTCTTATATTCCCCTTTTAACTTTTAAAACATTTGATGGAGTCTAATATGGCCACAAAAGTATTATTTCCTTTGTGATTTTGAACATGAATATTTAGGGTTGCTATGATTTCAACATAGGAAGTATACTAAGGACATATGTTTTGAAAAAAACATATTTTGAATATATATTCCAATTATCTAAACCTTAATGTTTTGTCCTTTAATTAATCAGATCAACATCATTGACATCTTCTAGGCTCAATTCAATGTGTTGTTCATGTATCCCTATAAATATAACCTCAATGATGATGTCCCATTAAACAAATTCTATCGAGTTATGATCTGGATGATGACCTTTTATAAAATAGCAACCATTCTATGAATAATCAATGTCATACTCAATAGAGAAAGGTACCGGTCAAAGGAAATATTCAATATATTTCTTCTATGACTGATCAACACGATTAACACCCAAGAATTATAATTCCTTCTCATCTCTAACCAATTCATTATAGTTCCATTTTTATGTATGAGGCATTGAAATACCCCGAAAGAAAAACTGAAATGTTTGGGAATGGGTATTGAACATACACGATTCCAAATACAATCCGTTAAAAAAAGTAATGTTGCATGTATCCTTATAGTTTTTATGTTACTAGTGAGTAGAAGATCATATCGACCTTATAATAAAATATGTTTCCTCCTACTGTCCTCGATCATAAAATAAATATATAGGAAACTAATTTAGATACTCTCATACATGATTACCATGTCGAGATGGACATGGAATTACCACACTATCATGATTATCAGCGGAATTAAATATTTGAAATAAAAATCTCGGTACATTAGAATGACTAAATAAGTAATTCTACCATTGAAATGAGTATTCCCTTTTAAATTTCATATTCAATAATATAACTAAAAAGTTCAATCAAACCATCATAATTCCTAATAAAATTGATACAATGTCATAAATTATAAAAACCATGATTGAAAAATATACCCTTATTATTTTAGACTAAATGGTTGAAAAATTTCAATGTGATAGACCTATAAATTTTGAAAACTAACACAACCCAAATTATCATTATTTAATTAAATATTTATTACAAGGCTCAATCAAATTCACAAAAGTAACCCAAAACAACCAAAAAATATTTTCAAATCATGTTTAAAAACTATTTCAAAATACACTGTATTAAATTTTTTAAAAACCAATAATCATAATATATAAAATTATACATGACTACCACTAAAAATAATCAATAGTAATATATTTACAAATCAATAACTTAATAAAAATAACTATATTTTATTTGTTATATCACTATAATAATAAAGTTAACATGTATTTTTATACTATGTTTTAACCGTGAATGTCTCATTATAGTCACCTAATATGAGTTCATGTTACCATTGGATGGTTATATAGATTGTTAACCTTAACCATTTACCCCTAGATTAACTATAATTTTACCTTGATACTATGAGTTTCATAAAACACTCTCAAGATCTCCCAAGAACTCAAATTAATAGAAAAACATATCATAAAACCAAATGAAACGATTATTATAAAAAATAAATTCAAAAAAACTATTAGAGAAAGATATATACTCGATTTTTTTTATTAATATGAACTGGATTTATACTCTTTAATACCCAACTCTCAAGATATGTTGGTCATATCCCATATCTTCCTTCAACCACCAATAAAGAGATATTTTTTTCATTTTTTAATGAAATTGGTCAGTTCAACTCAACACGACCCCTTGGGGTAATCTCATTACAGGGCCCGAGGTGTGTTTTCAATGGCCTAATGCTGGAATCTATGATTATTGAATCACAATATAAACATTTAAGAATATGTTTACCCTATATATTCAATAATCCAAGTGTTTGGTTCTAACAAGGATACTCACTTGAGTTATTTATTCATTAGAGAATCATGCTAAAAAAAATTATGAATTGTAGACAAGATACAACCAAACCTGGAACAATAATACTATGCAATAATAAATTCTTGTAAACACATTTCCACCAAAATATTAAACTTGTAATATATGATTGAAATTATTCAATGTAAAGCTAAAAAAAGACGAATGATAATGGTAGAAATTCAATAAATCCCAAAATGGACCAATGAATGCAAGAGACTAAACTTATTATCATCATGTGTCTTTAAAGTTAGCACGAGAAACCAAACAAGTCCCTCCACCAAACATATATTGTTACCAACCAAACCCATGGGCCTGAAAACCTATGTATGATATAAAGTCTACATACACACCAATGTGAGTATGTATGTTGTGATCCAATATCTACTAAAAATACCACCATCAGTATATATCAATAATTTGATGAAATAAAACGAGTCCACAAGACTGAAAATAATTATAATAAAATCTGATTCCTTTATTTTTAGGGAACGAATACAATAAAATATCAACATAACCATTTTAAACTCTTTCCTTTAAAACCATAATTTAATCGATTATTTTATATGTTTATGTAATTCTTGGAATCCACCCGATCAATTTTTCTTTAAAACATTTACATACTGAAAAATTATATAAATGAACAAAAATATCATAAAGTAATTGAAAACAAAAAAAAAATCATGATATTACGGTATTACTAATCCACGAGAATCTTTTATAACATAATTCCCAAAAAAATGAATTAATACACCAAAAAATTCATCATGATAGATAAAAAAGATATACTAGATAATTAAAAAAATCAAATGATACATATCATTAGACCATACCTTATGGGCCAATGGGAAAAGACACGATATTTATTATTGGAATAATCATCCAATGCGATAATAATCCTATAACTCGTCACATGAATTGTTATTTTCTTTCCTCATCAAGGACACATCACTTAGATAAAAATTATTAACTATTCTATAATTTTCAAGGAAAACACTTCACTAGAAATTCATTTATCCCATGATATCCCAAAACATATCATAGGGTTCCTCGTGAAAAGAATAAATGATGTGAGGAACTACCTAAACATACATCAATAACATGACAACCACATTACCCATTGAAAAGTATAACAACAACCACATACATATAACCACCAAACCCCCCATCAATGCCCGTCTTCCCATAAGGAAAAAAAATTATCACAAAAATTTCAACCATGAATATATATAAAAATCAATACTAGATAATAATATTGATCAATATTGGTGTAACCATAACTATGAAAATAGAATTATAAATGGAGTAGACTGATCCATTATCTTTGGAACCAGTAACCTTGAATATTGAAATACCATCCAAAATATATTTGAAAAAAATTAAACCCATGTGGAAAACATGGAAATATCAAAATGTAATCACCAAAAATATAAGTAATTCTCTACACAATTCATTAAATTAATCATAAACCACATTAAAAAAATTATAAATACTTAAACTAAAAAAAACACTAACTCATTAATCATTTTTATCAAAAAAGTCATGAATAAATCAAATATATTGAAGAAAACTCCACATTTAATTTCATAAAACAATTAATATTCATAAAATACTATTTAGGATAAATCTGTCATTGAACCATTAAATTTAGAAATTATGTCAAATGGAAGCCAAAAAATAATTAAATTCATTGAAAAAAATACATGATAACATATCCCTCCTAATTATTTTTCAAAATAAGGAATAAATCACCAAGGACGTGGTCCTCACAAATAAATAAGATTGAGTTTTAATATATACCTTATGTGGAGGAACAATATCTCCATTATGATTATAAATATATTTGGATATAAAAAAAGGATCACAACCATGGAAATGAAAGCCCCCAAATAATATATAAACTTATCCATAGAACTCCAAAAACATATCCACTCTTGGTATAGAAAATATAGAAGGGGTAAAAATAATTGGAAATGCACATATAGGGTTAAAAGGACTATATCTAGAGATTTTATAAGGAAAACACATTGAAACCACAATGGGAAGGTGAATGGATGAAGGTAGAAGGATAAGAGAATCCCCACACACTTATTATGAAATTAGTATGATATAAGTTAGCTTGAAATTAATAATAATGAGAAAATAATAAATTCAGTAAAATCATGTAATTTATTTGGTTTACCCACACAATTTACAAAACTGCGAGGTAACTATTTGAATTCCACTATTGAAAACTATAATAGACATATGACATTCCCTGTTGGGTTGTCCGAAGTGTGCACATAAATATATATCCCAGTAAATTAAAAACAAATTCCATAATTCTATCACAATTCACCCTTAAGTCAAGGGAAACGTTATTCTTATAAATATAAATAAGAAATCGTATTTTTTAGGTGTCATATAGTATTATAGTGATAAGAACTAATAACTTCATTCTAACTGAAGTCATCGTGAGAAGGATTTATGTCATCAATGTAAGTAACAAGTTCAACATTGTTATTTTAATTTTGTATTATAATCAAAAAAAATTCGTGTATACCATTACACATTCTTGTTAAGATCTATTAACATCACTATTCATCTTTAAAAATGTAACTATTATAATATAACTCTACATTGTTACTCGTTAATCGATCATAACACATTCTCATATAGGTTAATTCAATCATCTCTATGAAACATGTTAAAATATTTATATCATTTCTGATTGAGTAAAAAATTATGGTAATATATGATACAAATATGTAATATATTTAATGAATATGATTTTATAATCAATCCAATAAAATTAATGATCATTACAAATTAATTCATTACTATTAGTAAATTACCAAAAACAAACATGATATTGACATCATCATATGAAACCATACCCTTAAATCCCATTGAATGAACATATATCTTTGGGAAACATTTTGTAAAAATCATTCTGGTATCATGGTTTATCAATAGATAATGAACTCATGAACACACAATGATTCCAAAAGCAATTATACTGAAACTGTTATACCAAAACAAACAAGGAACATTTTTATCTTTTATAACCAATAAAGGATTCTAAATAAAAATAATTAATAAATATAAAATTTTGTATAATTGTAATAAATATAAATAATATTAATAAATAAATGATTAAATATTTTTAGTTTATTATATAAGATGATAGATTTTATTGGACCCAATGGGAGTCTACCTTAAGGATTTTATCATCTAAATTTTATTTATTTGAGATATGTTCTATGTTCACTACATTATTTATTATTATGGTTTATATAATTCCTCATTTATGAAATATATCATTTCATTAATCTTATTCATGTGATTTTAAAATACACATTACTTTCATTCATTCTATTTCTTTTTATTCAAATGAATACAAATACATTGGTCATTCTTTATCAGTATCATTTTTTAATAATGATTGCCTATGAATAATTTTAATTTGAAAACATTTATATTTTTTCACTATACAATGCAATATATTTTCATAACCAATCTTATTTTCATGTATTTACATTTATTTTTATCATTTTACATCACATTGGTTTATAATTTACACATGGTGATGCTTACAAGTTAAACCAAACTTATATATTACTTGTTATTGGGAACCGTTCTCCTTATTATACATATTAATTATATTATTTTATATATATTCATACCACTAAATATATTATTATTTAATTTATTTTCAATGAATGTTATCTTGGATAACATTGTTCAAAATATTTTTGTTATATTATTATGGTTATCATTGTTAATATGTTTTTTAGAAGTTATTTTGAATTATTTATTAAAATTATTTTCATAAAAATGATTTCAAATAAATTATTTCACATGTTTATTCATGTACATTATTGTAGTGAAATTGTTTCCATGGTTTTTGAATGGGAATAATTACAAAACATTTTTTTATAAAAAAATATTCTGCTTGCATGATCAAGGATATTCATGTTCTCAAGTTTCAACATGGAAGTATATGTGGATTGAAATATTTTATGTTTGTGAATGTATATGATTATGGACAGATTTTTCACATTTTTTTTCGTTTATATGATCTAGTAAATCATTACAGATAAAATTTTGGATGGATTTTTTATATGAATTTAACTGTTCCCAAGTTTTATGTGGACATGATTGTGGGTTTCATTGTTCACAAGATTATGCATGGACCTAACTAAAAATTGATTTTTCCCACAATATTATCTAAAGAAATGATTATAGTTAGAATATTTTTCATGTTTCTATGCAGTGATGATTGTAGTTACCTTATTTCAATATTATATACTTGAATGTGATTATTAGTTTAATATTTCTCAGGTTTGACCATGGAAATGCTTTTGAGAAGCTGTATAAACATGTTTTTTCATATATAAGATTTTAGGTAGACATATTAATAATGAAATACTTTTTTATTAATATTTATTTGAAAATTTATTTTACCTAAGTTATATTTTCATTGATTATGATTATTATATCATCTTATCACACACATAGTACTCATATCTTATGTTATTCCAAAATCCTTGTTCAATAACTAGTGATTTATGATATATTTTATATAAGAGATGATTTTATTATGTTATTATCAGTCACCTTAATTATGTTCTATTTAATATATTATCAATGTATGCTTAATTATGATCTTCAATTGGTATCCCTATTTTTAACCTTAATCTCCATCTGAGATCGACGATTGATTATGATTCAATTACCCAATATAGATTGCAAATTATTATATATGATGTTTTTAAAAGGATACAACATGAAATAAATAATTATAGGAAAATTTTAAATACTTATATAAAATAATATGTTCCACTTGATAATCTAGATATAAACTAAACCATTGTGTTCTATAAGTATGTGAATTTTTAATATGAAATGATTCATTTTGGTAATTTTTTTTAAATATGTTTTGGTTATGATATGATTATATCAAATTTTTTGAAAACATTTATTTAAATATTTTATTTTTTCAACCAAATATTTTTGTGATGGTCTAGGGAATATCATGACTAAAGTGTGTAATGTAGTGTTGGGATGTAAGGAGCCATGACAAATCAGCACTAGGATGTTTCAAATTCTATAATTGGGGAACTATTTTAGAATATAATGAAACTATATGGTGTGAATAATATATTTTCATTCTATATAGGTGTTGTTCCATTCCATTTTTAGTAATCTCTATAATGTATAATGATTATGGGATGATTTAGGCGGCTTTAGAGGCTCTTTCACAGCAGAATTCTGTTGGATGAAGCTGTCTAAAGGAAGGGTATTTATCTTTGTTCTATATGTTCTCTCTATCACCACATCACGAGGATGTTGGTCATTTATTTCGGTAATATAATACTGATTCTTTACTCTGGAAATCAATGCTCAACACATTCGAGCTTCATCCTCCCAACACCTCCTCAGTTCTGGATTTCCTGTAGATGCTGTTTAATATACATCAATCCAATCAGCTCAAAACTCTTCTTCAGTTTTCTTACACTGAATTGATTCACTCGATTTGGAATTCTCGAAACAACATTATACATCGAATGGTGAAATATCATGAAGCCTATGTTCTGGAAGATATTGCAGATGCAATCATAGTGGCCAGTGAGCAGGTCAGTGACCATTGCTACAATTCGGTGAGGGACAATAAGATTAAAGGTTGCAGGGTCTTTCCCTAAGATAAGAGGTACAATGGAGGTGTCTTGGTAACCCCCCATTTAAGGGTTGGATCAAACGAAAAATGGATGGGGCCTCCAAGGGATATCTGGGACCGTCAAGTATTGGGATTATTTTCAGGGACTCCTAGGGGGCACAATGGAGGGTTGTTATGGCCCCTATGGACAAGCCACTACATTTGAAGCTGAAATTATGGCGCTAATTAGAGCAGTTCATACGGTCCATCAAAATCATTGGAACAATATTTGGTTCTATTGTGATTCAGCTTTACTTGTTCAAGTGATTTAGATGAATCAATATCATATCTAATGGAAATTAACTAGTAAATCAGTCAGCATCCTGGACAAACATGCCAATATAAACAACATTTTTCACACAGACATTCAGGGAAGAGAACTATATTGCGGATGGCCTTGAAAATAAGGGTACCTTGGATGAACAATTCATGTGACCGCCCATGATGCCTAATGACTTGATGCATTTACTAATTCACGAAAAATGTAAAATGCCTTTATTTCGAATTGTGTAACTCTCTGATTTTTCAATATTAGAGCATATGTGATCATCTTTCTCAAAAAAAATGATTATGGGTTAATTTTTTATGGAATATTTTTATATTGGAGGTGGATGTTGAATATAGTTTGATACCATATAAAATATATCTAGTTTTAATAGATAGTGGTGAGAACATAGAATGATTGTTTGGATGACTCTCCTTGATTAAAAGTGTTATTTTTTACATGGGATTATTTTATAATAGGGATATGGATAATTATCATTCCTAATTGATTATCAAAGTATGGTGATGAATTATTCCCAATGATAGAGTGTTTGATGACCTCAGAAGGATTGTTTTATATATAAGTAGTGTGATTACATTACCTAAATCATATATATTTGTGGTGTATTATATGAATTAATAAATGGTTATAGTGGGACTAAGACAATTTATATTAGGTTATAGATGTATTAAAGTTATGATTGATAATGGGATAAGGGATTTTGATATTTGATATTAATGATGAAAATGTAGTGATGATGATTATGGTGATTTTGTTGAAGATATTTCTTTCTATTGTTGATATGTAAAATTTGATGTTGAAAATGTGGATTGTGGAGGGGAGAGTTTCTGAGTGTGTATATATGGTAATATAGTAATGATCAATGTGGTTGGAAATCTACCCAACAGATATGGGTTGTGTTATGTATAGTCCCCAAAAACATACTTCTTTAAAGCTAGTGGGGGTACGAATGAGTTAATAGCAACCCAACTAAAAGATTATGATATTTAAGGAGATCAACATGAGTAAATAATTATATGTTGTTGGAGATGTGGAAGTTATTTTTGTATTTGTTTGATATTAACTAGGTAATGGATAAATGAATTACATTTTTATTTGGTTAGACAAATACTAGATGATAAATATGTGATTGTGATTTCTCAATGGATGGATAATAATTTAGTAGTAGAGATATGTTAATAAATATAATATGTGTATATTGCCAAATGGGGATGGTTATATTACATTTATCCCTTTATTATATGATAGTATTTTGGTTATTTGTGGTATATTAGTGGTTGTTATTATTGTCATAGTTATGTGATGATGAACAATTGTGAAACTAATGGGGTGTTGAAATTTGGTTATTCGTGGAGATATTTTAGTGTGGTACCTATGGGTGTAAAATTATAGTAGGTTATATAGTGAATTTCATTTATGTTGGAAACCAATTAATATATATAATTATTTTTTAATATACTGGTTTTACATATTGAAATGTTATGATATAATTAACATGTTATAGGGTTTCCGAAATATGTGTAATGTAATGGATTAGTTTAGATGGGTAACACTTGGGTGATTCTAGTTGACCACTTAGTTTTTTTATTCATTAAATTTATACCATAGTTTCATTCATTCAAAAACCCAAATTATAATTTGGTGGATGAATCTATAATGTATATTTTTATTAATATCCCTCTAGTTATATAAATTATTTTTATGATAATCAGGACAGAGTTTTAGGTGGATGTGTTAGGTTACCATAGATATGGATATATGAGAAATTAAAGTATAATTGAATTCAATATAAATAGTATATTATATATATTTTTTGATAGGTGTGTGGTTATTTAGAATTTTTTGATTTGATTTGTTTGACATAACATTTATTGATATACATTATTCAAGTATTAGGATTGAGAAATACATTATATTTTTTATTGTAATGAGGAGTTCTAAGATTATATTTTTCAATGTTTTTAATTATTTACCAATATTTTTTAATTTTATAGAAATTTTGGAAATTATATATTTTTTTGTCGATTTTTAGGATGTTTCGAGCATAATTTTGAAAATAGTATTATAATGATAAATTTAATTAACAATATATTATTCTATAGATTAATTCTTATTTTCAATTAATAACATATATTTGGATGGAAAATAATTTAGGGGAGTCATTTTAATATGAACAAATGAATAATTCAATAGGCTACAACAAAATTCCATGGGTAACCTAAGAATACATTACCTAGAAAATGAATCCAGTATTAGTGTTTGATAATAAAAATCCACTATGATATAGTATCGTTCTCCAAACATTTTAATAAGATCAAATTATATTGAATTTTTTAAATTAATTTAAAATTAATCAATTATAATATATTCATTATTATAGGATCGATAAGGTATTGTAACACCAACTGAATCTCATAAAAAACCCTTGATGATGTGTCAAAGCACCAATGTTATTCTATGGAAGAACATGAAACTATATAAATATCATTGTAAGATATGAATACTTTTTCAAATCATGATATTATTCTATAGAACCACAACCCCTAATTCATATTACACAATCATGAACATGTATTCTAATTTATGATGCCCAATTTATTGAAATTTTTAGTGTTATTATAATGTATCTGGAAACATGTCAATATAGTCTCATGTAAACTCCAAAAATTACACCAAAAAAGAATAAATACATAACACCGAATGAATATTACATTCTAAATTCGATGTTGTCACTATGTAAAACATATAATAATGTTAGATTGTCAACACTACTACATTATCTTGCAATTAAGACAATACGAATACACTGAATCATCAATGTATATTTTATAAGGGATAATAGAATAAAAAAATATTTAAAATGGGAATAATTTCAACAAGTATTTAATTATGATCCCTTTTTACAAACAAGAAAATATCAATGGGAAATAATATTTTACCCTTACCAAGCATCCTAAAAAATTAGGTGAAACATTGAAATAATTTTTATATAGATGATCATCGTGGAGATAGGACATCGTGTGGAAAATAATAATCTAAAGGTAAGGAATTAAATATACCATAATTATTCACCTAATCTACAACATATACAGTAATATATAACTTAATTTAATCTAACATAATCTACATATCACAAAATAAATGGATGAAAATGTCATGGATGAAAAAAAGACATTCAATATAGAGATAAAATGGGTAGAAGGTGTTTTTATAGTATTTAAATTAGAATTAATTAAGGTTAATGTAAAGATAAAGGAGTTATCTAGAAAACGAGATTAGGTATAAAAAGATCACCATACACTAATCCATTAAACACATTCATATATACATTATATATTTCATTGGTGTGGATCTCAGGTTATATATATATGGATGGATTTTTCTTCTATGGATTATCATTATTTTTTTATTAATGGTTCTTATTATGGATCATACCTTGATAGTTAATAATTATTTTAGAATATAGGTTACTATATTAATTAAAATTTATTTATTGAAAAATTTAATATTGAATCATGCCCTATGAACTATGTTTAAAAAACTGGAAAATGGGGAATGTAAAACTAAACAAGTGATACATGGTGCCTATGTGATTTGAATATGAATCAATAAGACTAAATACATTAATATAATTACCCAACACTTTGTATGGTACAATCAAACATATCATAGAGTATGTGAAAAAATGATTCTAAATGAATTTCAATTGGAAATCCAAATTTAACATTCAATATCACTATAAATCAATATAAATTGACTCGAGAGGTCATTAAAATAAATTTAATGATTGTATCATTTATTATTTTCATTAACATTATATAATATAGGGTGATTTACAATGATTTAATTTCAATTTAGTTAAGATCTATTTCATTATATTCCAATGGTCTTGTAATATAATCCATAGCTAAGCATTCACATCACTATTTTTATATCTATCTCATTTTAGATTTGACTCTTCCCAAATTTTATTTCTTATTTAATTTTAATCCATAATAAAGGATCATGAAACACCAATCCAATCCTTATATAGGTAAAATAGTTACTCACAATTTTTTTTCACAATGTAAGTGAGTGTGTTTTCCTTTATGATTCCACATTTTCACTAACCACTATTGGTTTCACTATTAGGCATTTTTTTGACTTAATTTGGTGGGTGGGGGGTCAAAGAAAAAGTATACAATAAATAAGTAGAATAAAAATTTATAAAAATAAAAAGGGGTTTACATTATATTATAATATCATATATATTGAATATTTATAACTTTCTTATTTCAAATAGATTTCACGAAAATTTTAATTCAGATTTTCATAATTTTATTGTTGTAAATAGAAAATATTAAGTTTAATGAACATTGAGAGAATATTTTTATCATCTATTAAAACAAATTACATAAATTTTTGGATACATGAGGGATACATGTTAGAAAATATAATGGAAAGGTTTTTAAAATGTTAATGAATAGAAGAATAACTAGAGAATTCCATGATTTAACTATAATGATATTATAAAATCATGAAAATCAAGTAGAACGCTCCCACCATTATACTACCCACCTAATACTCAGCTCATAATACCCTTATAATGGATGAATTTGATCCCAAAAAGATGATTATTAATCAATGTGTTGGGTGAGGAACCCAAAATATGATTTTAATGTGTTTTGAAGATATGGATGATAAGACCATTCTCTCTAAAATTAATTTATAATTTTGGGTACCAATGAATAAATATGTAAAAATAATAACTGTATTGTGTATGTAATTTTTTTAGAAATGAAGGAATATAAGGAATAATATTAGAATTGGTTCTAGAATCTTCTACCACATATCCTCTAGTATAAAAATAATAAATTTTTTTATTATGGAATTGTAAAGTAGGGTAAAAATGGTAGTGTTAAATACAGATGTATCAACCTCTATAAAATTGAAGATATTTTATTATGGAGTCATTATAATTTTAATGAAACAAATGAAATCTTTATGAGGAAACCCAAAATGAATAGAATTTATTATTTTCTTAGTTTGATTTCATTTCAATTTTAATAATTAACTTTTCTCTACACTGAGTGACCTCTAAATTTTATAAAATGAGAAAATAAAGTGGAAAAAAAATATATTTATGGATGGAAAGGACATTGAATGATGAGACGATATTAAAGGGGAGTATTCGACCTTTCAAATAATATGAATTTTTGTTTCATTGATTATAATTCCATTATTTCCATACATAGGTTCATTTTTTTATAATGTAAAAATTCAATTGGTGGTGAGGGAAGATAGGTAATATGTGTTAGTAAACCAACATGGGAGAATATATCTATCATTATTGAATATAAAAAAATACATTTTATATAATGAAACTTATTTATAGAATTTTGTAATGAGGGTAATGAAGATGAATTTAATGTAATCAAAATCTATACATCCATTCATTAGCCATCCTAGCTCAGTCAAGATTGATTCGTATGCTTTGAAAGAGTAACACCTTGAGGATCCAAATTTGAATAATGTGTAATAATTATTATAAATAAGAGTAATTTTTTTTTGGGACTAGAATTTATATTCATCAAGAAAATTTAGAAATAGGCTGTGCGTTTTAATAATTAAATTCATAGAATAGTGTAAAAATGAAATCTGAGATTTGGAAACACTTTCTCATCTTCCAATCGATTAATATCACAAATAACTTTTTTTATTCCTTCTTTAAGGGATATTTTAGTTAAAATATTTCATTGTCAATAAATAAGTTTCATTTCAGATGTTATGTATTTAAAACAAAATACATTGTTTATTTATATTTATTAATCAAAATGTAATATATTGGGATTGATTCATTTAAAAAAAGAAGGTGATTATAAAATATAAGAGTTTTTTATAATTATAATCAAGGGAGTATTAAATATAATAGTTAATAAATAAATTGAGAGACATAGACAGTTTTTATTGTGTTTTGTTTGGGAAATTTTATTCAAATTATCTATTCTCATTTATCCTTCATTGACGCAGGACTCATGTTTGATGAACTGGAAATGGATGACATTTTTATTGAGAGTAATTAAATATATAAATCATATCAATAAAGTTTTGGTGAATATTTATAGAATATTTTGATTATTTATATAATTTTAATAAAAATTTGAATTAATTTTTTGGTGATTTTAGTAGTTATGCAGTAGTGTGAATAT
Source organism: Viscum album (assembly GCA_963277665.1). NCBI lineage: Eukaryota > Viridiplantae > Streptophyta > Magnoliopsida > Santalales > Viscaceae > Viscum > Viscum album. The sequence goes on along the minus strand of OY728146.1, from coordinate 922,417,758 downwards.
TTTTACGAAATTATGATAATAAAATGATTACTCATCCTAAAGTGGGGAATATAAATTAAAATATATAATTATTATAATTAATATTTATAAGTAAACCATTTTTTATTAATATAAATTCATATGATATATATTAGTAATCTAGTTATGAAAAAATTTATAAACAAAGTGGCTACAAAAACAATTCATTGGTGAGCTAAAGACTATGTTGGGAGACTAATGTATCTTACATTGAATGATGATAGTTTTATACCTGTCTAACATAGACTCACATTCAATTTATTATATATAATTTTTAATCCAAATATGTTTATTCCAATCTGTAAAAATACTATTGTTCCGACATAGTCTCATGGAGAGGCCAATAATGGGTTTTCAATGCCAGTTGGACATGTTAGAGAATCTTCAAAGATGTTATAGAATTAAAATTTCATCCCATGGTGAATCTTATCCATAAATATATATCAGTATATGATATAGAGACATGAAAATATTATTATCTCATTCTAATGGATCCTAAACCCTCTGTGGACCTTATGTACTCAAGGAAACATATTAATCATTATGATACATTGATTTTAAATAATTTTTTATGGTATAGAGATGGAACCTTTTCTAAATAAATGTATCCTCATGTCAACTTCAAAAATTTCCCCAATTACCAAAAATTCATTAGTCCCATACATAACAAACATATTCAAGACAATGTTATCTAAAATATTATTAATACAATATAGTATACTCAATGATATAATACTCCCTTGTGAAAAAAACATCACATACCACCTTAAAACATCCATTGACATTTTAGAATGAATATATTGAAATCATAAACAATTAGAAAAATATGTACTGATATACACTACATATAAAATTCACATTCCATTTGGCTAATATGAAAGTAACAATTATACAATGAATATTCCATGTTCTATGCTTCTAAAATAAATTAGGTAAAACAATTATATGTAAATTTTCATTGGAGACGGTCATTGATAAAGTATTGAGAAAAGAAAAACATCTTAAGGGGGGATAATTTAAATATACCCCATGGAAATGATATAATCTACCAAAACCACTTTACCCATAAAATTAATAGGCATGAAATTAATTATAACAAGAATAAATGAAATGAGGTCTAAGAAATTGAAGAAAATAAACATGTTGGAAAAGATCATTGGAGAAACTGATTCTTATAACATCTATGGATGAAGTTTCCATGAAAACGATGAATTTAATAGATTATAAAAGAAATATTAAAGGGAGTCCGACGATCAATATAAACCAATATATTTTCATATGACTTGTATATTTCATTTAATATATTATTTTCTTTCCTATATTATTTAATTATTTATCAATTTTTAGAGATATCTTTATTTTATTTTTTATTAATTGTTGTTTTTGTCCTTACAATGATAGTTAATTCATCAACCACACTATTATTCCATATATAAACATATTTGGGTTGCCTAAAATAGAAAAATAAAAATCTCCCAGAAGGCAGTAATGATTGGACACTAGAATAGGGGTAAGGGGAGAGTAGAAGAATGGACCTATTTACTCATGTGAATGATGACCACATATATGGTATTTACATCCAAAATAGAATTCCAAAAATTATATGAATGTGTAAATAAAATTATCACATAGTGTGATAATTAATTTTCCTTATTTATGTTTTAAAAATATACTATGCGTACAAACATTTCATATGTAAACCATTTTAATTTACTACATAGAAAATTCCTAGGATATACTTGAAGGTTTCTAATATTATTTTGATAATAAGTATGTAGTATAGGGGGAGTCAGTAAGATTAAATTTCCAAACTACTGTGAACCAACTTAGTGTATTCTTAATATATCATAAGTAAATCCATTATATTGGGTTGATCATCACTATTTTATATCTATGTTATTGCGGATTCAACTCAACCAATAATTTTCTAAACTAATATAGTTTTATATACCCAAATATTTAACTTTGAAACCAAATCCATTCCCTATGTAGATGAAATATTTAATTATGTAATTTTTTAAATAGAATAGGGGAGTGATTTTTCCTAATAATGCATATTCATCATGTATGCTGCTTTCATTTATAAATGATATTTACTTTTAATATTACTATTGATAAACCATTGGTTCTAGTTGATGAATCATTCTTATTAAAGGAAATATTCAATAGTCTCACACTAAATAATTCTTATTTTATGTGGAGTAACAATATTTGTGGGTTGTGATATATTGGACATTGAATTTATAGTGGTCCATTTCCAAATCATTTAATCACATACATTATGTAGTTATTTCATGTCATATCAGTAAATATGTATGTGTATAGTCATTGAATTTAATCTATTCCAATAAACCATGTAAAATATATGTTTCATCACATTTATATTAATAATATTTTTTTATTGTTGGATATAGAATTATTGGTTTTATATGTTTTTTCCAACTCGAGAATAATATGTTTTCAATAGTAATAAATTTATTATCAAATTCCACTTCATATTAAGATGTATTTTGGATGGTATTCTTGATAATTTATCCATTCCCAATATAATATTTATGTTTTGTAATTTTATTATATTATGAGTCTTGGTCTGCTTAAATTTATAATTATTTAATTACTTCATATAATTATCATAAAATTCATAATAAGATTTGAATGAGTGGCATTATATATTATTTAGTTTTTTCAACCAAGACTATGTGTTTCTATTTAGTTATATATTTAGTAATAATGTTTTATTATTATCATACACATTATGTGGTATGATTTTATTATGATTATGGTCTCTTTTATGTAATGATCTATTGAAAATAAAACATTATGTATGCATTTCTATTGTCCTATAATATTTGACTCTATTCTAGAAAATAAGTGGTTAGCCACCAATATCACCATATTTTATGTTGATATTATCTTATATGTGTATGATTTTTACATTACATGAATTTTTTTTATATAAATAGAATTTTTGTAGAGTGTTTATTGTAGTATTCATGCGTTTTTCTATAAACGGTACTATAACGTGTTGTGTTATTCATCAATATAGACCTTCTTGTTCCATTTCAATGGCCTATAGGCCTCCTGAGGATTTATCCTCCATAAATATATATATTTTTCTCTATTATATTATAAAAGGATATAAATTTCATCTTAAAACTTATAATAATGTCTCAATGGTGTACTAAAGAATATGAAGTGGTGTGTGTTCTATCCTGATTGGTCCATATGGTGAGTGTTTTTCTATGTGTGTTTTTTAATATATCCAACCAATGATTAAAAAAGGTAAAATATATAACTTTAAATCATTAAAAAATCATACTAATAGTTATTTAATCATATGATCTGATATTCAAAAGATGCACGTTAAAATGATTTTACTAAAAAACCACATTAAAATAAAAACTATATGATTTATTTGAGAGTTTGAATATTCCAAGATATGTATTATTCTATTACTGTAACCCTAATAGTTATGAATACATGACTTGTCTTATTTATATCATGGAGGATATTGTTAAACATTAATGATAAATAACTATACCTCAACTTGTGCTTTGGGTTTCACTTTGTTGGCTAACTGAAAAAGTAACGTAACCTGATAAATAGAGTAAAGGAAAATTAACATAGTGAATTTGGAGAAAGGGTAATCCACCTAATTATGCAATATTCATATTTTTTATTATTTACCAGATTATATAACTAAATAAATATGTTTTAGTAGGAGTACTAAATTATATTTAGAGTTTTGTAAAATATGGATCTCATTTCAATAACAGATATGATATATTGGGTTATAATTTTAGATGGAATCTGTTAAATAAATAACAAAATAAATTAATAAAACAATCATAATAACCATATATATATTTATTATGGTAAATAATGACTTGAACTCGAACAATATGTAAGATATTTTTATAGTTTTGATTTATAGTTTTATAAATTGTTTTCTAAGGTAGAGAAGTATTCTCTAAGAGAAGCATGTTGAGCCTAACGATCATAATGTTATAGAGACCAATTCCTCTCATTTAAACAAATGAATATTATATATCGATTGTGTATAAGAAATTTATGGACGTGGAAAGCTTGGGAATAAAATATAATTAATTAAAGGAGAAGTAAATAAATGTTTTATAAAAATGGAAGGATTTAGTACATTAGATATAATAATATATGATCTATGCATACCTCTTGTATTAATTATATAATTATAAAATTTATACCATGTTTTTTCCATCAATTTAAATTCAATTTTTATATCATATTGGGATAATAATGAATTTAAATTCATAAATAAGAATTCGATTTATTCTATTTTCTTGAATGATATTTTTTTACTTCACTTTATATATATTGAATGAATTATATATTATTCATATAGAAAATTGAATATATAAATTTAATTATAATAATGTCAAGGTGGTTGATTATAACCCCACTTATTGTTGGAATTTATTTCCTTGCGTAAATAAATGAGAAATAAATTTTAAAATTTTATAGAGAGGGTAGTTGAAATAATTGAGCACATAATTTTTCAAATAGAACATAATCATTTCAATTAAAATGATGTCCAAATATCATTTTTATTGAAAAACCCATATATGGTTAATGTAATATAAGATCTAATATATTTTGACATATGTATTCCAATGAGTACACAAGAATGTCATGGATATTGGTATAATAAAACCTAAAATTATGAATTCAGTATTTATTATAATGTGTTTCGTATGATACATTTGTTTTAAAACATTAAAATAATCTAATGAATTACTAAAAATATTATAAAAAAACTGGTCAAATATATTTAAATAAATTTATTTTATTAACGTATTTTATTATTGTTATAGAAATTACTATTTCATTATGAGATTTCAAAATATTCTCCCAATTCAATGTACCCATAATTCCATAAAATAATAGTGTTTCTTATGGGAGGAACTATGCATTTTGGATATGTTTTAATAACTCATGATCAAGTTGGAGAATCTTAAATTATTATGGGGATATTCTCTAAAATAAGTAATATTTTTACTAAACTACATTCCATATAAGGTAGTGATAAAGGTTTCATAATAGAAATAGATATAGGGGCATAACTATTATTTCAAATGTAAAAATTTGTGGTTGTGAAGCACATTTATGTCGTAATATTATATATAATATTTTCCAGAATTATTTTTATTAATGTTTTTTGTTTTTATTAGATCATAATTATGTATTATTTTTTTCATCTGTTATATTAAAATATATTTCATATTGCTATAATGTTTTCCTAGAGAAGGATCTCATTAATTTATGGATTAGAAGTATTTAAACTAAATATCATGATATTCAAGAATAAATTTTATTTAATAACTCTATTGATGTAAATTCATTTGATTTTATTATAGGTTTTGGAAACAGAACTAATTCATGTTACATAAGAAACATTATGGTTTTTTACATTTCATTAGTATCCTTAGGGATATGGATTTATCATGTATAACGATGATGAAATAATGTTTATTAAATATTGACATATGTACTTCCATGTTTCCATTATGAGTTTTGATTCAATGAAATATATGATAATATATACTTATAATAAAAAAATGAATCATTACTGATGCATCCAATCTTGTGAGATCCATCATGATCAAATTGATTTTCTCAATGAAACATAACTACGAGTGTCTTCCAATGAAAAAAAATTATGGCAAATAATTGTAAATAAATCCATGGTATTGACTTTGATGATACATTTTGTTGGTAATGTTGATAAAATCCATTTGGGTGACTAGTTAAATAAAAAATCATTGTGATTTTTAGATATATCAAATAGATGAAAAAATTAATTTTCTTGATGGGAATTTAGTCAAGTGAATGAATCCTAAAAAAAATTCAGTATCCAAAATATTATTATGATATATTTGTGTTGAAATAATTCACTTATAGAACATAATCTTTAGCTAGGTTAGTGAGGACTCAACAAGTGCATCCAAGAGACCCAAGATCAAATCATGGTGGTGACATATCTTCAGGTAATGTTGTATTTCTATATAAGTAACTATTGTAGGGAATGTAGCTGGAACTGTAGTAGGTAATGTTTGGTACTATAGTAGCTGGGAAAATTCATACATCTGGGCCTTTGGGCCACTAGATTGGTCCTCAAGTCTGGAAAGGCTTTCCGACCACCCAAGGCATTCAGGACAATTTTCTCTCAAGACCTTTGGCCAACCTCAAGTCAATTAGGCCACCCCAAGTCCTTCTGGACACATGAATATGAAAATATACCATTTATACCACATGGTAAAAGTCTTGAGATAAGGATTTAGAGAAGGTGCATTCACAAGAGCAGAACTACCAGAATTAGAAGAATGAGAGGGTATGTCATTTCCATCGGTACACGGCCCATGAAGCTCTGCATAAGACATCTAGGCGACTAGCCTGGGGACGGTGGAGTGCTGATATCATAATAGGTGTTGAAGATGAGCATTTACATGTTTTTTTACTTGGTTATTTCTTCAAAGACCAATGTGTCATGTAATTATCTCTAATCCTTCGGCCCTTTTATGGGTCCTACCTCACCCCTTGAAAGGTGTATTATCAAAAATATAAAAATTATGGAAAAAATACATTTATAGATTAATGAAATATTTCCCAATGTCATAACATTTTTTTATACTGAAATAAAAGAGTTTGGTTTCATAATATAATTAAATGGGTCTTGTGTATACTAGTAGGTTATTACAATAACTGTTAAATTTTGTGTATTATATATGGATATCATACTACTCATTCAAAATGATGTCCCCAAATTAGTTTCTACAAACGTATATTATGGAAAATCATTCTAAATGAAAAACATGGACAAAGAAGCCAATATAGTCTGTATAATATTTTAAAGAAATAATTAAATTATTTTGCATGATTTGAGTCATAAAACTTACATTATTCATCTGAAAAATATTTTTACCATTATAAAATCTATGAATTAAAAATTTTTATTTTTAAATAGTATATTTCATTCAAAATCTCAATTTCATATTAAATTTGAAATAAATTAAACACATGAATAAAATTTGATATATTTTTTATAATTTTATCCTTTATATAATCCATGTTGTTAACTCTACCCGATGCCTATTACTCATTTATAATAAAAACTATATACTGATACAATCCTAGTGAGATTCATTTGATTGTAGTGGAAAAAATCCTTACATACTATATATGATTTAAAAATATTTTATTTTTTTTTAGAGGGGAGGAAGTATTCATTATAAAATAAATCACTAATTTTTATCTTCAAAATTATACGAATGGATCAAGATAATAATAAAGAATTTTATTTCTCATCAATTTTTAAGATATTAGTTATAGTAGTTCCAGAAAACCCAGCATAAATGTCTCATAAAATTAGATTTAGTACATCATGGTATCAGATTCTATGAAATAATATCATTTAATTTATAATTTCATCTCCGAAGAAAGGGTAGATAACAACATATCTATAATAAATGATGACCATTTGAAAAATTGGATAAATTAATCTATTCCAGGAACCCTAGTATAACTTAATAACTAACCACATCCTCCAGAAATACCTTCACAAATATGGAATCCTTAAGTGGTTTTATATAAAAAATTATTATGTAGTTACTAAGTATAATGTTGTGGGTCAATTGAAAAATATATTAATAAAGTATAATAATGAGGGAAATGTAATGTACTATATATTATTTACATTTGAGACTATATAAAATGATTATTTTTATATAAATGTATAATATTTTTATAATAAGATACTTTTTAATTTTCATTCATTCATGTGTGTCAAATATTTTATATAAATATTAAAATCATCAAAGAAACAGAAATTATTACTTTTTGTAATACCCAATAGATTAGCATCATAATTCATTATTGATTGTAATGATATGTTAATATTATCATGATTAGAGTCTCATTTCAGATATAAAGTTTACCCATGAGAATATAAGAAGTGTCTTCTTATCATAATAACATAATAAATTATATGAAATATGATTGCATATGTATGATAATTATTATACATAGGGTTGTATACATTACTTTAATCTCCATTACATGTGGTTAAAATTTTATCTTATATGTCAACCACAATACTTTGATATGTTTCATGTGCCATCCTTAAGGTTGAGCTATTTAGGGGTAGTTATTTATTTTTTTCATAATTTTTAGGTTATTTGATAACTAGTATAGTTTTTGTGATCTTGTATGATAGATATGATAAATACACCCTCCATTTAGATAAAAAAAATATTTTCATGTCTATAATTTGTTTTTGTGACATTTTATATGCTCATGTTCATGGTTTAATGGCATGTGATGTATTTAATTAATATTCATAACATACTACATAGAATCAAGAATGTACGAATTAGCCAATATTAGATATAAATTTTCAATGTCATGTGGTTGAATTGATGTCTATGAAAAAATGATTTTAAAAGAAATAATATTATTTATATATATAAATAATATGGTAGATATTATTTTATGGACATTTGAGTTTTTTTGATTGATATCAGACCAAACAATTTTATAGCTGAGCGAAAATGATATTTATCAAATTATTTCACTTAAATTTAAAATATTAATTATATAATTTTATATTTATAATGATATAAAGGATCATATATTCCCATAGATAGGATTTAAAATAAGGAAACAATATTTATAATTAGTGTTTGGCCCATATTGAAAAATTATTTATGATAACAATATTGAATGGAGTTTGGAAGGATTAAAAATTATTGTGATGTTTTTAATATAGATTATATGGATTTAATCATAGTGTAATATTATTGAATATTCCCCAAATCATGAGACATATAAGGATTTATGGACTTTTCAGACAATGTTTTGAGGTGAAAAATATAAAATGATGTACTCAATTCACTCTCCATGTTAATCAATTTAAATTGGATAAATTCCATTTCTGCAATTTAATTAATAAAAAAATATCAATCACTTGATTAGTGATTGTAAAACATCATTTTATGATGAATTTATATTAAAAAAATATATTTATGATTTCAATGGTTTACTTATATAATTGAAATCTTGAACATTCTCATAGAGGAAACCAATGGGTCTCTTATGACTTATGAGATTACTATGAATTTTTTTCCAAAATGGAAACCATTGAGGACATGGAAATGAATCCCAATAGATTTAATGTGATATAAAAAATATCTCCCTCATGTGACACATAAATTTCTCACAAGTAAAATATGATGATAATGTGTTTCATAATTAAAAAATAATTTGGAGGAGTTATAAATATGGATCGATGTAGAGAATATGAAGTCAAGTTATTTAAATTTGAGAATATGGTTAAAATAAAACTAGATTATCCAATTTTAAATATAAATAATTAAAAATTACGAATTATAATAAGTTTTTCAAATCAATATCATACATTGAAATCAGATTTTCATTCTTATTCTAAATAAACTAATGACTAAAACAAATGTAACATGGATTAAATAGATGTAAATAATGAGTTAAATCACCTTATATATTCTTATTAATAACCATAACTAAATTACAATGATATTAAAATTCAAGAGATAAACCTAAGGGATCATTTAACTAATTTACAACAATTTTATGTTAACATAAAAAAAATTATATTCATGATAATTTTTAAAAGGATACAAACATCTGTCAAAAGAAGGATTTGATCTTGAAACTCAAAAATCAACCATATTTTGATGTATTTAATTATAGTAAAAATTATATTAGATAGTAGGTAGAGAATTTGACTCTAATTGAATAGTAATTAGGTGTTATTATGGGTTGTCAATGTCGAGGGACGAAATTCTGAATAATTGGATATACAAGTCAGACAAGTTCCTTAAAAATTACTAATATTATAAGTGGAACATATTAACAAATAAATACTTTGATATAAAACATAGATTAGAATTCATGAATAAAATTATAAAATTACATGATATGGTGGACCAAAAGGATTTCATTTAACATAAAAAGTTTTGATAAAATACCGCCACATAAAAAAGACATTGGTTACAAAATCAATTTTGGATAACATTACCTGAACCAAATAAATTTTTGTATTGTTTTTTTACTATCTTTAATATTTTCGTTAAATTAATTCAATAGTAAGTTCCAAGAAGGCACAAAATACATGGAAAATAGATTGTTGAGGTACGTGTTGTGAATAATTCAAATTCAACCAAATAAAAAAACATTATGGTATGTATGCCACATTTAGCTTTAACTCAAGGGGAAACATAATTGGTATATCTATCATTGGTTTTATTAATACTATTTATATAGAATAATTTTTATATGTTGATGGACATAAGGTTTATTTTATTAGTATTAAACAATTACGTTATAGTGTTTTTAGATATTCCTTTGATAATGGAATTTGAAATGTGTTTGATTCTATTGGAAACCTATTATTTTTTCATCAGACATTTCAAATTAATATGCTAAAAATATAAAATATGTTACACGAAAATATGTAAAATTATTTGAGTTTAAAATTTAATGTGTCCTGAAAATTTAATTTAAAAGCTTTTAATTTTATTGTACACAGACATTTTTAACTCATTAAGGAGAAATTTCTATGTGAATTTCCAAAATTTTGTTTCTAAAAGGGAATTATATGGGAGTCCATCCAATATAGTAGAAAAATTATTTAAATACTAAAATTATGTTTCCCTTAAAAATTTTAATTATTTAGTTTGTTACTTTTTACAGTGTATATTCCACATTTCTATCATAAGAGGAAAATATTACACATTAATAATGGGTGATGATTATACATGAAATATATATTTTTATTTATAGGAACATAAAAAAAGATAATAATGATTTATAAAATTCTAATGGAATTAAAAATATTATATGTTTTATAAGTTTAAATATATTTATTGTTTTAATTTGGGTGATTTTGAAATAAAATATATGAACATCATATTTCACAAGGTTATAATAAAATTGTATATACATTAATAACCCACCAATAAAATTAATTTAATAAAATAAGAATTTATACGCTATAAAATATTGAAAGATATATCCTGAAGGAAGAATATTACTTTAAATAATTATTTTTTGAATATATAAAATATTTTATAAAATATTCTTATTATATCCTTCTAATACCATTTCTTAATATCAACTCCTTTGAACATTATATATATAATAATCAAATAATTTTTTTATTTGATGTGGGTTGGATGTAATATAAAAATTATAAATGATAAATAATAAATAAAAATATTTGATACAAGATTATATGAAGGTATTTTCTATTTTTCCCTACCTCATGTAAAGCCTAAAAATTCAAAAAAATATTACTAAAAAGCTATTTGAATAAATTCATGTTTAATTTGAAGAATATTTTACAAAGCCTTTACCAGAAATTAGTGATGTCGAGGAAAACTAATAAAATTTAAACATTAGTGTTATAATTCCTTTAAAATAATTTTAGGTTGATAATGAAGCTCACTCTTGTCTATTTCAAAAGGAATGGGTTAAATCCTATGACCATCCATTAAATAATGTTAACGATTTTTTAAATGATGAAATATGAACTAGAAAATCACTCAAAATTTTGTTGATAATAGAGTTTATATATCACAACTGGAGCATATAAATATTTATAATTCAACTATTGAATATAATTGAGTAGGATTGAATCAACAATAAAAAAATAAATAGAAATTATATTTGAACACTTATTAAAATATAAAATTATCCTACCATTATTGGTAGTAATTATAAATTTAGAAATAAGTGTGATGAGATAGAATACACATTAATAGATAAATTAATTCATAAAAAAAGGTTATTATAAATAATAATTGGTAATTTTAAAACATTTAACCATGTGTCAAGGAGATAAAGTATTATAATTTTGTTTGAATTCACCTTTCACATTATCTTTTTGATTTATTAAATCTATTTTATGTTTTTTTAGTTAAATTTATTATCTTTAAAAAAATATGAATAAAAAATTCAGGGTTTTAATCATTCAAAATTTTTAAATCACCTATTTATGATAGAAATGATATATATGGATTAAAATAATCCTCCTAGTTTGGTCTGAGTGGTTAATTATATACCACTTGGATAATGAATTCAAAATAGGAAAATCATATCGTCTCTTTCATTCAATAAATGAAAATAAAAGTACTTACTAGTTATCTAAAATTGGGTAATTGATTAAATATTATGTTCACCAATAGAATACAAATGTTTTGAATTTTAAAACGTAATAATAAATTAAATTTTAATTAGTTTTATGTCTGTGTTAATTTTTTTCATGGTTTTTAAATCAATAAATAAGAATATGAAAATTTTAAAATAAAATTAAATTACCCTTCTAAACATAAAATGTTTTAGTATGTATATCATTATTGTAATTAATACAACTTATGAGTACTTCATGCATGAAAACATATTCTGGATCTAGAAAAATAATGAACAATATGATTCATTGAGGTTCGATTTGGTTATGTAATTACTTTAATGTTACGTAACTAGAAATTGGGTAAAAATGTATATCTTTATACTCATTTTTAAAATAATTAAAATTAAAATAAATTTAGGGCTCTTAAAATTACATTGAAGTATATTAATTCCATTTAAAAATTGACTTATTCTGTCCAAAATAAACTTATTTTGACTAAACATGTTTTCATATTTGACTTTATATGATTACAACTAGGTATGAGGAGTACTCATAAGAAATTCCATATGGTTTAAAAATTAGAAGTCTCTTGAAGTTGTAATATGAAAAAAAAAATAATTTATACTACTCAATTGAAATAATAATCCATTAGTATTTATTATGATCAAATTATTTGGATTATGAAAGCACTCATGGAATGTGTTCTTTATTATGATAACCTTCCCATCATGCATGGAAGCTCTATCGTAATAAGAATCACTAAAAATCAATTCCTCACTCTCTCACTAACCACATCCAACATATGTATCACTTTTTGATAGATCACATTCAAAAATGACATATATTACTGGAGTGTATATGCACATATCACTAACTGTATTATATTTTTTTCATGCCTCTCAACTATGTGAATTTTTATTTCATTAATTGGAACTAAGACTATTTACAATGTTACAATCATATATATCACATGGAAATATATATTATTTGACAAAATTGATCTATTTATAAACATATTGTTTGAAATTCATGAATGGTCCATAAATGTTCTATGATATTAATTATATATAATACATATTTTATACTAATTTACAATCATTACCATATATAATTTATTTTTTTCTTTGAATATTTTATTTTATATCTATTATTAAAGTTTAATATAAAATATTATTGAACTGTTACATTCTTGATTTATCAGCATTTTATATTTTTTTATTTTCTGAAATATTATGATTATATTATGATATTTTTAAAGAGGTTTAACCCCATAATTAATATTATTTCAATTAAATAAATTTTTTAATTCAATTTAAACATCATAATATAAGAAAACATCAGGTATATGGACATCATTGTTCTATTGAAGAAGGAATTGGTTATTTTCTCTTTTACATTACTTTTGGTTGGAAACAATAGACATCTTCTGGGAATCTCAATGAATAATTAATTGAGTTTTCTACTATTTAGTACCCTCACATTTCCTTATTTTTTAAATATCAGAAAAATTTATGTTCTTATTCATTCATTTAACCTTATATCGAGAAGACTCTTATGGGGTAAGAAATTATTTTTTTATTAGGATGTCATGAACTAACCAAGTTAAACCAAATGTATAAGACGTGTTCCTTTCCTGACATGGCTTGAATTGAATTTCCCAGTCTCCATAGACTGGTGAAAAGGTACTGGGCATCATGAACTAACATTGGGAACAATTTTTAATCAAATTAAATTTACCTATATGACATAAATAAATATATATTTATATGTCAGAAAAGTGTACAATCGAAAAGTGGATACAGTTGGTAAATTCAGGTGAAAAATAAACAAACCAAACCATGGTACGGAGGAATATTAGAAACGGTTTCCACATGACATGTATTTACCACCATAATCCTTAAATAATGTAATCTAAAATCCCACTAACACCCTATAGAATATTTATTTTACCTACATTAAATAAATCAAGATAAACATACACCAAAATATGTAATAATGGTGTGATAAAAAAAGTTTCATTGATTCCAACAATGTTTTTCAGAAGTATCAATTATAATATAAACCAATTATACACATGTAAATAAATAAAATTTATGATATGAAATTTAACATAATTTATTATAAAACCGTTAATACTATCATTTTCAAAACCTATAAAATAATTATAATAAATTTATTATCTAATAATTTGTTTTATAATTTCAAATTTAGATTTTAAAGACAAATGATAAGGTAATCTATCCAAGGAAGTAACATTAATTTTTGTTTACTTAGTATATTTTAGTAGTTTTATTGATTGATAAGACATCAGGTGAGAACATTAAACCTGAAAAAACAAGATGGGTATTGTTCACTATTGAGAGTAGATCCCTGCCACACATATTTCCACATAGTGGGTAATATTTCATCCCCAATCTTCGATTCAAGCCTCAATATTGGTCACTGTAGGGATGAATATTTTTTAAATTTACAATCATTCAATGTTAATTTCATACATTGCTAGTATCAAATACTCTTTAAATAAATAAATAAATCTTTAAAACCATTTTCATTTACTATATCAAAGGGGAAATACATTTCAAAAACCTTACCAAAAAAGCTATATACCATCCAAATATTGTTCATTACTTTAAGTAAATTTTGATAAAAATCAACTATTAAGAAATAAAGGATTTTAGATTACATATTTTTTATCTCAAGGAACAAGAAATTAAACAAGGGGAATAAATACACTATTCATTGATATAATGCACAAAGAGGGAAGATGATGATCTCTAGATTTTAAATTCCCATTTAAAAACAGTTCCAATGAATTGACATGGATCTCATTGTACACAATAGAAAGAAACTGGAGGAATATGAATAAGAAGTTTTTTTAGTATAAATTAAATTTCAACCCTCCAAAATAGGATCATTGATTTGATTATCACTTAAATCCTCCAAGGATTCTAGTTGATAGAGAAAAATTAGTCCTATTAGATAACCTTGGGTTTTACATGGTCATGTAGGTCAAGCAATGAAGAAGATGATATAAAATGGAGTTCATGAGGAATAAATACAATTTTACCTTACATATAATGGATAGAATAACACCACATACTAGTTGGTAGATATCTTTTTGTTAGTTGATCAGAAAACAAAAAGCTGACAATGTCTATCCAGTATGTCGCTAGTTTCAATAATTATCCATGCATTCTTCTTCTTCAATTGGATGGATGGTTTCTAGTCACTAGCCATAAGTTAATACACTTTAAGACTATGTTAGCATAGTCTATTCCATCCGATAGGCTATAAATTTCACCATATAGATACTAAAACACCTACATAATATCTATCAACATGTTTACTTCCACACATAAACAATCCCATTGTCCACTCCTCTGACCCTCTTAATAATATAGAATTTTTAAAAAAATGATATTTATAAACACAGAATGGAAAAAAATCATATTGTAGTACCTAACAGAAATATGGAATGTATAAATTATCTCCATTATATTAATTTTACCACCATAATTATATTTTCATGAAGTTATATCAACAAATAAATGACTTCATTACTAATTAATCATTTAATTAATCACCCATGACTCATGGGTATCTGATCCATACTACTAAAAAACTCAAACCAAAAGAATAAAATTACCTTATATATACTTTTCTTTATAATAAATTATTGGAAATGATTACTCATCCACATATATATCTGGTTCTATGTTGAGGTGTTCCCAATTCATAACATGAAACTGGTCCAACGAGTACATATTGAGTTACGACACATGGAAGACATTGTGTATTGAATACAATATAGGTGGTAAATTCAATATATAAACAGCCCATTTAGGCTATTAAATTAATCTAAATAGTCTCACATATATTTGCTTTATCGTCCCATTATTTTTTATTCATTGATGACCTAATGAAGGAAAGACCATTAATAACACCTGGTCACTGACCAATAACAACAATGTATAATAATGGCATTCAACAAATTATTTTTTACCAACTATGATTCATCACCAAATACTGATGAATCATCTTTTTATTTTTAAATTGTTCCTGAAACAATCCCAATATTATAAAATTAACATCACCAATATTATACAAACAAAGATGTGAGTTCGATTATTATCTATATAAACATTCTGAAGGTCACATATTGATTGATGATTGGTAAATATTATTATTAGTAAACACAACCTTCCCTAATGGGACATCCCAAGAACCAATAAACTCGAACACATAAGAAAAATGAATATATTCTAGAATTTTAATAGTAAATTTTCTATCCCAATATTTCCTAGGATAATTTTTTTTATCAAAAATACATAATTCCCTATAGCTTTCTATTGGATATTACAAAACCAAGAGATAAAATAATGATATAATTATAAAAAAATGGATAATGGATTCCCATGAACCCTTATCATATCATTCACATAAAATTTCCTAATGTATTCTACTATAGTGGGGTCATGAGTCAGTATGAAATTAATAGACTTGGTCAAATGATCAATCACCAAAAAATAGTGTTCTTACTAAGGGGAGTCTGAGATCAAGAAATAATAAAATTCATTAATATCACATTCCATTTTTATATTAGAATGCGTAGAGGCTGAAATAAATCAGAAGGTATTTATGTTCTCAACCTTATTCTATTTGAAAGTGTAGAATCATGAAATGGATTTGGATACGTTTTATTCCATAAAAAGACACCAGAACAAATACATCATCTCATAAAATATATGTGTAGTATCATGGTATAAACCCCCAAAAATAATTACAATAACCATTCAGCACTGACATTATCAGTGTTTAAGTAATGATATATTGGTTCCTAATTCAAATGATACTTTATCAGGAGAGAAGTATTTTGGTGATGGTATCCCCAACATATAATAAATATTTGATATTTTAAAACATGTTATGTTATTTTTTTTTCTTTTAGATTCATCTTCGTTGTAGAGGATATCAAATTAACACTTTCTATAACATTTACATAATCTTATTTCATGACTCTCATGTTTATATGAGAAAAGAGTCCTATTAATCTTCATTCATCATTTTCATCCTTCCCAACCAAATAATGAAACATCATAATATGAACTTCATATTCCAAATTACCATCTTACAAAGGATAAATAATTTCAAAATAGAATGACATCAAGTATTCCACCTGTCATATCTAAAAAAATTCAAATATTTTTGATAAAATAAATACCCTAAAAAATTATGTCCATAGTAAATAAAAATATTCTTCCTAAACATATACTGACACCAACTCTCATGGTTGTGAAGGACTGTTGTGAGTTCTAAATAATGAGTGGGATACTTCCTTTTATGTTGTCAAAGATTATGTGTTCCATAATCTACCAAACGATCTGCTCGCAGATGAACATAACCTCAACATACACATAAAGAATAAGAATAAATTAAATATACAAATCAAGACTCTAGTGGAGTGACATTAAATTCTAATTTCAGTAATTTATTTCGATCATTTAATGATTATTAGAAGATTTAATCCCAGAATAAAATCACCCCATTTAGATTGAGTGTGAAAAATGTTATTAATGTTTTGATTAATCCTTCTGAAACCATCGACAATATACTTTGAAACCCTCAATTATACAAATATTGAATTTATTTCATAGTTCATCCAACGAAAATATAGTCCTATCCTTTTAATGATAATCATATATACCATATTATGAGATCATGTATCCTATGAACATAATATCATATAAGTAGGATTTTTAATATGATAATATTTTTGTAATGGAAATCATACCTTTGGATCCCCCAACCATGTCTAAAGTGATGTGCATCATCTTCATCAATAATTGAGAAAATTTGAATGACATCCCAAAAAACCAAGAAAAATGATTCATTATAGTGGTGTAAAATAGTATTAATCTACATTATAATGACTAATGGAATCTTACTTAGGTCAAATGTAATCATGAGGTACGTCAAATGAAATAAATTTCTCTTGATGGTTTTCTTATGAATATCTGACTCCTTGATCTTTATCTAGTTATAACTAAATTGATTATGAGTATTTTAAAACAACTATTAACTTTTTGTTAATAAAACAAAGAATAAATGATGGAACATATATATTTATTCATGATCATTACTCAGTTGAGTGTATTACAATCAATGAATAATTGGTGAGTTATACGAGCCTTCTTGGAAAAGAGCATATGATCTACCAAGGGTGATTCACCCATGCATTTAAATCTCATTGAACTCAAATAAACCTTATAAATTTTTATCACTTTCAACTAATAAAGAGCTATATGGAAAGGTAAAATAAATATTAGATGAGTTCCCATCACTAATTAAATCAAGTACACTACTACTCTCTTCAGAGGTAAACAAGAAATGTTTTATAGAAACCATATATAATGTTAATTGACTGTAAGATGAATCTCACCACATAATTATCATTGTCCAATTTTGGATATAATAAAATAAATCAACATACCATGATATTGAATTAGAGGATCCAAACATATTTATGTTTTGTACCTTTCTACTAAATAAACATGGGAGTTACAATTGGGGAACTAAATTAAACTTGATGACGATAACAATGAATTCTGTATTTTTGATATGTCAGAAAATCCATCCTAATACTAATATTGATGATGTTAATGATGAGAACCAAAAAATATAAAAAATATCAATATTTCACTAAAAAAATATATAAAGGTACATTAGAAACTCTTATCCTCATTCTTTACTAGTGGTTCCACAAACACCATAACAGTTTGATTGAGTGGCATCCAAAATTTTAAAATATTTATAACTTGTGTCTACTTGAAGGAGGTAGAGGAACATTAATTAATTAATTTATCTTCTATGAATAGTGTATGAGAAATGGTACCTCTCAATGTTGTATGACCCACATCAAAATCCATTGGAGAGTCATACAATATTTGTAACCACATCTTTTAATAAGAATGAGTATGGAAACTAATTATCCAAGAATAATCTGACTACATTGTGGATACTCTAGGTGATGATAAGCATGTACTCAAGCGAGGGTAAGAATGATCCTGAAAAACCAATATAAATGAACATTATGTCGACATGTGTTGTATATTTGGGGATGTACATGTAATAATAACTTTACATACACTATCTGGAATCATTGGTAAACAAATTAGACAATTAACCATTGACAATGGTGCAGAAAAGGGATTCTGTGAAACACCACAATAATTCACTTTGTGATACTCCCTATGCTTCCTATTTCCCTAATAAGAACAAATATTTCTACCACAGAAGTATGAATAACTCTGATACTCGCAAAATTTACATCCATTTTAATATGTACAATTATTTCTCTATCCACCACCTCATCATTTGTTGAAATTATTATCATGAAGACTTGTAATTAGGTATTAGTTCAAATTCCCATATAAATAGTCTAATCCCTTATATTCTCATATCACACTTCCATTATTTAAAATATATTAATATTGATGAATTAATTATCATATTATATCAAAATAATATTCCCTTTATCAAGATTGAGGATCTACATATATTTCATTAAGGTCATATGCTCCTGGTATAATTTCATGGTTAAGATCCTATTGATGCATTTAAACTACAAGACTTCATACTTTTGAAAAATTACAAAATCCAACAAACTTCTACTCATGTATTTAAGCCTAAAGACATCACACCTATCATTGAAAGAATCTTGGATCTTTAAGAATTCATATAGTGTTTCTATCGCTCATACAAATACTTTAACATAATTAGGATAATACATCTCTTGGAAATAGGGAGTTCTTGATGATAAAACTCTTGGGATCAAATAAAATCATGGTACCTTCACAGTTACTCCACCCTAGATTGGTCAGGGTTTGCTTTTGATGATTATTTCATAGCTTGAAAATTTCACACCAATTCATTGATGAGAATCATATCAAATAGATGGGTTTCTTTCTAATGTTCATTAGTAGAACCATCCTAATGATTCAGTAGATGTCTCTGTGTTTGAAAGGTACTACACATCATCTTCGAAATAGACACAAGAAAATAGAACCCAATAAAAAATTCCAATATAAAATAAAAAAATTAAAATAGAATACCAAATAAAAATGTAAAAATAAATATTGGTATTCAATGACTATGAGTCCCAAAATACACATTTCTAAACCACACATGGTACCATAAGGATCATCACGATGAGAGATGTTTAGGAACCTAACAACAACCTACCCCTTGATTATCATCATTCATTTATCCTATATACAAAAACATCCAAAATGAATAAGAAAAAATTGATCCAACCTTTTATGGGAAATTCTTAATGAACCAAACTTGATCACCCAACAATTTGAAACCTCATCCAACCATGAAACCGTCTAATGGGAATTCACGATCCCTGTGAGCTAAAAAAAGTTCTTAAGCAACAAGAATATCCTTTTTGAATTATTTATCATAAAAATAACATAATCCATGATGATATAAATAAAGATAATTTTTATATTCTAACAATAGTCAACTTTGGAAATGTATAAATAATGTGGAAAATATTGGTTCAAACATAAAAAATCCATACCTAGGTACATAAGAATAGTAAAAACACATATCGACATGACTTAATGTCACTAAAAGAATACCACTCCCTACTAACGGAAAATCTAATTTCCAATCTGCAATTCTGTTCTTTTACCTACATTAGATAATAAAATATATAAATACTCTAAATTTTGTATAATTGGAGTGTTAAAACAATCCTAGTATGTTTATTGTATGCGTTTTAGATGAGAAAATTATAATATAAACCAAATAAATGTTTTAAAATAAAGAAATAGGGATTATATAATTATTTATCGAGTTTAGAATAAAAAATTGAAAAAAACCATATTCACAATTTTTAAAACATTTAAAATATACTTGATTTCATTGAATTTACATAATAATTTCAATGTATATCAACATGTAATACTAAATCATGGGGTAATAAGAATTCATGGGTTATTGACGATCATTGTATAATTTTTTAGGACACCTTGAGAAAACATTTCTCAAAAATAACAATACTAGAGGGAAAGACTACACTCTTGAGAGTGGCTATCTACCAAAAATTATGCCACCTATTTCAACCATTACTCTAGAACAAAAGTCATTGGTGTAAGATTTCATCCTATTTGATGGATTCCAAACTAAAAAATGATCATAGATTGGCATACCATTTTTCACAATTAAAATAATAAAAAAAATTTCTTATATTTGTGATATAGCAACATTTATAACTACATAAAACATGATTTAAGACCATATCCATTCATCACACCAAAAGGGAAAACAAATTTCTTAAAAATAACCATAACCATCATATTTCTTTATAACATTATTCATGAATCAAAAAAAATTAATAATCCAATTTCAAGTAGAAGTCATACATGGTTTGTAGAACAAATAATTTTTTCGAAACCACATACCTTAAAAATCATGGAAGTTAACTATCGAAATAAAACCAAAATATCTAAAGAGAATTATTGAAGAAGAAAGAATAAGGGAAATAAAATAACAATTCCCCAGGAGAAAACTGATATCTAATGAATTCCCATGGTTTTTAGGTTCAATATATTGTATGAAACAATTAGAATTCAAGGATTAAGAGGATCTAAAAACAAATGCAGGTTAGAATCACTGATGGATGGTAAATGATTTAACAGACAATACAATCCACTACATTTTTATGTTTGAAAATACAAATTCCTAAATTTATATCCAATAGGTTCAAATATTTAAATTTTTGGTCTTGTGAGGAGGAAGAATAAATAAAACAGTGTCCTCGGGGAAAAATATTATTTTTCTATTATGTTTTTCCACTACAATGACATAACTAGCTTGTTGATGGACAACTTTTAGCTGGTATCTGGTGGCCAACCTATTGTCCTATAGTTTTCTGAATTATTTAAACATGCTTCCACTTCCAATGACTGGTCATTAACTCGTAACTAGTGAGTGATTGGACCTTATGTAGCATGGGTTATCCCATTATAGTCTACTGATTATCTAGTTATTCTCAATAGGTGGATAATGGATATCCAGAATCATTTTATGTTATAGGATGGCTTCCGCACATAAAAAACATTGTTTAACCCTCTTAAAAACTAAAACCAACCAGAAACAACCTTGGATCAAAACAACTATACATAATCTGAACCAAGTATGTGGTAGTCCATAAAAAATGGCGATATGTGACACCAAAACCCCTATTATCTCATAATATCAAATTCAACTCTTCCCAACATCATTTTTATTTGATAAAAAATAATGGGACATTGAAAATCAATAAATAGAAAATGTAATTTTGGTGAATCATCCAAGAACCTATATATTACCTCTATAGATTTTATGTGGATGGAAAACTATTATAGTTGGCCAAATTATTAAATTTTCATGGTTGGAATGTTCTTCCCATATCCTCCAGTGTATCATTACCTTTCAAAAGTATAAAAATATTCATTAAAACTAAAAAATATAAATAATATTTTTTTATAAAGTCGATAATTTTATTAAAAAATCTATTCTTGATAATATAAATAATATGATAATATTTTTTATACTATCAACATTGATCATAAATAAATTAATTATTTTAATTTGTTTAATTTTTTAATAGACCTCATGAAGGATCTTATTTTAATTAATTATGGGGTATTCCAAATGAACCTTACATTAATTTTCCTTGTTTCCTTTAAGAACAATAAATGAATCACAAATCCACAGAAATAACAAATAATGATTTGTTACCGATATTATTGTCAATGAGAGAATCATCAAAATCTCTATTATATCATTATTTATTTGCATTGATTCTATAAATTATGTTGAAATATATGGCTCATACCTCATCACTCAATAAATTTATTTCCAAATTATTTATTTTATATATTTATTGATTCATTACACCACCACCCATCATATGTGATCCATCTTCATTCCTTTTCGATTACATATTAGAAAAATCTTAACAAGTTTTCATCTAAATATACCTTAATAAAATTTATATAGACATAACAAGGAAGAAAAAATAGAAAATATTTTTATCAAAATAATATTTTATTCCACAGAATCTTTTAATATAATATTTGTTTTATGATCAAAATAGAATGTTGGAAGGTTACTCCACTAGTCTCTATTTTCAAAGACCTTTAAAAAATATATATACCATTGTGGATGAATTTGTTTTTATTGAAACAGAGAATGCTGATGAAAATAAAGAAGAATAAATATATGGACAAGTTAGACCGTTCTAGGAGGAATCTAATGTAGTAGGTGATGATAAAGCAAATGGAGATAAATAATTGGTAAATGAAAGGATGTAGAAAAAATGAAACTATAAAATATTATTAAAACCATTAGAATAACCTATGTTTCCTTAATTCTGGGAAGCGACATGAAATCCTGGAAGAGGTTTTGACCAATTTTATCCACATTACAACTAGTGTTTCACTCTTTATAGGTATTCGGTTGAAGATAACATTTCTCTCTTATAAATATAAAATGATCTACACCATGATCTCTTGTAGTTTTTTTACTAAAGATGCCTGAGCGATTGTGAATTAGTTACAATGGGATATCTTATAGGGACACATCCATTCTACTCAAAGAACCCATATTTATTTAGTTGTTTCATTTTAATCATTTTTTATTTTTTTATTAAGCTGGTTTACTCTTCTTAATCATAATATTGGTTAAAAACCTCTTTTTTGTTAAATGACATATTCCTTTTTTATGTCATCATTTTTATTTTAACCATGCCTACTACATAATTATCCTAATGTATTTAATGTGTTTTAGGATTTTTAATAATCCTAAATTGGGAGAAAATGAAACATTGTTGGATGAAATCTTCAATCACCCTATTTTTTATTTTTATCTTAAATTGATTAATTCTCATTGGTACTGGAGATATCTACTGATTAGGTTTTGATAAATAATTATATTTATGTCAATAAAAATTATTAATATGGTTTTTTATAAACATTTTTTATTTTTCCTGGTTAGAAGAATTTTAAATTTTTTTAAGTATTTGATACCATAATCTCAATTTCATGAATATTGAATAATTAATAAATAAATTGTGATCGTTAAAATGGGATGGTTTGTTGTGCATATTACTTGTACAATTCATATTTTTAATGATAAATACTGGTATATTTTGCTACTGACATTTCCATTTATGTGTTTTTATATAAAAATAACATACAAATCTCATATTTTGTATATGTGGGACCAAAGATCAATAAATAAACCATCTAGATGTTAAATCAATACTAGTGTTTATCTGTCATCCCATAGGACCTATGGAGGAACCACATTGGAAGGAAAAATGAAAAAAGTGTTTCTATTACCAATACCTCCAGAACTATATTAGGATTTATAATAACATAACAAAAGTTTTAAATGTGATGTATTACCATGTTGATATAAAAAAAACAACTAGTGGAAGGAAAAACATACACTGGTAAATTCTTTTAAAAATTTAACCATACGGATTTTTTTTCCTCCAAAAGTAATATCCAATATTTTATAGATATATTCAATATCAAATATCTGAAGCAGACAAATATGGGAGTCTATAATTAGGCATCTGTCAATACAATACTTGTCTGGAATCTAATTTTTTATTTTTTTCACCATGATTTCATAATTTTGATTGTTATTGAACTATCTTATTCATATTATCAATCTTTAATTATACCTTTATTTTTTCCATTGTAATTAATTTCATTGAGATAAATTATTATGTATGGTCAAAATATATTTTTTTATTATTACCCTACTTATTTTACTATTTATTACTTTGGTTTCTACATCTGATTAAATGATTGAATTTGGTTTTATATTGTATATAATAAAAATATATATCTATTATTCATTTTGGGGTTATATGAATACCACTAGAGTGATAATATTAAATTAATCCTTGTGTAATTTCTGATAAGAGATATAGTAACTTGTGAAAATATAATTTTATATAAACACCTATAGAAACATATGTTCAATCATTAATTATATTTTATAATTCCGATTAATTCTTTTCTAGTCACATTTGGCCAAATTATAGTAAATATCCCCACATCATTCCTTTCATTAATAACAATATATGATCCTATAATAATCATAAAAGTGAAAGTATAAATACAATAAATTTATTATTATATATATATTTTCCTGATTCACTCCCACCTAGGATACACCATTTTTGGGGGACTTAGCAACACTTCCACAATTAAATTATTATTACATATAATAGTGGACCATTTTATTTTATTAACATGACCATATCTATCCATAAATTATTTATTCTATTCATATAGTTTCATAAATAAATGAAAATGGTATATCCATTTTTTTGGATATAATTATCTACTATGGAAAATTGTGATTCTCCATTAATTGATATCATTTATGCATAACACTTACATTTCAGTTATTTCTAGAATTATTGTAATTGATGAATTTATATTATCAATGTTAGAGAAATAAAAAATTTAATTAGATTCTTTTGAAAATGTAATTTATTATATATTGGGAGTAAACACGAATGCCACATATATAAATGTATTTTAATTAAAATAATCGTTGTAAATATAGTAAAAATATTTACTGTATGTTATAGTGATGATAGGTTTAAAAAATAAATTTTCACATCACAAGAAATCAATTTGGTGTATTACATTCCTTTGTGGGGAGAGAACATAGAGATTTATATACTATGATCACTGACACATACGTAGAGATAGAGGATTATATGTTTCATTGTTATATGTTTTTTTCAATATTATGACTAGATAAAATTATTTGATATGTATTTGATTTATAATTGTATATGTATAAGGAAATGCAATAGTGCATATATTTGAGGCCCTCAAATTTTTGAAAGATTTATTAAATAAAAAATATTTATTATCATTTTTTTAATGTTGTGACAATATGATGATTATTTTAAAGAAGATATAACAATACATATTATTAAATTAAGTATAAATATTAACAAAATGTATCCAATTTTTTTCGTTTTTAAATCATCGAAGAACATTATAAATTATATGGAATTATCTATTTAAAATGATTAATGACTTTATTGATTAATAATTATGGCTATTGAAGTTCTTGGGGGATAAAATTGACTCAATAATATTAATTAATAGTGTAAAAGAATAAAAATAATAAATTGATCAAGGGTATCCCTCACCAGCAACCTAGTGTGTTCTCATTGGAAACCTGGTATCCATGATGAAGAGAAACGCATGGAGGCTTTTTTGTGACTGGGTTCCTAGTAACATTCACAATAACCATGTGCCTCGCTAGATCACTGATTCACCTCAGTTGGTCTTTGGTGGAATGGAAATAGAATAAATTACCTTTGAATTTTTATGAGGCACTAAGTTGTTTTTATTGTGTTCCTTGAATTCTTTTGAATTTAATCGCAAAAATTTATTATTTTTTTAATGGATAATGATTGGGATTAAGTCATTTAATATGGGATATATTAGAATTAGAATCTAAAAAATCATAATTTATTTATAGTTCCTTATATGTTGTCTTTATGGATTATGATAAAACATCGATGAAGGTTATATGATGGGGGAGCTGTAAGATAGTTTATGAATTTTATAATTAAAATGTTTAAGATATTTAAATGGTTTGATGTTATCGAGAATAGTATTCATGAATATAGAGAAAGTAAGGGATTATGTGACTTAAAAGAGTGTGAAAAAAGAGTACAAGATTCTAGAATAAGGTCATTAGATTGATATGAATAATGTGATAAGAGAATATGAAGGGGAAGTTGTATCATTAAAATACTTGTGTTTAAGAAGAAATCATTGTAAATGAATTGAAGATCTTACTAGTGTGAAAATAATAAAATTATATTATCTGTAGAAAAGATTACACAAATAAATGTATTTAATATATAGAGTCTTATTATATTAATCATTTATATAATAGTGTAATAATTTAATAAGATTAAATTTTTGTATCAATAGAGGAATTTGAATAATATCATTATTTTTTATATTGAGATGATTAGAATATTATCTGAATTAATCTCATGTTGTTAGTGAAATGATTCACCATTGAAGATGTGTGAGGGAATGTATTACTATTAATAGGATTAACAATTTTTTGTCTATTAATGGTATATCATTGACATCATTGTAGATTGAATAAAATATTACCACAATATGGTTTAAGTAGAATAACGTAATTTTTAAAATTTCTATACTACAATAATTTTTTATAGTCGGATTAATATTAAGATACATATTTAATTATTATCTAGAGACACCAATTTTTTCTATTTGTGGGTGTTACCTTATATTCATAGGGTATTTTTAGTATACTGTTGGTTTCTAATTATTAGAAGTCTATCCATCAATGTAGTCATTAATTTTAAATGGGGAAAATTTTAAATATTTAAATTAATATAATGATTAGTTTTGGGTAAATAGTTCTAAATTATTTATGTGATATGAGTGACCAACAATTTTTATTAATGAAATAAATAATATAATATATTAATATGGCCATACTCTCTTATAAGTTTTGGAGTTTTATTTTTTTGAAATTATTAAAGAGTGTAAAAATGATGTTAAATGATATTCCCCTTCACTCTTAATGAACACATTTTGAGCCTTTATATAATTCTCCATCTATGTAATCTCATAAATAAATGACTTAATAGAGATATTACAACATGGTAAGAATTAGTTTCTAATAAAATATGAATAATGGAATTATGAAGTTGAGTAAATTAAATACCTATCATGAATACTATATTTATTAATGGGAAATTTTAATAAGGAATTTCTTAATTATTAATTTCTCTGGGGAATGGTTTGTTACCTTAATGAAAAATAGATCAAAATATTTGATGATGAAATTTAGAAAATGGTATATCTTTGAAGAGACAAAATAAATGATACTAGTATAATATAATTTTATAGGAAGAACCTTATAGTGTAAATCATGGGAGAATATGAAAAATGTGTTTAGACTAACTATATTTAAAATGATTATCTATATGTTATAGAATAATATTCATTGATGGAACTATGGGATAAACATAATTTTGAAAAATATTACATTAAGATGAAAATGGTTTGTCTAGAAAAAAATAATCTATAATGTAAAATGTTAAAAGATCTAATGGAGTCATATTTTAAGAGAGTCTGATTTAGAAAGGCTAATGAGGTTGTAAGGTTCTGTATGATTTTCCCTAGGGATCAAGTAGATTGAATTCTGAGGTTGAAAGAATACCTATACAAATTGAGATCATCAAATTCATGAGGTAATAATTAATTAACCTAAATAATTCTAATAGTGGATAATAATATGTTGGTGGTTTATGAGATTATAATCTACCTATCAAATATAAATATTATAATGAATAATTTGTATATTAAAATGATTTTTTACATGATGATAATTCCCTGGAATATAGTAATATATTTTTATAATGATGACGAATGATATGTCAAAATAAGTATAATATTTGATAATGGATTATCATGTAAAATGAACAATATATAATATAATTTATTCTAAAATTAAATAAAATATAGAGTTAAAATATAAAATGCTATAATTTTGGAATCAATGTACAACGAAATAATATTTGAAAATCATAAAAAGAAAATAATCATAAGGAATTATTATTTAATACACATGCGAATGTATAACAATATGAAAAAATATTTTGACACAATATTACATATACATTTTATTTACATAAGGAATTTTACAATCCACAGAGGCTGGGGGTAGATCGCTATAAAATATTTTATATTACCCCAATAATGAGATTTTAGAGACAATAAATAGTAATATATATCAAGGTTTGAAACTAAATCATATCCCTGAGTTAATAATGATAAATTTGTGTATAATAGGGACCAATAAGAAACATTAAATCATTTATCAATAGAATTGTGAATTTGAAGGAGAATAATAGGCCTATAAAATCTAAGAGAATATATTTTTATAATAATGTAAATGGAACACCATAAACTTGATACTAGATTGCTGTTAAACCACTCATATCACAAGAAAGGCGAGTACTATGTAAGATATTGAGCTCAAGAAAGAAAACATAGTTTATTTGGAAAAAATTAGTCAGAAAATATAAAAATAAATTAAAATGGTTTTATATGAAACAAGTATTTTAGAAATAAATTATTTCTCTAGGATAATGGATTAGTATACAACTTACTAAATATTAGTAATTTTTTTCATTCTATATATATAGTGAACAAAAAATGATATTCTTGGTTAGATGAGTTTTTTATAAAGTGATTCTAGAGGGAAATAGATATACTAATGATCAGCACCATTTAGATAGAACAATGATAATTTAGATAAATATTTAGCAATATGGTAAGGTAAAAATTAATGAACAATGAGGTTGAAAAATAAGAACTATATTATAAAATGTAGTCAAGGATATCAATTTAACTGATGATATGATACAACTGTATTGGTTGAAGGGTATGGTTCAACCTAATATACTTATAAAAAAGAATTATATATAGTCTCATTTCCCCGATCAATCTGTTATTTGATTCTAAAATTTGATTTTTCTATACTTTTCATACCAAGGGGGTGTATTGGAATGCATCCAAAATATTTTTCAGTGATAATTTTAAAACTAAGAGATGGTATTGATTTATTTATAATTTAATAAACTTTCATATATGGTTATTAACATATATATGTTTATAATAATTGATTAAGGAATATATCATTCAAATATAATGATTCATTCAATTTACACAAGGGATAGAATATGGGAGTAGGAGTGAATTTAACAGATGGAATGAAGAAAAAATATAATGTGTGATATACGTATTAAGACACAAGGGAAGTTGAGGAGTTATGTTTTTGTTTTCTAAACCATACAGTGGTAGAAAATTTCATAACTCTATGTTTATTTATATTGTATTATTTATATTCAATGATGTCACTTATTTTCATATTTTTTTCACTTGACTAAGTAGCATGAGTTATAAGTAGTTTGCAGGGAAATTTTGAGATTTTAGAACATTTAAAAGGCCACCTAGTTAAGCATATCATTTAAGAAGAAATTAATTAGAAACCATTCTACCCTTATTATTATTATAGTTTTTATCAAATTATTACTATACATTTTGGAATACCATGCCTGTAAATCATGTGACTTAATAGTTTTTTTTATATTTTTTCAATTAAAATTTATTTTTAATTAGGGATTCAATATTAATACTACCCATTCAAACCAACTATACAATGTGAATTTCATGATCGCATCATCTTATTCAAAGATCATATCATATGGTTTAGGTTAATCACTTGATGATTCTACATCGGGATAAAAAATTCTTGGCTTCTCAACAATTATTCTCATTTATTATTCGTTTTTATCACTTATTTATAACCCTTTTGGCCTTGATATACAATTTAAATGTAAATTATTACTCTAAAATTGTGTATTTTGGTTTTTAGGATTGTGATAATCCTCTTAAGGCCTCTTATTGTGGTTTTAATCAAAATTTACATAGGTTCACCATATAAGGTATATGTTTATATTTCATTGAAATTTTATTTTGAGATTTCCAATGATGGTTAGTGTTTTAAATAAGTTTTAAAACTATATAAGTGAATTAGTTTCTATTTAAATATTGGTTTTCAAAGGGTTTTCATGTTTCCCTATTTGTTTTCTTTCAAAATTGAGTGAATTTTTGTAAAAAAATAGAATTTACATTTCAAATTTTTTTAATCATTCAATGTGTTTAATAAAATGAGAATTATATTGTTATTCTTAAAAAATTACTTATTCATGTTTTTTTGGATCTACTATTGTTTATAAAGAGGGTTGTTTTTGTTTTATTATTTTTTATACTTTAAACGGGGTTTTTTGATTAATGAAATTGAACAATGAATTATTTTAAATGATCGGGATTATGATTTAGTGTATTTTATGATTTCTATTAGATTTATAATTAGTTTCCAAGTGGATTTAAAAATGTATTCACAAAGATGTATTATTTATAAGTGATAAGTCGTGTACTAGTTGGCACATGGTGAATGGTTATTTGATTTTTTTTACCCACATTGTGACCAGTTGATATTCATGGCTTGTGATTATGTGTTGTTGATGGATAAATGAATTTTTATTCGTGCTTGTGCATATATGTTGGGATATTGTTATGAGGGGGTGTAAGATGTGTAACTGATATGGATGAGATGTATGTTGTGGGGTTTTTTATTATCATTCTATTGAAATTGATTTTCTAGTGTCCTTCTTCTTTAACTTTTCCACAAGGAACCCTGGGTTTCTAATTTGTAAATCAAGGGATTGATTATTTTATAGTTTATTTTACAATCTTCTTATTTTCTTTTACATATATTGTTATTGTCTTTTCTAGTGGTGTGTCTCTGATAAGGCTAGTTCATGGAATTTCATGAGATTTTTGTTGGAATATTATTATTTCAGTACATAATTCCACATAGGCATATAAATTATTGTATCATTATCCAAAAAATATTTCCTAATGATTTGTTTCTTATATTATAATTTCTATACATACCATTTATCATTTGAGTTACTTACATCTTGTTTTATGATTAAATTAATTTTCTAGTTATTAATAGTTTATCATTTATGTTATATGGATTTCATTGTGTCAATATTTCAATCATTTATTTTGAAATTATATGGAATATCTGTCCTTATATATTATCCCTATTAATTTTTATCCTTGAAGGGTCTATAGTGGGTTTAATGGAATGGGATGAGTCTTTTTTGAAAACATTATTTCACATATAAAAATGATTAAATTTTTTTTAATAGTAAATAATTTAAAATTAATATGTTGATTGACTTTTGTTTCAAAAATATTAACGTGAAATAAAACATATTTTTCATATTAATTTTTAATGTATTGGACTTGGATTATTTTATAAAAGGAATGAAATTAAATCATGGTGGTATTAAACATGACTATGGATCCCACCATATATACTCACATTTGTGGTTATATTTTCTTCATATCATCTGTATATTCTCAGGATTTTCCTTATATTTTTTATACCAATATACATAAGGAAGCAGGTGAAATTTGGGACTTGTTGTATACTTGAGTGTCTCATGATGATGGTGGTTTGTTTTTAGTTTTTTCAAACTATTTGGGTTGTGATGAGTATTATCCTTCATGGCCCTTTGATTTTATTCTTTGGGTAATAGTTTTCAAATACATTACAAATAATTTCATATTTTATTAGTAAGGTATTTGTTTGTATTTATTGTTGCAATTTATTTTTATCCCATATTTAAATGTCCTTGATTATTGTATCTTTCTATTTACATTATTGTGATTTCGAATGTTTGGATACGTATTGTTGAGTAACTATTTGGAACTCAAGGTTTATTTTATGATCATGATGGTAAGATATTTCACATATAGTCACTTGTGATACATTGGAACTAATTAACTATCTAGTAAGATTGAAAATGTTTCTTGAACCATGTGGGAGTCCGGGTTGGGTGTCAATTCAGGTGGAATCCTAGGTCAGTTCACAAAAGATTGTTTCTTTGTGATGATGAGTAATGTGATTTGGGAGCCCAAAAGAATTATTGGGTTTAAATTTGAAGTGATTACAATAATGTTGTAGAAATTTTTTGAATGATATACTTCTACAATATAATGTTATAGACAATAGACTTTATAAATGAATGGGAATATATAAGATGTAACATGTCATATTTATCACCAAGATATGTTTCACAGTAATAAAGAAAACTTTCGAATGATTTATGGTCAATATGTATTATAGAATAAAAATATTCATTTCAATTTCAAAATCATATATCATAAGAGATATTATGTGTTGATATTATATGTGATGGAGGATAACAACAAATTCATAGATCTGGATGTATTGTATATAATATTTAATAGGATTAAGTAATATATTAAAGGAGGTTTCCTAATGGAAACACTATCAATTATTAGGTGTATACTATTCTGCATTTCAAAATAGCGTGTTTTTTAATTGGAAAGTATGAAAACTCAAGGTGGAGTTATAAATTAATATTAGGTAAGACATATTCATTGGAAGTAGAAAGGATTAATATAGAAACAATTTATGAATGAGTTTGATAATTGGGTGAAATGAACTTGAATACATGATCACAACATTATATAATGAAATATTTATGCAAGGAAATTTTCATAACATGTACAATGATATATGTATATTATTAAACAGAACAAAAAGTTATTAATTAATCAATATAACATTAGATAGATTATAATTATTTTTATATGATCTGGATTAATTGAATAAAGATAATATAATTAATTGGATATGTATAGCATCCATAAAAATTTAAGACAATATAACAACATATATAAAAATAAAAATACAAATTATATACACATAAAACATATATAAAAACACATATACTATTGAGTATTTCTAAAATATATTAACTATTTTTAATGGAAATTTCATATTTTATAAAGGGTTATTATTTCATATAGAAAACGTAAAAAAATTTATAATTTCATTGAATGATTAAAAAATATAATTTAATATTAATGTTCACGTAATAGTTACTGTTTGATAACAATGGTCATATAGGCTTTACTACCCATGTAAAAAAGTGATTATTGAATATTTCGAATTTGAACCAAAAATTATCAATGGACTTGGAGATTACATTGTTGAATGAAGGAAATTATTAAATAAATTTTTTAATTGATGAGAAGAAGTTATGGATAAAAATGGAATGATTAATTGTCATGAAGGGTAATCATGTATGTTAAGAATATCATATATATGAAAAATGAATTATTAACCAATATTTTTGGTGTAATTCATTTTTACCTAATAATGGATACATGTTAAGATTAGATTGTATCGTGTATTGTCCAAGAATATATTGAAAAATGATTTGTATATAATGAAATTGTTTTTGGAAGAATATATATATATTGATATAAAACTATATATAATTATAATATCTGACAAGATTATAATAGATTTTATATTTTATATTAAAACACACACACTATGTTGAAAATATGATGAAGGTGTAGTCTCCCAATGGTTGATGATAATTAATTCATGTATATAAGAGTGTATTTTTTCATAGGATTCGAGGAAGAGATTATTAGGAAAGTAAGACCCAACAAAAAGAGAGATATTCATCATATTTTGTCATTGATATTATATAAATTATAATAAATAAAAAATCAACTATTTATGAGAATGTCCCACATAAATTTTTCTTTAGCCTTTATAATTATCCTGATATATTTTAATCATAGTAATTGATAATATTATATTTTAGGGATTATTGATCTGACATCCGACATAATATTTATATCCAAATTAGTGAGAACCAAGTAATCCATGTTCCTCTCTTGGTGCATCCATTCCAATTTTCACCAATGTATGGATCACACCTATATTACGATATGTTTACTTATTTTTAAATGCCTTTATACATGTGTTTTACATTGTTTAAGACATGTTATTAAGTACTTAATCTGAAAATAAATTAATAATTATGGTTTATATATTTTATAATATTTACAAGTTTACATTAAATTTTTTGAAATTTTATTATTTTATTTATATATTAAAATTTGGTTATGTTTTTTAATTTAAACAGTATCTTTAAAAACATCACTAAAATGTATGTATCAGTTTATATTTATAGAAATATTTTGATATTTTGTTACTATATATATATATATAAGGCACCATTATCAAAGCTAAAATCATAAATGAGAAATAAAATATTTAAAAGTCATACATTTATTATTGATTACAGATACCATTTATCATTTATATTTTTATCACAAAGAAAAAATATTTAATCATCTAACTCTTTAGAATTAAAGAAATTTTTTCTTTATCAGTTCTACACTAGGATATAATAAAATCTATTATCCATTGTTGCAAATTTTTAGAAGCTTTATAAATAGTACTATATAACAACATAAAATAGACAATTGTTTTATTAAACACTTCTGTATAAGGATTTAATTAAAATCATAATTATAAAATTATATAATTAAAAATAAAAAATCTAATTCTATTTTTGAATTCAAAATGTGAAAAAATATATTTGCTTTAGTTTTTCATTATTTATTAAAAAGACTAAATTTTTAATGAATAGTGAAACATACATTTGTATTAAAAAAATTATTTTGTTTTGGATTGTTTACAATGGAAAATTCTAATTTTTGATTAATTTTAAAATTTAATTAGTTTATTTGGATTAATAATAATACAATTATGTTTTTAATTTTATTTTATACTTCAGTTTACTTTAAATATGGTTTATACTTAAAAGGTATTTTTTGGAAAAACCACCTTTTTCCTTTCGTTTTGTAAA
Source organism: Viscum album (assembly GCA_963277665.1). Taxonomy (NCBI): domain Eukaryota; kingdom Viridiplantae; phylum Streptophyta; class Magnoliopsida; order Santalales; family Viscaceae; genus Viscum; species Viscum album. The sequence goes on along the minus strand of OY728146.1, from coordinate 922,382,104 downwards.
TTTATTTTAAATTAAATTCATTCACATATGTGTTTTCATTTTTTTTAATTTTATTTAAAAATTTTCATCATTGTGTCTATTTTTTTGAAATAAATTATTTTGAATTTTTTATCATTTTGGATAGTTACCTTGTTAGTTTTTGTTATCAATGTAAAGGAAAAATTGTGTATATGTTTTTAAAAATATAATGATAAGGACTAAATATTTATCTTAACACCTAAAATGATTTTATTTAACAGTTAAATATAATAAATAATAATCCAAAATTTATATATATGACATTTTTCCATTTGGAAATGATGTGTACCATTATAATATGTAATTGAAAATAATGAAAAAATATTTTCACTACTTCTTTTAATAACTATAATATTTTAACATAGGGATAAATAGAGGAAATGTTTTTTTTAATTATCCATGTTAAATATAAATTTTTTATGGTAATTTATTTTAATTTTCTAGTGATGAAATAAATCTATTAAAATTTTATGTAATGTTGATGGAGTAATAATTTAATTAATATAAATATATATTAAATTATTTATAAACTGATAAAAATAATATTATTTGATTGAATAATAATGTTCCTAAAAAATTATATAAAAATGAAATAATATATATTTTTGTATGATTTTTTGAATTTTATTTTTTTTAAAGTCTAAATATATAAATAGTTCAAAAATTGTCATTAAAGTTATTTTATAATAAATAATATTTTATTAAATGATATGAAATTACTAAAAACTTATATTAGTACACTTTCTTGGGATTAGGATTAAAATATAATGCATGGTCCATTTATGGGACATTATCTCTTTTAAAATAACTATATTAACCCCATGAGTGTAAAAAACATTTACTTCACTATAATGGTCAAAAGGGTTAAATAAGGGTTAAAAAGGAATGGGTGAAAATGAAATCCAATTGTTTCTAAATCTTATTGTCTGAGATTATTTATAATGACACGCATTTTATATTAAAATCTTATCAATTTTTATCCATTTACAAATAAAAAATTTAGTTATATTAATCTAATACTTTTAGTGAGGATACGAGTGCCTCCCCCCTCTCTTATAACATGGTACAATTTGTTCTCATTTATTCAAAAAAAAAACAATTGTTTTTTGAAAAATTCAAAAAAATTAACAATAAATAAATACTTATACACATCCTATAAGTATTATTTTGGATAGAATACCATCCTTAAATGCATTCATGCATATAGAAAATGAGGTTGGATGATGAAGAAGTATAAATATTAAGCTAGAAATTTTTTATATATCCGACTATGATCATTAAATTTTATTAAATTATGATGAAATTAAAACACAAGTATATTTAAAAAATATGTTAATTTCACATGAAATATTCATCTTATCGTCCATCAAATGGGAAACAAAAACATCATTCATGTGTACGGTAGATCATCACCACATGAACCGATGCAATTAATTTTACATCAATATATCTAAATACTAATTATAATGATGTAATTAATGTATTTAAATTATATTATTTACTTATTTTAAATATTTATATGAAAAAATATCTTCTACATTTATATGTTTCAATTCATTAAAAACTGATAATGTCGTCTATGCATACATGTGTACTGCCACATCTACAATGCAATGTGATCCACATATTATATTATATGTATGTATGTATGTATGTATTTTTAAATAAATAAAATTTTATTTATTAAATTATAATCATTCTATAATTATAAAATAATACTGAACTTTATTCCATAATGGTCATTGAAAAATTGGATGTTACTCATGCATACGTACAACCTACTGTCTCAATGATTGTAACATAGTTAATTTTTCATAACAAAATTTAAATATTATGTGTAAAATTATAATTTATCTATAAAAATTAAAATTATTTAATGATTATTATTCTACAGAATATGTAATAATAAATTCTTTGACTATTGTCTACCTATCGAAGTCATTTTGGACCCATGAACTGAATATCGTTCAAACATCAAAAATTGATTTTATTTTCTATGTAATTAAATAAAAATTGGTATAAAGTATACTAAAACTGGAAATATTTATTAATAATTTAAATAAAAAACAATATTTTCTTATTAATAATGATATAGAACATATGTGACGAGTCAAACTCGAGGTACAACAATTAATTTCTAAAAAATGATTTTAATTCCTCCGTTCAACTCTTTTTCTATTATGTCAATTCTTGTAAAAATATCCAATTAATGCATTTATGTGTAAATAAATGTATCATAATGGAATTTTTATGTTTCTTTTGAATGTAATTCAACGGTTATTAAAATGAATATTTTTACAAAATGTATTGAATTTCATTCCAAATAACAAAATGAAATTTTCTATTTTAATACCTACAGAGACAATGAATTTCCCCACTACCATAAAAATTATTTGAAGATTAGATATATTTACAATATTTAATGTTTTTTCAAAGAAAAATTTTATTTAATTTTTATGGGTTTTTTTATTTAAAATTCTGATGGAATGAAAATGACATTTAGATATCCCAATGAAATTTGAATAAAAGTTTTCAAGAGTTTTTAAAATGTTTTAGGATAAATTTAGTAATAATAAAACGTTTTATTAGTGATATTAGACTTGATAATTATATATTATAATTGGGTGATCTTGATAAAACATAGGTTGTGGGCTGATCCTCATCATAACTCATGAAAAACAATTTAGCTTGATGCAGATTATATGATGGATGTGTCGAGATATCAGTCCAACGAATTTTATAATGTTTCATATCATAACAAGAAATAAGGATGGAGTTAATGGAGGGTTTATACTAGAGATTTAACTGGGATCTAGTTATTTTTAGAATGGTATTAATAAAGGTTATGAATAATAATCTATATGTTTAACAAAATGATTATTAGATTATTATGATGGGTTTTAATGGTTTTATATAAGAAAAACATTTATTCATTTTTCATGTGGAAATTATTTATTTCAATCAGTCAATATACATTGAGATAATAGTACAACATTTAATGGGTTTTAATGTTTTCCCATGATTAATTTATTTATTATTTTTATGTCCCTTTCAAATATATTTCTGGTTATCAAATATTTCTTTAAAACACCACATGGTTTTAAGAGGATAAGGGATAAGTATGAGGTTATGTTCTAAATTATGAAAATATGTCAAAAAAAAGGAAATGTGTATTTGTTGAATGTTTTATATAATTTAAAAAATGGATACTATGTTGAAGCTTGACCATTTTAATTTAATATTTAGTTGTGTAAGGGAGATGATATAATTCCTTAATACTCTAATATTAAAGATATTCCAGAATTATGTAAAAGAAATTATTTTATATAGTGACCAGAATATTTATTTTTTATGTATGGGTCCTTAGAGTTGGTATTAGTGAAAATGATTAGAAAAATTTATATTTTATGATTATGTTAGTATAAAAAAATTAAATAATTTTACTTTATGGTTATGTTGAAATTATATTGTATTTTAGGATGAACATATTTCATCATATAAAATATGTGTGATTAGAATGTTTTTACATTGGGAAAATAGAGTTGTTGTAGAAGTAAGGAAAGAAGAGGATATATCCTAATAAATCAACATCCAAGAATGGGTTGAGTTAATACTAAAATAATTATTGATATAATGGATTAGTTGAAAAAGGATATAAATGGTGGCGCCATCCATGATAGAGAGTAAACATATTTCTTATATAGCTAGTTCTTGATGGGTGATAAATTCAGGAGAAAAACCCACCAGTGTTCATTGTACCTTTTGATATAGTAGTTTTTGTCATACCACATGCCTTCACAGGACAATAGTTCACTGATATTGGTGGTTAGAGGAGTTTGGGGGTGGTTTTAGGAGTTTTTATAGAGGATGGAGATGCATTAGTGCTACCTAGGAGGTTCATGATTTTAAATATAAAAATCGAATATTTTTTGCTTTAGTTGTTAACAACATTATTCACACTCTTTTTTCCAAGAAAATTTAACCCTTTTACATGTGATATTGGTTAATTGGTTAGCCATTTGAGAAAAATTCTGGACTAAACGCCGATAATAACTTACTAAACCAATAACACTACATAGCTCAGTTATACACATTGTTGAGTCAATAAGGTTTTCCTTATGACTTTTCCATTCCTTCTTGTTTTGAAAATCACAAACACCTTATCTTTAAGGAAAATCGCTTTTGTAAGGAAAATTCTTTCTTAAGGAAAATCGCTTTTATAAGGAAAATTGCTTTCTTAAGGAAAATCGCTTTTATAAGAAAAATTATCCTTATCATATTTTCATTCATATTTTTCTTAAGTATAAGATTCGGATTCGTTTTCTCGGAGTCATTAAAACTTTGATATAAAAGCATTCTGTTTTAGGATTCGGTTCTGGACAAGAACTATAAGGAAGTTTCATTCCGAATTCCGGATATGAATTCTGACCAAGTTCTATTCCAGATTCAGGATACGAATTCTGAAGAAGAATTCTCATTACGAATTCTAATGAAGAAATCCTATTCCGAATTTCTCAGTACGAATTCTGAAGAAGAATTCTCATTACGAATTCAAATGAAGAAATCTCATTCCGAATTCCCATTACGAATTCTGTTGACGAATTCTCATTACGAATTCTGATGATGAATTCTCATTCCGAATTCTGTTGACGAATTCTCATTACGATTTCTGATGACGAATTCCTATTCCGAATGCCTACTCCGAATTCTCATTCCGAATTCTCCTATTAAACAGAATCTGATTATCATTATTTTATACACTCTGAATTTATTCACTCCGAATCTTCACTCCGAAGTTTCTATTCCGAACCTTTATGTTAGAGTTTGAAACGATGTCGTACTTTCTGTTACACTTGTTTTGTTATAAAACGATGTCGTCCATTTTGTTATAAACTAACCGTTGTCTAAGTGACACGTGTACAGGTCCCTCCGAACATTAAGGGAAATATGACCGTTGGAGAAGGAGCTGACCTTACCTATAAATAGGAGCTCATTTGAAAGAGCTCGGCGCTGATGGCTGATGCATATGCCGATTGTTGATAAAGTGCTTACATGTTGTTGAAGTGATTTCTAGAGAGAGAGTCTCTTATTAACTCTCAAAGCTTCGTGCGACTCCGAATGTTGGTGATTACATTCGAGGGCTTTCTTGCTGAGAAAGCCAGAGGTGCCGACTACCTTAAAGATCGAGGGCTTTCTTGCTGAGAAAGACAGAGGTTGCCAACTACCTTGATGTTGAGGGCTTGTGGGGATAGCAAGACAGAGACACCGATCTTCGTATCGAGGGCTTACCCTGGTGTGGGTAAGACAGACTTGCTTGAAAGTATAAATCAAGGGACCTTTATCCAATGTTGTTGGATACCCTTCTCTTTGGGTTAAAAGACTATTATCTTGTTACTAGTAGTTTTACTACTTGTTGTTATTCCACTGCATTTTGTATCTTAAGGAAAGTATAACTTTCTTATACTTCCTTACTTACTCTGATTAGTTTAGATTTTATACGCTTTAAGGTAGAATCTCATATTGTAACTTTTGTTAAGTTTCAATTTCTGGAACCATATTTCCGGAACCTACTTTTGGAATATCTTTCCAAGTTCAGTTCGGTGTTAGAGGTGTTGTGAATTTACTTAGTTTAACTTTGTTAAACTTAGCCTTTCCTTTTCTTTAGAAAACTCTAGTTATTCATAACTAACTTTAAAGGTTCCAAAGGAATTTTTAAAGTATACAATTCACCCCCCTCTTGTATATTGAGCATCTCATATTATATTTCGATCCTACAATTGGTATCAGAGGTTGGAAACCTCTTACTCTATACCATTCTTACATTTGGTATCAGAGCAAGGGTTACTGAAATACTTGTACTCACATACAAGTTTTTCTTGCTCACTTTTCTATTCCGAACTTTGTCATTCCGGATTATCCATTCCGAACTTTTCCCATTCCGAACTTTGTGATTTCGATTCTAAGCTACTAACAAGTTTGTGTGAAAAGTTTTTTTTGTATGGCAGGAATTAATGTTGGATCTATTGACAATCTGAATCCTACAAGGCCACCTATCTTTGATGGTAATGACTATGAATACTGGAGAGATCGTATGAAGACTTTTGTTATCAATACTGGAGTAGACAACTTTGTGATGCTTACTGGTGATTATAAAATTCCTGACAAGGAAGTCAGAACCTTTACTAACCAGGAGAAGCAAGAATATCAACTCAACTATAAGGTACGCAATACTTTATTATGTTCAATGACTAGAAATATATATAGCCAAATTTCTTCTTGTGAAGCAGCTAACTGTATATGGAAGAAGTTAGAGGTTACACACTTTGGGACTTCTAAGGTGATTGAGACTAGAAGAGCTATGCTTAGAGCTGAATATCATGGCATCAATTTTCCTTATGGAGAACCTATCTGTAAAGTTCAACAAAGATTTATGACTATCGTCAACAGTCTACAATCTATGGGAGAGAAAGGTTTAGATGATGAAGCTCTTGTGGAAAAGATTATTGATATTATGCCCAATGAGTGGGAATCCAAGAGAACAACAATAGATGAGAACACGAAGGTTACTCAAATTACTCTTGATGGATTATTTGGAACTCTTCTACAACTTGAGACCAGAATGAAGAGAGATGCTGACAACATCAAGAAGAAGAATGGAAATGGTACTGTTGCTTTTACTACAACTTCAAATCAGATGAAGGCTAAGACTCCTGAGAGAGTAACCAGATCCAAATCGAAGAAAGTCATTTTCCAATCCGAATCTAGTGAAAGTGAAGTTTCAGAAAATGAATTATCCAATCTTGCTCGAAGGATGAACAAGATAGCTGGACAGAGAAACTTTCAATCCAAGTATAGGAAGAAGGACAGGAAAGATAAGAAAGATGGAGAAGTTACTTGTTACGAATGTAAGAGATCTGGACATATTAGACCAGATTGCCCTATGCTCAAAAAGAAAGAAAGAAAGGAAATACATTCAGATAGAAACAGGAAGATGTATTACAAAGCTAAAGCTAAGAAAGTTTTGAAAGCTAATGACACCTGGAGTGCCAGTGGTGGTGACTCTTCAGATGAATCTTCTGAATATGAATCTTCAGGACAGATGAATCTTGGTCTTAAAGCCATATTACCTATTGATAATCATTGTCTTATGGCTAAGGTACGAAATGCTGAATCATTGACCAATGTTTCTTTAAATTCTAATGACAGTAAGTATTATAACTCTTCTGATGAAGAATCATCTTCTGATGAGGAAAATACTTTACCTACTTATGAAGAAGTCTCTATATTTGATGAACTTCTTGAGATTGAGAATTCCAAACTCAACAAGAAACTTGATAAAGCAAATTCTAGGAATTCTATTCTTACTAAAGAGATATCAGATCATTCTAAAGATCTTGATAAGAAAAATGCTAATTTTGAAAGTATTTCAAAAAATCATGAGGAAGTAAGTTCTGAGAAGAATAAACTTTCTAAAGAAATAGAAAAAGTAATTACTAATAAAAATGTTTTCGAGCCTAACTCTAGTTCCAAAACTAATGATTTTGAGGATAAAAACTTGGTTGTAAAACTCAAGTCCGAAATTTTTTCCTTAAAGAAGTTTTTATCAAACTTTACCCATGGTAAAGAAAATTTTGATAAGATGTATTCTCAAATACGACCTTTAAGAAATAAATCCGGATTTGGTTATAACCATGCAAATCCAGTTTTCAGTAACAATTATTTTGTTCCTCAAAGTGCCCCATTTTGCACTAAATGTCAATGTGGTGGTCACTAGGCAAAAAATTGTTCCTTAAACAAAACCCAGTCCTTAGGTTTTCATAAAGCTTACTTTTCTAAGAAAATGTGGATACCTAAAATTTTATTGTCTGGAAATCTCGGATCCAAACAAGTTTGGATTCCGAAAATCTAACTTTATTCTTAATTTCAGGAAAATAAAGAAAGTTCCAGCAACAATATTTGGTACATGGATAGTGGATGTTCCCGGCACATGACTGGTAACAAACGTTTTTTTGAAAAGATTATCAAAACGAAAGGAGGAAAGGTAACTTTCGGAGACAATGCTAAGGGAGAGATTGTTGTTATTGGTAATATAGTTCTTTTGGGTAAAACTTTGATTTCAAATGTTCTTTTTGTTAAAGGTCTTAAGCACAACCTCATTAGCATAAGTCAGTTATGTGATGAAGGTTACCTTGTGAATTTTAGGAATGATAAATGCTTAGTTCACAATTCCAAGGAAGAATTTATTCTCTCAGCCAATAGGCAAGAGAATGTTTACACCTTAAACTTAGAAGACCTAAGAAGCCAAGATTTACCTTGCCTAAGTGCAATGGAAGATCATTCATGGTTATGGAATAGAAGATTAGGACACTGTAATCTTAGGAACCTATGTAAACTCTCTAAGAAAAAACTTGTTAAGGATCTACCGGAGCTTAGATTTGATTCTTCTAAAGTTTGTGATCCTTGTCAATATGGCAAGCAACATAAATCTAGTTTTAAGTCAATCGGTGAAGTCTCAACAACTGATGCATTACAGTTGGTGCACATGGATCTTTTTGGTCCAACACAAACTGGAAGCATTGGAGGCAAATACTATGTGTTTGTTCTAGTTGATGATTACACTAGATTTACTTGGGTCTATTTTCTAGCAAGGAAATCTGAAGCTTTTTCTTATTTGAAAGTTTTAGAGCCCATGTTAAAAATGAGAAAAACCTTCCATTGAAAACTGTTCATAGTGATCATGGAGGAGAATTTCAAAATTCTGATTTTGAAACTTTTTGTAGTAAGAAAGGTATTACTCACAACTTTTCAGCACCTAGAACTCCTCAACATAATGGTGTAGTTGAAAGAAGAAATAGAATTCTTCAAGAGATAACTAGAACAATGTTGAGTGAATATTCTATTGCTAGACATTTCTGGGCTGAAGCTGTAAGTACTGCTTGTTATACTATAAATCGAGTTTTGATTAGACCTTTTCTTAATAAAACTCCTTATGAGTTATGGAATGGTAGAAAACCAAGACTTTCCTACTTCAAGGTTTTTGGTTGCAAAGTATTCATTTTGAATACTAAAGATAACTTACATTAATTCGCACCAAAGTCTGATGAAGGGATTTTCTTAGGTTATTCCACAACCTCTAAGGCTTATAGAGTTTTTAATAAAAATACTTGTACTGTTGAGGAAACAGTACATATAAAATTTGATGAGTCTGATCCTTTTGTTTTTAAAATCTCCCAACCTACATCCTCGGATGTGTTTTCAAAAACTGATTATCAACCATTGATAGAAGAACCTTCTGATAAGGAAATTGTTCTAGAAGATACTTCTGAAACATTTACCCCAGAAGACTTTCTACCCTATGTTGATGAACAAGTTTTAAAAAACCCAAATCAGGTGTTTCTTATGAATCATCCTAGTGATAGTATCATTGGTGATGTAAATCAACCTGTAAGGACTAGAAGTTCCTTAAGAAATGAAGTAGAACATCTAGCATTTCTTTCCCAATTAGAGCCTAAAAGCACTGATGAAGATTTAGGTGATGATGATTGGATCAAAGCAATGCAAGATGAACTAAATGAATTCGAAAGGAATAAAGTCTGGACCTTGGTTGAAAGACCTAATGAAACTTCTGTTATTGGAGTAAAATGGGTTTTCAGGAATAAATGTGATGAAAATGGAGTCATTGTTAGAAATAAAGCTAGACTTGTTGCTAAAGGCTATAATCAGCAAGAAGGAATAGACTATGAAGAAACCTATGCTCCAGTAGCTAGACTTGAATATATCCGTATTCTACTTGCCTTTGCAGCATTCTTTAATTTCAAACTTTATAAAATGGATGTGAAATGTGCTTTTCTTAACGGTTATGTTCAAGAGGAAGTTTTTGTTGAACAACCTCCTGGCTTTGAAGATACAAAACATCCAGATCATGTTTTTAGACTTACCAAAGCTTTGTATGGTCTTAAACAAGCCCCACGAGCATGGTATAATAGACTTACTGGATTTTTGCTTCAAAATAACTATGTTAAGGGAAATGCAGATCCAACCCTTTTTATAAAGAAAGATATGAAAAATGTTTTGATTGTTCAAATTTATGTTGATGACATTATATTTGGTTCAACTCAGCAATCTTTGACTGACTCTTTTGCTAGTCTAATGAAATCTGAGATTGAAATGAGTATGATGGGTGAGTTAACATTTTTTCTTGGTTTTCAAATTTCTCAAAAACCAGAATGAACCTACATATCTCAACATAAGTATATTAAAGATCTTCTTAAAAAGTATGGTTATGACAACACTAAGAGTATAAGTACTCCTATTGGTACCTCAAACTCTCTTGATCTTGATGAAGCTGGGAAACCAGTAGATCAAACATATTTTAGAGGTATGATTGGAAGCCTACTTTACTTAACAGCTAGTCGACCAGACTTAATGTTTTCTGTATGCTTATGTGCAAGATATCAATCCAATCCTAAGGAATCTCACTTAAAGGCAGTAAAAAGAATTTTTCGCTACCTTAAGGGAACCATGGATCTAGGATTATTTTATACTTCTGGAAATGATTTTGTTCTAAAAAGCTTTTCTGATGCTGACTTTGGTGGATGTAGAATGGATAGGAAAAGTACATCCGGAACTTTTCATTTCTTAGGAGATTCATTAGTTTCTTGGTCATGCAAGAAGCAACATTCGGTAGCACTCTCCACTGCTGAAGCTGAATATGTAGTAGCTGGAAGTTGTTGTGCACAAGTGTTGTGGATGCAACACACACTCACAGACTATTGCTTGAGTTTTACTAAAACTCAAATTTTTTGTGATAACACAAGTGCCATTGCCCTAAGTAAAAACCATGCACATCACTCTCGTGCAAAACACATATATATTAGGCATCACTTTCTTAGGGATCACACACTCAAAGGAGATATTATTCTTCAGTTTATCGGAACGCAAGATCAACATGCTGATATTTTCACAAAATCTTTGCCTTCTGATAGATTTGAATATATTAAAAAGAAGTTAGGAATGATAACCATAAGGTAATCTTCCTTAATTAACATTCTGTTGAAAAAATCTCCTTACAGTAATAAACTCATTTTCATAGGGGGAGTACATTTGATTGTTTGTTTAACAAAGTTTTTCAAAATTTGTTTTCAAACTTTTCGGAACGAAAATTTCCGGAATGGAACTTCCGGAACAACAATTTTCCAGAAAGGATATTTTCGCACAGAATACTTCTGGAATGGAAGTATTTGTATTGAAAATTTCCGGAATGGAAAACTTTCGTACTGGTATTTTCATAACGGAACTTTCGTACTGAATCTTCCATAACAAGTTTTCGTATTTACTTTTTCGTATTGAGTTTTTCGTATTGAGTTTTTCGTATTGATTTTTTCGTATTGAGTTTTTCTTATTGAGTTTTTCGTATTGAGTTTTTCGTATTGACTTATTGTATTTACTTTTTCGTATTGAGTTTTTCGTAGTCGTCTTTATATTACCCATTATGAATAACTTTCCTAAGCTAATCCGAAAGGTGTGATTTCCTTACTGAAGTTTTCGTAATCATATTTTACTTGCTGGCAATTTCTTATAGTTTGTTTTTGGTTTTTGGATTTCTTAATTCATTACTTTAATAAAAACCTCAAAAAGATAGGATTCAAGCTTTCAACCATTAGATTTGATCTCAGATCATTCTAAACCGTTAGATCAACCGAGGAAGTTGAACCGTCATCCCATTTCCTATATAAAGGGGACCCTATTTTCTCATCCCACATCGATTTCAAGCTTTTGAGTGCTGAAGCTCTGACTCTCCGATTTAAGGCAGTTCCGAATCACAGTTTTCTCAGTTCCGAACTTCAGTCTTCTCTGTTCCGAATATCTCAGAGGACTTCTAATCCGAATGTCTGCAGAGTTAGCTTCTCAAGAAATGTCTTCAACCAAGCCTATTTCTCAGTGGTTAGTCTACAGAGAGAGGTTAGTTCATCCGAATTTCATCAGCAACTATGATTCTATTATTTCAAAGAATATCAAGCTGAATGGCTGGGAAGGTGTTGCGGTATCAAAAAACGGCAACCAAGATGAAGTCTACTCTGACTTTCTTGTCGAGTTTTATGAGTCAGTTGCTTTCTTCGAGGAATATAATAGAGAAAAATTTTCTTTCAAATCGTATGGAAAGACATATAAGCTTTCTTACACCCAGGCTGCAAGCTTGGTAGGGCTAAGTTATGAAGGGGAAGATGAGTTTATTTCCCACGTATTGCCAGACTCTTTGGGTAGTTTCAACAAGGAAAAGGCATTAGAAATTCTCGGATTAGATGTTGACAAGGCTCCGAAAATAGCAAGTCTTTCTACAATCTTCCGGATTCTGGAGTTATGGGTGCAAGGGCTTATCGTACCGAGAAAAAGAGATAAGGATACTCTGAAGAAGAGTAAGATATATATCTTAGATTTCCTGATAAATCTAAGAAAGTTCAACTTGATGAAGCATATTCTTCATAATATTGAGAACTTGAAGAAAGGGAATCTGAGAGCTCAGATCGTGATGTACCCACAAATATTGTCAAAGCTCATAGTTCGGTGCCTTGAGTCCTTCAAGGTAGCTTGTAGTTCCAAACCAAGGGTGTGCAAGATCATGTTGCTCAGTGATGCCACTCTTAAAAGGATGAATATATCTTTTGACAAGGAGTCAGGAAAGTTTATTGATCTACCTCCACAAGTAGAAGTGACTCCGAAAGTGGCTGATCCGGAATCATCCAAGCCAGTAAGGAAGAGGAAGCTGAAAGAAGTGGTAGTCGAAGCTGAGGAACCTATGTCTAAAGAAGTCCACTCCGCACCTCCTAAGTCTAAGAAGAAGAAAACCTATACTAATGAGGTTGCAGCGAAGTGGAGAGCTGATAAAGAGAAGAGGAAGGAAGGAGATCCGCAGTTCGGATTAGATCCTGCAGAGGCTAAGGCTCTGAAAGAGAAGGCTGCTGATGAGCTCGAGAAACAAGCAAAGGAGAAGAAACTGAAGAAGAAAATGTTCGAGGCTGAGGTAGCTCAGGCCTTGTTAAAGTTCAACGAAATGGTTTCAGCAACCATTCCCGTTCCGAGATCTTTCTCTCTGGAATCTCTACCTGAGACTCCAGGAAGAAATCTTGTTACTCCGGAAAAGGTTGTTGCTACTGAGGAAGTAGAGCAAGTGGAAGAAGTTGAAGAAGCTGCTGAAGGAAGTGGTGAGACAGGAGATGTGCTCAAACAAGTAGATGAATATAAGGGAACTCCTTCAGAACACCTGTCGCTCCGAACATCTAAAGCTCAATCTTCAAAGCTTGTTACTCCGACTATGGAAGAAGAGAAAGGCGAAGAAGAAGTTTCTTGTCTGAGAGAAGAAGAACATCTTTCACTTGATGCTGCTCAGAAGGAAAATGTAGAAGTTGCTGATGAGGATGATTTGGTTGTTCAAGTCTCTGATAGCGAGAAGAAATCTCCGGAACAGGTTTCTATTCCGAAAAAAGATAAGGGGAAACAAATTCTTGCTGATACCCCGAGTTCAGAAAAGAGTATGAGGAAGGAAGCTGGTAGTTTTTCTAAGAGGAAGTTGGAGCTTATTGAGGAAGAAAATTCTCCTAGCAAGATTTCAGATTCGGAGTCATCCTCGTTGGGGCATGATTTTGTTGTTCAGTCCTTGAAGAAGTTGGTGGGAACCATTCCAACCTTCTCCAGTATTGACTCTCGATGCCAGATGCTTCAACATGCGCTGAATCAGAAAACCGACTCCGTATCCATGGTAATGGATAAGTGTGTTGAGATTGAAGCTCAGTTCAAAACTTTCTTCATTGGTTACGAAGCACATAAAAGATCTTGCAAGAGGATGACAAGATGGTCAAAGAAGAATGTGGAAGAGATGAGGTTGCTGGATGAGTTTCAGGAAAATGTTAAGGATGCATTTCAAACCGAGGACAAGAAGTTTCATGAGATGACTACATCATTCGATGAGAAATTGTCAGAGGAAAAGAACATTCGTATTCAAGAAGTGAGAGATCTGAATGGAAAGCTCAACTCCGTTAATCAAAGTTGGAAATTTTAAAGGGATCATCGGATTGATTTTCTAGAAAGAATGAAATCTCAGGAAGAGAAGATGAAAGCCCAGGAAGAAAAGTTGAAGGCTCAGGAAGAAGTCATTGAAGCTCAGTCAGCAAGAATAGTCGTCTTAGAGAAGCAAGCAGAGGATGATCACAAAGACTTAAAGAAGATCAAGACAATTCTTAAGGGGCTCATGTCGAAGGAGAAAGATCCGAAATGACCAATCCGATCTTTTTGTTGTAATCTGTGTTTGTTGCTAACATTTCAAATCTAATGGAAATTGTGCTTGTTGTTTCGTTTGTTGTCATTACTAATTTTTCAGGTACTTTGTTAAGTTTTTCCATTCCCTCCAATTTTTTTTGAAAATCACAAAGGGGGAGAAGGAAAAGATTCTCAAGAAACAGAGGAAATCTAATAAGTGCTTATCAAAGGGGGAGAAAGAAAAAAAATACCCAAGGAAAAAGAACTCTAATAAGAGTTTGTTTAAGGGGGAGTTTTTCTTAAAGAAACATCACTCCGGAAATATGAATACGATCCTTAGAGTTTCAAAGCCTAAGGGGGAATTAGTCGTATTCATCTATATCCTTAAACCAAGGGAGATAAGCTTTAATGTGTTTCTTTCTTCTTAGAATAGCTTTTTCGTAAGGATGTTTGTGCTTTCCAAAAAGGGGTAGATTGTTGAGTCAATAAGGTTTTCCTTATGACTTTTCCATTCCTTCTTGTTTTGAAAATCACAAACACCTTATCTTTAAGGAAAATCGCTTTTGTAAGGAAAATACTTTCTTAAGGAAAATCGCTTTTATAAGGAAAATTGATTTCTTAAGGAAAATCGCTTTTATAAGAAAAATTATCCTTATCATATTTTCATTCATATTTATCTTAAGTATAAGATTCGGATTCGTTTTATCGGAGTCATTAAAACTTTGATATAAAAGCATTCTGTTTTAGGATTCGGTTCTGGACAAGAACTATAAGGAAGTTTCATTCTGAATTCCGGATATGAATCCTGACCAAGTTCTATTCCAGATTCAGGATACGAATTCTGAAGAAGAATTCTTATTACGAATTCTAATGAAGAAATCCTATTCCGAATTTCTCAGTACGAATTCTGAAGAAGAATTCTCATTACGAATTCAAATAAAGAAATCTCATTCCGAATTCCCATTACGAATTCTGTTGATGAATTCTCATTAAGAATTCTCATTCCGAATTCTGTTGATGAATTCTCATTACGATTTCTGATGACGAATTCCTATTCCGAATGCCTACTCCCAATTCTCATTCCGAATTCTCCTATTAAACAGAATCCGATTATCATTATTTTATACACTCTGAATTTATTCACTCCGAATCTTCACTCCGAAGTTTCTATTCCGAACCTTTATGTTAGAGTTTGAAACGATGTCGTACTTTCTGTTACACTTGTTTTGTTATAAAACGATGTCGTCCATTTTGTTATAAACTAACTGTTGTCTAAGTGAAACGTGTACAGGTCCCTCCGAACTTTAAGGGAAATATGACCGTTGGAGAAGGAGCCGACCTTACCTATAAATAGGAGCTCATTTGAAAGATCTCGGCACTGATGGCTGATGCATATGCCGATTGATGATAAAGTGATTACATGCTGTTGAAGTGATTTCTAGAGAGAGAGTCTCTTATTAAATATCAAAGCTTCGTGCGACTCCGAATGTTGGTGATTACATTCGAGGGCTTTCTTGCTGAGAAAGATAGAGGTGCCGACTACCTTAAAGATCGAGGGCTTTCTTGCTGAGAAAGACAGAGGTTTCCAATTACCTTGAAGTTGAGGGCTTGCGGGGATAGCAAGACAGAGACACCGATCTTCGTATCGAGGGCTTACCCTGGTGTGGGTAAGACAGACTTGCTTGAAAGTATAAATCAAGGGACCTTTATCCAAGGTTGTTGGATACCCTTCTCTTTGGGTTAAAAGACTATTATCTTGTTACTAGTAGTTTTACTACTTGTTGTTATTCCACTGCATTTTGTATCTTAAGGAAAGTATAACTTTCTTATACTTCCTTACTTACTCTGATTATTTTAGATTCTATACGCTTTAAGGTAGAATCTCATATTGTAACTTTTGTTATGTTTCAATTTCTGGAACCATATTTCCGGAACCTACTTCTGGAATATCTTTCCAAGTTCAGTTCGGTGTTAGAGGTGTTGTGAATTTACTTAGTTTAACTTTGTTAAACTTAGCCTTTCCTTTTCTTAAGGAAACTCTAGTTATTCATAACTAACTTTAAAGGTTCCAAAGGAATTTTTAAAGTATACAATTCACCCCCCCCCTCTTGTATATTGAGCATCTCATATTATATTTCGATCCTACACACGTCAGTGATGGCCATTCTTGTATTTCTATTTTACTAGAAATATCAGCAGTGATTCTATCCTTAGAGACAATATGGCCAATAATTGTTTTCCCAAAAGCTAGAATTCACACTTGCTAAACATCCCATATAATTGATTTCATCTAAGGGTTTTCAAAATAGTGTGCTAGTGATTTTCAGGATATTTATATCTTTTGGAGTAAACCAAGATATCATCAATAAATTCTACTAAAATCTCTTCAATATATTCTTTGAAAACTCTATTTATTAGATCTATGAAAACATAGGGTCCATTAGTTAGTCAAAAAGTAAGTATTGTAAACTTTTAATTCCCATACCTTGTTCAAAAAAATTTTTCAAGAATTTCTTCATTCACAACATACAACTTATGATATCCAGATCAATGGATGATCATTGAAAAATATTGAACACCTTGAACTCGATCGAATAAATCATCAATGTAAGGTAAGGGATATTTTTTCTTCATTGTTATAACAATGATCTCCCGGTAGTTACTTCACAACCACATAGAATCATATTTCCCCTTAACAAAAAGAATAAGGGCTCCCCCTTGAGAAAATTAAGGAAAAAATAAATAAATTATTTATGAATTCCTCTAGTTTTTTTTTAGTTCCACTAATTCAACAATGGCTATTCTATAAGGGGTCATCCCTATGGTTCTTAAACTAAGAATTAAATCAATGGAATACTCAATTTCTCTTTCAAGAGGATTTTCAGATAAATCCTCCAGAAACACATTAACATATTCTTGAAAAGTTGGTACATCTTCTATTTGAACATTAATTTCCTCAACCATAGTTATTCCATTATCTTCCTCCACAATAATTGAATTTAGTAGAGCTACTAGGGGTGGAACTATATAAGATTCAGGTGGAGAAATTTCTATTCTAAAGATGAGGTAACCCTTATCATCATCGAAAATTGTAACCTCCTTCCTCATAAAACAAATATTTTCATCATTGTTTGACATCCAATCCATACCAAGGATTATATAAAATTCAATCATTTGTTAGTTGATGAGATCAGTAGATAATCAACCTGTATATGCCCTAATAGGGATTGATTCACAATACATTGTTGTAATGATACATCCCTTAGGAGTTTTTAATGACAACTCCCTTGTTATATAAAAGTTTAAATATCTAATTTTCTATGAAAACTGGGAAGATTTGAAATAATTTTATGCTCCAGAATAAAGTAATGCATTGGAAAAACATGAGGATACCATTAAATTACCTACCACCACATCATTCAGAGCTACAACCATTGTAGTAGTGATCACATATGCTTTCCCTTGCTCCCTTGGCATTTTCTGATGTATGTTTACTTAGTGATTATGATATTCATGTTCATAAATACCATTTTCTCTATAATTGTTGAATTTATAATTTAATACCTCATTATTTCCCTTATAATCATGAGATTGGGGTCATTTTCACCACACTTGTAATATACTCACATTCCCTTCATGAAATTGCATGGGTGTTTCTTCCAAACATTTATCAATGGATGGATATTCATCTTTTCCCTTCATCCCCTTATTTACATTTCCAGAGTATCCAACAGATCTCATCTTCTCTTGCTTTTCATTAAAATTATAAGACATAGAGAAATACTTTTCTGTCATGGTAGCACATGAGACAATATCTTCGTACGAGGCGATGGATTGTGATACTAATTCTCTACGGAGAAATGATTTTAACCCATCGAATATTCAATCAAACATACTCCTTGAGTTATATATATAATATGGTATATTCCATTACGACCTTGTAATGTTATCCTCCTACTTTACGACATTCTCATCCTCCTTTTCCCTCAGACTCAAAAATTGTCTTTCCATATCCCCTTGATGGTCATGAGGAAATTAGTTTTCTATGAAAATATATTTAAAATCCCAAAATTAAATATTTGATACTTCTTAATCTTAATTTTTATTTGGAATTAATGACTACTATTGATCTACATCTCTTGTGAGTTGATAAACTTCCATGACATATTTTCCCCTTTTGATACTCCCCAAAGCATGATATATTTTCTCTAAAAAACAAATCTATTTCTCAACTACTAATGGATTTGTATTCCCATTTAATTTTGGTAGTTTTTTCCTTATGAAATGGTTTTACATTGATCCTTCATGTTGTTGATTAGGGTTCTCCAAATTGGTAAGGTTATTATTCATAACTTGAGTGAGTTTTCCCAGTATAGTGATAAGCCGATCAGCACCAGTTCCATCACCAGATTTACTATAATTATCTTGAGTATGAAGGAAATCACTACATGGATTTAGAGCATTGATATGGTTTCCATTCCTTTCACTAGGTTCCATTTCTATACAATGGCTCACACTAGGTTAGTTATGAATTACAATACATAATTTCAAACATATAAAACACTTAAAATAAATTGAAATTTTTATGGATATAATCCATAATAATAAAAATGTTTTCATTGAGGAGGTATATACTCATAAATCCTTCCTTATTTTTTGTAAATAAAATGTTAAATATCCTATGCATATCCCATATTAGTGTCGCAACCAAGTGTGAAGTAAGTCCAATTGTTGTGTACCAGGATACCATGGGTCAATCCTGAAACTTCTTGTCAGAGTTTTCACTCATATGTACATTTTTTCCAGAGCTTCCACTACCTGCCCATATCTAGAAAGTGATGTATTTCTTGGAAATCACACAAAATCCCTACATTACCAAAATTCTAGGAAGTTCTTCTATACTAAATATTAATGTCTGTATTTGGTTAATGTTCTATAATTAGAGTTCTTCTAAGTCTAGTTTCCATGTTTTTTACTAATCATCCTCTGATAATAACTATAACTCCCTTACCATAGTTACCCAAAGTCAGTGCATTATTAAATAACATTGGCATTAGCATAAGGGATCAAGTCCCTAAAAACCAATCAGTTTAGTCTCCCTGAAAGTACTAGATACAAACACATTTTTTACCATACATCATGATATAAAAAACATCATTGAATCCCCTTTGAACAAATGCATATACCATAGCCTATCCATGTAGGTCTATTATAAAATATGTCTTTACATCCTGGAAAAAATAAAACAAAAAAGGGGTGAGCTCAGATGTTCAGAAAGTATAACAATATTACATAAACATTCATAAATAAGTAAAACATTTAAGGCCATGCATAAGACTAAAACAAAATACTTTTAAACATAGAAATCATAATTATATAGAAAATATAAATCAAATAATTCCATTTACTTATTAACATGGATATTCTACTAGTCGAATAATCACATACAATATCAATAGCCAATTTCATAATTATGGAATGCATAATGCCAGACATCATAATCACACTGTCAAGGCCTCGTTCTAAGACAAAAAATTAGATTCTATCAAGGCCTTGTTCCAAAAACTATTTAGTTTCATGAGACCATTGATTCAAGGAGGATTTATAGTGGGATCCACCAATCACATACTTAGTCCAATTCATTCCTTATATGAAAAATTTGAATCGTAACATAAACATTCATATTAATAATAGCATAAGAAATGTTAATACATTAACCATTAAACATGAATGGTATAAAAATAACACATCCATAGCCAAAAATATCATAAAAACATCAATATAATATGGATGATTTATATCGTAATAAATAAACATTAAACAAGTAAAAAATTCCTTAAGGGAGTTGACATAGATAAATTAAAAAATATTTGAGATAAATATATCTTTCTATAATAAAAACATTTAAAAGTAATATAATTATAAAATAAAACATTTTTGTTCTGAGAATATTGTTATATTCTTTTAATGTATGCGTCAAAGATGTTATAACGGTGGAAAATAGTCGTACCTTCTATATACGTTAAAAACATTATTACCTTAATTTGAGGAAATTGTCATAATGTACCTTGATTGGAAAACAAGGAAAAAATTCCTTTCAAACATTTATAAAAAGAAAAACAAGGGTATAAATGAATTTAACCCATATTCTAGGAAATTGTAAAAAAGGTTTGAAATACATTTTTATGAAACACAGATGTGGGTGATAAAGAAGTCTCAGTAGACACTTACGTAAAAACATCTCGGATAATAAAGTGAATGGGAAATTAACCATTACCTTGTGCATTTCATTAATCTATGATACATTAAACTTATGTATAACATTCAAATAATTGTTATTAAATTATACAAGAACCATATACATAAATATGATCTCATATATGATCTTCTATTATTGATCTGTTAATAATATTTCAGTATTATCATTGTTTTGGATGTTAACTGATTTAAGTTCCTTTATATGCTTGGTTACACATGCCATATATGTTATGGATAAGATGTATTTGATTCATATCCAGAATGACATTAAGTTATTAAACATAATTTTTAATCATATAATAAATATTATTCATGGAGGATCACGATAGGTAATTAATCTCATCGCGATCGTGGAGACGGTAATCCGTACGTACACATGCGTGGAAATATCATTCTATTGATGGTGAAATCTTATTTAATTGGATGATATATCATATATTCAGAATAATTGAAATGTTCTATATATTATTTACATATGTTATACTCATTATTATACCCATCCAAATAATGATGTTTCTGAATAATAAACTACACCCCGACGTGGTGCCTGTAAGCCATAGGTACACACGAATTGTGACTTTTCATTCATATGATGAACATAATAATGAACATGGTTGTACAATATTAATAATAAAATCTCATTATCTATAAGGTACATGTATTATTATTTGGGAATAGAAATAACAATTAAAGAGGATGTGGAATAAAAAAATAACTGGAAAGAGTTGGTGAAATAATTTTCACTTCTTTGGGTGATTCCATTTGATTTGATCAAATGGCCTCCTTAAGATGTATTTATGATCAAAGGATGAACTCTAGGATTATTTAAGGGTAGTGGGGAGGATATTTGGGAATGATTTATCTGAGCCAAAATCTATTTGGATGCGATATTTTGAGAGAAAGGTAAGTTCCCTTTTATATGAGAGGTGTGTGTCACTTTTGGAAAACCATAAAATGTTATTTTATAATATAATCATTTTCAGTTTCTAATGGAACCAATAGGATTTATTTAGATTATAATGTGGGGATGGGTTTAAAATATCTCAACCAATTGGTTTTATATTTGTTTAGGTTACCATATTAACCTTATATATTTTATTTAACTCTTAGTTAAATATTTTGACATTTACCATGTCTCCTTATATTTTTATATTATATGGTAAATAAACATACTATAAAAAGCCAATCGAACCCTAAGGGGTTCATTATTAAGATATATCCTTATCAAAATCCTTTGTATGATCCTTATATTTTTAGGAATATTATATCTATTAATAATGTTGTATTGGTTTTAAAAACTCATTTATGTCAATTCTGACACTATTTTGTATTTAGTTTTTGTGAAAGTCTGAAAAACATTATCACATGGAAAAAATTTATTTAATCAACCCTAAAATTTAATATTAATCTATAAAATTAGTGGAATTCATCAAAATTATCACTTTACATTTACTTGAATATTTATAATATTAATTATTTTCATTATTCATTAATAAAGTAATTTCTTCTTCATCATTGTTTTATGAATATATTCATATCATTCATTAATAATGTAATTACTGCTTCATAATTGTCTTATAAATAAATCTAAATATTTAATTTATAAAAATTATAAATTAAATACCATTTTGTAAGAAATCAATTTATATTTCTAATGAATATTTATAGTCAAATTATCTTATGTGTAACCCATTATTAAAAATGTTTTAGTTATGAAAAGTTGAATTTTATACTTTTAACACTTCAATAAATAAATTAACAATAAATATCCTAATCTAATCCATGTCAAATAAAAGGATCATTTTTTATTCCTAATTTAATTTTTTTTGTCGAAATACACATATCCCATCGAATTTGAAAACGTATTAGTGTAATTATAATATCACCTTTAATTAACCTATTTACTTTTAACCGACGTAAATAAAAGTCAAAATATTCAAATCAGTAAAAATTATTTTCCATTAATTGAAAAAAAATGTTACTTACTGATATCAACCATTTCTCTTAGATTTTTGAAATTCAATTCACATATGCGGTAAAATTACATTTTATGCAAATTTGGTAACATGCATAGAAGGTGGTAAAATACGATAAAAAGTTTAATAAAATTTTATATATGTAATTTTATTATAAAATGAATCCAATGAATTACATTTAACTAATATAGATATTATTTATCTATTTTAACATAAAATAAATTTAAATAAAACTAATAATTATTTAAATAAAAAGTCAGTTTTAAAAAATAATGTTGGGTTTCAACTATTCATCCAAAATTGAAAATTTTCAGAAAAATAGAAAACATTCACCATAGGATAATTTTGAAATTCTAAATATAAAAATGAAGTCAATTTTTTTTATAAAAAAAGGATAATTCTTCCAAAAATGGATATTATTATTCATAACTACTAGTTTGATTGGTCGTGGATGCTAGAACTTAATGTTCAGTACATCACAAGCTATTGTATTATTCAAAGGTAAACGTATCGTGGAAGCTTGGGGTGTTTAAAAATGGGAGGTAGAGGGGTTCATAGATCGATAATTGGGCTTTCATCAGTTAATGTGTGATAAATTTATTAAAATCATTTTATAGGCTCATTTAGATGGTCATGAATATAAATGAGATGACATCATGATGGATTTCATCACTAGTTATCCCTGAGATTAGGGTGGTTGTGATGTTATCTATGTTATCATAGACCAGTTGAAGAAGTAATCTCACATCATAGATAACATGGGGTCAGGTGTTGTTGATTGTTTTCTTGTAGGTACATCAATGGGGTGGTGCAATTTCATGGAGTTGTGAGTTCTATTATCTTGTATTAGGATGTGAATTTTACCTCATTATTCATGTGGGTATTGTATAATGGTTTTAGCACACAGTTATTCCTCAATAGTAATTCCCACCATATATGGGTAGGAAGACATAGTGGAATTCCATAAATAGATCTCTCCCAATGACCCAATATAACGAGTATGGCATTGAAATCAATATTCATAAGGCTAAATCCTGAGTCGTACTGTGGATAACATACCACTCTTTCATAAACAATTTACCTTGAAATTTTATATATGTGGTTTCTCCATAAATTTAACCACTCAATAGACACCCATGATACCATCCCATGAAATTCTTATATATAAACCAAAACACTCATATATGAATAAACCACCATCCAATAATGATTTTTCAGACTATCGCATGAACCCCTGTGATTTTTACCATCCATCTATGCATCATATATGAAGGAATCCCTGATATTATCAATTCATGAAATGACAAATTTGTACACTTTAAAAGTGGAAATCACATGAATAGAAATTATAGAAATAAAATTGTTTACTAGGTTAATCCTTCATTCAAAGGATAAGAATCATTTTGTCCAACTGAAAATATGTCTTTTCATTTAGAAAACAATTTTATGCAAATTTGTAATTCTATGTTTTTTCTTTGGTATTGGGGAACCATGATAAACTATCGAGAAATATTCCATATTCGTGTTGATGAATAATTTAAGGATCACACACTCATATACCAACAGTTTTTCAAGATATAGATCACTCCCTTTCCAAAATTAATATATAGGTCACTCTAGTTGAAATTATCTTTCAGAATACCATTGATACCCCTAGTTGATCTCTTTATATAATTGACAAAAATAATAGCATCTTATGCAAACATCAAGATAGAAATTCCCCTCAAGTGATCTCTATTGTGGGTAGCGATGTGATGTGTTTCAGGCTGTGATGCAATTGTGGTGGTTATAACTCTATGTTGTAGTATTGGGTGACATTTCTAGTATTTTTATGTGGTGTATGATACAATAATTGTTTTGTTTTGTTATATTCCTCATTAATGAAGGAATAATAGGTCAATAATGATTTAAATGGATTAGGCTACTTTTATTAATGGGATAAAAATGGTTAATGAATGAAATAAATATGTGTTCTATGGTTAAATGATATTTGTAAAAAATAATGAAAATAATGGTATGTTTAAATGAAATTGGATTGTACTATGATTAAAAGTGGGATGTGGTTTTTGGATTGGGGTTTATGGGGTATTCTACATTTAGTTGTGGCATCAAATATTTCAATACTATGAGATTTTAGTGCATTTTTTAAACCCATAGGTTGGGATTGGGTGTTGATATATATATATATATATATATTTATATATTTATATATTATTTTTTATTATTTCTATATGCACCCAACCTGTGTCTAACACCATGTGTCAGCATAGACATACAAAAACATACACAAAGACATATATATATATATATATATATATATATATATATATGGCATTGTTTTCTCCAATATCTTGGTGGTAATGATGGCTACATGGCTACCAACTCTATCTTCTATATGAATAGATATGAATATTTTGTGATGACAGATGGTATTGTAGTGAACTATGTGGTGGACCTGGGGTCTATGGGTGACATGTGATGTGATCTTGTTGTGGGGTGGTGGCTTAGGTTCGCACATGAGTTATGTTATCTGACAATGCTATGGGGAATGTTATATTGTGGTCATGCATGGTAGGAGGAGGGTATGAGGTTGATTTCTGTGATTTTCAGGATACTCTACTACTCTATATATGGTTTTGGTGTGATGGGCCTGATGTCTTCTAGAATGATGAGTTGTGATCGTGCTGTCTGGTGGTGGGCTAGGTGTCTCTAGGCATGATGTATAGTGATCGTGTTGGCATTTGGTGGTACATGTTATAATGAAAAGGGGAAAGAAACATGATGTATGATGTTGGGGTGTGAGAGTATAAAATTATTGGTAAAGAGATGCAGGGTACCCATTATTGGTATGAATTTTATTATTTTATTATACATGGCTCGAGTTATTTGGTAAGCCAACAATAGTGAGGTTAGAATGAATATTAGACCTATTTAGGTGTTGTTCATTATGAACTTTTATCTATAGTGAACTAGTATTATTCGTTCACCAGTAAAAGAGAGACTTTGGTTTTCCAAATTAGAAGTTGTTTATTCTTACTATATATAATTAAATTTATTTTTATTTTAACATAATTATTAAGAAGACCATGCTTGATAATAATATCTTGGAACCATGGAATGTTTTTATGTCGATACAATTCCATCTATTTTGGGTATTTTGATGGAGAATTTTATTTTTATATGATTTCATTACACATGTATTTTTTGGATGATTTTTTTTCAGTTTATTAATTTTTCATTGAGCTTTATGCAGTTTATTCATCTTATCTCACAGTAAGATATTAGTATAAATGGTAATGCATGTCATTTTCTGAGATTTTTTATGGTGAAGCAGATAAATTGTGGTATTTGGTAAAAATAAAATACTGAGAGATATGAGATTGATGTTATGGAATGGGACACATTTAAGAGTATTTTTTAAACACAATTTTTTATGGGTTTCAGCTCAGTTTGTAGATATAATTTATAAAAATGAATAAAACAAGGTCAAGATTCAGTAGTTTTGTTTGAAAAAAAATTGAAATATTGGTCATGTATGCTCTAGATTCTATAGGAAACCATTATAGTATAATTAATATATTAAAATCCAAATTATTTCCAATTTTAAAAACGTGTTTTTCCATATGAAAATAATAAATTTATGTGAAATTTTTCTTTCTGTATAGAACATTGAGTGGGATTTTGCTAAAACATACATTATTCAAGATGAAAACATTAATAAAAGAACATTTTTGTGGGGAATGGAGTAGAATATAGATAATATGTCTATATGTAATCCACCAATTTATTCAAATTGTGGTAAGTGAAATTTTATGTAATTTTTGGGGTGATCTTAGTTGCTCAGTAAGGATAAAAATATAGCAGAAACATTCATAAATAAGCATAACCATTTAAGGAAATGTAAAACACTAAAACACAAGCCTTTTAAACATAAACATCAGCATAATATTGAAAATATCTAACAAGTAATTCGATATACATATTAACATTGATATTCTAGAAGTCGAATAATCACATTAAATATCAAAAGAAAATTCCATAATGATGGAATGCATAATTCCATATGTCATTACCATATAGTCAAGGCCTCGTGCCACGACTAAAAATATGATTTTGTCATGGATGTGTGCCATGGAACAATTTTGTCACATGACACCCACCGATGCATCAAGGAGCTATATTAGATTCCACCCATCACTTCAATGTCCAATTCATTCCTCGTATGAAAATAATGAAACATAACATAAACATCCGTATTAAAACTAGCATAAAAATTTTTAACACATTAACCCTAAAACCTAAATGGTATAAAAATAAAAAATCCACAGTGAAAAACATCACAAAACCATTAATGTGATAAAGACTATTATATCATAATAAATCAACTTCATACAATTGTAAAATCCATCAAAAGATGTTGACATTGATGTACTAAAAACTATTAGGGAGAAATATATCATTCTATTTTGAATTCATATAAAATTAATATAATTGTAAAAGAAAACAATTATTTTGAAAACATTATTATAATCTTATAATGGAATCATTCAAGGTGTCATAACAGCGGAAAATAGCCAAACCCTCCATATAAGTTAAAAACATGTTTTCTTAATTTTGTTGAAACGGCCGTTAAGAAACTTGTTTGGAAAACGATGGCAATATTACTTTATAAACATTTTATAAAAAGTAATAAAATTTTATAAATGACTACAAACCATATTCAATGAAGTAGAAAAAATGTTTTGAAATACAGTTTTAATATACACTGATGTGGATGATAAATAGGTCTCAGTGGATACTCACGTATAAAGAACTTCGAATAATGAAGAGATTGTAGAATTAAATCTTACATTGTACTTTTCTGTGGTTGAGGGTACATTAATATTATTTGTAATAGATAAATAATTGTTATTAAATTATAAAATAACCACATAAATAAATATCATTTCATATATGATCTTCTAATATTGCTTTGTTAATAATATTTCAGTTGTATGATCATTTTGTCTGTCAACTAATTCATTTTACATTATATGTTTTGTTATGTAAGTCATGATTATTATGGATATAATGTATTGGATTATTATCCAATATGATATTAAGTTCATAAACATTATTTTTTAATCATGAAATGAAATTTATTCTTGAATGGTTACGATGGAGAAGTAATCTACACGCTTTCGTGGAGACGATAATCCCTTCATACACATGAGCGACAATACCATTCTATTGATGGTGAAATTGTATGTAAATGGATGTTATATAAGAAATAATGAATCCATAACATGTTATATTTATTTTTTACATCAATTATACTATTATTATACCCATCCAAATAATGAAATTCTTGAATAATAAACTACTCCATGACGTGGAGACGGTAAGCAGTACGTACGCACGTATGGTGACTTTGTCATTAATAGGATTGATAGAATAATGAATATGATTGTACCCTATTTATAATAAAATCACACTATGAATTAGGTACTGGATTTTATATTTTGATATATTAATAACAAAGAAATAGGAAGTGGATGAAGAAAAGAACATGAAAGAGGTGGTGAAATAATTACATCTTCTTCGGTTTCTTCCATTTTATTTCATCAAAAGGGCCCATTATGTTGGATTTATGATCAATGGAAGGCCTCTTGGATTAATTTAGGATAGTTGGGGGAATATTTGGGCAGGTTTTGGATAAGCCAACTAGAATTGGAGGTGTAATTTTGAGAGAATGGGAAGTGCCCTTTTATCAGAGGGGTGATGGTCACATAAGGAAAATCTTGTAAATTTATTTTATAATAAAATAATGTTCTGTTTATAGTGGCTCAAAAAGTATTTATTTAATGAATAAGATGGTTAGGGGTCGAAAATACCTCAACCAATAGGTTTTATAATGCTTTAGTTCAATATATTAACCATATCATTTAGATTTACCTCTTATTTAAATAGTTTGACATTTACCATGTCTCCTGGGATTTTTATATTATATGGTTAATAATCATACTATAAACTAAAAATCAAACCCCAAGTGGTTATTTATTTATATATATAACCTTATCAAAGTCCATTGTAAGATCCAGAGACTTTTAGAAATATTATATCAATTAATAATTTAGTATTTGTTTTAAAAACCCATTTATGTCAATTTTGACACTATTTGGTATATTGTTTTTGGGATAGTCATAACAACTTTATCACTTAAAAAAATTATTTAAAAAACCATAACAAGTCATAGTAACCTATATAATTATTTGAATTCATCAAGATTCTAAATTTACATTAATTTGGATATTTATAATATCAATATTCTAATCATTCATTAATAATGTAATTACTGCATCATCATTGTCTCATAAATAAATTTAATTATTTTATATCTAAATATAAAAAAAATATATAATTATGTAGGAAATATTATTATTTTTCTAATTAATATTTATAGTTTAATTTATCTTATGTTTATCCCAATATTAAAAATGATTTAGTTATGAAAAATTGAATTTACCACTTTTAACAGTTTTTTAAATAAAATAATAATAAATGTCCTAATCTAATTCAAGTGGACCAAAGGATAATATTTTATTCCTAAGGTTTTTTGGATGAAATAAACGTATCCCAAATAATTTTTACATGTGTTTGTGTAATTATAAAATCATTTTTACCTTTAATTAAACTATTTACTTTTAACTGTGTTAAATAAAAGTCAAAAATTACTATTTACCAAAAATTATTATCATCCTATTGAACCAAATTTTACATAATAATATCAACCATGGCTCTATAATTTTTGAAATTAAATTTATAGATGTTGTAAAAGTATGTTTTATGAAAAGTTTCTAACGTGCCTCTAAGGTGGGTAAAAGACGGTAAAAAGTTCAATAAAATTTTATATTTCTAATTTTATTATAAAATGAATCCAATGATTTATATTGAACCAATATAGGTATTATGTATCAATGTGGAAATAATATAAATTTAAATAATATAAATAATTATTTAAATAAAAATATGATTTTAAACAATAATGCATTATTTTCACTATTCATAAAAAATTAATATTTTTAAAAATACAAAAAATTCACAGAAAGATAATTTAGAAATTCCAAATACAAAAATGAATTCCATTTTAAAAAAAATTCATAATGTTTTAAATTTTTGGTATTACTATTCATAACAGCTAGATTCAGTGTTCGTGCTGTGCTAGAAGTCGATGTTGTGTACAAAACAATATATTATATTATTCAAAGGGAAACATACAGTGGAAGCTTGGGGTGTTACTGTATCCCCTCCTTAACATTATTTTATTCTCAAAATTTATAGAATACACTGGCATAAAATGATTCTTATGGTTCTTCATCATATATTCCTTGGGTTTCAACATTTCCACTTATATCTTATGGTTTATCCAGAGAACTTTTACATGACGTGTCATCTGATTTATCAGATATTGTTCATTGGTATCAATAATCTTAATGGGCTATTCACAAAAAAAAATCATATCATGTTCCAGTTCTATTTCTACATAGGGGATTACATGCATTGGGTCATGCATATATTTTCTCAAAAGTGATACCTGGAACACATCATGATCTTTGGAGAGACTTGGAGTCTTTTCCAATTGTTATGCTATAACTTCAATTCCTTTTTGAATTTCGAAAGGTCCAATGTACCTGGGATATAATATACCCTTCATAATGAAATGTATAAAACCCTTCCATAGATATACATTCAAGAAAACATAATCTCCTATATGAAATTCCAAATCCTTCCATCGGTTATCAGCATAGTTTTCTTCCTACATTGAGCTGCTTTGATGCAGGTTTGTATAAATTTGCATTTTTCATTGTTTATATAACAAGTTCTAGGCCTACAAGTTTTTTTTTCACCAAATTCATCCCAACATGTTGTTGTGCGACATCTATTTCTATATAACGCTTCATATGGATCCATCTGAAAACAAAATTGAAGCTATTGTTATTAGAAAATTCTACCAGAGGTAAATATTGAAAACATATACCATAAAATTCAAGTGATAAAGATCTCAACATGTATTCTATGGATTAAATAGTACGTTCTATTTGTCCATCAGTTTGAGGGTGGAAGGCGGTGCTCAAAGGGAATTTAGTATCCAACGACGGCTGAAGAATTTTTCAGAATCATTATGTTAAGTGGGGATCATGATAAGAAAAAATCAGTATGGGTACTTTATAAAGTCTTACAACTTCATTAATATATTTCCTTTCTAAACGTTCAAGTGGTATATATTCTCTTATTGTATGAAAATGATCTAACTAGTTAACACGATTATAAATGACCCATATTGCATCATTCCTTATAAAAGTCTTTGGTCACCCCATGAAAAAATCCAAAGTAATATCATCCCATTTCCATTCAGGTATGGGAAGCAGTAGCATGACTATTCCTGCGTGTTTTCTTCCATCCTTTACCTGTTGAAAAACCATACATCTTGAAACATAATAAGCAATCTCACATTTCAAATTATCCCTCAAAAAATGTTTCTTCAAATCTTTATATATCTACGTGCTACCAGAGTGTATATGGAAATTATAGCTTTGAGAATCATCCAAAAAATTCCATTTTTAGATCAGGTATGTCAGGAATACATAGTCTCTTCCAATTTTTAAAATTCCATCTTCATAGATAAAGTCGATCAATCTCCCAACATTCACAATTTTAATTTTCTTTTGAAACTCCTCATCATCAGTTTGGGAACATTTTATCCTTCCTAGAAAAGATGACTTGGAAACCATTTGAAATAGTATAGATGATTCACCATCCATGATTATTCCCATATCAACATTTACTATAACAATGGGAATAAGATCCCTTTTAATTATAATCATGTTCAAAACTCAATGATCGCTTCTGCTGAAAGCATCTGCCATATTTTTTTCCTTCCTCAGGAGGTAGTATATATCACAATCATAATCCTTGAGTAGCTCGAGCCATCACCTTTTCTTCATGTAGAGTATTATTTATGATAATATATACTTCATGCTCATGTCATCAATATATATCTCACAATTTTCACCATAGAGATAGTGTCTCAAAAGTTTCCAATCAATGATTATAGATTCTTACTCTAGATCATGAGTGGGATAGTTTTGTTCATGAATTATTAGATATCGTGATGCATAGACACTAAATCTATCATTTTTTATACATAAATAACCAACTAATTTTTTTTTAAGAATCACAATAATTAACAAATTCATCATTCCCCGATGGTAGAGTTCGGATATGAGCACTAAATAAACATCTCTTCAGTTATTCAAAACAATATTGACACTCTTTTTTCCAAACAAATTTAACCCTTTTAAGTGTTGTCTTTTCTAATGGGTTATCCAATCAGGAAAAATTATGGATGAAATGCCTATAATAATATGATAAACCAATAAAACTATGTACCAAAGTTGTTATTTTCGGTGCTGGAAATTCTTGGATTGCCTTGGTCTTTGAAGGATCAATGGAGATTCCATAAATAGAGGCAATATGGACAAGAAAAGAAATATTTGGATTCTAGAACTCACACTTGATAAGCATCCAATATAATTCATTTCTTCTGGGGGTTTTTAGAGTAGTGCACAAGTGATTTTTTTGATCTTGGAAGATTTTTTAGTTTAACAATATATCATCAATAAATACTACTACAAAGTCATAATTATATTCCTTGAAAAAAATATTCATTAGTTCCATGAAAAACTAGTGTGAATTAGTCAGTACAAAAGGAATTACTATAAAATTTTAATGCTCGTACATGGTTTTAAATGCTACTTTTAGAATGTCTTCCATCGTCACACACAACTAATGATATTCAGATCAAATTTTGGTCATTTGAATATATTGATCTCCATGAATTTGATCGAAAAAATAATCAATAAGATGTAGGGAATACATTTTCATTATTTTTATAGAATATATCTCTCTATAATCAATTCAAATACTCAAATATCCATTTTTATTCTTAACAAAATGAACACGGTCTCCCTAAGGAGAAACACTAGGGTGAATAAATCCATTTTTACTCAATTCCTATAGTTTTTTCTTTAGATCCACTAATTCCACAGTGGCCATTCTATATGGGGTCTTTGATATGAGACTTGAACCATGATTTAAATCAACGAAAAACTCAATTAATCATTTTGGAGGATGTCTAAGTAAATTCTCTAGATACACATCAACATATTCTTTCATAATATGTATGTCCTCTATTTGAAAATTACTTTCCTCACCCAAAGTAATTTCATTCTCTTCATCCCCAATAATTGAATTTAGTAGAGCTGATGGTGGTATATCTATATAAGAATTAGGTGGTGACATTTCTTCTCTATGTATAAGGTACTCCCTATCACCATTAAAAATTGTATCCTCCTTTTTCTGACAAAAATTTTTAGCATCATGGTCCAAAATTCAATCCATATTGAGGATTATATAAAATATAGTCATTGGTATAGATATGCGATTAGTGGATAAAGAATGTTTATATTCCCTAATGGGGAATGATTCAAAAAACATTGTGGAAATGATACTTCCCTTAGTAGTTTTGATTAGAAACACCCTTGTTAAATAAAATTCAAAAAATCTAGTATTCATAGAGAACTGGGTAGACATAAAACAATGAGATGATCCAGAATCCAATATTGAATGGGCTAAGCATGAGGAAAACATTAAATAACCTTCCACCGTGTCTTTCAGAGGTTCATTCTTAATAGTAGTGATCACATAATCAAGGCCTTTCTCCCTTGTCCTTTTCTGAGACAGGTATCCATGTGCTTAGGACATTTATCTGCTTAATTACCCATTTCTACATAACTGTAGCAATCAACCATGATAGATTCAATATTTCCCTTGCAATCACGATCTTTTTTGCCTTTTTCACCACACATGTAATCGACTCTGATTCCCTTCAGGCGAGTACTGGGGTGTCTCTTCCCACATTTACCGCATGATGAATATTAAACTTTTCCCTTCTTCCCCTTATTTCGATTTCTAGAGTGTTCAACAGATCTTATAACCCATAATGTAATCAATTAGACTTAATCTTTCCGTTAAATATGTAATATTCTTTTTACCATTTTCTACTCCCCAAAGCATGAAATATTTCCACTAAGGAACTTATCCATTTCTTAGATACAAATGGATTTGTATTCCCATTGAATGTTGGTGGGTTTTCCCTCATGTAGTTGTCTAACATTGATCCTCCACATTGTGGATCAGGGTGCTCCATACGAGTAAGGTTATAATTCATAACCTAAGTGAGTTGTCCCAGCATAGTGATAAGATGATCAGAAGTAGTTGCATCACTATCTCCACAATAATTATCATGAGTAAGAGGGAAATCCCAAAATGGATTACGTGTGTTGACAAAGATTCCATTCCTTCCAATAACTTCCATTTCTATACAATGTTATAATATAGACTAATTTATAAATCACAAATACCTAATTCCAAACTCATAATACACTTAACTTAAATTGAACAGTTAATGGATATAATCCATAATCATAAAAAAATTCATTGAGGAGGTATATACTCATAAACCCTAGATAGTGTTTTGTAAATAAACTATGAATTATCCTAAGCATATCCACCTGGAGTGTCGTAACCACGACTGTAGAAAGGATCGTTGTCATGTAACAGGATAGCCCAGGTAAAGCCTGAAACACCTTGTTGGTGTTTTCACTGGTAGGTACATCTCTGTCAGAGCTACCTCTACCTTCTCGTTTCTAGATAAGGATGTGTTACCTGAAAAATACACCAAATCCCTACATTACCAAAATTTTCAGATGTTCTTCTATACTAATCCACGAATTCAATCTTAGGTTAATGATATCTAATCAAATTATTTCTAAATTTATCTTCCATGGTTTTTACTAGACAATCTCTGATTGCAACTCTAATTCCCCGACCCTAGTTACACAGAGTAGGTGCAATATTACTTAACATTGGCCTGATCAAAAGGTATCATGTCTCAAAAGACCAAACAGTTTAGTAGACCTGGAAGTACTATATAAAAACAGAAGTTTTACATTACATAATGTAATAAAAATAATAAAATTATGACTCATTTGAACACACACATATCCCAAAGTGTATCCCTGCAGTTCAATCCAAATGTTCTTCTTCACATCCTGTGAAAAATAAAACATAAAATTGGGTGAGCTCAGATTCTAAATAGGGATAACAATATAGAGGAAACATTCATTAATAAGCATAACCATTTAAGGAAATTTATACGACTAAAAAACATTTTAAACATAAAATTTTGCATAATATGGAAAATTGAATTCAAATAATTCCATTTACTTATTCACATGGATATTATACTAGTATAATAATCACATGAAATATCAATTGTGAATTTCATAACTATGGAATGCATAATTCAAAACTTCCTAACCACATAGTCAAGATCTCGTGCCAAAACTACATATAATATTTTTTTAAGGCCTTGTGCCAAGACACTAGTTTGTCTCATGAGGCCTACCGATGCATCAATGAAAATATTGAAACATAACAAAAACATTTGTATTAAAACTAGCATACAAAATGTTAATACATTAACCATAAAAAATTAATGGTATAAAAATAACACATCCACAATAAAATATATCACAAAACATTTAATAAAATATGGAAGATTATATTATAATAATTCATCATTAAACAACTATACAATCTATCAAAGGATGTTGAAATTTATTAAATCCAAACTATTTAGGAGAAATAACTCATTCTATTTTGAAATCCTTTAAAAACCCATTATTATAAAATAAAAAGTTTATTTTGAAAATATTCATATAATCTTGTAAGGGATTATTTGAAGGTGTTATAACAACAAAATTTAGTCGCACCTAGAGTATAAGTTAAAAAAACCTTATTTCCTTAATTTTATTTAAAAGGTCGTAAAGTATCTTCTTTGGAAAAAGACGGAAATATTACATAAATTTTTTATAAAATAAAAGTCAAACAAGGGTATAAATTTTATTAACTCAGAATCTATGAAATAGTAAAAATATTTCGAAATATATTTTTAAGAAACACATATGTGGATGATAAGGATATCCGAGTAGATACTCACGTCTAAACAACCTCTGAAAATGATGAGATTGTAGAATTAACCCTTACCTTTTACTTTTCCTTTTTGAAGGTTATGATAAGTTAACATATAATATATAATTAATTGTTATTAAATTATACAAGAACCATAAACGTAAATATGATATCATATATGATCTTTTAATATTCCTTTGTTAATAATTTTTAAGTAAAATAATCATTTCTTGTGTTAACGGATTCATTTTTCTTTATATGTTTTTCTACTTAAGTCATGTTTATTATGGATAGGATGTATTTGATTCATATCCATACTTATATTGTGTTTTTAAACATTATTTTTTAGTTCGAAACAAATATTTAATCTTGAATGGTTACGATGGAGAATGAATCTCATCGTGTTCATGGAGACTGTAATCCCTATGTACGAACGAGTGACAATACCATTCTATTGAAGTGAAATCATTAGTAAATGGATATTATATCATTTGTAATGAATCCTTAACATGTTAGATATATTATTTACATTAGTTATAATCATTATTATACCCATCCAAATAATTAACTGATTTATTAATAAACTACACCATGATGTGGAGACAGTTTGTCGTATGTACACACGTTTGGTGAATTTGTAATTTTTACGATGGATAGAATAATGAAATTTTTTTACAATATTTATAATAACATAATAGTTTGAATAAGTTATTGTAGTTATTTTTTATTATGGTAATAGTAAAGAAAGGGTAATTGGAAGATGAAACATACAAGAAATAGGTGGTGAAATAATTACCTCCTCTTCGGGTGATTCCTTTTGATTTGATCAAAACAGATCTTTAGGTTGCCTTTATGAATAAATGAAGACATCTATTATTATGTGAGCATTTTTTGGGGGATATTTGGGTGGGTTCTGGCCTAGGAAATTGTCTTTGGGGTGTGATTTTGAGAGAAGGGGAAGTGCACTTTTATAAGGGAAGTGGGAACCTCTTTAAGAAAAACATGAAATATTATTTTATAATAAAATAATTTTTGGTTTCTACTGGATAAAAAATGATTTCATAAGTGAAAAGGTGGGTATTTTAGAAAATATTTTCACCAATAGGTTTTATACTTTTTTAGGTCTCCATATAAATCTTATCTTCTATATTTAACTCTTAGATAAATAGTTTCAAAAATACCTTCTCTTCTTGTATTTTTATATTACATGGTAAATAAACATAATATAAACATCCAATAGAACCTCAAGATGAACATTATTAATATATACAACATTATCAATGTCCTTTTTCTGAACCATATTTTCTAGGAATATTATATTAATTAATAATATAATATTTTTTAAGAACTCATTTATGTAAATTTTGCAACTATTTGGTATTTTGTTTTTTGGAATGTAAAAACAACATTTTCACTTTGATAATAAAATTTAATCGACCATATAATGTAATATTAACCTGTAACATTTGTGTAATTCATAAAAAGTATAAATTTAAATTTATTTGGATATTTATAATATCAACTATATTAATCATTCATTAATAATAATATTAATGCTTCATCATTGTCATCGAAATAAATTTAATTATTTAAATTCTGAAAATTATAAATAAAATACCATAATGGAGGAAATATTATTATATTTATAATGAATATTTATAGTCCAATTTATTTTATGTGTTACCCTATATTTAAAATATATTTGTTGTGAAAAGATGAATTTAATACTTTTAACACATCATTCAATAAAATAATAATAAATGTCCAAATCTAATTCAAGTGGACCAAAATAATAATATTTTATTCCTAAGGTTTTTTAGGTCGAAAAAACACTAATCCAATTGAATTAGTACATATGTTAGGGTAATTATAATATAATTTTCACCTTTAATTACTCTATTTACTTTTAACTGTGGTAACTAAAAGTAAAAATTACTATTCACCAAAAATTATTTTCATCTTACTGAACCACATTTTACTTACTGATATCAATTGTATCTCTTTAATTTTTGAAATTCAATTCATAGAATCGTTAAAATTAGGTTTTATGAAAATTTTCTAACATGCCTAGAAAGTGGGTAAAGATGTTAAAAAGTTCAATAAAATTATATATATATAATTTTAATTTAAAATGACTCAATAAAATACATTGAACTAATATAGGTATTATGTCTATATTTTGTCATAAAATAAATTTTAAAAAAAGTATTATTTAAATAAAAATTCTGTTTTAAACAATAATGCAATGTTTTTCACTATTCATAAAAATTGAGAGTTTTTAGAAAAATACCAAAAATTTATCGTAAACTAATTTTGTTATACCAAATCCAAAAATGAATTCCATTTTGAAATATAAATTTACAATGTTTCAAAAAGTGGGTATTACTATTCAAAACTCACTAGTGGAAATATGGTTTTTAACGTTATCGTAATAATGTCGGTTTTTTAAAAACTGACAGGAATAGTATGTGTGGGAAATTTTTGGCATCAGTTTTACAAAAAACCGACGCCCAAAACAATTTTTTGATGATATTTTGCGTCGGTTTTCATGAAACTGATGCCAAAATTTATTAAAAAAAATTTTTGGTGTCGGTTTTGAGTAAAACTGATGCGTAAATTAATTATAAAAAACATTTTGGCGTCGGTTTTCAAGAAAAACGAACCCAAAAATCCAGTCGACTCGAGAAAACCGACGCCTAAAAGACATTCGACTTGGTTTTGGGCGTCGGTTTTCTATAAAACTGACGCCGAAAATCCAGTCAACTCAAGTTTTGTCGTGGGGTTTCTATAAAACTGATGTCGAAAAAAAAATGAGTCATTTTTTTGGAAAACCGACACTATAACTTTTATTTTCGACGTTGGTTATTATAAAAACTGACACCGAAATGTTTTTTTAAAAGTTTACGTGCCGGTGTTCTCTAAAACCGACGCAAAAAGTCTTTTAAAATTATTCGCGGACCGGAACCCTCTTTTTTCGATCATCGAAATCGGGTTCTGTTGCAGCGCTTTGGACTCCCGACGACCTTTGAACATGATTTTCCATCTTGGACAGCCCTTGTTGAAGGATTTGTTCCATTTGCACGAATTCGGGTATGCGTTCTTCTTCTCTATCTCTTGTTTAATCTCCCATTGTTTATTTCTTCTTCAAGAACCCTATTTTGCGTGATTTTTATTATTGGTTTGATTTTAGTTGTAGTAAATCATTATTTTTTGTTTGTATTATCATTGTTGGTATAGATTTGTTTGTATTATCACTGTTTGTTTGTATTATCATTGTTTGTATTATCATTAGTTTGTATTATCATTTTTGTGCTATTTTCATTGTTTTTGGTATTATCATTGTTGGTATATATTTTATATTGTTTCTTTAAACACTATAGTTTTTTTATATTATCATTGTTGGTTTGTATTATCATTGTTGGTATAGATTTCATCTCCATATTTTTGAGAGATTTTCATTATAAGTGTTTTTTTGTATTATCATTGTTGGTATAGATTTTATAGCTGTAGTTTATCATTTTATAGTGTTTGTTTGTATTATCATTGTTGGTATATATTTTATTAGTTTATTTTTGGTTTGTATTATCATTATTTTTTGTTTGTATTATCATTCTATCTTGAACTGCTACTATATTCACCACCATATTAATCTTGATACATGTATTTGTTAGTACATAGGTATAGATAATAACACAAAATCGTCAATAATTTATACATATTTCCATGTACTCCCACATTTCACATATTGCATCCTTTAAATTAATGTACTCTTCAATATTTTTGACACATGAAACTTCCAAATATTACAAATATGTAAAATTAACTAATAAATTTTAAAATAATGATATTGTAATTATATTATAATATCAATATAACACACATGTATATAATATGAAAATAAACTGTTTACTCTATTTGTAAACGTGTTACAAATCTGATGTTTTTTATCTGATTATCAATAGTTTTTATTAAATATGTTTTTATTTACAATTTATCTGATAGATATTTAAATGTTTATATGTGTTAATATATTCATCAATTATATTGTTATATCATGTATTAATGGATCGTAATTGGATTTATTTACGAAGAACCACTAGTGAATATGAAAAAGGATTTGATAATTGTTTGGAATTTTCTAAATGAAATCTTCAAAATATTGATTTTATATTCTGTCCATGTGTGAAGTGTGTAAATATTAGAAAGTTAAACTCCATAGAAATCAATGATCATTTCATTTTTTATGGTTTTAGCTTTAATTATACACGTTGGATCTTGCATGGTGAAAGAACTGAAAATTCAACATCCAATGTTGATGACAATATTCATAATGATAATGAGGATCATATTGAAGAATTAATTCATGATTTAGGTGTTGAAACCATAAAAAAACACCAATTGTTGAACGATTGTATAGAGATTCTGAGAAACCATTATTCCCAGGTTGTAGTAAATATACAGTGTTATCAGCAGTTTTGAGATTAGTTAACTTAAAAGAAAAAAATGGGTGGAGTGATAAAAGTTTCTCCAGTTTACATGAGCTTTTAAAAGAGCTACTTCTAGAAGGAAATGGGCTTCTAGAATCCAATTATGAGGCGAAGAACATATTATGCCCAATGGGATTGGGGTATAAAAAGATACATGCTTGCAACAATTATTGTGTACTGTATAGGAATGAAAATGAACATTTATCAAGTTGTCCTACATGTGGGACATCACGCTATAAGATGGATGAGAAAGTCAACTCAGATTCATTCTCATGTGATGTCATGTAACGTTATGAAAAATCAATTTTTTTACTTTCCAATGACATCATCCAATAATTTTTTCATACAACTTTGATAATTCAATTCTGATTTATTTTTAGGTACCAGAATAAAAACTCCATCTAAAGCAATTTGGTACCTTCCAATAACTCCTCGTTTGAAGCATCTATTCGCAAATTAAATTGATGCAAAAAGTTTAATATGGCATTTAGATGAGCGCATATCTGATGGTAACTTACGTCACCCTGCCGATTCACCATTGTGGAAGAACATTGATAAAAAATTTCATGATTTTGGAAGTAAAGTTAGAAATCACAGAATGGGATTGTGTACTGATTGAATGAATCCATATCGGAGCCTCAGTATCCAACATTGTTCATGGCCTATTTTTCTGGTACATTACAACTTCTACCCACATCTATGTATGAAGAAAAAATATTTTATGATGAGATTGATGATTTCTGGACCAAAACAATCGGGAAATGATATTGATGTGCATCTTACACCATTGATTGATGATTTCAAATTGCTATGGGAGGAAGGTGTTAAAGTTTTTCATGCATACAAGAAAGAGTATTTTCTTTTGCATGCTATGATAATTTTCACTATAATTTAATTTCCTACATATGGAAACTTATCTAGATATAGTGTTAAGGGACATAAAGCATGTCAAATTTGTGAATAACAAACTTCATATTATCAATTGCAGAATGGAAGAAAGACAGTGTACATGGGACATCAAATATTTTTCTGAATTGATCATCCTTATCATATATTGAAAAAAGCATTTAACGGTTTACATGAATACAACCTCCCCCCTCAACCATTGTTAGCTGATGAACATTATGAAAGATTGAAAGATATTGATTTGACATTTGGAAAGAGAAAAAGTTCTAGTTTACAAAAACATATCTGGAAGAAGCAGTATATTTTTTTCAAACTACATTAGTGGAGATTTTTGGAGATAAAACATAACATTGATGTTATACATGTTGAGAAAAACATATGTGATAGTTTGATTGGAACTTTGTTAGACATAAAATGACAGACAGAACATGGATTACATGCAAGAATATACTTGATATTAATGAGAATACGTTTGGAGTCAGCTCCCGTTGTGAAAGGAAAAAGATCATATTTACCTCCGGATTATCACACATTAAGAAAGATTGAATAGATGAATTTTTTTTAGTGTCTTTATGCTATTAAAGTACCCTGCAGTTTTTCTTCAAATGTGAATAATTTTGTGTCATTGAAGGATTGTAAATTCATAGTTATGAAATCACATGATTTCCATGTGTTGATGCAACAAATTCTGCCAGTAGTAGTGCATGGTATATTACCAAAAGATGTCAGAAAGACAATCATCAGGTTATGTAATTTCTTTAAATCCATTTGTAGCAAAGTTGTTGATCCAAATTTATTAGATGTGTTGGAGAATGAAGCAACTCTTATTCTTTTTCAACTAGAAATGTATTTCCCACCCACATTTTTTGATTTAATTGTTCATTTATTGACTCATTTGGTGCATGAGATAAGAATATGTGGGCCAATTTATTTACGATGGATGTATCCTTTTGAAAGATATATGAAAATTTTGAAAGGATATGTTAAAAATACTTATCGACAAGAGGCCTCTATTGTTCAAAAATATGTATCAGATGAGGTGATTGAGTTCTATACTGATTATTTGAATGATGTGGAGCATATTGGTCTCCCTGTATCTTGACATATGACAGTTGATAGATAAGGTAGAGGGGTTCAAGGTTTAAAGGTAAATTTCATTACACGTGATGAAGTGATGCAAGAACATTTATTCATTTTGAACAACAAAGATGAGGTTCAACCATATATATACTCATATATTGCTGAATTAATGTTACGATATCAGAAAAGAAATGAAAAGTGGTTAATGATTGAGCATAAGAAGACATTTGTTTCATGGTTTAAATATAAAGTCACCCCAGATATATCTATATTAGAAACATTGAAGTGTTTAGCAGGGGGACCATCTCTTAATGTGATCACATGGTCTAGTATTGATATCAATGGATACATATTTTACACAAAAAACCTGGATGCCAAGAGTATCGTTCAGAATAGTGGTGTGATGGTATTCGCTGAAGCAGTGCATTTTTTGAGTGCCAAAGATAAAAACCCAATTTCTGCATCAACTTCATATTTTGTAGTTTCTGAAGACAGATGGGAAATCGATTATATTAAATTTCAAGTCATTGTTTTTAAGTGTAATAGGGGTGATAGTAATTGTGGAGTGAATCATGATGAATATGGGTTTAAAATGGTTGATTTAAAATGATTTAATCACAATGGGGAACCATTTATCATGGAGACACATGCAAAACACATACTTTATGTCATTGATCCATCGAATGATCAGTGTTCAGTTGTTTTTTCAGGGAAAAGATATCATTTGGGTGATGAGGATGATTCTGATGATGCTAGTAATTTACATGAGCCTTATTCATCTATTATGAAATTTCCAGATGATTACAATGAATATAAGACAGACATAGTTCATGCAGTACGTACCAATCATGATGAAGGGAATTGGAAAAACACTAAATTAGTCTCCTAATTTTTCTGGTAAATATTTATATTTTGTGTCTATTTTTAAAACTTACAAATACATGCCACTATTTTTACATATTTTTTTTCCTTGTTTCTAATTATTCAGTTTTATAATGATATGCAGGTACACATAATTTCTTCACACTTTCTTGTAGCAATGTCAGATACAGATAGAGAGGAGCAGTTACTGAGGTATATCTATTTTGACATATTATTTAATATTTAGTAATATACTTATTTATTTAAATAAAACTGTTAATTTACAAAACAAAATTACAGGACTTCTGATGTGTCCTCGGCGGAGGAGACTTCTCCAGTTACTACTCATAAATCAAGTTCTCAAGTTAGTAAACATGGTATTACACGTTTACCAAAACTATCACTTTCTCATGATGAGAACAAAGTACACATCCGTTTTGATGATAATAATAATGTTGTTGGCCCAAATGCAGTTCAGTTTGTCAGTTATATAGCGATGCAGAGCCGTTGCAGGATTAATATTTTATATCCTGATTGGAAGTCAGTGGACAGGATATCGAAGCAATAGCTTTGGGAGGCCGTGATGGTAAAATATATTTATT
Source organism: Viscum album (assembly GCA_963277665.1). NCBI lineage: Eukaryota > Viridiplantae > Streptophyta > Magnoliopsida > Santalales > Viscaceae > Viscum > Viscum album. The sequence continues at coordinate 922,338,589 of OY728146.1, read as the reverse complement.
TATTTATTTTATCTCATTTTTTTAATATTATATAGTTTAAATGACATATTTAATTTATTCAATTACAGATGACATTCAATTTTGTGGAAACCAAAGAAATTAGGAAAAGACATCTCTCTTTAGCTGCGGTTTGATTGAGATATTTTAAAACCAAACTGACAAAAGAAAAGGTTTTTGGAAAGAGAAGTTTGAAAGCCCATGTCTTAAGTATCCATATATATATGAAGAAACATAGAAGCGATTTGTTGACTGTCATCAGGAAGAGAAATTTCAGGTATTGTAATTGTTTTATATTTTAAAATTTATGCTATATTTTCCTTATTACTTGGTAATTTATTTTTATGTAACCGGCCTCCATGAGATCTCATCAAGAGATCCAGTTGCAAATCATATACCCTCATACTATATCACGTAGAGGGTACTCATATTTGGAGCATAAATTGATTGAAGAAAAATTTTGAAGCATTAAGAGCTCGATCAAGTAGCGGTTCAGAAGAGGTATAGTATTGTCCTCCATCTCCTCCCACTCGCCATGAGAAATGGAAATGAGAAAGAAGAAGAAAAATGAACAATATATTACAGAGGAAGCTGATAATGTTTCTGATAGAATTGTAAGTAAATATTATTTATTTGTTAACAATTTTTCTATTTTATAATTTATAAACACTAATATATATTTTTTATTTTTCATTTCAGGATGAACATCAGGAGCAAGAGACACAGTGATATTTTATCCCCAAGGGTAGGATGGATATCCTATCCACTAATTTGATAAAGGCAGAACACCCTGGCCATGTTAGAGGATATCAGGCAGGTGTTAGTATTCACAAGTTTTTTGGTAAGAGTAAGCAATCAAGAGACCCAGAAATCGAATCCTTAAAAGAAGAGCTGCATGATATGAAACGGTCTATGGGTGATCTAATTTAAGCAGTAGTACAGAAGGCATTATTAGAACACATGGTAAGACAATCACAGTCTGTGCAGCCTTCTAAGGTATATTATTTACTTTTCATCAATTTTTATTTTTTATAAATTATAAACACTAATATAACTTTTTCCTTTTTCAACATTCTCAGCCTACTCACCCGGACTACCCTGCCTCATCTGCTTACCCAGTCTCGTCTGGGCAGCCTTCTGAGGTATATTATTTACTTGTCATAAATTTTCCTATTTAATTAATTATAAACAAAAATATAACTTTTTCATTTTTCAATATTTTCAGCCTAGTCACCCGGACTACCTTGCCCAATCTGCTTACCCTGCCCCATCTGCGCAACCTATTGAGGAATATTATTTTATTTAATTTTTAATCAATTTTTCTATGTTATAAATTTTAAACTCTAATATACCCTTTTCATTTTTCTTCCTTCTTAGTCTGCTCAACCGGACTACCCTTCCCCACCTGCTAACTTTGAGCCTTCACCTCCTCCCTCAGATCAAGCTTTATATTGTGAGTTTTTTGTGGGAGATCCTCATGTACATATTGTTGCGTTAGGACAAGAGTATTTTTTGGGGGACTCGGTACATCATCAACCTATGCAGATGGGTTAAGTTAGAGTATCAGTATTTCTTATTATAGATCCTACTGCTCTACTACCATTTCCTACTATAAAGATCACCAGTGTTGGGGAATGTATGGGCAATTTTTTAATTTGGCCAACTGCCCTTATTCGTTATATTTCACATGAGGTATCCGTTTTTTTAATTATTAATTATAGATGATTCCAAATTACTTATAATTTTTTCTGACATTTAACTTATATAGGAATATCTGAAACTAAATGAAACTGCACAAATGCAACAAAATGTTCAGGAACAGTTGGTTGTAGATACTTCTGATATTTCTTATGGTTTGAAAAGAATATCTGGGTCCTATACTTCCTTGAATTTTATCTTTGAGTTTCAGATGATGCTCGATATATGAGGAAGAAATTATCAATTGAGAATACTGAAATAAGATATCATGAATTTAGTTAATTCTGAAGAGATGGGGCTGAATGTGGTGCAGTTGTTTTCTATGAAAGTAAATTGACGACTGAATTTCTATTTCTTTAATAAAAGATTGTTATGTCATTGACTAACAATATTTTCTTTTAAATTAGCTATCTACACACGATTCTTTTACAAAATGAAACTACAAGAATTTATAGCTTTATAGATCCAGAGTACATTTCCTTGGAAGTCAAACATGTGAAGAATGAAGAATGAGTTCAATATATATCCGAGAGATTATCACAAACAGAGATTCAGTGCTTGTTTTTTCCATTTCTTGATAAGTAAGAACATCAACATAATTTTGAACTAATGATCATTATAATGTCATTAATTTTGAACTTTTTGTATTGCAGGAGGCATTGGATGTTAGGCGTATTTTTCCCAAATGAATGCACCTTATATTGGTTTTTCTCTTTATTAGGAAAAGTGCGTAAACCATTTTCCAACTTATTAATTAGGTAAGTTGTTTTTTATTTTTCTAAGTTTTTAATGTTTAATTTTCATTGTTTACACAAGTTTTATTAGTTCATATATAAAAAAACTCAGTTCATGGAAACATTTTACAAAGGAAAACATGTTAGAAAAGAAACCAACGAAAACCAAATATGTGGATGTACATGTAATTAGTTTTTATATTTTTGTTATATATTGGTTTTTATTATTAGTTAAATGTTTTATAACTGTAGTTTCATCGTCAAAATGGACATGTTGAATGTGGTTATTATATTCTACGATTCATCTATGAGATAATCAAAACTGGGGAAACTACTGATTTTCATATTGTATTAATTTTTTTAAATATTTTCTGCAGCTTTTTTCTATTTATTAATTTCTTATTATTCAATATTATTGTATGCATTCTATGATTCATAGTCTTATTCCCAATCTAATATGATCTATATTAAATCTACTTTTGATAACTTTTTGTTAAGTCTGATTAAGAATTGAGCTATGTATATTGATTAAGATTTGAGGTATGTATATTCTAATATTTCAGGTACATGTATTTTAATTCTACTTTACGTTGAGTTCTCTCGAGTGCCTCTGTAAAAATTCTGTTTGATTTTTTTTGTATACAATGTTTTTGTCAAGGGTTTCGATTTTTTGGAAGTGAAATTGTAATTATTTTTTAAAAAAAAATTATTTATGGCATCAGTTATTTTCAAAAACCGACACTGAAAGTTTTTTTGAAAAACAAAATGACTTATGGCGTCGGTTTTATGTAAAACTGACGCAGAAGAACCGATTTTCTACGTCGGTTTTATATAAAAACGACACCGAGAATCCAGTCGACTCTAGTTTCGGCGTCGGTTTTATAAAAAAAAACTGATGCTGAAAAGCATGTCTAAATGAAGTTTCAGCGTCGGTGTTATAGAAAACCAACACTAAATCTCATAAGAAACTTATTTTTGGCATCGGTTTTGAAAAATCGACGCGAAAACTCTATTTTTAATGTCGCCTTTAAATATGTCGGTTTATAACCGAAGTTAGAAATCAATAAAAACCGACGTTAATAAGTGTTTTTGCACTAGTGACTGCTAGTTTGATTAGTCGTGGTGTGCTCCAACTCGATGTTGGGTACCAAAAAACTATTGTATTATTCAAAGGGAAATATGACATGGAAGCTTGGGCTGTTACATATGTAATCATGGAATAAGAATAATTTATTTTGTGGATAATGAAAATAAATCAAACTATCTTGTGGAAGTATGATACTTCTTCTTTGGGTAATTCCATTTGGTTTGAACCAAAAAACTAACTAAGATTGATTTTTTCAAAGAAGTTAATCTTCTATATTTGTTGGAGGGATGTTGGGATCTTATTTTTGTAGGTATTGTAATAGCCAATGTTTATTGAGAGGTGTTATGTTGTTATAGTATTGAGTTCCTTTTCATAGTGGAGGAGGAGTTGCATTCTTGTAAATATAAAATGAAAAACACAATTAAGAGGTCTCCCGTACAACATGTGCCTCCAATAATTTTCCACATTTTATTAAAGGGAGGATAAGGTCTAAATATTTCTAAACAATGTATTTTGGAGATTTTTCAAGGGGATTTGGCACCACAAGATATTTTTTAACCAAAAAGTAATCTCATTTTACCATCATCACTCTAATTTATTTTAATTACATACACTGATATTATGGGAAAAAAACTAATTAGAACAAAATTATAATTATGAATTCTGATTTTTAAAAATATATAATCCAGTTTTCTAAATAATAAATATATACCTGGAATGAATTAATTTAAAATTTATTATGCAGACATGTCGTGAAATTGGGTTTTTATTGTGAAAATGTCAAAATTGTTGGATTGTTTTTATATACAATTTCAATTGGAAAATGTATCCAATAACATAAATTTAATAAACCTATATATAAATTAAATAATTATAAATTAAAATCTAATTAATGTATAATTTATCTATATAATTAAATTTTGTGAAAATGCAGTTTTCAATTACAATTCTGTATTTTTCAATATTTGTCAAAAAATAAATCAACTAAGAAAGATACAAATTTTTCTAAAAAAAGTAAATTTTTATATTATGAATTCCAAAAAAAATATTTCATTTTTTCAAATAAAAATTATAAATAATTCCAAATTTATATTTGAAATAGTTTCCCTATTTAATGGAAGGAAAATTACCTTTTATAAAAATACAAAATTTTATTCATATATTTGGATTTATTCTTATATTATACTAATAAAATATATTAGATGAGTCTCAAAAAAATTATTTAATTTATAATTAAAAAATTTTATTGAATATATTCATCAAAAGTGTTTTATTTAATTTATTTATATAAAATTATGCATGTACATAGAAAAATATTTCTCTTTGAAAGGGAATGTATTTATTCTTAAATAGTGATTAATTTTATTTTATAACAAATTGATAACCAAATGACTCTTTTTATATACATGTTTAAATAATATTTTACATCATTAGTTTATATTATTCATAAAATATATTTTGAAAACTAGTTAGTAACTATAATAAAATTTTAAAAACAATACATATAGTAAATTGTTGTTTTGTGAATCTCGGTCTTGCATGAAACACAATATATGGAAGGAACATATAATTTTGTTTAACACATTTCAATAATTGTGTTGTGTGTAGCTGAATCTTAGCATGATGTATCATATAATTCATTCCCATCACAATTATTTTGTATGACAAAATCAATATTTAGTGTTTCCTGAAATGAGAAATATCAAAAATATTAAATTAATTTGAAAATATATTTAACAAAATCATAGTATGTTATTGAACATATGTAGGCGGTTACATTATAAATAGATAATAATATAGAGGAATTGCTGAAGAAAATGGTGAAAATATGGCATATGAAATTATAATTTATTAAGGTTCCACCACTAGTATCACAGAGAGATAAAAAAGGATTAATTAGATTCACGAAATTCAATATAATGATTCCACCTCCCTCCATCATAGTAAATAACCTATTATTTTATTTCATAAATAGATTAATCAGTGAGTAAAATACGTTATGTTGGTTCACTAATTATCTGAAGTACCTAGTCCCATAAGGCAACCTTATGTTCAAGGAAAAAAATTACGCTGTGAATTAAGATCTTGATAGATATAAACATGGAATGGTGGAATTATAATTCTTTACTGATAGTATCTCTATCCCAATGATATGTATTCAATCACTCCCTAACTAATTTAATTATATTCTAACCATGATATAATAATTTTTTATGATTATCCCCATAAGATATTGTGGGGTATCCCACGATTTTATGTAACTCATCCCTCACAGTATCTCTATTAATCTAACTATAAATAAAATGCATTAGAGGTGGAATAGTGGATGTAGAGGAAATAACTACATGAAATGTCTCCAACATCACTAAAAGAAATTCCATGAATGTATTTTATGTGTCTCTCATATAATCAATGTTATACTTAACAATATATATTTCATTTTCCCACATTATATTCTCAATAGCAAACTCTTGAATCTTCAAAATAATCATATACTGATTATGGAAGCTGACTTTCTCAAAGATGGGCCTTTAATTAGCATCATTGAGATTAGTAGATCTATGAGTTTCTGATTTAATAACTCCATTTATATCAGAAATAGAAACCTTTCTCTGAAATAATCCAAATCATCTTTCGTAATATAGACTAATATTAAAGAACTAGTTGTCGGTAGTGGTGATAAAACCCTATCTTGATTAGGAAAGACATCTTCTACATGCACATATCCAGCATCAACAGAATCAGAAATAATGTATTCCAATTGACCACCTTCATCAATTTAATCCATCATATGTCCCTTATGATCCTTCCAAGTAGAAGTATATTAAATTCTACTCTGCTGTGTGGAATTCTATTTTCCCCATCATCACTATCACCCTCACCATCTGAATCTAGAAAAGAAATACCAAGTAACATGGTACTATGAGATGGATACCATTGTATTGTGCATATTCATAAGTAAAGGAAGATTTATCATATCAATAAAATAACATCTCAAAGTTAGAACATAGGTATTCCTCCCCCTCAACAGATTCTCTATGATCACCTCTAACTAAAGAAAAATCATCACCAGGCTGAACATCACCGAGTCTTTCCTTAGTTACAAACCTACTTAAAACTATAATAATAGTGGTATATGTGATTTTTCCCTATTAATCTAATCATAATCACCATGTAGATATAATTCATGAGTTACATCACCATTCCAATACTCATAACCATCATAAATTTCAAATATTTCATTTGAGGTCTCAGAAGAACATTCAAATTATTCTTCTTCTAAGACATCATTCTCATCTTCGTCTCCTTCACTAAATAGGCTATCTCCAAAATTAAGTGAAATAGATGAAATAGAAACACCAAAGTAAACATAAAAACTCTTCACCACATATGGTTTACATCCTTCTTCAACTAAAATAGAAAAGTATTCTTCAAAAATAGGTACTTCTTCATCTATTTATATAGTCTAAAAGACTACTATATATATCTCAATGCTTGGGTCAACATTATATAGAGGAATGGTTGTGTATTCCATTGGATTAATGAACACATAAACTATATCATTATATTCCACCAATTTTATAATCCATGGATTCAAATTGACAGTAATTCTATTTAAGTAAATTGGATTAAAAAACAACCACATTTTACTTTTGCTTCCATATTCTCATCAACCAAGCCCTTACTATCCAATATAACTTTTATCTATATTGGGTAGATTAAATAATTCAATGTGGGTGTGTAAATACACATATAAATCATAAGTACCATAGGATATCTACATAGATTTATTTTATCCCCTATTATCAAATGCAAAAAATTAAATAGATCTTACTACCACTTTGTGATAAAATCCCCTTTACAGGGACACTTCAAGTAATGAATAAAATTTTAAAGAAGTTAATACTAACAATAATCCTTATTTTTCAGTTCCCCTCACAATGCTATTTCCAGTTAGTTCCAAAACTTTCTCCTCATACATATATAACTAACTATCACTGGGTATAAATCATTTTATAGGAATCAATGCCTCCTTAGTAATGTAAATTGATACCTCTGTCCCATTTATTTGAAGAAAATATGTCATTTCTAACATAAACATACTTCTAATGACATAATTATTATTAAAAAATCTATAATCGGAAAACATGTAAAACTAGTGAACCATCCTCAGATAAAATTGACGATCATTCACTAGAAAAAACACAACCCCTCTCTAATCATAAATCACTATGAAAAAAATTAATTTTCTTAATATCATTGACTATGAATCAATTTCTTTATTTTCAACAAATATTCAAGTCACAACCTATAGGATTCATCATGAAATATTTTAGGAGTATAATGTATTTCGGGAGATGACACTAAGGGGAACATCAATCTTAACATTACCCTAAATCGAAAGGTAAAGGAAGAGAATGAGTAAGGCTGCTGTTCGAGATACAACGGATGTCCAAATATTATAAAGGTAGGCATGGGAGAGAGAGTTCCAAAATTAGAATTATGTTAATTTTATCATTTATGGATTTTAGATTAAAAAAATGAAATTTAATAAAAATAAATAAATCAAATAAAATTATAATGACAGAAAATATGATTGATGGAAAATAAAAACCGAGACTCGATTGGGAGATCACCAACAATTGATATCAAAATGGTGTATCACAGAAAAATATTTCTATAACTGTTGATCCATAAATGTGGATAACCCAATGTCTTATCACTAATAGTGAAACACACAATGATGGATCACCCAAAAGTTAATATTGCAACGGTGGATCTTCCAATAGAGTAAAATTTGAGGATAAAGGACTAAAAATGTTTATTATTCCTAATTCATTTTTTATATATATTAATATATTATAATTCAATTTATTTTAAGAAATATCATCTAGATTATGATCATTTCCTATGAATTCAATTGTATTTTCAACTTTTGGGAAATGATTTCTCCTAAAGTGATGTCTTATATCAATATGTTTTCCTTGGAATGGCATATAGGATTCATGGAAATATTTATCACACATTTATTGTCACAATTTATACGGACCAATTTAATGAGATATACATAGTTTAGAAACGAGTTTTTCATCCAAAAAATATGTTCACAACAACTTCCAATAGCTATGTATTTTCGTTCGGTAGTGGATAGTTCAATATTATTTATTATTTTAACACACCTATATATTATTGGATAGGGAAAAGTTGAAATGTACAAGAGGTGATTTTTCAATATAACATTCCACAACCAATGTCTATATCTAAATAACATACTAAATAAAATTCGTATCCTATAGGATATCATAGTCTGAAATTGGTTGAATACATGAGGTATTCAAAATTTATTTTAACATAATGTAAATGATATTATTTAGTATTTTCTTGAAAAAGGGAACTCATACACCCACTAAACAAAATATCTGATCTGCTTTTAGTTATGCATTTTTGGATTCGAATCATAGCACTATAATTAGAATGATCTACTATCTTTTCAGTTTCATCACTATCTTGATTATATGTTGTACTTGTGGTCGTATAACTCTTATTTGATCTAACCCAAACAAAACGTTTTAAATGGACCTTGATGTACATAAATTGATTTAAAATAATTCCTTATTTATTTTTAAAAATTTGAAAAACAAGAATTATTTATAAATCACAGATTTAAATAAATTCAAATTCAATTTTTATCATTTTAAAAAAATTATAACATAAATAATTTCATGATGGTATAATATTAATATCATCAACATAAGTTTAAACATATAAAACATCCATTGATATTATTTTTATAATTAGAGTTGGATCATATATGAATTTATTAGAACCTTTTGAAATTAAAAATGATATTATCCAAATATAACAAGCTCTATGAGATAATTTTAATCCATATTACGAATATATTAGTTTAATTATATATTAGGAAAATGAGGATTTTGAAATAAGGAGGGGTTTTTCAAAATTAGCATCATACACTATATAATCATTTATGTATTCAATATTAACATCCATTTGAAATAATTTTAAATTAAATTTTTTATATATGTAAGAACTGCACTAATGGATTCAAGTCAATCCACTGCTGAAAAGTTTTCCTCATAGCTAATACACTCTTCCTGAATATATGCTTTGGAATCCAATATATCAATATTTCTGACAATAGTAAATGAATCATCAATCATGTTATTGAAAAAATCATATGTTTAAAAGTAACAATGCCTTTAAATCATTCTTCTATTTATTAAACATTATTCTTTTCAAAAAAATTATGTTATTATTGTATTTCCATTTTCCAGAATTCATTTTTATTTGCATCATTGATATTATTATGTTCATGATGTGATAATTATTCATGATGTTCAGCATAATATCTTAGCATAAAACTCGTTTCAGTACATCATTCTAAGTCTCTAACTATAGCATATTGAAAATGGTATCAATATGTATTAACAATTCTAGGAAAAAAGGGAACGTAATCTCATTTTCATCAATTAGTTCAGGATCGAGTTTAGGATTTTCCTTAAAAATGGATGATTCTTCTACTTCTTTCATAGAATTTTCAATGTTTTTATCATTCATATTCAAATATGATAGATCAATTCCATAGTTTAAAAATTTGGTGTTAGTATCATCTGGAACTCTTTCATATATTTTGCCATGAAATAAAAATTCCATATTGATTGATCATTTATTAAATAGCCTATATGAATTACAGGATGTAGTCTAAAAAAGGAATATTCTTTCTTCACACATAGAATCTATTTTTCAATATTATACATTGTATTAAGAATAAATAAAGTAAAATAGAAAACTGTAAAGATTTTACGATTTTTTATTTTTTATATTACCTAATTCGTATCTGGTACTCAGTAAAAGATGTCAAACGAACACCCTATAAATTATGTTAAATAATATATTCATAAATTCTACCAAAAAATAATTAGGTAATTCAAACTCATGAGAATGCTCAAGATGATTTATTGAAGGGTAATTTTTCTCCATTATAATAAACAAATGTATTGTGGGATCTTAAGAGTATAATATTTAATATTATATCGCTCTTTGGATAAAATGATTAAAAATATTTGTTCTCAAAATCAAATACATGATCACATATTACATTGTTAATTCTATGATAAATATATTTTTGTAAAGATTCGTCATACTTCCTAAAATAAGAACAAGAGTTACTATTATGATATATAATGAATACCCATGTATATTTGGAAAATTCAGTTAAAAGGTAATAAACATAGAGATTCAAATATAAACTAGAAACTCTAGATGGTCAGAACAATTCCATTTGATCTTACTCTAGGGGTTGAAAAATTGAAACATTTTTCTTTGATGTGAAAGATATTTTTTGTTGTTTCCAATTTTGACATGGGTTATAGACTTTATCATATGGTAATTTATGTTTTGGATGATTCTTGAAAACCAATTTACTAGTAAGTTGTCTTTGTGATTGAATAATTTTATTTCCACAATATCTAGGTCAAATCCATTATTTTTTATACAGGAAACATATATAATATATTTTTTTCGAGATGAAATTGAATCTAAACTAAAATCATTAACATTATCATGTCATAAAGTAGTAAAAACTAATTCATTTTCAGAATCAAAAACCATGTCGGAATTATTTTCAAACACAACATGAAAACCCCTCATCACAAAAATATGAGATTCAATGAATATTATACTTTTATACATCTATAAATAAAACATTAGAAATAAAAATAGTGATAGGGTTACTGATTTGTAAAGGAACAATAAATTTTCCATTGGATTTATCCCCAAATGTAACAAGAATTCCAAAAACCATTATTTGGTTCTTTAAATATGAATTTCCCATAGTTATGTTTTTTGAATATCACATGTCTTTATCACATATGTTTTATTGGATATTTTCATATAGGCTTCCTAAATAAATTTAATCAAAAATTTACATTGTTACACAATTCATCTTGGAACTAGTAATGTTAATAATCAATGATTTAGGAATACATAATAGATTAATAGGTTTTCCAGATCAATAATTAATACTTTTACGAATGAACACTTTTTTAGGTCCCAAATAATACAAATTAGAAATAGAACTCGAAGAACTAGATCTATGAATTAAATTAATTTTAATGATATTTATTTTTCTAGGTAGATACCCAATTGTTGTAATATATTTGAGAGAATAATTAATTCCAAGAATTTGATTAGGATTATTTATTCCATTTTTAAATCGTTATCAATCATTATATATCTTCTCATTAAAGTATTTTAAAAAAATTTCTCTTTTTTTGGTTGATCAATTTTACCCTTCTAATTAGATATCTCAGTCTTAAAACAATAATTCAAGGAATGATACTACTTTAAAATATTTTTTTATACTTGATTTAATTAATTATACCATTTGAAATATTTAAGTATTAAAAAATTTCTTTATTAGTCATTAATTCAAACCTATTTTCATCTCTAGAATATTTAGATATATGAACAGGAGAAATAAAAAAACATTTGAAATCTCAGATGTTTTCTTCATAAAACATATGTTGGCAATATAATTTTTAACCTATTGGGTTGAGTATCAATCACTCGAGCTTTCTTCTAAAGTACTCTAATATTCATTCATATATTTATTTAAACTATTATATTTATCATCATATTTATTATTGAATTATCACTCAGGATAGTCAAATATGAAATGACTTTTCTTATTTGACTAATAGAAGACAATATCAATCATAGTATTATCCTTCTTTAAATCCTTTATTAAATTATCTATTTTGTAATTTTTAACTTTATAACTAGTATTCTTGAAGAATTTATTCTTTTATATAACTTTATAAATCTTTTTTCAATGTGGGCTATATATTCTTCACTATCATTCAGTTACTCTTCATCACATTAGATGTTTTATTTTATCTTCTCCATTAGTTTGGTTGGAGAAGTTTTAAAGGATATGGATGTAATATTTTTCTAATCTTCTTATTATTCACTCACTTTATGTTCCCCCTCATACATTATTGGATTTGCTATCAATTATCTTAAATGGATCATTCTTGCATTAAATGACTCTAAAACTGACCCCTAATTTCTTCTCTATCTATCGGGTAAACACCTGAATATGCACATCCCTTGATCATTTTAAATAAATGGTTTTCCTAGTTAATTAATTTCATTCATAGTATAATTTATCCTAATGTACATATCATAAGTAGGTCTATATTTTTTCTTCTTAATAATATCATATTTAATTGTATAATTTATTATGTTTATTCATTAAAATCATATGTTCTTCAATGATAAACATCTAAAGTATCCAAAATTTCAAATGGAGTAGTAGAGGTAAAAATTATATTAAGTTATTCATCTAATAAGTAAGATTATAAAAAATTAATATATTTACAATTTTTATTATATGATTCTTTAGTAGGGTAACTCTATTCATCTTTAGTTATTTTGGCTAATTCATTTTTTCCCCAATGACAGTCCAAATTTCAATACTCATGAATTTAATTTGTATCTTCATTTTAATAATCCTCTAAATATACCTTTTTCCATTAAAATAAGGATTCATATTTATATCATATATTATTAGACTATTATAATCTATATGTATTTAAATTTGTAAATAATTTAAATTTAAGATCATTAAAATAAAACAAAATCATAGTTTCAATTATATTTGTAAAACCTATGTTATTAACTGTTGGACAGAGATAGTAACTCAATATGGGGGGTTAATTTATTTCCCCATAAATTATATTGATACATAATCCTCCAAAAATAATACATAATGTTAATTAAAAATTTCCTAATAAATAAAAATAGTTGTATTATTTATGTTTCAACATTCATAAAATTCTCAATGTGCGATCAGGGATTAGTTAAAGAATTATTCAAAATAACTTTATCATTGGAATCTAAATAAAATAATAAAACCCTTTATATAAACATTTATTTATGAATAACTTTGAATGATGAATTTTTATCTATATATTTTAATAAAAATTGAATTTTTATCATTAAAATATAGAAAAACAAAACTAAAACTCATTGGGGAAATAAATAAGGGGTTTAGTCTAAAGCTGAGAACTAATCCACTATAATTTGAAATCACCTATATCAAGGAAGATTATTATAATAATATTATTTCTATAAAACCAAATTTACATTTAAACAAACATAGGTTTTATAGCATTAAATCATTTTCCATTGTTATTTTTTCGAAGATGAACAATACAATACGAGGAGAACCTATAACTGTTTATATGGATATTTGAATAAAAAATGTGGATATATTATTACAAGAACACACCCATTATTGTATAAGATATAGTGTTTTCAAATTAATATATTAATACAACACACTTCTTTGATGTCAATCAAAAAATATAGGGAGAAGATAAGTATAGATAATAAATCATGATGATACTTGGTCTGTGATGATTTAGTTGTTAAGAGGTATCGAAATATGTCTTTGAAATGAGATCGAATTGGTTCTTAAAATATTTTAGGTAATTATAGTCTCTTATACTCACGAATAATGTTCTATTATAATTTTGTGGATGTTCAGAAAAACATTCCACACTAGTAACTTGATTTAGTGAATAAATAGTTCAGGAACTTTTGTATATTTCATAGTTTCAGGCTTGCATTTATATCAGAAAAAATGTCATTTATCATATCTCTAAAAACACACATAAGGGATTTATTTAGAATAAATTTATCATTATGTAAAATTCTCCATTGAATAATAATAATAAATATTTTTTAGCTCCTTGTAATGAATAATAAATCTGTAAAATCACACATTACTCTTGAGTGAATCTGTAGAGTGGTTTGGGAATTAGAATTAATAATATCCACATTGTGATATTGACATTTAATTCCATAAACTAGTCATTTGAGGATGAAAATTCAAATGAGTTATATAATAGGAATAGTAGAATATTATTAAATGATCATATCTGATGATAGAATAGACCAATTTTATATTAGACAAATTGTTTCATGATCTTGCAGTTGATATATCAATGGTATATCATCTATAAAATCGTTCGATATAATCAATAATAGAACTACTATTGTGGTGGGTCTAGTTAGGCTATAGATCTGGTCTGGTGGTAGACTATTTCTAGGAATAATATAACCCTTGTGGTATAGTCTGATGGTTGATCATTCATCAGTAGAATATGTTCATTTTTTTATCCATTATAAACTAAATATGGATATCCTCAATGTTAGATCCATAAATAGTAGTTTTTAGAGGTAGATATAATCCATCAGTAGATCTAATTGAACTAACATTATACCATCACTGAAACCGATTGTTATTTATAAAAAAATTGATCTATACCCATTAAAATTTACTCATAAAATGGTAATTTATCCCAAATCATAAATCTTATTAGAACAAAAAAATCATTATTTGTGAGAATTAAAATAAGGATGTTCCAAAAAACAATATTTGATATATAGATTCCGTTAAAATATTTCATGTTTTTTAAAATAAAAACCCACTTTCCCTTTTTATAGTTATTTAAATATTAAAAATATGTTTTAAAAGGAAATTTTTATTCTGATATCTGATATTTTTCAAAAAAAATTAAAGATATTTTTCGATTATCATTTGATGAAATGTAAATGAATATAATTTTTTATTTATAAAATGGTACTTGAGAATAATATATAAGAAACATGGGATCTAGATATATATTTTTAGAAAATTTAATTCCAATTATATCTCATGAAAAAATGGCGAGCGTTATATTTTTATATTATGGTTTTTCCTAGATAGTGCTTAAATTAATTTGGTAATGTTTCTTATCATAATAGTCAGTGTAGAGTTAGTTACTGGAGTCTTTCTCTTAAGGATTCAATTGGCTATACTAATTTCATTCATGTGTTTAAAATTGTTTGTTAGTATGATTCTCTAAGTTTCCTCAAAAGTATTTTCAATTGTGAGATATGGGTTTTAACAGTTTTATTTGAGAAAAAAAATGTTTATATTTTTCACGTGGAAATAATTTAATTCTTTCTCTCAAAGCAATTATAGATAAAGGTAAAACATTTATAGGTTTTCTTGTACTCCAGCAGAATAATGGATTTAATATTTTTATGTCATTTATAAATGGTTATTTCATATTCCATTTTTAATCTTTTTATAAGATTTTATGGATGATTAGTTATAAGTGTGAGGTAATGATCAAAATTGTAATGATATGTCATGAAGAAAATATATGTTTCTTCTTATAAGATTTATATTAAAGGAAAATTTATACTAGTTGGAAGTGTCAACTATTTAATCTAATATTTATTTGAGTAAGGGTGATGTCCTAATTCCATAAAATAATAATCCTAAAAAATCATCAGGAATACATGAAAATGAATTATTTTATAAAGAAAAAAAATTATTATTGGTTAATGTTGGTTCCTTATTGTAGACCTTAACCAATAATCAACTCATCGTGATCCAAATGATGTTTTTTCATATAATAAAGACATTCATTATTTTAGAAATAACATATAAAAAATAAAACAAATTATATTTTTAATGTTTTAAAACTATTATAAATATAAATTTTAATTATATGTGGTCACATCCGTTAAGTTATAAATGATTAATCATTCATTGTTCTAATGTATCATAACAATTTGAATGTATTTTAATGTTTTTAGTATTTGATATGCGTTTTGAACTAAAATATATCTTCTAAATGATAACATAAATCTACTGTTATATCATCCACACTATGCGTAATATTGAAAATAAATTAATTCGAATACATAAAAAATGAAATATCAATATTTTCCCAAAACTATCAAGACCTTATGAGTTTTTTCTTAGTTTTTAGTTTTGGATGAATGTTTTGATCTGAAATGTCACATTTTAACTGAAAAAATGAATATGAAATCATACTAGGTACTTGATGTGTCAAAATTATATAAGATTAATTTATATACTTCAAAAATTGTCAATAAAGTTTTTCCAAAATTATCAAGATAATCAAAGTGTGTTTTATTTTTTTGAGTTTATGACATACATTTTGACTTGAAATGTCTATTTTAAATGAAAACTTGAACATAATGACATATCAGCAACATAGAGTGTTTGATTGAGATTATTTTAATTCTTATACATAAAAAATTAATTAATCATAATATTTATAAGGTATTACGACAATGAAACCATGTTTTCTTTTTTTGAGCATGTGACTAATTTTCTGAACTATATTGACACTATTATATTAAAAACATGAATATTGAGTCATAGTCTCACCAATGTGTGTGAGAATGATGTTTGATTAATTAATACAGATAAAAATGATTTAAATTTCATTTATATAAGTTTTATAGACAAAATATATTTTTTTTCTTAGTTTCGAGTATGTGGTGTTCATTTTGAGCAGAACCGTCACATTTAAATTAAAACACATACATTCAATAATAAAATCAGACATCAATTCCTAGATAATTTTAGATTAATTCATATATTTCATAAATAAATATAATGTAATTTTCCAAAATAATTATGATAACTTTTCTGAATTTGGTTAGTTTGGAATATATGACTTGTGTTTTTGAACAAAAATTAAATGTTTAAATTTTAAAAAAACGCAATAGGTGTAACCTATGAGAGTCATCATCATTAATATCAGCATAAAATTTGATATATGAACTTAAATATAAATAATAATTTACATTTTTAGAAACACGGTCTCTCAATCTCATATCCATACCTTTATTAAATAATCCATTACAAAATTACTCTCTTTATATTTTTAGAAATATTTACTAAGATGAAATCCATTCAATTATAATGTGTTTCTTTATAACTCTAACATAAAAATAATATTCTATTTGTGTATATATAATCAATTATCTGAAAATTAACGAAATTTTAAGTGCATAAACCACATATTCACGACCAATACCAAATAAAAATAGTATTAACCTAATATGAAAACAAATCTTCGTGGCCTCTGTAGAAATTATAACATCATCTAAAATCTCCACATACTCCCAAAAATATGTTACCTGATTTGAATATTTGTTTTCTTGATAGACATGGTATTAGAGGAATATATAGCTAAAAAATTAATTAGTATTTTTATTGAAAATATAATTATATTAAGAAATGTCACTTTAAAGATGCTAGTTTTTTGATGAAATATATTATATTGTATAAATATGAAAATGTAATAACCAAAATCAATATGATAACTTTATTTTGGACACTATAGAAACATTCAAAAACAATAATTAAATTTCTCTAATATATGAGTTGAATGTTGAATCTAATTATATATACCATAGTACTTATTCAGTTATAGAAATTGATATTTTTATTGTGCACATTAACCATAATCATGTCATGATATTGATGATAAATAAGAACTATAATATTATAATGAAATTATTGGTAAAATATAACATGAAACAAATAATTTTAAGTTTATTTGTAAAATTATGAATGTGTTTTATTAAAAATTCATAATACAAATTATGTGTTATAAATTTTCCAATAATTCATTCATTCATTCAATGGATTTCAGAATTCATATATTTTTTGTGTCTTATAATTTCCAAATTATAATCTACTATGTCATAAAAAACAGAAAGGAATAAAAAATTTACAAATAAAAATATATTTTATATTATTATAGTAATGAGTTTTACTCATGAATTTTAGGAATTAAAATTAGATATTCATCATTTATTTTCATTTCAAATTTTTCAGTTTACATTGTGAAATATATTTTTCCCATGAAATGTGTTCGAATATATCTTGTAATATTTTCGAGGCAAGGCGCTAAGACGGAAAATGATTCTAAGTTCTATTGATCCTAAAATCAATGTTTGAAATATAGAAAATATATAAAATTCATAAGAATTATTTATTCATATAAAACTAGAATAACTCCAAGACAATGACTCGTATCAGAAATCTATGGCTACCATTGGGTATAAAGGGTGGGTTTTACCCAAGGTGTGAAATTATCATTTTTAGCATTGAGTATTTTTTAAGAAGTCATTGAGGGCATAAATAATAATTTAATTAATAAATTTATTTATTTTATTTGATGATTAATAAACCAAATCTTTCTCTATTTAAGAATTCTTATGTCATTTTCTTAGGGTTATTATCACAACCCTATGAAATGAGAGATATATAGAGTGAATTAGAGGAATCCTTAGATAATGATGATGAAGAATCAAGGATCATTCATGGAAATGGAGTTGTAGGATCTTACCAATTACAATAATGTGTAGTTTTTATTTTTGATCAATTTATTTATATTAAGGTAGTATGTTTTTTTGTATATTTGTCCCCAATTTATATTTACAATGAAAATTCGGAATCAATGAAGAAACAAATTCATTATAGGATTGATATAATTGTGAGTATTGGATATATTTATATGATATATGTTATTTATATAATTGGTAATTTATATTACCTTATTATGCATCTAATGGAATTGAATCAAGCCTAACACAATCATTTTCTGAGCCATATTCCATAAATTTTTGTGTTGTGAATTTCACCACTATTTTTCACACATTCATTATGTTAAATTCCTTTAGCATGTGGATTGATGAATAACCAGTATTTGACAGTTTTATGATTATTCATTGGCCCAAAAATTAAGTATTTTGGGAAAGGATATGATTAAGGCCATTATTTCAAGGATAGATAATGAAGTATGATCGACCGGTTATGGTTTGAGGATACTTTTTCAACATATTGTTGGTATGGAATGACAGTGTGAATGAATGGATGATTTATGAGTGTTTCAAGGATGCACACTGGCTAAGTTAAATGTATGAGTTCCAGAATTAGTGCCCTCCCATTTTTTTGTGAGAAAGATCCCCCAATATCTAAGTACTGGCTTGAGGTTTTCACATAATTTTTTCCCTACGAGGACACATAACTGTCATTAGGTGTTCCTTGTAGTGAGTATTATTCAAGGCTCCACAGAGTGATGTTGGTGGGTGGTGACTGAGTAAAATGTTGATACTACACTATCTTGGTTATATTTTTTATATATCATTATATAGGATTTATATCATTCCACATTACAGTTACTTTTTATTAACAACTGTATATGTTTTCAGCTTGACAACATGAACAAGTCTTAGTATTTTATGAGGTTCACTGACCTCTCGGGATACATTCTGGATATGGTTCAAGGTCTGTTCTCCATATAACAGACTATTGAGAATGGATTACACTGAGATATTAGTGATGCGATGATATCTTAATTCAATCCCTCCTACCATAAAACTTTTGTCATAGACCTCAATAGTGGAGAGAATCCTAGAAGTGATGATGCTGATAGTGGGCACTAGTGTTTTTCACATAGAAGCTAAGACATTGACAGATTGTAACCGATGTAATTCATAGGGATCGGGGCATGTCTGATGCTTTAGGAGATGATCCCATGATAGTAGTTTGGTGGATAATGGTCCTCAGGATGTATTGAGTCTGCCAAGGTAGAGGTTATGCTGATCATGAAATGGATGGGGACACTCTCATGGGATTTTCGTATTCATTTTAGAGATGATAATGATATATTTAATGACTGAACTATACGAGTAGGGAATTAGTATCAAAGAGTATTGTAGGGTTTAGGACATGATAGAGGTTTATATATAGTAGTACGAGGTAGAAAAAGGTTAACTTATTTCCACCACCACCACCATGTCATCCACGGTAGGCTCATGATGCTGTTGGTTCAGGATTTGGGTAGTTATATGAAGTGGAGGATTTCCGCACAATAGGTCCACGAATAATTAGTGGTATGATCTATTTATAATTTATATTATCTATAATACTGATCAAAATAGTTGTCATCCACCCTATCCTTTCCCCTTGTATAGTTCAAGCTTTCGAGATTCCAGTCGATACCTTGTTTCAATCCTAGAATTTGGAGACTCTAACCAGTGGCACCTCAAAAATCACACACTTCCATGAAAATTTTGACCAAATGCATTGAGGTGAGAGTTTTTTAAATTATAACTTTTTTTTATAATTGAGGACTTATGACTACATCATAGGTATGGATTGAATATCCAAAATTCATACCTAAATTGACAATTTTTTTAGGGGATTCGGTGCATCGATTCAGATAGATCATACATTTGCTTTATAGTTGAGAAGGAACCACATATGGATCTTTTTGGGTTCATGCGTATGAGTATACAAATGATGACTCACAAGTTTGGTAGTATTCTCTTTGAATTGTGTATGCTATGACCTATATGTTTTTTTGGGGTGTTTGAGTTCAAGGAAGTATTTCATGGTTATGTTCTAGACGTACACCCCTACTACGATATAGAATTATATATTGACATACACCCTGTGATGGACATAATATGTGAAACAACATAGCCGATGGCACTCATAGTTATTTATGGGATGTGGGCGTAGTTGGAGAACATAAAGACTAATATCTTTTTGAGACCCACTATTTCCCCTAACGAAGAAACTATTTCATTAATCAAGAATGAGGACACCATCTTGAGGTTGTGTGTGAATGATCAAAACCTAAACTATGGGACCATGAAGATTAATTTTCCACTTATATGGATTGAATAACTCAATGGTCAGTTTAGAGGGGTAATATGGTTCTCATAGATTGACATCGGATTAGGCTATAAATAGCATTTAGTATAGGATGATGATATACCAATGGAATTATTCTAATGTATCTAAGGTCACGATGAGTACTTGGTGATGCCTTTAAGCATAAAAACAACCAATATTTGTTTACAGGACCCATTAATTGGGTTCTCAACAATTCTTAGAGTAGTTTAGGGTTGTATTAATTAATGAAATATAGGTGTAATCGGACTCTAAGGAGGAGTAGGAGAGGAACTTGAGGATTATCCTCAACATACTCTGAGATCTATTGCCTTATAGGCATCTCTCAAAGTGTTAGTTCAAGATTGTGGAGGTCCAATTTTTGGGACATGACATCGTAGTGGATGGTGTAGTTGTGGACCCGATGGCGATCAATGCATTGTTATCTTTGGAGTAACCCAAGGGAATCGTGATCGTGTAGATCTTCCTTTGGTTGGAAGGATACTAAAGGAAATTTTTTCCTGATTTCTCCAGGATATTGGAACCTTTGACATCTCTAACTATAATGGGAAGCCTATAATTTGGATTGAGTGGTGCCTATATATTATTCAAGAGTTACAACATGAGTTTATGATCACAACCCACATTGAAATTTATATAGGATTGTTTCATGTATATATCATTATATGATGCCTTAAGGATTAGACATATTTGTTTTATACTATTGATGTCGGGTTTGATCACATATGGTTCACGATAGTTTATATTTCATTAGTATAACTATGTGACCTATGATTTTGAGTTTGTAGTGGTAGAATTTTCCCTAATGATATGGAGACAAAACCTTATGGTTGAGTGGTTTATCATATTTTCTGAACATAAGAGTCTCAATTATATATTCACTCAAAATTATCATAACATTATTTAGAGAAAATAACTATATTTCATCCAATTTAATGTCTTTGAGATAGACTATACTCATGTGAAGGAGAATGTGGTCACAGAGGCTCTCAGTCGGGGATCCTGCAAGAAATTGTTGGCCAATGCTTTAGAGATGTTAGCCACAATAAAGATTTTCTATGTGGATAAATTTATTCCTTTAAATCAACCACCTATTGATGTTACCCCAACACATCTATAGCATGTTATGGAGGCTTAGTAGTTAGATACTAATTATAAGACCTTAGGTGATCATATATCCCCTAGAAGTTCTCTATATGGGTTATCTGGTGGTGGGGAGAACATCATCATTTTTATCTATTAGATTATTATATAATTTATGTTGCATAAGGTTTTGAGGGAGAGCTTCATACATCCCCTCAATACTTACATTCAAGTGTGAAATGATATACCCGGAACTCTGGTTTCATTTCTTGTTGCAAGGAATGGAAAAGTGTGTAGTATATTTTATTAATCAATGTATCACTTTTTAGCAAGTGATGATTGGGCACCAGGTATGTATGTATTTATCATAATCCATTTATGTGACAAAATAAAAGTGGTATGAGATATCTATGGTTTTCATGATTGGTTAAGAACATACATTTAGAAGAAAAAATTCCATCTGGGTGATCTTATACTGACTATCAATGTCATACAACATCCTTACTTTCTTAGAGAAGAGATCAGTTGTGATCATGGGAATAATTTATGTGAATGGGATAGACCATGTCAATAGAGTTCCCTCCACAATAAATAAATATAGTTATTTTTTCCTCACATCAATCCTACAGAGAGTATTATCGGTGGAATTTGGGAATTGGTTGTGCTTGAGCACAATGTATCACCATTAGACTGAAAACCAGACTGAGCAGGCCAATTAGGTTCTATAGAAAATTTTATGGGCTTCCATGATGAAATTTTTAGTTATATTGGAGGGTCAACTACCCATTGATGTAGTTTTCATACAAAAATTTCTCTCATATCACCATCTTTATGGAACAGTTTGAAGTGATTTATGTGGAACCTTACTGGTCACTACTATGTTGGACTGATCTAGGAGAGTCATCACTCATGGGCCCAGAGATGGTATGAGCTATGAAATAGAAAGTGTATTTTATCTGAGATGTTATGAGGACAACACAGAGCTATCAAATATTTATGTGGACTGACATTAATGACCTTTGGTCTTCATGGAGGGAGACCACATATTCCTAAAAGTATCGCATCATTGTGGATTAAAAATATTTGTATAAGGTGAAAAATTACCTTCAAGATTCATTTTACCCTTATAATACAATTTATATTCCAATGGAATCATACCACTTGTCTTTAAAACCATAGTCATATTGGGTACAAGAATTCTATGAAAATTCATATTTTAATAAACCTTATTTTATGATATATTACATAAAGGTACATATAAAAAATCAAAAAACAACCTGAATCCTAGTTTATTTGAGAAATTAGGTACATATCATATCGACATGAATCATTGATACAACTACATTATCGAAAAAATTCTTAAAATGCTTTAAATTTTTAATTCTATTTCAAAACATCATGGTGCTAGGTGAAAACATATATAAGAAGAGGTGATCTTTAAATACTAGTAAATGAAAAAATCATTACAAAAGAAATTATTATATGTCATTAAATAAGTATTTAAATGGAACACAAAAGGTATGTATTCATAAATATGAACATCAAATCATGATATAGGATGATAACCAGAAGACAACATTTGAATGTGGAAATCAATTAAAGCATTACATCATAATTATTGGTCAAAGGTGATCACTAGGACATCATAACACCATTTGGTTAGTTTATCCTACCATGTTCTATGTATTTGTTCTCATCAGTTTAAAACAATGACCAACACATTATCTAACTATATAAATTCATCCCAACCCATCACATTCATGTCATGAACATGCATAAGTGCACAACATTGATCATTCCACATAGGATCATATTTCATCACTTTTAATCCAATTAATAAAAAGTGTGGGATGCATATAGAATTATCCAATAGAATATGTATAGGTATATATAGGTGAATAATATTTAGAGGAAATGAGAATGATTTTTAACAAAACAAAATGTTGATATGGAAAATCATAAGACACTTTAAGGGGCATTATGAGGGTACTCAAAGATTCATGTGAGGGATTAATAAGAGTGATGATGTTCTTTAAACAATATTAAATAATAAGGTTTATATGAATGATGTGATTGTAAATATTCCAAAATGAATAGTTTTATATTTAATGGAAAAAATAAAAAACAATGTTCTTGAATAAAGGGGAGAAAGAGATGAATCCTTTCCTTGAGAGGGTGATTCTGAATGGTTTGCAGAGGTTCATGATAGCATGGATGAATCGTGAATGTGATCTAGGGAGTATATTTTAGTGTAATTATTGTATATAAGTTCTTTTAGTAATGATATATTGAATTTTGGGTGGTTCTATATAGGAAAATATAGGGGATTTCATTATTATTTCCCAGAACAAAAGTTTTGACCTCAATATTATAATGTATTCAAAACCACAAATCATCCCATAGTTGTTCACATAGTTTCTAAAATTGAGAAGTTATTTTACATCGAATTGGTTTTTATTAACCATAATCATTAAACCATTTCCCATGGTGATTTTTAGGTGATTCATATTCATAACTAATTGATTTTAAAACTGATCTATATAAAGAGGAAATATATAATATACATTTTGGAGTATTCGTATAGGGTTTATTTGAAAAATAAAATAACATAAAAACACATTATATTAATTTGGAAATATTTATTTTTTTTATAGATACCAATTATGGAATATATTACATCATGTTCTGTTCATTATGATTAATAATACTCACAATATATTTATACCACATTTCATTTCGAATCAAAAAATTTACTGTCTCTGAAAATTTTGAAAAAAATATCCATTGAATTATTATAATATATGGATTTAAAAAAAAATTCTTTTTTACCCAAACACTTCTCCATTTATGTTTATTTAAACATTTAATACAAAAACCCACAATTGTCAAAAAAACTATTTTTTACAATATTTGTTTTCTGACACCTATGAAAACAATATTTGACTTGGAAAAATTATATAATCAATTATATTTAATAAAGTTTATATAATAGTAAAATAATATGTTTAGTTAATTATATTAGGGTCATGAGACATATCCCATTATTATACAAGACAACAACCGCTCTATATGGTGTGCGATGGTCAGATTTTCATAGGGTGGTTCAACATAAAACGTTTTTTCGATGAACATGATGAGATTGAAATTATCCCATAATTGGTTTCACTCACACATTAGTTGTTGAATATTATATTGAATTTTCAGATGATAAAATTCCAATGAACCCATCTCTATGAAAAACAAATAGAAATTGGCATCATAGGGTTAGATCCTATTGGTGGAGTGCATTACTTATTTTTTGTTTATTAATTGTACATTATCATTAAATTTTATATATATGTATATATTACCTATATATTAATTGATAAACAAATATATTATAAATTAATATTATTTTTAATTGTATTTTAAATCCAAAATGATATAAAATTAAAAAATTAATTAAGATCTTCATGTTTTTTCTATAACTAACTTGCATGAAAACATATCAATTTATTAAAAGAGATAATTTAATTTATAAAGTGTTGGATCATTAAATAATTCCCCTATTAAGAAATTTCTCCATTGAAATATTCAATTAATACACTAAAATAGAAGTATTTACTTCAGTTTCAATGCCTCATATAGACCCCATGTCACATCCTCAAACATTTGATTCCAACAAAACACCTTGACTAGGTGTGTTGTCTTGTTTCATGGAACATTGTCTCTACTATCTAATATATTCACTAATTTCATCTCATATAAAATAACATTATCCAATTTTATCCCCACTATATTCAGTACATGTGTGGGGTTTGGAATGTAATTTCTTAGGATGAATATGTTAAACACATCATGTACCTAAAATGAGTTAAGTGGTAGTGCTGGTCGATTGCTCACCTCTCCGTTGTGATCTATGATTTAAAAAGGGATATTGTATCTTGAAATAACATTTCACTTTATTATATACCTTCTGATTTTATTCTATGGAAATATATAATGGAACACATTATCATAAAATTAAAAATCTATGTCTCATAAATAATTGAATGTATAGATTAGTGTCAAAATTCTGCAGATTTCATATGAAATTGAATGGTTGGAACCTTCTATGTCATATCCTTCATAAGATATGTTCACAATATCATTCAATATACATATTTTACCCATCATGTCATATTTCAACACCTATTACCATAAAAATATTATTGATCATCAGTATTATGATTATAAGCATTATTTATGACCAGTTCCATATCCAATTATATTTGATGGCCTCTCTGAAACCATGTTGAATCCCGTAGATAATTATTAGATAAAATGGAGGGTTGAACTCAATATTGTTTTACCAATTACTGTATGTATACCATAGAGACATGGTTAAGAGATAAATACTTTGTTATTTCAATTAAAATCACTGAATTTGTATTGAAATCAACTACCACATAGACTAATTATTTTTTTACTTCCTAGGGAGTCATACGATAAAATCCATGGACATGTTTTTTGATTTCCAGTCTAGTATAGGAAATGGATGCATCTGACCATTATATTTATATAATTCTTCCTTGAATTGTTGGAATACAAATAATCTACATATAAAAATTTAAATCACCTCCTTCATGTTATACCACTATTTTTTCTTAATATCTCTTTACATTTTAGTGCTTTGAGGATGAATGAATAAGGATTAGATATATAGATCATCTAAAAGTTTCTTATTCAGTTCCAGTTTTGATGGAAAATATATATGAATTCAAATATTATAATTATATCTTCAAAAAAAATTCACTCTAGAATATTTGAATACTTATTTATAAGAAACACAACATCTTTTTGAGCATCCTTGATCCTCACATGAATGGATGGATAATGTAGTATTTTATAATATTATGATGAAGATCATTTTATTATCTTCCTATAATTAAATTTTCTTTCTAATAGGATTTTATTGCATTGATTCCTCATCAGGGATAGTGTTATGATATCCATTATACATATATAATGTTCCACTTTTGTTTCATTACCATTTGGATAATAAAATGAACTATCATAATATATTATCATCTATATCCACCTATATTGTCTCATATTAATTATATTTTAGGTAAATATATACATGAGGATTATATCACCTATATATATTTCACACTTATCTCTATAAAATGTCACTAAATCGTTAATGGGAAGATCACTGGACGAAATTCTACATCATGAGTGGGGTAGTTCATTTCATGGATCTTTAGAAATCATGATATAGGTTATCGATTTTTCATCATGAATGGTTATAAAACCCACACCCTTTTTGGATGCATCTAAATAGATCACAAATCATTCCCATGTGGGGAGTAATGTGATCACAAGGGAAATTATATTACATTAATTCGACTATTTAAATCATTCCTAGCATTCATCATTTGAGACAATATTTCTTAATTTCTGATATATCTTAGTTACTGAACATGAAAGTTGTTCGAAGATTAACAAAAATCTAAATTATTACCCGTAATAAAAGGAAATTATGGATTTATGTCACATTGGTTGTTCTTGGACATCCATCAAGATATTCTTCTTCCCTTAACGGGTATATAGATACCCTTTTATTGGAACTAAAATTACCCAAAAATGATAGATGGCATAGTTAAAAGATTGATTGATAGCATAACATCTCATTTAAGAGGAAGACCATGAAATTCTCTATGAAACACATCAATGAATTTCCATACAATTGAAATCTCATCAAGGGTGATATTTTAATTAGTATCAATCATTTGAGATAGAAACTCTTTCTTGTTTGGATATAATATCCATGATTGATATTATTATACCAAAGAAGATTCATTTTTCACCATTAACATGTATAGAATCGAAGGGTAAATCATGGTGTGGAGGGTTATTTACTTGTCCCAACCATTGATGTTTTCATTATTAAAGGAAAAATATTCCATATCTAGTATGAAATCAAAATTGCACTAATGGGACATTGATAACATTTTCAAGAACAATCCCACAAAAATCAAATTTTGATACAATAATCGAAAATGTTTTTCCAGATCATATAAAATAAATTTCTGTGGCAACTAGTTTTTTGTAAAATTAATACAAGATATGATAATGTGGCCTGAATTGAAATAAAATAGGAAATGCACAATTCATGAGTATTAGTTGTGTGGACATAAGTTTTCATTATCCATATATATATATATAATATTTATTACAATGATCATAGAGATTTTTTGTGCTCATTATTCTTGTTATACAATTTAATAATGCAGTGACATGGATAATTACCAACTTCTCCAAATTTGGGACATAGAGATATTAATTGTATCATAGTTTTAATTTTATTCCCCTCCATCACCTTATTCATTTCAATGTAAATTGGACACTTTATTCTCTATTTTTTCACACTTATAATCTATAATAGTTCCTTAATGTATCTTTTAACTTTTTTTAGAAAGGAAATTGGTTCTTCAATTCATTATCACCATTATCAAATGAACTTCCTTGAGACAATGATTTATTCTTTAACGTGTTCGTGTGTTAAAATATGATCTGGTTGTAGATCTTTATTTTTATAGTTGTTTTCACATATTTATAATATTTTTTACTTGATCTCCCATCATGTTAAGAATATCATTTTAGAATTCATCAAATTTAAAATCACATTGGATATTTACATAGTTCCTCTAATTTTTATCCAATAAATAGAAAAAATGGAAAATAAAGGTTTGTAACATTTAAACTAGAAAACAAATAAAAGAGAAACTATGATTATTAGAAGGATAGCTCATAAATGGAATATATTAATTATTCGATGAATCTATTATTTTTGTTATTTTTGTTTTATTTACTAATATACAATATTATAGTAATATGGTTTCCCTGAAAATGGTTTAATTTAGATTGTGAATATACCAAAGAAATTAAACTAGGAGTCAAAACAGGTTTGCAGCAAGGCCTTTTTTCATGCACCAATTCACTATCTAGTCTTGAAAAATATGTTATTGTTGGGATTGTTACTCATAGGTACATCTATCTCAAAGTAGTATCGACTTGTAGTGTCTAAAAATGGATTTATGTTCTTTTAAATCACTTACACTATACATTACCCAAATTTATTGATTTTGTCCTATATTTAATATTATTCATAAGTCTTTAGATACTGTTTTTAAATCCAAATCCCAAAAATAAAAAGACTTTTCTCTGATATCAATTGTGAAAAACCATATTTTAAAAAACATTATTTCATGATTCATTACATAAAAGTAAAAAAATACAAAAATATTATAAATCCTAATGTATTTGTGAAATTATGTACATAAAATATCCAAACAATACATTGATACAAAACCATTATGGAAAACCTCTATAAAATTTTATAAAATAACATTTATTATTTAAAAAAACACGATATTTCTAGAGGAAACACATTAGAATGGGACAATATATAAAAAACATCATGGGATAAAAAATAATAACTTGAAGAGGGTATTATATGTTAGTAAATATGAATTTAAATAGAACATAAAATGGTTTTGAATCATAAAAATGAACATAAATAATTGATATACATTGATAACATGAAGACAACAGGTAAATGTTAAAACAACTTAAAACATGAATCGAGAAGTTCTTATCATGGATTATTAGCTATCAGGAGACATGTTATACTATTTTCATCATTTATGGGTACACATCTCACAATTTCTTGGATCATCATTTCAGATCACCAATCCTTCCTCATAAGAAAATTTATTCAAAAAATAGATATATTATTCAATAAAAAACATCATGTTTCCCAAAATTCCCACAATATGTAAACATGGTATGAAAAATTCATGAAATATAAATCCTCAGGTGCCCATAAAGATTCCTGAGATAATAACTCCTTCTATTAGTAGGCTAGGGGTAAAATAAAATACATAATGATAATAAACTCAAAATTTAATTTGCATTTCCCAATAGTGAAATTAATGATACAATAATTTGTAAAAAACCCAAGCAAAAATATCATCCCTATAAATTTTTCCTTTTCCCTATACATAATATTGTTAATTCTAGACACACACTCATTAACAAATAACAAAAAATTCCTAGTATCTTGTTTACCAACCTAAAAAAGTAAGTAAAAAAGGAAAACTAAGGTCTCATACCACTTGTAACATCCTAGACTGAGTTAACTCATAAGTGACAAAACCTGGATGGCCACATACCCTCAAGCTCCCCTCCCTATATGATAGACGTTTTCAACTGGTAGTGAGGGTTAGTTACAGAACTAGTGGAAAGACTATACTCTCTTAATCAAATTAGCTAATATAGGTAAATATTTTAAGAAAATATAATAAATAAATATCCAAACTAAAGTAAATGACATTAAAAATTCATAGTGTCATATACAGAATTATGATTTCATAATACTATAAAAAATGATGAGTAAGAGTAAAATGCAACAAGAATACACATCAAATGTTTTATGGAAATATATAAAAAACATAAAACAAATATCTAATAGGATCATGAGCACTAGCTCAGTCCAATGCACCCATAATACACCCTAGTATAAAAATCAAGTTTCGATAGCCATCTAGTTTCCCATGTCAAAAATTTCAATCTTGAAGTATATTTATGTAATAATCAGTGGCCCAAACAATGTGTGAGTAAAACACATTAGGCCACCACAAATTATGTGTATAACAAATCCAATATGTATATATATTTGGAATTAGTGTTCATGTAATAATGAAAAAAATAAATGAAATAAATAATACTCATCTGGTATTGGGTTCCCTATGGGACACCCATTAGATACCACTTGCTTTAGAATAATATAAAATGTTTATGAACATTCATTATTTTATACACAATAGGGATTATCATGTTCATTAATAACTATTAATGGATAGGTACCTTCATGTCCATTGTTTAAGAGTTACATCATGGAACTCCATGTCCATTCATTCCCCATAATAATACAGCATTTCATGTCTATAAATAATAAGGAACATCATTTCAATGAACAACTATTTGAATCAATATCAACATCATATCTATTAATCAATTATAAAAGTATGAAATTTCATTTCCATTTATCCCATTTGAAAATAAAAAATAACATTTTTGGAAACATTAAGGAACCATATGTCCATAAACTCCAAATAATCAACAAGAAACGTCGTTTCCATAAGATCAATTTAATCATGGAGGACCATAATTTTATTAAAATCCAATTATAAAATATTGAATTTCACAACCAATAAATAATTTAAACATGATTTCACCGGGTCGATGACATTTAATCAATAAAATGTACCATTTATGTTATACCAATGACTATTAATAAGAAGGGGAAAAAATTAATCAATTTTCCACCAAAGTGTACAACAAGGGTTTAGAAACATTTCCTTATCTATCACCTTTTATTTAATTCATTTATAAGTAAACAAGTGTACTCTGGGTAGTTACATAATAATTGTCATTTTATTGACTTAATTTATAACATTTCACATGTTAATTCGAAGCGATACACAATGTACTGTGTTTTTTATTCAAAAGAAAACATTTGTCAATAAAGAGGATACTCAGTCCAATTTATAGGGATGGTTCAGGTTTAGGTTTTTAACCTCCAATAGCTTGTCACTATCATTATTCAGGTCAAATTTTAGTTCTATGTTCCTAATTTAATTACTACATATTTTAGGAGAAATATACAAATGTTTTGACATGAGGCACAATGATAAAAGTACCCGAGAATGAATATTTTTAAGGAAAATATATAGACAGTCTACCTTAGATGGTTAGAATTTTTTTCAACCAGTACCATCCATTAATATGGACTATAATGATATAAAAAAATTAAAATGGGGAATGTACTGAAAATTATGAATATTAACTTCTCTAGAAACAACATCAATGATTGTGTGATAAACTGGGAAAAGAAGGTAACATAGTCAAGAAATTACTGAGGGGAAACTAACATGACTAACAAATCATTGATTATATAGTTTATGAGGGATGAGGATTAATGCCTTACATAAGGGATAAGGGGGAGCTCCCATTACTAGTGGAGGTGTTGTACATTAATGGGATAGTGTAAAATAGGATTTACTGAAAGTCCCATTGAGAAAAAGAAATATTTACCCTCTTTTAAAGAGACAATGCATCCAAACCATTAACTAATAGGGTTCTACCTATGCCTAAGTGGAAAAAACCCTCACATGGATAGTAGTATAGTTTCAAAACCCATGTCAAACCCATGCATTCATTCTATCCAAATCCTCAACCATGCATAGAAATGTTCATGGATAAAAAACACAATCTAACTATGATAAACATACCATACATTAATTTCAATTTTTGAAGGTCATGAAGACTCCCTCGTAGAGTTAAAATACCCATTCACCTTCATTATTGGGCAGCATGGTTGAGTCGTGCAGAAACTTCTAACTAAGAACAAACCATATGTGTTTCACAATTTATCCTAAAACTAGAGATCCAATCTCTGAACAAACCCTGGACAATCCTAAACCCTTATTAAATCCCTTAAAACTCATACTAATATTAAACACGTTTTTTAAATTGTAATTTATAGAACTGTTATCTCTCTGAAAAACTAGTATCTTACAATTTCACTGGTATTTTAATTCCATTGACCAAAAATATAAAAAATATTTTGGTTGTTATATTAATTAATTTTCATGTTTGAACTTGTTATTTATTATAGTATTTTATGTACTTTTATAATAGAAAAATGTATCTTGCTAACACTGACTCATTTATTGTTAAAAAATAGATTGGAAATATTTTATTCACGAAAAAATGATTTAAAATTATTTTTTTGACACAACGTATTTTGAATAATAAATTTCATAAAAAAATGTAATAATTATCCATATTTTATAGAAATAATTTTATAAAATATTTTGGATAATTATGAACTATCGTATCCAGGAAATATTTTTTTAGATCAGACCAATGACAGTTCTTGAGTCACCACTTCCCCATGATCGCCTCTATAGACTAGGGGGTTGCAATTAGCACCGAAGGAACACAAATATCATTGATGAATTTTCCTAGGATCCTACTCACATGAAAACAAACAACCCAATGAAAATGTGAAGATTAAATGGAAATGATTCAACACTAATATATATAAACGAAAAATATGGACTGAACTTTAAATAGTACAAGTACATAAAAGTAATCTAAAAGGGAAAAGTGATGAAATACACACCCAATCTAAATAGTGACACGACCTTGTAAAAACTGGAATGTAAAGCCGTTTAGAGAGCCCCACTCCTGAATCTCCTGTCACAACTATTGAACACGGTCCATGAATCATGTATCCCTTGCTCCTCTGAAGTCATGATCATCTTTTCCATATTCCTAAAGGGAACACAATGTGCTGGAAAATCCCAAAAAGGGTTCAGTATAAACAATACAATGTAGGATGCCCCGAAGGATCAATGGTTAGGAAACTGTGGTACTGAATTGGGGAGAAGAATATAGAACAAGGTACCATAAAAAATGTTCCACTCAACCCATCAATATAGTATACATATATCATCCAAAAACAAGGATCTAGAAATGGTGAGAAGATAAACTTCTCATCATGTATTCTCTACCTATATAATGAGAGTATACTATAATAACCATGAGATTCTAGATTTGGAATAAATGTAGTACACCTAACACGTTTTCACCTATCCTAGAAAGAGATTATCCAAAACCCAAGGATTGGGTTCTAAAACATGATATATATATATATATGTACTGTAATAATGTAACCCAAATTAGAGGGTAAGGGGATCTCTATCTCACATCTCATCCACAGAAAGTGAGTATCCAAAATTAATAGAAGTAACTACCATCGATGCTCATAATCCCCCATGTCTTCCATAAACTGAATGTCAAATGTATTCAATCATCAGACTTTGATATTATCCACTTTGGGTGCCACTATCTCACATGTACCATTTTTGGTCACATCCCAAGGACAAGTCTTCGTGGTAGGAACATATATCTTTGTCCTGATTCCAAATTTACATAAAATAATTCCTCTTCACTATGTCACAATATTTAGATAAAATGTTTCTAGGTCAAAGACCCATGCCCAACCTGGATGGATGGTTCCACTCTAGTCAATGGGTATATGTTCCCTAGATTTTTAGGGGTATCATCGCCCAAAAGTCGATAGGGACCCACTAACCAACCCAACAAGAGGGTACTACCTGGCATGTGTCATTGAAGGGACCCACCAACTCTCCCTGCTAGAGAGTAGCCCAAAAATTTCATCGGGGAACACTTTCTTGACCATTTATTGGTAAACCGAGAACATCCATCAGGGACCACTTCCCATCCTGGCTAGAGCTAAACACTAAACTAACATTATATACCACTTAATATCCTAGCTAGAGGTAATCTCAAAACTACCATCAGGGACCACTTCCCAACTGAGTTGGAGGTAATGTTCCAACTGCTATGGCCATCACTTCTATATGGTACCTATCAAGAAAGCATCAAGGAATTGTGGGAATCCCTCCTGGATGGTGCCTCTTAGAAAAGCATCAAGGAACTATAGACATCCCAACTAGATGGAAACTCTTGGAAAAAAACATTGAAAAACTCCATACATCCCTGCTAGATGGTAATTATCAAAAATACGTTGTTGTAGTCATCATGTACCACCTCGGATAGGCGTTACACTAGGAACATCTCAAATCATAACTCAAAAGCCACTACAGAGGGCACCCTCACGTTCTACATAGAATAAAACTACCATAATAGGATACTTTCATGCCAATATTTGAGTTCAAAAGAAGGATTATTGTGAATTAGATGATTTATATAGTGGTACACGCTTTGTATGGGGCCCACATGGTGTGTGACCACACCTCATTTCTAGTTAGTGTACCAATACATTCTCAGGTACTATATTGCGAATGAGTAGACCAAAAAAAGCTAGTATACTCCATGAGTGCATGGAATATCTAGAGAAAAGGCGATCGAGCACACAATTCTTGCCACTAAACTAGATGGCCTGGGATGTACATTCACTAACACACCTCCTCAAATATCCCCAAAATATTTCACCACATCTCTTCATAAATCTCCTCCGCTCTCACTATAGTCTATAATAACCCAAGCCATGAGTTCCCTTCACAAATGATGAAAATATCTTCCACTAATATTTATTTTAAGTTCCCACATTTAATGAGATCACAATAAAAGCTTCATACATCCAATAGTTCTCACTCTTGGGATCTATGAAGATAAAAATATTCAAGGTCGACTATTCAATATCCCCGATCAAATATATGATTGAAATGTCCTATAAGGATTTACTATGATTGAGAGGTGTCTTCTTGGGTCCCATGCCTTTATCCCGAAAGAAATTATATGGATATCCCTATTGTGACCTTCATAGGAAAACACACAGAATGGAAAAATCATTCATTTGGAATAGAAGACTAGTGGAATGGATTCATTTCACCATAAAGCATGAGAACCAAGACCTATGGGAACCCCAAATCATATTTTGTTTAAATAGATGAAAACAACCGGAAAAGTTCACCTGAGGACCAAGGGAACACCACCACTTACGGTGCATCAAACGAACATCTCGTATATAATGTAGGACTAATACAAAAGTTTAGAATAATAATAATTATTTTATTATTATTATGATATATTGGAATTTGGTGAAACAAAAAATGAAACCAATATATAAAACTCAGAGACTGGTATAACAAGAACAATCTCTATGATATGACATTTGGACACAAACGACACATCGATCGGATGCCCAGTGCAGGAGATATATCCATTTAATGTAGTATTAGCCTGAAACAAACCAGTCCGACCTATTTTGGTTGGACCACTCCACATGGACCTTCCCACCCTTCCCATCCTGGCTCAAACATCTAGTATATAACCTCACTGCTCTACCTGCCCTGCTTTCCTGGGTGGCCCCCTCATGGCCAGGTTTGTCGGCTGACCCACCAACTACGCCATCTTAGCCCCCATCCCCGATGTTGTCTAATCCTCAATGTGAAACCAACATAAAATGGATAACTACCTTCCCATTGTTCTTCTTCAAGACCCCACCCCCTACAACTCTTCTAACCAACCAACCTCACCGCCTGGCTAATCCTGCTACCACATTCATTCACTCAGGCAGACAACCTCTTATCGCATTACACGCTAGCCTCTGACTGCCGACCGAATCTACCTTGTTGTGCTCATACATGACTGTGCTCCCTTGTGCTTCTCTCTAGGACCGTTGTACATTGTCATCACCAGTCGACCTCTATTGTGGCCCCTTCCACAGACCACCGTTACTACACCAATCACCATTAATATTACATCAAGACTAGTTTTGGAATCCTTGTGATGAGATCTTCAAAGAAAAAGCATTCTCTCAACTATCCTTTGGTGTTTGGATGATTAAAAAAAATAAGTGATGATTATCTGCAATGAACATTCAATAAATGAAATATTAGAATATTTAAAACATGGATTGATGGATGTGTTAGTATGACCATCAGTGGATGATAAATAAGTTTAATAAGTTAACAAAAATAAATTATTTCCCAAAAAGAAGATTCAAATAGACATAAAATTTTCAGGATCCAACCTTGATTTGATTGGTCATTGTTGATGAATCATCAATTGCAATCCTGCTTTGATCCACTGAGGATTTGGTTGATAATTATACTCTATTTGACAAATAATGTTCGATCGAGAGAGGGGATAGAGAGAGAGAATTAGTGGTGAGAGAAAAGATTAGGGATAACCCTAATCCCAAATCATTAAATCATTATGTATAAGATTCCCGCTAGGTGTGGAATACAAAATTCTTATGCCCTATCCTTTTATGTCACAAAGAGGTAGATCACCTCAGTTCAAACTCAATAGAGGTCTCCTAAATCCAATCTGAGTCCCCTTCAGAATTTTATTTGATTAATCATTGGAGATAAAATAAATATGTTTAATTATTTTATTTACGATTTTACCCATGGGTGAATTTTCTCATAGAAGTCCCATGATAATTAATGTTATGTAATATCAAGGGTAAATTTCAGGTTCCAAAAACAACAGTGGCCTTGCATTTCTAATATGGGAAACCAATCGATTGTTATCCTTTTTACTTTGCATCTATAGTATAAAAACATTTAATATTTTTATATAATTTATTAAAGGAAAACCAGGACTCAGAATTTCATTTCGTCCTAGTTCCTATCTGTGGAAATATATGTAGAAGTATTACAATGTAATATATAGAAAAAACCAGGTCTCTATATCACGTCTTACATTAATATCTTTACCCCTAGAAAGAACAGCTAGGGAAACAACACGAGGCACTATGCCAACACTAGGTACACCAGATCCCATGAAATCCTACATGTTTCCATGCTATCACAACAGGAAAACCAAAGGGATGGTTTATACTTGTAAGGCCTTACCTTATTGATGACGTACGTAAGAACAATCTTGTATCTCCACAATGGCGAAAAATGGGAGATGTCGTTCACCAACTCCAACTTTTGGGGGTAGGGAATGGTGGTAAGAAACCATACCATCCCTCTATATTATCTCTAAAGGACTAAAGAGACTTGGATGTATTTTGGAATCCATCTCCAAACCATTACATAACACTCCATGACTAGAATCACAACATGTACCTAGAAAAAGGTCTCATGATTACCTCTATCAAAATATCCATCTTTTAAAACACCCAATGATATCTGGTCACAAAAAAATTCACAGTTGATGTTTCACAACCGATACTCGTTTACTCTATTGATAAAAAAAGAGTCAACACCATCGCCTGAAGAGAATTGTACCCCCTGACTCCACTATGGTATGTTGTATGGAAGTTAACAGCTTTGAAACATCCCACACCATGAGAGCCTAAGAAATCATGCTAAGGGAATATACTACAACATTGACTCATTCCTGATTTTTGTCTCCGGTTCAAGACTCTCTGGGTGGAGATGTACCTAGAACTCTGGTAACCTGAACAAACCCCTCTATCCTTTCCAAAAAATATAGAAACTCTACATTCATTGGGTGATGACTATTAATGTCATCACTAAGTAGTGAGTTAGGTATTTTCATTCTTGGGGTCTCCATTGCAATATCTTGTACTAAAGGACACATGTATCAAGGATTATGTAGAGCATGAAAGGTGCCAACAAACCATGCAGGTGAGTAAATTCAACCAACTATAAGAATATCGACATGTAATGTATGTGGGATACCTAACATATCTTCACTCCCCTTGGTAAGAGAGAAATGGTCAAAAAAGGCCTTCATCTAAACTTACTAGTGGAGTTCCACACAAAATATGGTCATGTAGAATGTCTTCACCTACAATTCCAAGACCTTCTATAACACACCATCGCACTACCTCACTCTGAATTCACATGTAAGAGGGAATCATCCACCACACCTAGATACTATCCTCACCAGGTGAAATTGAATATACCTCAAAGTTGTTCTAAATTCACAAAAATTTGTCTTATTTGGGGATGGATCTCTCTTCTTCTTGCATTTAATGTTCTACTCAACAATAAAGACACTGGGTTACACTGACACCGCACATTACCATAATAGAAACTCCAGTAATGATATGGGGGAAAAGTTTACATCACATCGATAATAAAAATTTATACTAAAAATAGTTTAAAGGTAAATGGAATACCTCTGATATTCTTGTTCCTTATGGTGTCATAGACATCCAAATCTTGCATCTATCTATGGCGCCAACTTCTAGATTCCTAATCCAAATGTGGGTCACCAAGGGGATTGAAATACCACATTAAATCATCCCCCACTTCCATCTCCTCCTGTTACTCATCCAACACCACCTCCCTAGGAACCACCCCGGTCATGATGTTGTCTCTACCACGGCAGTTCACTTGCTTCCCTCATATTATTCCCATCACGTATGGTCTGACAGTCTCATACCAAGTGACCACACCAACCAAAAGCATCACATCACCTCATAGGCTATCCCCGCTCTCTATGTTACCATGAACCTTATGAAAATGTTCTTGATAGTGATTATGGGGAGGCCTCCTACATCGAGATCTTATGGATTGGTGATTTATAGCTGTGGAAAATATAACATCTATATTGAGCTCACATCCACATCCAATTGTTTGGTATCTCTCTGGCAGAAATTTCTCTATCACCCACGACTACTCCAACTATAACGACCCAAAGTTTACATACATTGTTATAACTTTAGAATTGAAGAACACATTTTAAAAAATATAACCAATCCAAGAAAAGACCGCATATGTATAGTGTCTTTAGAAACTGGGAAACATAAAAAACTGGTTCATAAAGCATCTACTTTGCCTCCCATTTATTTCATCATATCTAGAGTCCCTTTTTTGGCATATTCTACTTAATAACCTTCTTCCTGACCTGGGGAAACAAAACATACAAAAGGGTGAGCTCAAATGCTCAGTGAGGGTAAACAAAAGAAATATCAATCACATCATATACATAAGCACATAAGTTTTGGTAATCTTAACCTGCAAAAGGGATCATAATTTCATAACATGGGATAAGTGTTAGTAGTGAAATGTAATACAAATAATCATAACTTAAAACATGATATTTTGATTAATACACACCTAATCATAGAGAATCATTTCTTATTATTCAAGACTCATTGACAATACTATCTTAGTGGACAAAGTCCATTTCTGATCCGAGTTCACTCCTTGTTTCAGTCTTGTTTCACTGAACTGGTATAACCTACCGTTCCTGCCATGTCTACCTCATGAGATATAAAATCATTACCCAATGCATTGTAGGGAGATATAGGTCCCACCCATCTCATAATGATACCATTCTTATGTGTGCCACAAAATAATAAATCATACATCATTGCATAACAAATGTAATAAAAATGGGAATCTTAAACATCGTGACATCATAAAAAAATACATATAAGATAAATGAATTGATAAATATAATTCCATCGCAACATAATCAAATCAATGTAATAACAGGGATAGAAATAGAACCCTTTATCATCTTAGATGGGAAATAATTTTGATAAAACACTTGAACTCCATTCTTGAGTAAAATATCCTTTCTACATCAAAAAAACTTTTCCTTTCTTAACATGTCATACAATTATAAACTAAAAGAAGTTGATTAAAAATGAACTTGAAAACTTGTAAAGGAAGCTTCTTGGAAATAATTTTTTAAAAATCCCTTCATGCCGTATAAGGTAAAAAACATTCTTCTCATACTTTTGTCAGAAAAGTAAAAAAGTACGTCATACGGAAAATGACAAAAGATTCCTTTCATATCTTTTACTAAAAACTCACCGAAGGGTAAAATCGGATATAAACTATTGTATAAGGATATAAATGTTACATATTGGGGAAAATGGATGTGGATGATAAAATACACCCCAGTAAATACCAACATATAAACAATCTCAGATAAAAATGAGATTGTGATATTTCCCTTACCATAGGTCTGATATGCTTTGTACATGTCCAAACCTCCTGTATAATGATTTAAATAATGTTGTTGACTTATTATAGAATCATACTTATTTTTATGATATCATTTTTGGTCATATTATTAGCTTCTTAGTAGTAATATTTCATTGCTACTTGTTATTCGGGTGTTTATAACTTTTTGTTTATATGCGTGTTTTGTCGAATAAATTATTATTCTTCTCTTTAGGTTATAGATACCACATTTACATAATGTTATTAGTGTAATATATATCATATTCATTCATTTAATTAATTTATATAATCATTATGAAATGGAGATCATGTAGAACGAGTCGCATCATATCGTGGAGACGGTATTCCGTACGTACGCACGAGTGATGATATCGTTCCTATGATCGTGGATTTGTATTGGAGTGTATGTATACTATTTCAGAATCGGTATCACTTTATAGTAGTCATATATATTCATTATTTACACCATTATACCCATCCAAGTAAGGTGGTGGTGGAAAATATATTACACCACGTCGTGGAGACGGTATTCCGTACGTACGCACGTGCGATGATTTCTTTTCCCGTAGGATGGATAGATGGTGAAATAGAGTTGTTTCATACTTATAATAACATATTAGTATATTAGTGATACTGATGTTATTACTTCATAAATAAACAACTAATGAAGAATAAGTGGAAGAAGAAATAAAGATGAAAGAATCAGTAACAGACATTAACTCTTCTTTGAAGTGCTTCTTTGAGACCTTCTTTTAGGGCACTAAAATTGGTCTTTGAAGTGGACCAGGACCTCTAGGATGTCTCTAGGGAAGTGGAGAGGAGAAAGTGGAAGGTTTTGGCCGAGCTTGATGGCTCAACGTGGTTTGAGGAAGAGAGTGAGGAGGTGCGCTTTTATAAGGGAGGAGAGGGCACCTTTGGAATAACTAAAAATATTATTTTATTATAAAGTCAATTTCGGTTTCAAATAGATCAAAATTGATTTATTTAGAAGCTAAGGTGGGGATGGGTCTAAATCCTCTCATAAAATAGAATTTAGACAAGTTTAGGTTCGTATTTTAAACATATCATTTAGATTTAACATTATGTTAAATAATTTTACTTTTACCGTGTCTTCTTGTGTTCTTATACTATAAGGTTAATAAACATACTATAAGCAGCCAAAATAACCCCAAGTTGTTTATTATTAATATATACAACTTTATCTAAGTCATTTGGCCGAAGAATAGATTTTTAGGAATAAAATAACAATTACAAATATAATATTTGTTTTAAAAACTATTTTATGTCCATTTTGACACTATATAGAAATTAATTTTTGTGAAAATCATAACAGAATGATTAGTTCGAAAAAAGTTAATTAAATCAATACTAACATGTCATATTAATCTAGAAAATTAGTGTAATTCATAAAAAGTCTAAAAATTATATTTATTTGGGTATTTATAACATCAATTATGTCAATATTTGATTAATAAGATAATTATTGCATCATCGTTGTGTCATAAATAAATTAACTTATTTAATGTCTAAAAATTACAAATAAAATACCATTATGTAAGAAATTATTTTAGATTTCTAATTAATATTTATAGTCGAATTTATATTGTGTATATCCCCATATTAAAAATTATTTAGTTATTAAACTTTGATTTTAACTATTTTAACCCTTCTTTAAATAAATTAATAATTAATGTCCTAATCTAATCCATGTGGGCCTAAATGGTCATATTATACTCTTAGGGTTGTTTTTGGTCGAATTACACTTGTCCAATAGAATTAAGACATGTGTTAGGGTAATAATAATATCATTTTTACCCTTAATTACCCTATTTTCTTTTAACCGTGGTAAAAAAAGTAAAAAGTTACTATTCACCAAAAAATTATTTTCATCTCATTGAACCAGATTTTACTTACTGACATCAACTGTGTGTCTCAGATTTTCGAAATTCCACTCACAGAAGCGGTAAAATTAAGTTTTATGAAAAATTCAGTTTTTTAACTACCACTTAGTGGTTTCACTATTAATCAAAAATTGAATGTTTTTAGAAAAATACACAAATTTCACCCTAGGATAATTTATATATTCCTAATCCAAAAATGAAGTCCATTTTCAAAAATAAAATTTATAAAATATAAAAAATTGGTTATTACTATTCATAACGGCCAGTTTTAATAATATTTTATTAGCATATCATTGTTTATTGAAACTCGGTATTGCGTATGACGCAAGCTATCGAGGAAGGTTGTGATTTCGTGTAGAGCAAGACAAGAAATTGTTGTGTGTAGAAAAAGATTCCTTTGATGATTTATATAACATAAATGTCTCTGGTGTTACATTTTACCCCACTTA
This sequence comes from Viscum album, assembly GCA_963277665.1. Taxonomy (NCBI): domain Eukaryota; kingdom Viridiplantae; phylum Streptophyta; class Magnoliopsida; order Santalales; family Viscaceae; genus Viscum; species Viscum album. The sequence continues at coordinate 922,295,544 of OY728146.1, read as the reverse complement.
AAATGAATTTCACCCTTGAAATTCGTCACATTGTAACAAACAGATGAGGATACCTTTCCCTAATCATGTCCTCAAGCTCCCATGTAGCTTCTTCTAATTGGTGGTTCCTCCATAAAACTTTCACCAATCGAGTGGTATTGTTTTGTAGGACTTTTCCTCTACGATCCAGAATCTCTCTCGGTTGTTCTTCATAGGAAAGATCTTGCTCCAGTAGTACAGCTTCTGAGCTGAGTACATGTGAAGGATCAGGTATGTACTTTCTCAGGAGAGATACATGGAACACATCGTGAACTTGAGAGAGATTTGGTGGAACCGCCAATCGGTAAGCTACCTTCCCAACACGATCCAGTATTTCGAGAGGACCGATATATCTAGGTCTCAACTTCCCCTTATTTCCAAATCTCATAACCCTCTTCCAGGGAGATATTTGTAAGAACACTTTATCACCCACTTCAAACTCTAGGTCTTTTCTTCTGTTGTCAGCATAGCTATTCTGTCGGCTCTGAGCTTCTCTTAAGTGTTGTGGAATAGATCTGACCTTTTCTGCTATTTCATCAACGAGATCATGTCCTAATATCTTTCATTCCCCATCTTCATCCCAGCAAGTTGGAGTCCTGCATTTCTTTCCATAGAGAACTTCATAAGGAGCCATCTGAATACTGGAGTGAAAGCTATTATTATAAGAAAATTCCACCCAAGGTAGGTGCTGATCCGAGCCACCTTTGAAATCCATAGAGCAAGATCTCAACATATCTTCTAGAGTTTGAATTGTTCTATCAGACTGACCGTCTGTCTGAGGATGATAAGCAGTGCTGAAACTCAACTCTGTATCCAGAGAATGCAGAATACTTCGCCAGAACTTCGAGGTAAACCTCAGATCCCAATCAGATATAATAGAAAGTGGTACTCCATGAAATATTACCACTTCCTTTACATATATCTTGGAAAGCTGATCCAGAGAGAAATCCTCTCTAATAGCAATGAAGTCTGCAGACTTTGTAAGACAATAAACTATAACCCAGATAGCATTATTGCCTTTGGATGTTTTAGGAAGTCCTGTGACAAAGTCCATAATGATGTTTTCCCATTTCCATTCGGGTACTGGTAATGGTTGTAACATTCCCTTAGACTTCTGTCTCTCAGCTTTAACTTGTTGAAAAACCAAGCATCGAGAGACATATTCAGCAACATCTATTTTCATGCCATCCAACCAGAAGTATTATTTCAGGTCCCTATACATCTTCGTGCTTCCAGGATGAATAAAGAATGATGAACTATGAGCCTCATCCAGCAGATCCTTCTCTAATTCAGGGATGGGAGGAACACAAACCCGATTCCTGAACTATATTATCCCATCACAATCAAGGTTGAGTTCAGGAACATTTCTCACCTTCTTTTGTAACTCGACATCTTCTTTCAGCGTCTCTTTAATTTTCACATGTATAGATGGTTGAACATTCATTTGAGAAAGATTTGATTTTTCCCCTTTCATTATAATTCCAAGATCCATCCTTTGTAAATCCATAAATATTGGATCTTTTGTGATCCTCATCATGGATAAACTAGCATGGTCTTGTCGACTTAATGCATCTGCCACCTTGTTTGCTTTCCCAGGGTGGTAATGGATTGAGCAGTCGTAATCCTTAATCACCTCCAACCATCTTCTTTGGTGCATATTCATCTCCTTTTGTGTAAAAATATACTTTAAACTTTTATGATCAGTATAAATATCACACCTTTCACCATAAAGGTAATGCCTCCAAATTTTTAATGCAAAGATTACCAAAGCTGACTCCAAATCATGAGTTGGGTAATTCTGCTCATGTATTTTCAACTGTCATGAAGAATAAGCTATCACCATATCATTTTGCAGAAGAACACACACCAATCCCTTCCTGGATGCGTCACTGTAGATCACAAACCATTCTCCACTACAAGGCAGTGTGAGCACAGGTGCACTGGTTAACCTTCTTTTCAACTCCTTGAAATTCTCTTCACATTCCTCCGTCCAAACAAACTGAACTCCTTTCCGAGTCAACATGGTGAGTGGATTAGATAATCGTGAAAAATATTTCAAAAAACTTCGATAAAATCCAGCCAAACCAAGAAAACTTCGGATCTCAGTTACTGTTGTTTGTCTCGACCATCTTTCGATAACCTCTGTTTTTGCTGGATCCACAGATATCCCCTCTTTTGAGATTATGTGACCCAAAAATGCAACTTTTTGAAGCCAAAATTCACACTTGGTAAATTTGGCATAAAGCTTCTCCTTTCTCAGGGTCTACAATATAATTCTCAAGTGATCTTCATGTTCTTCCTTGCTCTTTGAATAGACAATAATATCATCTATAAAGACTACCTCAAACTGATCAAGATAGTTTCTAAAGACTCTATTCATTAGATCCATGAAGATTGAAGGGGAATTAATAAGACCAAATGGAATCACTATAAATTCATAGTGCCCATACCTTGTATAGAAAGCCGTCTTTGGTATATCCTCCCTTTTGACCCTTAATTGATGATACCCTGAATGAAGATCAATCCTGGAAAAGTATTTAGCTCCACGTAGTTGGTCAAATAGGTCATCAATGCGCGGGAGAGGATATTTGTTCTTGATAGTGATCTTGTTATGTTCTCAATAATCAATGCAGAGTCTCATTGATCCATCTTTCTTCTTAACAAACAGAACAGGTGCTCCCCAAGGTGACGCACTAGGGCGTATGAACCCCTTCTCATGATTCTCTTGAGTTACTTCTTCAATTCCGGGAACTCAATTGGGGCCATTCTCTAAGGTGTCTTTGAAATAGGAAAAGCACCCGGTACGAGTTCTATTGAAAACTCAACTTCATGATTCGGTGGAAGACCCGATAATTCATCCAGAAAGACATCATAAAACTCTGGTACAATGGGCATATTCTTAATTGTGAGTTTCTCACCAACCATTTGAGATAAATAACTTTTATTTATTGGAATCAAGACCCATAAGATGGAAGGAATTTCCACTGGAAGGTTATGTTCATCCTTGCATCGATAGATGATCATAGATTGATCTGGAATATGAAATGTGACTCCCTTTCTTTGGAAATTGTTATGAGATCCATGTAGAGAAAACCAATCCATTCCAAGAATCACATAAAATTCCACTATAGTAAGGATCACATGTTTTGCAGGAAGCACTTTCCCACTAACTTTAATCGGAGAAGAATTATAAACTTTTGATGCGACTGTTGTGCCATTAGGTGTTGTCACAGCTAACTCAACATCTAATTTTTCAGGTAATATGGTGATACCCTTAGAAAATTCTTCAGAAATAAAGGAGTGGGTGGATCCAGAATCAAATATAACATTTTCTACTTTACATTGGATGGTAAGTGTACCTTTCACCACATCATTATTGTACTCCACATCGATGATAGAAATTGCCTGTGACTTTCCTTTTTATTTAGCCATAAGAGTTTGTTGACATCAACCATCATCATCAACCCTTGGATTAGGGAATTTATTGGTATAATGTCCCATCTCCTTGCAATTGAAACATTGAAGTGTAGTAGGTTCATTCTGTGTATCCCTTCCTTTGTTTGCATCATTATACATCTTCTTCCCATCATCGCGGCATTCAAATGACCGATGACCTTCCTTTCCACATTTGAAGCATTTACTTGTCCCTTTAAGACAACTCCCTCCATGTTTCTTTCCACACTTTGAGCATAAGGGAAAGATCATCTTCTTTTCAGTGTGCTCTTTAGATTTTCCTTTGAATTCCATTTTCCTCTTCATATCAAACCCATATGACTAATGGGTTACTCCAATATTCATCTCAACTTTGAGAGCACATAGAACGATTTCCTCATAGCTATTGAAGTCCCTTGTGGCTAAGGCCCTTAGAAGATTTGGTTTTAAGCCACTAAAGAATCAATCGATCTTACTCTCAGGTTGGATAATAATACCAGAAGCGTACCTTGAAAGTCTTGTAAAATTTTCTTCATAGGTACCAACAGATCCATCGTCCTTTTGCTTCAGTTCAAGAAACTCTTTCTCCAACTTTGTTCGGAGAATACTAGGGAAGTACTTATTGAAAAATAAGTTCTTGAACTCGTCCCATTCCATGGGCTCAATTTCATCCCTTTGCCTCATATTCTTAATAATATTACACCATTGATCAACATCACCTTCCAAACGATACACTGCTAAGATGAATTTATCATGATCAGAACATTGAAGAACTGAAAATATATTTTCAGTAGTACTAATCCATTGTTCAGCAACTAATGGATTAGTAGACCCGCTGAAAGAAGGTGGACGTTGTCTCATGAAGGATTCAATATAATGTTTCTCCTTCCTTTTCTCGTTTGGAAGTCATGCATGATTCATAGCTTGAGAAAGTTGTGTGATCATGTCTACAATATTTTTCATTCCAGCTCCCATAACGTTCGGTTGCTCAGGGGGACAATCATTGCATTGCACGTCACATTCCGCATTAACACGGTTCCTTCGGGTTCCAGCCATTGACTAAAACCAAGAAGAATAGTGTGAGAAACACTAATTATAATAGGAAAACCACATAATCAAGAATAAAATATCACACATAAGGTCTTATCCTAGGTTATTCATGGCCATTTCTAAAACACTAATATTGTGTTCTATGCTTATATTTATCCTTAGGGTTCTTACTATGTCTTTCACATCCTAGTTTCCAAAGGTTGACTATACCTTTCCTATGATACCAACTATAACGACCCATACTTTACATACATTGTTATGACTTCAGAATTGAAGAACACTTAATACAACATATAACCAAACCAATAATGGACCATATAGGTATAGTGTCTTTAGAAACAGGGAAACATAAACAACTGGTTCATAAAGCATCTACTTTGCCTCCCATTTATTTCATCATATCTAGAGTCCCTTTTTGGCATATTCTTCTTAATAACCTTCTTCCTGACCTGGGGAAACAAAACATACAAAAGGAGGAGCTCAAATGCTCAGTAAGGGTAAACAAAAGAAATATCAATCACATCATATACATATGCACATAACTTTTGGAAATCTTAAACTGCAAAAGAGATCATAATTTCATAACATGGGATAAGTCTTATTAGTGAAATGTAATCCCAATAATCATAACTTAAAACATGAAACTTTGTGGCATACACACATAATCATAGAGAATCATTTCTTATTAGTCAAGACTCATTTCCAAGATTATCTTAGTGGACAAAGTCCTTTTCTGAACCATGTTCACTCCTCGTTTCAGTCCTGTTTCACTGAACCGGTATAACCTACCATTCCAGCCATGTCTATCTCATGATATATAAAATCATTACCCAATGCATTATAGGGAGATATAGGTCCCACCCATCTCATAATGATACCATTCTTATGTGTGCCAGAAAATCATAAATCATACATCATTGCAAAACACATGTAATAAAAATGGGAATCTTAAACATCGTGACATCATAAAACAATTCATATAAGATAAAGAAATTCATAAATATAATTCCATCACAGCATAATCAAATCAATGTAATAATAGGGATAGAAATAGAATCCTTTATTATCTTAGATGGAAAATAATTTTGATAAAACACTTGGACTCCATTCTTGAGGAAAATTTCCTTTCTGCTTCAAAAACACTTTTCCTTTCTTAACATGTCGTACAATTATAAAATAAAAAAAATTGATTAAAAATAAAATTGAAAACTTGTAAATGAAGCTTCTTTGAAATAATGTTTTAAAAATCTATTCATGTCGTATAAGTTAAAAAAACATTCTTCTCGTACTTTTGTCGGAAAAGTCAAAAAGTACCTTGTACAAAAACGACAAAAGATTCCTTTCATATCTTTTACTGAAAAGTCCCAGAAGGGTAAAATTGGATATATCCTATTGTAGAAGGATATAAATATTACATATTGGGGAAACATGGATTTGGATGATAAAATACACCCTAGTAAATACCAAAGTATAAACAATCTCAGAAAAAAATGAGATTGTGATATTTCCCTTACCTTAGGTCCGATATGCTTTGTACGTGTCCAAACATCCTGTATAATGATTTAAATAATGTTATTGACATATTCCATAATCATACTTATATTTTTGATATCATATTTGGTCATATTCTTATCTTTTTATTAGTAATATTTCATTGCTACTTGTTATTCGGGTGTTTATAACTTTTTGTTCTTATGCGTGTTTTGTCGAATAAATTCTTATTCTTCTCTTTAAGTTATAGATACCACATTTAAATAATGGTATTAGTGTAATATATATCATATTCATTCATTTAATTCATTTATATAATCATTATGAAATGAAGATCATGTTGAACGAGTCACATCACATAGTGGAGACGGTATTTCGTACATATGCACGAGTGATGATATCATTATATGATTGTGGAATTGTATTGGAGTGTATGTATAATTTTTAAGAATCAGTATCACTTTATAATAGTCATATATAGTCATTACATACACCATTATACCCATCCAAGTAAGGTGGTGGTGGAAAATAGATTACACCACGGCGTGGAGACTGTATTCCGTACGTACGCACGCGCGGTGATTTATTTTTCCGTAGGATGTATAGATGGTGAAATAGGGTTGTTTAGTACTTATAATAACATATCTGTATATTAGTGATACTGATTTTATTACTTCATAATGAAACAACTAAAGAAGAATAAGTGGAATAAAAAATAAAGATGAAAGAATCGGTAACGGACATTACCTCTTCTTTGAAGTGCTTCTTTGAGACCTTCTTTTAGGGCACTAAAATTGGCCTTTGAAGAAGACCAGGACCTCTATGATGTCTCTAGGGAAGGGGAGAGGATAATGTGGCAGGGGTTGGCCGAGCGTGAAGGCTCAAAGTGGTGTGAGGAAGAGAAGGAGGAGGTGCCCTTTTATAAGGGAGGAGAGGGGCACCTTTGGAATAACTAAAAATATTATTTTATTATAAAGTCAAGTTCGGTTTTAAATATCTCCAAATTAATTTTTTTCGAAGCTAAGGTTGGTATGGGTCGCAATCCTATCATCCAATAGAATTAAGACAAGTTTTTGTTCCTATTGTAACCTTATCATTTAGATTTAATATTAAGATAAATAATTTTACTTTTACCGTGTCTTATTGTGTTCTTATACTATAAGGTTAATAAACATACTATAAGCAGCCATACGAACCCCATGTTGTTTATTATTAATATATATAACCTTATCTATGTCATTTGGCCAATCCTTATATTTTTAGTAATAAAATATGATTTAATAATATAATATTTGTTTTAAAACTATTTTATATCAATTTTGACACTATTTAGTAATTAATTTTTGGGAAAATAATAACAGAATGATTAGTTAGAACAATGTTAATTAAATAAATAATAACTTGTCATATTAATCTATATAATTAGTGGAATTCATAAGAAGTCTCAAATTATATTTATTTGGGTATTTATAACATCAATTATGTCAATATTTCATTAATAAGATAATTACTACATCATCGTTGTTTCATAAATAAATTAAATTATTTAATGTCTAAAAATTACAAATAAAATACAATTATGTATGAAATATTTTTATCTTTATAATTAATATTTATAGTCGAATTTATCTTATGTATAACCCCATATTAAAAATGATTTAGTTATTAAACTTTGATTTTATCTATTTTAACGCTTCTTTAAATAAATTAATAATAAATGTCCTAATCTAATCCAAGTGGGCCTAAATGGTCTTATTTTATTACTAAGGTTGTTTTTGGTCAAATTACACATGTCCAATAGAATTAGGTCATGTGTTAGGGTAATAATAATATCATTTTTACCATTAATTACCCTATTTACTTTTAACCGTGGTAAAAAAAAGTAAAAACTTACTATTCACCAAAAAATTATTTTCATCTCATTGAACCACATTATACTTACTGACATCAACCGTGTCTTTGGGAGTTTCGAAATTCCCCTCACAGAAGCGGAAAAATTAAGTTTTATGAAAAATTTAGTTTTTTAACTACCACATAGTGGTTTCACTATTCATCAAAATTGAAAGTTTTCAGAAAAATACCAAAATTTCACCATAGGATAATTTTGATATTCCGAATCCAAAAATGAAGTCCATTTTGAAAAATAAAATTTATAAAATATCAAAAAGTGGTTATTAATATTCATAACGGTTAGTTTTAATAATATTTTATTAGCATATCATTGTTTAGTGAAACTTGGTATTGCGTACGACGCAAGCTATCGAGGTAGGTTGCGATTTCGTGTAAAGAAAGCGAAGAAAGTTTTGTGTGTATCAAAATATTCCTTTGATGATTTATATAACATAAAAGTCTCTGGTGTTAAACCAACACCCCGATATAGGTGGGGATGCAGAAGGTTACTATTATAGCACTGATCTCTTGTGGAGTTCCTATTCAAACCTCTGTGATCAAAAGATTCCATCATGGATCAGGTGATTAGAGTAGTGTGTATGGTCTGTGAGCCTAGACATGTACTCATCCACCTTTACCCCACCCTACTGAAGCTCCAAAATCTCTTGAACTATGATAGTGTGCAACAAGGAGGGGTAGTAATCCTCATGAAACAAATGATTAATGTCATCCTATGATAGTACCGACTCATCATGTATCTGAGATAACAGGATCCAAAAATTTACAAATTCTCTATGAAAAAGGGTGGTTGCAAAACCCCTATTCTGATATATAATTTCCAATACAAGCCTAATGATGTGTGCCAATAACTCTATCCAAACCTCGAATTTATGAGGGACTAGCTCACTACATAATATCAGTAGTCTCTGATGCTAGAACGTGAGGTCTGCGCTAAGCCTAATCATGTCTTCTACCCACTCTGATTAGGATGTCTGCTACTATAGAGGTGTATGTGTTTCTACCTTACCACCTAGAGGAATCCGATCACATGATGGGTCCTGAAATGAGGCCTCGTTTCTCACATGGTCATCACCTTGTACCAGAGTTAGAATCATGGCTGGATGTCATCACAGACACATCCTAAATGTTATCAAGGAATATCATGGTCAGATGAGAATATATATATATATATATATCATCAAAAGGTGGATATGACACCAAAAGTATAGTCAATGAATCAATCATATATGATTCATTTTCCATTGTGCCCAATAATAAGTTCCCCGGGATGCCGAGTCAACTAGTAGATAATAAAAATCTTGTTGAATGGATACATCGACAACCCATACTATCACTGGACTCCTAGGACTGAAAGCCTCTGTTGAGAAACATCGACAATGTTTCCCTAAACCCATCCAATACCTTTTTAGGGAAACATATGAAATGCATTCCAAGGGTCAAACCACCTCGTATAAGACTTTATCATGACCTGACCCACGGCAGGGCCAGAGGCACAACTACCTAAATCCCACCTCCATTGGCTAGGAGGTGGTGACTAGCATCAATTGTGGATAATATGAGGGAGTAATTTCCCAAATAACCTATATGTATGCACACAACCAACTCAAACAATCATTTTATAGGAAAAGGAAAATATAAATAACTATTATATATAAAACATAACTATTCATCCACAATTAGAAATTAAGAGTACAGAAAAGTAAACTGAATAGGAGAAGGGTAAAAGCACATTCCCAATTAGAAAAGATCCAAAACCTAGAAGAAACTAAAAATTAATGTATATTAGATAGCCCTACTTCTAAATCCCAAGTCATAACCACCGTACCTAGTCCAAGAACCTTGTATCCCTAGCTCCTCTAATGTTATGATAAACCTTTTTTGTTGTATATAGGATAACACCATGTGTGGGAATTGTTCAAGAAGGGGAGAGTATAAAAAAATATTTAGTAGTATGCACTGAAGGCTTAGGGGATAAGCAAAGGGGGTTCTAAAGAGGGGAGTGTTAGATTGACAAGGTATAATAAAAAGGGTTGCAGCTCAACCTAACAAGAGAGTATAGTACGCTCATCCCAAAAATGGGAGATAAAAGTTATGTGAATATGAACATACCATTTAGTCTATTCTACCTACAATAGGATAATATACTTTTCCCACCACATGAAGACAAACACAGAATGCACATGTCATACCCCATAAATCATCACCTCTCGTGGAATTAGAGTATCACAAACACAGGGAGTGGGTAATGAAACTGGATATATATATATATATATATCATATATATATAATAAATAATTCCAAATGAGAGATTAAGAAGATATCCATCTCACAGCATAGACCAAGAATGTGAGTAGCCATCTTTCCTAGAAGTAACCAACATCATTTCCCAGCATCCCGAACTTCTACCATGAACTGGATGTCAAAGGGACTCAATCACTCCACATTGAAACTGTCTTCATTGCACATCACATTCTTGCACACATGGTTTTAGGTCATGTCACAAGGATGCGTCTTTGGGAGAAAATATTACCTCTTCCTCGAGAGTCCAATGCTTTTTAAAATCATGCCTTATAAATATTTCACAAAGTAGAGATATTTTTCTTCAATGTCGAGGGCCCATTCCCAGCTAGGCTATAGGGTTTCACTCTAGTCATAAATTATTTGTTCGCAAGTACTTCAGGGGTATCGTCACCCTAATGTCAATGGGTACCCACTTCACAGCCTAGCTGGAAGGTACTATATATAATGTGTCATTAATGAGACACAATTTTAAACCCCATGAAAGGGAAGCCCAGAACGGCCATCAGGGTCCACTACCCAGAACTATTGGATGTTAAAGAAGAACTGTCATCAGGGACCAATTCCCAGACCAGTTGTAGGGAATCCTAGAACATCCATCTGAGGCCACATCGTAGCCTAGTAGAAGGTAAATCAAGAACTACTCTTTACATCCCTACATGATGGTTCCTCTCGATAAAAATCAAGGATTTAAGGCCATCCCTGTTGAATGGTACCTCTCGGAAAAGCATCAAGGAACTCTAGTCATCCTTACTTGATGGAAGCTCTATGATAAATGACAAGGAAAAGTTTCTTCTCATAAAAATACCTATATAGTCATTGTGTACTGATCCAGATAGGCTTCACCGCTAGAACAAATCGTATCGTAACTCGAATGAAACTATAGATCGAACCATCATATTATACATGAAAAAACCCTTAAGATGAAATACTCTTGTGACAAAATATGAGTTCAGAAGAAAGAGTTTTCAGAGGTATTAGAATTGAATAGTGGTACATTGTGTTTGTGGGGCCCACATGATGTGCGCCCCCACCTCATCGCTAGGCTGGGTACCTAGAAATTATCTAGTACTACATAGGGAACAAGTAAGCCTGGGCATGGCTATGTACTCCCTGAGTACATGGAACATCTAGTCAAAAGGATGACATGAACATGGTGCTCGAATTTAAAACCGAGGGTAAAATATTTACATTTGCTAACACGCCCCCTCAAATGGACCCAGAACATTAGACCATATCTCTTCATAAATATTTCACACACTCACAAGATTTAACACTGATCCATGTCATGGTTTCCCTTGAGACACAATTGAAAGATCATTCATTGATAGTACTTTTATGTTCCCAAATTTAATGAAATCATAAACAAGGATTCATATTTCTAAATGGATCACACTGTTGTGATATTTGTGGAAAAAACATACAAGGGTGACTATTAATTCATCCCAATCAGGCATTCGATAGAAAAGTTGTATAACACTGATTTATAATTGAATGGTTTCTCGTGGGGCCCACTCCTTGATCTCGAACAGATTATGTGGATCACACCAATGCAATCCTAATGTAAATACACAAAGGATGGACTACCCATTCATCCATAATACATACCTGATGGAAAATTTTCATTTCACCGTATTGTGTGAAATCCAGGCCATGTGGGACTGGCACCTTGAAATTAGTTTAAATAACTGAAAAAAATTAGAAAGGTTAGACCAAAGATCAGGGTCATGCCACCACTGACGGTGCATCAAAAAGTCATCCCATTAAGATAATAAGTCCAATAATTTGTTTTAGAATAACAATAAATCATTTATTACTATTAAAATTTTGTGATTCATGCATCCGAGTAATGAAACCCGGAAATAAAAGTCTTGGTCTAGTCTAAAAATACTTGTCTCGATGAGAGGGATGTGTGGTCATAGATGGCGTGTCGATTAGATGTCTAGGGAAAGAGATATGGACATATAATGTTGTATTGGATGGAAATGAACTGGTCTATTCCATTCGAGCCATAACACTCTACATGGGCCAGCCCAACCCAACAGTCTCGGCTCATACTACAAGGCTGTAACCCAACCGTATGGCCAAGCCCGCTCACTTGGGATTCCCGCTCTCGGCTGGGTCTACTACCAGACCCGCTCGTTGCGGCAACCTGGCCCCCAGCTCCCCTGATGACCGCTCATCGAACTGTGACCCGCATCACACGGGACCCTTTCAGTCCTCTAGATCTCCTCTTAACCCCACCACCTTTGGATCTATCAGCATGACAACCTCATTACCTTGTTACACCATCCACTTTTCATCTCTGCTCAGGAAATAGGCCTCTTGCCCCCTCTCACACCAGCCATCGACCGACTCCCCAATGACGCACCAGCATCAGACCGTGATTCATCATTCCACCCTCTATAGACGCATCGCACTGCAGCCACACCCCCCTCCCCCCAGCCGGCCTCTCTTGTGGCCCCTTCTGTGGACCACCACAACTGCACCGATCTCCAGAAAATTAAGCTGATACATGTTTTCGAATCCACTGAATGAGATCATTTAAATGTTAGCCTCTTCTCAACAATCAGTTGGTGTTAGGACATTCTCAAAAAAATAATCAATGATTTTCCAAGATGAACTTACAAATAATGGCAGAAATTATAGTCTTTAAAAGTAGGATTTAAGGCCATGTTAGTGCATCCAATAGTTATTGAAAGTCATGGCCAAAAAATGATCAAAATTAATTGTGTTCTCTAAATGAAACATCAATGGAAGATAAAATTTATAGGATACTACCTTGATTCAATCAATTATTGTTGACGATGTATCCTATGTAATCCCACATTTATTCTCCAATTTTTTGGTAGATAATTATCCTCTATTTGGGGAGGAATAGTTGAGACTGAAAGGAGAGAGAGAGAGACATAGTATGGACAGATGGGATTAGTGATAACCCTAATCCAAAATCCTTAAATCTCTATTTATAGGCATCCCCCCAACGCCATGTCCAAAATTCTTGTGCCCATCTTTTTATATTGTGTTATAGGAAAAACCATCTGTCCAAACTCAATAGTGATCTCAGATTTCCCATCCCACATCCTATTATAAATTTATTTTATTCTCTATTTGGGATAAACTAATTCTGTTTAATTATTTTATTAATTATTTCTTTCCCTGGGTTACTTTTCTCACAGATGTCCCATACTAATGGATGTTATTAATTTTCTAGGGTAAAATACCCATTCTAGAGTTGATATTGGCCTTCTATTTTAGATTCTAACTTCCATTTGAGGGTTACCCCTTTTCCGTTGTTTTAACCCAATAAAAATACTTTACATTATGATACAATTTATTCCAGCCACATCAGGCCTCATAATTTTTCACCTTCTCAACAGATATCTCTAAAAATATATGTAGAAAATTTTAAATTTCATACCAAGAAAAAACCACAGTTTTTAAATATTTATAAAAAAATGATGTTTGACAATGTATGTCCTCATACATATTTTAATTTATCTTATATGTGAAAATATGTTTTTTTTTCTTTCTTTTTATTATTTATTACTCACATATTTTAATCATTACAGAACTATGAAAACATTTATAAAATAATTTTTTTTAATTTTATATTATTTTTTAATCATATTTATTTATTTATTATTTTATGATAATTTTTTTTGTGAAAACATATAACTAAATAGAAGTTTTAAAATGTTATTTGTTTTTATATAGTAGATTTTTTTAAATGTTAATAGGTTTCTATAAAAATAATGGTTTACTATTGTATTATTTTATCATTGTTAATTTTATTTGAATCATTCCTAAAAATAATGTTTTTTAAAATTTTTTATATCTTGTTATTAATATAGAGAAAATGTTTAATACTTTTTTCATGTTACTATTTATTATATAAATGTACGAATTTTCTATAAATTACTAAAATATGTTTTTATATTTCGATTTTCAATTTTCTATAAAATACATACATGGATTAGAGCTCAATTGAAATGATAGATATGTTTCTAGTTTAATATTATATGGGGATTAAAAATTTATAAATTTTTACCAATGGATGTCAATGTTATTCAATTAGTTGTCCATGAATTTTTTTTCAAGTGCATATCTCTTCAACTAGGATATTATGAAGGAAAATCTATTTCTAAATAGGTTTTTAAAAAATTAAATACATGGAAACATCATGGGGAATGGTATGTTCTATATCAAATATCGGAAATTATTCATATGGATGTAGACTAAATAATAGATGATTCTGATGAACATAATTCCCTATATTATGATTTTTTGATTTTACCATAAATATAGTATTGTTATAAATGATGGAGTAGGATGGAGTAATCCCAGTAATGATTATTTCTATTTTGATGTAGGAGGTTTGGACCCATTCGAGTCCATGTTTGGTGTGACATATAGTATGTGTACGATGGTGTTGGTTCAATTCAACCTTACCTTGTGGTTATATATGACGATACCATTTCTGTTATTAATGATTAATTTTTATGGATCAAGGGGACCTGGTGATAAAATCTATATTTATATGAAATGACTTATTAATGAGATAAAATAATATTTATAAAATGTTGTAATGAAATTTTAGTCATCAAATATTAAAATTATTAGAATTTAGGAAACTTTTTTATGGAAAATCAATAAATCCCTATTATATAAAAACTAATCAGTTGGGAGTACAAAAAGAAAATTCTCAGGATCATATTGTAATAAATGTAAGAAATATAAATGTTGTGAGCACTATAGAAAGTGGGAATACCTTGGAAATATATTCTTCATTCATCCCTTTCACATGTTTGAAAATAATGTGTGTTGTTTAATGGAATAGATGGAATGTCCTAGCAACAAAAAAATTTATAGTGTTAAAATTCTTAGAAGATTTTTTTAGGAGAACATTCTCACAGTGTATTATTTTGAGTATTTATTAGCTCATGTATTTTGGTCCATTCTTGCTGAAAAAATGAAATAATAATTGGAAGGACCTATGTAGTTTCATTGAAATTCATTATATAAAAGTTGATATTTAATGTCATAATTTGGATGCTGTAAACATTGAAAAAATAACTACGATGATCATACTATGAACCATTTTAGAAGTTAAGGGGTAATCAAAGGATAATTCTTAAATAATGCTTCAATTAATTTAAATGAGAGTGAAAAATCATTTAAATTTACAATTGGTTGGGGGTAAGAGGGCTTACAATCCTACTACACAATTTTAAATGAGTTAAAAATCGATAGAAACATTCATATCAACATTAATGTTCTCCATGGTTTCTAATGGATATTTCTGTAACATTTAGTAACATGAAAATGTAATGAGCATGGTATTATTGTTATTCAAATGCATTGATAATCATATTATTTGTTAATAAAAATTCCCAAATTAAATTTGTGATTGTTTTCTTATCAATTTTACTGACACATTGATTAATTTTTTTTATTTTTAAACTTATCTATTTAAGGAATCCTGAAATTATAGAATTGAAAAATGATACATGATATGACTGTTTTTATACAATTTTTCTTGTTAAACTATTTCCGCTATATTTTTTTGATTTCAGGGTCTGCATTATCATTCATTTAGTTAGTGATGTAATTAATTGAAATGGAATGAAATTAATGTGGATGCATAAAATGGAGGAAAACCTAAATACCTTGATATGTTATGTGCACATAAAATATTTCCTAAAAACATTCATTTTTCAATGGATATTTAAAGGGATGACTACACTGATCTCTTTGTTCATATATTTATGAGATTTGAAGATAGTTATAAATACTCTATTAGATTGATGAGGGTATAGATGGAGAAAGGATGATGTATAACATTTACAATAATGAGTGGGTTCAAGTTCATTGATACTTGTTCAACATTCCATCAATTATAAAATTTATACAGTATGTTTCAAAGAATATATATTAAATATTGTGTTTCAATATATATTTTATTACATACCACTTATTTTTTTTAATTTAGGGAACATATCCTTGAGTTGGAATGGGAAATTCCTTTATCAAACAACCATAAAATCCAAAGACCCTATTTCAAAACAATTCTAGAGTGGTTAAAGACTCCTGTACATATAAATAATTTCTTTAATATTTTTATAATCTAAATATAGGTCATTTTCAAATCCCTATATCCAATTACTTATGAAAAATTTAAGGATTCACCAGATGTTTGAATCACTTACTCAAACAATGTTCAATGAACTGAACTAATTTTCTAATTTTCTCTTTATTGTATCTCATCACTACAAGTATTTTGATGATAATGATTTTAAAAAATGTATTTATATATATTAATGTAAACTATGCAATGATAATAAGTTGTTCTATTTATCCATCTGTTGGTGTATGTTTTGCGTATTGATTACAAAGGGGTATTATTGAGGTAATTTATGATAGTAGATTAATATATATATTGTTTAGGAGTGATTGGGTCGATACAATTTTTAGTTAAAAATTTGACCATTTTCTATTTACAATAATGAACTTTAAAATTATTCTATATTAAGATGGTAGGGTAAGAAAATATCCCTTTATACATGCCTCATAGAAAAAGTAGGTTTTCGTTTTCACCACTAATTCAAATTGGAATGTTATATTGAAAATATCTAGAAGAGGGGTTTTTCTCAACGATCGATAGTAACTAAATATTACTTCGTTTCCTAATTGTACACATGACCAATCCACAATAATTGTATGAGAATAATATATAAAATGGTTCAATGAGATAGATAAAAAATATGTGATATACTATAATTATTAGTGAATGATTTTATATAACTGTTTTCCAATTAACATTTTTAAAAATATTTAGGATTTATGTGTATTAAAATTACCTGATTTAACAGTATTTTTTATAAATGTAGGTATGTCGTATGAAGGGTAGATTGGTTCCGCTTATTTCCTTGGTATTTTTTTCATTCATTAAAATTAAATTATTTTAATTTATTATTGATAAAATTGTGAATTTAGGTTTATCAGGATTGCGAACCTCTTCCATCAGATGCTGGGGTCCTTGTAGAGGGGTTTGATCTCGAAACTATAGAGCCTAGTTGGATTTTTTATATGATCTTTTATAATTTTGTACAGGTTAATAGTTTTTTTATTCATCCATTTATTCACATGATATAATAAACAAACATATTATATCTTAAGGTTCATCTATTTACATAATTCACCAAGGATACGATAGACATATTATGGATTGTGGTTCATGTGAAATTGCTATTTAATTTTCCAATATATTCATTTCAATATATTCATTACCATTACGTATTTTATAACATTACAATTTTAAATACTATCCATGATGAGATTTCATAAGTTTGTATCCCAAAATTACAAATCATATTGATTTATTACAAGGATTTAAAGAAGGGAGAAAATAGGGAACCATTTCAAATTATAACCGACATTGTACAATGAGTCCCTCCAAAAATTTATCCCAAGTCATGGTATGATTTTTTTGGTTTTTTATTAGTGAGGGCCGATGATAAAATTTATTTCTTTTAATCTATAAATGAGTATAATATATTATAGAACTTTAAACTTCAAATGTAAAATACTGATTGAGTTTACTAATCATTTTCCAAATCGATTGATTTAGGGAATGCCTTGTAGACGTTGAACTAGACACATGTCCCATATTATGAAATGATGTTTGTTTTGAATTGAAATTTCATTAATATATATAAAAAATATATCATTACATGAATATAAATATGTATTTTGTCGGAAAATTCATTGTAGTTACACCAATGAAGTATTCGACATATCAAATCTAGAACTAGGTGAGGACTCATTTTGCAGGTAGCCCTGATTTTATAAATATTATATTTAAATATTTATTTAACAAAAAATGTATTCTTATTCATATAAATTATTAAAATTTGTTCATTAAATCATTATGTATATATTAAAGACCCAATTTGACACTGAATTAGTAGATATTACAAAGGTTCAGTGTCATCATACTATGTAATAATATGAGATATTTCAAAATGTTAGGGGGTGTGATATTCATTTTCAATCATTGAATTATGGAATTGGTGTCCTGTGATGTTTAATTAGAGTAGAGTTGATGGAATGTAGAGATGTGGGGATTTTTAAACCAGCTTAGGTAGATGATTCCATGATGACTATGAAACTCATTATGGATGAGTTGTTTCAGTAATTATGTTAAGACTACGTGGAGTGATTATCCCAGATGTCAGTATGTATAGATGTAGTTACACCTTTAATTCATGTTTCTAATACAATAGTAGTTCCATTGGATATAAAAAAAATAAATTTTACTGATATAATCTTTTATTGATATTTTTGACTTAAAAATTATTTTATATTTTATAGGATTAATACCCAACATGTGGAAAACAACATGGGTTCATTGTTGAACAAGATGAGGAAACACCGAATGCAAGAGGTAATTTACATTACAATTCTAATGTTTCTTGTATTATTTTTTGATCAATCTGAGTTGTTGTTTACCCAGAGTTGGATATAAAAATTATTTAATTGTTTTCAAATAAAAAACGTGTGTTAAAGGTTCATACACATAAGAAACATTGTAATAATTATTTTAAATAATAGTAAAAAAATTTTGAGTTATTTGTGACATGTATGGGAAGACCACATATCAATATGACATGAATCATATTTAGAATGATTGAATAAATAATTTTTAAAATTTTAAAGTACTATAAATATGTGTGTCAGGGGGATAAACTAATTTATTTCCTTCTGAATAATGTCAAAATAGAAAAACAAAAGAATACATTGTATTTTAAAATGATGGAGTTGAAAAAATGTCTATATGATGTGTCATTTGACTTGGATGACCAAAACAAAATTTTATTTTTTGAAAACACTAATATGTGATATTTATGATATAATTTTTAAAATAAAATCTTGTACTAATTATAAAACTTGGAATGTCAACTTCTTTTTATTGTTTATAATAAGAAGGCTTATCAACCAGACTTGCGGTGTGCTAAAAATTAATGAATAATATATTTTAATTTTTTTATGTAATTTATAAATATTTAATATGGTAAAAAAATCTACTGACTTTCTAATTAGATAAAATAACATAGAAAACAACAATATTGCGAATTGCGAATTGGTGGTGTTGACAGAACATCAATTAGTGTCGTTTTTTTCTGGAGATAACTGAAAAACAATTTTATTATTCAAAAAATTAAATCAGGAAATTAATGGTTATATCTGTAGGAAAAAAACCTCATAATTATGACCAATCCTAGGAAACCAAATTTTTATTTGTTTTTGATTTTTACAAGATGGGGAAATTTTAAATGATCATGTGGTGTACCCTAAATGAACAAATAAATATGTTTTAATAAAAAATAATATACTATTAATATATTGAAAATGAAATTATTGTGAACTATTGTGCCATGTTTTAATTCTAATATTCTTTTAAATTTTAACAATTATATTTTTGTTATAAAAATCCATAGTAATATTTTTTCAATTATTCTTTCATATTTATTTCTATTAGCTGAAGGGTGACGAGCATGGAATATGATTGGACAAGGTTATTTCTATGCTTGTGATTTTACCAAACATAGAGAAATTTATTGAATATTTGAATAATAGATGTTTTTTGGTTTTCAAATTATATATTAATTTTTTAGAAATAAATAAAATAATTATAGCGAAAACCAAATGGATTCCCCAATAGGAAACAATGTCAGACCAAAAGTGTCCTCTATTTGGAAGCCATTGAGTGGTCTATAATGGGAAATAAAAACATATTTTCGTGGTCACTAAAAACAATTTTACTATTTGTGAAGTATCATTGATTCCATGAACCTAAGAATCGTTAAACCTGTACCAAAACGAAGTAACACCATTGTTAGCCCTCCACCAATCCATCACAACATAAAAACCCAAACAGGTGTGATATAAGAAATGAAATATCCACACTGACTAAATTTTTTTTACCACTACATCTATTACCCCCCATACAATGTATTCTTCTACAGAAAGAAGCCATTATGAGGATACACCCCAACACCTGAGAAGGATAGCTCAGATGAAACTTCTTAGAACCTACCATAAAATATGAAGATGGTGAAAAGAAAAAATAATTGTATAAATTCACTGGAAACATATAAACATTTGAAAGGAAATATGAACACTAGAAAGGCCAAATGATTATTGAAGCCACATTCGATGAGATCATCACACCAAAATAAGGATCTAATTCCCCCTCGTGCCTCTAAAAATTTCTACTAAACAACTGAATTCAACCAAAATCAATATTTGACTGCTGTAATGAACTAAAATGGGGCCTTGTGAGATATGGTTAGTAATAGTAGAAGAGATTTTGATGATTGAGTTTTGATGCACACGCTATTTCTACCAAGGTAAGAAATGAAATGGAAACCTAAAAATCATTAAGGTATCATAAGAAACCACTATCAACCACCCTTCCATTTGAAAAAAAATATACTATAAAATATATATCACATCAAATTGATGATGTATTGTGGTATAATGATCCAGTTAGAAAAAGATAAGGAAGAGGTAAATTGTGGAACCCAACATTTAGGTACCAAAAATAAAAAACATTAGGATGCTGAAGGACAAAAAAAAACAAATATCTGAAAGAGAGGTTGGTCACACTAATGTTGATAAATTAAATATGGGATATTTATAGGAGAACACTCTGAAGTAGTGGAATCACTAAGAAGGAAAGATGTCTCTTATGGGAGGTGAAGAGAATCCCTAAAACCCCTGAAGTAAAAAAATGAAAACAAGGATAGGGGAGAAAGGATCTATTGAAATTAACAATTTTAATAAACATTTGTTCCATGAAATATATGATCATTAATTAATGTCATCATATTGTTGAAATTTTATTTTTTTTAAACATGTCACTATTTGAGAAGGAGACGAAGTAAGGGGTATATTGGTCCAATGGAGGAAACATCAACTGTATAAGAAAAACACGTGCAATGTTAGTTTTTTATGATCAAAACTAATATTATGTCATATATGAATCATATATGACAGTGTAACGTATTTTAAAATTCATTATGTTTTTAAATTGTTCTATAAATGTAAAATATAAATATTTTGTTACGCATATCGAAATTAAAACAAAATAATATTTTTTAAAAATTTAATTACATGAATTAATTAAAAATTATATTTACTTTTTTTTAAATTCATATAATGTATTTAAAGTACATAAAATATTAATGTTATTATTACATTCTAAATATAATTAGGTGATAAAAATAGATATTATAATCATTTAGGGAAATAAAGATAAATTTTATTTGATATAATTAATTTAATATAGCATTTTCATATTCATATAAAAATATTAGGTTAATATATTTCGAAAATAATTATTTTTCTAAATGAAATTTTTTTAAATAAAAATGTTTTACAACATTTAATGAATAAAAAATAAATCATTTTAAAAAAATATTATTTAATTATTTAATGAATACTAATGGATTTTCATATATATTTTTAATTAAATGATATATTTTTAATCATATCTATAATATTTATTTCTGTGAAGATTTAAATTATTTTAATTTTTTCTATTCATATTAAAATAATAATATATATTCACATAAAATAATTTATTTTTTTAATCGATATAGATGATATTTTTTTTGTAAAATATATGACATCAGTGTTTCTTTAAAATTCATTAAAAATTAATTTTTTTTATTTATAAATATTTTATTAGTTATTATAATAAATATTATTTGTAAAAAATTATCAAATAAAATTTATTTCTATGAAAGGATAAATTTTTTTTGTTATAATATAGATTATAAATTTTAACTAAAGATATTTGGGAAATAAATTTAAAATGGAAATTCTAAGAAGTAGATCTATATATCATTAGTGAGAAACATTAATGAGAATTACACTAAAAATTTTTAATGAAAAATTTAATAAGAAAATTTTCACTAGAAGGTGTCTTATTCAATTAGAAATTTCAATAAAAAATTTTAGTGAAAATATAATATTTATTTTAAATTAGAGGTTTCTACTAAAATTTTCATGTGGAAATTGATGTTTTCACTAATGTTTCAAGTATATGTTCACATTGAAATTTTTGACAAAATGATTCATTAAAATCTCATGAGGATGTTCCACTAAAATTTATGGGAATGTTTTACTAGAATTTATAGTGAATTTGTCAACTGATATTCACAAAAGTTGAAATTGCCACTATAATTTTCAATTTGGGGTTCTCACTTGAATTATTCAGTAAAAGTTCCAACTTGAATTTATATTGAACTTTTAAATTGTACATTCTTGTTAATGTATCCACTAAAACATTCATGTGGACGTTGTAGTTATGAATTGTATTATCCATCAGTTATTTCCACCAGAAGATTCACTAGAATTTACTATGTAATTTTTAATCAAGATTATGGTGTATGTTTGCACTCATATTTTCAAGTGGAATTGGTTGTTACCAATAGAATTTTCCAATCGAATATTTTATTGTATTATAAAATTGAAATATTAGTTATAATTTATAATGGATGACTCAAATAATATATTCAGAAGAATGTTGATGTTTCATATAAAATTATCAAGTGGTAGTTTCCACTATAATTTTCAATTATTATTCTCTTATTGAAATTTTAAATAAAATATTCAATTATATTTTTCAAATGGAAATAATTGAATTTCCAAGTTATAGATTTTAATGAGTTTCAACATTGGATGATTCCACATGATTTTTTATTATATTTTTTCTAGAAATTTTTCATTTAATGTTATCATTTAAAATTTTAACAATATATATCAAATAATTATTTATGATGAGTGTTTCAACTAGAAATTTCCAAAGAATGTTAAAAATTCATCTATAATATTTAGTAGAAATATTATATTTTTCATTAAATTTGTATTATATATTTTCTCAATCATTTGTTTACCAATGTAATATTTCTATTTATTAATAAAAAACATACAATTTTATTTCACTAATTATTTCTTTTAAATATTTAAAATAGAATTTTGCAATGAAATTTTATAGTGGAATTTTCCAGATTCTATTTTCAAGAGTAATTCACTACTGTTAAAGTAGAGTGAAAATTTATTTTATATATTTTTTATCTTATATAAAAGAATTTTTATGGTCCTTTTTAATGCAATTTTCTAGAATAAATATTCTATTAAAATGTTCCTTATAAAATTCTGATAAAAATTCTAAATGGGATTTTTCATTTTTAGGTTTCATTATTATAATTTTATTAAATATATAAATAAGTTTATTATGTTTTAAAAAATTATTAATTATTTTTAAATATGAAAAAAATTATATAGATAAGGTCATTTTAGTTTATTATAACAATGTCAAATGTTTCACTTTAAAGTAATTTTTCGATTATTTTTGGATTGAGATTTAAATTATTATATTCAATATATAAATAGATGTTATTATTTAAATATGTTTTTAGAAAACATATATGTATGTTCAGTCACAAAAGATCAATTTCACATAATTATAAGAATATTAATTTTTAAATCAATTTTTTTATTATTTACAAATATATTTGTAACCCATTTTTAATTTTTGGTTATAAAATATTCTTTAAAATACTTAAGTAAATATTTTTTCAAAAATTATTTGTTAACAATAAATATAAAAATAACATAGTTTATAGAACAAAAATTTATTATTATTTTTTCATGTTTTATAATGTGTTATATTTTTTTACTTGTTTTTAAAATGTATTAAACTTTTAGACCAAAAATCTAATAATATTTCTATTCAAAGTATGAAAATCCCGTCTTTTTTTTTTGTTTTCAATCCAATGGTCGGTTTTTTAAAGGACATGAAATCATCTCGGATATACTGGATATTCCAATAAATTTGGTTCACTGGAGACCAGTATACTTATGAAATTATGTTTATGTGTGAGTGTATTTCATTTCAAATTATAAAATTACATTAAATAATAAATGGAAATATAATTAAGTAAATAATATATATCAGATTTTTGGAAAATGATGTTCCCTATTGGGCCTTTCACTGAAGTCTATATAGCTTGGTTTTCATGGGAGAGGCCAATCCATCATATTTTCAAGGGGAACAAATATCCCAATGGTGTGTGAATTCTCAAAGGTCCATTATTTCATGATACTTAACTATATGTTCCCACATAGGCACTTACAGAAATTTTATATATTTCCAGTGATCTCCCTATAGAAATAGATCCACCCAGCCTCCGATATCCATTCGGAATCCAGAGCTAATTGGGAGAATTGAAACTGAGTACCTGACTTTGATAACTTCATACATCCTCAATGGAAAACCAATATCCAACCCTAAAGAGCCATCATGATACCAGAGCTCATAGGGAGTCTTTAATCTGAGACCTTACCTTGGATTCCATCATAGAACCTCCATGGAAAACCAATGATCTATCCCTCATTCACAAAAAACTATTATGCATTTATATTCATATAATATATATATCATTGATTATATTGATAATATTATGATTTTAAAAATAAAAATTTATTTTTATAATATAAAATAATTGAAATGAGAAATTTTATAATATTAATTTTAGAAAATAATATTTATACTTTTTCTATAATATTTAATTTGTGGAACGTATGTCTACACCATTCAATATTGTGAATCTATATTAAACAATTAATGTAAAATCAATTTAAAAAAATATATATCTATATATGCATATGTATACTATATATATATAATTAAATATAAAATATTATGTTATTAAAAAATTTAAATTTATTTCTAATATATAAGATAATTGAAATTTGAAACATTATAATATACACTATAGTAAATAATATTTATAATTTATAATATACTTCTCAATTACACATGAATATATAATAGTATATATAGTTATATTTTAATATAATTTAATATATATATATATTATTAATTTATTTTTAATAGATTTATAGACTAGTTAAATAAAAGATATATATATATATATATATTTTTATATATCAATTATATACATTATTTATAAATTATAATAAATTTAACATATACATATAAATACATACTTGAATATATACACACGATGAAATATTCCATCCACCATCTTCCTACCCATAGAAACAATACCATGGGAAGAACTCTAATCTACTAGATGTTGGTCTTTGATCATTTTCTATGATCACCCATGGAAGATCTGGGGATTCATCTAATTCCATTCCTTCAACCCCTATATACAAAATCAAGGGAGGTCTTATGTTGTCCTTTATAAAATATTAATTCTATAATAGTATTAATGATTTTTTTCTAGTTGGACCATTCAGAGGAAGAAGAACATGTAATAAGGTACACCTTCAAATTATTGGTTTTAAAAATTTAATTACTTGTCAACATGATGATTCATATGTGATTATTAAATTTGATAATGTAAATTACATTTAACAATGTTGAATGATAGAATCCTAGTTCATTCAAGGTTTCCACTTGATGATATGTTTCATATCAAATTAATTATTTTTATAATAAATAGTATATTTTCCAAATATTGTTCTAAATTTGTTTAACTAAGAAAAATTATGGATTATATATTTCATTTGAAAAGTTGATAACATATTATATTTTAACCAATTAAAGTACACTATTATTTTTTTCAAATATATTTTCATGACTTATATAGAAATGATATTTCATAGTAGTATTATTAATATTTGGGGACCAAAGTCCAATTTGGAATGTATCAACTAAATATAACATTGGATAGGAGAAAATTATCCATGAATTAAAAGATAGACTCAACTTATCATCATGGAAACCACTGAAAATTTTGGGTTATATATTATTAATTAAGAGTTGGATTGGGATAAAATTATTTTTGGAGATATAGGATCTAATTAAAAAAATTCATCCAACTATAAATATAGTTTATTTTAATGTTTTAAGGTCAACAACTCAGTGAATGTTTGATTAAGTTATTTGATAAAAAATTTATGTTCACATTTGAGACATATTATAACCATATCCACCCCTCCAATATAAAATTGTGTTTATTTATTATTTGGATAGGATAGAATATGGATTAGAGTATTGGTATTAAGAGTATATTTGGTGCATTACCATTTCTCAACACCATTGGAGGAGATAAGATCTCATTCATTTATCTCCTATATTTTGATCTTCTTTTTCACTACATTATTATAATATTTGTGATCAATTATTAAATTTCAATAATTTTCTTCCATTTATTAAATTTCATTAAATTTTATTCATCATTCATTGAACTCATTGAGATGAAAATTACAAATGAAAACCTGATTAGTTTATAAACATTCTATATGTTTGCATAAGAATGTGAATTCTTTGATGACTACACTACCCATGAATGTCTTTATTTTCATTCAAACTAACCCTATTCTCACCGCGTGTAATGATTTACATGGAATCCAAAATCTCATTTTATTTCATGTATATATTATATTTGAATCATGTTATAATTTTAATGGCATTAAAATATTAAAAAAATTTCCGGTGAAGACATGTATTGTGTCAATTAAGGGAACATAAAATTAATCCCTTAAAAGTAATGGTATCAATTTATTGAGTTCAAATATAATCCCATATACTCAATTAATTCAACATTCTTGTTTGGGGTTGATTCATACTTACAAACTATCCATAATTTATCATAGTATTGTAAATAAATGTTAAGTGATAATATTATATGATTAAGGGTTTTCGAAGTTGATAAATTAAGGGATTATTTTTTTAATGAATTTTTATTAAATGAATAATGGTTAATTAATTATTATTGTAATAGAGTTTGATTTATTTTTCTTTCTATGAATAATTTGTTAATATACATAATCTAGTTTCATTTTATAAATGAAATATAAAAAAATACAATCTCATTTCAACTTAATGGTTCTTTTTTCATAAACAATAGAAAACCAATCATTATTTTTATAAATTATTTCTGTAATTTTTTGAAAAAAATAAAGTCATTATTTTTTTATATATAACACCTCTTTAGAGAAAGAAAATGGTCAAATACTCAGCTACATCTAAGCATTTATACTTATATATAATTTTAGAGTGCCCTTGACAACATACTTTAAATTATAATCGTTTACAGGGTGTTGTGTCTATTATTCAACAAATTAACTGTATTTATCTACATTCAATTCATTCATTCACTCCATCTTCCAATTTATGACCTATTTCTAAATTGTTTTATTTATTTAGACTAATAATACTTATTTATTCCTCTAATTACCATTAATTTTTCATATATTATCAATTTTTATTGATGAAACAATTTCAACCCAAATATATCTTTGATTTGGTACCTGATATTTAATATACCCTTTGGGATTTAATCATGCAATCTCAATATAAAGGAAGATTAAAAATTCATCTAATTAGAGAAATCCTCAATTATGGGGACTTTGATATTATAAGAACATATGAAACAAACATAAAACCTGATATAGTGATAAAAGTATTATTAATAAACCAGATTGCTCCATCAAATATTTTGATATACCAAATATAGATTATCAACAAACAAGATTTTCTTATCCACATCTAGAATCAATTATTTCATCATTAATGGATATTTTTTTAAAAAAATAGAAATTTTTAGTAATATGATTGGTTGAATATATACCAATCCATTGGGATTTTTAAAAAATAATATTTGTTATTGATTTATTGTATATTGTATAATTTTATTTGCACAAACATGACTAACAAATTGTAAATTGTGATATTTTACTATTCAATTTAAGTAATCATCATGTGAGGTAATTTTATTAATATTACAACAATAGTGATTCAATATTATCATTTTTTCTCATAAGTTTCATCCCAATATGAAGTTTTCATGTGCATATGTTTGTGATATTCGAATATTGTACGCCCTCAATAAAATTATAATAAACATAAATAAATAATGGTGTAGTAAACTGGACAACATATGGGCATATTTAGGTCGAAAGATTGAGGTTTGAAATTTAAGAATTCTTAAGTGAATGATTTTTAAAATTTGATTACAAATGAAAAGGAAAACGTTTGTTTTAAAGGAATATATAAATTAGAAAAGATTCACTTTACATGAATGTATTTAATAATGCATGAAAATAAATATTTGACATTGTTTAAACACACAGAAATGGTGAATCAGTTGTGTATTACTACCTCTCCTTTTTCACTATAATAACTATCCTTAATATCAATGGATTATTTTAATATAATTTATGACATAAATACCTTCATATTTATTGAGATTGACATATTGATTAGTTTTCTCGTATTGTTTTCATAGATTACAAAATTTCATCATTCATGTCATATCATAAATCTTGGAGAATAAATGATATGTGACATTTCCCCAAACCGAAAAAGGGAAATTGTGGTGGAGTTGACATATTTATTTATTATGTAATTTACCAAAATTTTTCAAAAAATTTTTAATTAGGGGAAAATTGGAATAGATCATCTTTTTAAATATTTTATTAAAGTTACATTTTAACTCTTTAAAGAATAATTCTATATTTGACAAAAATATTATTATGTGAATTATTTGTAACTATAATTTCAAAACAAATATCATATCTTTGTTCAAAAATGTTCATTTGTACCATCATTGTTGGATCAAATATTCAATGGGATAAAATGGTCCAAAAATTCAATGATGTATTAGACTCATAAAAAATTACACCACATAACCTTTGGTGACTATAATGTCACATGCTTTACTTACATGGTTATTAAATAATTATAGAATAATATTTTTCAAATTATAAAAATACATGCCCATGAAAAGTAATTGTTTAGTGTCTTTGGAAACACAATAAAAAAATCATCAATCCTGGTGAATGCTCTTAAACATATCACATAAATAACACCACCTTTAGTACTTCAACCTAAAACTATTATTCATAATCGTGGGAAAGTAATCATGAGAAAGTGGTGATATCAGATGCTCAGTAAGTGTAAATAAAGGAAATTTGTAAATGTAACATGAAAAATTATTGTATAGAACTTGATAATAATATTTTAAGATCATAACCAACATATTTGAGAAAATAATAAATGATGGTTGTTTATAAGACATAGATCATTAGATAATTAATATCATATGTGATGAAAGCATAACATAAGATTAGGAAATGATATTTGTGTCCTGAACAATGTTTAGAATTTTTTCAACATGTATAAGAATAAATAGGTTCACTAATTATGTTAACAATATGATATTATGCCTCAACTTTAACTCGTGGACATGCAACCAATTCCATTCATAACATTGTGAACATTTTATCAGGTTCATGCATAACATTATGGACGTGAAACCAAGTCCATGTATAACATTTTCAATGTGTAATCAAGTTCATGAATAAACTAATGGACATGAAACTACATCCAAGCATAACATTGTGAACACATTAAAAGATTTACTCATAACATTGTGAACAAGTAATCGGGTTCATGCATAAACATATGGACATGAAATGAGGTCCATCCCTAACATTATGACTATGCAATTAGCTTTACTAATAATATTATAATCATGTAATTAGGATCAATCAAAATCATTTGGACACGCAGCCTGGTCCTTGGATAACATTATAGACATATATTTAGGTTCATGAATAACATTTATACTCCTAATTAATCCACCATTACCTAATGAATTTTGTGTAGATATAGTTCCCACATATCTAATAAAAACATAATTTATACACATTCCACTAAATAAAAAATTAAGCATATTATTACCCACAAAAATAGATCCGTTTTATAAACATAAAATCCAAACCCAGGAAATAAATTGATAATCATTAACATTTAATCACATCGTAACCTATAAGTAATATAGGATTCATACTCAATTTATCAAATCATTACTTATTATGAAATGTGGGTTCCAAAAGCTAATAACTATGGGAATTAAAATAGGTATCTTAAGAATTATTCCATCAAAACATAATCTATATAATAAAAAATACTAATGAAACTATTTAATAACTTCCTTGAAAGTAATGAGTAACATCAATAGATGTCATCATAGATGGAAAATAATTTTTAAATATCTTTATAATATCATTTCACGGGAAATATCATTTTATCTTTTAAAACAACTTTTTAATACACAAATCCTTTTAAAAATCAATTTTTTTATAAAATACCATGAAATCATATAAATAATATTGGATGTGATTTTGATAACCTTTTCACTTGAAAACATGTAAAATTAGCTTTATACAGTTTTCAAATAGTTCATCTTTGAAAACACATTGAAAAAATATATTGAATTCATGAAAATTTCTTTAAAACCTTTTTACCTGAAAAATTATGAATGTTTCATGAAATTGTTTTAAAAATATTTTCATTGATCATATTTTAAAAAAATTATATAATACATTGAAATTTAATGAAAATAATCTTCATGAAAAAAAAATTATGAATATTTCATAATGATTATCCTTTCTAAAAATATAACTATTCTTTAAATAAATAATATTGGGTAAATCCATACTTTTTATATTAGGTAAAAATAGCATTCATTTATCATGGTAAAAATGATACAGAGATTCCATATTTGGAAAATTGTTATAATAATCATTTTGAAGAGATTCATAAAATAAAAAATGTCAAAAATTTCATTTATGTATTATAAGATAAGTGTACAATATTCATATAACCCCTATTTAGAAAACATTATTTCTTATGAACATAGATGTTCGACCAAAAAGGGAGTGGCCATCTTGTTTTCCTATAAATTCATCTTAATTAAAAAATAGTGGATAAAATGGTATTAAAATATTACTGTATCTTGGATAAATAATGTTTAATTAAATTCATTGGTTTTCATAATAGTTGCATCAAACTATTTCATCAAAGTAATCATAAATATAAATAATCTCAAAAAGTGATGATATTGTCTCAAAAAACTCTAATAACATGGAATCTTGGGATCATAATATCCATGTAAGAATAGGAAATTACATGATTCCTAAAATATCATGAAAATAATTATATTAATGATAAAAATTTAAAATGGATGTATATACACCTTTAAAAAGTGTTGAGTAGAAAAACAAAACTGGAGCCTTAGAGAAGAAAAATTGAGACAACACATTTTTATTGGTTTCGTAACATTTGTAATGTAAACAAAATGAAATAATGATAAAAAACTAAGATGTTAATAACCATAAGTTTATGTATAAATACATAAAATAAAATATTGTGATGTACATACACTACACAAAAGGAAAGAGTGGCGTACATAGCATGTATCTCATATAAACAAAAAAGTGAGATAAAATCCCCTTATCATGTGTCTTGAACCTTGTCGTACTTGTTAAAATTTCCCAAATAGTAAATATAAAGTTATTTTACATATTATCAAGAACAATATTATTATATATAATAACATATATTTATTTATTATGACTTCATATTATCCTCCTCTTATAAATTCCATGTTAATTTTATGCTTCCTGTAAAATTTGATAGGTATTTCAGATGTGTATTAATTTGTTATATATATTATCTTTATACATATATCATTATAACATAATTTATAAAGTGTAATAATTATCAAGAATATAAATTATATATTTATTATAGTAATATATATAACATATATGTGCGAAACATAGTACACCATTTATAGAGATGGTGGGTCGTACGTACACATGAATACTATTTCCATTAAATTGTCCTATTGAGAGAAGGAAAGTAATATAACTATATGTATATATAATATCATTATTAATGATTCCTTATGATATCAAATATATAATATATATTCACTAAATCCATCCTCAATACTATCCATGTTGTGTATGAATGAATCATATCACTTTCATGGGGTGTAGTCCACATTTTCTCAAACGAAATGATCGTTTTTACTTAAGATGGAAAGAATAAAGATATGTTTTAAGAAAATTAAAAAGAAAAAATACATTATAAATATAATATATATCATATATAAACATATTTTCCATCATAATGGCCACCATGATAGGTGGTAATGGAATGATAAACATTCATTGTTCCATGAGGCAGTAGTTTACCGTACGCAGAAACAATATGTTAGTTACCCATTGGATAGAAGATTGTCTATTTATAGAATGAATCATTTACCTAACACCATACATGTATATTTAGGATAATGGTTATTTTATATATTAATTTGAAATTTTGTTATGGATATAGATTATGAGGAATATAAAATAAAGCACTCGAGAGATGATGTTTCCTTTTATTCGGGTAACTCAATTTAAATTATACCAAAAGGATTAATTTAATAAAATTATGTGAAATGGAATGAATCTATTAAGAATTTATAATTTCTTGATAGTGTATTGGGTAGGTAATTTCCATTCATAATAGGCTTCAGAGGTTTGAGAAAGTGGGAAAGGTGGTAACTTTAAATAGGGAAGGAAAAGGACATACTTGAAATTTTCAAAAAAAACATTGGTGTACACATGTTATTATAATTAAAAAGTCATATACACCTAATAATCTCATTAATATATGTTTTATGGAGGAAATATGTAAATAAAATGCTTTTTGGACAGGTGTCCATGTAAATTCGGACCTTAATTCTAATATTTTTTCCTCAATTATGCTTAATTTCGCATTAATCCATATGATTAATTTTAATCAGTTTTAATAATTATTTTCCTAAAAAATGAACATGTACTTATTAGAATCTACATATTATTCTTTTGAAATAGTTCATTTTAGATTTTAATAATTTAATTCATATAATAAGAAAAATTATTATTGATTTTTAGCCTATAGACGATATGAAATAATGGTGTTTGAATATAAAAAGATGTTCAAAAGGCTGTTTTGATATTATGTTCAACATAAAAGTGATATTGATTATAATAATGGATATTAAATTAATATATATAATTTTTATCTAATTTTACCATATAACAATTTTATAATATCATAAAAAGTTAATAATTAATTAAACTAAATAGATGTTTTTAACTAAAAAGAATTTTGTTTCACGATTTAAAAAAAATTAATTTCTCATTAAAATCCCAAAAATTCATCCAAGGATAATTTCGACAATTTAGATTCAAACATGTGTATTATTTTAAAAAATTAAAATTTTATATATTTTCAAAATAAGTTTTTCATTTTCCCCATAACTGTATTAATCGTAGTTTATTGGTAAAATAATATTTTAAAACATACGAGGTAATCACAAAAAAGTATATAATTAATTGTAAATGTGTATTATATCCTTAAAAACAATATCAAAAATATTATAAAAGTGTTTATTATTATTAATATTTCTATGATTAATAGGTAGGTTATACATAAATTGTTTTAGAAAAATTATATTAGAATTATGTATCGCAGAAAATCGGTGTTTCATGTAACGTACGCTAAGTTAGTACTTCATGTAATGCAAGTATAGTTGTTCTTGAATATAGAAAAATCCATGACATTATTACATGATTTTAAATCCAATTCATTACTTTTAGTGCAATAATTTTTGGTATTGCATGTAGCACATGCCAAGTCGTTATTTCATGTAGTGCAAGCCAAGTTGGTATTGTGTGTAGTGCAATTCAAGTCAATAATGTGTGTAGTGGAAGCCAATTAGGAATTGTGTGTAAGGTTTGATTAAATTGGTGTTGAGTATAATAAATTCCAAACATAGTTATTTAATATAAAATATATTTTAGCGTAGTATGAAATACAAAATATTAAAAAGAATACATTAATACGAAAAAAATAATTCACAAAAACTCAGGGGCTTACATTCTACCCCCCTTAAAATGAATTTCCCCCCAAATATTTTTATGGGATATCTAATTATTAACACACGAATATTTAATTCATATAAATCCAAATCATAAAAATGAGTAATAAATCATTCTTTAAAACGGTAACGTTGGAACCTTAATAGTTACCTAAAGAAACTCATAAATATATTCCCAGATAAGAGATTATATGTTGGATGTGAAAAAATAAACATGAAAGAGAATTTTACCATTAGGCTTTGATAAATATCGATTGAGAAAAAAGGAATCAATATTTTAACAATGACAAATACCTAAACTTGTTATGACTTAAGGGACATTCTGATTCATCAAAAATGTAGGTCAAGGAAAATATTTTGCCTTCATGATCTTTATTTCTAATGGTGATTAATTTTCTTGAAAAGATATACTTGATTGATTTAAGTAAAATTTCACCCATTTTTGTTTTTTTCATCCACTTAACATCTTTCTTAAAATAGGTAAGGTGAATTTTTCATACTCGATGTACTAATAAATAATGGGATCCATGATATGAATTCCTATTTTTCATTTGTTATCATCAACAAAAATTAGTTTTAATGGGCTATCCAATATTCATAAATACTCATATTGATAGATAACATATTAATTTTACTGATATCATCTAATGTTTAACTTCGAAATTACAAAAAAAAATTAACCATATATTCCTATATACAAAAAGAAATTTCAATGATATTGAATGAATATAATAAAATAATCATAACATTGACCCCCCATATTTCATTATGTACCACATGGTTGTTACATTAAAAATATTGGAATACCCTCATTGTATATTCTATAGAAAACATGGTAACAACATTAATTATAATAAATCCATTCAAAAATCATGCATGATTCCTTATCCCAATGATTATTGTATATATCTGCTAAATAAAAGAAGTTGTAAACTTCATCTTTAATGTAAGAGACCACTTTATCAATAATCAGTTCATGGGTAATTATTTTGTCCAATTTACTTATTCATATGTATTGTATCTTTATCAAAAAAATATTATATCATAATTAGGGATAAATTAAGGGTTACCTTCCCTTAATCCAAATATCACCTCTAAATTAAATTATTTTTCTATATCTTCATAACTATTCAACTTTTCATTTTCAATCATTAATGAAATAATATACTGAAAATACATATATACATCGCGATATAAAAATAGAATCTCTGATGTCCAAAACATAAATACATCATTCTTCCTACATTATTTATAATCTATTCCTCAGGCTTCATAAACATATTAATTAATACCTCTTACATAGAATAGTAAATATGAATCCTAACATAATGTTCCAATACCTCAATCTAATCATGCATCCTATGTTTAATGTACAAAAATACGAGAACAACACCACATCTCTTTCACTTGTTGTTCAAAGTCTCATTATCTTCAGATGTATAACCAGTATCCATATCGTCGTCATGATTCCATTTATGAGATTTCAACTTGGGAAATCATTTCACAAAATTCCTATAATTTACTCATCTG
Source organism: Viscum album (assembly GCA_963277665.1). NCBI lineage: Eukaryota > Viridiplantae > Streptophyta > Magnoliopsida > Santalales > Viscaceae > Viscum > Viscum album. The sequence continues at coordinate 922,260,004 of OY728146.1, read as the reverse complement.
AAAGAATAAAATTTTACCTTGTTCCTTCTAGGTCACTCCATCGACTAAAACCAGAAATCATAGTGTCAAAAACATTTATCATATTGAGATATAATATAATCCTAAGAAACTAATTATAGGGTTCCTACATATTGTCTTATACTTATTCATTCTATGAAACATTAGGTTCATCCAATGTGATATATATAAGTTCTTTATTTAAATCCTTCATGATTTTACATAGAGTGTTTTTGAATTCACAAATAATTTCCCTTGAGGGTGGAAAACTATAAGTGAAGCAATCCTCGTTAGTGTGTACCAGATTATCGCACATAAGGACTAGAACATATTGTTAAAGATTTTAATCCTAGGAACATCTATGCTAGAGCCACATCCACTTGTAGTATATAGAAGGTTATTTATTTCTACGGAACCAGTTACTTTAGCCTTTACTAGAATTCGATGATATTTTCCTAAACATTAATTGATCCTTATTCTTATCCTTCATGACATCCCGTTAAAAATTATTAAAAATATAATTAGTGATATCTATAATTATTTCCCATCCTATTTTCCAATTTTTTATTAAATATTTAATTAGATACCAAATTTTCTTAGCAAGAATTAATTTAAATTCATATTACACCATTCTAGATGAGTATTCGGTATAATAAAGAAATAAATTCCTGATGTCTATAATAATATAGTGTCTTTGGAAATATGGAAACAAAATCTTCTATCCTGGTGAAATATAATTAACATGTCCAATGATGAACTCCACCTTTTTTGCTTTTTCAAAAACCCCTTCTTAATAACCTAGGGAAAAAATCCTAAGAAAGTGGTGAGCTCATATGATCAGTAAGGTAATTAAATGAAATGTGTAAAAAAACCTACGAAAATTGGGTATTTAACTTCATCATAACATTTTAAGATCATACCCATCATATTAGAGATCATAAAAATGGTTGGTATTTTATAATAAATAGATCATAAGTGAATTATGTTCATAATTCACGAACACATAACATAGGATTATGAAATGTAATTTATGCCATGAACATTGGTTTATAATGTTTTAAACTTGTGTAATTAGAAACATGTTCAATAATTATGATAAGGACATGAGATCAAGCCCCACCATCAAATTTTGGACAAGAAACTAGGTCTATGAATAACATTTTGAACATGTAATCAAGTTCATGCATAACCTTATGAGTGTAAATCTATGTCAACTCATGACAATTCAAAAGTGTAATTAGGTTCACTCATAACCTAATGAACATGAAACCAAATCCATTCATACCATTGTGAGCACATAATAATTTTCACTCATAACATTTTGATCCTGTAAATAGGATTATGAATAATTGTTTGGACAAGAAACCTTGTCCATGCCTAACATTATTAGTAGGTAATAATGATCACTAATAACAATGTGAACATTTTACTAGGTTTGCACATAATCATATGAACATAAAACAAGGACCATACATTACATTGTGAACATGTAATCGGTACCACATGAAATATTTATACTCATTATTCAAACATCATTACCCAACTAATTTGAAGGAGATATAGTTCTCACCCATCTCATTATATCATCATTCATACATGTACCAAAAAATAGAACCTTCAACATATTATAACACATAACAATATATAAGTTTTATAAACATAAAATCATAACACATGAAATGAAATGGGTAACATTAACATTTTATCACATCGTAAACTATAGAAAATAGATTGTTTTCATTCTAATTTCATCTACATCTAACATGTGAAGTGAAGATGGGTCCAAAAACATATAACCCTATGGATTCGAAATAGGATTTCTATTAATTATTCCACCGAAACGTAAAAAATTAAAGAATGAATATGAATGGATCCTTTGGATTACATCATAAAATCGAATGAGTAACATCAATAGATTCAATCGTAAATAGATTTTTTTAAATACATATCTGATAAATTTTATTCACTAAAATATCTTATCTTCTTTGAAAATATATTTTTAATACATAAATCATTTTAAAAATAATTTTCTTAAAAGTGAGTTTATGTATTTTTAATAAGACACGAATTCATTTGAAAACCTTTTTACATAAAAACCTATTAATTATTAATTAAAATTTTTTTAAATAATTTTTATTTTCCAAACAATTTGAAAAAATATAGTGTAATCATGAATATGTTTTCAAAAAAAATTTACATTAAATACCTATGAAGGATGTATGAAAATGCTTTAAAAATATTTTCATTGAAAATAATTTGAATGCATGTAAATAAGGATTGAAAATATTATCGAATCATTTTTCATTTAAAATTACTATTAAAAACGTTTTCCTAAATATTATTCTTTTAAAAAGGAAATTTGTGCTTAAATGAAATTATGGTGGGTAACTCACTATATGTCGTATGACGTAAGAAGAACATGCATTTTTTATTAATAATTGAGTGAAAAAATTCCTTGTTAATAAAGATAAAAGAATATTATTTTTAACAGTTTTTTAAAATTATATTTTTTTTAAAATATATTATTCATATTATAGGAGAAATTCATGACATTCGTGAAAACCCTTTTTAGAAAACCTGGTTTTGTAGTGACATATATGTATGGTCTAAAAGAGATAGATATTCGATTTTTTATTAAAACATCAGTTTAAGTACTAGAGAGTTGAAAATGGTACTAAACAATAGGGATATCTTGAATAAAAATTGGGCAAATAAATTCATGGGTGTTTTTGAGAGGCGTATTATAATATTTCATCAATGGAATCCTAAATATAAAGAATCTCGAAAGGCGATGAGATTGTCTCAATAATGTCATATCACATTGTAACATGGGATAATAATCTCTATGATAGAAAATTAGATTACGTGAATCATAAAATACCATTAATAAAAGTATATTCATTATTTAACATCTAAAATGGATATATATACATCTCAAAAAGACGTATATGAGAATTAAAAAACATGAGTCTCAAAAAAAGAAAATTGAGAAAAACATTTCTACCAATTTGGTAACTACTGAATCATAAACCCCATGAAAGAATGGTCACAAAATGGAAATGTTAATACCCAAAAATTTAATTTTTATATTAATATAATAATTTCTTCTATACTACATAAACTACACAAAAGGAATGAGTGGTGAACATAACATGTATCACATTGAAATAAGAATGGGAGATGAAATCCCATTACCTTTTGTCCTGAATCTTGTGATACATGTTGAAACATCCTATATAATAAATATAAATCTATTATAAATAATTAATATAAAACTATTATTATATATAATAAATATATATATATTTATATTATGACTTTATATTACCTTCTTGTTAGCAATTCCTTATTATGGTTACACATCGAGTAATATTTTCTTTATTTTTCAATTGTGTCTTAATTTGTTGTATCAATGATCCATATTCTAATATCATGATTACAAAATGAAATCCATGATTCAAATATCATTTACATAAATTATATTTTCATTATTATAATATATATAATATATATTAATCAAATTAAATACACTATTCATGGAGATTATAGTTGGTTTGTATGCATGAAAATTTTTTTAGATTAATTATTAGGTTGATATAATGAAGTTAAAAGACATATATTTATATAAATCATTATTAAATTAGATCTATGATATAATATATGTCACATATAATAATTAAAACCATCATTAATAAAACGAATCTAGTGTATGAATGAATCATATCACTTTGAGGGGGTGGTAGTCCACATTTCCTCAAACAAAATTATCGTAATTAGATACGATAGAAAAAATAAAGGTGTGTTCTAAATAAAAATATAAAATGTATAAATAAAAAAATAATATTTAGCATAAATAAATATTATTTCCATCATAATGGACTCTATGATAGGTAGTAATATAAAAATGAACAATCATCATTCCGTGAGACAGTAGTTCATCGTACACAGAAACAATATGTATGTTACCCATTGGAATGAGGTTTCTCTGAGTGTAAGCCGAACCCTTATCATAAAATAATAGAATATTTAGATGCAGATTTTTAATTCATTAATATAATAAAATGTGTTGTAATGGGTGGAAAAAGAAAATAAATTTTGGTACTTGAGAAAACATGTAACCTCTTAATCGAGTAACTCCTTTTGGTTTGTTCAAAAAGAATTACATAGATTTCCTTCTACTTAATGAAAGGATACTTGGAGTAAGGGAGTATTTTTGGAAAGTGGATTGGTCATGTATTGGCCTGAAATAATATGTTCAAGATGTCTGAGTATGTATATGTCGTGGTGGCCTTTTTTAGGGAAGGAAAATGACTCACATTTAATTTTTTAAAAGAAGATAGTTGTAAACATGATATTACCTACATAAATCCATAATAAACCAAAAATAACACAATATTGTAATGTTTATGTCTAAAATATGTACATAAAATGGGTTTTTTATAAGTTTCTTTGAAATATGGGCTCATAATTCTATGCTTTAATCCCTAATTAAGCTTAATTTGTCTTTAATCATAGTTATTATTTTAAATCACCTTTACTAATTATTTGGAACAAAACATGGAATATCCTTATTAGAAAAAAATAATTATACTTAGTGTATTTTTTGATGATATATTTCATAAATTCAATACAAATAATCAAAAAAAATTAATATTTATTCCAATCATGTAGATGGGACGAAATAACAGTGTTTTAATATAGAAAAAAGTTCCAAATTTTGTTACGATTTAAATTTCCACAACAACATGATATTTATTATAATGAAGTAAATTCTATTAATAGGTGTAAAATTTAAATAATTTTACCATTGAAAAAAATTATAATATTAATTAACATTAATAATTAATTATATGAAATGACAGTTTTCATCTACAAAATAGGATTTTTCACTAATCATCACAAAAAATGATATTTTCTATGAAATTTCCTAAAAAATAACTCTAAGATTATTTCAAAATTATTAATTACAAAATTAGGATTATATTATCAAATTAAATTTCAAAATGTGTCTAAAATTAATTTAATTTTTTCATAGATTGATATTAAAAGTAGTTTATTTGAGAAAATAGTATTTTTAAACATATAAGGACATACGAAAAAAATATATCATTCCTTTTAAATAAGTTGTTTCAAAATAATTATAAAAAAATATTTTAATTATTTATTAATATTACTATCAATATTTTTAATGGAAATTATATAATTAACTTATTTTATGAAAAATATAATAAAATATTTCCACATAGAGACGTAGTGTTTAATGTAATGTATGCCAAGAATGTGTTTTGTGAAGGTAAATCAAAGTTGGTATTGTCTGTAGCACAATACACGCCTATATTTCATGTAGTTGAATCCAATTCAGTTCTGGGTGTAGCCCAATCCATGTTGGTATTTTGTGTAGCACATTCCAAGTCAGTATTGCATGTAGCGCAAGCCAATTCGGTATTACGTGTATCACAAGACATGTCAGTATCGCATGTAGTGTATTATTAACATGATGTTGAGTATAATAAAAGAAAAAATAGTTCTTTAAAATAAACTATCTTCAGTGTGGCATGAAATAAAAAATATCAAAATGATAAATTAATTTGAAAAAAAACAATTCTCAAAAACTCGGGGTGTTATAGGGACATATCTCCTTAATTAAGGATTATATGGGGATATCATTTTGAATGAATGTTGAATATTATAATAAAAAATCATCTCGAAATATATCTGGTTCACACATATTGGAGGTCAACAAGTCATTCTATTGTGGATTAAAATATGTGGCCGAATTTTTAATTAACACTTATAACCTCTTGTAGTCCCATCATCTCCACACTATAAATTTGTGTTTTTATCATTTTGTAGGTTTGTACCTGTATTATATTACTTTGAGTATATGATAAGAATTTTATGTTCCATTTATCAACACCATTGATGGAGGTAATCTCTCATACAAGGATCCATGGATAACATTGTTCTCTTCCTCGTCTTTGTTGTAAATATTGTGTTGTTGTCATAAACTTATATATTTCTATATTTTTTTCCTTTTAGTGAATATGATTATTCGTTTATTACCTCGTTGGATGTAAATAATGAGTACAAACTTTACTTAGTTATAAATTTTTCTAGACCTTTTTACATGGACTCTATTTTTACAATGACTAATACACCCATGGAAGAGTATATTTTCATAGAAATAAATCTAATTTTCATCTCTTTAAATTATTTTTAATAAAGAAACTATTTATAATTAACATAAATATTATATATTAATGTGTTTTTATCGTCAAAGTAATTGATATGAAAATAACTATTCCGTCATGGTGATGTAATGTTTGATTTATGATAACATAATCATATACTATAATACAAAACAACATGATATTGATTCATAGAGTTCAAATATAATTCCAATAATCCATTAATGCCCAATTTTATTTAGGTTTTATGGCTTATTTAACCAATGAACATAAGTTATCCTAGGATTTAAAATAACAATAATGTTTTAGGAATTATTTTTTCATGGTTATACTAAGGTTAAATCACATTCATCTTATAGGTTAGGTCAATTTTCAAAGGTTTTGGATGATTATAAATAAGTGGATGATATTTTAGTAAAATTTAATTAAATATATAATAATTAATTAATAATTTATTTGATATTGTCAGATCAATTATTTCTTATAATAAAATTTCCATAAAAACCATATTCTCATTTCATTTAATGAATTAAATTGTTTAAAACATATAATCTTATTCTAACTTACTTCTTATATTATAAAATTCAAATGCACTCCCACTATTTTGTAGTTTGTTTATTCGATTTTGGTTTTCAGAATACATATAATATGTTTCTATAAATACTTACTCCTTAAATTATTTCCTTGGTTTTCCACATTGATACACCTACGTACGAAAAAATTCATTTAATTTGAGGTATACCCTAACAAGTCACTTCACATAATAGTTAGAAAATGGTCACTTATTTTATAAATTGATTTTCCCTAAATGTTTTTTTCATTATTAAGATCTCTAGTATTACAGTTCAACTTTTTTGTATAAATATTTTTTCGAAATAGAAAGTACTCATGGTACACATAAAAAGACTATATGTCTACATATAATCATTCAAGAGAATATGACTCCAAGGTTAATATAAATACTAATATCATAAAACAGTTTTATAAATTTTTATAGTTTAATATTTTATCAAAATGAATATTTTAATACGTTCACTTTTAATATTATGACCATTTTTTTTAAATCTAAACTGAAGGGACACACTCCACCTTCCCCTGGTAAAATATTAGTCAATAAGACTTACACCACAATGTACCAAAAGGATCATGAAACTGAATGTACTCTAATTTATTAAAAATTTGTCAAGGATACTCAAGGGACCATTATTGGTAAATATTCTTGGGATTGGTATGACGAATGATTTAATTTAGCATGGTTGGTGGGAGTATATATGATTTATTCTTAGATAAATATGTTTGGTACTAAATTTATATATTTTAGTGAGAATGATGGTAATATGGATGGTAGTGTTTTGATTTTTGATTCCTCTTAATGTGCCAATTTCAAATAACTATCTGGAAGAGGAACACCAAAATAAACTTCAGGATTTTTGAGCTTGTCCGAATATAACTTTTGTGGTAGATAGAAATATGGTAAAAGGATACCATATTTCGATTAATTCAAATGAATTTGGGAATAAATTCATCAAATGTTAATGTGTGATAGAGTCATGTCAAAAAATAAGGTTGTGTCTATCATTTGAATCACTCTAAACTATGGCTATTCAACAAAGGTGGGTGTTGATGGTTCCCTCATTATGTACTATTAATTTGTGGTCATGCAAGGAAGTGTTACAAGACATCTACAATCGGTGGAAATGATTGATTAGTTCATAACCACTAAATTAGGATAAAGGAACACATTATAAGGTGTCATGAGATCATTTATTTTAGTGGTATATGTGTCTCTATATCACAATGTTTGTAAACAACTTGTACTTATGTTTGAAAAATACATTCAATTGTTTTCACATGTATGTTGGATAAATATTTGAACCTGGTAAATCACACTTATATCTTGAATTACATTCATATAATATTTTTCATTGAATATTTTTATGGGTTTTTCATTTATGGGTTACCATAAGATGAACTCAGTGTGACAAATTTGGTGAGGGGATTATTCCTAGTTCCGGTACACTAACAATTAAAGAGTTACTTTTATAGCCTATTTCTAAATTATATGATTTTGTGACATTACTTTATATCATTTAATTCAATTATGGGATTATAAACAATTCACATTAGAGTAAATGTTATTTTATCTATGTATTTTTAGTTTACTCAAAAAATTCCAAAGCAACATTCTTCTTTTCATAGAATTTTGTTTATATTTTCCAAAGATTTACAAACTCTGGATCGATCAATTTATTATATATCATGGTTCTAAAAGAAAAATTTAATAGAATGTATTTTTTCTTATGGAGGATGAAACTAGAGGAAAAACTCATCTAAAATGACCTAGAATTCTATTTAAAGGAGTTAATCATTAAACAATCGGGGAAATGTGAATGGGAAAATATTGATATTAAGACTTTTGGTTTATATTGGTTTTCATTAGATCATATGGTTGATATAAACATCATGTACATGAAACATATAGAGGATTTGATGGTAGTAATAGAATATATGTATGGTAAGCCTACATAAATTAATAAAGTCTGACTGATGCAACAAAGGTCATATATGAGTCCATTGAAACGATGATCAACAACATGTCATGCGAATGATTTAAACTTTATATGAATCCATTTTTATTATGCTAATGACACATTCAAGAATGATTATTAGTCCATACTATTTTTATAATATATTATAGAATCATGATATATAATGGTAACATTAGTGAGAAACTCATATAAAAAACTAACATGATATTTTATGATATCTAGACTATGACATTTAATAAAGATCATTGGAGATTGGATATTAAACAAACTTTTATAAATGATTTCAATATAGAGGGTATATGGTCCTAATGTCATCAATGATTTAAAATACAATGAGAAGAAAAAACAAGAGAAAGTATTATAGCTAAATCTACTACACTTGTCCCAACATTATAGAATTTTAGTAAAAGGCTTCGTTGAATGAAAGATAATAGTGAACATAAAGGAAATTTCAGAATGATGGATTCTAAAAGATTATATTACATGAAAAATAATGCTGATGGTAACTCCAATCTATGGTTTACTATAAAAAATCTTGTCAAATAATGGATTATATAATCAAGGGTATCATTTCTGTATATTGGTGAAAAGGGATACATGGAAAACTATATTTTTGAATTATTTGGAAGAGTGAATATATGTTATGATTAAGCTCATGAAATTTTTAGATAGTTATTTACAATTTTATATGAATAATAAAATATTCATTCTGTTGATGGATTCTCATTATAAATCAGTACATTAAAAAATCTGTTATTTTCCCAATAACCGAATGAAGTTTATAATTGATCAAACTCTACAAATAGATCGTGTGAAATAAATAATAGTTCCATAATGATAGGGAAATTAATAAATGAGGACACACATTCTCTAATTTTAATTGTATTGGGGGAATCATTTTTAAATAATTTACCCCTATATGATCAGAACTACAGAACTACCAAATTGTGTACCTCAATGGGAAGAGTAAAAAGGTTTTAGTGAATAAATTGGGTTAAAAGTATCTTATAAATACATTTGATGTTAAAATAGTTCCATAATCACTATGAATTTAATGATTTATTTCAATTTTCTTGAAAAAACAACATAATTTCATAAGTTTGAACTTGTTCATGAAAATGTCTAGAGACATCACTTGAAAATTCACATGGGGGATCTCAAAATTATGTTTTATTAAATGATGAATCCATGAAGAATTTATGGGTGTAATCCATGAAACATATATTAGAAAATTTTGTAGTTTATGGTGAAATTATTTGGAGAAATGGAAATTGAATGTATTTTAATGAGCATGATGCCAAAAAACCATGGGTGGTTTACCAGAAGAAGATTAAAAATATTTTCAAACTCAACGTTATTAATAATGAAGAGATTTTAATCGGGATTTCCAAAAAAAATGAATAGATGAAACTATTAATTTGATGATTATGAAAAGTCATTGAACATTCAACTAAACAATATTATTCATAAATAATTTTGGGTGGAAGCTGTCAAAATAACTGCGTAAATAATTAATAACATACCCTCATTAAAAAAGGGGTACAATCTGATATAAACACCATGTAAAAGTAAAACAATGGATTTTTATCAACATAATTTCTATAAAATATGACCGTATATAAATATTCATGATAGGGATAGAGGTAATCTTGATTAAAAGTCTCACACTTGCTTATTCATAGATTATGGAGATAAAAACCAAGGATTTAGAATTTAAGATGGTGATAAAAAACTTGAAAAAGAATTCGTAATGTAATATTTAATGATTATAACCTTGTAAGGGAATGAATTTTGTGACATTAAAAGTTCTCTAAAAATATTAAAATTCAATATAATTTTTCTGAATGGTGGTTCCATAGGAGTTCATGTGCTAAAAATTCTATTGGAACTTGAATCTATCAAAAGATTACAAATTCTACTGGAATGTTCAAAGGGTTACATATAGAGATCAAATTTTCGATGGTTAAGAGATATACATAATATACTAATAATCATTGAAGCTCATTTTAGTGTCCTGAATGATAAAAATTCAATTATTTTATTTTCTATAGTGACCATATCCACATACAGAGTTACACTGATTAACAATAATAAGATGACTGGTAAAAATGTGTATATCTTATTTGTAATTATGAATTTTAATAGAAAATGTAGAAATAGAGAACCAGAAAGAGGTGTACAACTTTAGTAATTTTGAAAAGTTGGAGTTGTATGTGAATATTGATTTGCAGCCACCTCATGTAAACATCACATGGGATATTATGGAACTTCTTCTCCCCAAAAAATTGAACATAAAAATATATGAGTTTTACATTAAAATAATTTTTTGGTTTTAGTTGAAGGTATAATAGAAGTAAAGTGGAAAAGGGGTTTGATTGAAGTTTGTCATCACATTATCTAAAATATGTTATCTTTTAGTTACATATACTACAATTTGATATCTTCTTTGTTTGATTACATTTCAAAGATTAAATTTAGAACAAATGTATTTGAGGATAGTTTTTTCATTACATTTAACTTTTACGATTTAATTTATCAGAATGAGGAACCCTGGTACAACCTTATGTATTTTCATGGAATTGGAAGTTAATTACATTTACATATGGGTATGTTTTTTCAAAGATGGTGTTATTCTGATGTTTCATGCAAGTGGTTCTAAGACTATATGGGTATGTTTTTTTTTGAAGATGGTGTAATTATGATGGGTTTTTAAGGAAGGAATGAGTCTATAGAATGTTGTAATGTGATACAAAAATGATGAACATACATGACTTGCTTATTCCTCAGCATTATATAATGGCTGATTTACCAGATAATAAATATCATAATCTTATGATGTTTTAGGAAAGGAAATTGTTTTTGAATCTATTGGAATGAAAAATAGTAGACATGAAAATAAAAATAATTAAATGTTAATATCATACCCTCACCTTATAGAGAACCAAAAAATCTGAAAAATTTACACAATTTGGAGTTTCAATAAAAGTATCTTCTCCCAATGATACAATCTCTTTGAGAATTTTGTCTAGGACCTCATAATCTATTATCGATTCCTTATTCTCCTTCATCGATTATTTTCCATCTTATAGTGGTCTATATATAGAACTTAAAGATCCACAATCTACCTATAAGAGAACCCAACCCTCGGATGGGTCATAAACATGGAGGTAATCTATGGTCTGATCGTTTCCAGAATTGGTCTATCATGTACTAAAAAAATCAATATTTATTTTTATGACGATAAATTTATTAAACATTTCAAAATAATAAACTATTCTAAACAGATACACAAAAGGATGGGAACTTCTATTCCGGATTGTCAAATAGTATCTATAAATCCATGAGGGGTATTTTTACCCAATGTGTGATAAATCATTAGCTTCCATATATTGTTTGAGGTGTGACTTCACTCCTCCATGGGTTTAACCATATGAGACTTCAACATAAATTCCTTCCCACTGTGTAATAACTATGTTCGAATGGGTATGTTTAATTCCTAAATATATAACATAAATCACCATATAAACAAGATAGGGGATTAATATGAAGTTATAAAATGGTATTACAATTCAAATTTATAGGTATATTGCTTATATACTATCCCTAAGAGGAGAAGAATCTATGACAATCATTCAAACTCCCAATAGATAAAATATTTATTAGCTAAATCCGTGTGAAGAATCATATGTGTAATGACTAGAAATACTCATAGAGGTTTTATGTACAAAAATTTAATTTTTTCCATCCAATATAGGGATGGTTATTATTTTTTATTTCTTCTCATGTAGGCACACACTCTAATTATTGGTTCCTTTTCTGAATAGTATGGAGATACAGTGGTTGTTTGAGCACCCGCAGACTCATAAAATTTAGTAAATATATCAATAATGATGAGAAAAACTATATATTAACTATAATTGGGAAAATATTTTACCACATTTTGGTAATATATTTTACTAGCCTCTTCCTCATTAGTCACATCCACTACCTCTAGTGGACATTCATCATGAAATCTCTCCACACCAACATCCCCATCACTATCTGACTCAATATCCATCAACTTGAGTAAGTATGTTGTGAAAAATTATTGAACCTAAAGTTAATGGATCTGGACATTAATATCTATAACAAAATCTTACACATATTTAGGATGATTCTCATTGGAGATGTTGAAGGTTACTTTGACCAACCCAAACACCATAAGAATGAATTTATCCACAAATATGGAATCTTATATATCCCTTTTGGGTGACATGTTCCTCCATGAATCCCACACCCTCTTAGATTCTAACATTTGAGCATTAATAGGAGTGAGTAGAACATATACACCACCCATGGAGAGTGAAGGGTTTAGGTGCCTCTAGTATTTTTCATGCATCATGGTCACTAACAGATTTTTTAAATCAAGACACTTAATGGGTATCCATCTATCATTAGGAATCTTAGTTATTCCTTAACCTTTAATTTTCAGTGGATAATTGGCATGTGGTAACAAATCTTCAAGGTGACTTCCATGATACATACTGATCCAAGACTCAGTATATTTGGTGGACAACCCTATGAATGTGTTTTTTGTGGGAATGAAACATCAATTCTTATTTCGTCCTTATTAATCCTCAGCTGAAATAGGTGTGTGAACATAAGATTCCTATTATACTAGACACATCAAATAATATCATTATACTTATTTTTAATTCTTTTGATATACAAACAGATCCGAAAATGAACATACAGCTCACTAATGATTTTCTCATCGATTCCAGTTGCAATCTTATTATTTGTGATTAGATAGGAAAATTATTCATGAGTTCAAGTTACATTATTTACGATCATTATACTGGGGATTGATAAAACATCAATGAAAATCAATTATGAATATTCAATATGATTCCCATGTCCATTTCTCTACATGGGAGTCATTTTACCCCAGAAGATGATTAAATATATCGATAAAACTATGATCGCTGATTTTTTTCATCATCTCAAAACTGATAACCTTCCATGTGAAATATGATCTAGCCCTATACCACGTGGAAAGGTCAAAATGTTTGAACTGATGATTCCCCATTGATGTTCCAAAAATGAAAATATAACATATCCAATATTGACACTTCTCAGATGATTTCACTATTTTTCATGAATTGAGATAAAATTAAAAAAAATTCAATCCTTAACCCATTGTGCATCTCCGGAATTTAGAAGACGTTACAACTAATGAAAATGTATAGTAAGGATTCTGGGAGAACCATAGGGTCAATAAAACGATTAAGTGGTGATCCATATCCACTGTAATTTTGGCCCCATTAATCACATACATTTCCTGATGGCTTATTTTGACCACCATGTGTATCAAATGAAAAGTTATAGTATCTTGGAAACACATAATAATTAGGTCTATGATGGTATTCAGTATGTGTTTGGAAAATTGTTTTGAAAAAAGACCATAGTTTATAAACATACTACATAGAGTTATCATTAAAAAAATCACAGTTTTAGCACAACAAGAAGAGAAATCCCTATTTTATTTTTAAAACACATATATTGAACACTTCCCATAGAAAAATTCTCCCTACGCTCTCATTGGGTGTGGTTAATTATATGATCTATGTGTATTTGTGGATCTATATCTCTAGATTGAAAGGTCCTTACTATAGATTCAATGAATTTTAATGAAGTATTGAACCCTCTGTTTACATTTATTACATGAATAAATATTATTCTAAAGATATGTTGACTCAACAATGCTCATCGAAGTCCATGATCCCATAATCTAGTTTATTTTGAGATAGTCTGAGTTTTAGGAATGAGTGCATTAAATTTTATGAATTACCGATTATGTGGTAGCCTATATAATCATGGATAATATTGAAGACACATTTCCATCTTAATAGAATATGAGGCAAGATAATAACAAATTGAAAATTAAAAAAATTTCTGAATTGAATTTTTCAAAGAATCACCCACATGAAAATTACATGACTGTATTTTGTTAGAATTTTTATTGAACTAAATTTTCCATATAAATATTATTTTATAAACTATGATTTTTAAATACGCCTGAGTCCATTTTTTTGAAAGTGATCCATTAAAATATTAAAAAGGAAGTCATGTGTACCATTGTGAGAATCTTTTAAATATTCTAATGTTCACCACAAAGTAATTAGTATGTCATCTACTAAAAACTTTATAAATTCATAAAATTATCAATGATATTTCAATCATATAAAGAACTATGTTAATATTATATGTCCCACTGTAACATCCCAGGTAAATAATGAATAAAAAATTTTCATATTTATTAATATTTACGAATTAAATATTAATTTTACTTTAAAGTGGTTGCTATCTTTGATAGCATACCCGATACGCAAGAAAGAGTTTCTTTGAAATCTTATGTTCTATAATAGTAATAAAATAATATTATTTTAAATCGTAGTTAACACATAGCCATTGTATTGGTAGAAATGGATAGAAATAACTAAAATATGATTATATATGTTTTTTAAATATTTTTACTTTTATCTAATAAATGATAAAGGCTTAAAATACAGAAAGAATTCAATTTTAGGCGTATATGCTGTAGTTTTCACTAAAGGTTCACTTGTCGCCTTTTGATGGCGTACCCTCATTAAATATAGTTTTCTTCAATCTTATAAATTCTATTGGACCAAATAAAACTCTTCTTTAGAATCGCGACATAAAAATTTACTTTGTGTAATTATTTTGTATTTTTCTGATAAAGTTCAATTTTTAATGAATAGTGAAAAATGTTGTATTTTAATTCAAAACCTCTTTTTAATCTAATTTAATTAAATGATTAGATTCCCTTTTTAATTTTTTTTAAATTTAAATTAGAATATATTTTTACCATTAAATCCAATAGTGGTCGTTGGAATTAATTTCACGTTGAAATCGGACATAAACTAATGTCAATCTTTTGATACTTATTGTTTCATAAAAACATGCTATTTGTCTGACAGCGGAAATTAATTATTAAATTAATTAATGAAACTTATATTTTTTGAATTTTGTAAAATGTAATTCATTATTGAATTCGTAATATCAAATATATCTTAGGGTGAAGTTTTGGTATTTTTCTGAAAAAGATCAATTTTTGATGAATAGTGAAACCACTAAGTGGTACTTAAAAAAACTGATTTTTCATTTAAATGAAATTTTACCACATCTATGTTTTGAATTTCAAAAATCTGACATAAATGGTTTTCATTAATATGTAAAATGTTTTTCAATGGTATTAAAATAATTTTTGGTGAAGAGTAACTTATTAAGTTTTTAATCGCGATTAGAGGTCATTAATGTAATTTAAGGTAAAAATAATGTTGTAATAATATGAATTGAACTTGAAACATGTCCTAACCTCATTTTATGTGTCATGGCCGACCTATAATATCAATGGGTCATCTTGGGGACCCCATGAAGCCACTTTGGTTGGAAAATAACATTAATAACTTTTTATTTAAAGTTAAAAAAAATGTCACAGACATTAGCTGTTTTAATAAAACAATTTTTCCATGGGGTTATAAAAATCATATTTTTTACTATAAATATTCATTTTAAAGGTAATAATATTTCCTACTTCATATTAGTTTTTTTATAATTTTTAGACATTAAATAAATTAAATTATTTATGACACCATGATGATGCAGTGATTACCTCATTATTTAACGATATAAATAAAATGGAATGATAGTGTAAAATATAAGACCTAAACATGTAAAAAAACCTATTTTATTGGTGTAGTTAGAACCCTTATCACCTTAGACTCTAAAAACATAAATTTGGGACCATTAAAACTCGAAACTCATTCTAAAATAAAGTAACATTTCCTTACATTCCAAGAGTGCCCCTCCTCTTCTCTTATAAAAGGCCCCCAACTCTACCACCTTACCCACACTTACAAAGCCTTTGTCTCGGCCAAACCCAGACCATTTTGTCTCTCCACATCCCTATATTACTCCTTGATGCCTCACATTGGGAATAAGTCTTCCCAAGGAAGCCTTTGAGCTCAAATATAAGAGAGTTACCCGATTTTAAGGTGATGTCTTCACTTGTCTTCTTTTGTTTTATTTTGCTTCTCCAACCCCCTAAACTCTTTTTATTAACTTATTTTGTAACAAATCTAGTGTCTTAAATATAATACGATGTTGTTATAAGATTATTTCGAGCTACACTTACACACATCTACATCTAATGGTTAAAGAACATGCTGTTTTTGTGGTTGGGGAATTTTTGCCTCACGAAACGATGATTATTCAATCTTCTTTTAAACACCTTTAATGGTGTCCATTAATATGTAACTATATTTA
This sequence comes from Viscum album, assembly GCA_963277665.1. NCBI lineage: Eukaryota > Viridiplantae > Streptophyta > Magnoliopsida > Santalales > Viscaceae > Viscum > Viscum album. The sequence goes on along the minus strand of OY728146.1, from coordinate 922,242,942 downwards.
TATATTATATATATTATGTTTATGTTTCCTTATTCTTCTTTATTTTTAATTTGTGGTATACCTTTATAGTTACCATTGTTTGTAAACACGATAATTTCATTTTAGTAAGTGCGGACTACCGCCCCCTCAAAGTGATGTGATTCGTTGATGCCATATGTGGGACGTATAAAGGATGTATTTAAACTTATTATATATGATGTCATATTGTAATTATAATATAACTCTATATCATTATTATTTCTTTCCATTAATGTATGAGATAGTAATGAAAGTAGCGTTCATGCGTACGTACGGCTTACCGTCTCCATGAACGGTGCATTTAATTTCTTATCCCCAAATTTAATGTACTATTATAAGTACATATATATAATGGAAATATAGGATGTATGTTACATATAAATGATTAATATAATTCTGGAATTAAAATATACATACCTCTCATTTAGTTTTAATTCAATTAATATGACATTCAAATGAATGTAGCGTTCAAGCGTACGTACGACTTACCATTTCCATGAATGGTGCATTTCATTTCTTACCTTTAAATGATTATGTGATATTATAAATACATTTATATGCTAGATATATATGATATATAATATATCCAAATCAGGAATGTCATTCTGGATATAATGAACCTTTGACCACACGAACAACATGTAATTGTAAGAAGTCCACTTTCGACTTAAGAACCAAATATCGACAAAAACAAACATTATTAACTTAAATGATTACATAATTTTTATAACATGGAAATAAGTGATATAAAAGGTATAATGAACTTTAACAAGGTTCTTAACCGAATTGAAATTAACTCAAGTTTATTATTCAGGATGTTAAAGAACGATCGAGTCAAGTCAGACCCGAGGTAAGGGACTTCGTCTCAATCTCCTTTCATTGAGGCATATTTCATTTTATACACAACATTATTTTATACGGTGTATAAACCCCTTTTAATTTTACTTTTATACAAAAGGAATCTTTTTCTATGAAGTGTTTTACAAAACAACAAAAAGGAAGGTTTCTTTTAACTTACGCAGTGAAAAAGAACGTTTCCGCCGCTGCGAGTATTATTTGGTCTTTTTCTTCCTGAACAAGCCGTAATGTTTTTTTAAAATGAAATAAATACCATATACTCTTTTATGTATTTTGGTATTGAAAATGGGTTTTATAATGGATTTATTATGTCAGTATACTTAAGTGATATATTGTGATCAAAGGGTGGAAATGTTTTCTTTCCATTATATTTGTTTTATGTCTTATGATTTTTATAATGGTACTTAGACATTTGACGGGTGGTTACGTGATAAACCGTATGACGGGTGGTGCTGTGAATACCAGGATGGGTGGTTACGTTATAACCTCAAATGGATTGGGTATGGATGTCGGCCGTATGGCTTTTCCATTATGTATGTATGGAGGTTGGCCGTATGACTATTCCATTAAGTGATATGTTTGGAAGTCGACCGTATGATTATTCCACATAAGTAGGTTTATGTACCAAGTTACCTTTATATTTTATGTGTTCTTTATATGGGTTTTAATGTAATCCTTTGGTTACAAAAGGGTATGTAATGATATTTTATTCAGTGAAGAGTTTTTACTACTTCATGAAGGTGAAGGTATTACATTGATAAAGTATACATGGTTTACTTGATGTTTCAAAAACTAATAGTTTTCATTCTTTGTGTATCCGTTACTAAGGTTTTTATGCCACCCCATGTCTTTTCGAAATGTTTTTCACAGGACTTAATGTGGAATAGGGTCAAGGATGGGATCAAGGTAAAGTCATGTTATATAAAACATGGAACTAGACATGTTTCTTTTTAAGAGTTTTTTTTATTCTATGGAAACTTAGTAGAAGTGTCTACTTTGTAATCTTTTGAGATGTAACAGTTATGTCCTAATTCTATAAAATTCTAAACGTGAAAATATCCTCAATGTGAATTGTTCATTTAATTCAATATTAAGTAATGTTTCAGGCTGGGGCCTTATAGCTAGTATCAGAGGTCGGTTTAGACAACATTAGGAGTTAGAAAATTATTAAATTTATAAATTAATTTATGGTATGATTGAAATGATATAGAATTTATAGATTACCATGTTTCTCACCTAAGATATCTTTGTGTTAAGAATGGTTTTTCATAGAGGAAACAAAATAGATTTTCTGGGAAGGCATACAGAGGGAAATGACCTTTCAAATCAGTATCATGAGATGGTTAGAATCAGAACTAAACAGTTTGTTGCAGTGATGTCTTAGTTGACTCAGGTGAAAAATGTGGTTGTTTTCATTGATGATATTTTGGTGTTTTCTAAAAGTAAAGAGGAGAATGAAATACATTTAAGGGTTATTTTAAAAACCTTAAAAGAAAAGAAATTGTATGGGAAATTCAGCAAGTGTGAGTTTTGGTTGCAACAAATTTCTTTCCTCGGTCACATTGTTTCTAATGATGGGATAACTGTTGATTCTGCAAAAACAAAGGTTGTTGAAGAATGGAAAAGACCCAAAAATGTAACAGAGATTCGTAGTTTCCTTGTTTTGGCAGGCTATTACCGAAGGTTGGTTAGAGATTTTTCATGGTTATCTAGTTCAATGACAAAGCTAACTCGGAAGGGTGTTAAGTTTATTTTGACAAAAGAATGTGATTGTTTCTTTCAAGAACTAAAAAAAAGATTGGTGAATGATCCGGTTTTGGAACTACCTCCAGGAATGGGGAGTTTGTTATCTACAGTGTTGATTCATTGAAAGGACTTGGTTGTGTCCTAATGCAGAATGATCAGGTAATTTCTTATGCTTCAAGACAATTGAAAACACATGATTTGGAATTAGCTACTGTTGTTTTTTTCTGTAAAAATTTGGAGGCATCATTTGTATGGAGTAAAGTTTAAAATATATACTGATCAAAAAAGTTTAATGTATATATTCACTCAGAAAGAATTGAACATGAGACAGAGGAGATGGCTGGAATTAATCAAAGATTATGATTGTAAAATTCATTACCATCTGGGAAAAGCAAATAAAGTGGCTGATGCTTTGAGTCGAAAAAGTAATTCTTCATTAACCATGCAACGTTTGGAACGAGATCCTTTTGTTTTTTATTTGATGAACTATGGAATAAATGTTGTTGGTGCAGGAATTTCATCTGTTTTGTTTCAGGTATCAGTGAGATCATCCCTATCAGAAAGAATTAAGCAAGCACAGAGGGAAGACAGAGAGTTGCAGAAAAAGGTAGAGCTGGTTCAGAAGGGTATGTTTCCTGAAATTAACATTGATAATGATTGTGTTTTGAGGATTGGGAAGAGATTATGTGTCCATAGTGATTCACATTTGAAGAATGATTTGTTATGTGAGGCTCATAGTTCCCCATTTTCTATTCATCCTGTCAGTACTAAGATGTAGAGGGATCTGCGAGAGTATTACTGGTGGGATAGAATGAAAAGAGATATTGCTTTTTTTACTGTGAAGTGTTTGACTTGTCAGCGGGTTAAAGCAGAGCAACAGTTACCGAAAGGGATGCTTCATCCTTTAGCAGTGACAGAGTGGAAATTGGAAAATATATCCATGGACATTGTTGTGGGATTACCGAGGACATCTTGAGGTAATAATGCAATTTGGGTTATTGTTGATTGATTGACTAAATCTACTCATTTCCTTGCTATACAAGATAATTTTTCCCTAGATCAACTTTCCCATTTGAATCTTAAAGTGATAGTCAGGTAACATGGATTTCCTCTCTCCATTTTATCTGAACGTGATCCTAGATTTTCTTCTAACTTTTGGAAACTCCTTCATAAGTTGTTGGGTACTAAATTAAATTTTAGTACAGTTTTTCATCCGCAATCAGATAGGCAGTCAGAATGAAAAATTCAGACCTTGGAGGATATGCTACGAGCTTTTTCAATGGATTATCAAAGAATTTGGGACCAAAATCTTTCTTTGGTTTAGTTTTCTTATAATAACAGTTTTCATTCCAGTATACATATGGAACCATTTGAGGCATTATATGGGAAGCGGTGTCGAACACCAACATTTTGGGATGAAGTGGGTGAAAGGATGATTATGGGACCATAATTGGTAGAAGAGATGGCAGAAAAAGTTCAGTTGATTCAGAAACACATGAGAATAGCTCAGAGTAGGAGGAATAGTTATGCGGATAACTGTAGGAAGGATCTATCTTTCGAGGTATATGATCATGTTTTTCTCAAGGTTTCTCCATGGAAATGTGTGATGAGATTTGGTAAGAAAGTAAATCTGAGTCCAAGGTTCATTGGACCATATGAAATTCTGGAGAAAGTTGGATTTGTTGCTTACCGAGTGGCTTTACCTCTGAGTTTATATCAGGTACAAAATGTTTTCATTTTTTTATGTTGAGGAAGTATATGCCAGATCCATCTCATGTTTTGATTCCAGAGGTAGTTCAGCTGGAGAAAAACATATCTTATGAAGAACAACCAATCTAGATTCTTGACTGAAAAGAGAAAGTGTTGCGAAATAAGGTAATTCAGCAGGTAAAGGTTTTTTGAAAAACCATATGGTTGGAGAGGAAACATGGGAATCTGAAAATGCTATGAGGGATAAATACCCCCATTATTTTGATAAGTGAATAAAATTGCGAGGACACAATTCCCAAAAAGGGGGGAAGGATGTAACAACCCAGGTAAATGATGAATAAAACATTTTCATATTTATTAATATTTACGAATTAAATATTAATTTTACTTTAAAGGGGCTGCTATGTTCGATAGCGTAACTGATACGTAACAAAGAGTTTCTTTGAAATCTTACGTTGCACACTAGTAATAAAATAATATTATTTTAAATGGTAGTTAACACATAGCTGTTGTATTGGCGATAATGGATATAAATAACTAAAATATGATTATATATGTTTTTGAAATGTTTTTACTTTTATCTAATAAATGATAAAGGCTTAAAATACGGAAAGAATTCAATTTTAGGCATATATGCCCTAGTTTTCACTAAAGGTTCACTTATCGCCTTTTGATGGCGAACCGTCATTAAATATAGTTTTGTTCACTCTTATACATTATATTGGACCAAATAAAACTCTTATTTAGAATCGGGACATCAAAATTTAATTTTTGTAAATTTTTGGTATTTTTCCGATAAAGTTCATTTTTAATGAATAGTGAAAAATGTTGTATTTTAATTCAAAACCTCTTTTTAATATAATTTATTTATATGATTAGATTATTTTTTGAATTGGTTTTAAAGTTAAATTAGAATATATTTTTACAATTAAATTCAATAGTGTTCATTGAAATTAATTTCACTTTGATATCAGACATAAACTAGTGTTAATCTTTTGATACATATTATTTCATAAAAACACGCTATTTGCTCTGACAGTGGAAATTAATTATTAAATTAATTAATAAAACTTATATGTTTTGAATTAAGTGAAATGGACTTCATTTTTGATTTATTAATATCAAATATAGCTTAGGGTGATGTTTTTGTATTTTTCTGAAAAACATCAATTTTTTATGAATAGTAAAACCACTAAGTGGTACTTAAAAAAGTTGATTTTTCGTTTAAATGAATTTTACCACCTCTGTGTTTTTAATTTAAAAAATCCTACATACATGGTTTTCATTAAGATTTAAAATGTGGTTCAATGGGATCAAAATAATTTTTTGGTGAATAGTAATTTATTATGTTTTTAATCGCGATTAGAGGTAATTAGTGTTATTTAAGGTAAAAATAATGTTGTAATAATATAAAATGAACTTGAAACATGTCCTAACCTCATTGTATGTGTCATGGCCGGCCATGAAAAAACTATGTGTCAGCTTGAGGACCCCATGAAGCCCCATTGGTTGTAAAATGACATTAATAACTTTTTATTTAAAGTTAAAATAAAAATATCACAAATATGAGTTGTTTTTCTAAAACAATTTTTACATGGTGTTATAAAAATTAGATTTCTTAATATAAATATTCATCGGAAAGGTAAAAAAAAATTTATACATCACAGTATTTTTTTTATAATTTTTAGACATTAAATAAATTAAATTATTTATGACACCATGACGAGGCAGCGATTACCTCATTATTTAACGATTTAAATAAAATGGAAAGATAATGTAAAATCTAAGACCTAAAATGTCAAAAACCTATTTTATGGGTGTATTACAAACCTTTATCACCTTAACCTCAAAACACGTCAATGTGGGACCATTAAAACCTGAGAATCATTCTAAAATAAAGTAACATTTCCTTTCTTTCCAAGAGTGGCCCTCCTCTCCTCTTATAAAAGGCCCCCAACTCTACCACCTTACCCAAACTTTCAAAGCCTTTGGCTTGGCCAAACCCTGCCCATTTTGTCTCTCCACATCCCTCTCTTATTCCTTGAAGCCTCAATTTGGGCATAAGTCTTCCTAAGGAAGCATTTGAACTCAAATCTAAGAGAGTTACCCGATTTTAAGGTGATGTCTTCACTTGTGTTCTTTTGTTTTATTTTGCTTCTCCAACCCCCTAAAATCTTTTTATTCATTTCTTTTGTAACAACTCCAGTATCTTCAATATACTGGGATGTTGTTATAAGAATATTTCTAACTACAATTACACACATATTCATCTAATGGTTAAATAACATACTGTTTCTGTGGTTGGCGAAATTATGCCTCACGAAACGATATTTGTTCAATCTTTTTTTAAACACCTTTAATGGTGTCCATTAAGATGTAACTATATTTATATATGATATATATTATGTTTATGTTTTCCTTATACTTATTTATTTTTCATCTGTGGTATACCATTATGGTTTCCATTATGGGTAAACACGATAATTTCATTTTAGGAAGTGCGGACTACCGCCCCCTCAAAGTGATGTGATTCGTTAATGCCATATGTGGGACGTATAAAGAATGGATTTGAATTTATTATATATGATGTTATACTGGAATTATAATATAACTCTATATCATTATTATTTCATTCCATTAATGTATGAGATAGAAATGAAAGTAGCGTTCATGCGTACGTACGGCTTACCGTCTCCATGAATGGTGCATTTCATTTCTTATCCCCAAATGTAATGTATTATTATAAGTACATATATATAATGGATATATATGATGTATGTTACATCTAAATGATTAATATAATTCTGGAATTAAAATATACATACATCTCATTTAGTTATAATTCCATTAATATGACATAGAAATGAAAGTAGCGTTCATGCGTACATACGGCTTACCGTCTCCATGATCGGTGCATTTCATTTCTTACCTCTAAATGATTATGTGATATTATAAATACATTTATATTCTAGATATATTTGATATATATGATATCCAAATCAGGAATGTCATTCTTGATATAAAGAATCTTTGACCACACGAACAACATGTAATTGTAAGAAGTCCACTTTCGACTTAAGAACCAAATATCGACAAAACAAACATTATTAACTTAAATGATTACATAATGTTTATAACATTGCAATAAGTGATATAAAAGGAAAAATGATCTTGAAAAAGGTTCTTAAGAAAATAGAAATTAACTGAAGTTTATTATTGAGGACGTTAATGAACGATTGAGTCTAGTCAGACCCGAGGTAAGGGACTATGTCTCAATCTCCTTTCATTGAGGAATATTTTATTTTATACAGAACTTTATTTTATACGGTGTATAAAATCCTTTTACTTTTACTTTTATACAAAAGGAATCTTTTTCTACGAAGCGTTTTACAAAACGAGAAAAAGGAATGTTTCTTTTAACGTACGTGGTGACGACGACCTTTTCTGCCGCCGCGAGTATTATTTGGTCTTTGGCTTCCTGAAGAATCCATAATGTTTTTTTAAAATGAAATAAATACCACATACTCTTTTATGTATTTTGGTATTGAAAATGGTTTTTATAAGGTATTTTTTATGTCAAGATATTTAAGTGATATATTGTGATCAAAGTGTGTAAATGTTTTCTTTCCATTATATTTGTTTTATGACTTTTAAATTTTATAATGGTACTTGGACATTTGACGGGTGGTTACGTGATAAACCATATGACGGGTGGTGCCCTGAATACCAGGACAGGTGGTTACCTTATAACCTCAAATGCATTGGGTATGGAAGTCGGCCGTATGGCTATTCCATTAATTATGTATGGAAGTTGGCTATATGGAGATTCCATTAAGTGATATGTGTGGAAGTCGACCGTATGGTTATTCCACTTAAGTATGTTTATGTCCCAATTTACCTTTATATGTTATGTGTTCTTTATATGGGTTTTATGGTAATACTTTGGTTACAAAAGGGTAAGTTATGATATTTTATTTAGTGAAGAGTTTTTATGACTTCATGAAGGTGAAGGTATTACTTTGATAAAGTATACATGGTTTACTTGATGTCTGAAAAACTAACAATTTTTATTCTTTGTGTATCCCTTACTGAGCTTTTAATGATCACCCCAAGTTTTTTTTGAAATGTTTTTCACAAGACATAATGTGGAGTAGGGTCAAGGATGGGATCAAGGGAAATTCATGCTATATAAAACGTGGAACTAGACATGTTTCTTTTTAATAGTTTTTTTATTCTATGGAAACTAAGTAGAAGTTTCTACTTTGTAATCTTTTGAGATGTAATAGTTATGTCCTAATTCTCTAAAACTATAAACCCGAAAAGATCCTCAATGTGAATTATTCATTTAATACAATATTAAGAAATGTTTAAGGCCGGGGCACCAATGGCGCTCGCTAATGCCTCTATTGATATATAGAAAATTTGTGCTCTCGGGAACATGTGTGCAGTCTATGGATGACCAGTGGACTCAGGAAGGGGTGATGGAGAATAATGAAGCTTCGACTGTTGGTCATGGAAGATCTTCGACGGCCGGAGGAATTTGGGGTAAGTTGATTGTGCTTGTGGATGGGGGTTCGATGACGCGGGGGATCACAGGGGTCACCTACGAGGGCATAGGAGGAAGTGGGGACCGAAAAAGGTGGTGGTAGGGTTGTCCAGAAGAGGCGGTGCATCGGTGGGGGAAACTATGGGTGGCGGCCTGAAGATGCAGCCAAGAGGAAGGGAAGTGGAATGATAGGGCGGGAAAATCCCGTGTTTTTAGGCGGGATTAGCGACCGTCGAAGGTGGTCGCCCGTGTCCAGGGGCACAGAAACTCAAAATTCTAGTAGTGTGTGTATTAAAATTATTTACATGTTTTTAAGAAAATATGCAAAATAATATTATTCAAATGATTATTTTTTTTATATTCCTTGAAAATTTAATATTAATGGGAATTTCGATTCTTATCAAATGAATTGGTTTTATAACATAATATATTTAGTATATATTATCAGTATGTTATAATATATAAATAATATTTATGATGTAGTTTATTTCATCATAATTATTTATTATTTCTAATTTTTTGGGAAATGATTTTTTGGGACCTAGAGAACCTTATTCGGGTATTTTCTACACCCACTATATATGGCTAGAAAAAGGTTCATTCCTTGACTATTCATTCACGAGGAATGAGATCCACTCTCTCATCGGGATTTTTATAGGAAGATAGAGTCTCTCTCTATGAAACTAAACCAATGTGCCATCGATGGATCAAAGGGATGGGATTGTGTAAATCATCACAGCATTGAAGAGATCATCAATGTACAACCCCTTCACCTGAAAATTGATGAACGATGATAATGTTGATTCTTTGAGGGTATGTGGATGATATAGAGGGGTTCATCTTCATATCATTTATACGGTGATTGCTAATGACCATTAGTAATCAAACACAATATTGGATGAAACAATGTACATATTCTTTTTTATTTCAATTCTGTTTATAATTCACACAAGATACAAGCATCGTAGTGGGTCTCGGATCACTCATGTTGACAATTCATGTCATCGTAATGATGTATGAATTTAAAATCCCTGATCCACTGGCTTCTAATATGGCCTCTCTAAAAACAATAGGTATTATAGGGATCATGTAAATCTTGTGTGGATATAAAAATATTTTTTTCATCAAACTTAGTGGAAGGTTTAAATATGGTATCATCTAAATATACCACTCATCGATCACATTTCAGAAGACAACATTATGGTCATCCAAAATATTAATGTGGATCAATTTTTTGATTTCAAGTATTAAAAAAAGAATGAAGAAGAATTTTATATGTGTTTTTATTTACCGTATCTAATATTATGCTGATTATTTCCGAGATTTTTGGTTATGGTCATACTCTGATGTTCTAAACAGTGACTAGTGGATGGAAAAATTCCCATATGTGCCTGGAAATAAAAATTATGAATTATTTTTTTGATTTTATAATTCTCTTTTTTAAAGAACCTACCAGTGAGGATATGGAAACCCTATCTAGGATGTGGAAACCATGTATATGATGTGTTTTTTTCCTTCGTAAAAAAATACATTAGGAAATAAAAGGTGGAAGGAAGACTATATAAAAAATAAAGAATTTATAAGAAAGACATGATTCCTAGGTCTCCTTCCATGGCAGTCCAAACTCAGTCCGTTGTCACTCTCCCCCTCAGGTGATTTAGACCCACCACTTCCACCATCGCCCACCTGACCGTCTCCCTTCATGTGGCACACAACACTTATCCATTGCATTCAAACCATCCCCTCAACCCACAATGCCGGGACCCACCCTCCTCCCTCTCATTCCTGGTCATTCAAGGTGATACATTTTGATCTGGATGACAATACACTCCTCCCCTATCTGGACACACCTTCCCATTTGGCCTTATCTAACAGTGCCAACATCACAACCATCAAACCAACTTGAACCTCCGACCTCCTCCACAACTGTCCGAGTATACCCAAACCACGACCTCTACTTGGGTATTGTTCTCCATCAACACATCCCTCTTCTAGAGATCATGTGGCGCTCTCCAACCAAGTAGATCAAGATCTATACCACCTAGATTTTATAGTGGAGCCCTAATTGTACTCTACTATCCCAATCCCTAGCATCAGACACTGGCCCTGCCTTTATAACACCGCGAGATTTGGTGAATTATTTTTTTCGTGTTAATTTAATCTTTTTCATATTTTTCATTTCACAAATCACTTGAAATAGTATATTTTATATTAAATAACTATGATTATATTGGGTTATATGGAACACAATCCTAATCATGCAATACACGCAACATAAATTTTAGCATACACCAGATATAATATTTGAGGGGTTCATGTGTTTCATGCAATAATAATATTCCTTTATAGAATGTATAACTTTCCTGAAAATTTTATTCAAAATAATAATAATATATTATGAAAATATGATTAGTTAATATTATATAACATAGAATTTAAATTACATTTTAGGAATACAAGTGATTTATTTTTTAAAATATATGTATTAAATAATATAATATAAATTCAGATGTTGCTAATTAATTATAATTGAATATGAAAACTAATTGAAAATAAAAAAGAAATATTATTATTGTCAAACAGTTGTATTTCCATAATAAATAAAATTTTTATTTATGTATTTCAATGATCTATGTAAGAAATTCTCATTAAAAGGAACTATGTTGGCATAAGTTACATGGAATATCTCAATAGCATACATTCCATGCCACACTAATATTCTACGAAACATCATTCTTTTTCTTTAAGAATTTAAATGAGAAACATGTAATGTATCCATTGAAATTAGTATTATGAACACTTATAAATAATTTTAAAAAATTTATATAATAGTATTTTTAATATAATATTTATTTACAATGAAAGGTATAATTTTTATAATGTCTTTATTTGTTTAAAATACTATTTTCACAAATGACCTCCTTTTAATGTCATTATGTATAAAATAATAAAATTAATTTTAGTTACATTTAGAATGTAAAATTTATAAAATAATCTTCATTTTTGAAAATATAACTTCAAAATTATCCTAGGGTGATTTTTCAGGATTTTTCTTGGATAAGACCCTTTTAATGAATGGTGCAATGTACTACATTTTAGTTCAAAACTTAACTATTGTTTAATTAATTATTAATGAAAAATGATATTATTATTAATTATAATGTAAAAATAGATCTTTATTAAATCTATTAATACAACATACTTCATTATAATCAATTTATCTTTGATTATGAATATAAAATCTTGATAAACATTTGAACATATTTTGACCATAAAAACTGGTTGCATCGTCCCATCTATGGGATAAGAATTAATATTATTTTTTCTTATTTAATGAATTAAATTTATAAAATTTGACATTAAACATTATAATAAACAAAATATATAGAGTCTAATGTGTCCAAGTTAATTTTTTAAAAGAAAAATTAGTACAAGTGATTGAAATGAATCTCAACAATTAAGGCCAAATTCATATTAATTAGGGACTAATCCATAGAATTAAGGCCCCAAATTACCTATAAACATATGAAACCACCATTTTATATACATAGTTTTGACATAAACCATCCATTATTTCAGTTTGGTGGTTTTTATGACCTTTTCTAGTTATGAAGATGTGTACACCTAACAAGTTTTTAAAAATTCCATTGGAGTAGTTTTCCTTCCCAATAAAAGGACACCACTTCTTCATGTTCCAAAAAGCCATAAAAAATAGGGTATGAAAATAACTTCTCAATATATATACATGAAATCCTAAATTTATATTAGAATCCTTATCCTGGGAATAAGGAAATCAAGGAAGCATTTTGGCACAATCCGAAAGGAGTTACCCAATTAAGAGGTAACATCTTCTCTAAAATAATTTATAATATTTTACTTCTCCACCCCATACCACTCACTTTATTATATATTATATAAAAATAACAATATACAAAATACAATAGTATTTTATAAAAAAATTTATGTACAAAAAATTACACACACCTCCATCTAGTGGATAACAAACATTCTATTTCAGTATACGGCGAACTATTGTCTCACGAAATGATGATTCTTATTTTTTACCTTACGACCTATTATATTTCCCATTATGATGGTCACAATATTTATATATGATATATATTAAATTAAAATGACTTTATTCTTCATAAATTTATATTTATAACATTCTTTTATGCTTTCAATCTAATGTAAATATGATAATTTCGTTTGAGAAATGTGGACTATCACCCCCTCAATGTAATATGATTCATTCATAAAAAACATGGACATCATTTTGGATATTTTTAATTAATATATATGATAAATATTATAGAATAAATATAATTAAATAATTATATATATACATATATGTATTTTAATTTCTTTCTCGTGATAAGTTAATTAAATGAAAATAGCGTTCTAACATACGTACGACCAACCATCTCCATGAAAGATGTATTTTGTTTCATAATTATATATTCAATGGATTATTATAATATTTATATAGTTTTTTTACTTGATATTTCTATCATATTTTACATTTTGTAATCTTGATATATTTATGAGGAACAAAAATATAACAAATTAGGACACATGTATAGAATAAAGCGAATATTACCCGATGTGAAACCATAACATAGGATTGTAAACAAGAAGTTAATATAGTGTCATAATCAGACCATATATGGTATTAGAAAAAGTAATATGGTTCTTCAAACGTTTTATTATTTATTTCTATTTATTATATAGGTGGATTGATGGAGTATGATGATATTCAAGACACAATGTAAGGGGATTTCATCTCAATTTTTTATTTACATGAGATACTAGCTTTATTCACCACCCACTCCATTACTGTGTGGTATATACTATCAATTGATTTCATAAATGTTTCATTGAGTTAAATTTAGGGGTATTTACCTATCCATTAAATGATATTATTCTGAAGGGATTAATGTTTCAATAGATTCAAAATAGGTAATATATTTTTTTCTCAAATTGCCTTCATTATGACACTTGATTCGTTATGAACCAAGGATCTCTACCGAGTTATATATGATTAAAATAGAAATGTTACAACATTATCCCATAAATATATTGTATTTTTTAAATTTTTTTCCCTACATGATGAGTATGATCCCAAGTAACAATGTGATAATATTTTATTGAAATAATCTCATCATTTATCAATATTTTTAATGATTATAAATCTTTTTATAAAATATTCTGATCCATATCTTAATAAATATAAATATATTACATAGAAAATATTTATTCATGATATATCCATTTATTTGTAAGATTTTTTTCAATATTTTTTAAGTCTGATAATTAAGAATATATTTTTTAATATATATCAATATAACTCTCTCTTCGGTCAGAAATGTTTTTATTTCAAAACCATGTTTTCAATCATATTTTCAAATAATTTTTGAATGTAATTTTCATGGAAAATTATTCTAAAAATATTTTACGGTTTTAAAAGCATTTATTATATTTTTTCAGAATTGTTTCAAATTAATGGTTTTCATAACATTTAAATGAATTCCTTTTACATATTCAAAATATTTTCAATGAAAATGGTTTGTAAGATGTCTTGAAGAATATTTTCACTCTATTGAAGGAAAAATGTGTTCAAAATTATTTCATGAAATATTAATAATCGTTCAAGGTATTTTCAAATTAAAATATTTTTAAATGGTCGTGTGTATTGAAAATCCACTTTTAAATAAAAATGTATTTTTTTCCTCAATAAACATTTGTGAATGATATTTAAAAATTATTTTACATCCAAGAAGACATCAATTAATATTATTCACTCATATCTAGGACATTATTTAAAGGTTCCATTCTTATTATTTCATGAATGTTTATGTTTTCATGGAGATATTCTTATGAAAATAATTTCTCATCCACAGGTAATAGGTTATTGAATATAACTTCTTTTCATGGGTTATTCTTTAAATAAATTATTCAGAAGCCTATTAATATACTATTATATATGACGTGATGAAATATTATTTATACAATTATCATTTCCTTGGATATGATTGTTGTCTATGAAAGAAATATATTTTTTGGTCAAAATATGATCCATGTTTTATTATCCAATGGTAAATGTACGAATGATATTGTTAATTGATGGGTGGGACCTATATCTCTCACCAATTTATTAGGTAAAAAATGATAAAACATGAGTATAAATTTTATTCATTAACCTGATTTCAGGTTCACAATGTTAGGCATGGTCTTGATTTCTTGTCCAAAATATTAAACAGCAAACTAATTACACGTTCACATTGTTAGGTGAGAATCTAATTACATGTTCACAATGTTAATGATGGAACTAGATTCATGTCTATAAGTTTTTTCATGAACCTGATTACATATTTTCAATGTCATTAATGGACCTTGTTTCAAGTCTAGAAGGTTATTCATGAACAAGTTTACACATTCACAATGTTATGCATAGACCATGTTGCATTTTAAAAAGTTTAATTGGGGGCCTGATTTAAGGTCCATTACCAAAGGAGTGAATCTGTTGCTACTTATAAATGTTCAGTTTTTTATAAAGCAATGAGATGAAAAAAATTCCATTTCATATCCCTATGTTATTATTTCATAGATTATCGTTTTTATTTTCTTATGAATCATGACTTCTGATTGTCTAATATTTATTATGATCTCTAATATACGGTGTGAGATCATCATATTTTATGCACATGTTCCATACCCTTTTTTTCATGTTAGTCTTATTCATTTCCTTTATTTACCTTTACTAAGAATTTTATCTCACCACATTCTTTTGTTTACTTTACCTAGGTTAAAATGAATGGTTTTAGGAATAATTACCATTGATTGAGGTCATTAAGTTGAATATTGATGATCTTTAACTATGATTGATGATTTTACTTCCAAATTTCCAATGATACTATTCTATTATGCACCTCAGGAATGTATTTTTGTAATTTGATAAATATTCGTCTAAAATGATGTAATGTACATATATTTCATTCTTGTATTTCTTTTTCCTTGCACCTGCACTATCATAGTACCTTGCTAGGTTGACTACCTCGACATCACAGATGGATTCATGTAGTCGGCTAATTCATAGCTACCCTCAGCCACTACGCCAATGTTGGTGGCCACCATCCAGATTTTATATTCATCCAAGTTTCCTGCTGCCACACGGAGACACCCCTATCAGATTCATAACAGATGCCATGCGAATAAGGTAACATCTTCATTGATCTGGTTAGATCTGACGTAACCCTCAATAGTATCTATCTTAATAGCCCGACCCTGAATGGGTTTTGGCGGACTTTCCTGAACCATAATGTCCCTCCATGGGATTTTCTCAACTATGAATTAGTTTCTCCAAGTTTTAAATCACCAACATTGGGCCATTATATGTTTTCAGGGCCCGTGTAATTAAATTAATTAATAAATTAAATTAATTTGAAAAAAAATTAAAATTAATTAAAATATTAATTTTGGTTTAAAAATAACAAATTTAATACTCTAGAAAATTGTATTTTAAATTTTATATTAAATTAATTAATTTAATTTTTGGAATTAAAATTAAATTATTTACTAAACCAAATAGAATAAAATTATTTGAATTTTATTAATTCAATTGATTTTGTTAAACAAACTTCATACTTTAATTTATTTCAATTTAATTCTTAATTGCACATTTATTTTACCCGTTGACTCTTATGGAGAAATAGAACAACCTGTCTATTTCATATTTAATTAATTAATTATTAATTTAACTGAATAGGATGATTGTAAAAATTTAATGTTTTATATTAACTGTGAAACTTCTTTTTTTGTGTTAAAATGTTTAACAGTATGTGAGTCCAAATAATATGTATTTTGTACTCTCGGGACCCCATTGCCTAAGTTAAAGATCATTTTTATTTTTAAGAAGATGATTTGTGATGTGAATCCATCCAAGGAGATGTGGTTCTCTAGAAAATATATGGACACCGCCAATATGACGAGGACCTCTATATGAAAAGTGGACACACCGGACGAGGACGAGCATCATCAAGAATATAGTTATGATTTTTCTATGATACTCCATGATCATGGTTGATTCATTGTGTGTAAATGGATTGGCCTTGTTAGATGTTTAGAAATTGTTTGGTATTTTATTTACATTTGTCATTTGTTTATTATTGCATGAAATTTCATTGAAGCAGGAAAGGTATAAAATAATAAAAAAGAGAACTACATTATGAAGTGATTATGATTTTTTCAACTGATGTTCAGTTCAGAGTGTGAAAACATAGTATGAAAATATTTATATAAATGGTGGATATTCATCCTGAAAAATACGTGAAAATTCATCAAATAAATTTTTTGTCACCAAAAACCTTCCTCCTTTTTAATTTTAAAACAATAAAGTGTTTAGGGTGATCAATAATTCATATTATTTAGTGCCTCCTACTAAGGGGGTGTTTTTATGAGAATGATGGGTTTACATACATATTGGTTTAGTAAAGGAATAACAATATCTTTCATGTGGTAACAAGACATGGAATCATTGATTAAATTGATTATATGATTTTAGAAGCTTACATTTCAGTAAAAAAATCAAGGATTTGTGAGTTAATGTGGTTGGATTGTCAAATTCCTACACTGAACTATTTTATTAGTAGCATAAATATATCTTGTAATCTATTATTGCAAATTCAATGATCCTTAGAAATATAATTCTCAAAAGACATAGTATTCTGATTCTTGAATAGAGGGTTCATAGAATTCGATAAAATATTGGGAGGAATTTAATGAATTAATTAATCAATAATATCTAGATTGGTAATAAAGATAAATGTACATTATGTTAGATTTTATTTGTGTATAAAATTGAAATTTTTAACACAAGATACACAGTGATAATAATTGGAAAATTTAGTGTCCTCACTAGTATGAATTCCCAATGTAGTACAGAAACATACACATAATACTATATATCATAAATTCAACGTGGTGTTGTCCACAATACCTACTAAACCACATCAATAAGTAGGGGTGACAAAAATGATTAAAGGAGACTCATGTATTACATATATGATGGTTCTGTTATAATTCCATCATCAACATTTGATGTCAGTGGTTAATACCACATCAAGATATGGATGTTATAATATGTTTTCACATCTCCAAGAGGATAGTGAATAGAAAGTAAATTTAGATATAAATTGGTAGTGATTACACTGGTTACATATATATATATATAAATGGAATATCTTAATCCTTCATTACATCACATTACTATATCTATATCACCCATATAATATATATTCATATAATATGAAAAAATTAAAATGATGGAGAAAAATTATTCATTACCTTATATTTAAGGTTCACTAAGTAATAAGAACATTAAAGGAATAATCATATTTAAATCATACAGGAAACAAGTTAAAAGACAATGTGAAATGTCCAATGAAATTTGCAAAAAAAACATTCACGACATCTTTTAAAGAAAAGACGAATAAAATAAGTGTTTATTTTATTCTCATATCATATATTGAATCATAGGATTTTTATTTAGAGTGAAATGAATTAAATAGAAATGTAATCAATTCTTCTTCAGGTATATTAATCAATTGTAAATAATGTATTGTTCATACTTATTGGGTTTTAAATATAGTATTCCAATCACATATGTATTTTTAAATAAAGTATAAATGTATGTATATAAACAACACCAGAACTAATGTCTGTCCTCTTAGCGGCTGAGAAAGGGTGGTGCCTATGTCAGTAGTGGGAAGTACCTCTCTTCCAAATTTTAAAGTAATTGATTCATGGAGACGTTTTATTATGTATAGAGAGAAAATTTATCTGACATTTCTATTGGACACAAGGAGACATTATTCCATGTTTAGTATTTAATGTTGTCTGTGGTGTTTCATAATCAATGAATAGTTTAGTGATACATTAATTATAGGCAATATGTGTGGAATATATAATGTAAAACATATATACCAAGTAGTGGAAATATAATTCTATTTCAAGTGAAACTAAAATTCCAAATCAAGGATATACCAACGATGGTATTTAGAAAGAGTGGGGATAAAATCCCTAGGTATTATATAGTTATATAATTATTTAGTTTAGGTATATAAACTTTTAAAAACAATGGTACTCCAAAAATCTTTCAAGATTAGTTTCGCAAGAGTGCACAAACTATTCAAAAGGTAAGCTAGTTGAAATAAAATTCATTATATTTATTCAATTTCTTATTAAGAAATGTGAATGTGATGTATTTCACATTCATGTTTCTAATGTATTTGTTAATTGGGATGGAATTATGTAAAGTTTCATGACCATGAATTCATCGATCTATATAATGTAGCAAGGAGTAATTCTTAAACACAAATTATGATATCCACAATGGGTATATGATGTCGATAATAATGATTGCGGATGATTATTAAAGGTTAAATTATATAATTAAAATATTTCATGGATCAGTAACTAAATTCACATTTCCTTTTACTCATGAAATTCATGACATCTATAAAATGAGAATCAATAATAATACTCATGCGTTGAAGAAACGTCCATTATACTTCATCATGTGCTTTGAAAATTACTTTGATATCCCATAACACATTCCAAAAAAAAAATTATCACAAAATTCATTATATGATTTTAATCCTTAATTTCATAACAACATGTGTTTGAATGCAAATCATTCTTTATGTTTATAAAAACCTTAATCAAGTAAAAAAATGCTCATATAATGTAATTATCCTCAATGATTCTTAAGATATTATTGAAATACATGAGAAATACATGTCTTGGATTAGTGATTTACTATATTTATATATTAGGGTGAACATATATTTTAGATATAGTGGGAGATATATTGACATGGGATTAGTCAATTTTAGATATGCAGAAGTAGTGGGCATAGGAACAACATCCTCAAGACCATTTATAAAATAATGTTCCACAAGCACATACTATGCATGAAATTTAAAACCACAATGATGGTTTTCTTTTCAGCATGACAGGGGAATCATTTTTCATTGAGAATGATATTTCCAAACATTTGGTATTATATAGAAATTTTCTAAAATTTACAAGATCCATTAGAATTTAATAATAGATTCCATGTGTCCATGTACATGGTGATTTTTATTTTTGAATATTATGATGATTATTCTTGTGAGATGACACATAGGGGTTATAAGGGTGGTACCAATAAGTATTTATTGGTAATACCACACTATTATGCCTAAATATATTATCATTTTTCATATGATTACGTAATTTTATAATCATTTTATTGAGAATTGGATGTAATGATCACCAATTGTGGGCGGTTTCTTTATGATGAAACTAGAATGGGATGGTGACATTAGAGAATTCAAATAATGTAGTAAGTTACTAAAATACATATCATGATTAAATTGAGCCATTATATTATATAATATTAATGTTGAATAAATCTTTTACAATTTTCAGCAATTGTTTTGTGGGAGTCTCATTTGTTTCTATGTAAGATATTATTGGCAACAAATGTAAAACCAAAATTGGTCTTATAGTTTGATAAGACTAGTGGGAATGTATTTATCCTCTGATGTAATTAAAGTAGAAACCTATGTTCAATGGAATATGGTCTTCTGAGGTAGATCGAACTATTTATTAGATCAATTCACTCATACATATATTATCATCATGTTGAAAAATAATAGTTATAAAAATTCGAGATATAATTGTTTCCAACATCACATGAAATAAATATAACGAAGTAGAAATTCCTGGGAATAGGATGATATTATTCGGGTGAGACTAAATTGATACTCATGTGTGATAGATCAATCACATATTCCATGATATGTATAATATATGATATTTCCATAATAAACATTATAGTAGAAACATATAAGTTCTATCGTGGATAACTATATGGATAGCTATCAGAAATAACTAATTTCTCAAAAGATGTATGATGGTTATGTACCTAGTATGTATAAAAGAAGGGATACCAGTGTTTAGGGGGCATAATTTTGTCTTCATTATCAAATACAGAATACATGTTAAGATAATTTGTCAGAAAATATCATACATGAAGATAGTAGGAATACCAACAAATACTGAGTACGTTGTAGTGTCTGAGGCAGCTAAAAAAGAAGTTATCAAATGCAAAAATTATTTCCAGTTCTTGGAATCTCATCTAGTATATAAATTATGTCATTATGATAATTCTAGTAATATCTATGATGTCATGTTATGAAAGAGAAAAATATATATATACTCATGGAAATCATTTTTGGAGAAGTTTTACACAATATGGTGTGGTAACACATAACAAAATAGTCATGTGGGAAAGACATGGAAGGCCCAATATCTAAAGTCGTGACTCAACAGAAACATGATCTGTATCTTTTGTGTGATACAACATGTAGTTATAATGTTGGATATTGTTCAAGTAAGAGTGTTGTAATATTGGGTTCCCTAGAATTAACTAAACAACTCCTATTGATTAAAATTTCATATATATTATATGTTATTCGGTATTTTATCTTACCATTATAGTGCCAAAATGCATGAATCCACAAAAAAATATTACTGTACATTGATTAATTTTCATATCAAAACGTTAGGGATTCTCCCAAGCTATAATGATAACCTCAAGATATCATGAAATTTATTTTAATGAAATTTCATATAGTCTAGATACATCATACTAACAGGACATAGATTATGTCTTACTATTAGGTTCTTAGGGATCATAAGCATTGAGAATTTTTATGTTGATGTATGCACGTGGTGATCTCCGGTAAGAATGAACATGAGGACAACGCAGCCAATACGAACACGACATGATATGGTTTTCATTGATTGTTCCTATATACATACATGTATATTAGTCTCCTAAAGTGATATCATTATCAATGTGATCTATTTGATTTCATTATTTGGTGCATGAAAAAAACATGATAATGAAATTGTGTAGAGGTAGATTGTTTTAGATGCGTTATTAGTGATAAAGATGTTGTTAAATGAACAATATAGAATTTGACTCTTTAGAGTTAAGTAATTAATATATCTCAGGCATGCTTGATCAAGATAGTCATTCCTTCATAATATATTTTTCTTGTCAGTTATTGGTAAATCTGTCTAGTTAGATCAACAAATAACAATGAATGAAAGTACAATGGAAAAATTTTGTTTCATTCATTGTAAGATATTTAAGGAAAAAATGATTATATTACACAGTTTGTGTTGACATTTTGGTTCTCAATTCTACAATTATGTCCTGTACCTTTTGTGTCCTTGATGGTTTGATAGACTGCTCATTATTTGTGAATACTATTCACTACTATCGAGACATGGGCATAGAGGGCCACATAGAATAGTTTACTAAAGAATCCAACCTATATTGGTTAATATGTATATTGGAGATGGTTGTCCCCACCACGGGGAATGAGTTTTTTCAAAGTCATCAATCACCAATAAATAAATAAATTCATTATTATAAAATTAAATAATAATTGGGATGAATTTATTTACTAAATATATTTACAAGTTTTTATGTAAATAAGATAAATAATATTATTTGAACAAATATGATTTTAATATTCCACGTTAGTCTAATATTATCGGGAAATGTTAGATGAGTTAATTGAACCGCTTTTATAATGTAATATATTTAATATATATTATTGATATGTGATAAAATATAGAAAATATATATCATTAATTTTTTCTTTCATAATTTGTATTTTTTACTTATTTAGTTGGTATTGAATTTCTGGGGTTTCAGAACCCAATATCAGTATTTTCTACACACACAATATATCGATAGAGGGAGGTTAATTCATTTAACTATTCATTCATCAAGAATGATATCCTACCTTTCTCCTCCCAATTTCTTGAGAGGTAGAGACAGTCTCTCTTCGAGTGATCAATCCAAGCCAATATTAATAGATCAATTTAATTAGATCATGATTATTGTCACAAGAAGAAAGTGATCTTTGGAGCTCCATTATAGGACCCAGGACCCGGAATTCGATGAAGGATGTGTGAAACAATTCTTGGAGCGTGTGTAGTTGAGCTAGATGGGGATTTATTCAGATCCTTCATGAAATGATTGTTGGTGAATTGTGGCTATCAACCACCCCACCCAATCAAATAAGGAAAAATTCATTTTTTTGGTGCTCTATTTAATTCATACGGCAGCAGCTAAACATATTAGGGATAAAAATTCTTGTGACGATAAGTCTTGTCGTCCCAGTGATGAATATTTTTAAAATCCGCATACCACCTATATCCATTATGTCACTGTTACCTATAATTGACACATTAAAAAAATAAAAAATAAAATAAAATTCTCTAAGAAAAAACATGTATTAATATTCAAATTACATTTAGTTTCCATTGAATCATCCTTAAATGTATAAAACATTTCATAAAATATAAATTAAAATTTCCCAGTAGTTCTCCAATATTTCATCAATGTGGTCATAAATTTTATGAATTTTCAGACATTTCCCATTACGATAATGTGGCAATAACTATAATGAAAAAATATGACATTTTATTCTTCTTCCCATAAGACTGTAATATTTCACATTATCTAATAATAAAAATATAAAAATGTCATTAATTATTCACTTTATTTCATCTTCCAAAAACTAAAAATGTCATTCATTAATCTCCTATAATAGGGGGAATCTAAAACTTATACATTACCATGGACACCATTTAAAACATCAATTCTTAATATTTAAATTTTATAAGGAAAAACATGATTTTTTGTGCAATCCACATACAATTAACCATCAGATTTTTATCATATACAAGTGACTATATTTCTTATAGGTCCATAAGGTAAAACCAATTCATGTATTGATTCTAGAGGGAATGGAATTCATTTTTTGGAATCAAATATCATCGATATAATACCTTATTATAACATTATAATGGTTTGATGTCAATAAAAAGTATTAAAATCATCCCCAAAGTATTTTTAAAGGAAACCAAATGATAGATAAAATCACCCCCTAAATTTTGGTGATTTTTCCATATTTTCTCCATTCAACTATATGCTTTAAAAAATATAAAAACAAATTCTAAATTTTATTTAGTGAAATAAATTCTTTTAAATTACATTTACATAGAAAAAACGTCAATGTTATGTAAACTATGTTATTATTCAACTAAGAACTATTGCCATAAATAGAAATAAAATTAAGTGTTTCAATACATGTTATATGATTAAATAATTTAATTAATGAAATAAAATATTTATAGTGAAATTTAAATTTATAATTTTTTTTTCCTAAACACTATGGTGAATAATTTATGTCCATATAAAAATTTTAATTTTCAATTTATGAGGGATTTTATTTATCTCATTTACTTTTTAACATTCCTCAATAATTAATTATATTTTTTATTCTCTTTAAAATTTTATAAAAAACATAATATGAAATGAAATAATATATATATATTTCTATCTAAAATGATATAGTCTAGAATTAAAAAATAATTACTCCTATATCATAAGAAGCTATTATGAATTCTACAATCCTCCCGTGAAAAATTGATTAATATTTTCTGATTTTACATTTTTCGTGATCAATTCATGTCATGAGTAAATTAAAATTAGTTAATTTTTTCTGAAATATACATGGATTTAATTTTCATACAATTTAGAATCACTTGGTAATTTATTTTTAAATCCGATATCAAAAAAATTATTGATCATTAATTTTTTTAATCATTTTTATTATTCGAACTAATTTAATTTTAAATAAGGTGTAGTTTTTTAATATAATTAATAAAAATTACATTCATTAATATTTTTATCACCGATTATGTGTGAAAAACACTAACCATCTAGTATTCGTGGTTTCTAAAATATTGTGGCTTTCAAATTAACTTTAATTACCATGTTCTCCTTTTTATCATTTATTTTTCTTCTAAAAGATATGTTGATATTATTTTTTATATTAATTTATTTAGTAATATTTCAAAATCATTACTAATATTGGGAATATACTAACCTTACAATAAAAAAATTTCTTCAATATGAATAAAATCAATCATTATCTTTATATTTATTTTGTTTGATTATAGTGATACATTATTAGATATTTATTATTTCCTCTCCCTAAAAATAGGACCATTATACATTGTAATATTTTACCTATTATTCCTTCATATGTGGTATCCATGTTTTAAATCTAAAAACACAAACAATATTAAAAAAAATATGTCTCATCACGGAATTCCCTTTCAATTTAAAATAATGATGATGGTATTTTTTGGTCTTTTATGGGATTAACTTCACTTGTTTTTGATGAAATAAAATTATAAAATATTATTCTATATTCCAAATTAAATTATTTAATTTCCATTAATTGTTCAACCGATAGATTTATATAAAATTTTATTTTTCTTTAATAAAATTGGTCATATATTAAATAAGATATACTATTTTTATGAAATGAATCATTCTTTCTGTTTCTTATAGAAACCCAAAATATAATTATAGAATCAATAAATATATTACAAAGTATTCATATTAATCATTTACTTACGAATTAATAATAAATATATTATTATATATTCCATATTTTAGTGAAATTTAATGATAAAAAATCATACATTGAAATTTAAAAATTAATAATAAATATTCATATTAATACAAAAATTATATAATATCTAATTACAATGTTCCTAGAAAATATATTTTTTATAGGAAGAATAATAAAATATTTATTGAATTTATTTTATAAAACATGAATAATATTAATACATTTGATTTATTTTACAAATATAGCCATTTTTTATTAGAACATATTTCATAAATAGTTTAAATGTTTTATTAATTCTTATATATCAATTCTTTTTTTAGAATTATTAAATTATTACATGTCATAACATCAAATATTTTTTCAATATTAACTTATTTTCACTCCTTTTTTACTTCTATGACATATTATTCAAATTCTTTTATGGATTTTTTTCTATTCTCTTTTATACATGAAACCCTTTTTATGATTCTCACATTGTATTCCTTGAACTATATTATTATATTATATTATATATTGTTCATATTAATTTTTTATAAAAATTTATATTTTTATACTGAAAGAAATTAATATCATTACGTTAAAAAAAATTTGAATGGGTTAATTTTTTTTATTATCTTCTTTGATGAATGTTTTATTGGTTTATCATCAAAATAGGTAATATATTTAAACTTTCTATTATTTACAAAAAAAATCACAACCTTATGGAAATTAAAATACATGAAATTAATTTTCCCATTTTATATATCCCTCCCACATTAAATACTTTCTTAGTTAAGAGGTAAGCTATTTTCAGAACATGCATCAGTATGTTTATGTTCTAAATAAATTGATGATTTATTATCATTATCATCATCAATTGGTTGGTTAATGAATTTTAACTTATTATCCTCATCTTCTTTAAGATTAAAATATCAATATATCAAAGGGAATCAATAAAATATGAAGTTCATATCATGAAGTGTATTCGAAATTTTTTATCTTTTATGGATTATATATATTTATCTAATTAGTTGGTAAGAATTATTGTAATCTTCTTTATAAATATTGAATCATTTTGATTTTTTGTTGAGTCCCATATCATATTAATAATTTCATTTTCACGAGTAAGTATATTATTAAATGATTCATCATTAAACATATAATTGCATTAAATAAACCATAATAAATTTCTTTCATCCACTATTACCTTTTTATTTACAACATTGACGTTTTGAATATTATGTCATACTTATTTCACTATTTTCATTGCAACACCATTGTAATATTTTTCATAATGATATAAAAAATATGATGTTTCATGATCAATAATAATTATTGACATTTTTTTTATATATTTCATGTAAAAAAATATAATTCTTATGTAATGTCAAAAATATAATAAATTCAGGATGAATTCCAAACTAAAAAGTGAGAAAATATGATAACATATACACCATCAACACATTAAATCTATTTCTTTTCAATATAAGAATATCATTATTATTGAGTGAATTTATTTTATCTACAATTGGAAAAGAATAATTGAAACAACAACAAAACAATCATTAACCGCATTATTTAAATAGAAATTTATAACCTTTGATATTCATGGATTTTCTGGACCATTGATATTATGTGGTGATCCTAGAATCTATGAAAATATAATAACAAAGGATTTATTGAATATATCCTTCCTAATCTTTATGAATTCATTTACACATCCAATAATGTTTTTGAAAATATAATCATTTTAGAATATCCTTAATGAAAATATTCCACAATTTCTACAAGAGATGTAAATATATGAGGTAAAGGATTGTGTTTTTAAAATATTCATCCCTCCATATAGTCATCTACTGTATAGTGTGACAATATTCTTCTCTGCCACAAAATATACTATTTATAAAAAAATAGTAAGGTCAACGAATATCCCAATACCTTTTTATATGTTATCATATCTAAACAATATTATAATTCCTTTTTGTGATTTTAATATATTAAAATATTCATTTTGAAGAAATATCACATGAATAACTATTTTTATTATATCAATAATGGATAATTTTTTATCAAATTATGATACCCGTCAAATATTTAATAATAATCCTATCTTCAAAATTTTCTTATCAGTATTCTCATTTTTATCCATTATTTCTTCAAATGTGGTCAGGAAAAGCTATAAATATTTGATTCTTTTTATTTATAAAATAATATTTCATCTAATTAGTCATGGTTACCTTAATATTTTTTTAAATCATCAAGTAAATATTCTATTAACCCAATTGAATTCTTCAATATTTAATATTATTTAACTATACTATTTTATGATTTTCATAAAATTTAAATGATTGTGTTTGATTTATAGGGTTTTCCCAAATAAGATAAAAAAATTTAAACAAATTAAGATATTTTGAAAACATATTAATCGAATGATATATTTTTAATTATAAAATTGGAATTAATCTAGAGGTGTTATATCAAGGCTACCTAGATCCTAAAAAACAATCATCATGTAATTAATCAACCAATTATAAAATAACTAGCCATGAGTTAATTCTTATGAAATATTTATTTCCCATCTGAAACCAGAAAACTAATTTTAATGATTTATTGAGAAAATTTTTCTCTACCGACAACTTTGTTTAAAACTTTTAGGTATCAACTCGTACTTTTATTAATACTCCAAACATATCCTCTTACAATAAAATTAAAACTGAATTCATACGATTTCAATTCTACTCTATCTTAATGAACATATTGTTGAATATAAGATAAACCACATGAGAAACTATAGAAAAATAATAATTTTATGGTGTTTTAATTGTTATTTCATTTAAATATAAGTTATTCTCAATGTTTTTACCTTTATGTTCACATTTTAGGGTTCTAAATCACAAAGAGGAGTTTAGGGGCGTCCTGGAAAATATGTAACAGATTTAATATGGTGTTAGTTACTATATTTTATATAATAATGTATGATAATTATTCTTTGATTTACTATCCATATGACCCAAATTTTATGTTTTTATCCTCCTAAAACACTTCTCTAAAAACATTGACATCTTTTTAAAATATTTATTGTTTCATGGATTGAGGTTAGAATTTACATCAATAGGATGATATATAAGACTATCAATTTCCTTGGGGTTCGTGACCATAATCCTATAAATTATAGAATCTGAAGAATTTTTCATTGATAAACCTAATTGATCATGTTTTATTCCTAAAATATTCATGTTATTTCCCTTTTTATTTTTATTGCGAAATTTCTCTCCATACACATCAATCAAAGGAACTACTAATTAGTGATACCTTCAAGCAAATCCTCACACATTTTTCAATTGATCAGAGACATGTCATTAAAATAATTCAATATTATTTATTAAAAATATCTCTATTTCATACCCAATGTCATAAAGGTATATGACAATGAAATGGATTAAGCGATATAAAAATGAAAAACATCAATATATAAAAAGGATAACCCTTCATAAGTATATTAATACTTCTACCAATTCTTTTTAAATTTGGTATCAACGAATATTAAATTAATAATACCATTAGACAATTATAAGGCACCACATTTTTACAATATGTAGGAATATTCCACCAATATTTATAATTCACAATAAATCTCATCATCTATTAAGATATCATCCCATAAATTTTGGAAGCATCACCACTAAACATCTTAATGTCGTCAAATGAAATGACTAATTTTTTTGACTTTCATGTCCCATAAATTAGTTGTGTTTATTTTTATTCTTCATATGTTGTTATCTTAATATATTTTAATAATTATTTAAACAATTATTAAAATATATTTCCCCATACATATTTTTCCCTTGAGAATATTTGGAATAAATTAAGGAGTATTTCTAAATCATGGTGTCAAGACAATATGAGATTCTTGAGGCACGATGATCCCCAATGTTCATATAAAAATGTATTAAATATATTATATCACAATTGCAATATTTTTTTTGGATATAATGTACTAATTCCTAAATGGAGTCTCATTTAATAAATTAGAGACCATTATTGTGTATGTGATGTGGAATTTACCCTAGGTGTGACAAAATAAATGTTTGCATCTGGTGTTTTTGATAAATGATGTTACAGGTGAAAATAGTTAAATTATATAGGAAATTATTTTTATTTATTTGTTTTGAAATAATTATCTAATATATGTTATTAATAAATGTATATACCAAATCCCTAGGGTTTGCTCCATGATGCTAGGATTTTAGAGGAATGAGTGGAGGACAGATTGGTGGATGACAACATGATAAAGGATCGTATATGTACATCTAGAAATGTCTAGAGCAATGAAGTTGTGGATCTCACTAATGATGATGACATAGAAAAGTTCTACAAAATGGATTAATTTTTTTTTATTTAGGGTGTTTGATTTCAAATTTTTTTTCTATTTTATTATTCTTTTAGGAACATGATTCACATCTACCAAGATAATGATTTGTGAGATGCTTATGCATTGTAGGTTTGGGAACTATTCATAGGATAATGGGGAGTTAATTTTTTTCTTTTTCATTGGATATGAATTCTCTATTGTAATGGAAATGTATCAAGGCCAACTCAAAAAATGTCCCCATTTCATACTTCTTTTTTGGACTGTTCATTTTTCTTACTGATCATCACATGTTCGTCACTGTTATTTCATTAGATGATGATTACGTCAATATTTAATATTTGACCATTGTATGATAGTGCTTTGGTGGAAAAAAATGGAAATTATGTGTGTGGGTTCACGATCGATGGTGTGATTAAGTATTAATGGTGAAAAAATATGATTTTATGTGGATTAGGATCAAACCACTAATTATCTGTTTTCTGTTTGATACACGATGACATCATGATGGGACATAATTTGAGATTCAATAATATATAATGTCATGTTAAAGAAACCAATAATAGAAGGATTCACTCAATCAAGATCAACATTCTCTATGCGAGATTTTCATAGGATCCAGGAGTGATGGTATTGTGGACTATATCATGGAGAGTTTGTGAGTTTACAAAAAATTATCAACTACACAAAACATAGTCCTAAGAAAGCACATCTTAATTTCTATCTTCTATGGTTCTTGGGTTTATGCATAGGGAAAAACACCACAGTTATGGTGACCCATTTAATATGAAATGTGACATGGTTATCAAAACTCATTGTGTATCTTTAAGGTACACTTGGAAGTTCATGAACAATAACACATGACCAACTGAATTACGCCAACATAATTTAGTACTCAGACAAATCCTGATATATTGGAACAACCTAAAATACATATGCATGTCCGGATGAACATAGTTATGGGTCAGTGGATTTCTGATTTCCAACCAACCTTCCCACACCATGTATCATATGAGAACCATCCATTTATGATGATAAGAATATACCATGAGAGACGATGAGACATGAGCATATCCTAGGAAGATAAGACATGTCGTGTACCCCAAGTAGACACTGTTTATTTTCTATAAAGTGGTTTGGAGCCCTTCATTTTCTCATTAAAGCCCACATTCAGTTGGGTGTTCTTCCATTATCAATCCATACAATTGAATATAATTACATTACGTGTTGAGCATAGTATTGAGAACCCCTTATATGGGTTTTTTCTCAGATGGAGTTTGGGGTATCCATTCATTAGACTAGAGTGGCATCCTCTATCATTCCATCATTTTACCCAAGAACAGATCATGGTATCAGTGTGACATAAAGAAATAAGAATTTTATCCAACTACTACCAGATTAACACAATAGGGTTCACAATGTCATCATGCATATGATCCCCTGCATAGCATGTTATTCTAGTATGGTTTGTGGTTCCCACTTACAGTCCTGGGTTTTAATCATATATGTGTTTCAAGATCATTAGAGTTCTAGAAGGTATCTTTTATGGTGATACCCACTGAGAATGACCTCCCATGTGAGGGACATCAGTGACTACATGACATCTGGATGGAATCTCCCTAGTGAACATTACAATGAAGCCTTGTGAAAAATCATATGCATTATATTTTGTTAGATTCCTCATTGAGATTTGGATTCTATATATAGTATATGTAGTTCTTTTTATTCTTATTATTATGTATCTTATCATGATTTACAAACCATATTCTAATCCCACATGTATTTTTATGATTTTTTTTGTTGATATCTTGGAATCATATTGGATATTATTATACTCACCCCTATATGGGATCTCCCCACACATATCTTGTCATATATAGATGATAATGATTTTTACAGAGTCCTATGAGGATTAATATTAGTTAAATAATATTCCATGATAGATAGAACATGGTTAGACTATGTGTTTAATTTGATATCAGTACCCTCTTACAAAATTTTTTTTTACCCTTTTATTAGTTTTGGTGGTAATTTATTCATCACTTTTAATATTTCCCAAAAAAAAATTCATTGATCTGAGATAGAAATTGTAAATGAATTATGGAATTATTTGTGTCTATGATACAATATTTTTTTCATACTTTAATATGTGTTCTTGTTTATATGTATGTCTTGAAAATTCCTCCCATGTGTGTGATATTCCAAATCTGTACCGGTCATTATCCTCTAGAATATTGGAGGAGGGCATGGTATCCCAAACTTGGATCATTATAGACCATGATTTCTATGGTGGTTTAGGTCAAGAAAATGTGGTATCAGAGCTGTGTTCTTATGATGATTATGTTTTAGATAATTTTTAAGATGTGAGGTTTTTTTGTGATTTAAGGAGATATTGTTAATGTTTTACACATTCTTCTCTCAAGCTATGGAATCTAGTATTGTTAAAATAGTTGATTTATCCATTCACAAGTACTTTTTCAACCTAGTTGTTGTCTAGTTACATATAGGAACTGGTTGTATTGAAAAATATTAGTACATGATATAATAATGTGTTATTTTTACATTAACCTCTGGAGTCATCTCCTCAGATATACTCATTGACAAAGGCATTTCATGGCTTTTATTCTGGATGAGAACACAATGAATGCTACCGAGGGTTCAATATCAGGTAAGATAGTATGATGTGATGAGAGATAATACCATTAGGAATGGGCCTTGTCATGAGGCATTTTTCCATCCGAGAGGTCAATAAGTGTTTCCTCTTCCTGTTTATCAGTGTATAGACCCACCTATGGTAGTTTAGGAGGATTAATATTGTCAAAATTGATTTAGGATGGCCACATTGGTGTAGGATGATGTCGCACGATGATAAAATTCATATATTGATATTTTATGTCATTTTTCACTTCGGATACAAGGAAAGGAGGACTTGTTGATAGACATTATGTGAAAGAGGTAACAACACATGTGGTTTTTTCATTCATGAGGATTTCAGGGAATGCTTAGTACACTAAGGATGAGGAATTTTTATACTTTTGGTGGAAGTGAAAATCATTCATGATATTTTATTTCCCATAATTCTAGAAATATATTTATATATATATATATATTGTTCTTAGACCACCCATTTAGAGGTAGTAGTCCGAATAAGGTAGTTCACATGGTTGTTGGAGTGGAATATAGTCTTGGTTTGAATCATGATGGGGCAATAACCATGATCATTTGCAACAAAATACCCCAATGTTGTGTATTCAAGGCTTGATGAGCTAGTTGTGAGGGACATGGCCAACTACAAGAGCTGTAGGACATTAACCTTGAGGCTGTAAGAGTAATTCGAGGTGTGGTTCGTGTATTTTCTACAATCACCATCGTTTTGACTAAAACAACGGTGAGTAACTATTTTTTACAATATCCTTTGTTTTAGGGTTAATGTTTTTGATTGAACCCCAAGATTGAACATTGTGTTTGGATACACTAGAAGATATGAATGGTGACCACACCCATGTTGTATATGTGACATGACACTAGAAAACAGAGTGACCCATGTATGAAAACATTTTATAGTGGTATTGAGGTCCTATAATGTTTCTCTCAATATAGAATTATTATCTACAATCCATGATTATTTAAATATTACCAACGAGGGTTGAATTTAATCTGAGTAGTGGGGTATAGGTTTTTTACTTGTGTAATGATTGATATCAGGTAGAGTAGGTTTAGATCATGTAATAGTGGATACATATAATTTATTATCAGTTGTCTAGTTTGACCCTTGGAGAAATGTATACTGTTATACTTTAGTTTCCTGAAGTGTTGTAGGAGTTTTTGGATTTATTCCATTTGTATAATTAATTCTTTTATTCCTACAATATGATTATTTTTTAAAGTAAAATTTCACTAGGGAAGAACTGATATCAAATCTAGCATATCAGATTACTCATTTTAGCATTGGGAGATGAAGATGTAGTTAGAGAAAACTTGGGAGAAAGGTATTTTTTGGACCTAGTGTGTTTCCATAGATATCATTTTTGTACTCTCTTTGTGGAAAATGATAGCATGAGGTTATGTGTGGATTTCCATCATCTGAACCATGTGATTGTTAGAGATTAGTATATACCCTTCACAATCAATGAATTATCCACCTAGTTGTTAATGGAAAATTGAATCTCATTTTTTTATATGTATACATGTTATCACCATATCTAGGTATGAAAGGAAGATATAATGAAGGTGGATTTCTAAACCCATTATGGATCCTTTTAGTTCATGGTGATGTCTTACAGCATGTTGAATACCCAAATAGGTTTTCAGTCTTATGAAATTTTATATTAAAACGTGTTTTAAAATAGGTTCATGGAGATATCCTCCAATTACTTCCATTCCTCCTTATAGTCAGGGGTGAATCATAAAATACACCAGAGGATGGTTCTAGATATCCTATAAGTGAACCATCATTATGGGTGTGGCATCCCTAGTTTCATGGATATTACCCTTTTATTGTGATTTTAATATTTATGAATGTTATGGGTGATGATGGGGGTGAATTTGGAGTGTGTTGGGAAATATAAAGTGGGAAGATGGGATGCACATGGTTTTCCCAAACCATGTGCCAATACTATGCGTAGGTAGAAACCCCATCCTTATAAAGTGGGTATGGTTCAATTTTTAATTCAAAATACTCATTTACAAAAAATAACGACCCTAACGAAAAATGTTTCTTCTATAATGGACAAATATTTCTCTCCCATCAATTTTTATATGATCGAAAGGCTTTCATTGGTTACTCGAAGGCCGATTCATGTGGTATGTTCTTGTTATTTACTATTTTTCCATGGTTTATTAGATCTACTTATCCATTATTATTGTTTTCATATATCAACATTATATATTGGTAGATATAAGATTTTTTATAACAAAAAAGGATATATCTGGTGTTGTTCATGAATGGGGAATAGATCTAAGGTCATTTCTTGTAATCATGAAATATATTCTTGTGCCTTCGTCTTCTGTTTTCAGTTATAATTGAAACGACTGAGTTAGGTGGATTAACTCTCTAAAATAAACCTTCTAGAACTATTAAGAGTGATTTAAAATTATATTTTTTGTGTGATATTAATTATTAATTTTCTATTAAACATTTATTGGGATCCCTATTTAGTTGAGTGTTGGGGAATTTTGATATTCCAAAAAATTTGGTGTTCTTGGAATTGGATTTTGTTCTTGATTTTCAAACATATTTTTTAAATATGAGGTTTTCTTGAAATTTTCACTATTTAGTTATTATATATTTTCTAAATAATGGTTTGAGTTTATTTGAATGATTTAGTTATTAAACATTATTGTTGGAATGTTTTAATAAATGAACAATTTTTTTTCAAGTAGATGAAATTATTGAAATATAAATGGGTGTTTTTGGAAAACTTGGTGTGAATATTCATATTTAATACCAAGGAATTTTTGAAATATGACCATTTACTTGGTAAATAATTATTAATAAAAATGGGATATAATTACATTCTTATCACTTGGTAGATCAATAATTAATTGCTCATGAGTATGTATCTTTCATAACAAGAAAGCATTGTTGGAGTTGTAGATATGTGGAATTTAATATCTAAGATGAGAATGATATTTTGAAAGGGATTGGAACATTATTTTGATTTTTTACATGGAAAAAATCTTTCTATAAAATTTTATGAAATGGTTTCCTTGTATATTTTGTTATATACAATTTTGAGAATTATATATATTTACTTATAAATTGTTTTTGGAAATTGTTTTGTATCAATTGTTTTATATAAATATTTCTAAAATATCTATCCTAGTGGCTCAATTAGGGACGTCATTAGGTAATACCTAACGATTTTTATAATCATCCATTATTTGAAGATTTTGTTATTTTGCAGATGTCATTTTCCGTGATGTGGGAAAAGATAGAGTACCGAATGTTTTAAACACTACTTTAGGATTTTGTGGGAAATTTGTTGATGGTGGATCATATAGGTAGTGGATCTTGGAATCATGGGATTTCCATTTAGTTATCTTCCCCTATTTTCTTTTATTATTAGTTTTCTTCCACTATATCACATTTTTTGGTTCAGTTTGGTATAATGGAGATTGTTGAGTTGTATCTCTATTGACCATAAATTATATAGTTATTATGGATTATGGTTTTTTTGGTTTGTCATTTATTATAAAAGGGTAAACAATACACTACTTCCATTTGATGCCATTCATAATTTATTGAAGAAATTTTCTTCCCGATTATGTCACTTATTTTCTAGTAATGATCTATGGATTTATCAATCCAATGAGAATAGGTTTTTCATTTACAATGGTATCATCTTGGTCCTTTCTCTATAGAACAAACTGTCTTCTGTTATCATGGACTTATAGTTGAATATCATTCATTTTTATTCATTGGGTTGTTTTATTATAAAGTACTGGGATTATTGGGACATGAAATTTAGAGCATAAAAATTAGCAGCTAACCTTTTTAAGATTAACTTCAAGTTACATGAGCATTGGGTACATAAGTGTTTTGGAGAAACTTATAAGATATTGTAATCTCAGTGTTGTGTGTTTATCCAATGAGATGATAATGAAATTTATTTTTGTTTAATGAATTTCTACTGTGATTCCATATATGAGTTTGAGTAATTACATATGATTTGAAGTAGGATTTTTATTTTTAAAAAAATATCTGAAAAATTATTTTCAAATGAAAGACATTGAAAAAGGCATGATTGATGCCTTTTGAAAATGGATTGATTTTCAAAAAACTATTGTAGGATTTTACAAAATTGGTTAAATTTTTATAGAAATGTTGTGATAGTTTTTGTGATAGATTCTGAAATTCTAATATGTCAGTTCCTTGTGAGTGAGACATAAATAATTTGTTTTTTATTTAGAAAATTGAACCTAGTCATCATCGTAAAAAACACCTGGAGGAAGTTGCAGAGAATGTGATTGCACTTGAGCCATAGGTGAACCAAGAGATAGTTTAGAGTATCATCCATGCATTCTAAGATGTGGACACAAGGAACCTAAATGATGAGCCATGACATGATGAGGAATCTATCTAGTTCTAGAAGAAAAATCAAACCACCTTATCTGGTGATTCATAACTAGAAAGGGAAGAGGTGTTGTTGAATATGATGATTTTCATATATGATTTCATCGCCACACGAGAAGTGATAAAAGTCAAACTGGAATCTTATATTCTCAAGGATCTTCCATGTTGTTTGTGGGATTTTGAGGTGCATGCTAAATTATATCAAGGCCTTCATTTGGAAGATTTTGAGGGATTTTTCAACAAAAAATTATATCCTAACATGTTCAGTATCTAGATAAAAATCACATTATTCATCCTGATGTATGAAAATATCTCAGTCACTGAATAGGAATCGAAATGAATTGATTGAGATTACATTTCCCTTGAAGATAAGGAATGTGTGCCCTTGAAGGAAGGAATATTTGAATCCAAGCTAAGGATAAAAATTTTCTCATATAGTATTGTGCTCTGTATTAAGGACAATACAATGATTGTGAACATAGTTACAATGGATAAATTACAAATCTCAGGATCTATGGGAGGAAGAATCATTTTGATACGTATAGTAAATGGTTGTAACTATAATGGTGGGAGAAAGAGAAGAAGGGACACCTATTTCCATGGTTGGAAAATGAATCATAATCATAAAATTAGATTATTGAATCTTTCTCAAATACCAAAGACCTATTTAGGTTGTTTACAATGCGTTTTGTTTGATCACATGAAGCAATATATTTTGGAACAACATAGAAAATTCCATAACTACAATAATATGGGAAATCATCAGAACTATTGTCATAGTGCTCTGTGGTTGGGTGCTCGAGAGACTTCCTAGGTGTAACAATCATTAAAATCTTTGATAAGATGAGGTTAGAAGAACTAGACTCATCATTATAGAAGAGAAATCCATGGTGATTCTAGGAACACCTTGAATCCTCATCAAGGGAAATATTAACCTGGAAACAAGGATCATATGGAAACTCTGAAGTAATTGTAAGGAGATGTACATGTGATTGTGGATGCTTATGCTAAACCATCTACAATGAGTGGTATAGTTCAATGGAATTATACCATTATGAAAGTGATGTTTGATACTAGTTCATATTAGTCTTTCATTTATTCTTGTTCTGTTGATTTTGTAAATTTGAAATCTGAGATGATTCACTCTATATTAAAACATCAAACCCCACTCCGTGAAAGGGATTGTCAACCCTTTTTTTGTAGAGGATGATCTATAACTGATTATGGGATGAGAAAACATTGGATTTATCATTGTTAGAGATTGATGTATTTGATGTAATATTAGGTATGTATTGGTTGAAAATGATGAAGGATCACATCGACTATTATAGAATAATTAATAGTTTTACAAATGAGGAAAACATCAGGAATCTCTTTAGATAACAAAGCGTTGTAAGGATATTTCCAATGGGATGGATGGGACAATCTATCAAAAATACGCCATATTAGTTGGTGGTGTTGTCTTTGGCATCGATGGAAGATGTTGAGGATATAATTTTTCCAATAGTTGGGTATAAATATCTAGATTTCATCGCCAAAAACATCTCAAGGTTACCACCAATAAAGAAAGTGGAGGTTATAGTTGAAATACTTCTGGGGAATTTTCTTAGTTCCCATATATCATATAGTATGTAACCAATGTATTTAACGGAGCAGAAGGTGATGTTTGATTGGATAGAAAAAAATGGATTCATTTTTCAATGTACATCCTTATGGGAATCACCGGTCTTGTACATGAAGAAAGAAGATTGAAATCTGAGAGTGTGCCTTGATTATCATATGCTTAACCAAGTTAAAATAAATAATATATATTCACTTACATTAATTTATTAGATGTTTGAATAATTAAGGGGAGCTCAATGGTTTTCTAAAATTTACATGCCATCAAGATATCACAAATTTTCAGTTCAGAAATAATATATTGAATAAAATGATTTTAGAAGATTATTTGGACACTACGAATATTTAGTAATGACTTTTAGTCTAACGTATTCACCAAGAGTATTTATGGAATTCATGAATCAGATATTTCATTGATATCTGGGTTTTTTATTGTGATGTTTGTGGATGAAATATTTTATTATTGAGTGAAAATTGATGAGCATGAGGAATACTTGGTAATAATGTTGGGAATATTGTAGATCAACCTCTCTATGAAAAATTTTCAAAGTGTAACTTTTGGATACAAGATATACACTTTATTGTCCATGTGATTTTTGAAAA
The DNA here is from genome assembly GCA_963277665.1 of Viscum album. NCBI lineage: Eukaryota > Viridiplantae > Streptophyta > Magnoliopsida > Santalales > Viscaceae > Viscum > Viscum album. Next base: position 922,203,865 of record OY728146.1, on the reverse strand, counting down.
TTGTGTTTTAGTATAACCTGAAAAGATATAAGTTGTTATATTGCGAAACCACCGAAATATTTCATCAAGACAAGAATCTATCATTGTCTGACTAGAAGTTTTTGACATTTTTTTCATCACATGTCAAGACTAGAATCACCTATGAAATCATTTACATAGAAAAATTTTCATTTCCTCCAGATCCAGGAATTATAGGAGTGTTTTCAATAGCTGAAAGTTTATCTTTCAAAAGCACATATCATGGATTTTCCAGAATTAGGATAGGGTTATGTGGTCTACTTTGATGCATTGGGATCTTGTTTGTGATGTGTTATCATTTAATGAAACTATGTTGTTTCTTATGGATTAAAGATGTTTAGATTTCATGAGAAAAATTAACCAACACCTGACACGTACTTAAAGAATGTATTCAATGTGTTAAATACATGGAGGAAATATCTCTTCCATGTGAAATTCAGATTTTCATGGATCATAAAATCTTGAAGGATGTTTTATCACATTAGGATTTGAATTTGACGCATTTGAATGGATGGAGTGTATCCATATAGTTGAAATCAACTTGATGTGTACACTAGGAAAAAGAATATTCAGTTTCTAATGCATTAATCAAGAAGTCATATGCATAGTGAGAAAAAAGGCATTAGAAGAGAGTTAGTTGATTTCTCTCTTAGCTGATATGCTTGAGGAATGTGAAGACAGAGGTGATGTTGTAGTTATCTTTTTTTACATTCCATGATTCCTAATTTTGTGAAGATGGTAAATGAGGCAAATGAATATGATCTAGAATTCTTGGTTATGAGTCTAAAACTCATTGATGGGTTGACTATTAAGGGATATATAACTGATGGGAGTTCAGTTTTTGGGTTCATAAATCACATGGTCATTCATATGGTTGGGCGAGAAAAAATTCTTCATGCCTACAACCATTCGAGATGGTTTGTACATCCATGAATACCTAAGATGTATAAGGTGTTGTATGATTAGTTTTGGTGGATTGGTATAAAAAGGAATAAGGATGATATAATTTCAAGGTTCATAACATGATATAATGTAACGGTAGAGAATAAAAGAATAAGAGGTATGTTGATGTATTTACCAAGTCTTGTTTGCAAATTGTAGTATATAGCTAGGGATTTTGTTATAGGACTTCCTATAATGGTTTAGTAACATGATTACATATGGGAGATAGTGGATCAGCTTACACAGTCATATCATTTCATAACTATTTGAAAAACAATTACGATGGAGGAACTATCCCAAATATATATCTGAGAAGTGGTAAAGAGGCATGGATCACCAGTTTTTTTATATCAAAAAGAGATATGGGGATCCAATATGTTTTCTAGAAATCTATATAAATATACCTTGGGAATCAATTAACTATGAGTTTGGTATATCATCCACTGACATATGGAAAATATGAAAGGAAGATATAGACTATGGAAGATATGCCGTAGGCTTGTGTAATTTATTTTGGTAGATCATGGGATGATCACTTTTTGTAGGTGGATTTATCATATAATAACACTTGTCATGCCTCTATAGATATGGATTCTTTCTATGTGTTTTAGGGGCTTTATTGATGTTGTCCTCTTTTTTGGGTGGAAAAAGATGACACCGCATTGGATTGGCCAAGCCATGTCCAAGAAAAAACGGAGAAGATTCAATTGAAAAGAAAGAGGACGGAGATGGCTTTGAGTCATCCACGATCATATGCAATTCATTACTGAAGACTGTTGTCACATGTGGTTAGTGATCACATGTTTTTAAGGATCACTCCAAGACTTGGACATAATCATTTTGTGAAGCTAGGAAAGTTATCTCCTAGATACATTAGGCCATTAATTATGTTGGTATGGGTTGTAGTGGTGGAATATTAGTTAGAATTTCAATCAAGGTTCAGTTCAGTTCATAATGTGTTCCACATATCGCAGTTGAAAAACTATCAGCCTGATCCTAACTATGTGATCACAGGGAACCACGTTGACATAAAGACAGATGCTTCCTTGGTGTATATCCTTGTGTAGATTGGGGATTGGAAATAAGAATGTTGTGTGGGGAAAAAAATCACCAGTCTAGTGTGGATTATATGGTAACATGGTAATATTCATGAAGAGACTTGGGAACACAGGAATGAAGTGAAATATCTATTGTTGAAACTCTTCAAAGGTACCAATCTCTCTCTACTTGTCGTGGAGGGGATGACTAATGGTCGGGAGAATATATCACTCTTAGTTTCTAGTATGTATCCCTTTAATTGTGATTTTAATGTGTATAAAATCTATGGTTGAAGATTGGGAGAGTATGGAGTGATTTTGTAGTGTGTTGGGTGAAAAGGGGGTGCAGGGGTTATACACAGTTTTCCCAAACTGTGTGACAAAACCATGTGCAGCACGAAAATAATACCATAAAAAGTGGATCTAGTTCATTTTTCACTTCTATATGCTATTTTTCAAACTAGAATATACCTAACAAAAAATCTCCAAAGGAAATATTTTTCTCTCTACTTGATCTGGAAGTGATTGGAAGGCCTAACATGGTGGTTCAATGGCCGATTCCTATGGCATCTTTCCATTCATCATTGTTTTTTCCATGGTTTCATATATATACATCTCATTTGTAACACCCGAGACTTTTTATAAATCATCAAAGGAATAATTTTCTACACACAACACTTGCATGGCTTGTTTTACACGAAATCGCAACCTTCCTCGATAGCTTGCGTCGTACACAATACCGAGTTTCACTAAACAATGATATGCTAATAAAATATTATTAAAACTAGCTGTTATGAATAGTAATAACCACTTTTTGAAATTTTATAAATTTTATTTTTCAAAATTAACTTCATTTATGGATTCGGAATATCGAAATTATACTAGGGTGAAATTTTGGTATTTTTCTGAAAACTCTCAATTTTTGATGAATAGTAAAACCACTAAGTGGTAGTTAAAAAACTAAATTTTTCATAAAACATAATTTTACCGCTTCTATGAGTGGAATTTCAAAAATCTGAGAGACACGGTTGATGTCAGTAAGTAAAATGTAGTTCAATGAGATGAAAATAATTTTTTGGTGAATAGTAACTTTTTTCTTTTTTTACCACGGTTAAAAGTAAATAGTGTAATTAAGGGTAAAAATGAAATTATTATTACCCTAACACATGTCCTAATTCTAGTGGACAAGTTTAATTCGACCAAAAACAACCTTAGGAATAATGTATGACCATTTAGGCCCAATTGGATTAGATTAGGACATTTATTATTAATTTATTTAAAGAAGGGTTAAAATAGTTAAAATCAAAGTTTAATAAATAAATCATTTTTAATATGGGTTTATACATAAGATAAATTCGACTATAAGTATTCATTAGAAAGATAAGAAGATTTAATACATAATGGTATTTTATTCGTAATTTTTAGACATTAAATACTTTAATTTATCTATGACACAACGATGATGCAATAATTATATTATTAATGAAATATTGACATAATTGATGTTATAAATACCAAAATAAATATAATTTGAGACTTTTTTGAATTCCACTAATTTTAAAGATTAATATGACATGTTAGTATTGATTTAATTAACTTTTTTAGAACTAATCATTCTGTTATGAGTTTCACAAAAATTAATTACTAAATAGTGTAAAAATTGACATAAAATAGTTTTTAAAACAAATATTATATTAGTAATTTTTATTTTATTCCTAAAAATCTAAGGATCATCCAAATAACTTATATAAGGTTATATATATTAATAATAAACAACTTGGGGTTCGTTTGGCTACTTGTAGTAAGTTTATTAACCTTATAGTATAAGAATACAAGAAGGCACTGTAAAAGTAAAATTATTTATCTTAATGTTAAATCTAAATAATAAGGTTAAAATAGGAAACTAAACTTGTCTAAATTATATTGGATGAGAGGATTTTGACCCATCCCCACCATATCTTTGAAATAATTCAATTTGGATCTATTTATAACCGAACATGACTTTATAATAAAATAATATTTTTAGTTATTCCAAAGGTGCCCATCTCCTCCCTTATAAAAGGGAAACTCCTCCCTCTCTTCCTCATACCACTTTGAGACTTCAAGCTCGGCCAAACCCAGCCACTTTCTCCTCTCCACTTCCCTAGAGACATCCTAGAGGTCTTGGTCCTATTCAAAGAAAAAATTTTGTCCCTTAAAAGAAGGTCTCAAAGAAGCACTTTAAAGAACAGGTAATGTCTGTTACCGATTCTATCATCTTTATTTCTTCTCACAGTTCTTCTTCTTTAGTTGTTTCATTATGAAGTAATAACATCAGTATCAATAATATACTGATATGTTATTATAAGTATGAAACAACCCTATTTCACCATCTATCCATCCTACGAAAAAGAAATCACTGCACGTGCGTACGTACGGAATACCGTCTCCACACCGTGGTGTAATCTATTTTCCACCACCACCTTACTTGGATGGGTATAATGGTGTAAATAATTACTATATATGACTATTATAAAGTGATACTGATTCTAAAATAGTATAAATACATTCCAATAAAATTCCACGATCATAGGAATGATATCATCACTCGTGCGTACGTACGGAATACCGTCTCCACGATGTGATGCGACTCGTTCTACATGATATTCATTTCATAATGATTATATAAATGAATTAAATGAATGAATATGATATATATTACACTAATAACATTCTGAAAATGAGGTATCTATAACCTAAAGAGAAGAATAATAATTTATTCGATAAAACACACATAAGAACAAAAAGTTATAAACACCCGAATAACAAGTAGCAATGAAATATTACTACTAAGAAGCTAAGAATATGACCAAATATGATATCATAAAAATATGTATGACTCTGGAATAAGTCAATAACATTATTTAAATCATTATACAAGAGGTTCTGACACGTACAAAGCATATCAGACCTAAGGTAAGGGAAATATCACAATCATATTTTTATCCGAGATTGTTTATAATTTAGTATTTACTAGGGTGAATTTTATCATCCACATCCATGTTTCGTCAATATTTAATATTATTTCCATCCACCTACAATTGTTTAAATCCAATTTTACCCTTCGTTGAGTTTTTAGTAAAGGATATGAAATGAATCTTTTGTCTTTTTTCGTACGAGGTACTTTTTGACCATTCCAACAAATGTACCAAGAATGCTTTTTTAACTTATACGGCATGAATGGATTTTTAAAACATTATTTCCAAGAAGATTCCTTTACAGGTTTCCATGTTTATTTTTAATCAACTTCGTTTATTTTAGAATTGTATTACACGTTAAAGAAAGGAAAGTGTTTTTGAAGTTGAAAGGATATTTTACTCAAGAATGGAGTTCAAGTGTTTTATAAATGTTATTTTACATCCAAGATAATAAGGGGTTCTATTTATATCCCAATTATTACATTGATTTGATTATGTTGTGATGGATTTATTTTTATGAATTATTTTATTTTATATGTGTTATTTAATGATGCCGCGATGTTTAAGATTCCCATTTTTATTACATGGGTTATGCTATGATGTATAGTTTATGATTTTGTGGCACACATAAGAATGGTATCATTATGATATGGGTGGGACCTATATCACCCTCCAATGCATTGGGTAAAGATTTTATATCTCATGAGATAGACATGGCTGGAACGGTAGGTTATACCGGTTCAGTGAAACAGGACTGAAACGGGGAGTGAACTCGGTTCAGAACGGGTCTAAGATAGTCTTGGCAATGAGTCTTGACTGATAATAAATGATTCTCTACGATTATGTGTGTATGCCAAAAAGTTTCATGTTTTATGTTATGATTATTGGGATTACATTTCACTACTAAGACTAATCCCATGTTATGAAATTATGATCTCTTTTACAGGTTAATATTTGAAAAAGTTATGTGCTTATGTATATGATGTGATTGATATTTCTATTGTTTACCCTTACTGATCATTTGAGCTCACCCTTTTGTATGTTTTGTTTCCCCGGTCAGGAATAAGGTTATTATGTAGAATATGCCAAAAAGGGACTGTAGATATGTTGAAATAAATGGGAGGAAAATTAGATGCTTTATGAACCAGTTGTTTATGTTTCCTAGTTTCTAAAGACACTATACCTATACGGTCCATTATTGGTTTTGGTATATGTTGTAATAAGTGTGATTCAATTCTGAAGTAATAACAATGTATGTAAAGTATGGGTCATTATAGTTGGTATCAGAGGAAAGGTACAGTCAACCTTTTAAAAGTAGGATGTGAAAGCCTTAGTAAGAACCCTAAGGATAAGTCTAATAATAGAACACAATCGTAGTGTTTTAGAAATGGCCATGAATAACCTAGGATAAGATCTTAAGTGTGAAATTTTATTCATGATTATGTGGTTTTCCTATAATAATTACTATTTCTCAAACTATTCTTCTTGGTTTTAGTCAATGGCTGGAACCTTAAGGAACCGTGTTAATGCGGAATGCGACGGGAAATGCAATGATTGTCCCCCAAAGAAACCGAACGTTATGGGAGCTAGAATTAAAAATCTTGTAGCCATGCTCAAACAACTTTCTCAAGATATGAATCATGCAAGACTTCCAAACGAGGAAAGGAAGGAGCAACATTCTGTTGAATCCTTCATGAGACAGCGTCTACCTTCATTCAGCGGGTCTACTGATCCATTAGTTGCTGAAAAATGGATTAGTACTACTGAAAAGATATTTTTAGTTCTTCAATGTTCTGAGCATGATAAAGTCATCTTAGCAGTGTATCGTTTAGAAGGTGATGCTTATTAATGGTGGAATCTTATTAAGAATACGAGGCAAAGGGATGAAATTGAGTCCATGTAATGGAACGTGTTCAGGAACTTATTTTTCAATATGTACTTCCCTCGTATTCTCCGGACAAAGATTAAGAAAGAGTTTCTTTAACTGAAGCAAAAGGACGATGAATATCTTGGTACCTATGAAGCAAATTTTACAAGACTTGCAAGGTACGCTTATTGTATTATTATCCAACCTGATAGTAAGATCGATCGATTCTTTAGTGGCTTAAAACCAAGTCGTCGAAGGGCCTTAGCCATAAGGGACTTAAATAACTATGAGGAAATCGTTCTATGTGCTCTCAAAGTTGAGATGGAGATTGGAGTAACCCATCAGTCATATGGGTTTTATAAGAAGAGGAAAAAGGAATTCAATGGAAAATATAAAGAGAATGCTGAAAAGAAGATGAGCTTTCCCTTATGCTCAACGTGTGGAAAGAAACATGGAGGGAGTTGTCTTAATGGGACAAGTAAATGTTTCAAATATGGAAAGGAAGGTCATCGGGCATTTGAATGCCACGATGATGGGAAGAAGATGTCTAATGATGCAAACAATGGAAGGGATACACAGAATGAACCTACTACACATCAATGATTCAAGTTCAAGGAGATGGGACATTATGCCAATAAATTCCATAATCCAAGGGTTGATGATGATGGTCGACGTCAAAAAACTCTTAAGGCTAAAGACAAAGGAAAGTCACATGAAATTTCTATCAGCGATGTGGAGTACGATAACGATGTGGTGAAATGTACACTTACTATCCACTCTAAAGTTGAAAATGTATTATTTGATTCTGGATCCACCCACTCCTTTATTTCTGAAGAATTTTCTTAGGGTATAACCTTATTACCTCAACATTTAGATGTTAAGTTAGCTGTGACAACACCTAATGGCACAACAGTCGCATCAAAAGTTTATGATTTTTCTCTGATTGAAGTTTGTGGGAATGTTCTTCCTTCAAATCTTGTGATCCTTCCTATAGTGGAATTTGATGTGATTCTTGGCATGGATTGGCTTTCTCTACATGGAGCTCATATTAATTGCCATAGAAGGGAAGTCACATTTCATATTCTAGATCAATCAATGATCGTCTATCGATGGAAGGATGAACATAACCTTCTAGTGGAAATTCCGTCCATCTTATGGGTCTTGATTCCACTAAATAAAGGTTATTTATCTCAAATGGTTGGTGAGAAACTCTCAATTAATAATAATCCCATTGTACGGGAGTTTGATGATGTCTTTCCGGATGAATTACTGGGTCTTCCAATGAATCGTGAAGTTGAGTTTTCAATAGAACTCGTACCGGGTGCTTTGCCTATTTCAAAGACACCTTATAGAATGGCCCCAATTGAGTTGCAGGAATTGAAGAAGCAACTCCAAGAGAATCTTGATAAGGGGTTCATACGCCCTAGTGCGTCACCTTGGGGAGCACCTGTTCTGTTTGGTAAGAATAAAGATGGATCAATGAGACTTTGCATTGATTATCGAGAACTTAACAAGATCACTATCAAGAACAAATATCCTCTCCCACGCATTGATGACCTATTTGAACAACAACGCGGAGCTCAACAATTTTCCAAGATTGATCTTCATTCAGGGTATCATCAATTAAGGGTCAAAATGGAGGATATACCAAAGGCGGATTTTTGACAAGGTATGGACACTATGAATTTATAGTGATTCCATTTGGTCTTACTAATGTCCCTGCTATCTTTATGGATCTAATGAATAGAGTCTTTAGAGACTATCTTGATCAGTTTGTGGAAGTCTTTATAGATGATATTCTTGTCTATTCAAAGATAAAGGAATAACATGAAGATCACTTGAGAAATATTTTGAAGACCCTGAGAAAGGAGAAGCTTTATGCCAAATTTACCAAGTGTGCATTTTGGCTTCAAAAAGTTGCATTTTTTGGTCACATAATCTCAATAGAGGGGATATCTGTGGATCTAGAAAAAACAAAGGTTATTGAAAGATGGTCAAGACCAACAACAGTAACTGAGATCCGAAGTTTTCTTGGTTTGTCTGGATATTATCGACGTTTTGTGAAAGATTTTTCACGATTATCTAATCCAATCACCATGTTGACTCGGAAAGGGGTTAAGTTTGCTTGGACGGAGGAATGTGAAGAGAATTTCAAGGAGTTGAAAAGAAGGTTATCCAGTGCACCTGTGCTCACACTGCCTTGTAGTGGAGAAAGGCTTGTGATCTACAATGATTCATCCAAGAAGGGATTGGGGTGTGTTCTTAGGCAAGATGATATGGTGATAGCTTATGCCTCACGACAGTTGAAAATACATGATCAGAATTACCCAACTCATGATTTAGAGTTATCTGCGGTAATCATTGCATTAAAGATTTGGAGGCATTACCTTTATGGGGAAAGGTGTGACATTTATACTGATCATAAAAGTTTAAAGTATATTTTCACACAAAATGAGCTGCATATGCGCCAAAGAAGATCATTGGAGCTCATTAAGGATTACGACTGCTTAATCCATTACCACCCTGGGAGAGCAAACAAGGTGACAGATGCATTAAGTCGACAAGACCATGCTAGTTTGTCCATGATGAGGATCACAAAAGATCTAATATTTATGGATTTAAAAAAGATGGATCTTGGAATTATAATGACATGGGAAACATCTTATCTTTCTCAAATTAATGTTCAACCATCTATAAATGTGAAGATTAAATAGGCACAAAAATAAGATGTCGAGTTACAAAAGAAGGTGAGAAATGTTCCTGAATTCAACTTTGATTGTGATGGGATAATAATGTTCAGGAATCGGGTTTGTGTTCCTCCAATCCCCGAATTAAAGAAGGAGCTGCTGGATTACGCTCATAATTCTTCGTTCTCTATTCATCCTGGAAGCACGAAGATGTATAGGGACCTAAAAGAATACTTCTGTTGGGATGGCATGAAAAGAGATGTTGCTGAATATGTCTCTCGATGCTTGGTTTGTCAACAAGTTAAAGCTGAGAGACAGAAGTCTAAGGGGATGTTACAACCATTACCCATACCCGAATGGAAATGGGAAAACATAACTATGGACTTTGTCACAGGACTTCCTAAAACATCCAAAGGAAATAATTCTATCTGGGTCATAGTTGATCATCTCACAAATTCTGCACACTTCATTGCTATTAGAGAGGATTTCTCTCTGGATAAGCTTGCCAGGATATATGTATAGGAAGTGGTAAGATTGCATGGAGTACCACTTTCTATTATATCTGATCAGGATCCATGGTTTACCTCGAAGTTCTGGAGAAGTCTTCAGCATACTCTAGATACAGAGTTGAGTTTCAGCACTGCTTATCATCCTCAGACAGACGGTCAGTCTGAGAGAAAAATTCCAACTCTAGAAGATATGTTGAGATCTTGCTCTATGGATTTCAAAGGTGACTGGGTTCAACACCTACCTTTGGTGGAATTTTCTTATAATAATAGCTTTCACTCCAGTATTCAGATGGCTCCTTATGAATCTCTCTATGGAAAGAAATGCAGGACTCCGACTTGCTGGGATGAAGTTTGGGAAGGAAAGCTATTAGGACCCGATCTCATTGATGAAATGGCAGAAAAGGTCAGATCTATTCAACAACACATAAGAGCAGCTCAGAGTTGACAGAAAATCTATGCCGACAACCAAAGAAAAGACCTAGAGTTTGAAGTGGGTGATAAAGTGTTCTTACGAATACCTCCCTGGAAGAGGGTTATGAGATTTGGAAAGAAGGGGAAGTCGAGCCCTAGATATATCGGTCCTTTTGAAATAATGGATCGTGTTGGGAAGGTAGCTTACCGATTGGCGCTTCAACCGAATCTCTCTCATGTTCACGATGTGTTCCATGTATCTCTCATGAGAAAGTACATACCTGATCCTTCACATGTACTCAGCTCAGAAGTTGTACCGCTGGAGAAAGAACTTTCTTATGAAGAATAACCGATAGAGATTCTGGATCGTAGAAAAAAATTACTACAAAACAAGACCACTCGATTGGTGAATGTTTTATGGAGGAACCACCAATTAGAAGAAGCTACATGGGATCTTGAGGACATGATGAGTGAGAGGTATCCTCATCTGTTTGATACAAAGTGTTGAATTTTGAGGGCGAAATTCATTTTAAGGGGGGTATAATGTAACACCCGAGACTTTTTATAAATCATCAAAGCAATCTTTTTCTACACACAACACATGCTTGGCTTTATTTACACGAAATCACAACCTTCCTCGATAGCTTGCGTCATACGCAATACTGAGTTTCACTAAACAATGATATGCTAAAAAAATATTATTAAATCTAGCCATTATGAATAGTAATAACCACTTTTTGAAATTTTGAAAATTTTATTTTTCAATATGGACATCATTTTTGGATTTGGAATATCGAAATTATCATACGGTGAAATTTTGGTATTTTTCAGAAAACTCTCAATTTTTGAAGAATAGTAAAACCACTAAGTGGTAGTTAAAAAACTGAATTTTTCATAAAACATAATTTTACCGCTTCTGTGAGTGGAATTTTGAAAATCCGAGAGACATGATTGATGTCATTAAGTAAAATTTGGTTCAATGAGATGAAAATAATTTTTTGGTGAATAGTCACTTTTTACTTTTTTACCACGGTTAAAAGTAAATAGGGTAATTAAGGGTAAAAATTATATTATTATTATCCTAACACATATCCTAATTCTATTGGACAAGTGTAATTCGACCAAAAACAACCTTAGAAATAAAATATGACCATTAAGGCCCACTTGGATTAGATTAGGACATTTATTATTAATTTATTTAAAGAAGGGTTAAAATAGTTAAAATCAACGTTTAATAACTAAATCATTTTTAATATGGGGTTATACATAAGATAAATTCTACTATAAGTATTCATTAGAAAGATAAGAAGATTTAATAAATAATGGTATTTTATTCGTAATTTTTAGACATTAAATACTTTAATTTATCTATGACACAACGATGATGCAGTAAATATCTTATTAATGAAATATTGACATAATTGATGTTATAAATACCAAAATAAATATAATTTGAGACTTTTTATGAATTCCACTAATTTTCTAGATTAATATGACATGTTAGTGTTGATTTAATTAACTTTTTTTTGAACTAATCATTCTGTTATAATTTTCACAAAAATTAATTACTAAATAGTGTCAAAATTGACACAAAATAGTTTTAAACCAAATATTATATTAGTAATTGTAATTTTATTCCTAAAAAACTATGGATCGGCCAAATTACTTAGATAAGGTTATATATATTAATAATAAACAACTTGGGGTTCGTTTTCTTGCTTATAGTAAGTTTATTAACGTTATAGTATAAGAACACAAGAAAACACGGTAAACGTAAAATTATTTAACTTAATGTTAAATCTAAATGATAAGGTTAAAATAGGAACCTAAACTTGTATAAATTCTATTGGATTATAGGATTTCGACCCATCCCCACCTTATCTTCGAAATAAATCAATTTTGAGCTATTTAAAACCGAACTTGTCTTTATAATAAAATAATATTTTTAGTTATTCCAAAGGTGCCCCTCTCCTCCCTTATAAAAGGGCACCTCCTCCCTCTCTTCCTCACACCACTTTGAGCCTTCGAGCTCGCCAAACCCTACCACTTTCTCCTCTACACATCCCTAGAGACATCCTAGAGTTCATGGTCTTCTTAAAAGACCAATTGTAGTTCCCTAAAAGAAGGTCTCAAAGAAGCACTTCAAAGAAGAGGTAATGTCTGTTACCAATTCTTTCATCTTTATTTATTCTTCCGCTTCTTCTTCTTTAGATGTTTCATTATGAAGTAATAACATTAGTATCAATAATATACTGATATATTATTATAAGTATGAAACAACCCTATTTCACCATCTATCCATCATACGGAAAAAAATCACCGCGCGTGCGTACGTATGGAATACCATCTCCACGTCGTGGTGTAATCTATTTTCCACCACCACCTTACATGGATGGGTATAATGGTGTAAATACTGACTATATATGACTATTATAAATTTATAATGATTCTGAAATAGTATACATACACACCTATAAAATTCCACGATCATAGGAACGATATCATCACTCGTGCGTACGTACGGAATACCGTCTCCACGATGTGATGCAACTCGTTCTACATGATATTTATTTCATAATGATTATATAAATTAATTAAATGAATGAATATGATATATATTACACTAATATCATTCTGGAAATGATTTTTCTATAACCTAAAGATAATAATAAGAATTTATTCGACAAAACACGCATAAGAACAAAAAGTTATAAACACCTGAATAACAAGTAGCAATGAAATATTACTATTAAGAAGCTAAGAATATGACCAAATATGATATCATAAAAATAATTATGACTCTGGAATAAGTCAATAACATTATTTAAATCATTATACAGGAGGTTTGAACACGTATAAAGCATATCGGGCCTAAGTTAAGGGAATTATCACAATAACATTTTTATCCGAGATTGTTTATACTTTATTATTTACTGGGGTGTATTTTATCATCCACATCCATGTTTCCTCAATATGTAATATTATTTCCATCCACATACAATTTTTTAAATCCAATTTTACCCTTCGGTGAGTTTTTAGTAAAGGATATGAAGGGAATCTTTTGTCATTTTTCGTACGAGGTACTTTTTGACCTTTCCGACGAATGTACCAAGAATGTTTTTTTAACTTATATGGCATGAATGGATTTTTAAAACATTATTTCCAAGAAGCTTCCTTTACAAGTTTACATGTTTATTTTTAATCAACTTCTTTTAGTTTAAAATTTTATGACATGTTAAAGAAAGGAAATTATTTTTGAACTAGAAAGGATATTTTCCTCAAGAATGTAGTTCAAGTGTTTTATCAAAAGTATTTTCCATCTAAGATAATAAAGGGTTCAATTTCTATCCCTATTATTACATTGATTTGATTATGTTGTGATGGAATTATTTTTATGAATTATTTTATTTTATATGAGTTGTTTTATGATGTCACGATGTTTAAGATTCCCATTTTTATTACATGGGTTATGCGATGATGTATGGTTTATGATTTTGTGTCACACATAAGAATGGTATCATTATGAGATTGGTGGGACCTATATCTCCCTCAAATGAATTGGGTAAAGAATTTATATCTCATGATATAGACATGGCTGGAACGGTAGGTTATACCGGTTCAGTGAAACAGGACTGAAACGGGGAGTGAACACGGTTCAGAAAGGGACTTTGTCCACTAAGATAGTCTTGGCAATGAGTCTTGAATAATAAGAAATGATTCTCTATGATTATTTTTGTATGACACAAAGATTCATGTTTTATGTTATGATTATTGGGATTACATTTCACTACTAAAACTTATCCCATGTTATGAAATTGTGATCTCTTTTGCAGGTTAAGATTTCCAAAAGTTATGTGCTTATGTATATGATGTGATTGATATTTCTTTTGTTTACCCTTACTGAGCAATTGAGCTCACCCTTTTGTATGTTTTGGTTCCCCAGGTCAGGAAGAAGGTTATTAAGTAGAATATGCCAAAATGGGACTCTAGATATGATGAAATAAATGGGAGGCAAAGTAGATTCTTTATGACCCAGTTGTTTATGTTTCCAAGTTTCTAAAGACACTATACCTATACGGTCCTTTATTGGTTTGGTTATATGTTGTAATAAGTGTTTTTCAATTCTAAAGTAATAACAATGTATGTAAAGTATGGGTCATTATATAATTTCATTTTTTTCTTATATCTACTCCCTAATTGGGTAGATATAATACTTTTAAGGCCAATTAATGTTATTTCTAGTATTGCTCATGACATAGGAGAGGTCTAAAGCTGTTTAATGGAATCTTGACCCTGATTCTTGAGAGATCATTATCATTTTTTAGTTTTCATCAAAATGATCTTGGTATGTGGCTTCACACTCAACTCCCCTTGGTTTAATAATTATGAATGATTTAAAATTTAGTTTTTTGTGTTATATTAATTATGATTTTTTTGTTAAAAATTTATTTTTATCCCTCTATATTGAATGTTTGAGGAATTATGAAATTTAAGGAAAATGGGCATTCTAAAATTTGGATTTTTTTCATGGTTCTGAAATAATGATTTTAAATTGGGGGTTTTCAAGAATTTTGGTATGTTGATTTAATTTAAATATTTTAAATAATGTTATGAGTTTATTGAAATTATTTTTTTGTTATATTTTCTCATTGGAGTTTTTCAATAAATGGATGGTTTTTATTGAAATTGATGAAATTATTAAAATTGACATTGGTTTTTCAAAAACATAGTGTGGATATTCATATTGAATTACAAGGCATGTTTTGAAATTGGACCTTGTTTTTGGTTTCAGAGGTGTAATGGAACATGGTATTTAATTACCTTGTCAAAACATTTTAAATCTATAAGAAACCAATCATGAGTATGGATATGTCATACATTTTTGGAATAATATATATGTGTAATTAAATGATTATTCCAAGATAGATATTTAAAAATTGGTTTAAATTGTTTTTTTGGTTGTTTACCTAGAAAATAACAAGGTAAAAAATTGTTTCACATAGTTTTTATTTAAATTTAGATACAAAGTATTTTTATAAGTTTTTATATTTTCATATAAAATATATTTGGAAATTATTTGGAATCAATGGTTTTATTTAAATTTTTTTATAATTCACATAGTAATTTCTTGACAAGGGAAGTCATTTTGGAAGACCTACTTAATTTTGTTGTCACCTATACTTTGTCACTTTGTTTCTTTTTTAGATTTAATTTTCAAGGATGTGGTCAAAGTTATATTACCATATATTTTTACCTATAATTCAAGAATTTTTTTTTACTATTTTGGGATGGTGGGTTATAGATCATGTGGATCATGGAATCCTGTGGTTTTTATGGTTCCTTTTTTAGTTATCATGTGCTTTTGTCTTTGATGTTCAGTTTTATTCCATTCTATAATATTTTTGGCATCACATTGGTATAATGGAGATTGTCGAGTTGTCTTTCTTTTGACCATGGATCATATAGATATTATGGGTTCTTGTTTTTTTGTTTTTAATTTATTATTATAGGATAAATTATCACCCGCTTGTATTTGAAACCCTTCAACATTTATTTATATCCTATAGAATCTCGGTAATGTCGCTAAATTCCGTGTAATGATTATTGGTATTATGAAGACCATGAGAATTTGTGGGTCATTATAGTGTGAATCATATAATGAAATAATTATATATTTTGGAGGTCCACTTATTGTGATATGTATTTTCAAACATGGAAGTTAATGTGTACCCAATAAAGGATGAGGTAGTTCTATCACGGGAGGCGCCCCAGATTGTGGAGATGATTTCATATTCTTATACTGAAGTTTTTGATTTTTTCATGATGAGTGAGGTGATGAAGTAGTTTATATATTTACCAATCAACCCATGAGTATGAGGATGGTGCAACATATCTATTGTTGATTTTTATTACCTCTCCACTTCATTAGTGACTCAAGGGGGAACAACTATTGGATATCAATTGAGTGGTCATGTATGAGTATAAATCCACTAAAAATATTGTTGATTTATTTTTCTAAAGGTAGGGAGTACATGATCATTGATTGAGTGGAAGAGGAAACAAGTCAATTTATGAGAGGATAAACTGAGGAGGTTTCTATACATTAAAAATATGACCAAGATTGATGAGGACTTTACACAATCCTTTTTCATCATATTTGTCTCCATAGATGTTGTATCTTGTAGATACATTTAACTCATGGTGTCTCACATATTTTTTGGTGAAACTTGAGGTTACTAGATAGAAGAGGAAATGTGGTGGTATCTTGGTGGTTTTCATAATTGAAATTCCTTGAGTAGTGAGACGTCACGACACAATCTGAGTGATTATCAACTGAATAAATAACTATTACCACATTCTAATAATCAAAGATTACATTTTGTTATATATTTGGGGATTCATGTGCATGGATGAGCTTGTCTAACATCATGAAATTCCATCAATGAACTTTTAAATACATGATATTCACATCAAAACATGATTATGTGAGGATTCAGGAGGCCTTTGGTAATTTATTCACAATTATTATGGTGTTTATAACCTTGATAGATATCTTGGTAGAGAAGATAATTTTTCTTCTGGTGAATATGCATTGGGTCTGCATGTTGGTTTTGGGTGATGTCTAGGATGATCATATACCATTATTGGAGTATTCATATCATAACATATAACTCTCAACCTTTAGTGTAGTGGCATTTTATTCCACATATTGGGGAAACTAAAAACCACATCTATATGGGTTTTATCCAAATAGAGACATCACATATAGTTCTAGATTTGGTGTTATAAATGGTTTAAATGTGTGATGGTAATCTAAGAGATGATGAGGACTTTCCCATAAAGTCGACTATTCTATGTGGATTTATGACAATGAAAATTACAATTTTTAGGAGAGATCGTATTTTCTAAAAGATCTCCCCTCATCAAGGATGGCATATAATTAAAGAATTGTGGTCATGTGATGGTTTGATGAAAATATTCATAATAATTTTCAATTTCAATGGAGCTTCAGGACTGGATGAGAACTATGATGATATTTTTGAATGATCATGAAAATGAACTAGAGGTGGTGGAGCATTGTGAACTAGATATCCTTTAAACATATGTAAACCCTAAGTTTATTTCTAATGAATATATTCAAGGGAAATCCAAAATCACTCAGATTTCATGAATATAGGGGAGATCTGTAAATCTGGCATTCTACCCATGCATTAGCATTCTAAAAAAGTCTATTTAAGTCTTGAATGGGGGCAATTATTTTGATTATTGAGTTCTTCAAAATGATCGAGAATTCATTTTTGTCCTAGTGAGCTTCACAAAAAGGTTTGATCCATAAATGCAAGGTGCTTCATGAAGGATTGAGCATTGTTGTAAGAACCCGGATCTTCGTTTTTGTGTATGTTTTTCTCTTCCTGGAGATTTTGAGGAAAGGGTGATTTCAGGAAAATTTTTATGAACACGCCATGTACTCCCTTTCTACGCCAGGCCGTGTGTTGGCCGTGTCCAGGCCACACACACGGTGTGTAGAGGTGATGTGGCGGCCGCTTAAAGGGAAGTACGGAGAAATAGAGTACACGTCGTGTACCCTAGAAGTACAGGCCATGTATTTTGTTTTTTTCATTAAACGGATCGGGGTCGCGCCTGATGGACATCATGCTCTCTTTCATCAGGTTATTCGTCCGAGAGAGACCTGTACGACCGTAATTCTTCTCTGGATTCCCGAGCCTCCGTCCATGCTCTGAATCGACCGCTGTCGATTGCGTTGGAACCACAGCGATGAGTTATTCCTTCTCCTAGAGCTTTTTTCCAATTTCTCTTCTTTCTAAAGATATCGTTTGTTGAGTCTTTTTGATGTTTTCTTAGATCCTTGACATTCTAAGGATAATTAGTCATCGAGGTTCATGTATATCATTCTCTTAGAATCGAGGTAGATAGTTTGTGCCCTTCTGTAGAAATTATGTGAATTTTTGTGCAAATTCCACCAATACCCTTGTACGAGGTATTGCGTGTTTTTTCTTTTTCTATTGTTGTTTCATTCTATGCTTGCTTTCTTGAGTAGAGGTAATTTCTTGTGAATAGGGTAAATTTTATTGTGCTCCGGATGTTTTTCCCTGAATTTTTTCTTGTTTGGAATTTTTCCAATTGCCATGCCTAGTTGTAGGATAGTGGAATTGTTGTACAGCTTTTCTGGTGTGCCTTAGAATGATAGAAAAGTAGTTCATGGGGTTTATGTGGTGTGATACGTGCAATATGCATGTTTGTTTTACATAGGTCTATGAGATCCTAGTATAGTGGACCATAGGGAGATGGACATAAGGGCTTCTCCAGTGTGTCTTTAATTTACGATGCGAGACCACATGGAGAATTGACAATGAGTGCTTCCTCAGAGATTATGTAGTTCCTCAATGAGGGTCACAAGGGGAATGAGACATTGAGTGCTTCCCCAGAGACACTTTAGTAAGATACGAGACTGTAGGGGGAATCAACGGTGAATGCATCCTTAGAGAGTTTATTCCTTAACTGAACCAGTGGGGTGAGACTATGTGTGCTTCCCAAAGGGATTCTAGTACTGTAGGTTGAACCTTATGGGTTGGACTGTGAGAACTACCCAGAGGTTTCCTTTTTTATACTTGGTTGAGTGGTTGTTTCTTGTTTGTAGAATATATGCTAGAAACTAGATTGTTACTACTGTGTATTACCCTGATTACTGCTTACTATTTGCTTCTTACTGTACCTTACCTGCCAAATATTTGTTGACTTTTAGGCACAGATCATGGGGTGGTTCCCTACAGGGACCTTGTCTCACACACTATTTTGGCCATTCATTTGGGCCCAAACAGATTATATTTTTTCCGGTATAGATAAAGGAAAGAACCCTTAAACTTCAGGTACATGACTTGCTGTGGAGCTGGAGAGCGTGGGGCCAAGTTGTGGTCTGCGATGTTGAGGAGTTTACCTGTTTTCTTTTTCACATTGGTTTAGTATTTCATTCAGCATTTTGAATTATTTGTTTTATTTCCTAGACATATGTATCATGCATCATTTTATATACATGTGTGTGTGCTCTATTTGTTTATTGTTAGTCTTCTGATGTTTATTATTTACTCTTGTATGGATGCTTACAGTTTCTGCTACTATCTATTTGTTTCTTTTCCACTGTTTACTCTTCCAATGGGGGCATAGTTTCTCCACTATCACATCCAAGGCCCTCACTACTAGTCGGTAGCCTCTTGCATTTGGGGAAATGCACTTGAGTCCATTTGACCAATCGGGTAAAGGGCGCCCTTGGGTGGCTTCCGGAACAGGGATGTTACAAAGTGGTATCAGAGGGTTTCTTTTCTCTTGATTTTCTGTTTGGAGCCTTTATCCAGGGATTGGACGGATTTGGTAGTTGGTATTAAGCTATGCTCGGGAGTAGCTAACCCATGTATAGGGAAAAGCTAATCTACCTCACTTATTATAGTTTTCTAGTTTTACTATGTTACAATTGATCCAATTTCACCTAGAGTGATTCACATGCTTTGTGTAGTTATTTTTATTGATATTGTGGTTCTATTTCTATCTCAACCCGATGAGATGAGGGTATTCCATCTCATGAATCATATAGGGACTTATTAGAAATCGCATGCCAAACATTCTTTCTATGCAATCTAGGGTGCATTGGAAATTTCTGGTTGTTGTGATAGATGATGTGTAGATTATGAATGCTATTGTGATAGATTCTTAGACAGATTCCATATTGTTTTATAGAGAGGTTGTTTGTAAAGAACCTCGCTTAAATGAATGCCAAATTTTGGTTCTTGAGGTGTTATGGGCCCTCATGAATCGGAACTTGGTGGATCATTGATTTGTTTCCCTTATATATTATGAATAAGATATTACAAGGTTTGATTCACGGGGAGTATAGGCCCTCACAGATCGAAATTTGGAACCTTCATTCTTGTTTTTCAGTGTTTTCAAGGATTCAGTGTAGTTTCAGAGCTACTGCTGGGAAAAACCCAGAATACATGGTGTGTACATTATATATACAATTGGTGAGTTTTTAAACGATTTCGCTGACTATGAGAGCAGAAAAACAGGTTTTGAAAAATCTCCAGGAACTCATCGTGTATGGTAGATACACGCCGTGTAGTAGTGAGCTATGTACCCAACTGTGTCACTGACAACATGGGTCAGGGAAGCTCAATTCATACTCACTGTGATGTGTATGAACACACTGTGTATCCCTGTTCTCACTACCCAGTCATGTCACAGACAACATGGGATATTGTGAACTCCACTATTACACTCCATGTTTGTTCGGAACACAAAGTGTAAGGGTCATCTGTGTACCCGGCCGTGTCGCTAACAACACGGTTCAGGAAAAATCATCAAGTACACGTCGTGTTTGTTCGGAACTTGCCGTGTAGTCTCAGTCATGTAATCGGTTGTGTAAATAATAACACGGGTCTTTGAAACCATGTCTACTACACTCTGTGTCCACAATGAAAACGCCTTGTAGTCTCAGTTTAAGAAGACTATGTGGGTTAGTCAGGCATGGAGACTCAGGCAGGGGAATAAAGTTATGTACATGTCGTGTAGAGTTTGTACACGCAGTGTAGTCATGTTTTGTAAATCTTGAGTGTTTATTTTTCATGTTTCCATTTTGAACTCCTTTTTTCTCTGTCCTTGTTTTCCTAATCTTAGATATGATTTTGATCTTCCCGAGCTATGCCTCTGAGACGTCCTCTGGTTGTATTTCTGTTGTAGGATAGTGATCAGATGCCAGATATGGATGATCAAGAACGTCCTGACGATCCTCCAGTCATTCCATCCATGGCACCGACTGCCGTACTAGTTTCGGGAACTGATTCACAATTCAAATAAGGCTTTATGAGGATGATGCATACCTTTCAAGGAGTACCTCCTCCTGCCATGACTATGGTATACTTTATGTGGGTTTTCTAGCAGCAACATCCTCCTACTTTCTCTGAGGAAGGAGGACCATAGGCTGTAGAGTCATGGATGGAAGCCATGATGACTATCATTGAGCATCTAGAAACTCCTCCAGATAGGAGAGTCAAGCTCAGTACCTATATGCTATGAGTCTCCGCCAAGAGGTGGTGGGACATGATCTCACAGGAGGGTCATCTGTAGGTTATGGCTTGGGATGAGTTCCTGCATTTTTTTATGACTACTTCTACCCGGATACCCTATGGGCCAATTGATCCTAGGATTTCATGAGTCTAGAGCATGGTAATATTTATGTTATGGAATATTTCTCTCTTTTCACCAAGCTACAACATTTCACAGCCTTCGGGGTGGATATGGGATGTTCTTAGAAAGGATGATTGAGGATGCTCTCAGGAGGGAGATCCGCTCGCATGTGAATCTCTTCCATTTGACATCCATCACTTCCATCGTCAACCAGGCGCTAATTGTGGAGTGCAATTTGAGAGACACCAGAGTTGTGAGCCAGTGCGGATCTACTTACAGAGCTATTATTCCTTCATCTAACAGTAGAAATCATCGTAGGGAGTCTACGCACAGTGATTCGAGATGGTGAGATACATCTTCAGGTAGCCAGGTCATATGCTACCAGTGTGGAAGGGTAGGGCACACGAGGACGCAGTTCCAAAGTGACCCAGTGGAGTACCGATCTTGTGGAAAGATGGGTCACCTTCAGCATTTCATCCAGTTTTTCTCACTAGTATTCGGTGATGGTGGTTCTTCTATGACTCCTCGTTCAGGAGAGACACCACCCGTTTCTCACTAGTTGGGGAAATAGAGCTCTTCTAGCTTTTCAGGAAGAGGTGGAGGTTGAGGTTGTGGCGGTCAGTCACCAGCCTTTCAGCGTCAACATGGAGGATTAGTATAGAGTGGTCAGGCGGGGTCCCAGGGCCGCAGGGGCTTGCCAGACATTTGTGGTGGCGGAGGCCTATCAGGAGCAGGATCCATGAACTTCTACAATTTTAGGTACGATCTTAGTAACCTCAATTTTATCTTCATCTCTTTATGATATAGGTGATACGCATAGCTTTATCTATGCTACTATTATGGAGATCCTTGTGCTTTGTATCTTTTCTTCTGCCGACTTTTTGACTCTAGACAAACCTTTGGGGACGAGGACATCTAGTATACGTTAGTGTAGAGAGTGACCCCTCGTGTTCACAAGGTATCATTTCTGATGGGATCTATATTTCCTAGAGATTATAGGTTATGATGTCATTCTGGAGATGGACTGGTTGGTTCTCTTCCAGGAAGTCATTGACTACTATCGCCGTAGGGTGAGTTTCATTTCACCAAAGGGTGAATCTTTTCCTCATATAGGTGAATGGGACATTCAGGCGAGTCAAGAAGGACTCGAGAATCATGGTCTAGGAGGGGTTGTGGCCAAGATTTATAGTATTTATTTGGATGACCAGGGGACTTATCAGTTGGACTTTCTTCCAGTGGTGGATCTTTTTAGGCATTTCACCCTAGATGACTTTTCAGGTTTTCCTCCGGAGCGTGAGGTATAATTCTATTTTGAGCTCATTCTAGGAGCATCATCGGTGTACATTACTCCTTATAGGATGGATACAACTGAGATATTGGAGAATAAGAATCAGTTAGATGAGTTGCAGGCCATGGGTTTCAACCGACCCAGTACTTCTCCTTGGTGTTCGCATGTCCTATTAGCAAAGAAGGAATATGGTACCCTTAGGATATGTGTGGATTATCATAATCTAAACTAGTTGAGAGTCAAGATTTGATATCCTTTTCTAAGTATTGATGACCTTTTAGATCATCTTCGAGGATACTGAGTGTTCTCTAAGATAGATTTGAGGTCTGGTTATCATTAGTTGTGTGTTAGACAATCTGATATATCTCTAACAGCCTTCAAGAGCAGGTATGGTCTGTACGAGTATATGGTTATGTCATTCGGTCTCACGAATGTGCCATTAGTTTCCATGGTACTGATGAACTGAGTGTTACATCCTTACTTGGATTACTTCGTCATGATCTTCATGGGAAATATTTTGGGGTACTCTCACACTCGACACGACCATGCTACCCATCTTGTGATCATTCTGAGTACAGTGGGAGAGCATCAGATTTATGTTAAACTCTCGAGGTTCCACTTCTAGATGGATGATATACACTTCATGGGTCATGCTATCTCGGAGTTAAGAGTATCAGTGGACCTGGAGAATGTGAGAGTTATAGTATCCACGGAGTAGTCGAAGAAAGTATTTTAGGTACGGAGTTTCCTATGGATGGATGGATACTACAAACGCTTCATTTAGGAATTGTCACGCCTAGAAGCACCATTGACAGGTCTGACCATGTAAGGGGAAAAGTTCTTATGGTCAGATTCAAGTGAGTCAGCCTTTCAGGAGTTGAAGGGATGTTTGACCTCAGCACTGATACTAGTCTTGCCAGAGCCCGGCAAGAGCTATACTGTTTATTGTGATGCTTTAGGTTCAGGTATCGGGATGGGCGTTATTCTTATAAAGGGAGATGGGGTTGTTGCATACGGGTCTCTATAGTTGAGGCCACATGGTAGGAACTACCTAACGCATGATCTGGAGTTGGAAGCTATTATTCCTGACTTGCACTTTTGGAGACATTATCTTCTGGGACAAAACTTTTTGGTTTTCACCGACCAAAAGAGTCTCAAGTAAATCTTCAATCAGCATGATCTGAATCTGAGATAGCGCGGGTGGGTCGAATATCATCAGTCATTTGATTTAGATGTTTCCTGTACACCAGGAAAGGGCAACATAGTGGCAGATGCGTTGACACTGAGAACTCAGATTCAGGTAGTTCAGGAGGCTGGCAGTGAGTGCCAGCCTATGGCTCTGTTCTCTGAGATGCATCTGGAGGCGCATGATAGATAGGGATAGACATTCCTATCTTCTGTAGCTATTACCACTACGCTTCATGATTAGGTACGAATGAGGCCTCTATTAGACTTAGAAGGCTTAGTCCTGTGGGAAAGTGTGTTAGGAGAGGACACTCTTCTTGTATGGATAGTGGGTGAGGATGAGATCTTGCGTTTCCAAGGACGCGTAAGGGTGCCAATAGACATACGCCAGGAACTAATGCGGGATTTTCATTCCTTAGTTTGGGAAGTTCATCCAGGCGTCACCAATATGTATCGGGATCTTCATCACCAATACTGGTGTCCAGGTATTAAGAGAGATGTTGTTGGTCTCGTCATGAGGTGTTCTACTTGTTAGAAGGTGAAGGCGGAGTATCAGTGACCAGCAGGACTTTTACAACAGTTACCCATTCCTTAGTGGATGTGTAACGATGTCGTGATGGATTTTTTGACTGGATTACTGAGGTCTCCTTGAGGGAACGATGTTGTTTGGGGGGTCGTCGAAAGGGATATGAAGGTTTCTTACTTCTTACCGATCAAGGATACCTTCAGTGTTGAGGATTTGGGATTACTGTACATCCGAGAGATTGTACGTCTACATGGAGTTCCATACTCCATTGTCTAAGACAGGGATGAGCACTTTACTTCTCAGTTCTAGTAGGTACTTCAGAAGGCTTTGGGTAAACATGTACTTTTGAGTACAACAAACCATTTTCCAGACTGATGGCTAGTCCGAAAGCATGATCCAGGTGCTTAAGGATATGATCCGAGCATGCATTCTAGACGTTGGAGGTTCCTGGGAGAAGAATATTACTCATTTTGAGTTCACCTAAAACAATAGTTTCAAGGAAACTATTCAGATGGAACCATACGAGGCTTTGTACGACAGGCCATGCTGATCACCCTTATGTTGGGTGGAGGCAGGAGAGGCAGCTTTAC
The DNA here is from genome assembly GCA_963277665.1 of Viscum album. Lineage (NCBI taxonomy): Eukaryota > Viridiplantae > Streptophyta > Magnoliopsida > Santalales > Viscaceae > Viscum > Viscum album. The sequence continues at coordinate 922,178,652 of OY728146.1, read as the reverse complement.
TGGGACCTCATCTTGTTCAAGAGACATTAGAGAAGATAGAATTGATTCAGAAGAGGATGGATATAGTGCAGTCTCAACAGAAGTCTTATGTTGATCAGCGGAGATGACCTCTAGATTTTGAGGTCGGGGATCTGGTTTTCCTGCGTGTCGCACCAAGGTTGGGACACAGGAGGAGTCAGAGATAGGGTAAACTTTCACCGCGGTACGTCGGACCGTTTGAGGTGTTGGAGAGAGTTGGTCCAGCTGTCTATCGTTTGCAGTTACCTCAGAGTTACCAAGACATGCATGATTTCTTCCACGTCTCTTAGCTCCGACGTTACTTTTCAGACTCGTATCATGTCTTTCATCTCGAGGAGGTTAAGCTCAAAGAGGGTGCATCGTTTGTGGAGCATCCAATCTGGATTTTTTTATCATAGTACGAAGGTTCTCTGTGGGTGATCTATTCCTCTAGTACGGGTGATATGGCAGCATGAGAGAGTACAAGATGAGACCTGGGAAAGGGAGGCCAATGTACGATCACAATGGCCATAACTGTTTGCGGTTTCTTCTTCTCCACCTCATTAGGGAAATTCGGGGACAAATTTCTTTAAGGAGGGAAGTTTGTAATAACCCAGATCTTTATTTTTGATTATGTTTTTTCTTCCTAGAGTTTTTTTGAAAATGGGGATTTATGGAAATTTTTGAAGTACATGTCGTGTACTTTCCGAGTACACGCCATGTACTCCCTTTCCGCACCAGGATGTGTGATAGCCGTGTCCGGGCCACACACATAGTGTGTAGAGGACATGTGGAGACCGGTTAATGTAGAGTACGTAATAATAGAGTACACTCCATGTACCCCAAATGTACACATCGTGTATTTTGTTTTTTCTATTAAACGAATGTGGGTTGCGCCTGACAGACAGATTTCTCTCCTTCTTCAGGTTCTCGGTCCAAGAGCGACCTGTATGCCAATGATTCTTCTCCAGATTCCCGAGCCTCCGTCCATAATCCGAATTTACTTCTGTCGAATGCATTGGAACCGCAACAATGATTTCTTCCTTATCTTTGAGCCTTGTTTTCCAATTTATCCTCTTTCTCAAGATATCATCGGTTGAGAATTTTTTGACGTTTTCTCAGATCCTTGACATTCTAAGGAGAATCATTCATTCTTGTTTATGTATATCATTTCCTAGCATCGAGTTAGGTGGTTTGTTCCTTTTTGTAGAAAGTATGTTAATATTTGTGAAAATTACACCAATACCCTTGAACGGGGTATTGCATGTTTCCTTTTTTTCCCTTTTTGTTGCCGGCTATGCTTGATTTCTTTAGTAGAGGTATTTTTTTGTGATTTGTGTAAATTGTATTGTGCTCAGGGTGTTTTTCCATGCTTTTTTTCTGGTTTGGCATTTTTCCAATTTTCATGCCTAGTTGTACGATAATGGATCTGTTTTACTGTTATGATGTTCTGCCTTAGAATGATAGACAAGTTTTTCATGAGGTTTACTTGGGGCGATACACGCGCTATGCATGATTGTTTTACATAGGGCTGTGAGAACCTAGTGTAGTGGACCATAGGGAGAATGTACCTAAGGGCATCTCCAGAGTGTCTTTAATTTATGATGCGATACCACAGGGTGAATTGACGATGAGTTCTTCCTCAAAGAGTCTGTAGTTCCTCGACGAGGGCCACAAGGGGGAATGAGACATTGAGTGATTCCCAAGAGAGCCTATAGTACGATACAAGACTATAAGGGGAGTTAAAGGTGAGTGCTTCATCAGAGAGTCTATTCCTTCGATGAACCAGAGGGGCAAGACTATGTGTGCTTCTTAGTGGGTTGCTAGTACTGTAGGTTGAACCTTAGGGGTTAGACCGTGAGAACTACCCAGAGGTTTCCTTTTTGTTCTACATACATGAGTGGCTATTTCTTGTTTGAATATTATATGATAGAAACTAGATTGTTACTACTATGAATTACCCTGAATTCTGCTTATTGTTTGCTATTTACAATACCATACCTACCATATATTCACTGACTGTTAGGCACAAATCATTGGGTGGTTGCCTACTGGGATCTTGTCTCACACCCTGTTTGGGCCATGCTTTTGGGACCAAACATATTATATTATTGCAGGTATAGATAAGGGCATGTTCCCTTCTACTTCGGGTACATGACTTGAATTGGAGTTGGAGATCATGGGACCAAGCTGTGTCTTGTGATGTTAAGGAGTTTACCTGTTTTCTTTTTCACTTTGGTTTAGTATTGTATTCTTAATTGTGACTTGTTGGGATTCTTTCCTAGACATATGTATCATGCATCATTTTATATTCATGTGTGTGTGCTCCAGTTGTTTACGGTTAGTATTACACTGTTTATCATTTACTCTTATATGGATGGTTACATTTTCTGCTGCTATCTATTTGTGTCTTTTCCACTGTGTACTCTCCCAATGAGCGTATAGTTTCCCCACTATCACATCCAAAGCCCTCGCTGCTATTCGGTAGCCTCTGGTATTTGGAGAAATGTGCTTGAGGCCATGTGACCAACCAGGTACGGGGCTCCTATGGGTGGCTTCCGGAATCGGGACGTTACAATCGCAAATGTGATTCTTGAAAGGAGGTTTTAAACATCAGTGTTTAGTAGAAATTACATTCAAAGTGAATAAAAACATTTATTTGTTGCATGATGAGTCTCGTGATAGATTTTGATATGTAAATTAATAAACATATATTTTAGAGACCTCCATGTCAATAAACAGAGTATGGCTTCTGTCATGGAAATGGTATAGGGAGACTACATATAAGTGTTCTAAGGGATTTACTATATTATCCCTAAAATATTTTAAAAGATATGAGCCTTGAACATAGTAGCTCTATATGAACTTCTATATTCCACAACAATTGAACATTAGTGAATTTAATTACAGAAGACACAATATCAGTATATTCTCCTTGGACTAGACCTTAGTTAAGAACCATGTAATTTTGTTTTGGTGTCCCTTTACATGTGATTGTTTGATTACTTAACATTACTTTCGGACATGATTATTAGGATTCATCAAATTTAGGAAGAAGATTCCTCATTTTAGAAAAAAATATTGACAACCTGATTCACCCCTACTCTCTCAGGGTATTCTGGGGTCCGTCAATTATCTCCAAGACTCATTGGCCCCATCTAGAATCTTTTTAGGTTTAGTGAGGTGGCATACCTCTTAGACCTACCTCCATAGTCAGATCATATTGATGACGTCTTAATTGTGTCACAGTTGAGGAGGAATGTATGTGATCTATCACAATTTACTGATTAGGGACAACTGGGCATTGAAGATAGAGCTTCCATTATTGAGTACCTAATAGAGAACAAGGATATACATGAGAAGATAATTCGTCTGTGAGTGATTATCATCATGTGTGTAGTTTCAGAACATGAATATTTAGGACAGAACATAAGAGCATGAGAACAAGATTTGATCCCAGTACTATCATCTCTTTGAGAAGGATTTTTCATTTTTGTTTGAAAATCCAGGAGGTTGGGAGAATTTACCAATCTTTTTTTATGTTGAAATACTATTTAATATATTAAATAATATTACTAGATCCAGTAACTATGAAGGTGTGAGACTCCAAGTCATGATGAGTCTCGGTGTTGATAAAATAAAAATATATAATATATTATATAACCTTGCATTTTTTTTCAATAATATTGAAATAAATCCTAAAAAGAGTCTTATATTCGATATTGGAGACCTTATTTGAGTTTGATATGTGAGATTTACCCTTTCTATGACATAATAGTTGATATCATCAATTTTTTTGATAAATGTGTTCTCTAATAGAAATAATAAAAATAATTAGTTAGTAAGTTTTATTCATTTATTTGGATGTTGAGACCTATTCTCCTCTATAAATAAACAGGTATTCAAAATACCTAGGGTTACCAATAAATCCCTAGAATTTGATAGGATTTTGTTGAGGGGATCATGGTAGATTATAACATGATCAAAGATCACATCGGTACCAAGCTGATTGTCTACAACAAGAGTGATTTGGGTATTTAAAATAACAAAGACACATAATTGTTCTTCACTAATAATTTTTCCTACTCGGGTTAAGGAGCTTGATTTCTATTGGTTTATTTTTTATTATGATTATCCCTTGAAAAACATGGATGTAATCCCCCATTTGATTAATTCATGAATCACTCATGCTTTTCAAATTATATATATATTCTTGGTATTTTGGGGAATTAATTTTATTAGTTTATCATTGGTTCTTTATCTTTCATTATAAGACGTATAAATTGATTCCAACACAAACAATGGTCATGTTTCATTCCACTTTTAGGGTTTCATCATTTCTTCCCACATTCATCGAATGTTCATCACATTTGTTAAATTGGTTATAGGATTGAAAAATACAATATATTCAATCATTACACAAACATTCTTCATAAAAATAGATTGATATTACAGTTATGGGTTCACAATCAAGGTGAGAAAATGATGGAATATGATTGATTATAGATCATGATCAGACCAATGATACCCAAATTGATGTTTGACGTTTGAGAATGGCATGGTTTGATGGTAGATCCAATTTGAGTAGATTAAAGTCCAAATTCTTTCCACTGAGGATGAATGGATTTTTCAATCAATATCCACCAAATTTGGGACAATTTTTCATCGAACCTAATAGTGTCTGATCCCTAGGTGAACACATGGAACATTTCACACTTTTACTAACTTTCTAACTATATGGTGTGTTGTTTTAAGAACAGACACCATGAATTATCACTTTTGAAGATCTATGGTTTACATACAGATAAAAAAAATTCCAAAATGAAACATGGTACATGTCATGTGACCCATAGATTGTAGATTTCTGTATACCGTAGAGGTATGTAGTCAAATAAATGGCTAGGAACACAGTGATGGTTTGGGTACATTGTCATGGCCCGATACCCACACATGGCGAGGTACACATGCATGACACAATGTACACATGCACTACTAGATGTATTGGAGCATGGCTGGGAAGCATGTCCAGTTGTAGTTGACCCACCGGGACATGTATCCTACAAGAACATGTTGTATATGTTGTGAAGTATGTGGTATGCGAGGCACTAAGGCACATGAAGACCCCATGAAGACGAGACAAGTGTAACCCTAGTACACTCCATTTTTTCCTCTAAGGATGTTGGAAGTAATTCATTTCCTTAGTGTATATCCAGTTCAGTTGAGTGTTATTCCTTTCTCCATCCCTATGATGGTACAAAGTGGATCTACATTCTAATAATAGGATTGTGATCCTATCTATGGGTTTTTTCTCATGTAGATTTTGGTGTATCATTTCATAAGACAGTGGTTGGATCCTTTATTATTTCATAATTCACCAAATGTAGGGGTCATGATATCAGTGAAACAACCATGTATAGGGAACCAATCCCCTACCCTATCTTGGTAATCATTCACTATTATATGTTTTATTATTTCAATATTTCGATATAAAAATGTACAATGTTTTTTGGTTGATGAAGTTGACTATCACAACGTACTAGTTAACCTCCATACTCAAATTTCATATAAGTGTCTCTAGTCTTTTATACAATAACCCTCTATCTTTTATGTATTTCATCATCAACAAATGAAACCATATTCATGTGTGAATCCATGAAAAATTAATCCTTATCTTGATGACCACCTATGTTGAACATGTGAGATAAGTTGACATAAGTAAAATGAAACAAATATTTATCTATAACACTACCAATGTTGACCCACATTAATTTGAATAAGTTGACTAAAATTGAAAATAATAGTTTAATTTAAATATATCAATCATCTATCCATATTATACCACCTCTTCAATTGTATATACACAAATATTTTTGAGTTTTTATGTATTCTTCATGATAATTTGTATGAAAATTGAAGCCATGAATTTTCTAGGCATCGAATCTCATTATCCGACATAGATGAATTCAATAAAACAAAACAAAATAATTTTATTTTTCATATTTATTTTCAACATTCACTGTATAGAAAATAATATACAGGGTGTTACTTTTAACATAAAAAATTAAATACATGATAATATTATGAATACGATTATATACATACATCCCTATGAAACAGTTTGACAATATCCATAGTAACCAATTCTGTTAATTCTAGCTTATTTTGAGGTTGAACATTTATTCAACTCTTTGATTTAAATCAAAATTATTAAATAAATGAATCTACATTAATACAATTGAGTGTCATTTATCTATTCATTTGTAGTTACTACAATTCAATCAGTGTAAAATTTGATATCTTTCAAACTAGTACTCTAATAATGGGAAATACTAATGAATGGTTTCTAAAATGATAATTAGTGGAGATGACTCCAATATGTCCAAAAATATTGAATCTAGTATTAATAACCAAAAAACACCTAGAAAATAATAGCATGAAATATATGGCTATGAAACCGTCATCAATTGAACATTTTTGTTTATCATTATTCATCACATTTGATTTGAAACGACTTATGTACCTAATTAAAAAAATTAATGAACATATTAAAATTTTATACACATTTATTAGATAAAATTTAATTCATGAATGAAAACATAAAAAATATTAATGTACATATTAATTGGATACACCATTGGTAGTGTATTGGTCAACCACGTTTAGCTTCGTTAAAAAACTTAAAAGTCAAATGAATCATGACAATGACCAATGAAGAGGTATCTAACTTAGCCAAATGATAATGTGTCAAAACAATTCATTTTTATGAAGATTAGTTAGATTTTTATGTTTTCCACAAATCTCTCTAAATAATGAAAAAATACAATAGTAAATATAGTTACTTTTTTAGGTAATGTATTATGAAAGGCCAATTATAACATGTTCTCCAATAGAATAAGTAAGTCATGATATTTTAATCTTTGTGAAATTCCATATTTTAATTTAACACCCATCGAAAAGTAATTTGTATATCCATCTGGCACCATTACAGTTTTTAGATTTTAAATGAATTTGTTTTTATAAAGATTATTCATTGTAAAAATAGCCAAAGGTTACATTCCATTCTCATTTTCCCATAAACCATTATTTATAATATTTGATTTCAAATCCATATAACCATTAGGGAAATCCTACAATTTTCCCTTCTCATTGTGAAATGTAAAAATAACATTGTCATATTTGTCATTATCAATATGCATTATTTCATGATTATGATGTACATATTTAAACTCCGAATATTGTTTTTTGAAAAATTGACTCATTTTCTTCCAATATTTAAATGTAGTTTCTTAAGATATTGTACATTTTATCCCTTTCTCACTTTACTAAATTGATTATATGTTGTAAATTCAATAGAGAAATTCATTAATTTTTCTTGGATTGTAGAACATGAGAGCACCTTTTGTGACATTCTAAATTACATTTTCCCTTTCAATTGTGTATTCTCATAACTTAATTAAAGGAAATCATCAAGAAATTGACAATGAAATAGAAAAACCATTTTCTATTATCAGAGAAACAATGATATTCAATATAAAATGTAAAAATTGGAGAATACAAACTAGTATGAGTAGTTCAAATAGATAAGAAACATTGTCCAAGAAATTGACTAATTTTATAAATTAAATAAGTATGAAATTTGAATCATTTTATTATTTATGTATTATATGTTCCAATTAAATCTTCCTAAAATTACTTTAATCTTTTTATTATTGGTTGAAGGTATATATCAATTTCATTTAATTGAATTTTATTTCTATGAATTATCATCAAAATTATTAAATAATTATTCTTCACAATCATCCGTAGAGGTAGATTTTAGAAGATCAAAATTAATTTCAATTTTCTATAATTAATACCAAATGTAACAAAAGGGTTTAATCCATTATAATACAATCCAAAACAAATATTTCTAGCATCTGAAGAAATTTTTTGAAATAATGTAACTAACAGATTCCTTGATGTTGAATAATTTGTATCTCTCATAAAGAAATAATTGTTACTATAGTGATCATTTAACGTTATTTTAAATACAATCGTATATAAAATAAATAAATTTTTATTCATGGATTTGGAGGAATGTGTTACATTACCATTGATGGTGTTTTGTTCTTCTAAATATTCCTATTGTTTCATGGATTATTACTATCATTATTCTTCATTGAATCCCATCTTCTTAAATGAAATATTATGAATTATTATTTATTGGACTCTTCAATCAAGTAACAAATCCAATAATTAGATAACGAATGTCCCTTTTTATTATACATCGCACATTTTTATGGATTTTTCATCTCAATGAATGATTTATGGATCTTAGATTTACTAAATACATCGTGCTAAAACTCTAAAAACATTCACACTGATATTTTGAAAAATAAATAGTAACACATTATATGATACACAAAAGTTTAAAATAAATTTTTGAATACCTATAACACCCTTTATACATTTATTATTATCTATATTTTAATAATTCATAAAAAACATATTTTTAGTCACTAATGTTTGGAGCCAGATCAAACTACTCAAGATCAACTGAAGGTTCTATTGATCTATTAAAATGATTGATATTGTATCCTAAAAATCCAAAAGTTTAATTTATCATGTTTCGAACTGAAGTCTTATATGGAAGGACACTTTTTCATGATAGTATTTTAATTATTTTGAATTTCCATAACATTGAATTATCCATGCTAAATCAAACATAAATACTAATCCATAAATTGATTCTATATCATATTCTCATATCTTAATATCTGTTAAAACATCAATTGAATTTACAATCAAGACATGGAAATATAATTCTACCATCAACAGATTGGTTCTAAATTGCATAATCTAATAATTAAACCAAACCTATATCATATCAAGGTGTGTATCGTGGTATCATAATCCATCTTATATCTATAGGTAATAAATTTATACACTTATCCCCAAATATTCAAATATAAATATATAAATGTTTAATCATATATGAAAAATCAATTATTAACATCAGAAAACTTCTTTATTGGATAGAGTAGTGTATTTGTTCAATGAAATAAAAATTTAACATGAAAATTGATTTAGTATGACATGAAAAAAAATATTAACAAATATAACCCCTTATAATCATAGGATTTGATGATATAGAATAAGGTCAATGAAGTTAGTAGAGGGAAATGGATAAAAACAAGGTTATGGATACAAGGCCAACATTGTACAAACAAATATTGGAAATTGATGTGGGAGGGAGGAGGATTTGGTTGAGGGGAAGGGGATAGGGTTGAGCATCCATGAGAGGTGGTTGATATCAGTATATATTAAAGATGGTACATTGTATCATGGAAATGGTACATTTTGGGCATCATTATGGTCTGCATCGATGGAGGGGTGTCGGGGGTCTACAGGGTTTGAAGGTCATCGACGAGAGAGGGGTTTTGGTGTCGGTGTTGATGGAGTGGGTGGGGGTCAGGGGAAGGGTGTTTGTTTTGTGGTAGGGGTCGATGAAAAATAGTTGGCATCACTTGAGGGGCCTTGGGGGAGGGGGATTTGGGATTGGGTCTAATGTGGTCTATGTTTCAATGTGGGGGAGAAAAAATTATGGGCTTTGAAATGATATGATGGAATCATAGATTTGTGAAATTTAATATATATTTTAAATAATATTAAAATGATTTAATTAGTGGTGGTAATAGAAAATTTAATTAATAAAATATTATAAAGACCTTGTATTTTTATACTATCACCAGAAATACACCAAAATCCAAAAAACCAACATGTAATATAACCTCCAGTTCATTAATTTAATTATCTATTTTTTTATAAGTATAATTGCGTGAAGCAGTTATAATTATTAGGAGGGAGAAAATACCGTGATGTACCACCTAAACTCGTGAGAAAATGTTGGGGATCCCGATCAGAGATGTTGGTCATCAGTTCCTTGTGAAACCACCCTCTATAATAAATATAACATTACACCATAACATCCAATATATCCATCTCCTAGATAGTCAAAAAATTACATGACTTTATCAGTCAATCCTCAATCACCAAAATAACATCACATCCTCTATAGGATTTTGTAAATATAGTGATGAAATTTATTGAAATATCTTACCCCATCAACATTAGAACACCCAAAATCTATAATAAATCACTAGTAAAATGATATTATTCAACCACAGTATGATATTCTAGAAATTTCAATATGAAATCCATTACTAAAAAATTCATCCATTGAAACTCAAACTGACTCCCCATTATGTGATACATCTATGATATACTATGATGTGTTGATCAATATGAGCCATAAAACCTATGAGGAGACTCCATGAGAATAATTTTTGGGCTTTAAAACAACCTATAGAATTCCTCCCAGTTTTGAATATCATTCACCAACCCTTCAGATCATCACCATGGATGATGTGAACTTGTATCACACTTACCCTAGAATCTCATTACTAAGGCTCCTTCACATGATGTAACAAGTAGGATTTCACTATAATTTAGTACAAAAAACATCTTCCACTAGAATCCTATGTATCAAGACACATTGATAAAATATTCTCCATCACACTCCAATAATCCTCTGATACGTGAACAATATCTCCCCATGGCTTCCAATACAATGCATCAGAAAATAAATTCAATTTCCCAGGGGTATTATAGTTATCAAAAACACAGTTTATTTATAATTACATCAACCACTATTGATGAAAATTTAGATTTTACTAAGATAAAATGTACTATATAATCTTTTTAGTAGTGAAGACCACAAATCGCACACTGAGAGGTATTCTCACCACAAATATAGAAAACATAACATGACTATAATTTCAATATCATGAGTGCAATAGATTCTCTCAAATGGATATAACATGTTTTACCAATATTATATCACTACCCACCCTTCATTAAGATGAATCCTAAGCTCAAAAGAGAAATTTAACCAAAAATATTGTGCATCTCTCCCTACTTCAAAAATCAAACGATTGGATCATTGATCAGCTTCCACATCATAAAGTCAAAATCCACCTAAAATTGCTTAGACCATACAAAAGTCTAGTCATACCTAATAGATGATAACATTGGGGAGGGAATATAGTAAAAATAGAACATAAACCCCTAATAGTTTCCTTTTGAGACAAACTAATCCATGAAAGTCATCAATTTTCATAGGTGATGCAAGTGAAACAAATGTATATATCATTAAATGATAGATTGATACCTCAAAATCGGGCACCATATGCCAAAAAATATGAACCTCATGCACCTAAAATTATCTCTTTGATAACATCCAATAGATTTTATGGTGTTTAAGGGAATATAAAACAACCATTAAGATTTTGGCCATGATCATCCAATGAATTTGAGTATATGAGAATATCATAGATGAACAATAGAAAAAATTGATCAATAAACTCATGGAACATGAAGTTCATGAGTCCCATGAAAATATATGGGGAGTAAATCAAATAAAATGACATAAAAATGGTCTCAATGTGAATAAGAAGCACCTGAATATAGCCTATTATGTATCCTCCTCATTCACACTCATCTGAATATAATTAGACCACCAATTATTCATTAAAAACTAGACAGATAAATTCATATGATAAAATATGGAATATATCCTCAGAAGCTGAGAATATTTGTTGAAAATCACTTTATTCAACTATTAGTAGTCCACACACAACCTCAAACCACCATCCACCATTTTTTGAATAATAATAGAGTGGACAGTGCGGAAACACTTGGCTAGATAAAAAGGTTCATTATAATATAATTTATCCAAATAATCAACTCCTACATCTAAAAAACATACATAGAATAATTTTATATTAATAATATATAGCCACTAAACTATAACATTATTCTTATATCAAGATCGTGTTGAGGTTTTAGAGTGGGAACCCATTCTGGAGAAAAATCTGTAAATGCATCAATGAATCTTGGAAATCCTAATAGCAGTGTTTATGTTGAATCTAAAGGAATTTTTGGAAGATGAGTAGTCTACCACTATGTACATATATTTCATATCACGTAATACCACTCGACAATGAAAATCACCCCCACTCTCTCCACATCATAGAACACTTCCCATATGTGGATATAATCAATGACCACAAGTACGGATAATAACCAGCTAGTACCAAAGATGAAATAATAGGTTTGCATTCATAAAAAGTAGAAATAATTATAAGACTAATTATACCACATCAATAGATCCCAACCTAGGTAAATGTCCTAAAAAAACCTCTTACCTTCAAATGCTGTATTCAAAACTAGGGGAAATAGAATCCTCTAAATCATGAGTACCTAGGAACATACCATGGTGGGTGACATGAGGGACTATAAATCTCCAAATAAAAATATATAAAAAACATGATATATGTGATATGTAAATGTTACATCAAAAAAATATCTTGACCATCTTTTGGAAGCATATACATATTATGTAACTATACACATCTAGCTATACTTCCTTATTTATGTCGACAACCTCTATGACCAGAATTGTCCATATATTTCTATTAGTGGGGACACCATGGGGATTTATTCTCCCAACTCTATCTCCCCTTAGCTACGTAAATGCATTTATATATTAATAATAATATGTCAATTGAGAAAAATACTACTGAGTTGTGAATGAATACTGAAAACCAAACCACACTAATCTCAAACAATGGATAACCAATGAAATCATTGATGACTTTGACCTCCCCAGGTAATGGAAATCAGTGCATACCTACATATTAAAACATGATAACTAAAATATATAGGGAATCACAAAGGGTAAAATTGAGGATGACTCTCAATTGACTAATTCCACACATATCACAACATCTAAGATACTTTAATAATGGATTTACACCATGGGGATCCATGCTGACTCTCCTATTGATATGATCATGGTTTTTTATGAATCCAATTGATCACTTGTGCCTTTTCGCACCTCTAGACATTTAGTTAATATAAATGAGGTGAAAAATATAATTAACAAAGTGCAGTTCCCCCTTAGTGAGCATCACTCTGGACTTCTATACATGAAAAATATTAAGAGTTAATGAGGTGAGGTTCATAATGTGAATCTCGAGTTCACACAAGCTCATGATCCCCAACAAAAGGGAGAAAAACACTTTCCACGTTTTTCCCACATCCCCAAAGACATGAACTCTATATGAAACATAAGATGAAAATATTCCCATGAAACCACTCCCTCATTCTGCTACCCAATATAGAAAATCACGAACTGGTGATTTGTACCTCACATATATCATACTTCCAATGGAAACCAATACTCATATATAATTTATATTTATCAAAAGGTGATCCAAAGATCATCCATTCATCATTTTATCTCCAAATGAGAGAAAATATCCTTATTATTTTCGAATCCTAAATGGGGGGCCTCACATAACATCCTCATCTAAAGCTTATACTCCTTGTATAAATGAATACTCTAGTGGTCAAGTGGTTTATCATGATACACCTATCTAACATAAACTAGAGTTAGATTATGACCAACATTATTTTCTACATATATAATGAAAAATCAAAAAACAAAATAGCATGGAATTACCATAAGATAATTTTAATCATATTGATTTCAAAATCACATGTATCACACAATTTCAAATATTAGAATAAAAAATATTTAAAGCATCTACCGGTCCTATGTCTCTTTCCAATAACAAAATTATCTCACTTAGTGAGTTCAGTAATATTATTGTCCTTGTGTTGGATCAATGTGGACACTAATTGTATATGTCTTAGTTTGTCTCCCCAATTAAATTACCCAATAAATATGACTGAAACTGTCACACTACCATCACCATGTAATCCACACTAGTTCCTATCAAAAAAAATCCATCCTAACTCTGATTCCAATCCCAAAGACCATAAATTTGTATTTACATTCTCCATTTTTAATTATGTAAATTTGATTCCTTTCATGGATTGAATTTCCTAGGGTAGTATGGTCTAAAACATGACCATGTAGGCCCAATTACATAGATATGATCCCAAAAAATCTTAAATATCCCATAAACACCCAAGAAACCCAATCATCGTGTGTTATCATCTATTAAATTCTCTCACATAACATCATGGTGCTTGGTACTGATTGAAAAATGTGATACCCACTAAATATTCTAATCTGGATGAAATGATGGTGGTCTCTCCATTTCCTTGAATCACATCTAGGTACCTATGTGTTATAAAAAAAATTCCATTGAAGACATATTTCAATTATTTTCACGTCTAATTTGATCACCACCAGAGTTCCTACTCATCCATGACTCATTCATGATCCCACAGCTGAAGACAACCTCAATTACCACATCTTTATGACATCCCACACACTATGGAAGCCTCTCATCTAGAAGCACCACCATCACTGAGAACACCCCTCCCATCATCTTCTAGACTGACATTGGTCATTGTTTCATTCTCCTCCTTCCAACACTAAATTCCCACACCACTCTCTCGCATGAAGCCTATATGAAAGATGAATGTGATCCTTTAGGGTCACCTTCAATAGTCCTTGGGTGGTGACATTCAATGAGGGTGTACAATAATAAATTTGGAGGCATGAACCTCATTAATATGTGGAACATAATAAAATTAAACAACTGATAAATATAGTTTCATAAAAAAAGTTATTCCATAATAAGAAAAAAAAATTCACACCAGCACATGTATACCAGATAAAATTACAAAATAAAATCATAGTCATTGGCTCCAAAAACAACTCAATGCTCCATGAATGTAAGGTCAATCGCAATCTACAAACTCACCTTGTATCTTCAAAAAATGATTATATATAGGGTTGAGCATAAAGGTATGTTTAATAGGTTCCTCTTTAAGACCTCACCGGAAAATATAGAAGAATCATGATAAATTTTTTTGGATAAACAATAAAACCAACATGTAACTAATAATTCAACTATAACCCATCCTTAAAATGGATCACCAACCCTAAAACACATATAGTTTTGGTAACATAAAAAAAATAATATATATAAGTGGAACATGAATATACTACCCCACTAGTTTTTTACTCCCACAGCCCAAAAAAATGACATGGTCCCAATAATCAATTCTCTAACCATGATACAACTTATCAAGTCTTATGTCATAACCATTCCATATACTATAGTCACATCACTTACATAATCTTATACCTCCTATGAAACATCACATATCATACACACATCACATATCCATTATAGTAGGGTATCATGAACATAAAAGACACCAACCTCATAACCTCCTCTTACCCTGCCAGACACCAAACATATATCATAATATCAATACCCCATAGGGCCTTCCAGTAGACCAAATAATACATTATAGGCCATTATAAATTGTATGATCATACCTTCTTTCATTAATAACAATCCATGGAACTCCTATAAGTGGGATATGGAGATATAGAGTAGTCATCCATGAATGCCCTCATTATCCTGGATGAAGGGAATAACACTGGAAACTAAAAAAAAGTAGACATTTGTAAGGTTATCTAACTCTAATAAGATAATAATAGACATAAAAATGAAAACATATGTACAATACACCCCCATAAAATACAAACCTAATTTTTTTGTCCAAAAATTTAATTACCATAATAATCATGGTCACCATACTCTCACCTCCACATAGTTAATCCATATCCAATTATTAAATAATATACCACCCCTACTTCCCGAACAAAACTGCAACAACAACCATTCCAATATTCCCTTTTAATATAATCATGTAACTCTTTAGAAATTAATTATTTACTATCTATATTTCATTCATTATGACATTAATTTCCATATATAATAGAAAAATTCTACAACCATCATCCATTATATGTCCAGTCATCACTCATTCATTTTAGGTATTAGAATTTAATTCATCATACAAAGTTGAAAAAATCCCTCCCAACACCCATTACTATGTTCATCATTAAAAATCACATTGCATTGCTATAGAGAAAATATTTAACAACCAACATCACAAAACTAAATATCACAAAAAACAACACATATCATAGAAAAATGACCTATATAATTTTAAAAAACCATCCATTCTTAATATAACTATTGACACTATCATTTTATATAATCAATCGAAGGTCTAATTTCAAACCACCGAATAAAACCCTGTTTTAACAACTAAATAAACCTTTACATCCACTTAAAACTAGCCATAACCATACACTATCATTACTACAGTAATAATAGATAGAAAACAAGAAAAAAATTCATAAAAATACATATTATGGTAATAGAATCAATTCCATAATCCCTGTTTTCATAACGTGTTTTCATAATAATTTTAAGAAACATGAATGAGTAAAAAATTAAAAAATATAGTTTCATAGAACCAATTCATTTCCAACATAAAATATTTTTACATTTTTTATGAAAGGTTGTTATGTTTATTTAATCATTATATCCCAAAAAACCACATAATCAACAATATTTTCAGCAAAAACATAAAAAAGATATTATCATAATAAATATTTTTGAGTTATATAACCATATATGGTTAATACCATTACCTTTCATTTCATTAGTACAATTTTTTATCTTTATAAATAAAATTATTACCATTATCCCAAATATTGTTAAAGAATGAAACTTTACCAATTTAAATTTAAATAATGAAGAGTTCTATAATAACTTATTTGTATATGTGCTTCAAAAACCATGACATAGGAATAGGTAGAATGACATAAATGAAAGAGTATAATCATGTGAGGGTAATACTATTAATCATAGACCACATAAATCTCTTATTAACTATATAATCCCAAACCAATATAATTGAGGTAATCACCATATCATTTACCACCAATATTGAAGGATAAGAGATGAAATTAGGAGAGACGTTGCTCACATGAGATCATGAATGAGTGACCACAATAAGTTGAGTATCAAATCCCATAAATGTGGTTTCAAGTGAAATTTGGGATAAAATAATGTTTGCTTACCATTTTTTGAGAACAATGTAAAAACTGACGAATTCATATGTTCTTCGAAATTGATACCAACAATGGAATTTAAGGCCTAGTGGAATTCTAATTTATAGAAATGTTGTGGCTGGCCTTAATCAACCAATTATTTAAAATTCATGACATATTTTACCCCACTTATCATCTTCTAATGCTTTTTGAAATTCATTAACTTTATAAAACCAAAGAAGGCCCATTCCTTGAGAAAAACACGACACCATAATGCATCCTAAAATTTAACCAAAAAAATCATCCTTGAGGTCCTCACACTTTTGTAGAGCTTCTCATAAAATAATATTCAACTAGATGAACCCTTGTAACAAACCCACAAAAATTTAGGTAAGGGTGGCCAAAAACTCACTATGAAGTTAATTCACATAATATAAGGTAATATACAAAACCACTTTCAAATCACGATGTAATCATCCATATTGTGACCCAAAAAAGTAATTGAATTATTATTGTATTTATATAAAGTTATATATGATTCATAAAAATTCAATTAGAGTCCCATCCATGAATTCTAGGAATCATTCTTTACCAAAAACACTCATTCTGATCCTTTCATTCTATGACTGAATTCCCCCATGTCATGATGAACTACCCAAAGAACCATCATATGTTGTGGCATTCTTTAAGGACGAAACATAGATGGTCATGATATGACCTCTTTCTCCCATATAAATTCTTATATCAAATAACATATATCTTCCTCCAACCTTCTATCTGATAATTCGACCACCCAAATAATGAAAATTAAGATACCGTATAGTTTTGATCTATTACTAGTCTATATAAGAGGCATATACAATTAGTGAACTAATAATATATTGAAACCCATAATTAATAAACTATTTTTGTTTATATATAATTTTGGTAGTGGTTACTTCAATATAGTGTGAACTACCCATAATTATGATTTTGGGAAAACTCATTGTTCAACCATGAGATAATCCATATTTTGACTAATCAATAATCATGATTAGGGAAGTATTCCTTAGTTTATAGTCATTATTTTATGTTACAATAGTGTATGGTACTGATATTAAATGCATACAACAAATATAAAATTATTTTTTTGTTTATTTGATCATTTTTTTCTTTTTACTCTCCATGAAATTATGATAAAATTCTTATTTTAGAAGATTAATCATTACACTATAAAAAAACTCTATTATAGAAACTACATACATATTCATAAATTAATTTTTGGAAAATAATTAAATCAACATAGATCAATATTATTGAAATAACCACATGAATAAAAATGATTCCATATGTCGTAATACCTTATTTGATAAATCTTATTTGTTAGGAATGATATGCCAATTGGAACTTCTCTTTTATATGAAATGGATGAATCAATAATTATCTATATTCTCCTTCTCTTATTATATAAACTCTTTGTATATGTAAATCACTATCTGAAACATTTTTTGTATATTATTTTATATATTATTTAAAAACTCATATTATTTAGACCAATGGTTGATTATAATTCATGTTACCTCTATCCTCTATGATCATTCCATGTATCTTACTCATTTTTGTAATGATATATTTATCTAATTATACAAGTCAATCACCTAAATCATTACACATATCCTCTTATTCCGACTTCTAACTATATTATCATGTAATGTATATTTTTTTAAGCCATCGTATATCTATCATCTCCATGTAGTGTTTTGATTAGGTAAACTCTTTTGACTCCATCAATAAGAAGACATCCCAAAATCATAATAAATTTCTACATTAATAAATTTAAATTATTATTTATTGATCATTCTAAAATGTCTTTCCTTCTGAAAAATGAAAATTTTTATTCCAAAAATTCATCAAACATTCCTTCCTAAAAAATCAGGGTCCATAACAAAAACCATTTCTAAATTTCATATATTTATTAAAACAAATAACCCCAAAAATGACTATTTTATCCTTGGGTTCTCATTTCAAATAATAATAAGATTATTATCAAAATATTTCCACAATTATTATTTTTTATACAAATATATCCATTTTATACTATCATATGTTAATTCCATGACCAATTTACTCTATGGACATAAAATTACCCTCCATTTCTAACCATTATATTCAATTTAATGAACCATGACTTTTGAAAATGGAATAGAATACTTGATCACCATGTATTCAATAAATCAATTGATACCTAAATATACATCTAATAAAACTATGACAAACACATAATATTTCATTAATATGTGATAAAAAATACAACAATTTTTTGATTCCCCATTAGATATATTGATTTGTCCAAAATAACTTCAAACCAAAATCACTAAAAGAAAAACACCATGATAGTAGTTTCCCAACAAAACATGGTTTCATGTGATAATTATGTGGTATAACACTTATTCACTATATCATTTATATCAATATATAAAATCATGTACTCAATATTATATTTATATTATTTCCATAACGAACAATAATAAAAAACAATTTCACATCCAAGATTACAAAAAAAAATATTTTTAAATTAAGTTTTCCTCAGCATGGAACCCATATAATAAAAAAATATAACTTCCATGTAGGATAAATATCATCACCATCCTTTATATATATGTATTACTTTTCATTTCACTATCCAGATTCTTTGAACTTATTTCAGAATAAAATTTGTTTTAGAATTCTACTAATTTATAATTTATTTGAAAATTGAATCAAAATAAAACAATCAATAAAAAAATACATCATAGATAATTTTGATATAACACTAGAATTTTTATAAATTTAATAATATTTATCAACTAAAATTTTACGATTTTCCTTCAAATTTCTAAAAATATGGATTTTTCAATCATTTTTCTTCCCATCACAATGTATTATAACTTATTCACAAATTCCATCTCTTTATCATATCCTAGTCCTTCTAATTATATTTCAAAAATATTTTTTCATCAATTTCTCAAGACAATATCCCATAAATGATAAGATTCATTGGTTAAACAAAGAAAAACTCAACTCACAAAATCATCTTTTATGTAATTATAGCGTTTTTTTAATTATTTCCACAAATGTTTTATATAATATTTTTCATTAATTATATATAATTTATTTATAATTTTTATCATTATTCCTTATATAATTTTATCTATTAAACACCATCTAATATTCAAATCGATCAATTTATGTCTTTACAAATATTATAATGTTACATTTTAATTTTATCTTAATGATTTATTAGTTAACCAACAACAATCAATTCGTTTTCATTCCTTGAAATTTATTTTTTATGTTTTTTGATAATATGTATTAATTTATATTAAAAATAATATGTACCTATAAATTTATTGAATTAAATATGGGAAATATTATATATATATCCAATAAATTGGGTAAATAAATTATTAATTGAAGAAAGTATATTGGTATTTTTTTTATTTTTTTCCTTATACTATGATCTGATGGACGAATTCATGGATATTTAAATACGGTCCCTATAGATATTTTATGATTATTTTGGTACTTCAATTCATACATATATGATTATTTATGGACATATATTAAACTATAAAACATGTGTTATTACAAATTTTATTGTATTATAATATTTATTATCTTTTTTTAATCCTAACTAGGATGTAATGTTAACTCCACATCTGTTCTTTATAAATATATCATGATTTATGAATGAATGATATTGATAAGTTAATCCAAATCTAAAATAATATCTTTAAATAAATATGAATAAAATTATATTATTTTTATTTTTATTTTTGTTGAAATGGATTTTAATTGAGTGAATGTAGGGTGATTTTTTCATTTATTGTTTAGGGTTTTTTTCTATCTACTAATACAGTAATAATATCAACCCAAATTTTAAAAGAGTTAATATTTAATAATTTCCATGTTATAATTTGTTTTTACATATTGTATAAGATAAAAAATGAACCTCAAGGGTTAGGTAATTGATTTGAAAACATAAAAAATTATTTAATAAGTGATTAAGGATAAATTCAAAGTGATTTGTAGTAGAATAATCACTGTTAATTCATAATAAAATGAATGAGTTAGATAATAAGATTAAACTAATCTAATTTAATAACATGAAATAATAATAGTTTTGATTAATAAGGGTTTGACTATGTTACCAAAAGAAATACATAAATAGAATCCCTAATATTAGGGGAAATATCTCCATACCATAATATATCAATGAGATATAAATATATTTGAGAAAACCCAATAGAATTGAGTATATTCTCATTACCTGTGATAATTAAATAATAAAAAAAATATTTGAAGAGAATAATTTTTTTTGATTTATTTTTTATAGTGAATAAAAAAACTCTTGTGGTTTATCAAAATGAATGTAAATCTTATTAATGGTTGTATGTAGTCCATAATACCAAAAAATGAATGAAATTGATACTAAGTAATGGATGGTATATTTATATGTTTTCCTAAAATTTTATTAAATATGGTTATTGGAAATTTTATAGAGAGGATATTTCTATAGCTAATGAATAATTAACAAGATTAAAATCATTACTATTAATGAACATTTACAAGGTATTTAATGTATGCACTAAATGTTTTTCGAAATCATGAAAACAGTTTGTATATGTTATATAGGGTTGAAATCCATTTTACTAAGTGAATTGAACATTCATTAATTTATTTGATGATAATATTTTTCATTATTTTTAATTATATAATTTTTGAGTATATTGACTTGTATATATCATGAAATATCAAGAAAAATAAGTAACCAGGTTGGTATGAAAATTTGAGTCTTTTAAAAATTAAAACTTTTGGTAAATGTATTATAACCATATTATAATATAAATATAAAAAATAGTTCATTTGAATATCTAATATTATCAATTTTATGTTATAAAATTTATAAAAATTTTCACTAGGCCTATGATTTCAATTAAATGAAAATTAATCAGAAAAATAATTATATAAATATTGAAAAATAACCAAATCAGGGTGGAAAAATACCAGTACAAAATTTTACATGTTATAAAAAGGAACATGCTTCCAGTATATATAATGAGATAAGGAAAAATAATGGAATTTATAATATCATAATCATAATGGTATGGAAAATTTATTTTCAATTATAAGTATAGATTTATATGGATAAATTGAAGTTGTAATAATTACATTATTTATATTTTCAAATTTTTGGAATGTCTTGTTTGATTTTTGATTAATTAATTTAGGTAAAACATTTATTTAAACCCTTTTCTATATAAATAATATAAATTAAGATTTATAAGAATCATTCTCTTATTTTTTTTGGGATTTTTACTATAATTTTTTAAATATTATTAAAATGATGTTCGATTTTATTTTTTGATATGGATTAGATTTTCTGTTCTCATGGAAAAAATGATTTCATATCAAACGATTTTGTACTCAATTTAGTAAATGAACATCAATTAATATTTAATATTGAATAAATATTATTTAAATCACTCCATTAAAATGAACATGTTATTTAATATGGTAGTGGAATTTATAATATTTATTTAACTAAAATGAAATTAGTTGAACAAAAAGATGTAAAAGTTTATGCGGAATATTTAAATGTATTTATTTATCATCTATATCATTCAAATCCCAAAATACAGGTATAATTCCATATATACTTGATTTATACTACAATTCTATTTTAGAACCTCTATACCAAATAGATATAGGGTGATTAATAGAACATAAAATTCTTTTATATTAGTTATATAATAAAGGTTGAATTCATCCCAGAACTTCACTATCAATAATTCCAATGTTATTTATTAAAAATAAAATTAATTCATCATTAATTATATTTATTTTAATGAAATCAATAATACAATTTTTATGAATTAGTACAATTTCCCGGAATTGATGATTAATTTGAAATACTTTAGTTAGATGATTATTTTTCAATGACTAATCAAATATTTACATTTCATCTATTTAAGGAAAAGTAGTGGTACATTGTTAATATGATATTTCTCACAATATATCAATACAATATTTTTTTTCTATGATATTTGGGTAAACTAGTGCATCAATTATATTTAATTATTGAATGAAGAGAATTATCAAATCGTATTTGGACATGTTTTTAGTGTGGTTTATTTATTATATTTTTATGTATTATAAATTTTATAAGGATTATGAAAATAATATGAGGATCATTTTTTAGTAATTAATAAATATTAAGTGATAACTGATATTTAATTAATATGAGTTAATGTTCAAATATTTTTAATTCATGATATTTTAATTACTAATGACTACATTATATTAGATCTTGTTAAAAACATATTGGTGATAAAATGTAAGACCCCATATAACATAAAAAATTAATTATTTTTTTAGAAATTAACTAAATAAAAACAAATATTTGTGGAAATGATTGATCATTTATCTAATCCATTTATTATTTTTACTCAGAAGGATGGTAAATTCATATGGATAGGGCAATATGATGATTATATTAAATTATTTTTTTAATGGTTGGTTAATGTGTTTATATTAACTCTATCGTCACAAAATATGGAATTTTTATTTATCAAAATTCATCAAGGTACATTCCTCTATATTTATTATTAAAAAATAAATAAATAATATAATATAAATCATAAATATTAAAATCATCAAAAAAAATTTATTCAACGCGCAGTATTGTTCTTACCATGGTAATTTTTGAAATTATTTATTTTAAAATTTATAATATATAAAAAATGAGATGTATATACACATCATGAAATTTTTTAATAAATAGTTACATAATATAAAATTGAATATGTGGAAGAGGAAGATTCCCCTTGTTTTAGATAAACATGATCGTATGAATCATTTCCATTTGAGTATATAAAACATTATATAAGATTATTTTTGTTGAAAAAAATAATCAATTAGTTATTATATTATATTTTTAGTGCAATAAATTTGTTATTGATATAGTGAAAATGGGAATGACGTTTTTTGGATGAATTTAATTTTTATTTAGGATGAATGTTCTGTATGGATCTCTTTTGGATAAAATAATTTGAGTTAAAAAACATGATTATGTGTTATAGAAAAAAATAAAATTAAAAATGGAAATATATATGAGTTTAATATTACTAATAGTGGGAAAATTAAATTTTAATCATGGTTATGTATATCTAATATGAAACAATAAAAAAATTTATTTAATAAAGCCTATTTCTCACCAAATTTATTACATCAAAGAAGTACAAAAAATGCAAGGAGATCATTATATACATTTAGGTGGCATTGAATAAAAAATTATATAGTCGTTATTACCATGTTATGTTTGATATATATAATATTTAAAGTAGAATATAAATATAAAAGACTAAAAATTAGACTATTATCTATTATATATTCGAAATGTGTGTATATATTTATGGATTTCATTATAGAATTCCCAAAGAAACCATGTGGTAATAATGAATTATGGGTTTTTATTAATCATTTGAGTAAACCAATAGATTTTCCTCAATTATTGAAAATATGTATTTTTATATTCATTAAAATCTTCAATTTAGAGAGGTTTTATGATTTAATGGTGTTCATATATTAATTGTGTATGATCATGACCTGAGTATTACTTTTAAATTTTTGAAGGGGCATTAAATGTCCATAGGTAATGAAGAGATTTTCAATTCTTCTTCAATTCCTCATATTGAAGGGTAATTAGATAAGACTATTTGAGTATTTTTTATGTAATTTTGGATTTTTAAATGATATTAACTTTGAGATTGGGATTAGCATCATTATTTATTTGAATATTACTATAATTATAATTTTTAAGGGATATATATGAACCCTTATAAAGCATTGGATATAAACATTGTTCAATTTCATTTTTCTATGACGAAGTTATATGAGATAGTTATTGAAACATAAATCGGTAGATTATATAATTAGGTAGATAAATTGATATAAAATCAACTGAAAATAATAGAATGTAGAATAACCACGCATAAAATTATGTAATATTCTATAATTAGAGTTGGGTAATCATGTCTTTGTATAGATATACCTAAAAAAATGTGTGTTACTCTTTAAAAATAAAGGGAAATTAATACCTTATAATATAAATCATTATCACATATATGAAAAAAGGATCAATGGATTATCAAGTTGAATTACATATAAACATAAATTATATGCTTCATATGATCCATGTTTATTAGATATAGAATCATATATATGAGATATGTC
The DNA here is from genome assembly GCA_963277665.1 of Viscum album. Lineage (NCBI taxonomy): Eukaryota > Viridiplantae > Streptophyta > Magnoliopsida > Santalales > Viscaceae > Viscum > Viscum album. The sequence continues at coordinate 922,153,466 of OY728146.1, read as the reverse complement.
TTAAAATGTTCCATGTGGTGGTATAATTAATGAAAAATATCTCTATTAAGGAAAACATATTTTGGATTCCTGATTGTGGTGAGTAAGTATTTTGAAATACGGTAACATACAAGGTTAAATATTTATTGAATAATCATATAATTTAAAAGGATACTTGATATTATGAAGAATGTATGAACTAAAAATATCATGTTTTATTAAAAATTACTGAAATTCTAATAATTTTTTAATGGGATGATATAGAAAATACATATTTAAATTAACACATTGATCATCTGTTTAAATATATCTTATGTATTTGTTGTTGGTTTTATTGTTTTCATTTATATGTTATATGGATGAATTTGTGTGTATGAATAGGTAATGCTACCATAAATGAAAATATAAATATAAACCATTACATTATTTTATAATATTAGTGTACATGAATAAAACACATACAAAATATTTTTCAGATATGAATGGAAGTATAAAAATGTAAAAAGTTTTTAAATAACATATAATACATTTTAGTGTAGGAAATACAATGTGTATGATTCTAAGAATAATTATAATGGGTATTATAGGAATAATTTTCTTCGATATAGACATTACATAATAAATAAACAATAAGAGGTTATGTTGATAAGAATGAATAATTTTACAATAAGAATTGTGGAAATAAATATAAGAATATATTAATGATAAGTGTTATATGACTATTATGGAATAGATTTTATGATCATTTGGTGTATTCATTATATTATTATTAGTATTATGTTATTCTTGAGTTATAATACACACTATATGATATCACTAATATATATTCAATGAAAAATAGCATATCCATTAAAATTTTATTTTACAAATAAATATTTAAATAATTTATTCAATGTTTAGTTCACGATGTAATTATTTTTTAAAATAACAATAAACACAATGCAACTTAGTTTCTAATTTTTTTGATGAGTTTTAATAAATTTTTTATTAGTAAATTAATCATAGATAAAAAAATTATTTTTAAAATTGATTCCAAATTTGTAATCACAAAATTGAAATTTTTTATTGGTTTCAATAATATTTTTTTTTATAAATTTTCAAATACACCATTAAATGTATAAATTTGGTAAAATATTATATAATATGGTATATATTGGATACGATTAATGATTTAACGAATTAATCTTAATATATGATATTATTATGTAGTTAATAATGAATAATTTTATTAGTATTTTTAAAATTATTATATTAATAATCAATTCACAATGAAATTAATTTTAATTTTATTAAAATTTATAAATAAAATTGTATTAATATTTTATGGAAAATAATATGAATATTTATTTGATAAATAAATTTAAATAATTAATATTTTTTTAATAAGAGTAGTTATAAAAATAATAATTAAATTACTTGTCAAAATGATTACCTAGGAATTATACAATTCCTACCAAAACTATTTTTCAATATCAAAAAAGATAAAATAACTATTTTAAGCATTTTTTTCATAACTATCGGTGTAGTATTAATAAGAGGAAATAAATAAAATTATTTTTTGGGTATAATAGTGATGTTCTTTGAAATGATGTAATTCATCCAATACATTCATCTATTTTTCTAACTTTTTATCATATGTGATAGAACAGATGTAAGAGAAATAGTGTAACAGGGAAAAACCTAGACCTAACGACCATGAAACATGTGTGGAGAAGGATAGTTTTGCAAATTTATCTAGTATAGATTTTTCCATCACTTATTTTGATTTTCTTTTGGAATAAATATATTTTCCATTTATGTATAGCGAGGAAGCCTATTGTGGTGTTCTATGCCCCCTTTGAATCCTATGTTACAAAGAGAAACATTGTGGATGTGGTCATGGAAGTGGAAAGTCTAGCTTTCTTAGAGATTAACTCCCATACCTCAGGAATTCGTTATCATTAATCACTAAATTGAATACATATCATCCAACCATGTTCAAATTGAGGAACATGTGACACATTTCAAGTATTCTATTTTTGGGTTGGTATTTTCTCTGAAATGATATATGGTAATGAAATTTAATTACCTTAACCAATAAATTATTGTGATATGTGAATTATTTGACTGGATGATGACAACACTGAGAATGAGATTCTATCATTATTTGTTCTTACCCTCATATGGATACTATAAGAGGGCATGGAACAAAATATTAGTCTCTCTCATGCCTGGGTTTTTTGTGAACTCAATAATTGGAACATAACATTGATCCTAAAAATATGAGGAACACTAAAGAACATGGTTGTATTTTTTTTAATATCAATTTGATATAATAGAATCCAGGAATACTCTATGATATTTACTCCTCTCATGAATATCAAATAATGACCGATAGAAAAATGAACAACCCAATATGTGGGAAATATTATTATATACTTGTAGAGGATGATATGTTTACCACCCTAGTTGTTGAAATATTGTTGAAAAGTTGGATTGATTGAAATAACATGTAGACTGAATATGATAGGTAGAAGCAAAATTATTGAATGTAAACATATTTTGGAATCTATCCTCTGAGTTAAAATGTGTAAAAACATATATCATTCATAAAATATGGGGGCATATTGATGCCATCTATAGAGGGAGTAAATAGAGGGACAATATCCTTTCTTCTAATTCCCATATTAATATGGATTCTAGGCCATCCAAATATAGAGTCATTGGTTCCATATATGATATGACTTTGTAGCATACAATCCTAATGGATGATTCTATTGGAAATTCGGAATTAGACCACTCAACTCTTGAGAATGAGTAAAAGACATAGAATGTGATTGTGTGTCCTTAATTTTCATCATTTAAGTTTAATAAGCTAAAAAACTATAAGAAAATAAATGTGATTCTACATTGGACCATCTGATGGAGGGTTTAAATCTAGAGGATTCCATAAATTATTATCTTAACTAGTTTCAATATGATTGAATTAGTTCTGAGAGGAAGTCCTCATTTTTCATATCTGATAAGTATACTGTAACCTCAAAATATGATGCCAGATTACCAGAAATAGACCCCAGTAGAATTTCACATGATGGAAAAAATACCCTCCCCCACATCTAATTTGGTTGAAATCAGTCTTTATTAACAACAGAATTCTAGGATGATTTCAAATGTGGTTCCTCAAGGATTAGATGAGGGATAATGGATCCATGAAAAACATATTTAACACAGATGGGTCTTCATAAGAATGTAAATAGAGCCCCGTATCTAGAATGAATTTAAATAATGATTGCCACCATGATTATTCTTGAAGTCATGAAAAAATATAATTCCCTTTCTCACAGGTACTCCCTCTAAAATAATAATATAGATGACCTATGTGATTATTAGTTCAGATCATGTCCAATCCACGAATAAATTTACTCCCATATGTGTTGTATTTTTTATTGAGGTTTCTATGGAAATACATTATACTAATCAAAATTAAATCGGGACCAATATAAATGATAGAATTACCAAACATGTAGAAAATACAATTCTAAATAAATAAAATTTCAAATAAGAATAAGCACATGGGAATGGCATAACATGGAGGTCCCCTGAAAAGGCATTGATATTTCCAACAATGAAGATATTCTACTATTATTTTTACTATCTTGGGAACTATCACATAATTATAGACATTAATAGTTTCGTTGTGACTAAAAAACCAATTTTTTTTTCCATGGTGAAAAAAATGATGTTTGAAAACGGGAAATCCTTCAAAAGTGATTCCCTTGGCTACTCACTCATCTCAATAGATTATAATCAAAGTGATTTGGAACCTCTATAGGTTATAAATCATGATAAAATCCATATTAATTCACATTATAAAAATCATAAATATTTCTCTTTCTCTATTATAATTAATGGTACATAAATATCCTTGTCATTTTTCTTTGATTCCAACTATTACATAAGAACAAGAGGCCTCTAGCGGGTACTTGGAAGAATATCTAAACATAGGTATCAGATAAGGAACATTTGGGCATACATCAACAATATATAATGACTTTATGGAAAACATGTAAATAATATCAATAGTATATTAGCCTATAAAATATTACAAGTTCCCAAAATCTACAGTCATTGATTCAGGGCAAAATTCATAAACATTACATTTTCATCATTGATAACAAAGAATCTGAACCAATTTTTTATAATTAAAACATAAAACATAAAAAAAATTATAACACATACATAACCATGGAACTTATAGTTTTAGTTTTCTAGGAAATTAAGGCAAACTCATATCCACGTGGATTAGTTAACAACTAGTTTATTATGATAAATTTCATCTCCAGTTATACATATTTTTTCTTATTTCACATTAGGTCATCAATATCATCCATATGAAATTCATTATAGACATAATTCATTCAGCGACATTATTAATAACCTAGGGAAAATGGAAAAAATAAGGGTGAGCTCAAATAATTTGTAATAATATACATAAGAATTGGTAATGGAATGTCATCAATGATAATAAGAATTGAATAATAGTATGGAGACAAAAACATAGATCTTGATAAAATCATAAAAGAAATCATACCCATAAATACCTATATCATAAAATATAAAAACATCTAAAATGTAGGATTAATTAAAAAATAATCATGATCTATGCGATATAAATCTTGATCATAGAAGCATTATAAACACATAACAATAAATTCATACCCATTTTAGTAAATTGGATCATTGTATTCTTATTACTTTTTAATTTTTTTAATTTGAATAACCATATGGGATGCACCCAATATAATAATCGCCCATAGAATTAAAGAATTATGTTGGAGAACCCATCAGATAATCTATAATGGGATGTCCCAAAATTATATGCAAAGCCCAAACGTATACGCTATAATGGACTCACTTGACTCTATCTAGGATTCCCCATATTATAAATTGTAACAGGCTCACCTTACACTATATTGGACTCCCCCATATATAAGTAATGTCTAATAACTGCAATATTACAAATGTACAAATATCTTTCTTTTCATCATAATACATATAAAATCAACAATTATCAATTCAAAACCTAACTAACCCATCTAAAAGAAATTTGTATCATTTTAATCACATTGAGTCATGATTAACCTATGAAAAAGAAATGGGTTCCTTAACAATCTCATTATATCATGGATCACCTATAAATTACAAGATCCATAACAATCTCATTAGAACAATGTAAATATATCTAAATAAAAAATGAGATTGATATCATAAAAAATTATCCCCATCGGTGAATAAGTTAAAAAATATAACTAATGTCGAGGAATGGAAATTCCATTAAAAATCATTAAAATACTTAGTGAGGAAAATTCAAATTCCATTTAAAAATCACTTTTTAAAAAATAAAACATTTTGTTAATTATTTTATTTGAAAATAGTTGTTAAAATAAAATAATGTAAATATTTTTGAGAAAAAACATTCTTTAAAACCCAAATTTTAATCATAAAAAGGAGTCATCCAATAAATTATTGTAATATTGGTGGGAAATTCTATAAATGCGGTAAAGAAAATTACTTTTTCACGATAAAAAGGGGTAGATAATTGCCTTCTTTTTGAAAGAGAAAAGAAGATTAATTACAGATTTTTTAAATATTCAAAAAGGATAAAATTTTATTTATTTAATATCTTTTAAAATATTAAATATAATTTTTTAAATTTCTTTATAAGCCATGGTTTTTGAAAAAAATAATTTTCTTATCAAATATATAAATGAAGTAGTATTATCCAAAAAAACATCTTGATACATTTTAAATAAAAATCTTTTGAATCATTTTACAATTTTTATTATATATCATGAATAACCATATGATAACATAAAATTAATGAAATATAAATTTTCAACATCAGATATATAATCATTATCAATCTTGAAAAATGATGAGACAATAACAAAAGACTTATAAAACACTTATAACATTGAATCACAATCACTATGAAATAATAACCATAGATGATACATACAATATCATGAAAATGAATATATTAATCATATAACAAATCCATTGGTTAGTATATATGCCATAAAAGATAATATTTGTGTATAACATAACAAATGTCTGAAATTTGGAAAATAGTGACAAAAATCCATTACAACATTGGTATCCTTCAATCTAAAAACCCCATGAAAGAGAAATAATAAACTGGATATGTAAATACACCTAAATTTTGGTATAATAATCTTACAATACAATCATGGGTATTATATACACTACACTTAAAAAATAATTGGTGAATATGGAATATATCTCATATGAAAAAATTCTATATGAGAAAATCCTTACCTTGAGTCTAACTTGTCACATGCGTTTTTATATTTTGGAATATTAAGGATATTATAATTTTATAATTTAGAGAGAACCTTTTTTATTTTTCTTATTAATTTTATTTCACTCATAAACATTTTATATATAATTACATAATTGATTAATTTTTATCAATTGTTTTGACAATGTTTGGAAATAGTTTAAAAAATGACTAAGGTGGATTGACTATTGTGTAATAATACATTATTTAAATGCATTAGTAATTATAATCATAAAATAATTAACATATTCATATATCAATTATACTCTTGAAACACATCCTTAAACATTGTTATAAACATTTTATGATGATATGATCATGGAGATGGTAGGCCATACATACAAATGCATAACGTTTTCATTTTGTAACAATCATTTTTGAAGAAAGGATTGTAAAATTTTATCATTCTATAACAATTATAATATAAAAAATAAAATATTTGTAATCATATCGCTTCAAGGATGTTTTAGTCTACATGTCTTATAAAGGCACTATAATTTTATTAAATGAGTGGAATGTAAAAAAAATGATATATTATATTTCAAGAAATATATTATAATTATTCATGAATGGTTGGTGGTCACACTTGATGGAATCTGACACAATTTTAGTGATGGTAATTATAAAGGATATTTCCAGGAATGTCCTATGGTGAATGTGGTTATCCTAGATCAAATACATCAAGCAAATCAATCATCTTAGATTGGATTTTACACATGATTATAGGTAATCTAACCAGGTTGCGAACGACCCCTCAATTAGATTTCATACTTTTAAATTTTTAATTAAAAAATTTGTAACATGGTTTCCTGCTTTCTTATCATGTTTTATTCTAAGTAATTATGTATATTTAATAATTTAATTAAACATTATATCTATATTTTTTAAATACAATATTAATATTAAAATTCTAAAAATGGGTACTTTTAATTATTTTCATATCCCATCTCATTGTGTCCAATGAACCTCTAATTTTTTCTCTTCAAAAAATAAAAATCGCCCCCTTTCACTCTCATGGATTTTATAGGTCCTTTCTCACCATATGGACTTAATCATGTTAATATTAAGTCATTTTTTATTAATTAATAGTCTCATTAATGAATTAACAAAATTAGTTAGGAATTTTATAATAAATCACTATGTTTATTATAAAAAATTTTTAATGTTCTTTAATATTACTTTTATATTTATCTTTACACTCTATAAATAATTATATGATTATTGTTTTCACATTTTACTGATAAAGGATGTTTCCTTAAATATATCATAAATATACCTATTTATTTTTCTCTACATAGGTAATTGTTTGATACATTCTTTTGAATTTATTTTTTATCATTATTGTTAATATTTTACAGTTTATGAATATAATTATGGATTTATGTAAAAGGTAAGATTTTTTATTTAATTTATGGTTTTATATATTGTATATTATTAGAGGTGGGTACAAAATTTACTTTGATTCTAATACATTGAATGAATAAGTTATTCTTAAATTTATATTCGTTGGAAATATCTAGGAAGAATTAACTATTATGTTTAGAATTTATTTTTTAAATCACTAATATATGAATATGCAATCCCTGATTATATAATGGGAATTCTAAGAACTCCATTAATTGACATATGTTTCTTTATGGTAGTAAATTATATACTTTATCATTAGGAATTAATGATTTATTTAAATTAACATGATTATTATATTTGGTTTTCCTTTACTAAGTCGTATTCAATCATTCTTTATCCCTTCTATATAATAATATAATGATTTATTAATGAATATGATCAATTAAAGGAATTAAAATTAGATATAAGATCATTGGCTTCAAAATAAGAAATAAAAATGATTATTCATATGCTCATTTGGTATAAAATTAATAGACACCAATGGTATAAAATTAAGTTTTTTGTAATTTTTAGGGTTTTATATGTATTTATTGTTCATCTAAAACTCTAAAATATTGTTTTTAGTGAGTTATTATTCAATATTGACCTGGTTTTATGTGAGTTTTTATGTGAACCCGTAATGATTAAGTATTAATATTTAAAAAATTGTAATATGAAAATAAATTATAAATGGGTGATAAGTGGAAAACCAAGGAAATAATATAAAAAAATAAGTCTTATTACATATAAGTATACATTTTAGGGATTATTAATCATCATAGTTTTGTAAATAAATTCATATATTATTTCAATCAAATAATGTATTGATTGATTTATTAAAATTATTTTTCTTTATATTACATAAATTTAATTAAATGTTTAATTAAAAAAATATATAATTTTTATTTGATTAAATGGAATTAATTTTTTTATTCAGAATATTGAATTTAGATTATATTGATTTTTGGGAAAATTTTTAAATGATTAATGTTCATGTGAATATATAGAATTATAATTTTTTTTAAATTTTTATTTATTTTTGAAATGATTATAAATTATCATTGTATTTTGGATTGAGTTTAATGTAAATTAGTCCCGTTTTATTAAAAATAATAAAATTTTGTCAATAATAAATGGAATTATACTTCATTTTGGTATATATATTTTTATTTTTTAAATTTGGTTTTTTCGAAATCAAATTCCCAATGCGGTTTGCATATTTAAATTAAAATTAATTTATTCCCCTTCTAGAATTTATATATGATAAAATTGATATAATAGTATAATCTAGGAGGGTAAAAGTTTTGTAATAAGTTCAATTTCATTGTTTCCCCATTGTGAAATTTATCCAAGGTAAAAATTTGTCACCATAGTAATTGTTAAACAAGTGAACAAGTTGTATAAAACAATGGTATTTGGTTTAAAATATTTTTAAAACATGTTCAATTTTTATTTTATCAGTTTATTGTAATTCTCCATCATTATATCTATGAAAAATAAAAAAAATTGTAAAATTACTTTTAAAAATTTATATATTATATTTAAAAGATTTATGTTTTTAAAATTGTGCGAATCCTATACCTTTTAGTAGGGAACCACGTCTTCTCACTTTATCACAAATATTGAGCACTCTTGCAATGATAATTCTAACAAAATCCCTTAAAAATTATCCTACTCATATTCTATTAGTCTTGGTCTCACCAAAGGATCCACCAATGATGGTTTAAGGTGTAATACAAGGGAGGTTTTCCAAACAAGAGTTGTAATTATTGAATGAGTTTTCCATGTTTATTTCCTTTTCTACCATCATTGAATCATCATTAACCAAGATGACATAATAACATTAATATCTTTGATGATTTAAAATATTATTATATAGTGGATATAACCATTTTTTTAAATACCCTATCCTCTATCAAGGTACATCAATATATATATATTTAAGTCCAGCACTATTAATTATAGTTGTCAATCATTCTTCATGGTCAATAAGATTCCTCAAAGGTCCTCAGGGTGATCGGAGGGGAAAATTTATTGAATGGTAATATTAGAAGATGTGGTGGGGATATTTAGTTCAATATACTATATTTTAGTTGCATTAATAGACCTTTTGGGTTATCGTAAATTCCTAGATTGTCGGTCGGATCGCAACGACTCACTAATGGTGGTTTACATGGATTTTATCTGAGGGAAGCCCTATAATACCACCTTTTAACTTAATTTAACATCTATAATCCTTATATTTGGACCCTAAATCAGTATTTTTTATCATTAATGGTTCTATTGGTTTTCCATTACTCCTCTATATAATTCTTTTGATCCCATGACCCGTTGATTGATCTAGATAACTGTATACATTTTTCCCATAATGAATGATTTAATCAAATTTTCTCCATCATACTTTTTTTCTTTTAAAAATAATTTAGTGGGTGTAGAAGTTTTTATTATGAATTTTGGTTTTTCATGTTAATCGATATGTTTGTATCATGGAAATCTTCTTTACTAATTTTGAGGTTGGTCCTCTAAATAATCTCTATATGGTGTACATTCAGCTTCTATTATATATAAATCATCTCCCATTTATAATTCCTCTTCAAATTGGAATCCCCTGATAATTAATGAATCATATTACATAGACCATCCATATATCTCATTCGGACTATTGGTGATTCATTCCCCGGACTCTCATCCACTGTGAGGTGTATTTATGTTATACCCTTGGTTAGAATATGGTGTTATGTACTAGATGACCTTGTATTTGAATTGTGAATCCAATGGTTAATCCTTACATCAATCCTTGGGAATTGTTATTACACATAATATTTCAAAATTGGTTTATGGGAAATGATTAACTATTTAATTGAATATTAAGGTGTATCTGTTTTTTTAAATTGGGTACTTTACAAGGATTATTAACATTGTATAATGGAATATTGGAATGTGACTTTAATTGGAATGAATTATCCAATAGGGAATATAGTTAAAATGCTCAGAATTTTTTTTATATTCGTATTCTTTGGATCATTCGTATAACTGGTATATTGAAAATAAAATTGGCCCTAGCATGTGAATTATCATTGAGATTTCTATGAAATAAATATTTAATTAACCCCCAGTATGTGAATCCTACTTCTATTAATTGGGAAATATTTATTTAATTAACATTAAGAATGATAATTATCCTTGGGTATGTTTTGAATTCTGATATCATATATAGATAATATAGTTATTAGGCACTAACCATTAGTGGGTATGGATATAAACAAATGTAATTATCTAATATCAGGCTTGGATGGACATGAGTTTCAACCTAGTGGTGAGGTTTTATAGGGTTTTTTAGATTTAATTCATTTAATTAATAATTAATTATTCTGTTAATCGTATTTTTTATACATTGAAAATCATATAGTATTTTTTAGATATAGTTTGTGGTGACCAACCTATTTTTAAAGACACTGTGATCTAGCCATTGTGTGGTTCCATGGTAGACTTTAGGTATGCATATTTGGATATGGAAAATGGTTCCAGTATTCTATTTGTTAATTTGCTAATTGTGAATGGATATATGATATATGATCAAGAACAATGATTAATACTATTTCGGGAAGTATTTATTTTTAGTATTTAATTTAGTAGGTTGTTTTTATGGATTTAGTTTCATAATATAAATGACATTTCATAGATTGATTATATTGGATTTTTTTGTAATTTAATTGTTTATATACAAGAGTTTTTTAATTTATTTATTAATCATGTATTTGATTTGATTTTTTTTCATTTCAAAATGGTATAAACTCCCCTGAAGATTTATTATAGACATTCATGTATTTGAATTCCTACAATAAATAGAGTGGAGAATTTAGGGACTCTTGGCCACCTGTTTTGGTCATTTGAGGGAGAACCAATCTCGGCATGTTACAAAGTGTTATCAGAGTATCATGTATTTCAATTTTTCCATTGTATTTAGGCCATGTTAGCTAGAATAAAAATCTGTATTGGGGCTTGTTAATGAGATCTTGCATGGGAGTAGATAACCCATGTGTGGGAGAAACCCACATGTTATTTAAGGATGTAATTACTATTCATTAGTTTATATTGTTATATATGTATTGTTATTTCACCTTGGGTGAAACACATGTTGCATGATATTATTGATTAATGACATTTTACTGGTGTACTGGAATGGAAAAATATTTGTATACCTTCATTATAGTAGGCATGTTGGAATATATTTTAACATCCATCACACATATTAGAGATATTTTTAAATTATATATTTCTACTTGTCTAAATTACAGATAATTTATAGGAATTTATAATAAAATGAATAAAATTTATATATTATAACATTTTATTTCACTTATTGAGAGATGTTTTAAGTGACCATGTATATATGTTTGTCTATTCTCTGTTTTTCCTTATGATTTTGACCATGTTATAAACCCTATGATCTAAGTAGTTTGTTTGAACATATAGATAATTCCTCTACACCACGTATTTTTTGAATGTTATGATAGTGGTAATGAGAACATGCCTCATTCAGAGGACCTAGAACTCCCTTTGTCTATAAGGAATCCAAAAAAAAGAATTTGTGATAGTTTATTGAGAGTAATGTGTTCCATGTAGATGTAAAATAATCATGCATGAACTTCCCAATCAGGTATGATGATAGAGTTATAGGTGAAATATCCACTCACCTTCATTGGGGATGTAAAATACTAGGCGGAAAAGTTCTTGATCTACTATCTGTTCATGATATTTGGTTACAAAGAGAATATTATAGGGAATATGGTAAATTCTTTTACCTATATACTATAGCTACCACCAAAATTTTGGAATTAAATAATATTGCAGGATGGAAAACATGAGGATATGGCCACGAAATAATTCAAATAGAAGTTCTTGAGTTACTTACACCAAGAGATAATGAGGGATGAATGGGAAGAAATGATCATGTACGAGAAGAAATGGAGCGTGTCTATGATGGAATATTCTAGTTTTTTTATTTACCAATAATTTTTTTATCTATCACTAAAACAAGGTGAGTTAGGTTGGGAAAACTGCATCCAAGATGGGCTGCAATATGAAATCATGATGTAGGGTAATGTCTTCATCCGAAACTATTTTCTTATATAGTAAATCGACCACTCATCATTGAAGGGAACCCAGAGTATCCCCTGAGTGGTGGGAATGTAGATCTATGGGAATGATTAGACAGTTTCATTTCCATAATCCGGACACACATATTTGAAAACATTCTCTAAAGAAATGTCACATTGTGAATTCATGGGAGTAGACCACCATCTTATGACCATATCTTGTAAATATGTTTTTAGAGTGAAAATCCTAGAAAAAATCACTAAAAATTAACTTTTTCTATTTTAGAGTGTCAATATTGTGGTGATATGGGACACCTATAGAATTTTATAGGGTTAATAAATATCCATGATGTTGTTAAGGAGGTTTATTAGTGGCCATATATACAGCTTGGTCACTTCAGGATAATCACATGATGATTTCTTTCTTCCATCCTAGACCATTACTATACATGTTATGGTTATAGGTGGGTTTTTAGAGAAGGTTAGAAGAATTTTTTTTGGTGGTCAGATTTGTAACATAGTATCAGTTGGATATCCACATGATGAATTGTTTAAATGATGTGAAGGATTATTTTATATCATGTGTAGCTAATTGGATTAATGGAATATGTGTAGTCGAGGGGGAACCCATTAAATTGATTAATTTCGTGGAATTAATTTTTATGTTTTATAAAATAAACACTAAGGTCTGGTTAATTTATGATGAATATGGAATTTGTGGGGAAAACTTGGATATCATATTTTAAATGTGTTACAGGACATGAAGGCATCAAGTACCAGGTTTTAAATATAACTTTTCGCTGAACTCATACTCATTCGGTAGTGTATTATCTATCTATATCATATTGAAATAACCCTATGATCCCAGAGGTGATATTCTAGTCCTCATACTACAATTTTGATGTGTGTGTTCTACTAGACACCCATTGGATATCTATGTAGAGTTTTCTTATCATTTCCTTGGGTATACTTTTCTTATTCAGAGATCCACTTCGATGGTGTGATATTTTGTATGGTGTGTAAGGGTTTCATTTTTTATAACCCTTTGGTGTGGTGTACATTGATCAATGAGTACCTTGTAAGGTTGTGGGAAATGTTTTCTGTATTTTTTAGTGGTTTTATGTTTTTTCATGTATAATTGTAGTGGCTTATTCTTAATGTGTAATACATGCAGGGGATGAGGTTTGAACTAGTGTTATTGATGTGAAACCATAGGTTTGGTATTGTGTTCTATATATGTATCATGTGTGATTATGTTGTTTTATGTTTCCCCCCATCCTAGTTGGAAAACCTTCACAAAACTTATAATTGTTGACTTTTGTGTGTTTTATTAGACATCCATTATGGTTTTAATATTGAGGGGTGGATGCCCCTCTCCCACATACTCCCATAAGCAGTTTTGATATGGGATGGTGTTACATATTACGCATTAGTGGTGTGATGAAATAGGAAACTTTTTGTGGGAGGTGATGTATTGTGTCTGGTTTCTATTGTTCATCTACAATGTGATATGTATAAATTCATCCATGATAAGAGGAGGACATGAGGTTGATGTCCTTTATTTTCATGAAAACCTATCACTATGGTTCTAGTTATAATGTATGTGACGTGTTTCTAAGGTTTCTACAAGTAAGATGGAATGTAACGTGTTACATAGGTGTATGTGTGAGGGATATGATGTGATATGCGTGGAAGGGATGGAAGAATAAAACATTCATCATTTGGTAATTATAGTGGAATTATATGGAGAATAGGTATGGGGAAAATTTATTTATTAGGATCTCAACGATATATTATTATTTTGATTTTTGATTGAGTGAGCGAGAAATGATGAGAATGTGTTAGGTTAGATGTACTCTAAAGTTCCTAATTGGTTCTACTATATGTTCATTAGTGTATTACCATGCCCTTTTCACATGCACCCTTGAGGCCTTGGTTATGTACCCACTTAGTATACCTATTATTCTCATGATACAAAAATAAATTAATAATTAGGTTTCCAAGAGGACTTTGGGGACCAATCAGGACATTACTTTATAGGTTGGAGTTTAATTTTAGTTGATTCCATAGATCTAGACATTATCTAAGATTCCTAACTAGATAACCTATAACAGTCTCACTCAACACTATTTGGTCCTCCCCATTATATAAGTAATTTCCATGAACCACACGATGAATAATATACAAAGAGATTTCATTTCATCATAAAAACACCGAAAAACAATCATTATTCATTCATAACCAGATTAACCCTTGGAAAATAAATGGGATTCATGTTAATTAATTTGAGGAATGATTAACCTGTGGAAAATAAATGGGTTCCATAATAATCTTATTGAGACATGGCTGACCCGTGGAAAAGAAAAGGTTTACATACTGATCTTATTGAAACAATGTTAATCTATATAGAGAAAAAATTAGAATGTTATCATTAAAAAAATATCCATTGGATAATAAGTAAAATATATTTTATGATGATGAGGAATGTAAATAAAATTAAAAAAAATTAAAATCCTTTTTTGGGAAAATGAAATTTTTCTTTTAAAAATACCTTTTTAAAAACATATAACATTTGGAAAATTTATTTTTTAGAAAATATTTTTTAATATCCCATAATGTTAATAATATTAATAAAAAACATTCATTAAATTTTACACCGTAAACATATAAGGAAAACATCAAATAAATTATGGTTATGTTGGTGGGTGATTCTATAAATATTATAAAGAAAATTCATTTTTCATAGTAAAAACATTAGAAAACTACCTTATTCAGTATGATAAAAGAATATTTATTTGAAAACATATTTTATAGAGTAAAAAAATGGTAAATTTTTTATTTAATTAATAATTTTGAAAATATTAATAACTTTTTTTCAATTTTTTTTTTGAAGGCATGGTTTTGGAAGAAAATAGGTTTCTGATAAAAGGGATAAATGATGTTGTATTATCCTACAAACTCTTATCTAGTCATTTTAATTTTTTATGTGTGGAAAAATTTTACAATTTATATTAAATATCATGAATAACCATATGAGAATATAAATCCTGAGAAACATAATATTTCCACATTGGAAACGTAATCATACACAATCTAAATAAATAATGATAGAGTAAAAAATGACTTATACCACTCTTATAACATTGAATCATAATCCCCATGAAATAACAAAACTAAATGAAACTTAACATATCATGAAAACAACTATTTTAAAATAATAACATTTCAATGGGTTAGTATATACACCCCATAGAATATTATGGTTGTATAACACAACAAATGTCTTAAAGAATAAAAAATGAGACAAAAATCCGTTAACACATTGGTAACATTGAGACCATAAAAACCATGAAATAGTGGTCATTAAATAGATATGTAAATCCACATAAATTGAGTTATAATAATATTACAATATATTCATGAGTATTATATACACTAAACAACAAAAATACGTCTTGAATATGAAATATATCTTATATGAAAAAATCTAATATGAGAAATCCTTATTTTGAGCCTTACTTGTCACATATGTCTTTATATAATGGAATAATATAATTATATTAATTTTATAATTTATGGAAAACATTTTTTAGGTTTTTTATTTTTTTACATCAATTATTAAAATTTCATATACAATTACTTAATTGATTAATTTTTCATCGATTGCTTTGACCATATTTGGATATTGTGTAAAAAACGCCGTAGGTGGGTTGACTATGGTGAAATAGTTCATAATTTAAATTTATCAGTAAATATAACCACAAAAAAAATTATCAAAATTATATGCCAATTATACTTTTGAAAAAAATCCAACGAAGTTGTTATGGATAATTAATTATTGTTATGATCATGGAGATAGTAGGTGGTATGTACGCATGAGTAATGATTCCATTTTTAATGACCATTTTCTAAAGAATACTTGTAAACTTTTATCATTCTATAATGATCATAATATCATAAATTCCATATTTTTAATTATATATACTTTTATATACCATACTTATGAATTGGTGGTGAAAAAAAAGGAATCACATCTCTTTAAGGAGAGACAATGGATTACTATAAAATTTAATTGTTAGGTGAAATGTAATACATCATGGGGTAAAAAAATAACAAAATAAGAAAAAATAATTCATTCTCATGAAAAATATACAAATTAACTTCTTAATCAATTTCAGATGGAAATTTAGAAACCAATTTCCATTCCAATTTCAGTGGGAAACAAGTTTACTAATGATCTATATTGAATGTAATTTGATAGAATGGATTTTCAATAGATGATTTGATGTTTGTTAAATATGACTACCTTATGACAAGACATTTTTTATCAATTATCGTATGTGAAATATTCCCATGCTCTCCCAATTAATCACATCTATTGGAAACAAAAATAATTATCAGGTATATCAATTTCATGATAAATTACAAAATGAGGTATGATATCTCAGAAAGAATTGACTTTTATGGATACTTAGATACTTACAGGAAAAGAAATGTTGATGATATATGATCCCCATCTGGTGGAGTTTTTATTCTGGGAAAAATTTGTTTAAGATGGTATACATAAAAACAATATTCAATTAATCTTATCATGAGTAAATATGATTATATTTCCACCACTCAAGAGGCCATAGAACATATGTAGATGAAGACTTATTTGGAAGGCTTACTTATTTAAGTAATTTTACCCTTTCTATTTTTATTTGATAATGTATATTAAATGAACCTTACATGAATACTAGTAAAACATTCCCATTCACATAATATTTGTTTCAAATACAACATCATCAAACTGCACATAGATAATATTTAATTGATGTTTAAGTATGTTCCTACATTGGAATAAGTTGCGAAGATATTCCCAAATCCAATGTCAAAAGAGAAATTTGTAAAATTTATGCTAAATATGGGTATCAAAACTATTTCTATATAAGGTTGTGGTATGCATTTATGTCCCATATCTCATCTATTCTTTGTATAATGTATTCAAGGAGGAAAATTGTTTCATAAATTTTGTCATGGATATATGAAAAGCCTTTTAAAGAGGAATGTATGTATGGGATTTGAGGGTAAAGTATGAACTCAGAATATAATAATGTAAATTTTAAACAACCTATGTAATAGAAAAAATTATTGTCATTTATTAACTATATAATTATTAAAAATAATGCTATGTCCGATAGTTTATATGATAAAACTAGTTTTTTTGGTAAAAAATTGTTTTCTAACAAATATTTTTACAGCAGTTTTTTGGTGAATCCATTTTAAATATTAGTTTTGACTCTTTTAAAATACCATATTTGAAAAAACATACTTATTATTTAGAAGTAGGGCATCAAAATTTAATTTTTATTAATATTTTTTTAATTTTTTGATAAATTCCATATTTTATTTAACATTGAAAAATGGTGTATTTTAATCTAATCCCCCTCTTTAATATAATTTAATTATATTAACTAATTGTCCTTTTAGATTGTTTTTATTTATAATTACATCATTTTTTTTCATTTAAGGTAATTTAGTCCATTGAGGAATTTTAATAATGACATTGAATAGAAAAATAATGTTAATTGTTGATCATCTTACATAAAAACATTTTTTCCTTTTCTTTCAATAGGATGAAATTTTATTTAATTTCAACCATTTATATGTTTTCAATTGGGATAAATTTATTCCATATTTGGAAACATAATTTAATTTTTTTTAAATAGGTCACTTTTATTTTTGGTCATTATGAATAGTAACATTAAATATAATTTTTTATTTCCACTATTAAAGGTACATCAGGTAATTAAATGTTAATGTAATATTACAAATATTATTAAAGTAACCTAAAACTTTTACTAATCATATTGTTTGATTTATTTACAACTAAAAAAATCATTGATCCTAAATTATGGTCTTCAGATTCATCTTCATTGTGATTTTGACATTTATAAAATTTTACTTTAAGTAAAGACAATGATTTCATAGTCATGTCTCAAATAACTAAATTTTTTTAATATCGGGCAATATAAGTGATATAATAGACTATAAATAATATATATAAATATAAAAATATTACCTAAATCATTGTAGTTTAATTATAATTTTTTAATATATATAATTAAATTAAATTGTGACACAATGATGATGTAGTGATTTAATAATTAATGAAAGAATCAAATAACAGATATTATAAATATTAAAATACATATAATTTGACATAATTCATACCATTGATGAATTTTATGGAGTAATTTTACTAGTTAGGGATGATTGAAACGACTTTTTTTGAACTTATCATCACGTGGTGATATTTTTCAAAATTCATATAATAAATACCATCATCATTGATACTATTTGTATTTTAGAATATACAATATTTTATTAAATGTTATCAAATTTAAAAAATATCCAATATTAATCCAAATGGTTGGTATATGTCTTAATATGTCATAAAGGACTATCTTATTGGACTTTTTAAATGTTATAGTAATTATATCAACCCACAAATTGTATATAACATGATATCATATTAAGAATAGAAAGGGTTAAAAAGGGTTAAAGAACAATAATGATTAGAAAACATTCAAAACATGTATAATTATTATATAATAATTATATTTTGACAAAAATCATCCTATATTATAATAAAATAAATTAGAACCCATTTGGAACTGAAAATTAATTTATATTAATGAATTACATTATTTAATTCTAAGAGTGCCCCTCCCCTCTCTAGTTAATGGGAACCCATTCATTTATACTCCTTACACCTTTAAATATTTTTTTTTACAAATTACCAACCCAAAACACTTACAATAACCCCTAACCATATTCTTGGGGCCATATTTTAGGCATAAATACCATTTTATAACTGTTAAAGTGTTCATCAAAGGTGATCAACTAAAGAAGAGGTATCATTTTTATTTAAGTGTTTCAATTTTATTTATTCTTTCAAATAATTCAAACTTTATTCAACCATGATGATATAATAAATAAATTATCATAAATACATTTTTATGTCATTATGTTAATATCATCACCTAAATCCATCTCCACTACCATCCAATGGGAAATTAATTAATCGTTCTTATGAACTAACACCTCCACGAACCGATATAATTCGTTTTCTATAATAGTCTATCGTGGATGATTATAATTATGGTATTAAGGTTCATATGAGATATTGATTACCTATTAATGATTATAATATAATAATATATCAATAATGTTATTACTTTTTATGAACATAAAAATAATAAAGGCATTCATGTGTATGTGTGAAATATCACCTCTACAAAGTGAATGATTCATTATTATTCATTACATAACATGTATGATATATATATAAGAATATTTAAATGACTTTTATTATATTAATGATATTATTATAATTATGGAATGAAAAAATAATTCTTACCTTCTTTCAATAATGATCAATGAAAAATGAAAAATGTTAATCCTACGTATGTATGACCTACCATCTCCATGATTATAAGATTATACATTATTCATACCCATACGTAATGGTTTGATTTAAAAGTATAATTTCTGTATAAAAATTATAATAATTTCATTACTATTATTCTAGAAATTATCTTCTAATGAATTCATGTACTTTTGACATCATACCGAGTTTTTTTTACTCAAGTTCCAATATCATCAAAACATCCTATATAATAATAAATAATTTAGTAGTTTTTAAAATATGGTGATAAGTGATGTAAATGGAACAAAAAACATGAAATAGTTTGTCCTGAAAGTAAATAATTATCAGATGTTTTTTATTTAGGGTGATAAATATCATACATTATCAATTCAAATTATAGTAAGGGGTTTCCTCTCACTCTCATTTCATTGAGATATTTCTTGATAATACGAACCATTATTCATTAATAAAATGTATATATATATAGTACAAAATTTAATGTCTGTATTTTATCTATAATATTTCTATATAATTTATTGGTAATTGTATAATTCATGGATATTAGAATTTAACTATTCTAAGAGGTATGGGACACCTTGAACATTTAATTATTTATTTTTCCAAACATTTACTTCATTAAAATAAATTAAATATTTTTTTAAATGTATATAAATAGATAATACATGAAATATTATGTCTATATTTAATTTCAATAAATTTTTATCAAATTAAACTATTTATAGGGAGTGTTTTTGTTCTTTACAAATCCCATAATAAATTTTTTTTAATGTATATGTTGACAATGATCTTTATTCCATTATTCCCCTACAAGCAATATTGTTTTTTTAATTTAAAACATAAATTATTTCCCTTTTTGTGTGTAATTTGGTATCAAAAATGTGTTTTTTAAGTGTAACAAATATTGAAATATCATAAAATGCCTAGTTTTGATTGGAAAGTAATTTTTATGAGTTAAGTGTTGAAAATTAAATTATTTAATGTGTTATGATAGTATAAAAGTACTTGTAAAATTTATATTTCGTTATGTGAAAAACCAAGGACGGATGGTTCATTAATAAACCAAGGATGGGTGGTTACATTATAACCTCTAATTCATTGGGTATGGAAGATATATGTATGGCTATTCTATTTGTAAGAGTGACATATATATAAGTCAGCCACATGATTATTATATTTAAGTATGATTATGTACCAAGTTAATTTTATATGTTATAAGTGATTTATATGGGTTTTATGGTAATATTTTCATTACAAAAATGATATGTAAGGAGATTATATTCAATAGAGTTTATTTAATACATGTTAAAAGTTAAAATTATTAAATTATGATAAAGTATTCAGGGTTGACATGTTTTCACAAGGATAACAATTTTCCTTCTTCTTGTATCCCTCACATGTATTTTTATGATCAACCCAAGTTTTAAATTTTTTTCACAGGATTTGAGGGAGAACAGAGATAAGGATGGGATCCTAGGAAAATTTTTCAATTTCTAAAAGTAAAAGGAAAAATTATCAAATTCTAATAGATTCTATTTTGTGAAATAATTGGATAGTGAGTAAAAGTTTATACTTTGTAAAATTTATATTCTTATTAATGAGTCATGGCATATTTCATTAATGATCTAAAAACTGAAATGATCATAAATGTGAAAAAATATAAAAATATTAACTTGATTCTAGATTATTTAATATTTAGGGATGGGTCCTTATGGGACTCCTCTAACAATTTATTTATATGTTTTTAGGACTCTCTGTAATGTTGTGTGAAATATGAAGAAATTTAAAGGTGAATGAAAAGTATTTTTTGAAAGAGAAATAAGTTTAATTAGTGAGTACGTTTGAATATCATGGTTTAACTATCAATTATTCTTCTTTTATATAATGATTTTGTTCATGTAGGATTACAATTTATAATAAGTAATCCATTTCTTCCAAAAAAATGTTTAGTTATTTATGGAACTTGGTTAGCTATATAATCCAAAGGGATAGATTATTGGGATGAAGTTGGATGGAACAATTTTTTAAATTTGTAAGTAGTTTTTGTTGTATTTTGGTCTTTTGTTAATAAAGGAGATTCAATAAAATTAAGTTGTTATTTTTTGATGATGAAATCAAAAAATCAAATGTTATAAAAGTAATCAGAAATATTTATGCACATTTGATAATAAAGTCCATCATACTTTTATTCCAATTTTGATAATGTTTTTTCCAAGAAGATATTCTGGGTCTCACCTTGTGTCTAGAATGAATATTTACTATCAGTATTAGGAAAATTATTGGATTATGAATGTCCCCATAATAATTAATATAATTCATTGATTTATTTTTGAGGTCTCATAAATCATAAATTGCATAGAAAACTTGTTATTCATGCTTTTTAAAGTAATGGTAGAGAAGTAGTGCTTCCAATCTATTTGAGGTTTAGTAGGAAAAAACATAAGGAGTAGGAAGGATGGAAATTCATAAAACATTCCAATGTTTGTCAAATTATTTTATTCAAATCCTATATGTTCAAAATATCCGGATGAATTCATGAATAAATGAAGATGTATTTCTAAGAATAAATTAAAGACAAATTCTTCCAGTTCCACCTCATCGGTGTGAGGATTTTTGGACATGGAGTGCCACTAATCCATTATAGGATGAGTTATTAATAATTATTAGTTATTTGGGAACAATGAAATAAATGTATACAAATACTTCTTGGACTGATGACATGGATAAAATAAAAAAATGGTCAATCTGATAAATATCAACAATGTATTCAACCTATATCAATAAAAAAATAAATGATTGTTATCATCCATTCATCCATGACTAAAAGGATATGATTTATTTTATGTTGGTCTAGGAAAAAATGATTGTTTTTTTGAAAAATGAGTCAAGAAAAATTAGACTAGAGATATATATTATAAATTTGAGTGATATAGAAACTAATTCGTTAGCTGTAGACTGACACTGATAAATTAATTGGATGTTGGACTTCATCAAACGCTGGATTATCAAACTAAACAAAAAAATATAATGAGTTTTGCAGAATTATTTCTTAATGGGGAATAAAGATTATGTTGAAGTTTTTTAGGGGTATTGAAATATAAAGAATTTGAAACAATTATTATGAAAATAAATAATAAACTAAAGTCAAAAAAAATTAACAATTTTTATGGAATAGTTTTTAAATGTTTTATGTCTAATAGTTGGTATAGAGTATCATAATGAGTAGTTTTTATTAGTTGGTATAGAGAATCATAAAAAAAATTCAATGTTAAATACATTTTCATCATAATGATATTTTTTAAAACTAAATAATTGTAAGAATGTATTAGGTGATATGATGTTTTGATAATATTCGAGAAGGTTAGAGAAGAATCATGAAGTGAAGTGAATCACTAAAATAGTCAATGATGTGTTCGAAATAATTGCCAAATTTAGTGAATTTTATATTTCATTATGTGGGAAAATTAATGTATGTTCCATTACATTAAAATTTTGGTTCAATAATAAATATAGTGAATTGAAATGTACTCATTAATGGATCCTAACAATGTTCATGTGCGGATGAAGATAGAGTTGTTTTGAGGTTTTAATATAAGTTTCAATGTAGATTTTTTCTAATGTAGTTTTATGAGAAGAAAAAAGTATTTGGTTAGAGATTCTTGAATCAGATTGGGTCATCAGATATAGCCATAACATTAATTATTTTTTAGACTGATAAGTAAGTAGTTCAAAATAGTGTCAGCAGTATTTTGGCAGAGTTAAATTTCTAGACTGTGCAATTCGACTGAAGAAGCAGACTGATTCATCAGACTTAGTGTTTGTATTTAGGTTTTTTCTACCTACTTATAGGTATTAAAGTGACTAATTTTTAGACAGTTATCAAAATTGAATGTCGATATGGTGAAAAAATAACTTTTTTTGAACCAACTGTTTATGTTTCATTACATGTTACACCAAATTATATTACACCATTTGTGCTAAGAGAATCACTTGAAATGTTGTGTTTTCATATTTCCAGACATCTTAAAGGGTATATCATACTTTCTTGTATCACAAAAAATCTTTATTTTATATTTTATTTTATGATATTTGATTGTTATAAAACTATTCCAAGGTAATATATTTTCTTGTTATGTAGTGAACTTTGTAAACACATGTGATCCTATAGATGTATGATTTTTTTATTTTTCAGAAATGTTATTGATCTTTAACAAGAGTAAGAGGTTATGATTAAAAAAATAATATTTTAATGAAAAATATATCATTGATTCAATATCTCCTCCACTCAATGATATATTGATCATGGTTGGGCATTATAAACACCTCCACTAGTTACCTAGTTCCACATATTATCATAGATCTATAGGTTCTACCACTCTAAGACTTAATCAAACTCTTAAACCATATCATATACCTCAACTATATCCAAGACCACATAAATTTGTCTTTAAATATTCTAAGTTCATTGTTTAATCCCATGAAAAACAATATTTATCAGCAAATTCAATGCTCAAAATAGTTCTTGCATCGTTACCTTAGATTCACTCAATAGAAAAAATCTCCCTTTTAATTAATATAAATGGATACAAATAAATAAAATATAAACCCCATAGAACTTATCATTCACATGATGTATATTTAAATTCTTATCATAGATGCATAACTTTACTAAATCATCAATACATATCAAATTTCAATGCCTTCATGAAACCATCTATTAGAGACTATGTGACTAGAGTCCCAAAATCATACCCATACTGGAAAATTCCAAAATTTTCTAATACCCAAAAGATATAAAAATAATAAATCATTAATATTTAACTTTTCATAACCATTTTTTCACTGAATGACACCCTAATAATGACACATATTACCAATATTTATAATATATCTACACTCTAATGATACATGAAAATAGTTATGATTCTATATATACCATAAACTAGTGGGTTGAGCCATTCTATTAGGATCTCCACATCATATGATTTTTTAGGTCTTTTTATGAATATCCTTCTGTAGTATATCCTCATTCAAATGAACATTCACTTTTATAAAAAAATTACTAATTAAAAAATTATTTTAATTTCACATGTTAACATATTTTTAAAAACAACACATCTTATGGAACAAAAATATTTTCCATTTCAAATTTAAACAAAAAATGTTAGATATTATAATTCGTTAATAAATATAAAAAATTAAAATAACATCCAAATTTAATTTTCTAATGTAAAAACTTCTAATTATACACTACATTTCATAACTAATTACACATTAAAAAATATGTTAAATAGATGTTTTGACCCCCAAGGTTTATCATGAAAAAAAATTTAATAAAAAATATCCAATTAAACAACTCTTGGTTCTTCATCAAACTAAATGGTACACAAAAAAACCAATTTGATAAGAAATAATACCCCATTTAATGTAAAACATAGTTTCATATTATATTTTTACACAAAAAAAATTCATTTAAAAAATTACTGAATAAATTAGGATCAAAATACAATTTTACTGTAAAATATTATCTCATAAATATTATGATCAAACTATTTCTGATATCAAATTCTCATTACTCTATAATTTTAATAGGTTATTCATTACTAATAATTTATTACAAAACATTAAACTTCATTTATATAGTATGATAAAACCAAGAACATATAATCACATATATATAGGATATTCCAAATATAAAAAATTTAGTATGATAATTTATAGATCACTAAATAGAAAAAATTAACCTTCTTAGTGGTAATTACAACACAAAAACTAGAATAATAATTAAGTGTTAAACCGAAATAAGTAATATTAAATAACAAGAGGAATAAATAGATTAATTATTTTATGTAAAATAAATCGTTAACTCAAATTTAAATTTTTTTCAATTAGATGAATAAGAAATGTTGATTTATTATATTATTGCTATTTTAGATAATTCAATTAATTAACTAATTGTTTCTAAAATATATATAGTACTATGGAAGAACACAATATGTGATGTTATCCAACTAGTTCTTACCAATCATCATATACTCTAGATGCATGAATTCACAATGAATTTATCTCTCAACTGATTAGAAGATCACTGATTTAGTTCCACTATATTATACGTGTCAAATTCAAATAAAAGGTGTCACTTGAACCTATTATGACTAAAACAAACACTAGGATATCCTCTAGTGGCTTGAGTTTCAAACGTAAATATTTTGATCGTCCATTTTATGGATTAATTCTTAACTCCCTATACCTCTATCTCTTATTTAACAAATTATAAGAAAAAATAATAAACCACTTTGTTTCTACATATATAAATCCAATCCAATTATTCCAAATGGTACCCAATCAGAAAACCATGTTCCCTAAGGGTGTTCCCCAATCCCCAAGGGATGGAGACAAGTCTAGTAATATGGTTGAGGAATGATTTGATAAAAATATATATGAATATAATTCATAAATATATCTTCTACAAATCTTGGAAATATACACAAATATATCTTATATTTCCAGATTAAATACATTCAAAATGTTAACTATTTGGAATACCTATACATCTATTGTACCTGGATAAACCATATAAACATATATATAAAATCTGTAAAACTACTAGAAATTATGTCTGAAGCCATGGTTTGAAACCGTGACTTTATGCCCAAAAATCGTGGCTATAAGTTATAGCCATGATTCTAAGTAACGTGGCTAGTATTGGAAGGGATATAGGGCATGACTGATAACAACCTTTTCAAACAATGGCTATACGTCTACCTATGGAAAAAGGCATATATTCACAGTTTGAATCATGGATATAGCCTTATAGCCATGGGTTGAAACCATGGAGAACCAAGCCATAAAGAAACTAATGAAATGGTTTCAACCCATTTCTATATGTATTTAGCCACAGTATCAAACCGTGCCAATAGTCCAATATCAGCAGTTTAAAACTGGGGCTATAGGCCTTCCAATTTCATAAACAATTACCCACCCCAGCCCCTCATAACACCCCTCCATCATTGCACAACCCCGACTCTCCCCCTGGGAGACCACCATTCACCCCCCTAAACACCCCCTACAAACCCCTTGAACAACCCCCCCCCCCGAACACCCCCTCCCCCTAGAAAACCCCTGGACACCCCCCAAGACGCCCCCTCCCCCTAGAAACCCCAGTAGTAGACCCCCTTCCCCCCCTCCACCGAACACCCCCCTAGACACCACCCTGGACACCCCCTCCCCTAAGACACCCCCCCCACTAGACACCCTTGGAACCCCCTTGACACCCCCAGGATACACCCCCCTAGAAAACCCCTAGACACCCCCTAAACCCCCTAGATACCCCGCTACTAGACAACCCCCACTAAACACCAATGGAATCCTTAGACTCCCCCCTCCCCCTAAAAACCCATTCTATGGACACTACTTGTACCCCTTGGACACCCCATAGTCACCCCCCCCCCCCGTAAACTCCCCATAGACACCCCCTAGACACAACCAGACACCCCTTCCCCCATTGAAACTCCCTACACACCCCCATGGGACACCCCCACAGGACACCCCTAGATTCCCCCCACCAGACTCCCCTAGACTCCACCTAGACTCCCCCTGGACCCCCCCCCCCCCCCATGGGACCCCCCTATACACTAAAATTTAGTGACCAGTTAAACTAAAATCTGAAGTAGATGATCATAACTGTTTAAATAACATGAATTGATTAGATTCATTTGCTAGGATAATACCTTATGGAATCATTAATTTAGATCAATAGATATTTGTAATTCATCTTCAACTATATATCTAAAATAACTACATGTTGGAAATAAAAAAATACTCTACATAACATAATTTTTCAAGGACTATACTCTATTGTGTAATTTCATTACTCAAATGATAATGGATATACCCAAAATGATATTATGGAATTAAAAATTTTATATAGAGGTATTAGATGATTTTTCTCCCACTATTGGGGAGAACCATCATGTTTACCTCCTACAAGTATCAATTTTCTTATGTATACTAATTAAATACCTTTAGAATAAGTGTTATTTCATAACGTAGTCCCACACAGAGGAAAAAAATGGTTCCCCCGAGAAATCTCTCACAAGAACCATTGATGTACCACACACCCCCTTCTGGGATTGCTCCGCTTCCCCCTGCAGACCCCCTTTCACCCACATGGATAGCCCCCATCCCTCCTCCACTCCATCTTGGACACCCACCTGGAGAGCCCCAACCCTCCTAGACACCCCCTCCAAGACATCCCCCCTCCCCCTTGACACCCCCTCCCACCAAACCTCCACCCCCCATGGACACCGCCCTTCTTTGGAAGCCCCCCTGGACATGCCCCCCCCCATAGACCCCCCTGTATAGTCCCCAATCCCACATTGAAACCCCCTAGACATCACCCCACATCCCTCCTGGACTGTCCCCTCACCTCTAACGACCATAATATCACCCCTGGACAACCACACATCCCTATGACCCCCCTCTTGGACACCCCCTCCTGGATAGCCCTCCACCCCGGATAAGACCCACCTTTACACCTCCACCTCCCTCCTGGACAACCCCCTCACCCCTGGACAACCCCTCCCCCCAGGACAGACCTTCCCCTTTGGACTCCCCCTACTAAACAACCCCCCTGGGTGCGCTCATAGTCAAGGCACCCCCTTCCCCCATGCAGAACCCCATGCACCCCGCCAGGAAAACACCCCCTCCTGCACAACACCCCCGACCCTCCTAGACACCCCTGTAAAATACAGTGAGACACCTAAATTAAATGTTTTAATGATATAAAATATCAATTGGTAAAAAATTATTTCTAGTGTGCACATGCATTAATTCATTTAAAATCCAAAATTATTTCTAGTCAAACCCAAAAAACAATATGTAATGAAACTCTTTTTAGCAGGATAAGAGAAAAATATGTGAACATTTAACATTAATAGAACAATTAAAACAATACTTATATTACCACTCTACACTCATTAATGAATATTTAGCATATTATTAATAGATAAATCACGATATATAAATTTCACAATAAAAATATTCATAAATTAACACTCACACACATCATGTTTTACTATAAGGTAGAATATTTTCTATAACCATCAAAAATAGATTTTATTAAATAACATCAGCCTGAAAAGTGTTCAATAGTTTAGGTAGAGACACTCAACAAGCATAACCTCCTAAAATCATGATTTTCAATAGAGTTCTAATAAGTGGAAGCATGAATAAATTGTACTAAAAAGGTAAAAAACCAAATTATGTACTCACCTATGATGATATGATCCAGTTTTTTTTCTTTTTAATGAGCCAACCATCCTATTACTTTTTTCAATTAAACAGGATAATCTCATTAAAGTACCTAATAATAAACAAAATCAAAATTACATACAAAAAACTCTATTCCTCATTAGTTAACATTAAATAATCCAAAATGACATTATAAATTTCTGATTTGCAAAGTAAATATTCAAGAAAACACCCCCATGCTTCCAGGAATGACCTCCCCCCCCCCCCGCACACCCCCCGTACAGACCCCACTCCCAATTCCCTTATGGTCCCCCCTTGATTTCCCACCCTCACCCCTGAACACCCCCTGGATATCGCACACTCCTTCCTATATAGACCCCTTTGATATCCCCCCATCCCACCTCGACACCCCACACCATAGACATCCACCCCTCATGGACACCTCTTCCTCCTAGACACCCCCCGGACACCTGTCATCCCATCCTATACAGACCCCTTGCACCACTCCTCGTTTTCCTGGACGTGCAACCCCCTCATTTATAAAATAATTTATTTCCACTTTTAAATTCAAGGATTTTTGACATATTACTAGGACCTTCTTCATTATATAAACTTCCTGAAGAGAGGGTCCATGGTATAGTTTGTATGATTTTAATTTCATGGATTTTATTTGGATATTTAGTGTCTTGGGATATATGACCCAACATGGTGACCAAATTTACACACCTATAATAATCAGTACAACATTCCAGTGTTGGTGAGAAATTAGACACCAGGGACCAAAAAAATTATCCTACATCATTGGGAGGTCTACAATGGTATATGGGACCTGTACCACTTCATTAAAATCTATATATTGTTAGATATGTATGATGAGATCCAACTAGATAAGGATGTATGTGATGGTAAGGAGGATAATCCAACGACCAAATGGATGTCACAACACCTTTCCTAGGGGATAGTGACAAAAAAATATAGATGATTGACATCCATTGCACGCAATGTTTTGGTTATTTTCAGAATGAATCAATGGATACAAATATTGGGAAGTATTTTTATATTCAAATTGATATTTAACAAGGCAAAGAGAACACATATTATAAAATACTAGTGGAGAACAGATGGTAGTTGTGAGGATAAAACATGATGCTGAGGGATCCCATGGCCAGGTTAGCTATATGTATTACTATTATGATTTGTATGTATTACAATTATGATTTTTATGTGGATGATATAGAATTGGGATGCACACATGCGGGTGTGCCCAGGTGACTTTATCTTTCAAGTGATTCTAGAGATGATGTCATGAAAAAACCCAGTAGTCCCAATGCAAGTGATGTTATTCAATTAATTACCTTTATCAGCCCACAAAAGACACTCTTCTAGTTGTGCTACCCTTACCACTTCCATCATAGTTGGAATTCCAAACACAAGTAGTTATATGAATATAAAAACCAAATATACCATCCTTGAAATGAATTCCAGTCATTAATCATAATCATCACTAAGAGTCACCATCTCAACCTGGTCTCAGTTCTAATCGGGTGTAGAAGATGACATTATTGACTTACAGAAGAAACTTTTTATGAGCTATGATACCTATAAGGGGAATAATTCCCATTGAATTATGAATGTTTATTCACCTATTAATACTCCCTCTATTTGGGATGAAAAGAGGGATAAATATTTGTAGTATATCTTTATTTCAATATAGGAGGAAGTTAAAATTAACCACTCTATTAAGGAAAAATCCAAGGTTATAACTAGAGATAATTCCATGTTTATGGATTTAAAAATGGTGAGACAAGGAATGAGGATGATCAATGTATGGGATTGGATGGTGTTACTAGTTTCTGTGATACTAACATATTATTTGAATCTTGGAAGGGTGGGAAGGATTCTTTTACAGCGGGGCTCATTTTATAAAAGACTTTCAAGAATAACAACCTACATAATACACATCTTCTATACAATAGATATATCCATAATACAAGTAGAATATAAATAATCAAATTAACTGTATATATTATATGTAAGAGACAATAGACATTAAAAAATCCCATGAGATAAATACAAGGAAAACAAGACATATGAATGATCTATAAAACAATATGTATAGAGAAGATCCTCCACATTTCACATACTACTGGATCAAACATTATATGTATTGTTTAATACTAATATCACTAACCCCATGATCTATAATGAATATCCTAACATCCCTGAGCATTTTCTTAGAAAAAGCCACCCCAACACTATGTATTTCTAATCCATCTCCATACCCATGAATCTTCTACTCAATACCAAAACAAGTGGGAAAAATTCCGGTTCATGGTTGGGAATAAATATACACAATATTTCATAATAATCAATGAAAGCCACACCACATAGCCTTTGTAACTACTATAGTGTCACCAATATTCATGGAGGGTAGTTTTATCACCATTGAAGTTAGTTATCTAGTCTAGGTTGTACTACATCCTCTACCTAATTAATACTTTACGATTGAACCAGCCTCTAAACATCCCCAATTAAACTATCCACATAACCTCTCTAGAAAAGTGGTGGGGGAACCATGCCTCACCAATGGATCAAAAAAAATTAAGGGGATACTGACACATGTATAGGATTTATAACTGACAAGAGTTCTTAGATTGGGGGGTTAAGGCAACATTGAGAGGGGGCCTACACCCCTGGTGTTTATGGTTTGAACTGTACACTATCTATAAAAAGGAAGTGGTGTCTAGTGACCCTTAGAAGTCATCATAGTTGAGGGGATACCTGTCACAAACCGTCCTCGGGGCCCGTGCCGTGACTACCCCAAGCCCGCCTTCCATAGGCCAGGGGCTGGTGAATAGCACCAAGGCGTAATTCCCAGTAGAAAAGGAAGGCATTTCCTTTGTAAAGTAAACAAAAACCACAGATCAAGAAAGAAATAGAAGTAAAAACTATGTAAAAACTGGGTACAACAGTAAGTACTGAAAAGTAAGTGGGCCAGTATACAAACCCAAACTGAAAGTAAAGTACAACTAAAAAGGGAAAACAAAAACTGAAAGAAAAGACACAACCTAGAGCCATCCACTACAAGTCCCACCGGAAGGGTGAGTACAGATAGCCTCCACAGCTCCTCGGGTCCAGTCGTTCGCACCGAGTTTGTCCCGCCCAGTGGTCCACCTCCAGGTATCGTCCTGCTCCGCAAGCCTCAACCACGATCATCGCTCTCCGTCATCTGCAAACAACACAACGTAGTGCGGGAATAGCCCGTGAAGGGGTGAGTATAAGATACTCAGTAAGGACCCCGAGACCCCAGAAGGTCTCCCAGAATCCACAAAGGATAGTCCACAAAGGAAATCTACAATAACTAATTAACATCCGACACTGCTTAGGTATATGACCATACATATACCTAAGTCATCAATTCCAGTTCGCTCCAACCTCCAAGCCCAAGTACGACCCAGTCCATATAGGATAACACAACCCAGTCCAGACAAGGAAGAAAAACGTAATCCACACAGGATAGCACAACACAATCCTCAAAGGAAAGAAAAACAGGATTCACTTAACACAAGTATACATATTCGTAAGACGATAGAGATGATTAGATAATACCATTAATTCATATATGCTGCAGGACCCACAAAGGATTGATAGGTACTAACCCCCACAATTACCCACAAAGTATTTGACCCACAAAAGATCGATAGGTAACTAACCCTCTCAATGACCCACAAAGGATCGATAGGTAACTAACCCCCGCAATGACCCACACAGGATCAGACCCACACAGGATTTGTAGGCGTTGGCCCACACAGGAACGCTGAGCACTGAACCATTCAAGATCAGACCCACACGGGATCTGTAGCACTGATCCACATAGGATTGTTGAGTGATGTAGTCGTCACCGTCGAATCAACTGAGGATCTCGGTACAGTCGTCGTCGTCGCAGTCGCAGCCAACTCTAGGGTTCCCGCACACAGCAGGTTCGTTCAGGAGGGTCCAATCCACGAGCCGAGGGGCTGATACATCAACTGACACATAGTCCGGAATTGATGTTTCCAAAATTTCTATATCGTCAACAAGAACTCAACATCACAAACGGCGCATCAATCAGACGCCCGATCTGAGAGTTATTGGCTTTTTCATCATAGGGTCCGGGTTAGTTTTTAAGTCAAAACCAACCCACACATACTCCACCTGCATACAAAACTTGTTCGGAGTAAGCCAAAAGATTTGTCTCACTTAGAGGAATCCATTAAAGTAGACAGCACATCAATCGGACGTCGGGAGCTCAAGTTATAAGCGTTTCCGCTCCGAGGGCCCGGTTGGTTTCGTGAACGAACCAACCTGGCCAAACCCAAAGTTCTCCGAAACCTTGAGTGTAATATATCGAAATGACCGTCTCTATCCAAGGATCGCATCACCGCTGATGGTGTGTCAATCAGAGGTCTGTAGCCCATGATATGGGCAAAAGATCGAAAGAGGTCCGAAAACGGGGGGTCTGGGCCCGGCAGACCCGGCCCAACCCCCCTGGGTCGGCCCGAACCGGGTCGACTGGACCCAGGTACGGGTCTGACCCGGCGGGGCGCGGCCCGGCACGGCTCGGCGATGGCTAAGCGGGTCGGCTCGGTGCTGGCCGAGCGGCCGCACAAAGGGGCGCAACCCCCTTGGACGAAGTCGTGGCCCCCTTATAGGGGCCACTCTCTGTCAACGAACGCGGCGCGATGTCGCATCCCTTTGGTCCTGTGCAGCCGCAGGACCAGCCGCCCACTGCCGTGGCTGAAGCCGCGGTGGCCCCTTCCGAGCGGCGCGCCCGATGTCACATCCTGGAGTCCAGCCGGTGTCGGCCGCCGCCTCCAGCCGCCGGCCGGTGCCGGCCGCCTGCGGAAAACTCCACGGAGCACCGGACGAGCTCTGGTGGTCAGATTTGCTTTCCGTCTTCGCCAAAGGCCCTCACGGGACCCATCTTTCACTACGAGGACCTAAAAACGCCCATGTGGTCGGCTTTGTCATCGCCTGCCAATCCAATCACCAAGAACGAAGAGACTGTGGGTTCGTACTTGTTTGTTGGTCCGCAACCACCGCGTTAGCGGTTTTAAAAAAACATCTGACAGTTTTTAAAACATATCAGTGGACATAAAAAAATCACAAGATTTAATTGCACCATTTAAACCCATGCTGAGTATATAATTCACAAGGATTTAAATGAACCGCAGCCCCCTACCTCAGTCGGTTGTTGATCAAAGATTTTCGCGGGGGAAGGAACATCATGGAAGAAGCGTCGCGGAAGGTGGATCATCGGCGTCGCAGTACACGGCGTCGTGTCGTCGATCACTGAGGGTTTGGAATTCTTCATCTCTCTTCGTCGGAGGCCGGCGTTCATCGTCGGCGATGATGCGTTCTTCGTGTTCTTCGCGTTCTTTGCGTTCTTCAGCGAAGGAGGATGAAGATCATCAAGAATTAGAGCTTTCTCCAAATCCTCTCAATAAGAAAACCCTCAATAAAATAAGTGTTGGCCTTATTTTATTTCCCATGCCAATGTTTTGGAATTCATAAAAAGAATCCAACAATTAACTGAATTAATTTCTACACTTAAACCGCCCAATTAATAAGGCGTTTTTTAACCAAAATAAACATATGGTTTGACTTTCATTAAAAGGGGGGTTTTGGGTGCGTTACGTAGAAGGAATGAAACGGCGGGGCTCATGCGGGCCCCACCTCACAAATATCCTACCAAGTGGGTATGATAGGGTGGGTCCCACATTATCCGCATAACTTAGGGTAAGCAGCATTAAGTGAAATAAAAAAAAGCGTCGCACCATTTTTATTTTATTTCTTATCTTAACCCCAAAAAAATATAAACCACACCTGAGCAAATGCTTCTCCAGAAAAGGTGTTTCTAAGAAATTACCTGTGTTGTGATTCCATTGGTGTCCTCGGAAATTGATTCTGAGCACCGGTAAAAAAGTTAGAAAAACCCGCTCATTCGTTCACTGAACGTACCTGAGCCAAATTTCGGAAAATGATTCCTGGCACACCGGGCCTCGGAATCAGGTACCGTCAGAAACTGTTCTCTTGTAAAATTCCAAAGAAAATTAAGAAAAAAATTTCCTTGAATTTTACAGGTCATTACATCACTCCCACCTCTTTGCTTTACGTCCCCATAAAGATACATCAAAAACTAGGGAAGCAAATGATCATACTGAGCACGCATCTGATCCTCCCACTCCCAAGTGCTCTCTTAGAGGTTCCCGTGCTGCCATCTGATGCACACTAGAGGAATCGACCATCCACGTAGGACTCGCTCCTGTCGATCCTCAATCTCCACCGGGACCTCCACAAAAGTCACCTCATCATCAACGTCCAGCTCCACATGGTCAATGATATGCATCGAGTCGTGCACGTATCTCCTCAGCTGAGATATGTGGAAGAGGTCGTGCACCTGGTGCAATTGAGGTGGTAGAGCCAGGTGATAAGCCACCTTGCCAATCCTGCTAAGGACCTGGAAGGGTCCGATGAAGCGCGAAGATAACTTGTCGCCTCAGCCAAATCTCTGTAATCCATGTCTAGGTGAGACCCCCAAGAAGTCGTGGTTTCCATCCTTGAACTCTAGTGGCCTATGCCTCCTATCAGTATAGGATTTCTGCCAGCTCTGAGCTGTCCTCATCCGCTCCTGGATGATCTGGACCTTCTCCCTCGTCGCCTAGACCATCTCTGGTCCCACAAGTGCTGACTCCCAAGGGTTTGTCCAGCACAAAGGAGATCTACAAGGTCAGCCGTACAACACCTTGTATGGTTCCATCCTGATGGTGGAGTGGTAGGTTTTGTTGTAAACGAACACCACCAAGGGTAGGTGGTCCTCTCAGATACGACCAAAGTCGAGGACACATGCACGGAGCATGTCCTCAAGGGTCTGAATGGACCTCTCTATCAGACCATCTATCTAAGGGTGAAAGGCAGTGCTCAGACGTATCTGCGTCCCGAACGCCTCCTGCAATGCCTTCCAAAGCCGGGAAGTAAAGCGAGCATCTCGATCAAAGACAATAGATGATGGCACACCGTTATGTCATACAATCTCCTGAACATAGAGACATCCCAAGATCTCCACTAAGCTCTGCTCTCTGATGGGTACAAAGTTTGTCGACTTGGTGAGTCGGTCGACAATCACCCAAATAGAGTCGTGACCTCTGGAAGTGCGTGGAAGTCCAGTCACGAAGTCCATAGATATACCATCCCACTTCCACTCCGGGACCTCCAAGGGATGTACCAAGCCTGCTGGTACCTGATGCTCTAGCTTCACCTACTGGCAGGTGAGGCATCGAGAAACGAACTCTGCCACATCCTTATTCATGCCTAGCCACTAGTGTTGTCGTCTGAGATCCTAGTACATATTCGCCACTCTAGGATGTACCTCCAAAGGGGAAGAGTGAAACTCTCTCAGCACCTCCTCTCATAAAGCAAATGGTACCAAGGTATGTCCTCTGAATAGGACGTCGTGCTCTGCTCCAAAGGAGAAACCATCAGGTGTCTGTCCTGAGGATATCATCGCACACCGCGTCTCACAGTCGGTATCCCCATGATATGCCTCTCTAACCTGCTGCAGTAGTGGAGGAGTGAATGTGAGTGACTGAAGGAAGGCTGCTCCATCTTTATCCACAAAGTATATCTGCAAAGTGGCTAGCTGCTCTGTCGCCTCCTCAAGTAGATGAATGCCTGTCCTCCTGCTGAGAGAATCGGCTACTACGTTCCCCTTCCCAGGAGTATAGACTATCTCAAATTCATAGTCCTGGAGGAACTCGAGCCATCAGAGCAGTCTCAGGTTCAAGTCCTTCTGAGAAAAGATGTACCTGAGACTGTGATGGTCCGAATAGACTGCAAAGCGCTCGCCCATCAGATAGTGTTTCCATGTCTTCTGAGCGAACACCACTACTGCTAACTCCAGGTCATGGGTAGCGTAGTTCTGCTCATGCGGCCTCAACTGACGTGATTTATAGTCGATAACTACCCGCTCCTACATTAGGACACACCTGAGTCCGGTCCATGATGCATCACAGTAGACTACATACCCTACTCCCTCCTCCGGAAACCTCAAGATAAGTGCGCTGGTCAATCTCTGTCTCAGCTCTTGGAAGCTCTGCTGACATCTGTCTGACCAAACAAAGGTTTTCCCATTCTCCTTCAAAGCTGAGAGTGGTTCCACAACTCTGGAAAATTATGGAACAAATCTCCGGTAATATCCAGCTAGTCCCAAGAAACTTCGCACCTCCGTCACACTCCTGGGTGTCTCCCAAGCTATCACTGCCTCGATCTTCACAGGATCCACCACAACTCCTACCTCATAGATGATGTGTCCAAAAAAGTGGACCTCATGTATCTAGAACTGACACTTCAAGATCTTTCCATAAATCTGGTGCTCTCGAAGTGTTTCAAGAATACCCCGCAAGTGGTAGGCGTGCTCCTCCTCATTCGTCGAGTATATCAAAATGTCGTCGATGAAGACCACAACAAATCGATCGTGTTATGGATGAGAGATCCTGTTTTTGAGGCCCATGAACACTGCGGGAGCATTGGTTACGCCGAAGGGCATAACCAAGAACTCATAGTGGCCATACAGTCATCCGGAAGCCGTCTACTGCACGTCATCGTCCCGAACTCTGAGCTGATGATAGCGTGACCTGAGGTCTATCTTTGAGAACCACCGTCCTCCCTTGAGCTGGTCGAAGAGGTCATCAATACTTGGTACTGGATACTTGTTCTTCACATTCACTTTGTTCAGGCGACGATTGTTGACACAAAGTCGCATGCTCCTGTCCGACTTCTTGGCGAACAATATCGAGGAAGCCGAGGGTGAAACACTAGGTCGGATGAATCACATGCCCTGCAAATCCTCCAACTATACCCGTAGCTCTCGAAGCTCGGCGGGAGCCATCCGATATGCTGGGGTGGATATTGGGGCTGTCTCAGGTTATAGATCAATATAAAAGTCTACATATCTACTAGGAGGTAGACCTGGAACGTCGTTGGAAAAGACGTCCGCATACTGATCCACCACTACAGGAAATTTAGGACTCTGCACGTCAACTGCTCCTAGGATGAGGCTAGCCAACTGATGAGTGATGGGCTGTCCTTTCCTCTGTATAAGTCCATCCTGTGCTGTGAAGGCTCCCTTCTCGCCGATGAAGGTGAACTTGCTCCCGTCGGTGCGTACACATCGCACCTTGCGCCTAATACAGTCAATCTAAGCATGGACTGTGGATAACTAATCCATGTCCAAGATGACGTCGTAAGGACCCGACGCCACTACAAGAAGATCCCAACCGAAGCTCTCGCCTCCTAGAGTAAGGTCACACTGCCGGCACCAGTGCGTAATCGTCGAGTCTACTCCCGTAGGAGCCTCTAGCCATAAGGATCGATCCAACGGCTCTGTCGGAATCTCCGAGCTCCGAACAAGGGTAGTGGCTATGAAATAATGACTCGCTCATGTGTCTATAAGAACAGCAGCAAGGGTGGAATAGACACAGATAGTACCTCAAATCATCTCGGGCGCGCCGTGGTCGTAGGCCTCCACTGCCTGGAGCTGTTCCTGTCTCTGCACGCCAGCTCCCTGTGGTCTGGGTGGACCTCGTGGTGGTGGTGGTGGTAGAGCCTCAAAGCATCTCCCACCATCTGCTACTCATCTAGCTCCTCTACCTCGTCCTCCAACTCCCTGTGGACCGTCATGCCCAACCCTTTTCCTCTGCCTTAGTGGCCCCTCAACCGTCTACTGCTCCTCGGCACGGTGGGTCGGGCAGTCACGAGCCATGTGGCCCTACCCACTGCATGTGTAGCACTGTCTACCTCTCAAAAGACTCACTCCGCACTGTGTGCCCCGCACTGCTGATCCAGTGTCATGTGGTCGTCTGCCTGAGGGTCTGGTCTACCTTGGCCCATGAGTCATCCGTCGACTGCCTGCTGCAGAAGACTCTGCTACGTGCCGCCCCACGGTAGGTCTTGCTACTGATGAAGGCTCAACAAGGAAGCTCTCGATCAGTAGGGATCGCTCCAGTACTCCTGCCTAAGTCAGAATGCTGAGGGAGATCAATGATTCCCTGATCTCCTACCTCAATCCCTACTCAAAGGTCCAGGCCCGGAAGAATGGGTCTCGTACCATGTCTGTCGAGTAGCGCGAGAGATCGATAAATATCGTCGAGTACTGGGCGACCGTCAAGCTGCCCTGCCGCAGCTGTAGAAGCTGCTGGTTGTGCACCGCACAAGGGGTGGCTGGGATGAACTCTGAGTGGAAGAGGCTCTCATAGTCTGTACCGAGGAGAGATGCCTCATCGTGCACCTGGACCATCAAGCACCACCATCTGCCTGCTGCCGCGTGCAGTAGTCTCGCTGCGAGGATCACCATGAGGTCTGTTGGTGTCCTCACTAACCTGAAAACCCATACCACTACCTCCATCCAATCCTCGGATTCCTGGGGGTCCGTCTCCCCACATAACCTAGGTAGTCTATGGCACTGAAACTTGTGTAGTGCAGTAAGGCGACGTGCATCGTCAGCGGCTAGGGCTGGTAGTATCGGTGGATCAGTGGTTAGTGGTACCGCTGGTGCCTCAGTTTTTAACAGGCCCTGTACCGAGGCCTCGTCGCTCGGTGGGCTGTCATCATGCACAACTCTCAGAACCCTAGCTAGATACCATCGTGGGGCCATCCTAAAAAGGAAACCAGTGCCCCACGGTCAGAACAGTATACCTGGTGAGATGACACAATGTAATCACAACGAAAACATGAATCATACATTCAATCAATGTTTTCGTTCATTTAGTCGGAAATCAGAAGTCAGGGTCCTGGTCTACGGATATGTCGGCCGCCGCACCAACACTGGACTCCTTGGAATGATAACGACACCCTATACTCTTAACACTATTGATTCAAATTGAAAAATATCAGAGTCCAAAGTTCTGTGGTAGAACCGAACTCCTCTGATACAAATTTGTCACGACCCATCCTTGGGGCCCGTGCCGTGACTACCCCAAGCCCGCCTTCCATAGGCCAGGGGATGGCGACTAGCACCAAGGTGTAATTACCGGTAAAAAATGAAGGCATTGCCTTTTTAATGTAAACAAACACCACAGAGAAAACATGAAGTAGAAGTTAACACTAAGTAAAAACCGGGTACAACTGTATGTGCGGAAAAGTACGTGGGCCAGTATACAAACCCAAACTAAAAGTAATGTACAACTAAAAAGGGAAAAAAAACAACTGAAAGTAAAGCCGCAGCCTCGAGCCCTCCACTGGAAGTCACAACTGAAGGGTGAGTACAGATAGCCTCCACAACACCTCGTGTCTAGCCGTCTGCACCGAGTACGTCCTGTCCAGTGGTTCACCTTCAGGTACCGTCCTGATCCGCAAGCCTCAACCACGATCAGAGTTGTCCGTCGTCTACAACCAAAACAATGTAGTGTGGGAATTGCCTGCACTGGAGTGTGTATAAGCTACTTAGTAGGGACCCCGAGACCCCAGAAGGTCTCCCAGAATCCACAATGGATAATCCACAATGGAAAGATACAATCACAAAGTAACATCCGAAACTACTTAGGTATATTCCCATACATATACCTAAGTCATCAATTCCAGTTCGCTCCAACCTCCGAGCCCAATTACAACCCAGTACACACAGGAAAACACAACCCAGTTCACATAGGGAAGCAAAATATAATCCACACAGGATAGCCCAAGACAATCCTAAAAGGAAAGAAAAACATGATTCAGCTCACACAAGTATACATCTTCGTAAGACGATAGAGTTCATCAGATAATGCCACTGATTAATCTAATTCATTGGACCAACAAAGGATCGATAGGTACTAACCCCAGCAATGACCCACAAAGGATCTGACCCACAAAGGATCGATATGTAACTAACCCCCACAATGACCCATAAAGGATCTGACCCACAAAGGATCGATAGGTAACTAACCCTCGCAATGACCCACATAGGATCGAACCCACACAAGATCTGTAGGCGCTAGGCTACATAGCACCGATGAGTGCTATCCCACATAGGATCGGACCCACACACGATCTATAGCACTGATCCATGTAGGATTGCTAAGTGCAGTAGTCGTCATCGTCGAATCCACTAAGGATCTCTGTACAGTCCTCGTCGTTGCAGTCGCAGCCAACTCTAGGTTTCCCGCACACAGCAAGCTCGTTCAGGAGGGTCCGCTCCACAAGCCGAGGGGCTGATACATCAAATAACACATATTCCGGAGTTGATGTATCCAAAATTTCTGTGTCGTAGACAGGAACTCAACGTCACAGACGGCGCGTCAATCTGACACCTGGTCTGAGAGTTATTGGCTTTTTCGTCTCAGGGGTCGGGTTGGTTTTTAAGTGAAAACCAACCTGACCATACTCCACCTGCGTCCAAAAATCGGGTAGAGTAATCAAAAAGATCCTTCTCACTTAGTGGAAACCATGAAAGTTGATGGAACATCAATTGGACGTCTAAAGCTCAAGTTATAAGGGTTTCCACTCCGAGGGCCCGGTTGGTTTCGTGTATGAACCAAACCAGATGAACGCAATGTTCTTCGAAACCTTGAGTGTAATATATCGAAACACCCGTCTCGATCCAAGGATCGCATCGCCACTGACGGTGCATCGATAAGAGGTCCGTAGCCCATGATATGGTCAAAATACCGAAAGAGGTCAAAAAACAGGGGGTCTGGGCCCGGACCGACCAGGCCCGACCCCCCTAGGCCGGATCGAACCGGGTCGACCCGACCCCGGTCCGTGTCCAACCCAGACCAATCGGTGCTGTCCGGCCCAGCACGGCCAGACCGGCTTGGCGCTGGCCGAGTGGTTCGGCTCGACGCCG
This sequence comes from Viscum album, assembly GCA_963277665.1. Taxonomy (NCBI): domain Eukaryota; kingdom Viridiplantae; phylum Streptophyta; class Magnoliopsida; order Santalales; family Viscaceae; genus Viscum; species Viscum album. The sequence goes on along the minus strand of OY728146.1, from coordinate 922,111,119 downwards.
GCCGAGCGGGACGGCTCGACGATGGCCGAGCGGCAGCGCAAAGGGGAGCATCCCCCTTGGACGAAGCCGCGGCCCCCGCGCTGGGGCTGCTCCCTGTCAACGGACGTGGCGTGATGCCGCGTCCCTCTGGTCCCACGCGGCCGCAAGACTAGCCGCCCACAGCCGCGGCTTCAGCCGCGGTGGCCCCTTCGCGGCGGCGCGCCGGGCGCCGCCTCTTGGAGGTCGGTCGGTGCCCCCGTGCCGGTGTGGTGCACTGGCCGAAAATTCCATGGACCACCGGACGAGCTCTAGTGGTTGGATTTGCCTACCGTCTTCACCAACGGCCCTCCCGAGACCCTTCTTTCACTGCGAGGACCTCACAACTCCCGTGTTGCTTGCTTTGTCATCGCCTGCCAATCCGCTCACCAAGAACGAATAGACGGTGGGTTCAGACTTGTTTGTTGGTCCGTACCCTCCGCGTTAGCGGTTTTAAAAAAAACATCTGACATTTTATAAAACACATCCGAGGACATAAAAAATCACAATATTTAATTGCACCATTTGAACCCATGCTGAGGATATAATTCACAAAGATTTAAATGAACTGCAACCCCCTACCTCAGTCGGTTGTCGATCGAAGATTGTCGTGGGGGAAGGAACATTGCGGAAGAAGCAACGCGGAAGGATGATCATCGGCATCGGGGTACACGGCATCGCGTCGTCGATCTCTGAGGGTTCAGGGTTCTATGTCGGAGGTCGGCGTTCTTTGTCAGCGACGATGCGTTCTTCACGTTCTTCAGCGAAGGAGGATGAAGATCTTCAAGTCTTAGAGCCTTCTCCAAATCCTCTCAACAAGCAACCCCTCCATAAAATAAGTGTTGGTCTTATTTTATTTCCCATTCCAATGTTTTGGAATTCATAAAAAGAATCCAACAATTAATTGAATTAATTTCTTTGCTTAAATCGCCCAATTAATAAGGAATTTCTTAACCAAAATAAACGTAAGGTTTCACTTTCACTAAAAGGGGGGTTGTGGGTGTGTTACTTAGAAGGAAAGAAACAGAGGGGCTCGTGCAGGCCCCACCTCACAAATAACATACCAGGTGGGTAGGATTGGTGGGTCCCACCTTATCCGCTTAACTTAGGGTAAGCCGCATTAAGTGAAATAAAATAAAGTGCCACACCACTTTTATTTTATTTCTTAACATAACCCCAAAAAAATAAAAACCACACCCGAGAAAACGCAAGTCCGGAAAAGGTGTTTCAAAGCAATTACCGGCGTTGCGATTCCATTGGTGCCCTCGTAATTCGATTTTCGAGCACCGGTTAAAAATTTAGAAAAACCCACTCGTTCGTTCACTGAACGTACCCGAGCCAAACATCGAAAAATGATTCCGGGCACACCGGGCCTCGGAGTCAGGTGCCGTTAAGAACATCACTCTTGTAAAATTCCAAAGAAAATTAATAAAAAAAATTCCTTGAATTTTGTGGGTCTTTACAATAACAACCCCAATATCATTCTATTTATTACACCTAAACCCCATCACTAGTCCAACAAAGCTAAATAAAAAAATATACCTATTTTCATTTATAAACAGACATGTAAATAAAAATTGATCACTCCATTGTGATATACATAGAAAAATGGTTTGGATTAGCTATCAACTTATAAAAAATATATAATAAATTATAAATTTGAATTTTATTAATTAAAACACACAATACATTACCAAATATAGATAAGGTCTCATTCCATGAGTTATATTTAGGTATCAAATTTTTTCCATGAATCGTTCATCTCATTGGTTTTTCCATGATGTGAAAAACAGATTATCAATCCAACATCTTGGTTAAAAGTTACGACCAAAACTATAGTTAATATAAACAATAAAATTTATTATTATAAAATTTATATAAATAACTGGGGTAGGGGGATAGGATTATGGATTCCTACCCCTCACATTAACCCTTAAATATAAGGATATTTGAATAGATACCAATTATTATGATCAATGATCGCCTGGGGTTACAACCTCTTTATTTGTAACCAGAGGACACGTGGGGTTTTCCTATAGTTTCACCACCAAGTACCTCATGCTTCATATATGTATTTCCTTGAGTAATCTAACACAATTGGAGATTTCATGGCTATTTAGGTCAATGATAATTTCATGACGGTGGTAGGTACTATCAATGAACCTTATGATAATTTATTCAAAGGGTATTCTACGAACACTCAGGGCACATTGGTCTCCATTACATTGGTTATAGAAGAATGATGTAAGACCTCTTACCCCCCAAATTTTTCTAATTAAATTAATGTTATTTATGATATCACCCAATGTAAATACCTTCTCCCTCAGTGGGTCTCCCATGTGAATTCAAATGTTGATAATCTATTACATTAAAAAATGACCTACTACTAAATAGAAAAACATGACTTCTCAAAAAAAATTACATGTTCTAATGTTATAAAAAACAATCCATTACTCAAATTAAATAAACAATACACTTATAAATAATAGTTCATGAGTTTTAAAAAAGGAATCAAAACTCATATTTTATACAAGTAAAAGAATATATAAACTGAAACAAGAGAAAATAACCCATTACTTGAAAATATACCATTGCTTTAATAGTTCATGATGGTGTATTTCTCCCAAATAGAGTGTCAGTCCACCATATAACCTTGAATGTAGGATTGAAACCCTGAATTAATATTGATTATACTTAATATATTGAAAACAAACATTTTTGGTACATACTATTGTAAATTATATAGATTAAACAGGAGTAAGCAGCAAAAGTTACAAAAAAAAATTGAATTCATGGAAAAAATGTCACCAAATATAAGAATCTATTTAAGACAGGGTGCATGTTTAAGTGGCATGGATTATAATGCATGATAACAACATCATGATAATTGAACTCGAATACCAGATTGATGGTTATAATTCCTCTATAGTTATTATATAGATAAAACTATATTAGTTTGATCAAATGGATCTGTGTATTCCATCTATGCACACCCCCTTGAACCCCCTACCCTCCTCCGAGATGCACACCCCCTCCCCTGCACAGCCCCTTCTCCCTTCGCATGCACCCCTTGCACACCCTCAGCCTCCCCCCTCCCCAGCACACACCCCTTCCCTCTTCCCCCGCACCCCTTTCCCCACCCCCTTTAACCCCACCTGCCCCTAACACACCCCCTCCACACCTTGCACCCCTCCCCCTACCCATTTCACCCCACTACACCCTCTCCACTAAACACACCCCACCCCACCTCACACCCCCGCCCCCTCCCATCACACCCCTATAAAAATATAATTATTAAAAATACAAACATTTTAAAAAGAAGTAGTGCAACTCATTTCAATATGGAATGAACATTAAAAAGAATATCACATCCACAAAAAATAAAAAATATAGGGTAAAATTACAACTTCCCATGTTTAGATATTTAAAAAATATTAACACCAAATTTTATATTCCTGAACATATTTAAAAAAATGTCACTCAATATTCCTAAAGATCTTCTCTTTTTTCAAAACGCATCATGAATTTCATCAAAATTCCAAAAAAAATCCAGAAATACCATTTAGTTTTAAATCAATTAACGTATTATATAATGTAATCAAACACTATTAAAGCATTGTTTTAAAGTCAAAATCACTAATAGAACTATTTTTATTAATTTAAAACATCCATTAGTCCAATTTTGAAATTAATAACGGAAGTGGTATTAAATTAAAACACTTCATGAAATGTATTTTCATTTTAAATCATTTCTCTATTTCTTTTTAAACCTTACTACTCTTGACAATAGTATACATGATATTCAAAATACATTATAACGAATCCCCCCAAACTAGTTTTCGAATAAATTTTTTTATAAATGTACTTCTGTATAAAAAAATGATGCACCAAACATAATAAAACCATAATGCGCCACAACATAAAAAATCCATTACAATAACTCCAAAAAATCACTAAAACATCCTTTGATCCATCTCCAAGGATGTAAATTTCTCTAGAATACTTTGGATATCAAAATTGTTGGAACCAGGTTCTTCAAAGCATGATTTGGTGTATGGTTTGTGTTTGTTGTCAATCCTCAGTGGAAGTTCAGGGTGTGAACCAACAAAGCGATCATACCGTTCAGGAAGAAAACAGTAGTGAAGGTGGCGCTGTTTCCCAGTGTTTGCCAAATTTTTGGGCCTGAAAATCCGTAAATAAAGTAAAGTGTTTTTGGCAAAGATACTTGCGCGCCGAGCTCCTGGAAGATGAAAGACTTGCGCGCCATATGTTTTTGAGGATCAGAACATCAAAATTTGGCTAAGGAAAGAAGGTCGCGCAAGTGTTGGTTGGGTCGCGCAAGTAACTTGCGCGACAGAGGATCTGGAGACAGGACTTGCGCGCCGTCGAGGGACTTGCGCGCCGCCGCGCAGGGGGTCCAGTTTGCCTATAAATACTGGACCACCCCTCCTCATTTTAAACGGAGTTCAAGGCCGAGAGATTGTTCGAGCTCTCGTCGCGCAGGTGGTTGAGTCGCGCAGGTGGTTGTTTTGTCGCGCAAGTGGAGCTTGCGCGCCGGTGTTTGGTTGTTCTCCCAAGGCAGTTTGGAAGAGAAAGGAAGTGGATCACGCAAGTATTTAGTTCAAGAAGGCAGTGTCGCGCAGGTGCTTCAGTGACACTTGCGCGCCAGTTTAGTCTTGCGCGCCTGAGACTTGCGCGCCGCCGGGAGACTTGCGCGCCGGTCTTGAAAAGAAGACCTAGACACTATTGAAGCACGCCTGCCTTGCTGGAGCTGCACGAAAGCCGATAAACTACTCGGTTCATTCGAGGAAAAGTGATATTCTTCTTCTGGTGAGAATCAGACTTCAATAGAGCATCTACATTCAACAAAGGATGCACTCTTATGCAAATGAAGAAGAGACCTACACGTCTATAAACTGAGTGGGACTTCACCAACGGCAGTGAGCCAGGGGGAGTCAACGAGAGTGACCCGAGGGATGCAGTGAGCTATCCCTGAACTATTGTAAAGGCAGTGAGCCTGGGACAAAGTGTCTGTACCCGAACTTTTGTATCCGCAGCTAGTGAAGCATAGTGGATTTAGGTACGACCGGCAACCTGTCGGCGTATGCTCCTTGGACGTAGCCCTTAGTGGTGAACCAAGTAAAAATGACTGTGTCTTCTCTGTGCATGTGAATGTTTTCATTTTGATCGTAATCATCATACAGGTTCAACAAGTTCCTACCAACGTGGGAACAAGATCCAACAAATTAAAAGAAAAAGTGGTCACCCTGATTCACCCCTCCCCTCTCAGGGTGTCCCGGGGTCCTTCAAGTGGTATCAGAGGGTAAAGGTTGCTGGTGTTGAATCTGACCTTCTTCATCATGGAAAACGTCGTCAATGTCAGGGGAGTCCCTCACTTCGATGGAAGCAATTTCCAGATCTGGAAGAACAGAATGAGATCTCATCTAAGATCTCTTGGAATGGAAGTTCTTTTTTCTACTATGCAAGGAATACATGTCACTGATCCAACAGGTCTGGCTATGACTGAAACAGACAGGAAACTTCTTGATGCAGATGCTAAAGCACAGAATGCTCTCACTGCTGCCCTTTCTGATCAGATTTACCTGAAGGTGATGAATTGCACCTCAGCAAAATCTATGTGGCATAAACTTGAGAATATTTATGAAGGTGATATCAAAGTGAAGGAGGCGAAACTACAAGTTCTACACAATCGGTTTGATGATCTGAAGATGCATCCAGACGAGAATGCAGACTCTTTCTTCAATCGAATTACTGAAGTGGTTGGAGCAATTCGGGGTCTAGGCGAAGAAATCAAAGACATTGATATTGTAAAGAAAATATTAAGAAGACTTCCACCTCTGTATAATGCGAAGGTGTCAGCTCTTGAGGAAAGAGATCTTTCCAATCTTTCTTTAGATGACTTACTGAGCAGTTTGGTAGCATATGAAATGAGAGTCAAACCAGAAGATGCTACGACTCGGGTGAGCAAGGAAATGGCATTCAAGGCCATGGATAAATTGAAAATCTCAAAGGATAGTAGCGGTGATGATGACGAAGAGAAAGAAATTCTTTCTCTCATTCCAAAGAATATCCAAAAGGGGAAAGGGAAATTCAAAGGGAAGTTACCTCTCGCATGCTTCCGTTGTGGAAAAGTTGGGCATATTGCCTCTCAGTGCTTGAAGAATATCAATGATGATGACAGTGAAGATGAAAACTTCAAGAAGCCTCAAAGAAGGTTCTTCAAAAAGGGAGACTTCAAATATGGTAAGAAAATGCAAAGGAAGAGTTTTGTCTGTGAAGAGGAAGAAGATGATAATGAATTCTGTGATGAAGAAGAACCAGAATTCAAAACTGGGAACCATGCTTCTATGATGGCCACTGTTGAAAAGTCAGAAGATACTGATGGTGAAAAACAACTGAGAACTTGTGTAGATCCTGAGGTGCAACTTAAGGATGCAGTTAGTAAGCTTAAGATTAAATGTAAGAGCTGCAATAAGTGGAAATCAATTGTAGAAGAATCAACTGAATATGTTGATCAACTTGAAGCTGAAATTGAACGACTGGAAGAATTTCTGAAGGTACAGTCTAAAATAATTGAAAGCAATGATGATGCAGTTGATCTGAAGCTGAGAATTGAAGAGCAAGCAAAGGTCATCAATGACCTCACATCCAGACTGGATGAAAAATCCAAGACTGTTGAGGGTCTTGAGGAGGAAGTAGTTACTCTGAGGAGTAAAATGGAGACAGAATTAGTTCCAAAAGAATCGAGGAAGAAAATACAGTTCGGAAGATTCTCAGATGCAGAATTACTTGCAAGAGCCAAGTGTGGTTCAGATGGGGTTGGAAAAGTCTTGAGTGATCAAAGACCTGCTTGCATGGGAAAGAGTGGAATTGGCTGTGAGGCTGAGTCATCAACTGCTGGAAGTGCAAAGATCCAAAAGAATTATAAGATGAAAGTTGAACATGTTGAAATGTTACCTAGAGTGCTGAAAAAGGAACCCTCAATCCAAACTAAAAGGAGACCTGAAAATTATCCTCAAACTTTTAAAAATGGCAGACAGTCTTACTATTCTCCCAAGGAAGAAGCTATAAGGAAAAATTCAAGTGAAGAGACATTTCTTCTCATGAAGTGTCAGTTCTGTGGCTATCTGGGCCATACCATGTCCTATTGTGAAGAGGCAAGAAGCTATCTGAATGGAGAAGATATAGATGCTCAACAAAGGAGAACAATTTCATATCCTAATTCTTATAGAAGAAATAATTTCTATGGATATTGTTTTAATTGTTCTAACTTTGGTCATAAGGCCATTAATTGCAGGCAGAGAAGGGACATTGACACCTCGTACAGAAGTTCCAGACATGTCAAGTCTCGTCAGCAAGACGATGTTTCTCTTTCAAACAGGTTCTCACCTCTTAAAGAAGACTTTGACTATGAAGAACCTGGGTTTGCGGAAGAGATAGTTGAAAGGCCATCAGTTCTATATACTCAATCTAATGTCTCATGGAAGTAAAGGAGGAAGATTGAGAAATCAAACCTTGCAGAGGTAGCTCTCAAAGCCACAAAGAACAACAGTACCTGGATTCTAGATAGCGGTTCCTCATCTCATATGGCAGGTAATGTCGGTCTACTTACAAATATCATAAAGAATGTTGATGGTACAGTAAGATTTGGTAATGATGGGGCTCTGAAAATCAAAGGGAGTGGAAGTACCAAATTAGCTAATGGAGAACTAAAGAAGACTGAAGTCCTTTACGTAGATGGCCTACGTCATAATCTCCTCAGCGTGAGTCAACTCTGTGACTCAGGACTTGTTGTTACTTTTAATCAGAAAGGCTGCACTATCAAGGGAAAAACTGGCAATTCTCTCATGAAGGGATGCAGAACAGAAAGAAACTTGTATCAGGTTGATAGTGAAGAGAATGTATGTTACATGACTGTTGAAGAAGAAAACAATCTGTGGCATCGGAGAATGGGACACATCAATCAACAAGACATGGAGAAAATATCAAAATTGAGAATTGTCAGGGACATTCCCAACCTGAAGCGTGAGCGTGAAAAATCCTGTGATGCTTGTATTCGTGGGAAGCTGGTCTGCAGTTCATATCGGCCAAAGAAGAAAAAGGCATCTCACCTTCTTGATCTGATTCATACAGATGTTTGTGGTCCAATAAATATTGCCGGAACTCATGGAGAAAGGTACTTTGTCCTTTTCATAGATGATTACAGTCGAATGGCATGTGTGATGGTCATTCACCGGAAACGACAGGTCCTTGACTGCATGAAAACATATCGGCGAATCGCCGAGAATGATACTGGACGAACAATCAAAGTGCTGCGATCTGACAATGGAGGAGAATACACGTCCATTGAATTTGAAAATTATCTGGAGAAGCATGGGATACAACATGAGGTAGCTGCTGTGAGAACTCCACAACAAAATGGAGTTGTTGAACGAAGGAATCAACAGGTGAACAACATGGCACGAACTATGCTGATTGAGAGTCGTATTCCACGACATTACTGGAAAGAGGCTGTTCAAGCTGCAGTGTACATTCAGAATCGAACAGGACTTTATATGGGTGATACAAAGACACCATATGAATTGTGGCATGGACGGAAGCCTTCTCTAAAATACTTTCGTGTCTTTGGAAGTAAGTGCTTCATCAGGAACAAAGAAGGAAATCAGGGGAAATATGGTGACAATGCAGATGAAGGAATCTTCCTCGGTTACTCAATGAACAGCAAAGCCTACAAATGTTTCAACAATCGTTTGGGAAGGATTGTGGAAAGCAATGATGTTAAGATAATTGAAGAGAAAACCACAAATGCTTCACGGACGTCATATGCTGATGTGATAGAAAGTCATGAAGAATGTGAACATGAAGAACCTACAAATGCAGAAATAGAGGAAGCTGTTCAAAACACTCATCAATCACATGATGATGTTGACTCAGAAGAAGAATCTGAAGAAGAAACTATGGCTGAAGAGAATACTACTGAACCTCGCAGGAGAAATCGAAGAGCTGAGATTGATCCATCCAACATAATTGGGTATAGGAGTGCACCCACTCAAACCAAAAGGATGAGGAATACCACGCAATCTTCATTTCTATCAGTTGTAGAGCCATCCTCCTTCGAAGAAGCTGCAAAAGATGAATCTTGGGTGAAAGCCATGAATGATGAATTAGATCAGATTGATATGAATCAGACATGGGATCTTGTCCAGAGACCCGAAGGTCACAATGTGATTGGTACCAAATGGATCTTCAAAAATAAGTTTGATGAGCATGGAAGTGTCATCAGAAACAAGGCACGACTGGTATGTAAAGGATACTCTCAGATTGAAGGCATTGATGTTGAAGAAACCTTTGCTCCAGTGGCTAGACTGGAGTCAATAAGGCTTTTCCTTGCCATGGCACTCCAAAGAGGATATAAAGTATATCAAATGGATGTCAAGACAGCATTCTTGAATGGTGTACTCGAAGAAGAAGTCTACATTGAACAACCAGTGGGCTTTGTCTTGGGTACCGATGAAACAAAGGTTTGCAAACTAAAGAAAGCTCTATATGGTTTGAAACAGGCACCACGGGCGTGGTACTCACGGCTAGATTCATATCTCAAAAAGTTGAAATTCAAAAGAGGAGGAGTTGATCACAATCTCTATGTGAAGAATTCTCCAAAAGATCAATTCTTGGTTCTTGTCTACGTTGATGATATCATATTTGGTGGCAGTAGGAAGAAATCAGTGGATGAATTTGCCAACCACATCAAATCAGAATTTGAAATGTCTATGATTGGGGAGCTCACATATTTCTTGGGGCTGCAAGTTATTCAAAAGAAGGAATACACATTCATTTCTCAGGAAAAATATGCAAGAGAGCTGCTGAAGAAGTTCAATATGCAAGACTCCAAACCAATGTCAACTCCGATTGCAGTTGGAACTAAACTTGGAAAGCATGAGGATGGGAACTCTGTTGATCCCACCATGTACAGGAGGATCATTGGCATCCTACTATACCTGACAGCGACAAGGCCAGATATTGTCTTTGCAACATGCCTTGCGGCCCGGTTTCAGAGTAATCCAAAGGAGGAACATATGGCAGCAGTAAAAAGAATCATGAGGTACATTCAAGGTACACATAAATTCGGGTTATTTTTTGCTGCAGGTAGAGACAGTGAATTATCAGCATTTTTTGATGCTGACTAGGCTGGTGATGTTGTAGATAGAAAGTCCACTAGTGGTGGAGCTTTCTATATTGGGCAGAAATGTGTTGGCTGGTTGAGCAAGAAACAAGAAAGTGCTTCTCTTAGTACTGCTGAAGCTGAATATATCTCCGCCACAAAAGCATGCACTCAACTTCTTTGGATGAAGCAGCAGCTAACAGATATTGGTGATAAGGTGCAGCAACCAATGGTGATTTATTGTGATAACAAAAGTGCAATTGATCTTACGAAGAATCCGGTTCAGCATTCTCGTACAAAACATATTGAAATACAGTATCATTTTATCAAAGAAAAGGTTGAACAAGGCATGATTAAAATGGATCATGTTGGAACTAATGAGCAAGTGGCTGATATCCTAACCAAGCCATTGTCAGCGGCTGTGTTCGAGAAGCATCGGTTGAACCTCGGTGTTCAACCACCTCCTACTGCATAAGGAGGCTCCGAAAGTCCCCTCTCCCCGTGTGTTTTGACTGTTTTTATCTGTTTATGGTTGTGATGCAGGTTTATGGGGGAGATACTATCCAGGGGGAGTATGGCTTGAGCTGAACGTTGAACAAACTTTTTGGTCTTTGGTTTTATTGTCAATGGGGGAGAAAGGAATAAATTCAAGGCATGAAATTCTTCTGTGATGAGAAGTGTAAGCTTGTGATGAGAAGTGTAAGCTTGTGATGAGAAGTTTAATAAGGATAACATCGGGATGGAGAATTTCGTGTACGATTTCAACACACTAAGACCCAATTCAAGCTTTCTCTCTTGTTTTCTACACCGAGCATTGCTCACGTAGACTTAGAGTGTTAGCTGAGTTGATTCTTGCGTTTTGGATTTGCTCATGGTTGGAGACCTATTGAATTTATTCTGATTGCCAACAAACCCAAAGGGGGAGATTGTTGGAACCAGGTTCTTCAAAGCATGATTTGGTGTATGGTTTGTGTTTTTTGTCAATCCTCAGTGGAAGTTCAGGGTGTGAACCAACAAAGCGATCATACCGTTCAGGAAGAAAACAGTAGTGAAGGTGGCGCTGTTTCCCAGTGTTTGCCAAATTTTTGGGCCTGAAAATCCGTAAATAAAGTAAAGTGTTTTTGGCAAAGATACTTGCGCGCCGAGCTCCTGGAGGATGAAAGACTTGCGCGCCATATGTTTTTGAGGATCAGAACATCAAAATTTGGCTAAGGAAAGAAGGTCGCGCAAGTGTTGGTTGGGTCGCGCAAGTAACTTGCGCGACAGAGGATCTGGAGACAGGACTTGCGCGCCGTCGAGGGACTTGTGCGCCGCCGCGCAGGGGGTCCAGTTTGCCTATAAATACTGGACCACCCCTCCTCATTTTAAACGGAGTTCAAGGCCGAGAGATTGTTCGAGCTCTCGTCGCGCAGGTGGTTGAGTTGCGCAGGTGGTTGTTTTGTCGCGCAAGTGGAGCTTGCGCGCCGGTGTTTGGTTGTTCTCCCAAGGCAGTTTGGAAGAGAAAGGAAGTGGATCGCGCAAGTATTTAGTTCAAGAAGGCAGTGTCGCGCAGGTGCTTCAGTGACACTTGCGCGCCAGTTTAGTCTTGCGCGCCTGAGACTTGCGCGCCGCCGGGAGACTTGCGCGCCGCCGGGAGACTTGCGCGCCGGTCTTGAAAAGGAGACCTAGACACTATTGAAGCACGCCTGCCTTGCTGGAGCAGCACGAAAGCCGATAAACTACTCGGTTCATTCGAGGAAAAGTGATATTCTTCTTCTGGTGAGAATCGGACTTCAATAGAGCATCTACATTCAACAAAGGATGCACTCTTATGCAAATGAAGAAGAGACCTACACGTCTATAAACTGAGTGGGACTTCACCAACGACAGTGAGCCAGGGGGAGTCAATGGGAGTGACCCGAGGGATGCAGTGAGCTATCCATGAACTATTGTAAAGGCAGTGAGCCTGGGACAGAGTGTCTGTACCCGAACTTTTGTATCCGCAGCTAGTGAAGCATAGTGGATTTAGGTACGACCGGCAACCTGTCGGCGTATGCTCCTTGGACGTAGCCCTTAGTGGTGAACCAAGTAAAAATGACTGTGTCTTCTCTGTGCATGTGAATGTTTTCATTTTGATCGTAATCATCATACAGGTTCAACAAGTTCCTACCAACGTGGGAACAAGATCCAACAAATTAAAAGAAAAAGTGGTCACCCTGATTCACCCCTCCCCTCTCAGGGTGTCCCGGGGTCCTTCAAAAATATGTTCACAAAATAAATGAAAGATTTATTTAAAGTAGTGAATGACTTGGACACATGGTTTAGCTGACCATCCACCTATCATACAATGGTATCTGAAATATTTCTGAGGCCACACACATATGATCTATATATTATTTTCAGACCATGTCTGATGATGGAATACTTTGGTTCCTTCTTATGTTCATCCCAAATCCTAATGAAATCCCCAAAATTATCTAATATAACTCAATGGATATCTAACCATCATTATTAAAATAATAAAAACTGGAATCCAAATCAATGATTGAAAAAACAACTACCCATGGGAACTCAAGTTTTGTTATGAAAAGTGGTGACCAATAAACTACTCGTAACCTACCTATTGAGTCCAGAGGATGATCATATCTTCTTTATACTCATATACACTCCAAATAATAAGAGGATCCTTTAATACAAATTTGTAATGAACTGTCCTAGATCAACCTAACATGTCACCCAACCATGATCTCCACAAGGACAAAAGAATGTGTCTTATTGTTGTTGGACAATGACAAGTGTCAGGGTATCAATGTATAACCATTAGTAATTGTTTCACACTCCAAATATGAATAACCATGTCAATTACTCCACCCATATATCCAACATGACTCATCTATACATCAGTCACTCATGCACAAAATAAATAGTTTAAATATAAACGAAACAAGCAAACAGAGTATAATATTTAAGAAATAATTAAAGGTCATAAATAACATCATCACATAATAATTTAAAATGAAGAATCACATGAATATAATAAACTAAAAGAAATATCTAGGTCAAAAAGGATAATATATAAACATCAAAAAATATGACCAAACCTGGATCACTAATAACTACCTCATTAGGACCCACAACCCCCCATACCATTTTATACTATATATTGTCAAACCTACTAGATCATTAACAAAGATTAAAGAACATAACACAGGCTTTTTAAAGTAAACATGAAATTTTCATACACCCATTAGTGTATGGATAGTGTGAACCAAACTATTCCACTTAGAATTTCACTAAGGAGTTTGTATAATTCATTTGAAAAGAAATTTGATTAATGATAGTTTAAAATATATGTAGTGAATAATTTTTTAACATGTGGGGTTAAAGAATATTTTTTACATACCATATCATATTTTATAAAACAACTTCCATTTTAATTTTAAAAGTAAATGCTTCCATACTAAGAAAAAAAGGAGTTTTGAATCCATTAAAAGAGAACTAATCAGTTTTTCCTTTTTTCCAAATCCATATCTTAAAACCAAACCATTAAATAAAACATTATTCTTTTCTTTAATAATATACTTTCAAAACTATTTTTTAACTCAGTTTGAATGTAAAACAAATCCATAACTAAGATGGATTATAAAAACATAACATTCACTAAAATATCAGTATGAAATTGATAATTAGAAATAACTGAAGTAATAGTGGAAATACATCCTCCAATCAATATTAAATGAATTATAAACATCATGGGAAAACCATTAGGCTCTTGAATGGGGGATACAGGACCGAGTTCTTCATATTACTCATTGGGACCCTATGTGAAATCAGATCATCCCATTCAGATTCCCCTTTTAGGTTTCTCCATATATAAAATAGACCACTGGCAGGGTGCCAATCTTCAAGGGCACTATCCAGCTAACAAACACTAAGATAGAACCACATGATGCTAGACCATATATTATTTACCTATGTTCCCATGATAAATTAATCTAATGGAGGTGGAAAATCAAAATAATCACAAGAATCGACAAAAAACTGTTTTAAATAAATCACATACCACCTCCACGTCCAACTCCCTCATAATAAATTTCCCATTTCTTCTAATCCCTATAAGAATCGAATACAAAATCTCTCTTGGGGGATACAATTCAAATATGGCATAATAAAAACAAATGGAATAATCAATGGTTAGATACTCATTATAAAAATGTCTTACATAAAATGAAAATAAGCCTTTTTAGAGAACAACTAGGAATTCCAAGTCATTCCAACCATTTAAAAAATGACTTTATCACATTCTTTATAGTTATTCAATGTGAAACCACACTTAAAATCATTTTCAAAACTAGCTACCTTTTCATTGAAGTCATTTTAAAATATATTAAACAAATTAAATTTCAAAAAATCAATTAAAATCATACTAATAACAAATGGGATAAAATACCTTTTTTATATATTATTTTAAATCAAGCAATATTTTCATTCCCACAAATGCTTGTAATTTAAACCAAATAACTAATATATATTAAACCATTATATATCATTTATTCGAATAGAGAAAAATATTTATAACACTTTTGAAACCCACTATATCTATTAAATATTGATTTACATTCATGAAATGTTTTAGAAAACACAAAGCACAAAATGACATGCTAATTAATGTAAATAAAAAAAATACCAACGTCAATCCCAGAATAACAAGTTTTGCAATAGATATTAATTTAGGAATTTCATGAAATTAAAAAAAACAATTTTATAAATTTGATACAACATAGAAAGGAATAATGGATTTCAAAATAAGTAACATATAATTGTTCATAAAAAAGAGGATAATTATCACTAGGAGGGGGTTTTATTATTTGATGGAGGTGGGGAGGCCACATAGGAGTTGCGTTGGTGGGGGTAGTTGAGGTGTCCTGCATTTTCTAGTAGTGTCGGGTAGGAGGATCATATATGAGAGATGGTGGTGGGGTTTCATTGTTCGGTGGAAGAGAGGGGCACCATCGCTAGGGTCACCATCAATGGAGGAGGATTAGGGAGAGGAGTGGTCATGATGGGAACCATCAAAGTAGGAGGGTCACGCGTAAGGGGTATTGGTAAGGAGGGCTCCACTGTGATGTTTGAGGGTTCGTAGTGTTGCGCATGGATGGTATTGGGGAGGAGGTAATCACTATGAATCTCATAGGGTATTAGGGAGGAGAGAACTGTCGTAATGGTCGTAGGGTATCCGAGGGTCGCATGCAGAAGGTATCGGGGAAGAGGGAGGAGAAAACCTATGAGTTTTGGTAAAAAAAATAGATACGGCACATTTTATCCACACATCTATCATCCAATCAAGGATATTGACAAGATATATCTATAGACATATAAAATCGTTGATATAGCCTATATTTTTAGTAGTGTAATAAATAAATCTATAACATGTCGAGGTATAATATGACTTCCAATTGATTATAATACTAAAAAAGAATAAATATATAAAACTACATGTATGTTGGTGATAAGCCACATGTTTCCTCTGACCAATCGATCATCAGCGTAAGCACATATGTGGATGCAAAAAAACACCAATTACACAAAAAAACACGACACATACATAAAATTCAGACTAATATAAATTTTACTTTTTGAAATGTTGAGAAATATATGTTTCATGAATATTAGAGGAATTTATCTAAATTTTTACAATAAATACTTAACAATTCCCAATGAATGATGTCCCAATACACAAAATTATAAATAGATTTTTCATGGACATCTTATCACAATGACATAAATATAAATAATATATAAACACTCACAAAATGGTATGAAATTTATAAAAACTAAAATAAATTTGTAATTAATATCTAATAGGGTATTGATGACATGATTCTCTATCAATAAAGTAAAAAAATATCATTTATTAATAGAAAATAAATCATTTTCCTCCTTATCAATGAAACCTTTTTAATTCCATTCATGGAATCCATGATGGGTATATATTTTTAATGAGGACCCTATATTTTATAGATACTATCCTAAATATATCCTTTATTGGATGAAATTTTCATATATATATATGTGTGTGTGTATGTATGTATGTATCCATATATATTAAAATTTGTATATTTGATCATCCTTAAATTGGGGGACTATATATAAATATATCTAATATGGGAGGCCACGTGTACCCTCTTTCGGAGAACATTATACAATATATATGTATATCTCTATGTGTGTGTCTGTGTGTGTCTGTGTGATTCTATAATATTCCTTACAAAGAGGAATATAATGTAAACACTTTCACCTTAGACTCCACATGTTCCCTATATGGGAGATACTATTAATAAATTATCCATAGTTAGTAGGGTTTTCTTATTATAGGAATTAATGTGATTATATATGAAAATAATATTATTCATATGGGTATCATATTCACCACATAGGGAGAAATATAAAATATGTTCATATGGAAATCCAATAAATATCAGGTAGACCTACCTCCAAAAATAACTTATAAGATACGTTTCAAAAACACAAATATGTTGTACACATAAAAACCCAAATGTATCCTTGTGAAAGCAATAAAAATATACCTCTAATCATGGTCATGATATCAATACTAGATAATAATATCATCTCACATTATTTCCATAACACAACAATAATAATTCACTACATCATAATAGTAAACATACTAAATATCAATAATAAACATGATTTTGTCAAATAATGAAAATTATATATATCAAATAATAATAATTATCTATTCTAATAGAAGATAAGATATAATCCAAGTAATTTACATTACAACCATCAAGAAATTGACATGGAAGATCAAATACAAATGTCTCACATGAGAAAATATCTTACATATCTAAAATTGATATCATAAATCCAAACAGGGAATTAAGAATTGAATATGAAAAAATTTTATATAGTATTGATAAGATAAATCAAGAACATTATAAAATTAATTCTAAATAAAAATGTGTGCATTATAAATATAAGGCACAAATAAAAAATCAATTAAGTGATATATTTTTTATGATTAACACATTATGTATTTAGATTCCAATTTAGGATTCTTATATAAAACACACATCACTGTTTTGGGTATCACTGTTAAAAACCAAATATATGGATATTCAAATCATTATTTTTAAAATAATAATGCTACAAAAAATTACGATTTATGTAACTTAAATATATAAAATCGAATAATGGTTATTCCACACTTACCAATTTGGTCAAAACATGTTCACTCGATACTTCTAAAACCTATGTTTTACAATATAATATGAATGTTTTTCCAAATATTTTCACTATAAAAACTTTTTAAATAATGAATAGTCCCACATATATATGTTCTTTTAATTTAAAATAAATATTACAAATAACAAGTGAGAGTTTTTAAAAAGAATAACTAGACTCAATTAATTCTTCATATTATACAATATATAAAAACCCATTAAAGGGTAATATTTTAAAGATGTTTTCTTTTTATATTAAAACAATTTAATAAATAAGAAAAATTACACCACGATTTTTTTAAATAGGGAATGAAACTACCATTTAGAAGTACCTAAAGCTTAACTGTATTCATGATATGTTCTATATAAACTAAATATTTTAAAACAATTATATTTTATAAATAACTCAACGTAAAAAATATTAAATTTAATATCGTGTTTGAGAACAAATTAATTTAATGCTCCCAAGTCACATTTTTTCACAATTATAAATAACACCATTATCTCATCAATGTATTAATCACTCAACTATAGGATAATTATATTTCATCAATATATAATTCAATTGGGGTTAAGTTAGAATAGATGATACCATTATATAACACCTATCTAATCCCCAATTGGTACTGATTTATCCAACCTCAACATGTTCATAAAGCCTTTACTCAATAAAAAGTTCATAACACATTATAAAACCTCATGTTATTAGGGTATATGAGATAGGAACACCCCATCAATTAATATAGATTTTAAACAATATCTACTCTAAAAACCCAATTATAAATTTTATGGATGTACACGTGATAAAAATTTGCAATTAAAGATATCAAGGTCTTATAATGATCAAGAATAAATCAATGTAATAATTTATTCACCTATAAATGAGTTATTAATAGTTAATTGTTTATAAAAAATTACATTTAAAATCACCAATTAATTTTTCATTTAAAATATGAGTTATGATTTGTTAAAGAGTTGGAAAAAAATAATTAAATAATGTTTTAAGAATATCATGGGAATTAATCAATGATTGAAGACCACCTACTAATACCATTGGAGAGATTTTATAATAATAAAAAATAAACAATGAATCATCTAAAAATATTCAACTATAATCTTATAAATGATAGGAAAATATTAAATGATCACTAAAATAAAATAATGACTGAACTCAAATGAAATGTAATAAAATTACATATAATATCTATCAAATAGAATTAGATGTCAATTACAAAATTAATCCCAATATAGAATTATTTAATTTAGCTATATAATAATAATTTTCCTAATAAAAATTATACATTAATTTTCATTCATAAATATAATAATGAATATTGAAATGATAACTCATATCAATCAATAACCTTAAAGATTTGAAATTTTGAAGAATAATAATGGAAGAAGGAATAAGAGGAAGGCATGTGTGGTTTACCATAGATTTTCATGAGATTATTTCCTTTGAAAAAAATTGACGAATTCATAATATGTAGGGGAAGAGGAGAAACCAAAGCTACTTAAAGAGGATTCATACATCAAATCTGTTAAAATGAAGTCGAATGAACCCAATTTAAGGGTAGAAAATTTGACCACAATTAGCCTAAATCCCATTCATAATAACTTTTTTGAATTTTTTATACTGAGTACACTACAAAGAACCATGGGTACGAACCATCTACTACTTCATGTAACCTATAGTCCTAGGATTATAGGTTAAATCACTCTTGGCCTTAACCATACTCGAAATACCTCTTTCTAATGTCCTACTATATCAAGACCACCTATATTTTCATCCTTAACCTTTATAATTCAATACCCAATTAAAAAAAATACCTACCCTCTCCATGGATTAAAAATCCCAAATGGAACATATTTATTTAACTAAGATTCACATGAATAGATTTGTTTTAAATAAAAATTATTACACTATGGACATGAAATGTTAAAATATAAATGAATTAGAATATCTCTTAACAATATAGTTGTTTACTATAACATCCATGAAACTCTGTAATGGAATTTATTGTATAATTCAATGTTATATTGAAATCATATGAAAATGTCACTACTAATGACACCAGCTCGCCTAATATACTCCTATGATATACAACATTTCTTATATAAAAAATGATTATTTTAAATAATTGATGGAATTCTCACACTATAATATTTTCCATATTTAAATTTATACAATATCGATGAATCCAACATATATTATTTCTTATGAATTATAAACCATGAATTATACTAATAATAATTAAATTAGGCTCACTTGAATAGCTATTCTCATGTTCATAGGGTTTTAATTATTTTTCACATCACAATAACCTATTAAAAGATATAACTCTAAATAATGATACCATGATTTCCAAAATATTAACAAACACAACACACATCTAGTTTTTCATTACATATTCATCATAAATTCTTGATATATCCCTACTAGAATTATTCCAAATAACACATAATTTATATTGAATAGGTTATGTGGCGACCCATTTAATGGATTGGTTTTTCATGAATGCAAACATGTTATTATTTATGTACATAGAAATGTTGTATAGTTCACAACTTAGTTTTTATCTCTTAAGGAGCCTAGTTAAACTCACTAATTTTCCACTATCACTATTTATAAATAATAATACATTACTAAAATGTACTACTAAAATTATATTCCAATATAGTTATGGGATACTAATATGAATAAAAATAAATATTATGTAAACAAAAAATAAAAATAAAAACATATATAAGTTATAGTGAGATAGATGTTATTTTAGTTAGTTAAAATTAATGAAAATTATTTTCCATTAAAATATATTTCTCAATATTAAATGTAATAATTACACTATGAAAAATCAATCACCACCCTCCCATTTAAAATTTTATTACCCAGTAATGATACGTCAACATTTCTGATTTTTTAATCAAAATCAACGGCCAGGATTCATATTCACCAGATATAAAAATTAAAATTCATATTATCATTATGTTGCATTATAATGGAAAAGGGGTTGAATAAAGATGAATATGAAAAAAAATTGATCACTGTGAAAGGAGAGTGACCCCATACTCTAACAAGTTAAACTACTTCTAAAATCATTGAATAAAATATTTTGGAGAAATAAATAATAAAAAAACAAAGAAACCACATCTTCTTACCATCAAATAATAACCAATGTCAAGTCTCTATTTCTATAGAGATAAAAAGAATATAGGGGAAAACATAATGGAAAAATGAAATAAATAGATTAATAAAAAGATAATATATATTAAATTTGTGTAGAATATTGGAAATGATAAAACCAATCCTTACCTACTAAAAATGGGGATCTATTTTAAATAGATGTATATAAATAAATTTACAAGCAAGAGGGGTGTCTAGTTTCCTGACAAATATATCATAGAAAATTCCTTCCAGGTCAAACCAATTAAATATCTCGATCTTATACATAATTATTTAATTATGTTTCTCTTATATTTATAATTTGTTTCCTAAATAATTGAGTATAAATGGACCTTTTTATCAAGATTTCTTATTAATATACTAAATGAAAATAATGTGGGTATGGAAGACTCATTAATATCTTGGTATTCAGTTTTCCATTCATTAATAGATTTGAAAATTCCATAATATAGAGTATCCAAGTATAATTAATATTTTTCTATGTATTATATATTTTATTTTTAAATTCTATCTCAATTAAAAATTCCATTTGTGAGATATGTTATAGATATTAATATTTGTCAAAATTGTATATAGATTTCAATGTTACACCTATAGGCTTAATTTTGGTATCATATTGTTGGATTCAGAAATTGGACAAGTTTTATTAAATGAATATGAAAGAATATCCAATGATTAAAAATATATTTTGACTATTTAGAATAGAGGATAAAATTTTATGAATAGAATAAATAACTAAATACTAGTAAAAAATAAAACTATTTTAACATTAAAGTACAAAATATTAATGAAATATAAAAATGTTACAATTTACCAAAAAATTAAACAAAATTTCTTTTAAAAAAGTAAATTGAATTATAAAATCGTTACAAATTTTTCCATCACAGATCCAAAACACATAATATTTTTATTCCTGTAAAATCATATAATATTCATATCAAATTCACACAAAAAAATATCAATAGAATTTAAAAGATGATTTCAAAAAGGTAATTTCATCATGCATCATTTTTAAAAACAATTCCATTTCGTATTATTCTCTCACATTTAAATTTGTGAATCTTAAAAAAAATCCATGACCCAATGACAACATACATAACATTAAAATTCATGTTACTCCTCACTCAAGAATAAATTAATTTGGATTATTGAACATAATTGTAATGTTAATATATCACTATAGTCATATAAAAACATTCACTTCTCTAC
Organism: Viscum album; assembly: GCA_963277665.1. Taxonomy (NCBI): domain Eukaryota; kingdom Viridiplantae; phylum Streptophyta; class Magnoliopsida; order Santalales; family Viscaceae; genus Viscum; species Viscum album. Next base: position 922,089,305 of record OY728146.1, on the reverse strand, counting down.
ACTATATGACATATAAATTATTTCACTAATTAGAAAAATTTTTACATAAATTTTGTGGGTAAGGTTTTGAGGGTAATTATATTTAAAATTTTGAATTGGGAAAATATAAGGTTGAAATATTAAATATAACTCTTTAATATTCCTTGGAAAAGAAATAAAATATATCTCACTCAATACCCTATTAAAATGTGAAACACCAAACTAAAGTGTTTCATTGCGTGGGCCATAATCTAAAAAATGAATCTGATGAAGGATTTCAGACAAGTTATGCCTTTTTAATAATTTTTCAATATTTTTTATATTTTTTGTGGAGGTTTTGATGAAAATAAAATTCATGGAATTAATGATATATTATCAAATTTATCACAATAGATAAATCAATCTCATGAATGAAAATAAGTTTAGAAATCCATTCCATTAAAAATAAAATAAAATCTCTCAAAATCAATTCAAGGAAGAAAAATAACGATCAAGATAAATTTATGATCAATGTTTTAAAGTAGAAAAATAAAAAAACACAAAAACATCTATCAAATGTTGAAACAACAATAAAAATTGAATTTATATACCCTTAGATTAAGCACAAATATATTAGAAATAATTAGTTATATAGAATAAATATAATGAAAAATACTAAATGTGTTTATTTAGGTAGAGGTATCCTTGAGTTAACATCTAAGATACTAATGCATTAATCCAATATAAAAGATAAACAGAAATGAAAATTTGATAAAAACTGAGAAAAATAGAAAATAAAAAGAAAATGGAAGGGAAAAGAAGATAAATAACAAGTAAACCAACAAAAATAGTTGCTATTTCTTTACTATACTGAGTCGAGAAGTGACAAAATTTTATCCCAATCTATTGGTGGGTGGAAATTATTTGAGATGAATCATCACATGAAAATTTTCTAGTTTTCAATGAGTAGACAATAAGAATGTACACTCCAAAAATAAAGTAAACTTGACTCATGAACTAGAATGAGTAATGAAAAGTGATTTATAGTGAAAGGGTAATGTATAATAGGGAGATTATTATTTTATACAACTAGTGGATTTTTACTATATTTGTTGATATATTAAGACATGAAGTGGCTATTATTCTAATTCAGAATCAACGATTGATTTTACAATAACTATTAACTTATACCATCATCATCTTCTAATGTGGTGTAAAGTTCCACTATAACAACCACACTCTTCTCACAATATGGATCATCCTTAATTTCATCTTCTTGTATAGAAATTTATATATTAGATGAATATAAAATAGAAAATATGTTGTAGGAAATACAAAACATAGTTTCAAAAAAATCATAATGAAATAAGTTAATAGAAATATTATCTCCCTAGAATGACTGGACATTTAATTCATCTTCTTTCTCCAGTTCCACATGGAGGTATTTTTTTCATGAATGGAAATAGTTAGTCGATCTCCTATAAATTTTTTTCAATTTCCACCACTTTAGTGTGGTCTCCATTATAATCAATAGAGTTGTAAATAGATGAGTATTTTCATTCATTAAATATGGGACAATAATTTAGAAATTTATTACAACAAAAATGATTCAAATATTCTTATAATTAATGATAGCTTCCAAAAGTTGTATCAGCTTGTATGTACTCTTAAATAACCTCGTCAAAAAATACTTGAGTAAGGTTAGATTATTTATCATTAGGTAGATTTCTCTCTCCCTCACATGTGCTTTCAAACAATAATTTATATGGAACAATAATTTCATTTTCAGTACTATTTTCTCTTGTTATTTTAGTTGTAAATCATTTATTTCCTTTATGAATGGTCAAATAATCTATATTTGTTTTCTAAATTCTTATATGAATTTTATATTTTCATGCACATTATTCGTAAACATATATTCCCTTCCGGAATCATCTAAAATAGTAATAGTGTAATGATATGATTTTTTTTAATTCTATATTTGGAAGAATAAATGTAATTTATTTAATTAATTTGATATATATTTTATTTAAATTATGATTTTTTGTTTCTATAAAAAGAAGTTTATGTCAGTGTTGTGCGTTACTTAAAATGGTTCCAAATTAAATATAGTTATTTTTTTATAAACCCCTACTCAATTTTTTTATTTACCTAGTAATTTAGTGTTGTGAACATCCGTGTATTGATCTCTAAAAGGGGACACTCTATCTCACACACACAAACACACTAATTTTCTATTTTCCTTCATTATAATTAATAATATAATAAAAAAATAAAATATCAAATGATATACCAATATATCTTGAGTTTAAATAATATATATATATATATAATTTTAAAAAAATAGGTTAGTGATAGATAATTATAGTTCAATATAGTTTACAATAAAGAAATTCATAGTTCATTAAAATTTAATTTTATATATTCAAATAAGTATTATAATAAATAACCATCACTCCATTCCCTCTCAAAACATGTTTTACTACCCCCCACAAAAGCCTCTAAATATGGGATCTCAATATCTCAAACTATGTTTATGAGACTCGTTTTCACGTTATAATTTTTAGACTTCTCCAAAAATTTATTTGACATTATAATGATGAAGGTTAAGAAAAAAGATGAACAAGATGAAGATGTTGAAAGAAGCGATAATGGAGTGACTTGATAACTAATTTAGTTTACCCACCTGAAATAATATTAGAATAAAATAAATATAAGTATTGATGTATATGAAATTTAAGCAACAACCACTAGTAACCTTCAAAAAATAACTGAATTCAATTCTATATTTTCATGGAGATAGTAGAATGGTGGGATAAAAATGAGAAAAATGGAATAAATAGAGAAATAGAAAGATAAATTATATTATGATTTTATAAGTATATTAAATATTTAAAATAAACATCTGTATCTACTAAAAATGAAAAACATTTTTAAATACAATTGGAGTTATAAATTTATATGCAAGAACAGTGGATGGATTCTTTACAAATTTGTCCTTCAATAGTTTATGTGTGTTTGGAAGAATAAATATATTAATTATTTATTTGTTTTCATGTATGTTTTTCATATATGTTATTTATATTCTCCAAAAAAAAATTATATCCCTTGTACATGTTCATATAGTGTTATTTCATAATTAATAAAGAAAACTTTTCCAATTAAGAAACCCTTTTAAATTCCTATTTTCTATTTTTATATGCATTTATGGCCTTAAAATGGGTCAATATATAGAATTGATAGTTAATTAAATCATTCCATGTAATTTTATATATCATTGTATAATATTGAAACTCATTTGTAATAACCATATTTGAGATTTGATTTGAACATTAATACTCATAAAAATTATGTACATATTTCAAGGACAAATAAATACGCTTCAATTGAATATTTTTCTATTAGATTCATAGATTTATCAAATGGAATGAAATGATTCCAAATAAACATATAATCATAAAAAAACATTTCCTTAATTTGAATTAGTGTATCAATAATATGACTAAAATTAAAAATTGAATGAAAATAAAAAATTAAACAATTTTGACCAAAAAAGATTACAATTATCCTAAAACATAAAAATGTTTCAATTAACATTAAAAACCCAAATGGTGGGATTAAAAAACTGAATTATAGAATATAATTTTTGAAACCCTGACATTTATCACAAACCCCCCATTAAACCCTTCATGGGATGATAATAAATAATAGATCTATCTGCAATACCCACCACAAATATGATATGGGTTGAAAGGTACCACATAGGTTATGGGAAAAAATATGGATGGATTTTCTTCCATAAATCACATGAATTTATGAAAAAACCACCAATAATATTCATTACATAAATAAAAAAATAATTATTATTTAAAATTTCATACATAATATAATAGCTAAATAATAAAATACCAAATCAGTTCCTATGATATATGTACCAACATTCTTCACTATAAATATTAGATATTACAATCTATGATGATCACTTACTCACTAATGGAAACCCCCACACAGACAAGAAATATATATATATATCTGTATATATGTATATATATTGATATTACATTCTGTATGTCATCATCAAACCTATGAGGAAAATGTGTATCAATCATACCATTGCCATAAAGAATAAACAATCGAATAAAAACATCACCTAAACATGGAAAATGAGTATCTAACTCGACCAAGGCTCACTAAAATAATATTTAATCTATGTATAGTAACAAAAAAATATGACTACATTACCACATAAAAACATCCCCACTAAACTAGTCACCCTCTCAACCTAACAGATTACATCTAGGTGCCCATATCCCTTCCATATCAACATGAACTAAATTCTAAAACAACATCACATCTAAATTCATACATCAAAAACCACATAACACACAACACAACCACATTATGCAAACTATAATAATATTATATATTAAAACATCCCAACCACATATATCATCATCATCACAGTTTGGTAATATAAATATGAAGGGCATCAACCTCAATCCATCATCCTTTTATGTATGTCACACACAATATATCACATCATAAATAAATCATAATATCTATTGAATAATTATATTATAGACCATGCATCATACCCTCATGACAAAATAGCATATACCTAATCCGTAAGAGAGAGTTTACAAGGGGTAATGTTAGTTATCTATGTCATGTCCATCCAATATATTAGGTAAAACACCTAGAATCCGTGACCTCATATAGACATATGTTTTAATATACTTGGGTTGCAATGCATAAGAAATGAAAAAAATTCTAATGACATACAATATACAGCAAAAAATTAACTTAATGGGTTGACTCATAGTCATGTTTTCATTTATTTCTACAACCTTCAATAGGCACATCATCTCATACTCCACATACCAATAATTTTATCCACACATAACCACAACACAACCAAACCACCCTTGAGAAACCCCCCCCCCCCAATAACATAAACATACCGTTTTATAACATCATTAAAAATTTACTAATTTATCACTACCAACATCAATACATTATTTTATTTATATTTAATTTTTACATTGTATTCCCCTATCTTATTTATGTAATTAAATATATTTTTTATTAACAATTTCCCTTTTTATATTTTATAAAAAACCCCACTTCACATAATATATAGTCCTTTGACCATTTATAATTTCTTGTATTTCATTTGTATTCCACATTACTAAGAAATTATAACATTTTGGCCTCATCCTTCTCTAATAATGACATCTATTTCCCCACAATAGTAATTAAAATTTACCAAACAAAATTCCCTTTCCAAACATCTTACCATTAAATATCCTAAAAATAAGCACACATCATTCCATCACCCAAATATTACAGACAAAAATAACCAAATCGTGAAAATTATAGCCACAAAATAAATAAATTAATGAATAATATTAAACTACAATAATCAAAGTTAAAAACAACAACTAAGAATACTCTCTAACCATACATGTATATCCAATTGACACATTAATCATATACCCATTAAAATAATTTCAATATTTAAATTATTTTAAAACAATATTATCATTAAATGATTAAACAACTATAAGGGAAATTTGTATCATAAAAATAAATTAGCATCAAGGGTTTTGATCTGGAATATGCTAAAACATTGTAAAATTACATGATATAAATATTAAACAATCATATAAATAATATAAAAATCACAAAATTACCTTCAAATATTTTTATCCACTTTATTAAATTTCATTAGATAATTAAATCCATCCACAGTGTGAAACAAATATCATGATATTTATAGAATCAAAAATTAAAATAAAAGGAATGTCTCATATTCCATACATCAGTGAATACTTAAAATATTTAACAATAGGAAGTGGAAAAACTGAAAAAGAAAACTTCATCATCCTCATGGTAATTCTTCATAATTCTTAACCATATTAAATAATTTTAAACAACACAACCTATCATTAGAAAAACAAATTCTATAACAATACCACACCCTCTAGGAATGGAAAGAAAGATGTAATAAAAAAGTGGATGAATGGTGACATTGGATCAAAATAGATTGAAATATAAAATATGAGGGATAACCCCCATAAAAAGATGACCAAATTCCTTCATTGTTGAATCACTGAGTTCCTATACATTGTAAAAATTCAATGATAGGAAAAATAATTTTTTTAATTACATTAATTAATATTAAAATATTGAAAAAATATCATAGTGTCACAAGTAGGGTCAATCCACATGATAGTTTCACCTGGAAATCCTATCATGACTATCTATAAATATTAGGGGTTAAAAACATCATTATTTTATGAAATAAAGGAAGATCATTGTTAATGAGTGGACTTTATTCCACAATTCATAAATCTCTATGGACCATGACATAACCCCTAGCCTCATCCTGAAACCCAATAACTCCTGATACATATATCATAGTGTAAAAACATACACCGTTAAGAAATTATACATTAAATGGTATAATTAATTAATTTTATAACATAGGAATCCTAGAAAAAATTACCATCCCCACACAATAACAACCCCATCACAGAACAACTAAGCAACACTTGATACTCTTTATACTACAAATCAAAAAATAAAAACAAACCAAAAAAAATCCCAACACATAAAATATATACTGAAATATCATATCCCAAGCCCCACATTACAAAAAGCCTCATTTTTTGTAATTCATCAACGTATAATGTAACCAAGACAACCTTATCCTATAAATCATCTAACTAATAACATTTAGGTACAACAACCCCCTTCATAATGAAACTATTACCTATGATTCGATTTCATCCCAGAAATATAATATCTCTCTATATCTCCCCCATAAAATTCCTCCCATGGAATACATTATGATTTATAAGATTGTTAAATGAACATAATAAGATAAATAAATTATTTTTTAATACAATTAAAATTTTCCAACACATACGAATATACCATTAATTGTGATGAAATATTTTCTATAAATTATGTATATTTATTTAATTTATTTTTTTAGAAGAATGATATAAGTAACAATTATTCATTAAATTCAATTAATAACAATTAGAATAAATTCAAAAAAATCGATAAACAATTACATTATTACAAGAAAATAATAAATTAATCATAAATGGAAAAGAAAAAATGTTTTATTCAAAATCATTATTTTAAATATATATTATATGTATTTATTTATATCATTAAATTCTAAAATTTTAGGAATAAATTTTAATGAAATATATGTATATATAAATGAGAAACATCATGAGATGATTATTAAAAAGTTAGTAATAAATTCCAAATCATTTAACGTTAAAAGGACTAAATTTCAATGATATTTTTATTCTTCTATATGTTGTATTTTTTCAGTTAATATAATTTAAGTGATCATAATTAAAATAACTATTTTAATGAAAATAATTATTTATAAATATATATATTAAATAAGAATATCTATCATAGAATGATTATTATTTTTTAAGGAATATCTATAAATTAATTCCTATGATTAAAAATATATTTTTATGAAATAAAATTATTGGTTATATGTGTTTTTATTAAAGTTAAATTTTATCATCATTAGAAATAGAATCATGGGATATAGTTTTCATATTTTTATTCCATATTTAAAATTTATGAAATAAGGGTAATTTTATTTTAATTTTTTAAAAAGGTTATAATGGTTAAATCTAGTCACTACGATAAAGGATAATATAAGGTTAACGGGTTTAAAAAATTGGTAAATAAAAAAATATCATAAATGTACATCAAAATGAGTGTATGAGGGCTTGGTTAACCATACCTTATTTTATCTCTATTATATTAAACTTTTATTCAACTTTTATTTTTCAAATTAAAACATTATATAATAATTAATGGGTATTTGGTTAAATGCCACTCAAAACAAACCCATAAAAGGAACCCTAAAACACCTCTTCCAAACTACTACATTCTATTGATTATATTTTGGATACCTACTATTATAAAATCCTAGAAATCCTTAATACAAATTTTGTACGCTCTAGTTGTAATAATAAGATACAAATGACTCATTTCAAAAATGTCCTCTAATAAGATATTCAAGTCTTCAACATATGTGTAATCATGTACTTAATAATTATTCTAAATCTTCTTCGTCCAATTATCATTCAATATGAATTGTAAATTTGATAATTATTTTGATATTATCATATTTTTTTAATTTGATTTTATCACTATACAATATCATTTGTTAATCATTCAATCATTATAATTTGTTCTTGTTATAGCATGTTTTACTAATGATATTAACGATGTTATAATTTTTACATCATTAAATATTAAGAAAAAATAAATATTGGTAATAAGGTTTAATAATAATTAATTTAAGATGTTTTCATAATTATATAATAATAAAATTATGCAATATATTAAAAATTATTTTATTTATTATTCTAATTCAATATTAACTGAAGATGAGATTTTTATGCATTACATAAAAATAGTCACAATAAGTTCGATGAGATGACCATGAGACTCTAAATTAACAAAAAAACACATATAATATTACTTTATGAAAAGACTGTAAGTTATGAATCCATGATCATGGAGAAATAAATAAAATTTCCCAACTGAATAATGTTATGAAATCAGAATAGTTAAAACCCAAATATCTATTGCTAATTATAAAAAATTAATATATGGATCCCAATAAATTATATATGAATGATATTAAGTATATTAAAGAATAAAAATTTCTTATAAAAATAAATAAATATCTAGAATTTATTAAATATGATTTTATATTATTTCCCAACCAAGTAGATATCTGAGGTAAGGAATTCTCATTTAAATTTTCCATTATAGAGATATGATTTATATTCCAAAAAAATATTTTCAATATATGATATTATATAGAAGTATTTTACCATATATTTTATTTAATTATATGGATATATGGATCCATATCATTTTATCCCGTACCTTTTTTTTTGATTCGAATGATTTCAATTTCTTTAAGGTTTCTCTTCCAATCATACGTTAAAATTAAGATTATCTATTTCTGTGATTCTATTGGATGAAATTGGATGTTATTTATCATTATACACCAATAAATTTTATTATCCCATATTAATTTTTATGGATTATATATATTCATACTTTTTTACCTCCATTTAGTTAATTATTCAACAAATGATACCTATAAGTTGATCTGACCCTATCACATATTTTAGTATTGGAATATTTATCCTCTATCTAAATATCATTGTTTTGTTTTTATAAATGTTGTCACTCAATATTTAATGTTTACATGAGGTAATTTTAAAATTTCCTAAATTTTATTTATAAAAATATTAATGGGATCTATTTATACCACTTTCAACACATGCTATTTTATATTTTATTTTACGTTATTTACAAAACTGTAAAAATAATTTATTATAATATTTCAAAAAAAGATAATTTTCCCCACTATATTCATTATATTCCATTATAATTAGAACTACATATGTATTATTTGTTTTTAAATGTAATTATCATTTTTTTATAAATTATTTCCTATTAAAAATTAAATTTATCCAATTCTAATTGATATTTTCAATTATATTTCAATGCACTTATAAAAATTTTCACCTATATTAGTATTCATTAATGATTCGTATTATTAATTGTGTATATAATATAACAATACAACACACACTACTATTTTGGTTTATTATACTTATATTTTTTGGAAATATTCATGAAACAGGTATATTTCTCCTTGGTTATGTAATATTTAATGGAATTATGAATATTTTCATGTAAATGTTGAATGAATGGGTATGGTTTCCATTACATGATGGATACTTTCATATTTATGTATCCCTCCAATGTGTTTCTTAAATATTTATATATCATGATATGACCAAAATGGAATTGTAGAGTAAACAGAATCCATATGTTATGCCTTGACCTAGGTTAACCAGAGTCGGTGCATTATTATATTACATTGGCATGATACTAAAAGATCAAGTATCAAATGGACAATTAATTTAATAGCCTTAAAGTACTTTATACATTCATAGGGTTAAATTACATCATAAAATAAATAACTACATCAAAACTTTCTCCATAGACAACACTGATTCCCATAGACTGTCCATACAGGTCAGTTATAATATACTTCTCCGCATGCTGGGAAAAATTAAATAAAGAATGTGGTGAACTGAAATTATCATTAAGGATAAAAATATAGCAGAAACATTCATAAATGAGCATAAACATTTAACACAATGAATAAAACATAAATAAAATCATTTTTAAATTAAAATTCATCATAGTAAATAAAAAATAAATAAAAATAATGCCATTAACTTAGTCACATTGAAATTGTACTAGTCAAATAATCACATGCAGTATCAATAGAAACTTTCATAATGATGGAATGCATAATTCCAGACATTCATAACTACATAATCAACACCTTGTTCAAATACTACAAATAATATTTTTTTCAAATCCTTGTACCAAGACACAAGTTTGTCTCATGGGACCTACTGATGCATTGAGGTTATATAGCGGGCTCCACCTGTCAGTTACTATGTCTAATGCATTCCTCATATGAAAAGGATTAAGCATAACATAAACATTTGTATTAAAACTAGAACACAAAATGTCAATACGTTGTCCATAAAAAATGAATGGTATAAAAATAACACATCCATGGTCAAAAATATCACCAAACCTTCAATACAATATGGTAGTTTTGTATCATAATAAATCAACGTCAAATAAGCTTAAAATCCTCTAAAGGATGTTGATATTGATGAAATAAAAACCTTTTTAGAGAAATATCTCTTTGTATTTTGAAGCCATTTAAAAGTAATGTAATTATAAAAGGAAACATTTATTTCGAAAATATTCTTATACGCTTGTAAGGGACTCATAGAGGGAGTTATAATGGCATAAAATAGCCCCACTATCCATATATGTTAAAAAACATTTGTTCGTTAATTTTGTTGAAATGGTTGTAAAGTTTCATCTTTTAGAAAATGATGGAATGATTACTCTCAAAATTTCTTAAAAAAAGTCTAAAAATGGGTATAAATAACATTATCCCATTGTCTAGTAAATAGTAAAAATGTTTTGGAATTCATTTTTAGGAAAACACATAAGTGGATGATAAAGATGTCCCAATAGATACTTACGTAAAAACAACCTTGGATAATAAAAAGATTGTAAAAATAACCCTTACCATTTACTTTGCCTTGTTCAAGGGTAGGCTAACTACCTATATAATGGTGAAAAAATTGATACTAAATTATACATTAATCATATACATTAATATTATATCATATAAGATCTTTTGACATTGAATTGTTAATAGTATCTAAGTATTATCGTTGTTTCAGGTGTTTTTTTGATTTGTTTTCCTTTATATGAATTGTTACGTATGTAATGTTTGTTATGGATAGGATGTATCTTATTCATATTAAGAATGATATTATGTCTTTAAACATATTTTTTAATCATATAATAAATATTAGTCTTGAATGGATATGATGAAGAATTAATCTCATCGTGTTCAGGGAGACAGTAATCCGTACGTACGAACGAGCGACATTATCATTATTTTGATATTAAAAAAATATATAATTGGATGTTATATCATATATACAGAATCATTATCATGTTATATTTGTTATTTACATCAATTATAGATCATTATTATACCCATCCAAATAATAATGTATGGAATAACAATTACACCATGACGTGGAGATGGTATGTTGTAGTACGAACATATGGTGACATGTCATTCAAAGGATGGATAGAATAATGAATATGGTTTTACCATATTTATAATAACATCACAGAATATAGAAGATACGTGAGTTATTATATTAGAATGGAAACAAAAAAGAACAAGAATGTGGAAGAAAAAAGGAACTTGAAAGTGGTGATGAAATATTTAGCTCTTATTCGGGTTCTTCCTTTTAATTTGATCAAAAGGGATCCATAGGTTTTCATTATAATGAAAGGAAGGCCTCTAGGATGAAGGGTGTATTGTTTAAAGGGTATTTGGGTAGAGGTTGGATGAGCCAAATGGCTTTAAGGTGTAAATTAGAAAGAAGAGGAAGTTCCCTTTTATAAGAGGGATGAGGGGCACCTTAGGAAAAGCTAGAAAAAATATTTTATAATAAAATAATTTTCGGTTTTTTATGACTCCAAAAAGAATTATTTAAAGTCTAATGTGGGGATGGGTCAAAAACCCCTCATCTTATAGGTTTTAGACTAGTTTGTGTCACTATATCAACCTTATATTTTATATTTAACTATTAATTAAATAGTTTGACATTTACCAAGTCTCTTAGTATTTTTATATTATATGGTTAATAAACTTACCATTTACATCCAACTAATCAACAGGTGGTTCAATAATAATACACCTATAATTATATTTGATTTTCGGTAGAACTATAGATTTTTAGGAATAGATTATCAATTAATAATATAATATTTATTTGAAAAACACTTTTATGTCTATTTTGAAAAAAATTCATATACAAAACCATAACATGTCATATTAACCTAGAGAATTAGTTAAATTCATAAAAAGTCTTAAATTACATTTATTTGAATATTTATAATATCAATTATTTTAATCATTCACTAATATGGTAATTACTACATCATCATTGTGTCATAAATAAATTTAATTATATAGTCTCTAAAAATTATAAATAAAATATCATAATGAATGAAATATTGCTAGCTTTCTAATGAATATTTATAGTCTAATTTATCTTCTGTTTAACCCTATATTAAAAATGGTTATATTATTAAAATTTGAATTTAACACTTTTAACTCTTCTTCGAATTAAAAAATAATAAATCTCTAATCTAATCCAAGTGGACCTAAAGTATAATATTTTATTCTTAAGGTTATTTTTTGTAAAATTACACTTATCCAATAGAATTAGGACATGTGTTAGGGTAATAATAATGTCATTTTTACCTTTAATTACCCTATTTATTTCTAACCGTGGTAAATAAAGATAAAAAGTTACTATTCAACAAAAAAAAATCTCATATTATTAAACAACCTTTTACTTTCTGATATCAACTGTGTCTCTCATATTTTTGAAATTCAACTCACAGAAGTAGTAAAATTATGTTTTATGTAAATTTCCAAATGCTCTTAGGTGGTGGGAAAAAGAAGGTAAAATGTTTAATAAAATTTTTATATATCTACAATTATTATAATCTGACTCCATTGAATTACATTGAACATATATAGGTTTAATGTATCTATTTTCACCTAATAAAAATTTAAATAATATAAATAATTATTTAAATATAAATTCAGTTTTAAACTATATCTTAGTGTTTTCCACTATTTATCAAAAATTCATTGATTTCCGAAAAATACAAAAAATTTACCCTAAGACAATTTTGATAATCTGAATCCTAAAATGAAGTCCATTTTTATAGATAAAATTTATAAAATTTCTAAATTTGGGTATTACTATTCATAACGCCTAGTTTTATTGGTTGTGATGTGTTAGACCTCGATGTTGCGTACAACACATGCTATTGTACTATTCAAAGAGAAGTGTACAATGGAAGCTTGGGGTGGTACATTCTACCCTCCTGCAAATAATTTCTTCCTCCAAATATATATCATATTACTTCATAAAAAGACTCCAGTGGTATTTCATCATATGTTCCTCAGGTTCCCACGTTCCCTCTTCCATATTATGGTTTCTCCATATAACTTTTACCACATGATTCGTCTAGTTTCTCAGCACTCATTCTCTTGTATCAAGAACCTTGATAAGATCATTGCAATAAAACATATCAGGTTCCAGTTCTAATTCCTCATTGGTAAGTACATGTGTTGGGCCAGGAATGTATTTTTTCAACAGTGATACATGGAACAGATCATGAACTTTGAAGAGACTTGGTGGAATTGCCAAACGATAAGCTGCAACCCCAATTTGTTCTATAATTTCGAATGGTCTGATGTACCTGGGACTCAATTTACCCTTCTTACCAAAAGGTATAACACCCTTCCATTTAGATACCTTCAAGAAAACATAATCTCCTTCTAGAAATTCCAAATCCTTCATTCGGTTATCAACATTGATCTTCTACATACTTTGAGCTTCTTTGATGTGGTTTTGGGTAACCATTACATGTTCTATCGTTTCCTCCACCAATTCTAGGTCTACGAGTTTTAATTCACCAACATCATCCCAACAGGTTGGTGTGCGACATCTCTTTCTATATAGAACATCATATGGTTCTATCTAAATACGTTAATGGAAGCTATTTTTATAGGAAAATTTTACCATTGGTAAATATTGATAACACATACCGTTAATGTCAAGTGATCTTGATCTCACCATGTCTTATAATGTTTGAATAGTCCGTTATAATTTTCCATCAGTTTGGGGGTCGTAGGCAGTGCTCAAAACATTTTCATTATTCGTGGATTTCTGAAGATGTTTCCCTAATATTTATGTAAAACTCAGATCATGATAAGAAACAATTGATAGGGGTACTCCATGATGTCTCACATTTTCAATTATTTATAGTCTTTCTAGACATTCAAGTGGTAAATCTTCTCTTATAGCATGAAAATGTGCTCACATGGTAAGACGATCATCAATGAACCATATTGAATTGTTCCTTCAATGAGTATTTGGTAGTCCCAAGACAATTTCCATCATAATATTATCCCATTTTGACATAGGTATGGGAAGAGGTTGCATGACTCAACCAGGTTGTTTCCTTCCAGCTTTCACTTATTGAAAAACCATTCATCTTGAAACAAAATCAGAAATCCCCCACTTCATGTTGTCCCACCAAAAATGTTCCTCCAAATGTCTATACATTTTGGTTCTCCCAAGGTGTATTGATAAATTGGAGCTATGAGCATCATCTAACAATTCCATTTTCAGATCCGGTATATCGGGAACACAAAGTCTCAACCCCCATTTTAAAACTCTATCTTCATTTACAAAGTCACTCAATCTCCCATCATTCATAGCTTTAATATTCGTTTGAAACTCTTCATCACCTGTATGAGAACTCTTTATCCTTTATTGTTAATATTGTTTGGCAACCATTTGAAAAAGTATCGATGTTTCACCTTCCATGGTGATTCCCATTACATATTTACTAGATCCATGTATATATGATCCTTTTCTTCTCTTATCTTGTTCAAAACTCCATGATCCTTTCTACTCAAAGAATCTGCCACCTTATATGACTTCCTCGAGTGTTATTGTATATTTAAATCATAATCCTTTAGTAATTCAAGCCATCGGCTTTTCTTCATGATGAGTAATTTGTGTGAGAAAATATATTTCAAACTCTTGTTATTGGTATATATGTCACATTTTTCACCATTGAGATAGTGTCTCCAAATCATCAAAGAAAATATTACATCTTATAACTCAAGATCATGAGTAGGATGGTTTTGATCATTAATTTTTAGCTATCGCGATACATATGAAATAACCCTATCATTCTGAATAAGGACCCATCCATGTCCATTATTTGATGCACCACTATAAATAACAAAACATTTAATCCCAGAAGGCATAGTCAATATAGGATCATTGACTAATCTTCTCTTCAATTCTTCGTAACAATATTCATATTATTTTTACCAAAAAAATTTCACCCCTTTACATGTGAGCTTGGTTAGTGGGTTAGCCAATCCAGCAAAGTTCTGGACGAAACGATGATAATAACTTGCTAAACCAATAAAACTGCATACCTCAGTTATACTTGTCGGTGTTTTCCATTCATGGACTGATCATGTCTTAGAAGGATCAATGGAGATTCTATCACTAGAGATGATATGTCCAAGAAAAGTAATCTATTGAGGCAAGATTTCATATTTTCTAAACTTCCCATATAATTCATGTATACTAAGAGTCTTTAGGATAATGCCCAAGTGATTTTTATGATCTTAGTAGCTTTTGGAGTATTCCAAGATATCATTAATAAATACTGCTACCAACTCATCATGATATTCCATGAAAACATTGTTCATTAGATCCATGAAAATAGGGGGTTCATTAGTCAATCCAATAGGCATTACTGTAAACTTGTAATGCCCGTACCTAGTTCTAAATTCTATTCGGAATGTCTTCATTCTTTACACACAACCGATGATATCATAATCTAATGTTGATCTTAGAAAAGTATTAATCTCCATGAAGTTGGTGAAATAAATCATCAATGCGAGGTAGGGTATACTTGTTATTTATTTTTATTGCATTGATCTCCTTATAGTCAATGCACAACCTCATTGATCTATATTTCTTCTTAACAAAAAGTATTGGTTCTCCCCATGGAGAAACACTAGGGAGAATAAATTCATTTTTACTCAATTCCTCTAATTTTTTCTTTAGTTATACTAATTCCACATTGTCTATTCTATAATAGGTCTTCGGTATGGGCCTTGAACCAGTAATTAAATCAAAGGAAAACTCAATTTCACATTCTAGAGGATGTCTAGATAAATCTTCTGGAAACTCATCAACATATTCATTCATAATAGGTACATCCTCTCTTTGAATATTCTTTTCCTCAGCCATAGTTATTTCATTCTCTTCCTCCCCAATAATTTAATTTAGTTGAGCTACTGGGGGTGGATCATGATAAGAATCAGCTGGTGACGATTCTGCTCTTAAGATTAGGTGTTCTTTATCATCGTCATCAAAAATCATAACCTCCTTCTTCTTACAATAAAATAATTCATCGTGGTCTTAAAGATGATCCATATCAAAGATTATATTAAATTAAATCACGGGTTTGATAATGCTATCAGCGGATATAGGAAATTTATGTGCTCTAATGGGGACTGATTCACAATAATTTGTTACAATGATAATTTCCTTTGGAGTTTTTACAGACAACTACCTTGTTAAATAAAATTGGAAATATCTAATTTTCATAACAAACTGAGATGATATGAAACAATTCAATGATCCAGAATAAAAAAATTCATTTTCAAAACTACAGGAAACCATTAAATTACATGAAACCACGTCTTTCGGAGCATCAACCTCCGTAGTAGTGATAGCATAATCTTGGAATTGATCCCTTGGAATTTTCTGAGTTATGTTCCCTCTGACACTAAGGAAATTAATTCACATAATTCTCGCTTTCTCTACAATTGCTACATTTAACATCGACATCCTCTTTCTTCCTCTTGCAATCACACGCTTGATGGCATTTTTCACCACACTTGTAATAGACTCTCATTCCCATCGGGCATGTACTAGGTGTTTCTTGCCACATTTACTATAGGATGGATATTAAAATTCTCCCTTCTTCACCTTATTTCCATATCCAAAGTGTTTGGCATATCTATTCTTATCTTTCTTTTCTTTAAAGTTGTAAGACATAGAGTATTCTTTTTTTGTCTTGATAGATCATGAGACAATATCATCATACGACGAGAAGAATTGTAAGACTAATTCTTGATATATAAATAGTTTTAACCCATAAATGAAATGAAAAATCTTACTTCTTGGGTTACATATATAATCTGCAACATGCCACATTAACCATGTAAATTTAGCCTCATACTTTGCGACATTCTCAACCCCCTTTTGGATTAGACTCAGAAATTTCCATTCCATATCTGCTCAACGGTCACGAGGAAAGTATTTTTCTAGGGAAATCACTTTAAATGAACTCCATTACATATTTGATACTTCATCATATTCATTTTTGTTTTGGATCAATGAACACCGTTGATCAGTATCTTTAGTGAGGCGGTAAACTTCAATGAAAACTTTTTCCCTTTCACTACTCCCCAAGGCATGGAATATTTTCTCTATGAGATTTATCAATTTTTTTGCCAGTAATGGATTTATGATCCCATCGAATAATAGTGGTTATTTCCTCCAGAAGCGATATAACATTGATCCTCCAAGTTTAATATATGGGTGCTCCATACGGGTAAGGTTGTTATTCATAACCTGACTGAGTTGTCCCAGTATGGTGATAAGCTGATCAGCACCGGTTGTATCACCAGCTCCACTATAATTATCTTGAGCAGGAGGGAAATCCCTACAAGGAGTGTGTGCATTGATATAGTTTCTATTCCTTCCACTGGGAGCCATTTATAAACAATTCCACAAACTAGATTAGATTATGAATCGAAATACATAAATCCAAACTTGTAAATCACTTATCATAAACTAAATAGTTTATATATAAAATAACTAATCATAAAGAAAATGTTTTATTTGAGATAGTATATAATCATAAACCCTTCATAATGGTTTGAAAGAAAATGAGAATTATCCTGAGCATATCTCTCGGGAGTGTCGTAACCAAGAATGCAGCAAGGCCTGTTATCGTGCACCAGTTCCCATTCGAGTCTATCTCAAAGAAGTGTTTTGGGGTTTACCAGTAGGTACATCTCTGTTAGAGCTACCTCTACCTGCTTGTATCCAGACAGGGATGTATTTCTTATAAAACTCAAAAAATCTCTATGATACCAAAATTTTCGGAAGTTCTTCTATACTAATCTTCAAAGTCTATCTATAGGTAATGTGCTCTAATCGGATTTTACCTAAATCGAGATTCCATGGCCTGTATTAAACATACTCTAATACCAACTATAATTCCCCATCCCCAGTTACCCAATGTTGATACATTATTACATAACATTGGCCTAATCACAAAAGATAAGGTCTTGAATGGCCGATTAGTTTAGTAGCCCTGGAAATACTAGATACATTCATAAGGTTTACATTACATCATAAAATGAATACTACATCTCATTATTTCAAAAGAAAACAAGGATATCTGATAGACTATCCCTGAGGGTCAGTCATAATATACTACATCACATCCTGGAAAAAATAATTCATAGAAAGGGGTGAGCTCAAAGGCCCATTAAAGATAACAATATAGATAAAACATACAAAAATATGGCTAAACATTGAAGGCAATGTATTAAAATGAAACAAAATCCTTTTAAATATAAAATTAATCATAATATGGAAAAAATAAATCAAAAAAATTCTATTTAACTACTCACATTAATATTATACTAGTCCAATAATCACATGAAATATCAGTAGCCACTTTCATAATGAAGGAATTCATAATTCCAGACTTTCATAACCACATAGACCAGGCCTTATACCAAGACTACAAATAGGATTTTGTCAAGGACTTATTCCAAGACACTAGTTTGTCTCATGATTCCTACCGACGCATTGAGGAGCTATAGCATGTTCCACCCGTCACTTATTATGTCCAATTAATTCATCATATGAAAAGGATTAAACATTACATAAAAATTCGTATTAAAACTAGCATACGAAATGTCAATAATTTTTCAATAAAACATGAGTGGTATAAATATAACACATCCATGGTCAAACATATCACAAAAACTTCAAAACAATGTGGTAGTTTTGTATCCTAATAAATCAACATCAAATAAGCTTAAAATCCATCAAATGATGTCGACATAGATAAAATCAAAACCTTTTTAGAGAAATATGTATTTCTATTTTGAAATTATTTAATAGTAATGTAATTATAAATGAAAACATTTAATTTAAATTATTCTTATAAGCTTGTAACAAAATCATTGAGGGTGTTATGATGGCGTAAAATAGCCACTCCCTCCGTATATGTAAAAAACATTTTTTTCTTATTTTTGTTGAAATGTTCCTAAAGTACCTTGTTTGGAAAATGATAGAAATATTCTTTTCAAAACATCATATAAATAGTCAAAAAAGGTTATAAATGACACTAACCCATTTTCTAGTAATTATTAAAAAAAATTGTAATTATTTTTTAGGAAAACATTGATGTGGATGATAAAGATGTCCCAGTAGATACATAAAAACAACCTTGGATAATATAGAGATTGTGAAATTAACCCTTAACAAGTACTTCTACTTGGTCAATGGTAGTTTAACCACCTGTATAATGGTAAATTAATTATTATTAAATTATACAGGAATCATATACATTAATATGATATCATATATGAACTTTTTTACATTGCTTTGTAAATAATATCATTGTATTATCGTCATTTTAGGTGATAACTGATTTGTTTTCATTTATATGCTTTGTTACGTAAGTAACATTTTTTATTGATAGTAAATATCTTATTCACATTCATAATGATATTATGACATTAAATGTTATTTTTAATCATCTAATGAAAATTAGTCTTGAATGGATATGATGGGGAATGAATCTCATCATGTTCGTGGAGACAGTATTTCGTATGTACGCACGAGCGAAAATATCATTCTTTTGATATTAAAATAATACATAATTGGATGTGATATCATATATACAGAATAATTATCATGTTATATTTATTATTTACGTTAATTACACTTCATTATTATACCCATCCAAATAATAATGTATTGTGTAACAATTACACCACGATGTGGAGATGGTAAGCCGTACGTACGAACGTATGGAAAAATTTCATTAAAAGGAGGATAGAATAATGAATAAGGTTGTACAACATTTATATTAATATCACATAGTATAGAAGATACTTGAGTTATTATTTTAGAAGGGAAACAAAAAAGAATGAGAATGTGGAAGAATAAATGAACATAAAAGTGGTGATGAAATATTTATCTCTTCTTCGAGTTCTTCCTTTTGATTTGATCAAAAGGGATCCATAGGTTGGATTTATAACGAATGAATGGCCTCTAGGATGAAGGTTGTATAGTTGAAAGTGTATTTTGGCAGAGGTTAGAGGATCCAAATGGCTTTATGTTGTGAATTAAAGATAAGGGGGATTGACCTTTTATAAGAGGGCTGATGGGCACCATGTGAAAATCTAGAAATATTATTTTATAATAAAACCATTTTCGGTTTCTTATGACTAAAAAATGAATTATTTAATGTCTAAGGTGGGTATGGATCAAAAACCACTCAACTAATAGGTTTTAGACATGTTTGGGTCACTATATTAACCTTGTCTTTTAGATTTAACTCTTAGTAAAATAGTTTGACATTTACCATGTGACTTTGTATTTTTATATTATATGGTTAATATACATAACATATACTTTCAACCGAACCCCAGGTAGTTCATTAATGATACACCTATAATTATATAAGTTTTTTGGCTGAACCATTAATTTTTAGTAATAGATTATCAATTAAGAATATAATATTTATTTTAGAAACACTTTTATGTCAAATTTGAAAAAAAAATCATCTAAAAAACCATACCATGTCATATTATCCTAGATACTTATTTAAATTCATAAAAATAATCAAATTATATTTATTTGAATATTTATAATATCATTTATTTTAATCATTTACTAATACGGTAATTACTTCATCATCATTGTGTCATAAATAAATTTAATTTTATAATGTATAAATTTATAAATAAAATACCATAATGTAGGAAAAAAATTTATCGTTCCAATGAATATTTATAGTCTAATTTATTTTATGAGTATACCTATATTAAAAATGGTTATGTTATTAAACTTTGAATTTAACAGTTTTAACTCTTATTTGAATTAAATAATAATAAATGTATTATCTAATCCAAATGGACCTAATGTATCGTATTTTATTCTTAAGGTTATTTTCGGTCAAATTACACTTATCCAATAGAATTAAGACATGTGTTACGGTAATAAAAATGTAATTTTTACCTGTAATTACCCTATCCACTTTTCACCGTGGTAAATAAATGTAAAAAGTTACTAATCACCAAGAAATTATTTTCATCTTATTAAACAACATTTTTACTTACAAATATCAACTATGTCTCTCAGATTTTTAAAATTCAACTCACAGAAGCAGTAAAATTATGTTTTATGTGACAGTTAGATTGATTGGTTGTAGTGTATTATAAATATAAGTTGCGTACAACACAAGTTATTGTATTATTCCAACAGAAGAGTACCATGGAAGATTTAGGTGTTACACCATTAACGTTTAAAGATAATTGGGAGTGAATTCAATCCATCATGGGACAATTTATACTAATATAAAATGGAATTACATATTATCCTTATAAAAAATAATTTTCAATGCTTGTTTTTGTGAAACATTTTTACTCCACATATATATGTTATGTAAAAAAACCATGTTACATTATCATGGATCATTTTTATAGAATCATGTTTCCACACTACTATAACTCATGTATTATATTCTGACACAAGAATTAATAATTTAATCATGATTTATAATCGTTGTATTATGGTAATTTAATCATTTTAATAATCTAAAAACCTTTATTAAATTATAATACACATATTCTCCTATTATGAACACTTATAAAATTCAAATATTTCTTTTTATTTCTACTAATAATTGGAATTTGAGCCAAGATATTCATATTATTCCACTCCCAAGGTTATGAATCATAGTATTATGTTTTAAATTTTTATACGTGTATCATGTGTATGAAATATATGTGCAAGATATTTATGAATGTTTGTGAAAAAAATTTATGGTATCTTATCATTAAATATACTAAACTGGTGCATTTTGGGAGTGATTAATTATGAAACATATTTAGTATTTATGTAATATAATGAAATTATTTGTTTGTTATGGTTGGATTATCTCATGTTGTATTATAGTGGGGTTTAGTTATATTTGAGGATTAAGTTGGGAATAATAGGTGGATGTAAACTAAAAAAACCTATATTTCACCAAAATTGATATACGTTGACCCTAAAAAATCATAGGTTGAAATAAAGATGTCATAATTAGAAATATTTGGATTGTGTTTCATTATGATACAATATTTTTCAACAATTATTGTTGATTTAGACTCATGTTAACAATCTTAGTTTTAAAATGATATTTAAGACAGAACTATGAAATTTTGGTGGTGAAAGGTGAGATCAATATTGAAAAAATTTTGTTTAACATCAGTTATATGAATTCCATAATATTGTGAAAAGTATCTTAAACTATTAAAATATAATCCTAAACAACAAGATATTTAATTATTAGTGAAAAAACATAGTGTACAGATGGTTCCATCAAAATTTTACAATTTTTTTCAAAATGAATTTTTTGAAAATATACTTTATCCAAATTTTATTATTATTTCATTATTTTAAAAAAAATAGTTTTGAAAAGTGATAAGATATTTCTACATTGATCCTATATGAATATTTTGTATAGATAAATTGTAGTTCATATTCCAAATCAACCCATTATCATATATGTATTCGTGGAAGAATATCGACTTAATATAAAGTTACTTCCTTTGTATAAGTATTTTTACATTTAAATGAGGGATATATTTTAAAAATGTAAAGATAAAACATAATATTTAAGATATTTATATTAATTAGGAATATGTTGATATATTTATAGATTTTTTTATATTCTTCTCCTAGATCGTGAGGTTTAATTGTTCATAGAAATCATATCTATCGATACACTTATATAATATGATCCTTATAGAATAGCCCGCAATTACATTGAATTAATTATAATTGTAAATATAATATAATTTTTATAATATTGGTATTCATCAGATTGCTTCACCATAGAGTGAAATTGAATTCTTTGTTAACATGAATGATGAATCACGGTCTCATAACATTGATTATTGTGAACATAACAAGTTCATTATCAAGAAAAAATAAATAAAACCTCGTATTTATAACATTCTTTATTAACTTTTATAAGAAAAATTCTTCTATCATTTTGGATTTTGATTCAGATATCCTCAATTAACCATTAAAAGTTAGAATACGACTATAAATTCATACTATAAATTCATAGTGATTCCATACTATAAATTCATAGTGATTCGATTTTTTCTTATAAATATGACTACTATCATCATGGGTCTGATGAATAAATTATTTATATGCTACCTTAATATTTTTATAATATTTGTTACATATTATATTCCCATATATTACATGAGAAATTTTTAATAATAAAATGATTTAAGTATTTTGATACATACCTTGAGAATGGGAAAATTATAGGATAAATTTATCAAGTGATAATTTTGGATATAGAAAGTATCATTGTTGTGCTTTGTAATCACACATGAGTGTGTATTAGTGGGTCTTTAAATGAGTGATGTAATTGAAGGGGTTGTTATATAATTTGTTGAATTAAAGAAGGTATTTTAATTTTTCTTATTTGAACATTACATGGTGGTAGAAAATTCGTCATTTTAATTAAATATATATGAAAAAATTACACTAAACATGATTTATGGAACAAAACTATAATATTTTCAATAAATATATAGAGTAATTATTTCTTTTAAAAAATTTATATATGAGTATATAATAATCAAAATATATTAAATTTTATATTAACCTTGAAGTATTTAAACATGTTCCATTGGTGATGGTTGGTGTTGATATGGGGATATAAATATGACACCCTCTAGGGAATAGGTATGTTTTTGTTATCGTAGTTTATCTATTTTTATTTTTTTGGATTATTTTTTTAGTTTCATGGTATAATCATGGTTAGGAGTACAAATATGGTAATAATTTGAAATGTATATATTGGTTCATGTTGTTATTTTCATCGTTTTATCATGATGTCTCCAAATATGCTATTCTACATACAATCTATGTGGGTGAATGGGTTTTGTCTAGAAGATGTTGTATGGATTGAGAAAAAATTTTCAAACTATGAAATATTCCACAGCTAACATTGTGGTTTTGTTTTCAAGGGGCAGTGTCTACCTCCCAGTTATCACATATTTTTATTTACCATGGGGCTTAAAATTCCACACTCTATGGGTTAGATAAATTTTATAATTAACCTAATTACCTCAGATATTTTTAACCATAATGACCATCTAATATCTTATAATATCATAATAACCCCCTCCTTGAATATCTAAGTGGATATCTTCTTATTTACATGTGTATTCTCAAAATAATTTGGGTGGATAATATAAATGGTATTCGTGGTTTTCCACTTGATTTAACAACATTATATAGTTAAATTCTTAGTCTATTTTCACATTGATTTGCTATTGACTGATTATGCTATGTTTTTTAGATCTAATGTGGTTGATAAGGATGTTAAGGTGATATTTTTATATCTCGGCATGTAAAAACTAGATAAATTCATCACACTTTACTGAAATCAATGGTGTTGATGTTTACTAGGATGGAAATGTAGGTGTCTATATCCATCACATTATTTCTCATAGAAAACCTAAAATTTAATGTGAGAATATTTTATTTTTTAATATTTAAAATGATTGGATTTATTTTTTCATGGATTAATTTACATCCATGACTATTACTTGATCATTGGAGTAAACTAAAAATGTTTTAGAACGGGGTTTTCAATGAAATAAGATTTTTAAACCATCAGTGTTCGATGAAATAACATAAATAATAATTAAAAATGTAGTTCTTAAATTCTATTGAATGTAAGGGTATACTTTTGATAATCAGGAAGAACCTGGGTTACATATCTTTATAGGGACCTATGACTAACTATTCAATTTATATATCCTTGGATGACCTAATATCAGAGAAACCATATTATGCCATATTTGTCTATAGTTAGTAGATATTATATGAATTCTTGTTCTTTATATTTCCATTTTCTATTATAAATCAATTTATTTTTTATTTACATTTATTTAATCATACATATTTTAATTGGACTTTTTTATGTATTATTATAGGGGATGTTTTAATGGGAAAAATGTAATGGTTATTTTTATTAAAGGTAATTTATATAAACTATTTATTAATAAGTAATTTTATTTTAATATATAAATATTAGTTTCATTATGAGATAGTTGTTATATATTGATGGTTCTATCTTAATGGGTGTTTCCTTAAACCGTATAAATTTTTTGGTGTATGTAGACTATTATATGTATGAATTTTGTAGATGGGAGGGTGTCTTATAGATTATTATCTCCTTCTAGTCAATATCATATTCAAGAGGATTTGGATTGGGTGGCTAATGGTTCCCTATAGATGGACTCATGGATCATTGATTTTCATGTGTCCTAGACTATTGGGAATTTTTTATATTGTGTCTCTTGTATTTTTTTACTACAACATTATAACTTGTTTGTATTTATACTGTTATATGTATTTTCAATTTGTTCATGTAACATGTCTTAGAAATATTTGGGGTTAAAATATTTCCATTATTTCATATGTTGATACCCAATTTTTCATCATGAGACATTGATGATCTTGAATGTTCTTGAGGCCTTTTGGTGTGCTGTCTAGGGTGATACATCCGGTTGAACCTAGTTAGTCCACTGAAAAATGGTATCAGAGCTATACCAAATAGAATGTGTAATGAAACTGCTTATATTTATTTCATGGGATGGTGGTATACTGTATTATCATCATAAAAATAATATTTTACAATATGGAAGGGTTCCTAGACATTTCACATCCATATCAATTCTAAAATTACCATGACTTGTAGGGGTTCTCATAAAGATTTAGGGACATATTCTTTTGGTTTATAGCCTTTTCTACTCATCTAATAGTTTAAAAAAATTATCCCTCATTAATTGAATTTATAGTTCCCTTGAATTATTGTTTTTATGTTATTTAATATGGAATCTTGATATTTCTATTTTGATTCACATATTTGTTCACAAATTAATTGGATGTTGTATTTTTTGTTTAATAGAAAATTTATCATTAAAGGTCTATTTTTAATCCATGAGACTAAGCTATAATACAAATAACGTGGGAGAATCCTCCGGTAAACATCTCCATGGTGGAAATAGTCATCTAGAAATTCAAAACACTAGGTCAGGTGGTGGATGTATATAAGCAATAGAAAATGTACCATGATTTCTAGTTTACCATAAACAAACTACGTATATTATTTGGTGAAAAAGGTAACCAATAACATGTGGGGTTCATTTAACATCTACACATAACTTTCCACTTCATGAATACTCAAATGAATAAAATTTCATTGTCATTATGTACATGGTTGAATTACCAAAAAAATGGTGGGGCATCATTATGCAAGATAATTTTCATGAAGATCTTCTTGGACCACATTCCTAAAGGAATTTAATAAATTGTTTTATACATAAATTTTGAACTTGGAAATAAAGATTCAATTATTTTACCTCAGTGTAATAGGAATATTTAGTTATATAGTATGATACTCAATTAACTATGTGCGCTTATAACGTAATATTATTTCTAATGCCTACCATAATGATATGTGGTTCAAGATGGTTTGGAGGGATGATATTTAGTTTTTTTTAGTTCACTTATTCCTACTATACTTTACTGAGGTGGTTAATAAATTATCTATGGATTTAAATGACTTATTCATGAAGATAATTGTAAATGGAGCTTCAATAACCTCTAGGGTAAGCAATGATATGTCTTATACCCAAAAGAAGAAAATATTTGTGGCATTCTTAAGTAGTATTAGTGGGTTGAAATAAAAATTATTGTTTATCCATGTGGTCTATATATATTTTGGGATATATGGAGATACCATGTCTGATTGTAGGACATCACATACATCATTTTATATCCAGTGATAATTTTGATAAATCCAAAACTAATATGAATAAATACATCAAGGATGAAGAGATGGATCCACAGTTATGAAATTATCTTAGTTATATTTTTCCACAATAAAATTAGGTTTATCTCACTCTTAATCTAAAGGAGAGACTCAGACAATATCCAAATAAAAAGGATGAGTAGAGGTTAGTTATATTTAGGTAATTGAGTATGCACATGAAGAATTTACAAAGGGGAGAGGTAAAATTTTTAGTTCATATTATATGGTTATGGACTTGTTAAATACTATTTAATGTCATTAAATCATATAATTTATAATGATTTATACAGTGGGTTTTCAGTCAAATCATATTCCATAAATGATGGATATTTACACTCTATTGGGAAAGTGGAAAAAACATGGTTTATATGTTCTCTAAGCCATGTGTGATTGAAGACATCATTGTCAAGTGGGATTTATTAGTTCTTGATCGTGATATATAAGACTCTACTATTTGCATTGATTGGACTATTTTAAGGCCCAAAATGACTATTATCATCACCATGTTTGGTTTAATTCTTCAAATAGAGTCCCTCATACCTTTTACTATGAGTGGGATCCCATATTAAGGGTGAGGGGATTTTTTACTAATATTAGAATGCTATCATTCATGTTTTTGGAGATATTTCATGAAATAATTTTTTAGTGTTTTACATTTTCACTTCCTACATTGGTGATTTCTTACTCTGAGTTCGTTTGTGATGATTTTTTGGGTTACAATAATAATGTGAGATCAACATCACTATTTTCCTACTCTATGGGAAATATGATTTTTCGATTTCTTATTTTCATATAAAAATCATTTGATTAAGAGATATTATTATTTAAATTGAGGATATTAATGCTAAAAATATATTCATCCAATCATATCACCTTTTTCTTCACTATTTTTCTTTGAAAAGAATGAATATGAATGAATTTTTTTTTATTTTTTACTATAATCTTAATGTGGTTACTATTAAAAAAATATGCATTTCCTAGGATTTATGAAATATATGATAAACTCATAGTATCATACTTATTTTCTAATATTTTAATATGATAAGGGAACTATCAGTTAATATTTTTCATAAGGGATACATCTAAGACAATTTTTCAGATCTGTAATTGGTATCTGATGTTCACAGTTATGTCATTAGGTATTCATAATTCTATTATGGAATTTAAGGTATATATTAATTGGATTTATAATATATAATTATATTCGTTCTTAGTTATATTTAAGTATTATACTTGGGTACATTTAATGTGAATAAGCTGTTTAATCCTCTAAGTCAATATATTCATTTGACCTTATCTATGATGAGGATTAATGGAGACTCTATGCTCATGGATTTGTAAAGGATAGATCATAAAATAATTTTGTAATAAGAGAAATCCTATATATCTAATGTAGTTGTTAAACCATCCTTTTAGGTAAATATCAAGGACATGTTGAATGATGATACTTCCTTTTATAATATAAAAAATAATAATATATAATTTAGCCTTGAAATTGATGGAATTATTAGAATAAAGAATCAAATATGTGTCAAAAATATAGGATTACTGAAGAATTATTTATTGTATGATGCATGTTTCACATTATTATTAATCCATCATGTATAGAAAAAAAGATGTATAGAGATCTCAATAATCAGTTTTCTATGAAAAATGTGGAAAGAGTGAATGCATAATATATATCATGATGATTGGTGTTCTAGAATGTTAAGTTGAAATTATATAAGTCCAATTGGATGAGGTAATCATTACGTATAATGTTTTGGAAATGGGTGAAAATATCTTTATATTTTTTTGTAGATCATCCTAGGACTTCAGAAGGACATAGTTATATTTGGGTTATAGTTGATCAGCATAAAAAATTAGCACATTTCAATAATATTTGATATTAATTATTGCTCGATAAACATTCCCGGATATATATATATAATCTTTAAAGGCTTCAATAATTAGAACATTACATTCGATGGTATTGACATCTATGGTTTACCTCGACATCCTAGAAAAGCCTTAAACAAGAGTTGAACATAAAGATGATTTGTAGTAATATTTATCAACATAATACTAAGGGTAAGTCTAAAAAGACATTTCAAACACTTCAAAATATGATGATATAATATTAAATATATTTAAATATAGGATGAGATGAATACCATCACTTTGTAGAGTTTACATATAAAATCAATTTTTAATCAAGAATTCAAATAACACTATATGAGGCTCTCTGTGGAAAGAGGTATAGAACTAAAAAATTATAAAAATAATGTTTGAGAGTGTAATTTTTTGGGTCTAAATCATTTCCATGTAATGTTATAGAATATTAACATAATTTTATGAAACATTAAAACCACAATAAATAAAAATAATATCTATATTGATAATCATCTGGAAATTTTGATGTTTAAATTTTGAGACAATGTATTCCAAATGTATCACCATAGAAGTGGGTTTTGAGATTATAGTAGAAGGGGATGATGACCTATAAATACCTTATCAGTTATAAAATCAAAAAATTTGTAGGGATGGTATCGTATCAACTTACACCTAAATTGAACAACTACTACGTTATGATGTATTTTATATTTCACATTTGATCTTGCACAGACCCGATTCATCACATATACCAATCTTATATGTTGTACATAAATAACATGATCTCTCATTTGATGTAAAATTGATATAAATCGTACTTCATAGAGATAAATTTACAATGAAATAGTACAACAATCCAATATAATAGTCAATGGATGAAGAAAAATTTGTAACATGAAATGAGATATCATGATATTGTAATGAGTGAAAATTGACAATATTTTTTAAAATAAGAGCAAAAAATTTGGGGGTTTAAATTCTATTATCCAAGGTATAACAAAATACCCTTTGATTATAGTTTGTATTTCCTTTTAAATAAATTTAGTTTGATTGTTAGCCTATGAAACACATACCATAAAAATAAATTTTATTAATGATCAATTAAAAATATTAATATATTATAAGAGAGTTAAATGAAACATATATATAAAAAATAATTGGATTTTTAATTTAAGGAAAAAGTTCGAATTCAATTATTAAAATATTATTCATCCCAATGAACCATATTTTAGGAATTACATATATTTAGTAAATAAGAATTCGATGGAAATCAATAAAATATAAATATAAAATTCAAGGAATGAGTAATAAAATAAATTAATAATAACCAAAAATTGATTATATAAAAATTAATTATACAGATTTAACTATGCATGTGTAAAAATATATATCAATTTTAAATATATTTTTCTTATAAATTATTTGTTTTTGTTTTAAAGATAAATTGTTCATGTTTTACATATAAAAATTATTGTTTATATAAAAAAAATTAATAAACATTTAATTTATAATGACCCTAAATTATTATAAATGGATATACCATCAATTTTTCATAATTTTTCATACATTAAACAAAAACACTCCTAGATACACTATTATCATAGTGCCTTTGGAATCATAGAACCAAAAATTTTATTCATCTAAAAGATCTTCAATGTTTCCCAAAAATATATTCTCCTTTTGTATTTATATCAAAAATCATCTTATATGCTAGGGAAAAGAAACATTTGAAAAGGAAGATCATAGATGCTAATTAAGGAAAATTATGGGATATTTTGCACATGATATAATCATAAAGAATAATTACATAATAAAACAATTTAAAGAACAATCTCATGTATCCATGATCATGATATCGTATCATCAAATTAATCATATAAGTCCATAAAAAGTACATATTCCCTGAGATATTAACATAAGACATGATATTTTGGAATACCCATAAAAATAGAATATACTTTCTATTCTATGATCATTATAAATACCATCATAGTTGACAATGCACTTTATTGAACCAGGTTTATTCTCCATCCCATCCATGTGTTGTTGATCTGGGTTTACATCCTGTTTTAGCCCTATGTTAATGAACCAATATCATTTCCCATTCATGTCATTTCAATATCATGAGATATAAAACCATATCCAATTCATTAGAAGGATATAAAGGTCTCACCCGTCACATAATGAAAACCATATATATGTCTGACAAAAGAACGTAAATCCTACAATATTTCCATACCCATTGAATGAAATGGGACTCAAAAACATTATTCAAATATAACTTGGCCCATGGGAAAGAAATGCCTTTCATTACTATAATTCTATCATAAAACTATACTCATATTTATAAAATTAGGGATATAATACATGAAAAATATCCCAACTAAACAATATTTTACCCCAAATATTGTGATTGTATATGGAAAATAATTTTAACAGATCAATTGTAAACAATTCTTGCAGAAAATATCATTTATTATTTGAAAACATTTTTTATTATAAAATTATTCAAACTTTTAAATGGAAAAATTTTATTTGAAAATAAATTTAAAAGCTGGTAAGAACAAATTCAAGTAATTATGGGCTCACAAATGGTTAAAAATCCATTTATTCCATATAAGTTAAACAAAAATTTCTATCATAATTTTTCTGGAAAAGTCAAAAAGTAACAAATTAGGAAAATGATAAAAATAATCCTTAAAAACATCTAATAAAACGTTACACATGGGAAGAAATGAATTAAATTTTTTTTGAATAATAGTAAAAACCTTTAAGAATATATTTTTAAAAAACATGGACACGGAAGATAATTATTACCATGTAGATAAATATGAATTAAAACTCCCCAATAATTTTGATATTAAGAAATTAACTCTTATTACTTTATAATAAGTAGAATATTATCCCAATGAAACAGTTAAAATTATTAAAATAAATTCATGAAAAGTATATAAATCAAAAAAAATAAAAAATTATTCTATAAGTCATCTATCCAATAAAATAAATGTGGGAAAACCCCCCATCTAGTAAGACTCAAATTAATTTGTACACATTAAAACCACCTATAAAAGAAATATAAGTTTATTATAAATCTACCATAGAAACATATTAACTATTAAAATACCGTATATGATTTACTTGTGACTTTATATTAGTAACTTATTAACAATTATATTTTAATGATAGGTTATGTGTAATAATCAATTTTTTTCATGCATGTTTTGACTTGTTATCCAAGGTAATAATTCATAGATCATCATTTAATAATATCTATAATGTTGAAAAATATTTAGATTTAATATATATATATTCAGGGTTATTTTTACTATTTATAGATAGAAAATAAAATACACCCTCTATGGAGACGGTAGTCCATACATACACAAGAATGTTGTTTTCTTTTTCTTGTCTTGTTAAAATTATGAAATGTATATGATATAGTATCAATAAAAAATAATTTTAATTTTATATAATTCATATATATTCATAAAATCTGTCCTTATAACTATAAATGTGATATAGAGATGATAAATGAGTCACGTCACATCATGGAGATGGTAAGTCATACGTATGCACGAGGGACATTAACATTTCCAAAAAGATTAGGTGAAAAAATGATAGATATGATATTATCATTAAAAAAATAATAATTATGACATAAATATAATATATAAACATTAAAACAACCATAATTTACACTAATAATATATGGGTATGGAAAAGGAATTGTATCGCTACATAGAGATTGTAAGTCGTACCTATGCACGAGTGATACATTAATTTCTTGTATAATGGGAGGGGACGTATAGTGGTGTATTAATAATCATAATATCATTAATAATAATTATGATTCATAATTTATTATTTAATGATATATATTATTAGTTTATTAGATTCATAGTTGATTAGAAAAAGAGAGTTATCAGTTACAATGATTTCTTTTTCTTCAAAATGACTCCTTTTGATCTTCAATAAAGGGCTGCAGAGTTTGACTTTTTTGGGGATCAGGACCTCTAGAATGTGTCTAGTGATGTATAATTGTTAATTTTTAACATTTTTATCAATATAAGGTGAAATTTGAAGTTTATAATTGGGGGAAGATCTGAAATTTTATAATTCATCTAAGGGTCACGTTTAGAATATGAAAAAATATTAATTTAAAATAAAATCAATCTCAATCCAAATACCTAAAAATGATGGGAATTAGAATATAGTATGTGAAATGTTTTTAATATCATCAATTAGTAGATTCTAAATATTATTGGAACTATATTAACCCTATCATTTTTAATAACCCTAATTTAACCAATTATAATTTTAACTATGGTTACACATTTATTTCAATCATAAAATTAGGTAAATTATACTAATATAATGTAAATTAGAAAAAGTGAAACATTTATAACCTTTTATAACTTTTTATATTTATATTTTTGTTTTAACTACGCTTTATGGGTTTTAAAATTTTTAATATTATATTATTTGGTTAAAATAGAATTTGTGTCAAATTTGAAACCATTTATTACTATTACTTGTACAAATATCAAGACAAAAAGTTACCATCAAAAAATATTAATTATATCCCTAAGAGGCCAATTACATATATAATCTTGATTTTTCACATTATTTTTATAAATAATATTTATTTTAATATTTTTAGAAACATTAATTAGATATTTGAATTAATAAAATAATTACTAAATCAGTGTTGTGTAATTATTTAATATACAAATTTTTAACTAATAATTATAAATATAAGACCAAGAAAAATAAAAATCTTGAATATTTGAAAATAAAATTTCTAATAGAATATTTATTTTTTGTGACACTATAAAAAATGATTTATGTTTGAAACCATGTATGTGATATCTTTAAATTATTATTAATTAAAATATTATAAATACCATAGTTTAATCTAAGAGACCCAAAACATAAAAAATAAATATATATTATGAAAATATAAAAATTATATTAACAATTTAATGATAAATTATTACATAACCTAAAAATTACCCCCTGTTTGCACAAAATAGATATTAAATACCAAATACTGTTATTTGGTGACATTCTTTGATTTTCATATTAAATAAGCCATTGTTAGGAAAAAAAATTTAATTTTATTCATATTTTATATTCATAAGTAATTATGGTTTAATTTTACCCATTAAATAATATTTTAGAATGTGTTTTATACATTTTAGAATATTTATAATTTTACTTTTAAAATAAATTAAACAATTTTCCCTCTACTATGGTAACTTAATTTACTAATGTTATTATAAAAATTGGAAAAGAATAAATGGGAACTATTTACTAAATTTGGATGTTATAAATATAAATTTTGTATACATTTTAAAAAATTAAAGACATAGAATTTGATATTTAAATTTAAAATAAAAATGATAAAATTATATAAAAAATATTTTTTTTGGAAAAAATCCATTTTAGAACATAAAATGGTTTTCTAATAAATTCAAATATAAAATACTTTACAAAACATAATTATATTATTTTAAATGAAAACTAACTAATTAAATTTTAAAACTAATAAACTACATAATCTTATAAAGTAAATACATTAAAATAAAATATATTTTCAAAAAAAAAACATAACTTTCATTATTATTCCAAAGATGAAACTTTTCTGAAAAAACATAAAAAAACTAAAGTAAATTTTGATATTTTTTTATTTTAAAATACGTTTATTTTTTTAAAAAAATTATAAAATTTAAAAAATATTGTATTTTTAACAAGGTTTCTATCAAAAGGTGACAAAATAGCCTTTAAAAACCATTTTTATACATAAAAGTGGATTTTCTATTATATCATATCTATAAATTACATGAGATGAATAATAAACATTATATTGAATATTATATATATATATATCATGGATATAATCCATCTAGAGTGATTTTTTTATAAAATACACTTGTACAAAATTAAATAGGTTTTAAAGAAATATTTCCTTTTATTAAATAACGCTTCACATTAATTATAAAAAGAATTATATATACTTTTATAAAAAATATTTACATAATTTTTTTAATCCATTTCATACCCACAATTATAATTTAAATTTTATAATTTTTTGATTGAATAATTTTAAGAAAAGGATTTTTCATGGAAACATAGTGTAACCAGTAACACAAGCTAAGTCGGTGTTATGTATAACACAAGACATCTAAAAAAATTAATCTATAAAAATGTATTTCATAAAAATATAGTCGAATTACATTATTCCCCCTATAAAATTAATTTCTCCCATGAAGTTCGTTTGGGTCATCATTGATTGATTTTTTTAAAGTTTCTCTCATATAAACCAACATTAGAAAATTGAATACTAAAAATTCCATTTAAAAAGAGAATGTTAGAAATATAATGGTTACACAAAGTTAATCATAACTCGGTTTCAACATATGAGAACAAAGGTGGAATGTTAAAACACAGTCCTATAAGATAAGTTGATCTATCATTTTTTGATGGAGATTGATAGATAACATGGCATGGAGAATGATAACAATCTCAAATACATAAATATGTGATGATCTAAGAGAACATTTGATTCATCAGAAAATAAGGTACTATGATAAAATTATTGTTTTCAAGATCCTTTCCCTTGCGTTGAATATTTTTCATGAGAATAAATACTTACTCGATTTCATTAGATTTCATAAGCTTATCTCATTCTTTCATTATACCTTGATCAATTCCCAATTAATCTCTTATTCCATGAAATAAAGGTGAATTTTTCATTCCTGAAGCATGGGATCCACATAATATTTGGTTTTTCCATCTACCAAAACATCAAAAATGAAACATTATAACATATTACCCAATATTTTTAAATCCTAATATGGATAGATAATACTTTATTCTCTATAATTCCATCCAAATTTTAACATAAAAAATTGCCTTGATAATCCTTCTAAAAGATTAAAATCCAAAACTTTTGATGAATTTCACTAAATTTAATAAATGAAATTCTCATTATTACCACAAATAATTATTTATCTCTTAATTTTCATAAAACAACCATGTTAATACAATTATAATATATTCTCTTGAAACATGGTAATATCTTAAATTATAATAAAACCATAGTAAAAACTTGCATGCTTTAAACGCATAACTCTTTCCTCATTTCATAAAAACAAATAAACTCTATACCAAATCCATGATATCATAAACCACTAATTTAAAATATTTGTTCAAAGGTACCAATATTGTATCCTATTTATTATATCACAATCAAACATCTCTTTATCACATCATTATCTCATCATTATGTGCATATTAAAGGTTATTATCCCCTTAATTTTGTGTTCACTAGAAATATCATCATAAAAACTTAATCTCCTTTCACAGATACCAGTACCATTAAAAATATGCATTAATATACTTAAGGAAAACTATAGTGGAACAATACATAGATTTATCCTTAATCTATAATACCAAATAATCACTTGTATAACATTATTATTTAATTATAATACATAAACAATCAAAAAATCC